>CP073642.1:28616666-29960833 GCA_018223645.1 Jasminum sambac | reverse complement strand
AAATAAACGAGATTTACATGACCAAAATATCAAAGAAACTTACCTTACTTAAATTATGGCACCAATTTGTGAAGAAATTGCACTTAAATCTAATTTCAAACCATGAATATTTGAAGAAATTTCGAAAAATTTTCAAAAAAAGGAAAACTCAGAAGCGGGAATACCAGATCTGATGAGTTGGTGGAATATTTAAAGGGAAACGGTGGCGGTTGTAGCAAAATACCGCCACCCAAAAGTATTTTAATAATAAAAAAATAAAAAAAACGGGTGGCGGTTGTTAGCTTACAACAGCCACCCTATGTACTAATTTTTTTTTTTTTTTTTACGTTGGTTTAGGGTGGCGGTTGTGTTAACACAACCGCCACCCGAAACCAACTTAGGGTGGCGGTTGTTTTACACAACCGCCACCCGTTGTTCTTTTTTTTTTTTTTTAACGTTGGTTTAGGGTGGCAGATTTTTGCTATAACCGCCACCCTTTCTTAATTCTGAGCATCAATGGTGGCAGTTTCAGTGAAAACGCCACCTAATTGGCGTCACCTAATGTCACTTGTGTACTAGTGTCATTGAAAATGGAAGTGTGGAGAAGCCAATGTATTTATTGAATTGTTTTGAGTCGTCGGTACATGTATCACACTGGATGAGTTTACCGGATCTGGGCTACTTGATTGCATCGAAATATAATATTGCCCTCGTTTCTTTATCTGATAGCCTATGCTGTACGTTTTTGCCCCACAGACCCCTGTTGACGGCCCTCCTAAATGTATTTGTATCGGATTTGTAAATCATAATCATTTCATTCAGGTACGTTTAATTCTATTTCAATAACATATCCATGCTATTTTTTTTTTACGGCTAAATAAATATTTGTAGGTCTTTATACATGGGGGACGCCCGATGCCTCCTATTATGAATAGGTGGCACTCACGGCGTCATGAGTGTGCAGCAAGTTGGGCCCTTCTATATACAGAACAACTTGCACTGTATGATCGTATTGCCAGAAATAGTAGCCGAATTGGTAGCGTTGAGACGATTATACCTGATGAATGATGTTTATTCCCACTTGGAATTTTATAGATTATTCGGAAAAATTTTATTAACTTTTGAAGTAACTAGTGATATTGGTATAACATATCGACTAAATTTGAAACTTAGCATTTGTTCGCACTAATCTAATTATTTATGTACCATATTTTGATGACATGTTGAAGTTCTAAGTACCATAATCAACGTATTTATTTACTATTCTTTCAGTATATATTATTTTAGGGTACCATATTTACATAGCATATTGTTACTAAAATAAAAAAAAATGAATAAGCAATTAGAAGCTATCAAAATACAATATTAAAAGAAGTACTTCGTATAAAAATTTCAATATATGACACGTACAAAAAGTATAGAAAAATACAAGTCATTACTTGCACAAGATACATAATGCCTCGAAAATTCATGAAACATAAATTATACGGTAAATGTGAAAAGACATAGATCAGTAGATAAATACAACGCATAAGTCATCGTCGGCGATGTCTACTGGGGGGCCCCCTCGACGATTCTTCCCTATACTGCCGCCCCTGAGATGGTCTAATACGGGACTTGTCCCGATACTCTTCCAATGTCAGTCCTCGCAGAGTGAGATAAGCATCCTCGACACCGTTTAGTAAAGCATACGTACTAAATTCCGCAACACCTGAATCCCATGCAGGAACAAATTCTTCGAGAATGTCAACAGCAGCCATAGTTCGATCCTAAATGTCGATGGTGTCTGCATTACTTCTGCTAACCCGATTTGCATACTGAAACTCTGGATTCTGCACATAGCGATGGGAAATTATCTTATACCAATGCATATAATTATTTACACATTCCCACACAGGTCTGTCCGCATCACCGTGTCGAGCATTAGATAAAACGTGGCAGTCCCACATTTCAAACATACGGCCAGATAATTCAGCTGACTCGGCTCTTCTCACCATTGTTGGATCAATGGGATCTTGGGGAATTGTTTGCTTATACCCAAACTGTCTAAGTACTTGATCCGAATAATAAGGCTCCACAATATTTAACGACCTTACACACCCATAGAAAAAAGTAGCGGGAGGACGTGGAAATTGGCATCTATATCTGGGATACGGATCCCATATTACCTAAAAAAAATTAAATATGATACATTACTCTGTAGATTTAACACAAATTTATAGAGAACTTATTAAACAGTTTGATCTCACCTTGTTTGCATCCAACACATCCAACCTCTCCCTATATGATTTGAGGGTATCCAGATTCGGAGCAGGGGGCTGTGTCTTTTTTCACCTCATCGCAAGGGGATTACCGTTCTCGTACTGTATATTATACGGAGGCCTAAACTGTGGAAAGTGTTCATATATCCATGCCTGTAGTGAGTTAAAAAATATCCATTACATATCGCAATTAAAACGGAAAAAATATCCATTACATGTCACAATTAAAACGGAAAAAATAAAATTAAATAATCAATTAACTACGTAAAATATATACCTCCAATAAGGTTGAATAACTTGCCATCTATACAACGGTTGCCCTTGATGCTAGCCCTAGTTGTCTATATAAGTGGGCTAGACCAATAGTTCCCCAAGCAAAGCGACGCACCCCCATTAAGATTCTCTAGAAAATGCAGATACACAGGTGAGACTCGATCCCCGGTTTTATCCGCGAATAATGTGCACACCAATGTGTACAACAGATAGGCTCGAGCTGCATATATACCACGATTGTCATCAGTAGTATAATTCATAAAGGTAGACTGTAGCCACTGCAACTTTATTTTTTCACCCCTGGCACCACTAAATGCATTATTGGCTTCTTGTATCGATACTCCCAACAATCTACGAACCAAATCCATACTGCGAACAGCGGCTGCGCCATCTGTGAGCTCCAATACGCGGCCACCGATTGGTAAGCTAAGAATGCACCGCACGTCATCTAATGTAATTGTCATTTCCCCAAATGGCATAAGAAACATATTAGTCTCTGGGTGCCATCTCTCTACAAATGCAGCAATCAAATTATTATTTGGTGAATGATATGATATATCACGTAACATATCAATTCGCATATTTGCAAAAAGATTCATCATCCACTGCTCTTGTGTTTCGGGATCCAACTTCTACTTGAGTAATTTTTGGGTATGACATTTCATACTGAGCAAAGGTGTTTCATTGCCTAACCAAATTTGAGCCGCCACATGTGTTTTATATGTTGACAAAGTATGGGGATCGATAGGACCTCCTGGAAATGATTCATCCTATTCGTTTTGATTATTTTCATCATCTCCACCTTCACCCTCATCATTTCCAGCTTCACCCTCTTTGCCTTGTGCTCCATCATCTTCTTTGTCACTTTCATTCGGCATTTGAATATCATCTATATTCATATTTTGATTGGGATTTAGCTCAATTTCTTCATTTTGTGGTATCTGTGGCGGAATAGGTAATTGTGGTATTTTTATAGGATTCTGGCAAGCCAAATATTCTTCCTACCGACGCTTTCTATCAGAAGCAGTTGGTGGGTGACGGGAATAAGTCCGAACTACAATACAAAATAAAAAATTATTAATTACAGCAACAATTCTCGATTTTTTAAAATGTTACTTATAATAAACAATTCGGTTTGATTATTGTAAAATAAATAATTGAATATTTTAACTGTATAATAAATAATAAATAAAAAAAGGTGTTCGTCCCCTTGGTGACGAACAGCCCGATGGGTCATTCGTTCCCCAGGGCACGAACTGCGCATTGCCTCGACACAAAAAATGAACGAAAACTCAGGCAACTCTATAGCAATAGCATGATCTATAATTTTGACATCAAATTAAATATATACATTCCTAAATTAAAATTAAATATACCATTATGGGAAGACATGGCTACTGAAATTTGTTGTTGCTCAACTTTTGCTTCAATGCTAGAAAAGAAGAAGAAAAAAAGTAGTTAGAAGAAATATCAGAGAAAGAAGAAAGAAGGAAAGAAGGAGAGAAAGAAGGAGCTTAGTTACCTGAGAGAGAAGGAAGAAGCTGTGAGAGAGAGAACGTTTGCACAAGAATGGAAGAAAGGAGGCGTTTTTTTTAGGGCAAGGGGTAAAATTGGGATAGGTGGGTGTATAAAGTAATTGGGATGAATTTATGGTGGGTGTATTTAGTAAATTGGGTGTATAAAGTAATTGGATGAGTGTGTTTAGCCACAGCCTTATCAAAAATGGACTTGCTAATTTTGTCTTTCCCCTTTAATCTTTCTCCTTTTCCATTCCAATTGCAATTGATTATGCTTCGTTTTAATTGACACCAACTCGAACAAGGTACATTCTATATTTCTATAAATTCTCCATTCTTGATGCATCTATGTAATTTTATTTTGATTTGAATTTGAAATTATTACTTATTAATTGATGACTTTGTGGAAAATAAGGTGTGATCATGTGATATTTTCTAGTAAAAAGGGTGAGAAATTAATTGGAAACACAACTATTGGATTTATTTATTTCCCCTCTTAAATTAGAAAGGTATAGAAAATTTCTATTAGTTAATTGCTTGTCTCCCGTGCTTCTTTTTATAGAAAATTTCTGTTAGTTAATTGCGTGTCTCCCATGCTTCTTTTTTTTTTCTTTTCTGCCTTTTTTTTTTTTTACTTCTTTCGTGCTTAATTTTTTGATCGTATTCAGGTTTGTGAGGTTTGTAAATGGTCAATACAACAGACAGACTTGAGAGATTTGTGACAGTTGAGCGAGATTGAACAAATTGATAGTTCAATTCAATCAAATGAGCAATCAAAATGGATAAACAGTCAGAAACCGTTTCAAATGAAAACCAGAGGTATTTCTTTTCTTTTACTTCTGTCTTGATAGGGATTTGATTATTGTAGGAATTATAAGAATGGGTATGTATGGCATGACCTTTGTGAACATAATTTAATCCCTCTAGCTCATGGGAATGGGAATGTACTCAAAGGTTCTAACATTTATGAGAAGCACAATTTTGGGAAATTTAGTATTCCCGTGTTTCCTTAGAGTTACTACTTTCTTTGGAAGAACACAAATTTAGTTTTAGTTGAACTTAATGTTAGTAAAGTGGTTCTTTGAATTACGAGGTTCTCTATAATCTTTTTAATTATTCTTTAACGAGAGATAAATGATTGCATTGAATATACTGAATCTCAAGAAAGAGAATGTTTGGCTATGTTTAGATTGTCCTTTTAACTTTGTTGGCAAAGAAAAAAATTTTGAAAGTATGTTTGACCAACCTTTGCAGCCATTGTTTATGTGGGATCCCTTAAAGGAAACAATTGCTTTGAAAAATAGACAACTGGGACAATTGATATATCTTGTTCATCTTGGATGGATTGGTTCTTTGGTAGGTTACAGTTTTAGCTCGAACATCATTTGGTTTCAAGACTGCCAAGGTGCCACTTGAGATACATTTCAACCGTCATATGCGAGTTATGCAAGAAACATAATTTTCCTTATCGGAGTTTGTCGTTTTTTGAGGCTAATGTGTGGACACTCAGGACACTAAGGACTGCAGCGATAGAGGCTTAGGATTTCTCCAACCCTATTCTGAAGAACTTGTTCTGGGAATCTATTAACACTCATGGATGAAGATTTTAGGGTAACCCAAAAGAAAGATGATTTCAGTCTGTTTTATAGTTTCTTGAAATGTTATGCAATAATTACACTAAGATTGCACTCTAATAAGGAGCTTTGAAAAATGTAAGAATAATTTTTTTTTTGCTTTGCTATTTATTTTGAGATACTAATATTTATCGTGTGTATTTATTTCCATATGTAGATATTTTGGTATATAAAGAGAGAGCAACTTTGTGTAGGAGTTAATGTAATTTTTACTATTATGTGCATGTTTGTCTAAGTTAAAAGTAAAATATAAGCAATTCTTTTCATATTTGCTTTGAGAATGGAAATTCCACAAGCAAATACAACATGGCATTGCAAACTCTCATAAGGCTTCAGACAATAGAGTAATAGACTTTATATTTGCTTTGGTCTATGAATTCTCGTCGGAGACTTGAGTATGTTCTTCGATATGTTTCTTTCAATATGATATTCAATTTTCTTCGCCCATCTCCGTGTGATTTTTTTCCTTGACTCAATTACATGTAAAGATGTAATTTGCAATCAACAAGAATGAGACTTGAAGAAAGCAAGAAATGAGATTGGATATAGCGATAACCTAGATGGAGAAAATATGATTTTATTTATAACAAGCCTAATTATTCGAAGCCTCCAGGCTACAATACTCCTTTTACATAGGCTTTCAATAATCTAATTGAAGTAGGAAAAAATGAATAAAATCCTAGGAAATCTATAAAACGGTCAAACCAGAATGCTATTATAAGCTAATATGAATCAATCTATTCCTAATGCGTTAAGAACTTCTCTAATGACTAGGTTTAATTCTCAAAACTCCCGCAACAAGATGATATGAATCAATCTATACCTAATAAGCTATTATGCGTCAACATATACTTAGAACAACTACAATTATCTCGAGTCTCTCTCAATTGGTAAAATCAAATTTAAGGATGGAGATAGTCATGCTGATTTACTATGATTCATTAATTTTCACTTTTTAAATATCAAACCAAGACATTTGATTTTTTGGCTTCCAAATTTATTCATGTTGTGCAGGATTATACAACTAAGCTTTCTGATTTTGGACTTGCTAAAGCAAGGCCTCAAGGGGATGAGACTCAGGTATCAACTCGGGTTATGGATGTTGCTCCTGAATATGTCATGACTGGTAGTGTGTTTGATACTTTATATTGTATGGCTTTAAAAACTATGTTGTTTTTATCTCACAATTGATTGATAGAATCAATATATTTCTTAATATAAATGCCGTTTCATCTCATTGTTGAGAATTGTAAGACATGTTATTAAGGGATCCTTACGAGTAGAATTTAGGTAGGTAGTACAAAATCTTTCTACTTGTCATCTTATTCATAAAAAGTCCCTTTGATCTTAGCATTGAAAAGAACACACATAACAAAGGGCTGACAAGAATATTATATTGGAATTTTTATAAGAGGAATAATTTAACAAAAAACATTAGGTGATCAATATGAAGGTTATTCTTCTATTTTGTAAGGGTTTGACATGTACTTTCTTCTCAGGGTATAACTTAGAATTTAGAAGTGGTCGAATTCATCAAACTGGAAAGGGAAAACAATAAGTTATTTGATTTGGAACAATCTTTCACTGCTTTTGTTTCTCGAATTATGTTTATTATTGAATCTTTTTTAACTTTTACAGTGCTCTCTCGATTATGCCTATGGTTGAATTTTCATCGCAACTCTGTTTGTCTTTTCGAGATTGAAGGTTTGAGCATGCAGTCAAGATTGAAGTGTTGAGAGTGCAGTCGAGATTGAAGTTTTGAGCATGCAGTCATCAGTGTATCATATTTATCAAGCAAATTATGAACTTTGATTACTTAGATTTAATAAACATGGTTGTGAAACATCTTATGCTATGATTTGTTTGGTTGTGAGACATCTATTGACATGAATATTAATCAATAAGCTTTTCGTATCTACCATTAGTCACTATTATTCTACATATATTTTAGCTTTAGATCCCCCCGGCTCTTAAAGAAAGAAAAAATGCCTGCTTTAGGAGACGGTTCTAAGAAGAATAATTGTTGCTGTAAAGGTTAAAAATAGAATAATTGATTAGGAGAGTTAAAAATTGTTTTAAAGAATTCCACAAATTGTTGTATTTAAAAATGCAAAAAGGTTAATTACCCGAAATGTCCATAAACTTTTGGTTGTTTTCACTTTTGTGCATCTCCGCCATCTCACTCTTTTTTAATCAGTACAATTAAGTTTCAAAAATTAAAAATTAGTACATTATTTCATTAAATATATCAAAATCACTATTTTTAAAAAACTAGTTTTTTGTGCAATGCACGGGTGAAACTGTTAGATTAATACAATTTTTGAGATTGCTATTATTAAATTAATTATTTTAGAAATAATTAAGTTTTTTTAGCAATAATTAGCTAAAAATGAAAATTAATTATATTGCAATTAATTAAAATTAATTATATTTCTAAGATTTAATTGGAGACGATTTAATTTGACGGAAATTAAAAGGTGATAGAGGTTGATTTTTAATGATTTTTAAAGGTTTTTAATATAAAAGAGGAGAGAGATTGAGTGGAGTTAAATGGTGGAGATTTGTGGATGTAATACGATATGTGGATGTGATTGATTTAGGGTAAAGAAAGAGTGGATAAAAAGTGATAAAAAATTTTAAAAAATGTTCCCTATCATGCTTTTAATGAAAATTAATTACATTGTTAAGAGCATTTCTAATGGTAAGGGTCAAAATGTAGGGGAAAAGGGGAAAGGAGAAAAATGCCCAGGGGACGACATTTTAACATCCCAAATCAACCAAATTATAGGTTTTTACCCCCTTAACGCTCTTTGACTTTGTGAAGGAATGGGGAAAAAATCCGAATTTGGGTTTTTCCACCCTTCCACCTTTTATCTCTAGGAAGCCTTATGTTTTCTAAGTGAAAAATTATATTGCCTCTCTATTTTATAATTGTAATTGACTCATATTTGCACTTACTAGAATTTTATGCCTTTACTTTTAAATGATGCTCTTAAATAATGCTCTTCATTCTATGTAGGCCAGATGTGTGGAAGAGGAGATCGATGGTGCATGGACCACTGAAGATTTTGGAAGGATGGAATAAGTTATGAAAGAGAGATGCGAGACATAGATGAGTTGGATTGTTTCTTCAAATGATTCAATGATTCTTTCAAAAAAATATTTTATTTATGCATCTTATGAGTTGTTTGTGTCGTGGAGAGCAATGCATGTGGTTGTATTGAGTCTGTTGTTGCCATTGATAAGGTTTTCAACAATATATAGTTATGATATGTTGAAATTTTTGAAACTTATGCTATATGCATTAATAGGACGGATTTTTCCCCCCAAAATACAAGGGTTACTGTGTCGAATTTTTTAAAGAATTATATGAATTTTTTTATTCTTGTTTTAGAAGAAGCAATATAGTTGTTTGACTGACATATCTTCCCGTGCAACGTATAGTTGAAAATACTAGTGTGTGTGTGTGTGTGTGTATATATATATATATATATATATATATGTATACACATACACACATGACTTATTCAAAATATATTGTGAAATTGATGGATCTTATTTAGGCCTATATATAACAATTTAGATAAATAATTTAAAATTCACTTACTAGCATAATTTGACTTTTTCAAATAAAAAAAGCTGTTGAAATATGATAAATTCATCATCTTTGTGAAAAAACAAATATGTTGTTGAAATACGACTTAATCCCAAGGCTCTTTACTTAACAATATACAAAATGATAGACGCTACATAGTCAACAAATAACCATTTATCCATCTTCGAATGTTACAAACCAAATTTAAACTACTACCCAAAGAAAATACCCTAGAAGACTCTTAACCAATCTCGACAAGATAAAGAAATTTTGAGGTGTTAACCGTTCCATACACCGAGTATGATTGTATTTACAATTTGGACGAACTAAATGTGTTTTTCAAAACTTGATATTGATTGGGATGTTCCTTTTCAAGGATATTATGGTCATTTTCCCAAATGTGGTGTACATATTTTTGTTCTAGTTTGTCAAGTGCAAGGCTAAAATGGGAAATTAAGTGTGGTGTACTTTATTATAAAAATCATCTTTTAATTGGAATATTCGATGTATATAAAATATGGTGTGATTAACAAAAATTGTAGTGTCAATATACTCTTTCCGTACCCAACTATATAGGCCTATTTAATTTTTCATAAGGATTAAGTCTTGCATTGAAAATGTAAATAATAGAAATAATTTTCCCACATTACCCTTATTAATAAGTCAAAATACTTTGTTAAAAAAAAAAGTAAAAATCTATATATAATAAAACAAAGGTGAAACCATTGTTAGTTTTTGTGCAGTGGTTTTCGGGCATGATTAACATCTTTTAGTTGTTTTAGGACATAGTTAACTTCTATTTTAGTTGTATTGACTGTTTTTGCTATGCTATTGCCACCTGTCAAGATTTTAACCACCAACATTCTAATCTCTTTTGTTTTGTTGTTAAAATCTCACTTAGACGTATTAATTAAAAATTGATGTAGTTTTAAGGCTCGAATCTAATACCTCTTAGGTGGAACAATGGTGTCTTACCATTTGAACCAACACCATTTTCGCGTTTTAATTTAATTGATACATTAATTTAACTTATTACAATTACCATTTGATTGGTTGCTCCAACAATTTTTTTTATTTTCCTAAAAAAATAACAGTTATTGCTTATAAAATAATTCTTATTTTATAATTTAAGTTGAATTTAGTGTTTCGTAACAGTACAATTTTATATTATTTACCAATTCTATCAATTAATTTTTAATTCTTTTAATTTTAATTTCACTTATAATTTTAATTTATATTTATTTTTTTTGTATTAGAATACTTTCAAATTATTACTATTTATTTGAAACATATAAAGTACTTGCATATTTTTAATGTCTCACATTGTGGTGATAAATTTTCAAATAATGATACAATAATATAAAAATAAATTTATAATAAATATATGATGCATGACCGTAAACTATGTATTTATTTATATATAAAATATTTAAATTAAAAATAAGATTATAAGTAAATATAATTTTCATAAATATGTTTTTCAAAATGCTATATTTTTTAAATATTTTTATTAAATTTCCAATTATAAATATTGGAAAATTCTTGTGTAAAATATTTAAAAAATCTTATTTAAAATATTTAATCCTTTAATATATCTTAAATAGAGTGAAATGGGTATTTAATTCAATATATGAGGAATCATAAATTTTTATTACAATATCGGAATTACAATATGTGAAATTCTTGTGAAAAATGTTTTTGGATCCATAATTAAATTATAATATCAAAATTTCATTATTGATACAGTTTGTTGGATAATAGACTACTTGCTTTTTTTAGTTGTTATCCCATAACTACATAATGGAACTGAGGTAAATCAACTTTTGCGATTTATATATTTTAAGAATTTCTTTATTTATTATTCTATTATAATTTTATAAGAATTCATTACGATAATTGGCAGATGTTTGTAATTTTATTAAATTTATATTTTTTTAGAGAAATCATTTCTTTGCACCAATTGACATTAAATAGAATTTTTAAATAGGGTAAGATATTTGTGCGTTTACAATCATGACTTGAAACTAAAATTGGTATATCGACGATGTTAACGAATATAGATCATACGTCGATATTATGCACTGAAACAAGGTTGAACTATTATTTTATATTTTGTATTGTATTTTTAATTTTTTTAGATAATTTCAAATTGCGAGTGTGTGTTTCCTTGCATGGTTTTATCTTTTAATTTGATTAGTTTTACTTCTATAAGTTTTTGTGACTTAATACAATTATTTAATCATTTTATTCAAAAGTAGTTTAGATTGTAGAAAATTTATTGATACAATATAATAGTATATATATTTCTTATTAGCATACATTTAATTATATCATATGTGGGATATAAATTTATAATACATATGCTCAATTAATTAAGTACAAATGAGAATTATATGTCAAATATTTTATTTTCAATCAACTTACACAATTTTACATACTGGCATATGTTAAATATTTTATTTTTAATCAATTTACACAGTTTTACTCCCATGCATCGCAGGAGTGTGAAAACTAGTACTATTAGAACTATAAAAGATTTTAAAGTATACAAATTAAATAAGGATATCATAGTCAATGAATACAAAATGATCACGAGCGAAGCTAGTTTTTCTTCGCTACTGGCATAAAAAAGGATCGTGATTGTTTGAGTGTCAGTCATTCCGTCTTCATCTTCCTCCCTCTCTCGCTCTCTGCCTCGGTCTCTCGCTCTTTTCCTTCTTCTCCTTCCCTCCTCTCTTCCTCCTCCTTCTCCTCCACCGCCACTCTTCTGCCATCACCGGCTTCGCTCGATCCACCGGCGAAGAACTGTATACTAGTTTATATAATTGAGACATAAAAAAAATAAAGGCTTATATAATTGGTGAGAAATAATTTCTGAAAAATAACTACTGTATGGGGAAATACATCTTTTTAAAATTAAATTATTAAATAAAGAACAAAGCGAAAAAATGGACGAAAATAAAAAATCGTATGTGTTATGAATATAATAATAATATTAATATAATATAATTAATGAGGGAAGTGAGGGAAATAAATTATTATATTTTATTTATGTGAATGACTATTATACCCTTGATGAAATTATGTAATTACGATTGTACCATTCGAAGTTTCCCTATAAATAGGGTTTCAGTTATTAATGAAATTCATTCCTGTGAATTCCTTATAATTCATTCTCTCTAAATTCTCTCTATTATTTCTATACTTTTATAACACGTTATCAGCACGAGTTTCTAACCAACTGAGTAATATGAAGAGAGTATGCTCTACAGTTGCATCTTATAGATGATCTTCTGCATTAGAAACTGGATTATTACCAATGAATTAATTCTTCCTAATATCTCTGAATTCTATATTATAATCAATCCTATACAATTATACATCAATTCTCTTTCTTCGTCTTCTGCAAATAATCTGAACACTAAGAAGAGATTTATGAATTCAAGGCCCCAATTTGAGTCAAACATGGATGTAGACAAGCTGAGAACTGCAGTGGATATTGAGGATGTGAGGACGGAGGTATATATATATAATATTATTTATAATATAATAATAGATTAAACTATAACATTCGTTTTCTCGAGATATAAGGAGCATACATTATCAAAATCAAATTTTATCGACTCCATTATACTCGATTTAACGAGATCTTCGATTTGACATCAATATTGATAAGGTAAACTTTCAAAATTTACAAATCAAGTACCCCAACTTTTGAAAAAGTTACAAAAGGGTCCTTAGACTTGTGAATATTTACGTATTAATGCTTATAATGTCAAAACTTTATAAAGAGATATGTGCATACACGCACTTGCCAGTGGTATCGCCACAAGAATCGGTAGCGCGGCAGAAATGAGTATGTATTAATGTTTTATAAAGAAATATGTGTAGCGCCACGCACTCGCCAGGCACGCCACAGAATCGTAGCGGTTGTGAGCAGATATTTCGATTTACGGCTGTTTACTTTGACAATAATTATATTTTGAAGAAATAGTTAGAACAAATTTGATTCTATAGATATTTAAGTCTCGCACTTTATTTATTGCAATTTAAATACTGCAATACCTCCTACCTGATGATGGGTTCAACCATCACTAAACGGAAGATTTTATATATTTATGCACTTTATATGCTAAGTGAAGAGTAATACCTTCTACTAGCGAGACTCTACTCTGAAGAAGTAGTTAAATGTTATGCAATTTAATTCTCGCGATTTAAATTCGTAAATTTATATTTATTGCAATAATTCCCATAAGGTAGGTTCGACCACCTATTGGAGGAAATTTAATTCTGCAATTTAAATTTACGCACTTTAAATTCCGCATATATTTCCAATGTGGTGAGTTATATCACACGATTGGTATGAATATTTTCAATGTGGTGGGATATACCACACGTTTAGAATACTTATTACAAATGTGGTTGGATTAAACCCCACAATTGGATAACTGATTTATATATGTTCGATATGAATATTCTATTGATATTAAAGAAGGGATTTGAGCAAGTGATACCAGAATTTACCGTTGTATGTATTGATGAAATGAAATTGCTCAAAGAATCCCATTGTAATAAAAGAGAAAGAAAATATACCGTGGTGAAAAATCTCATTATGAGATTAGTATATTGTAATATGATGAGAAATGCTCTTAAAGAAGCATTTAATAAAGGAATGTTCACTTTCCACGTCTATTGAATATTGATGGAGAAAATTGAGTAAGTGGTATCTGAAGTTACCATTGGATAAATAAAATACTCAATAGATCCCATATTGATAAATCAAAGAAAATATATCGCATGGAGAGATTATATAAAGTAATCTCATCGATGATATGAGATTGTATTAATATGAGAATAAAATGCTCTTGAAGAAGCATAATCACTAGATTTCTGTATTTGAATAAAGCCAATATGATATTATTATTATTACTCCAGAAGAAGTACAAAACAGCCGAAGTGGAACATATTGAGAATATCAAAGATGGCAATAAACACTCGAAAATATAAAAATGCGAAAAGAAAATACATATTGAACCCATAAATGAAGGGTGCGTTTCGAGAGTATAAATACTCCGTAATTCTGCCACCCTCAACATCAGGGTTCATAATGAGATATTTAAAGGATCCGAATTTCTTTTCGCTTGACACCATGGTCTGCGACCGACGGACCTGAGCTTCCATAGATTCTTGAACATATGCATGAAATTTGATAAGTAGTTCATCACTGCATTCTAGCGTAAATAAGTATTTTTCTCGCTAAATGAGAGATAAACTTATTATCTACACTGATCTAGGAACGCTTAGTAAGCCATCAAAGAAATTGTTAATATTCAACAAACCTATTGGTTTGACATGAAAGTTCCACTGTACAACGAGGCTATATTGAATATTTCCTCCAAAGGTGTTGTAGCCACCGGAAGGACAATGAAAGCATCACTATTATTCATCATATACATCATGCGCTTGTGGATGGATTGCGCTTTAGCACCAACCCCGCTTTGGACCCATGGTAGAACTGCTCCAATTGAGTATTAGATCCAACTAAATGGAAAGGTATTACACTCAAAACTCTTATTCCCCATGATGATGCGCCATTATAAGTCTAGCTAAAAGTTTGTTGTTGGTTCCTCCATATAGTATATTGATTTCTTGTCTCCCTAACTCTTTATTTAGTCGGTTTGCCATATCCACATATTGGATATGACTTACCAATTTAGATCCACCAAGAATACATACGGTTTTAATCAAGGAGGTAAAGGTGACTTGTATGAGATAATTCTAAAATCTCCATATCCATCTCTACTCCTATCTCTCTTTTTGCACTATACTTTTAATGTATGAACATGAGAGATATATGAATCTCTATTTAAAGAAAAATTTTCAAACCAATAATTGATTGTACTATTTACTTTTTGACAAATATGAAAGAGAAAAAGGCGTAAAAATTTTAGTGAAATGACATATACACTGCTTGATTGAAAAATAATATATATATACATATATATATATATATTAAAAATTGAAAAACAATATTTACAATTACAAGAAAAACATTGATCTTCGTTATTACACCGAGCTTCCTTACATTAATATGAGAAAATTATTATACTAAATTTTTCTACTAAATTTACAAACCGGATCTTTTTAAAGTAAGTATTTCAAGACTATAAAGTGTTTGTTGATCTTTAAATTTGGCCCATAAGGCCATCAACTCACATTGTACGTGTCCACTAGGATGTGTCTCAAGAGCCTGTTGAATATCATCCAAAGGCTCCTTACTCAATCCATCATTAATGAATGCTATCTTATCTTCTCATTAGACACGCACTTACAGATTTACATCGAAAGTGTCACATGTCCACCGAGCACATTTGTAGCACCCTCCTAATCTTTTTGCTCTCCGCTTCTTTGAAAAACTACTTTTACCCATACAGCATGTATTTAGAAGGAATCGAAACCTCACCAGATAATCGAACCTTTGCTTCAATTAAACATCGAACATCTCCTCGGGATGCCCTTATTCATTAGCATCCTCAACCTTTCGAGTCTACCTCGATAAATTCTTTTAGAATTTTGATCGGTAATGATGGATAGTATTTTCAAGATTTGAGAGCATATGATCCATTATAAGATATGGACTCTTATTAGGATGAATTTTGCAATAATTTTGATGATCTATTTATAGAATAATACGACGGTATGAGATATGACTTCGTTAAAATAGTAACATGAAACGTATGAGGTACGACTCAGAAAGCGTAAGAGCTAAGATTCCGCAGCTTGAACAAAGAGCGATATGATGCGTATGAACCAGAATCCGTGTTTGTACAAAGAGTAGACAATAATTCCACCAAACATGATGGAATATGTCGTGAGCTATACATATGATGAAAGTAATAAATCATGTTGAGCACTATACGATGCTAGTGAAATCGATATAAGAATTTCTTGAACTAAAAGTTCAATAATACTGCTTGCGTAACCTGATCGACCATCCCGGTTTAAATAATTATTGAAATCAATATTTCAAGTGAAGAATTAAAAGAATTCTTCAATGATTATTCTCGATAAATGATGAAATCATTACTAGCCAATATTGGGAATAAATCTCAAATATATCTGGAATAAAGGATGAGAAATATGGGCCCACTCATCGTCCATGTGGACTACTAGATATTATGATATGGATCCACTAGATAGTCACATGTGTATATGATTCGTAATTTGAAATTTACGTAAATATTTGCTCACTGTGATGAGCATGATTTCAATTTAATGATAAAACTAGTAAATGTATATCCCAATACTTGAATAAATCCTCAAGGATTGAGTATGCATACAAGTGGGATATTATGTGGCAAATTATTTAAAGTCCTCCAATAAATTGCCAATATCGAGAATAGAATGCAAACTATATAAATTCTCATATTAAGACTGAATGATGAGAACATATATGAGTTTTAGTGTTCTAAATTTTCTTAGCATGAGGGGGAGTATTAAAGGTTGAAAATGATATGTGAAATGCATCATACTATATCCTCACAATTAAAATATGAACTTCAAGTTCAAAGATGTATAAAAGATGCTATGAACAATCACATATATCAGTTAAGATGCTTTGATAAGTTAGCACGCCAGAAGCGTTGATATTATGAGATTTCCCCAATCATATATATCGAAGCAAATTATTAAAGATGGTCTTAATAACGGAGGCATATACTCTTGAAAAGTATATAGACATAACTATATTGTGTAATCCTACAAGAGGATTGATAATGAGATATCTCGATAAGTTATGTCGATATGGGGAAAGAAATAAAAGTGTCGACACACTATGAAAAGATAACGCTACATACTATCAATAATAGTGAGGATATTAAAATCCATCGAAAATGCCGATGCTGAAATATATGCCCTTATGATTAAAGTGTTTATGCACGGGTTTAATGAGAAATGAGAATGAAACTCTTGAAGAGGTTTCAAATGTATTATTGTATCAATGCATGCAACGGCTCAAAATATCTACATTGATATTGTTGAGAAATTCATATGCTGTACTCTTTTCCTTGATTGATGTTTTTGTCCCAAAACGGGGTTTTTCTCAAACAAGGTTTTTAATGAGGCAGCCCAATCTCAACTACTATGAAATCTCCAGAAGAGATTTAGGTATATATCTCGATATAGTGAGAAAATGAGATCATTTGTTGATTGCATATATACACTAAATATAACATGATATTGTATAACATCTAAAATTTCATTCACGTGGAAATGAATAAAGAGTATGAACCAATGTATATGATACTCATACAAATCTATGAAATATTTTGAAATGCTTGCAGCATACTTGTATAAAATACGCGTTGCACTCTTTTTCCCTTGACTGAGGTTTTATCCCATTGGGTTTTCCTAGCAAGGTTTTTAATGAGGCAACATTAAAGGCGTATTCACATGAATAATGTACTATTTTTCCTTCATTAGGATTTTTCCCACTGGTTTTTCCTAATAAGGTTTTAACGAGGCATATTCATGGTATATTGAGGACAACAAGAGAAATCGACACAAACAGATCTATTGGATCAAGTTATAATAGAGACAATGCTTTAGATCCAAACAATGATGATATTGAAATCCTTTACCGTAAGTAAGGATATCGGTCCTCAAGATATGAAATCGGATGGAGTATTGCATTCTTTTTCCTTCGATCAAGTTTTTCCCACTGGGTTTTCTTGACAAGGTTTTAACGAGGCAAAGACGTGAATACTCTTATACCGCTGATAGATATCGTGAGCAATGTTTTGATGAAGCAAAGATATAACCACTCCAAGCCTATCCCGCAATCGGTTTGAAAGTTTTTCCCACCAGTTTTTCTCCAAATAAGTTTGAAGACATTTGTATTAATAAATATTCAAGTGTTATGAATATAATAATAATATTAATATAATATAATTAATGAGGGAAGTGAGGGAAATAAATTATTATATTTTATTTATGTGAATGACTATTATACCCTTGATGAAATTATGTAATTACGATTGTGCCATTCGAAATTTCCCTATAAATAGGGTTTCAGTTATTAATGAAATTCATTCCTGTGAATTCCTTATAATTCATTCTCTCTAAATTCTCTCTATTATTTCTATACTTTTATAACAGTATGCAATTATTTATCATTTTTAAGAATTAATAAGGTGGAAAGTATGAACCGTCGGCACTCGGTGGAGTGTCGAACGTCACGGACTCCGTCTGCAGTGGGTCCCGTTCAAAATGACGACTCGGGCAAGTCGCATATGGCGATCTTTGCTTTTTTTTGACTAAGCTCTGTTTCTCCCGCGTTTATATACACCTGCTTTTTGATGTTCAGATTTCTCCAGCATAGCCGCCACTTTTTCAGAAATACTCGACTCTTCTTCTGGAAATATTTGAAGCAGAGGAAAAACCGGTCTTTCGGATGGCCGGAGAAAGCGGCGACGGCGGCGAGGCGGCAACTCTCGAAACGACGCCAACATGGGCGGTGGCGACTGTTTGTTTCTGTCTAATAGCAGTTTCTATACTTATTGAACACTGTCTTCATCTGCTAGCTAAGGTACCCGTACTATGCAGTAATCAACATTCATTTTATGGGTACAGATCGAAGAGTCTTATAAGTGTTTTCAATTTGTGCAGTATTTGAGCAGGAAGAGAAGGAAATATCTCATTCACGCTCTTAATAAAATCAAATCAGGTACAGCCTTTATCGTCTTTATGGCAAGGGTTTTAGGTTTCTGTTAATTGGTATCAGGAAGGGAAGATGATGAAAGGCAATGTTAACTAAAGAAAACGAATATTTTTAGATTTGATGCTTTTGGGCTTCATCTCCTTGTTTTTGACCGTTTGCGAAAGGCCAATTTCAAATATCTGTGTCCCCAAGGGCGTGGCTCATTCTTTTCTTCCTTGCCATAGCTTAACGAGTGAGGAAGAAGAGGAATCCAAATGTGAACAACAGGTACTTCACCATTTTGGAACTTAAATTTTGGGGAAAATGAACTTTATGCAGTTGATTAATTTGTAATCCGAGATTTTAATTGAATTTCGTTGATTTCAGGGGAAATTATCTTTGATTTCGAGACTGGGCATCCAACAACTCCAAATGTTGATTTTCTTTCTTGCTTTCTTCCATGTTTTGTCCAGTTTTCTCACTTTCAGTCTTGGGATAGCTAAGGTAAGTGTTTTCAATTTATTTTTACTCCTTTCCATTTTCTTCATCTACAAGGATCTTAAATGCTCAAATTTTCATTCCTTGTTCCTTTTGTGAATTTAATGTACTTGAGATATTTTTGTGAACTTCGGTTGAATTTTTGAAACTTTGATTAAGACAGCTTCTCTTGAATTTTCAGATGAGAAGATGGAAACATTGGGAGGCAGAAACCAGGACATTGGAATATGAATTTTCAAACGGTAATTTAATGATCAATCTCATTAATTAAAATCGGTTGATAGGTTTAATTATCTAATTTGATTATTTACCAATTGATGTATATTTCTTGTTATGTTTCTACCTAATGGATAATGATTCATTAAGTTATGCTGGATAGATCACCGGAGGTTTCAGTTCATTCATCAAACGTCTTTTGGAAGACGACATCTTAAATTTTGGAGCGAACATCCTCTGCTCCGTTGGCCGGTTAGTGCTTCACCAAAAGGGCTTTTATACTTGTGGTATCTCACTTTCATGCTGTCATCTGCTATTAAACCTGATCTTTGTGCCATATTTGACCAGGCTTGTTTTGTTCGTCAATTTTTTGGCTCTGTTTACAAGGTGGATTATTTCACTCTTCGTCATGGATTCATTGTGGTAGGATACCCATATTCATGGAATATTTACCAGTTCAACCTGAAATTTTACTTCTCGTTTCACTCATGCATATTCCTTTTTAGGCCCATTTTGCCCAACAAAGTAATTTTAACTTCCAAAAGTATATAACAAGAGCATTGGAAAAGGATTTTGGTGTTGTCGTGGGCATGAGGTGATTCTATTGCAAATTCTTCATTACATAATGTATCTAATGTCTCATGAATTTTGATGAATATAACTACATAATATTGCAGGCTTTGGATATGGATCTTCTCTGTTCTCTTCATATTCTTTAATGCGCATGGTAATACTGTACACTCTTAACACCCATAAACAGGATTATATTCTTACCGTTTTGTTGACTGGATTTTCGTACTCTCTGGATGGTGCAGCATTTCGGAACTATTTTTGGCTCCCCTGGATTCCACTAGTGGTAAGAAAATGCTGTGTAATGAAAAAACATTGTGTTTTACGGTGAGAGACTTAAGATTGACTAACTAGATAAATTAGTCACTTCGTGCAGATGTTACTGGTTGTTGGAACTAAGCTACAAGCTATCATTACCAAAATGTGCTTAGACAGCAGCAATAATTCTCATGTTGTTCAAGGAACTCTGCTTGTTCGACCAAGTGATCACTTCTTCTGGTTTGACAGGCCAAAATTACTACTCCACCTCATGCACTTTATCTCATTTCAGGTATTAAATAGTAGTCTTTATATAATCATATTACCAGTATCTAGTATTCTATGACCGTCCTTTAGAAAACAACGTTAATATACTACTGCTTCTATCCATATCTTAAGACGAAGAGAATCTCTATGTTTATGAAGCTACCAAGGATTATCTAGTACATGACATGAAATTTTAAGTGTATGTCGATTGTGATTTTCCGCTTCTTAAAAATGAATGATTTGCACATTTTCTAAGCAATACTTGTTTGTTTCTCCTTAGTAATGATACTTGAATACCTTGTTTGGTAATGCAGAACTCATTTCAATTGGCGTTCTTTGCATGGTCGTGGGTAAGCCTAGTAAAATAATTGTTTTCATCTTATGTTTTCTATAGCACAGCATATGAAGAATCATGATGAATTGCGTTCTATTAACAGTACAGATTTGGACTGCAATCGTGCTTCCACCGCCAAACTGAAGATATTGTCATAAAACTTGCAGTAGGAGTAACGGTCAACTTTCTCTGTGGTTATGTGACTCTGCCTCTATATGCATTAATTACTCAGGTCAGAGCCATATTCTTTTGAGTAATGCAATTCTTCATCATGCTGCATCTCTATCCTTGATTACGTCACACTTAGTTGGACATAGCTGATTTGTTGTCTTAATTATTGCCTCCAATATCACTATCACCAATATATAAAAGTGTGGATGTTGCGTAAAACATTTTTAGACCCTAATGCCCGTACTACTTTTGCATTAATCCTAATTTACCCTTCAATTGATGTTATAACTTAAGTAATTTTACTACCTACTATTCAATGTTATTTAATTATCATCACAATACCATTTAATTTACTCCACACCCATTCATTTCCCTACATATGATATACAGTAAACTCATTGGTAGCACAAAATGTGCATGACAAAATTCTTTTCTATTGTAACAAGATTGTACAAAAAATACGATATTTAATTCTTTCTTAGCTCTCTTTATGTATATTTCTTAAAAACAAAATTAAAAATCCACCGCTAAATTTTTTAAGCAAATAAGTTGTTTAAAAAAAGCTCAACTAACGTTGTTTTTACGTTGACAAAGTCTTAACCTTATTATCTAGCCAAAGAGTTGAGGAATTTATGTAGATTAGAAATCTAAGCTTCTATGCATATGCCATGGCAAAGAGATAGATTTTGATATTTTGTCCAGGTTTATGTGTTTATTAACTATATTTACATTTCAAATTTCATATATGTTTGAACGATTGGATTTTCGAAGGAAGAGAGTGCAGATAAAAAAAAAAATGATTAAGAAAAGACTAACGTTTGCTTTTAGTGGTAAGATAATAAGAAAATTAAGTATTTGATGTGCATCCTGAGATTCATGTGGTGATATTATTCAACATAAATAATCTTTAACATTTATTTATATATTTATTTTAAAAGTATATAGTCACAATGATTATTTTTGTGATCTTTATTATTTTGTGTCCTTCATATATAAATTGTGCGCATAGAAAATGTACACATTGTTATAGTATCATGTGCAACGCACGTGTTGCATGCTAGTAAAATTTAAAACGACAAATTAATTAATGTCACAGAACTGGCCTAACGATGTATAAGCGCGGATGATTAATAGCATTTCTCTACTCTTTTACAAGGAAAAAGGCGAGGTTTGTCTATGCTTTGTGTCATAATTATCCAAATGTAATTGATTAACAGATGGGTTCGTCGATGAGAAATACTGTTTTTACGGATGAAGTGATGGGAGGCCTAAGAAGGTGGCACGTTAAAGCAAAGAAAAACTTGGCTCAAAAGCAAAACATGGGTTTCGCACGCCGTTCTTTAGCTCGTTTGTTTGATACATCAGTTGAATCGCCTCCATCGTTCAATACTCTTGATTCTTCATTCTCTGTGAAAATCGGGCATGCTAGTGAAGATGGGGATGTAATAGATGAAGATAGTGTTGCGAGAAGGCGACTCGAGCAACAACAGCCGGGATCTTTTGGAGGTTTTGAGTTGAGTAGAACATATCAGTGAATGCTAAAAACCAAGGCCTACTGCGTTTCACATTATTCATTGCTGTGTCAGTGAGAAGACAATCACAGAATTCTCGCATACGTTCAAACAAGTTAGGATCATATATTACATTCGTCAAGGTACGTTTGTTTCTGTTCTTGACCAGCAAATTGTTAATCGAATTAGGTAAACAAATGAACAAGTTTTGGTTCTCTAACTTGATAGTTGAGAATCAGCTGTGAGTACACTTGTAACTGTCACCTATTTATCACTATATAATAAAAGAGTGACTAGTGGTATCTCTGTTCATCCATGGTCATCTTAGTCGTTTTTGCACACCATTCTCGTGTCATCTTTTGGCCTGACTACATGTCACCTTTTGATTTGCATAAGATGACGTCATTTTCAGATTCAGATAACATCTCCTCCTAGATGTTCTGGGACATTCTGATCTCATATTTCGTGTATCATTTTCTCGGGGTGGGGGTGGGGGGTGGACAGGATGAAACAGAAAAAACAAAAGAACTCTGTCTCCTCCAAGGAAGCATCCATCGAATTCTTGCAAATAAAGTTGCAATTTGTGCCTATGAAATTACCCATAACCAGTACTTGTGTGTTGCTTTTGTTTTTTGTTTTTTTTGTTTTTTTGTACTGAATTTGTGATTTGTCTTCTAGCTTACATAATTTCTTACTATGGCTTTTATATTCTTTTCTACCAATGTACAAACTATGTTTCCTCAAGTCATTTTTTTTTATTTTTTCCTTCTTTTTAACTGCCCTTTTTTTAACAATATTTCTCCCTGTTATGAATAAACTAATAATCACAAGGCACCCGAGGGAAGTTTTAATATTTGTTTATTGATGTGAATGACTATTATACCCTTGATGAAATTATGTAATTACGATTGTGCCATTCGAAGTTTCCCTATAAATAGGGCTTCAGTTATTAATGAAAATCACCCAGAAAATTCTCTCTCTAAATTCTCTCTATTTTGAAGAAGTTTTATAACACTCCCTTTGTATTTCGATCTATTTCTAAGATATATCTCTTGAAAGATGTGTTCAGTGTGAAATCGATATCCGTTTCTGAATTGCATCTTGTTCTGACCATGTTAGTCTGGTTTGAATTATAATTTTTTTTAACCATTCTGCCTTATAGTACGTGCCGCAATCATGATGCTGCTCCTCCTTTTATTTTTTTATTATTATTATTCTTTTTGGTGACATTTCTGTGTTTGACTATTGATTCAGTAATTCTTATGTGTGTGAAATTGCTGCATTGTTGAGCTGGTACAGGTCTGTAATTCTTCAAAATACATGTTTATATGTGCGTCGATTTCAGCTCCGGGATCTTTTCTCTAATGGGAAGATTCGAAATCTCTTCCTGCAATCTTGGTGAATTGTCCGCTTTGCCAACAATTTTGTTTGCTTTTATTGTGTAATGGCCCTTGTCTATTGTTTGGCTTTGTAATCTAACTGATGCTGAGCTTTCCACTATGTATTTGAGTGCTCTAATTAAAATGTGCAGGAGTTGTCTTATATAAGAGAAATTTATCCTTTCCCCCCTTTTGCAGTTATCATTTTAGCTTATCGTGCTTTTGTTGTGAATTTGCTTCTTTAGTAAGTTCACTTGCGGAAATGCCTTGTAATTATGAAAATTCATTTCATAATTTATTGGAGTTTTTGGGACATTTACTTGGAAGTGTTATATTAAATTTAATTTATGAATTCTTATTATTATTATTATTTTTAAATGTTTGCAGGTCAAGGATTTCCGAGATTTTGCATTGTGTTTGGGTTTCTCTTTGGGTTTTCTCATATGGGAGTTCTTGGCTTTTGCTTGTGGTTCAGAGTTCAGCGACGTGTGATGCCGTGAGTGCATTTTCTTGAAAACTTGGATCCTTTTCTTGAAATACTTCTCCATCTAGTATTATTCTTGTTTTCCCCGTTGTATATTCCTCTTTTCACGCCGTTGTATATTCCTCTTTTCACGCTTTTATGTTGTACGTATAAAGGAAAACCTTATGTAGACACAGCATTAATTTGGTAATGTGAAGCTGTTATGGTTATTTCTCTATTTTTCTTTTGGCGAACTAAGCTTTACTGGAGATTGTGAGAAATGTACCTGTATCTTGACAAATGAGACTTTTGTTCTGTTGATAGATGGGATTAGCAATTTAGAAATCTGAAGAGGCAGTTTGCAGTGCTAACTACTGCTCATTGTTTTCCAGATCACCAACACAAGCTTCGGGTTGCATCAATTTTTGGAATACCATTTACAGCTTGAACTGCAGCCACTCCAAACTATTAAAGGAAGAAAGCAACCGACGGGCCTCTCTCAAAATCTTCTCCACATTCCTCCTGTTCATCGCATGGAGAAACAGACCTAGAGAGGTGGAATCTAAAACAACATGCTTTGCTGGGCTCGAGTTTAGTGGTGTTTGTACATAATTTAATGAACAAAATTGCACTTTATGGTTCATGGTATTGTATAAGTGAGTGTCATATATGTCTAAACAATTCTAGACAATACAAGTGAGTAATTGGTCGTATCAGTTGCACTATTGAGACAAATTAGCTAGGCATTGCAAATATTTCTTTTCTACGTGATCCATTATTTGAGATATCAGTGTCAGATTTTTCAATGTAGGCGTTGCTATTGAAATTTGTAGTAGGCGTTACACGAAGATAAAACTTGTTAAAGAGAACCTAATTTGTGAATAGTAGAGATCTTACTTGGTGGGATGATCTATGCAGCGCACTCTTGTTTACTGAGCTTTACATCCAAGGCTTGAAAAGGGGGGGAGAATTGTCCATCCTCGTCATCCAGGCGCTAGAGAATTTGAGAAAGAGGAGAAGAACATGCTGTGAGAGAGCAAGAGCGAGTTAGAAATTGTATGAAGGCATTAATGCTAGTTATTAATAGGACTAGCGTACGACAACGTGCATTGCACGTTGCGTTAAATTTGTACAAGCTAGTGTAGAATAAATTTTGATAGTCAAATATGCAATTGTATAAGCAGGTTTAGATTTAAATGACATATTATATATGAAGCAAATTAGAATAATAATAGGATGAACAAATTTAAAAGACTATTATGTTACATGATACATGGCCTCATGTTATAATGAAATTCAATACACCACACGTTCTCAGAGACATTCCCAATAGCTACATGACGATTCTCCTTTAGACCACTATCTGACAACATTAAAAATTAAAAAAAAATTCTATAAATCACTTGGTTCTTTACTGCATTAGTAAGAGTAAAATTCAAGAAATTCATTTCATGATTCAAAGATTAGAATGAATTTAGGGTGGAAAAAATATTGCATGTCCATTCTACAAAGTGTCCGGAATTGCCGTGTTACCCTTCTAAGTATATCGACCTACTGCCTTTCTACTAAGAATCTGAAATCTCACAAATCAATTTTAACATTATAAACCAAAATGAAAATCTATTCTAATTCAACTCATCGAATTACTAGAGTTTCAAACATGAAAAGGTTTCAAAATTCTAGAAGGGTTCAAAAATTAGTTCTTTTTTCTTTTTCTTTTTAGATTTTTGGGAAACTATCTCAGCTCGAAAATCCAAACCTGAGATAGAGTATTATTAATAATCAAAGAAATCTTAGGTCGAAAGGGGGACGAATGCCTAAAACCTTCCTGTATAAGTACATCAGAACTTGTCGAAGCAAATAAACAGAGTTTCAAAACAAAACCAAGAAAAACAAATGACCGACAACAAAGGTCTAAATTCTCCTAATACGAAGAGATGGCATATCAATCATGCCGAGATGGATTAGGCCCTTGATGCATGCCTGCCCTGGTGGGGGTTTGGAATCCCCTTACTCTTGTATTAATATAAAACAAATTATAGTTACAAAAGGAGGGACATGAACCCGACCTTCTAAACAATAAATGTAACCAAAAAAAAAAAACAAATGAGGAGAAACTTCCTCCCTTAGAAAGTAGAAATAGATAGCATATAACACTAAGAGAAAGCAATAAATAAAGAGGGACTTCCTCCCTAGCAAGGCAAAAAATATCATAAAAAATGAAAGAAAGAAAGAAAAAGAACATGACCCTCGCTAAAGTCCATGAACTGAGGGAAATCCATAGCGGTCCACTAGTAGAAGAGCCCTAGCTTGAGTAGGCATCTGATGTGACTCATACTCTACATACTGCTGCTACAATAAGCCCTCTGAAGTAAGTACATCTACAACCTAATTACCCTCTTGGAAGATGTGAGAGATCACGTCCTTATCCATCATGAGGAGATGACAAATGCTCTTGATAATAACCTATAGATACCACGGACCACCGCCCTGAACAATACAATGAACCACAACTAACAAGTCCACCTCTACCTAAAGTGCATCCATACCAAAAGAATGTGCCAGCAGTGGCCCGTCAAGTATTGCACAGAGTTCTACCTCCAAAATGGCGCAGTCACCATAGAGGAGAAGCTTTGAATGCAGTGCCCAAGATGGTCCCGGACTATCCCACCCCGCCAAATCCACCATCAACCACCCAACCATCTATGTTTACCTTACAGGAACCTATAGACGGCTTATGCCAGAACACTAGAGTAGGAAGGGGGAGGGGGAACAACAATTGAAATGCCAAACCTGGCAGCCACGTTAGAGAAAATTAAAGACCCCAACAACATGGAGAAGAGAGAGAGCTTTGTAGACACATCAAATAATTTGCCTAGAGTCAACAATAATGCCCCAATACTTCGCATCATTACGTGCCTTCCACAGATGGCAAAAGATGAAAACAGGAAAAATGATGCGAATATGGCCTCCCTGGCAAACTTATCACAATATCGCCATCGCTGAGCACGGCGCTAGATACGATCAGAATTGGGAGAGGGAATATGAAAAATGGCTGAGAAATGCTGCCAGACTCGAAACCTAGTCTCGCCATTGATGAAAACATGCTGAAGCATTTCCTCATCAAAACAACACTGGCAACATGAAGGCATCTGCACATGAATCGATTGCCTAATCACGTGGTTAACTAGCATGATGACCCTTCGACAACCTCCAACGGAAAAAGACACAATCAACAGGTAAAGTAGGGCACGATAAGTCCCGAAATACCAGTCGTACATCAGCATGCTATCATACCAACTGCCAAGCAGACCGAGCAGTAAATCGCCATAAGAAGTATCCCGCAACAACATCTTATCGGGGACCCCAATGTCCAATGAGATAGAAGAAATCCAAATGGCCAAGTGAACAAGATCTGCCTATAATAAACGCCTAAAGTCCTAATCAGTATCATCAAAGAAGTCCTATACTCCGGCTTAGGAGGAACTATGATCAGGCAACACAGCACTAAAAAGAATATCACCCATCCAACAGTCATGCTAGAAGAAGAGACGTCCATGGCAGATTTGCCCGAAAATACATGGCTCAGCAGTAGCCTAGATCTCAAACAATCATCGCTAACACCTAGAGTTGAGACTTAAGTAGGGGGCTATCCCTGACAATATCTATCTCTCACGTAGATGGCCAAAGGAGACTACTGAGAATGAAAACGCCACCACTGCTTCAGGAAGAAAGCATAAGCCATATTTCCTAGTCTTTTCAAGCCCAGGATACCCTCTTCAGGAGCGCTTCCAATGCATACGATAGGCACCCTCCTAAGAGTCCCACAAGAAATGGGCAAACATGCTAGATAACTACTTTAGCACAGCCTTAGGGGGCCGCAAAATTTGAAATAAGTGAGGCGGCATAGAATAGAGGACGGATTTAATCAGAGTAATATGTGCCCCTAGAGACAACAAGCAACATGCCCAACCTGAAATCCGATCACAGATCTTCTAAACCAAACCATCAAACAAGAAGATCCGTGAGGCACCCTTATACATGGGAACACCAAGACAAGTGATCGGAAGCTGGCTATACACAAAACCAATAAAAGTCTAAAAATGATGGAACTGGGCAGTAAAAGCCCAACGAGGCGCAATCAACGAATTCTTGCCTCTATTCACCAACTGGCCAGAAGTCCCCCTATAGTGCTCGATATAAGCCAACAAATATTTAATGCTCCGCTTCTGACCATTGGCAAATATAATAATATCCTCAGCAATGAGAGATGCCAGAAAACAATGGAACCCCCATGAATAAACTGTATGTAACTGTGTTGCCAGAACCGATGAGTAAGCAGACGAGATAAGTAATTAGCAGCAATAACAACAGGGGAAATATGATCACCTTGCCGCAGACCCCAATAGGAAGGAAAAAAAGCAACCGACTGACTGTTGACTAGGATCGAAAATCAACAGTCAGAAATACATTGCTTGATCCCATCAACCCATAATTGGTAAAACCCAAACTGCTCCATCATAGAGAACAAAAAATCTCACTTCATCCGATCATAGACTTTAGCAATATCAAGCTTGAGGATAATGCTGCCCCTAACCTTGCCTGTCATGGCTATGCACCATCTCCCTAGCTAACAAAATGTTATCCCTAAGCAAACGCCTAGGCACGAAACCACTCTACTAAGGAGAGATAATACAAGGTAGGAGCTCACTAAGGCGGTTGTTCAACAACTTCGAGATGATCTTGTTAAACACCGTGCAAAGTCTAATAGGTCATAAATCCGTCCAGGTACAAGCCCCTTCATTCTTAGGAAGAATGACAATAAAAGTAGCTGGTGCGTGCCGTGATACACCAAATATTAATTACCTTTCTCAATTTTGAAAACTACAAATTAATATAGCAGTGGTGAGTAAGGGTCGATCCCACAGGGAACAGTTCATCAATTTGGTATATTTATGCTAGCTAATATGGTTAGGGGTTTTAGTAAATGGGGAATAAATATTGAATACAAAATAAAATAACAATTAAGAAAGTTTTACCACTAAGAGAAATCATCTAGTTCTTGGTTCAGTCGAGCCTCCACTTGCATATCCAATTTACTTATAACGTGTTCTATTCTATATTCAAATCTTTAATCTTGAGATAATAAATTACACATATTTATTATCTCAATTTTCCCTTAAGCGTAACTAATTGAAGGTCAGCTTTTCAATTAGTCCTTAGACTTTTGGATAACCTAGAAGTCCGATCTCTAGATTTAATGCAAAAGCTAGCATTAAGAATTAGGAAAATAGGTTAAACTTAGAGTAACATTTCAGTCAGTTCGAAATGTTTAACAATAGGGTTTGTTATTCCCAACGATATGTGATTGCTAGTTGTTACCTATGAATTAAAGAAATCAACAACTACAAATTGAAATTTTAATTCTAACAAGTTGATAATAGAATATTAACTCAATTGGCCAAATCTAATTAAAGTTCATATTATCAAAAATGAAATTGAAAAACAAACCAATTTGAATAAGAGTATAAGAACAACATCCCTTGTGAGTTAATCGGATAGCAAGCTTAGAACAACGACATTCCCTTGAACTAGATTGAGACGCCTAGCCAATCATATTCTCGCTAAAATATACATTTCAAATATACTTCCATCGGAATATGAAAGGCTATTTAAGCAATCTCTAAAACTTTATTCACACTTCAACTCTTCACACTTCTACTCAAAGTCAGATGCAAAAGAAAGCTAAATAAAAGATGATGCTACTAGAATGAAATATAAAGCTAGGAATTGAGGATGAGAGAGTGTTTTATAAGTTGGAAATGGCTTAATGGCCTTGCCCTTTTATAGGCACTAAAGGAATCTTTCAATAATGCATTAGATGAGTTGTTCCTACATTATTATTCCACTTCCTCATGCCTTTTGGCCACCTTAATGTCAAATTTTGTCTTTGGGACCAAAAATAGCTATTGTAGGCCATCAAGTTACCTTTCTTTTGGCAGTGGAATCACAATAATTGGATCTTTGTATGCCAAGTTATGGGATTTTCACCGAAAGTTGACATTGGACACGTTGGATGTTCATGATGCTAGAAATAACATTTGTAGATAATCGAGTTATTTTTCTTTTGGCACTAGAATCAGGTCAATCCCATATTTCTAGCTCAAGTTATGATCCAAACACTGAAAGCTTCCATGTGAATCCGAGTTGCTGATTTGCACTTTCCATGCCTTGTTTAAACTTGTTTCGATTCTTCTTGGTTCTCCAACATGAAAATAAATAAAAAAACATAAATACGAACTTATAAAACAATTATCATACAATAACAAACGTTATTAGAGAGTTATTAAAGTGTTTTTCAAGCACTTATCAAACTCCCCTACACTTAGACTGTTATTCGCCATCGAATAACAATCATATGACACAAGACAACAAACTGGTTTTACATGAGATAAACGACTTTTAACGGTGAAATCCAACTACAGATAGTGACTTGCTTACTAAACATTCTCCCGAATTATGAAAATTTCACTTCTTTTCAAATACACAATGGCTTGTGAGTATGTGCGAATAAGGTTATCATCTCATCACTAACTGGAGACAAATGAAAGTTTACGATGTTCTATCCAAATCCTGACCCTGAATGGTCAAATATATCCTTTCATCTCTTGTGGTTCTAGTCTTATTTTACAATAGTTCCTATGGATCCTAAAACTTACTCTGTTCACCAAATGTTAACGCTAAAAAGTTAAACAAAGCATGGTAGGTGTTTTATCGCAAATATATCTTTGATTTTTTTGAGTGTTTGATTGAACACTTCAAACAACTGAGAAAATTTATTTAACTATGTGCACACTTGGGTAACTATCACGTTTCTCTCTCTCTCTTTTTTTTGAGAAATAAGAAGAAGAAGATTTTGCAATTTTTTTTTCAGCTTTTACCCCGCAGGTAGCTTTCACACTAACCATTTTCATTAGAGGCAGCCTTCTTCACCCATTCGAGGTGGTGATCTTTCACACTCTGAGGTAGGTAGCTCTTTCTTGCGGTCCCTCTCATTATTTGAAATAAAAAAAGTAAAATTCATTCTCAGTATAGGTCAATGCTCATTTCAAACTTTTAAAAATTTATCAACAAAAGATTTATTCACAAAAAACAGAGACCATGCGATTACAACTCTTTTGTAGGACAAATGGATAGAAAATAGTTGGTTTGCTAAGTTTAAAGAAAAAAAGAAAAAAAATTATCAACATTTTCAACCTTTAATTTGTTCCAGAAGATGATAGTAAATTACGTTATAAATGTGCTTGGATAAATTAGCCAGCTATGCATAGAAAAGCATAAAACACAACCATTTTTTTTTTCTTTCGAGATCCCGTAGTTTCAGCCAAGTCACGCAAATTAAACTCAATCATATTCAAAAGTTGTTATCTCATGCAAAACTGTAAAAAAAACAATCACAAAAAAATATTCACAAATATTCCCCTCCCCCACACTTAATTTCTACATTATCCTCAATGTAGATATATAAAGTATGAAAAGGATAAGAATTAGGAACTCCCATTGGGTAGGCAATGAGTCCAGTCGTTCATGGTGTCTGTGCTTCAAATATAATATCTTGTGTGACCAACCCAACAAACGAAGAGCGAGACATCCTGCGATCAATATATACATAGAACAAAAAAATGACAGAGATTTTTTTTAATTATTATTATTATTTTTTGTGTTTTTTTTAAATAGAATGAAATAAGAACAAAGGACTATAGGAGTTGACAACCCTCCGAACATCTTGCAGTAGTATTCACATCAAATGAATGACATGATTCCACCAAGGCTGACCCACATGGAAACCATCAATGAATTAGCTTACTATCTACAAGACAGTTTGCCAACCAACCTTAATGAAAAGGTCCTCCATAGCCTAGCCGAATTTACAAAGAAGAGTGGCTTGGTCATCAAGAATTTTAAAATTGAACCACGCAAATAATTTACTGTAGGTTTGGAAGGAAACACCTAAAGCCCAGGTATTTTAGCCATTCAATAAAGAACAGCCCCATAAGAACCAACAAATGGGAGATCGTTTATAGCAGAACGCCCAACTCAGACACTTCTCAAGTAAATGAGACGTAGTTTTACAACTTCGGATGGTGTGCTTAATGATCACACTCAAAAAGTTGTTGCTCAATGGTTAGGCCATCGAGTTTGGTTTCCAATAGACGTTGTCGTTGGTCCAATAAATTATCAAACTCTTTCACACTGAATTCGAGCTGGCTGTTTCTCCTGATAGACTTTTCAGCCCTACACTTAATCAGTCCATCCTTGAAGAAAACAACATGTTCATGTTAATAAGTTTGATTTCTAGTACAGTGAGGTCTATCCAATAGTTTTCCACATTTGAAACAACTTTTAAGGCGCTTAGCACGTCATTTGCGAGTATATCGTGATGATCCTGCCCCAAAGGCAATTACATTCCAAAGGGAACGTTCATACTTTTCAACAAGTTGAACTGTAACGTCCCTCCCTCACTTACACATACATATACGAACATCACATACGGAATGTGCACGAATACGTAATCATAAGGGCCACGTGGTGGTCCCGTACACGTCATATACATAAACACAGCGGAATAGAGGGAGCGCTACACGTGTACTTACACATTCGAGACCCTAGGTTCGTAAATTTCTTTCAAACATATCGTATACTTACATAGCCAAAGGGTTTCGAAAGGTCTTTGCGTGGCTCGTCGGATCTTCAGATTCCCTTTTTCCCAATCACGTCATCACACATAATGGCTTGAGGACCCTTCGCCAACCTCCACGAGTCGAACACACGTATCATACCTTCAAAACATACACGTATACACAGAGTGAGTCATAAAGACTCAGTGGATAACAGATATGATGCACAGTGAATGATGCACGTGTCATATCTTTTTCTTATTGCATATGGGCCCTGTTGTGAATCACTGTGTTCACGTGGCGCCATACCGTACATATCATATAATAGCCTCATTTCACATAGGCCGGGACTCAAGAGGTGGCTCCCACATTTCTGTGTAGCACTTTGCTCCCCTTTTGGCCAATCGTATCATATACGTGAACACAGGATACGCAGCAACATATATGCATGCTAATGACGAATATATGCATGCTCATGATGTATCTATGCCTAGAATACCTCACGAAAGCTCAATCCCGTTTCATGCCATACAATGGCTTCCCATCCATATCGAATACGGGACTCGAAACACCAACGTTAACCTAATCGGCCTACACTTGGCCCGTTGGTCGAACAATTACATAGATGCACATCACCAACACGTAAAGGCCGGGCAACACAACTCACCACATTCATATATACACATCCCAACCATCAACAAGCCGAGCAACACGAACACATAAGCACACAAGGTTCACATAACATGCGTGTCTCCTATATATCATAAACGGAATAACTACTTTCCAATAGCCGGGTAACATATAGAGCAAGACATAAGGGGCACATAGGTCATATAAACATAGACATATCATCAGTACGTCATGCCATGGTCACGAATCAAAGCTAAAGGCCCCTAACATGCTTCTAGAATCCACACCCCTTGCAAACTCGTTCATAACTCAATTCAAGTCAAGAATAAGCATGTATTCAACTTGCATATAAGTAAAATATCATGTTACCCACATTATGAGTCGAGGAAACCAAGCACAAGTGAAACCCAAGCTTCTTCTTCTTTTCCTCTTCTTCCTCTTTTTCTTCCCTTTTCCTTCTTCCTTTGATTCTTTCCTTTCTTTATGCTCCACAAGGGTCAAACATGGAATACATAGGATTTGATGAGGTAAAATATGATCTTGAGTGTCTTGGAGGATGTTGGGAGAGAGCCAAACTCGAGTGGAGTGGAAGAATGGTCGAAAAGCCCTTAAAAAGCTAATCCTGAACAGTTCTGCCGACATAAAATTACGGCCGTAACTTTCATCTTTACGGCCGTAACCTACAAAATTACGGCCGTAACTATTATGAGTTACGGCCGTAACCCCTCCATTGCGGCCGCAACTCGAGTCCTGCGGCCTACCGAGACTTGTGCCCCATCAAGTCACATATTTACGGCCGTAATCACATTTATTACGTCAGTAAACCACATTCTGACGTCAGTAACCATCAAATTCTGACCGTAACACATATTTAATTTGAATTTCCCAATTTCTTCGTTTTCTTTGGCCGTTTCGGATCCCGATGCATTACACGGACTTCGAGGCACATCAATAACATAACATATCCGGGTTTATCATATTGCGACATCATCGTATCATATCATACTGTATCCGAAACCACATACGAAAGCACACATATATCCGGGACGATTTCGGTTGGGGCATTACATGAACAATTTGAATCTTGATATCAGTAAACATAGAAAAAGAGTCGAGTACTTGTAGAAGAGTAACAATACGTAGAGGAGATGCCATGGAGAGAAGTGAGAATTCAATTCTTAAAGGTGTTTCTACAAAAAAAAGAACTTGTGAGAGAGGAAGGAGAGAGAAGATAGTTCTTTAAGGTCTACTGAAAAAGACCAGTTTGCCGCCTTTGAGAGGGATACAAGAAACAGCATCCAAGGGGGTTTTTTTGTTTATTCCAAAGCGTAACACAGATGTGTTTCCAGAGCTAACTCCCGTATTCTACCATCGATGTTAGCTATTCCACATTCATAATCTTAACTCTAAATCCAATTCATTCGGATCTCTTCTCCTTTTGCGTAATTTCTCTGACCAATTGATGACAGGCACTTTTACATGCATTTGTGGCACATAAGCTTCTAATTTCTCCAATAATTCCTCCATTGATGGTGCAACTAAAATTATTTTTTGTGCATTAGGAGAAATCAACTTTTGATGAACTAAAAATTCGAGAAATGCCAATAAACTGTCGAAATGATTTTGAATGTTTAAAAGACCAATTGGTTTAGAGTGTAGTTTCAACTGGGCCCAAGAAATTATGCAAAAGATCTGTTCTAGAGTTTCAAAACCCTCGGGTAATGCAATGAAAGCATCCGAATACATTATCATTAGTGCTAAGCGTTCAAAAATGATCTAGGCCTGTCCCTCAAAGCCGATGGTTTTACTATACTCTTGTTTTAGAGGTGGTATAGTAACGCCAACCACTGTTGACCCTCGTACGTATGCAGATTGAATCGCACACCCTATCAGCCCACGACAACCTCCTCCGTAGACTAGCTTCTACTTTTGATCTCCAAGTATCATTCCAGCTTTGACTACTGGTGAGAGAAGTGTCGGTTTCCCCAGATTGATTCTACCAAAAAGACTTATGGTTGTCAATTTCTTCTTTGAACTCCCAGTTGTCGTGATTGTAGTAGCCTCTATAGGTTGTTTACTTTCCATACTAAAAACTGACATAAGAACAAAAAAATAGTCAAAAATAACAATATATACACGTAGTTGTGATTGTGGATCACATCTTCCTCTAGTTTTACATCCAGAAATGGCTTAAACGCCTTCTATGAGTCGGGGATAGGCTTCCCATCCAGTTTTCTTGCAAACTGACAAACAGGGTCTTTTAAAGTCAGATTCCCAAGACTATGTCATTCTCGTTCCTTTTTAAATTAATTCCACAAATTGAGAAGTTCGATTTGCACTATTCCACTAGGATGCGTCTCAAAAGTCTGATGGATATCATCCAGAGACTCCTTACTCATGCCATCCTTAATGAAACCTATTTTATCTTCCCGATTTATGGACACAAATCCAATGGAACGATTACCTGAGTTGCAGGTCCATCGACTGCATTTATAAAGCCATCTAGCATATTTATAGCACACATTCATTCTTTTTGCTCTTCGTTTCTTGGCAAAATTACTTTTGCCTAACCCTGGTGCATATTTAACATTAAAAACTGGCATTTCACCTCCTAATCGGACCTTCGCTTCAATTAACCAATGGATATCCTTAGGCATTTCCTTTTCCATCAACATTTTTAACCATCTTACTCTAAAATAATAAATCTCTTTCAAAGCATTCAGAGATAGTGACGGGTAATATTTATAGATTTTGGAAAGTTTATTATCCATTGAAAATTCAAGTGTTTTAGAGAAGTAGAAGAAAAGAAAGTGCTTAGGTTGCGTCCTAAGTAGTGCTTTTGTTTATAGTCGTTGGCTCGACTATAAATTTTTTTTTCTTTAATGTAACACACGAAAGAAAAAGAAAAAGTGAAGTAATAAGATTAAAACCATCAAAATTACTAAGTATAATAGACTATCGCATTCTTTCATGTTTTCAAGCAGGATACCGAAGAATAAAGAAAAATAACAAAACTTGAACTACATAATCAATTAATATGAGGAAAATACACACACACACACACAGGACACACACACACATATATATATATATATATATATATATAAGTATCACACACGTCCATACTATAAAAGAAGAAGAAGAAGAAGAAGAAGATTACCTAATCACTGCTAGAAAGAATTACTCACAGGGGATTGAGATTATGGTTGTGGTTTCAAGTAGAGAATGGTCTCGATTTATAGTCAAATGAGCACTGTTTCAATCGACAATCATGCATGTGGAGTGTGCTGGAAAGAGTACATTGGAAGGAGTATCTGAGAAAGCGCGTTGAATGATCGTCCTTTATTAATGAATTAACTCCCGCACTCATCAATAATTAACATTGAATTAATGCTAATCACCGATTTTTGCGCCATTCTGTCTCTTCCCAAATAATTGATCCCCGAAATGTCTCTCCTCTACAATTACAAATCAACTTCCTCAGTATGCTAGATAAAAAAAAAGAAATAAAAAGAAATAAAATATCAAAAAGAGAAAAATAAAAATGAAAGAAACTCTTGGGTTGCCTCCCAAGAAGCGCTTTTGCTTAATGTCGTTGGCTGGACTTTGCTAGCTCATCTCAGTTCATATTTTCTAACTTTTCTAACTTCACAACCTCCAAATTGACGGTTTGAAAGTCTTCATAATAGGGCTTGAGATGGTGGCCGTTTACCTTGAATACCTTACTGGTCTTAAGACTCTTGATTTCCACCGCACCATGGGAAGAGATGTTAATAATAACAAATGGTCCCACCCAACAAGAACGAAGCTTACCTGGGAACAGTTTTAGTCCGGAATGATATAAAAGCACTTTTTGTCCAATACTGAAGCCCTTTCGTGAAATGCGTTGGTCATGAAATGCCTTAGTCATTTCCTTGTAAATCATAACATTCTCATATGCTTCATTTCGAATCTCGTCAAGTCCGTTCAACTGTAGCTTTCTGTGCTCTCCTACATCTCCCTAATCCATATTGCAGTTTTTAACTGCCCAGTACGCCTTATGTTCGAGTTCAACTGGCAAGTGGCATGGCTTACCGTACACTATCCGATATGGTGACATCCCAATAGGAGTCTTGTATGCACTGCGGTATGCCCACAAAGCATCATCCAACTTTAAACTCCAATCCTTTCGATCTGGCTGAACTGTTTTCTCAAGAATGGACTTTACCTCTCGATTCGAAAGTTCCGTTTGGCCGTTTGTCTGTGGATGGTACGATGTGGAGATTCTATGCATAACTCCGTACTTTTTAATAGAGCTTCAATAGTCCGGTTGGAAAAATGAGTCTCCCCATCGCTGATCATAGCTATTGGAATTGAACCTGCTCAAAATGTTAGATTTGATAAATTCTGCAACCACTTTAGCATCCTTAGTCCGGGTGGTTTTTGCCTCGACCCACTTAGAAACATAATCAACTGTTAATAAAATGAAGGTATGGCCAAAAGAATTTGGGAAAGGTCCCATGAAGTCGATACCGGAAACATCAAAAATTTCACATACTATGACAGGAGTTTGAGGCATTTCATTACGTTGGGATAAACTACCTGTTCTTTGACACTTGTCACAAAATTTACAGAAAATATTGGCATCTCTGAATAGGGTGCAAGTAGAATCCACTTTCCATTACCTTCTGAGCCGTTCTTCGAGGTCCGAAATGTCCACCGCAAGCATAAAAGTGGCAAAACGTTAAGATGGATTGGTGTTCAAACTCCGGTACACACCTTCTAATGATCTGATCTGAACATCTTTTCCATAAGTATGGGTCATCCCAAATGTAATATTTGGCGTCACTTTTTAACTTGTCTTTTTTTGCTCGTGGTTAGCCTGCAAGGATCTTGTGAGAGGTGATATAATTTGCTAGATCAGCATACCATGGGAGGCTTTCCTCTATAGAAAACAAGCTTTCATCTGGAAAAGATTCTCGTAAAGTCAAGTCATCTTCTGCTCTCACTATCCTGCTGAGATGATCAGCCACCACATTTTCAACTCCAGGTTTATCCTTGATTTCTAGATCAAATCCTTGTAGTAGGAGAATCCAACGGATAAGCCTTGGTTTGGTGTCCTTCTTTGCCAAAAGATGTCTCAGTGCTGCGTGATCTGTAAAAACAATGACTTTAGAACCTAACAAATATGATCGAAATTTTTCTAAAGCAAAAACCACAGATAAAAGTTCTTTTTGGTAGTAGAGTAATTTGTTTGAGTTTGGTTCAAATTTATGGAAGCATAGTAGATCACGTGAGCTGCTTGTCCAATTCTCTATCCTAAAACTGCTCCCACAGCATAATCACTTGTATCGCACATTATCTCGAATGGAAAGTCCTAGCCTGGTGGTTGAGTGATCGGTGGAGTTGTCAATTGCCTTTTCAGTTGGTCAAACGCCTTTTTGCATGCATCATTGAATTCAAACGACACATCTTTCTGTAGCAGACTACACAATGAAGATGCAATTTTGGAAAAGTTTTTGATAAACCGACGATAAAAACCTGCATGTCCAAGAAATGAATGCACATCTCGTACAGTAGTGGGGTAAGGTAATGCAGATATTAGGTCAACCTTAGCCTTATCCACCTCGATCCCTTTAGCAGATACAACATGCCCTAACACTATTCCCTCTATTACCATAAAGTGACACTTTTCCCATTTTAAAACCAACTTAGTATCAATGCATCGTTTCAAAATCAATGTGAGGTTTTCTAAACATGAATCAAAGGAGTTTCCCCACACACTGAAGTGATCCATAAAAATTTCAATGATGTTGTCTAAATAATCAGAAAATATGCTCATCATACATCGTTGAAAAGTAGCAGGGGCATTGCATAGCCCAACAGACATGCGTCTGTATGCAAAAGTACCAAATGGACATGTGAATGTGGTTTTTTCTTGGTCTTCTGGCGCTATATAAATTTGAAAATACCTGGAAAAACCATCTAAAAAGCAATAGTGAGTGTGACCAGCTAACCTTTCTAACAATTGATCAATGAAGGGGAGGGGGAAGTGGTCCTTACGTGTTTCGGCATTTACCTTTCTGTAATCAATACATACTCGATATCCTGTTGTACCCTGGTGGGAACCAACTCCCCATCTTGATTTTCCACAACTGTTGCACTTGATTTCTTTGGAACTACCTGTACTGGACTTATCCATTTGCTGTCTGAAATGGGATAGCTCATCCCTGCTCCTAACAATTTGAGAATTTCCTTTTTTACCGCTTCCATCATTGATGGATTCAACCTTCTTTGGGTTTGTCTCGATGGTTTTGCTCCTTCTTCTAACCATATTTTGTGCATGCAGACTGATGGACTAATACCTTTGATATCTGTAATTGTCCACCCAATGGCTTCTTTGTGATCTCTCAGGACTCGAATCAATTTATCCTCCTCTACTACTTTCAGTTTGGATGAAATGATTACGGGGAGTGTTTCTCCATCTCTAAGATAAACGTACTTCAGGTGATTTGGTAGCGGTTTTGTCTCCAAAACTGGTGCCTGCACAATTGAAGGTAACAATTTGTTAGGATGATCTGTTGCTTGGATGGTTTTAGTATTATACTTGCTTTGATCTGACTCCAATGAATTCAATACAGCTACCATGTCTTTCAACTCCTTGTTTAGTTCAACTTCTTCTCTTGTTCCTTACTCAATCAACTCCGTAAGAGCTATCTCTAAGTCATCTTTACAATTCAATTCAAAAATCCTTTCTACAATAGGGGAAACAATATCAATAGCATACACAACACAATTATCATTAGGATATTTCATTGCATCATAGATATTAAATTATACAACATCTCTATCAAAAGACATAGTTAGAATACCTTTTCTCACATCTATTATGGTTTGAGAAGTCCATAAAAATGGTCTCCCTAGAAAAACTGGTGTGGGATTAAGAGAGTTGTCATCATTCATATCCAATACATAAAAATCATCACGAAAAACCAAGCCTCCGACTTGCACTAGAACATCCTCCACCACCCCATCTAGATAAGCATTAGAACGATCAGCTAGTTGGATTATAACATCAGTTTTGCTCATTTTAGCAAGTTTGAGTGAAGTGTATACGGACTTAGGCATTACATTAATAGACGCTCCAAGGTCTATCAAAGCTCGGTCTATCATAGTATTACCTATTTGGAATGGGATGGTGAACATACCTTGATCTTTACATTTAGGTGGCATTTTCTTTTGAAATAGGGCAGAAACAGATTCTCCCATTCTCACATTTTCATTTCCTTTCAATTTTCTCTTATTGGTGCATAGGTCCTTCAAAAACTTAGCACAGCGTGGAATTTGTTTGATTGCATCTAACAAGGGAATATTGATTTCTACGTTCCTAAATATGTCCAAAATTTCTTTTTACTTGTCTTCTTTGCTTGTCTTTGCCAATCTACTAGGAAAAGGATGAGGAATCGATTTAGCAATAACATGAGTGTTAGGAATTACCTCCCTTTCTTCTGCATCTTTAGGTATGGAAGACTCTTTAATTGGATTTTCAATTTCTTTCCCACTTCTCAAGGTTATCACGATCACATTTTAGGATTCACCTCTGGCTGTGAGGGTAGTTTTCCTCCAATTTGTGATTCCAATCGATTGATAGCAGTGGCCATTTGGCCAACTTGGTTTTCCAAAATTTGAATCCTTGATTTTGTGTCCCGTTGGAATTGTAATGTGTTAGTAGCCAGCGTCTTTACGATATCTTCAAGAGATATACGTGACGATTGTGATTTTTACTGATATTGTCCTTGAGGTTGGAAATTTCCTTTTGATTGGAGTTGTCCTTGTGGTTGGTTCAGAAAAAAGCCTGGGAGTTTGTTGGATCCATATCTTAGATTTGGGTGATCTCTCCATCTCGAATTGTAGGTGTTCGAGTATGGATTGTATGGTTGTTTTGGGAATGGAAAGTGGCCCACTCCATTTACATGTTCTACATTATCATCTTGCAGTATTGGACAGGAATCAATTGGATGTCCCATATTTGCACAAATTCCGCATGCCTTTACTTGTTGTGAATTCCCCAGAGTGATCTGCTTCAAAAGAGTTGTTAGTTCAGAGAGTTGATTTTCAATACTAGAACTACTTACCTCATTCACACGCCGAACTTGCACGTCTCTGGTTGAATTGAATTGTTGGGAGTTCTCGGCCATGTTTTCAATCAAATCCCTTGCTGCACGAGGTGTTTCATCAACCAATGTTCCTCCGCTAGCTGCACCGATCATGCCCCTATCCATTGGTGATAATCCTTCATAGAAATATTGGATTAGGAGTTGATCAGTGATTTGGTAATGTGGGCAGCTAGCACACAACCGTTTGAACCTTTCCCAATATTCATAAAAGGGATTCTCTTGATTGTTGCCTTACGCCACATATCTCTTTCCTAATGCTTCCAATTTTAGAAGCAGGAAAATACTTCTCCAAGAATCGCCTTTTCATTTCATTCCATGTGGTGATGGTGCCCGAGGGTATATAGTAAGACCAATCACTTGCTGAATCTTTTAATGAGAATGGAAAGGCTCTCATTTTGATTTGTTCCTCGGTTACACTTGGTGGTTTCATGGTTGTACAAACTACATTAAATTTATTGAGGTGTTTATGCGGGTCCTCACCTGCAAGACCATGAAATGAAGGTAATTGATGAATCAGTCCTGACTGAAGTTCAAATGTGGCGTTATCTGGTAAAGTAGGAAAAGCAATGCAAAGAGATTAATTGGTTAAATCAGGAGCTGCCAATTGCTTCAATGTTTGATTGTTATCAGCCATTTCTTCGTTGTCTTGATTTGTTCTCACTGATTTTCTTAACTTGTTTAAAGTTCTTATCCTACTTAAAGTTCTTTCAATTTCTAAATCAAACCGCAAAGGAGATTGATTAGAAGATCGAGTATTGTACATAAACGGGTAAGAAAGAAAGAAAAAAAAGAAAAGAAAAATAAAATAAAATAAAATGTTAGCACAAATAAACTTAATCAACACCGTTCCCTGGCAACGGCGCCAAAAACTTGGTACGTGCCGTGATACACCAAATATTAATTACCTTTCTCAATTTTGAAAACTACAAATTAATGTAGCAGTGGCGAGTAAGGGTCGATCCCATAAGGAACAGTTCGTCAATTTGGTATACTTATGCTAACTAATATGATTGGGGGTTTTAATAAATGGGGAATAAATATTGAATATAAAATAAAATAACAATTAAGAAAGTTTTACCACTGAGAGAAATCATCTAATTCTTGGTTCAGTAGAGCCTCCACTTGCATATCCAATGTACTCATAACGTCTTCTATTCTCTGTTCAAATCTTTAACCTTCAAATAATAAATTACACATATTTATTATCTCCATTTTCCGTTAAGCGTAACTAATTAAAGGTCAGCTTTTCAATTAATCCTTAGACTTTTGGATAACCTAGAAGTCCGATCTCTAGATTTAATGCAAAAGCTAACATTAAGAATTGGGAAAATAGGTTAAATTTAGAGTAACATTTCAGTTACCTCGAAATGTTTAACAATAGGGTTCATTATTCCCAACTATATGTGATCGCTAGTTGTTGCGTATGAATTAAAGAAATCAATAACTACGGATTGAAATTTTAATTCTAACAAGTTGATAATAGAATTTTAACTCAATTGGCCAAATCTAATTAAAGTTCATATTATCAAAAATAAAATAGAAAAACAAACCAATTTGAATAAGAGTATAAGAACAACGTCACTTGTGAGTTAATTGGATAACAAGTTTAGAACAACGACATCCCCTTGAACTAGATCGAGACGCATAGCCAATCATATTCTCTGCTAAAATACACATTTTAAATATACTTCCGTCAGAATATGAAAGGCTATTTAAGAAATCTCTAAAACTTTATTTACACTTCAACTCTTCACACTTCTACTCAAAATAAGATGCAAAAGAAAGCTAAACAAAAGATGATGCTACTAGAATGAAATATAATACTAGGAATTGAGGATGAGAGAGTGTTTTACAAGTTGGAAATGGCTTAATGGCCTTACCCTTTTATAGGCACTAAAGGAATCTTTCAATAATGCATTAGGTGAGCTGTTCCTCCATTATTATTCCACTTCCTCATGCCTTTTGGCCACCTTAGTGTCGATTTTTGTCTTTGGGACCAGAAATAGCTATTGTAGACCATCAAGTTACCTTTATTTTGGCAGTGGAATCACAATAATTTGATCTTTGTAGGCCAAGTTATGGGATTTGCACCGAACGTTGACATTGGGCACATTGGCTGTTCATGATGCTGTCTTCCAACTCAATGTTCGTCTATTTTGCCACAGATTTTGCCAAAGAGACTAGAAATAACATTTGTAGATAATCAAGTTATCTTTCTTTTGGAACTAGAATCAGGTCAATCCCATATTTCTAGCTCAAGTTATGATCCCAACACTGAAAGCTGCCCTGTGAATCTGAGTTTGCACTTTCCATGCCTTGTTTAAACTTGTTTCAACTCTTCTTGGTCCTCAAACATGAAAATAAATAAAAACACATAAATAAAAACTTATAAAGCAATTATCACACAATAAAAAACGTTATTAGAGAGTTATTAAAGTGTTTTTCAAGCACTTATCAGTAGCGAAAAAGCCCGAGAGAGTCGGGCCTCCAAAGAAATCAAGCACGGCCCGATATACGTCCTTCGAAATAATATCCTAACACTGTGAATAGAATAAAGAGGTAACCCATCCAACTTGGCCACACTATGCTTATCAATATCGAACACAGCCTCACGAACCTCATCAATAGTAGGGATCGGATTCAATAGGGCATTATCGTCTGTGGAGACGAGGGAATGAATAACACTAGGCTAAAAACAGTTACTGCAATGTCTCCAAGGAGGACAAGAACCCATGGAAGAAGTCTACAACTGAACTCTGGATAGATTGCTGATCAGATAAACCAACACCATCAAAAGTCCTGATGTAATGAATAGCCGATCGAACACGACTCCCCTAAACCAAAGAATGAAAATGTTTAGTATTACGGTCTCCCTTATCCAACCAATTTGTGCCGAACTTCTGTCTCCAAAATCCTTTCTCAATAGACAAAATACGGTTCAGGTAAGCCTGAATCCAATGTAACTGCTCCGAGTACGAAGGCAAAGGGTAAGTATCAAAAACCTGCTCAACCTCGTCAACTGACAACTCGACATCTCGAACCTTATCAAAGATTTTCCCAAACACGTGTCTATTCCACCAACAAGTCCCTACTTCAATCAAAAGAACTTCTCCCATAAAACAGCCATTCCCATGTGCCGAGAAGGAAATGATCACTTCTGAGAGACAAAAGACTAAAAATCATGATAAAGGGCCCAAAGATTAAGGAAACGGACTGGTCGGGGGCCCGACTGTGGAAACAACTCCGACTATACAAATAATAACTCATGATCGAAGCAATGCCTGTTTAGATGGCGAACGGACAACTAATGCTAGAAACCTACAGCATCGGGGATTCATCAACACCTTATCCAGAAACTTCCACACCTGATTATCATACTATATATAGGGCTCCCCAACAAAACCAACATTCGAGAGACCACAGTCCAACATCATATCACGAAAATCCGATACACCCTATTTCTCATACTAAAGCTAGTGCTCTCGGTCTCAATAGCGATGACATTAAAATCACCACCAACCAACCAGGGCCGATCCATACCTACAGAAACATCCTGCGAACCAATTGACAACACCCTCCTCACAACGTAATCACAAGAGGCATAAACAGGCGTAATACAAACATGCTTAGCAAACTTAGGATCCTAAACACAGAGGTGAAGAAGCTGGGTGATCAATCAAAACATTAACAGTAATACTTTACTTTCGATCAAAGGCCAAGAACCAATGAATAAATGCAAAGTCACAAAGAAAAATCTTAGGCTCAATAATGACAAGTAGAGAAACACCATATATCTGGATGAGCTTTTTCAAGCGTCTCCGATTAACTGAAGTCCGAATATCGCTAACATTCCACACCAAGATACTCATCAACATAGAGAACAAGGAGGGAAGGAAGTAACTAACCTGGATTGACTACGGGTCTGCATGCGGGTAGTAGCAGTGCTCTAAAGTTTGGCCAAGCAGGCCTGCTACTTCCTTGCCTGTTTACTAGTGACTAGCTCAAAATCATCCAGATGCTCAACTAAATCAACAAGATCACCCATCGAGCTCGCCTTAGGATACCAAGCTGGTAGGGCTTAGGGAAAGAAGATTGCAAAAGGACAGATGCCTCAGCGTTGTACTTGCAGTCAGGCCGGGAGGAGGCCATAGCCAAGCTCGGACCTACAGACACTTGAGGTCAAGACACCACCGGGGCAAGTATCCACCCCGGGAGCAATCTAATTAGCACTAACGGGCTCAATCTGGAATCATACATACCTGGGGAAGGGGATATGGAGGACAGGTCTCCACTAATGGCCAAGCTAAGAGGCAACCGCTTTCCCATTCTCCTATTGAAAATGGGGGCCAACAACTATATCAAAACTAATGGGCTGAGTGGTAGTGGCCAGGGGACCGAATGACTCAGGAGGCGGGGCTAGGGTGCCGATAAGTAGAACAAAAAGAAGCCAGGTTCTCATAAACAATATGCTATCAGAAACTACGCCCCGGCCTACGCTCAATCCAAATACGCTGGGAAAGCTTATACTCCAAATGCACCTCCACACAAACCCCAACCTCACTAGGGTACAATAAAATCAAAGGATTTCTTTTGTTGGCCAATGTTAGCTAAATAATCAGTAATGTGGTTTCCTTATCTACAAATGTGTTGAAATTAGATAGAGTTCATGCAAGAGATTGACCTAATCGTGTCCATGTAATATGCGGTTGACCATAGCCCCATTCTATTCTCCAACCAAAGCGTAGTGGCTGACTTAGAATCCCCTTCAACAATAACATTGCTAATACCGTGTGTGGAACATGGCTTAAACCTCAGCTTCGAAGATAGAACAAGTCCCATAAAAGTCGAAGAAGCCAATGAATGGATCACCATGTTCATGTCTAATGATGCCACCACCTGATGAGATGCCTAATATAGTGGAACCATCCATATTTAATTTATTCCAAGAGGGAGTAGGTTTTAACCATTTGACAAATCGAATGACTTCATGTTTGTCTTGCAGTTGCTTCATAGGCTTACCCAAGAAAAACATGCCTAATAGACTCCTCATGCGAGCAACATTGACACTTAGAAGTAAGGTTGATTGAAAGCCTTCGTTGGATAACAGCATCAACTAGTATCCAATTATGCAGAGATGCCAAATAAAGGAGGATATCTTCAACGATGTAATGCAATGCCATTTTGAACACATTCACACACTATCATCGATCCACTATCTTTCAACCCCTCTCAAAGCTTGGCAAAAAATACGCTAGAGACTGGAAAATTTAGGAAAATAAAAAGAAAACCAGAATGTCTTCTGGATCACTACAGTTCCTTCATCAATAGCCAATGGCTACCTTAATTGCTTCTGTACCAGCAACGTAGCGATTCCCATGGATAGATGTAAACTTGAGAAATTTTCCATCCTTTATATCTTTCACCATGACACCATGTTCAACCAATCAACTTGCTGACAATGGAGGCAATTGTTACAGCTAATAAAAGCTCCCATGCATATTCCCACTTCTTCAACAAGACCAACTTTCTAGCAACATGATGTAACCTTCAGCAAACTTGTAATAAAACGATAGGACAAATAGTCTATGATTGAAGAAAAGGTTGTAACACAAAAGTACAGATTAACAATAAATTAGAACCACCAAAAGGCATTGACGAAAGACAAAAGCTTGTAACTCAAAATCTTGTAAATTAAACATATTTCCACAGGAGAAATTAAACAATTCAAACAATACAAATGAAACAATAATCTGCTACAAGACAAATACTTGTAGCAATTCAAGAATAATTCTTGTTCTTTGGGCGTGATTGTCGCAGTACGCCAAAATTTATTTTATTTCCTTACTCGGTTTCAAAACTACAAATTAATGTAGAAGTGGTAAGTAAGGGTCGAACCCGGTGTTTAATCTAGTTGATTTTATCAATTAATATAGTAAAGGGGGGTTTTGAGAAATTAGAAAGAAATTCGAAAATAAAATGACAAAATATAAAATTAAAATAAAAACAGTTGAACTAAATATCTAGTTCTCGGGTTCGGTTGTGTCAACAACTCGTGTTTATCTTTCCCATGCAACGTGTTACTATTCCTTCTCCAATTTATCAACTCCAATTAATCAATACGATCTGATTAACGAATTCTTCCTTAAGTGTATTAAGTTAAATTGAGTTCTTTAACTTAACATCTAGCTATTGGATAACCCTAAACAAGTTTTTAGGATTTAATGCAATGCTAGTATGAGATGAACGAGAAGAATGAGTTGAATTAGATGATCAATTTCACAAACTCGAATTAATGCATCTAAGTTGATTTGTTAATAAATATGCACGATATTCATTTGCTACTTCGGATTGGAATCTAATGATAATTACGGATCAAACGTTCCAATCCTAGCATGTAACTTGAATTTACAGATTAATTGATTCAATTGGCCAAGGTGAATGTAATAATCACATAAACTCAAAAACGGGTTTACAAGCATAACAAATCAACAAATTGAAGTGGAGGAATAGATAAAACGTAACTAAAGAGTTAGAAAAGATAATAACATGTTAATTGAACACAATGTCCCACTCGAACTAGATAGAGAAGTCTAACTACTCATATTCGAGGGTTTCATACTTTCGTATCACCACTGCGATATGATAGATTATACTTCACTATCACAAGTAATACACAAAATATAGAAAACAAGTAAATAAATGCTAGTAAATAAATAGAGAAGTTTAATCACTCATATACGCGGGTTAAATACTTTCAATGGCGTAATCGCCGTGTATCACCACTGCAATATATGAGAAATTATCTTTCTCAAACATGAAAAATAAAAGAAAGAGAGAAACTAGTGAAGAAATGCTCCGCTAATCATATTCACGGCCGAAGTATCGTCGATTGATTATTCGAACCTAAATTTAGGTTTTTACTTCCGCCGGAATATGAGAAACTAAGAGCTTTCAAGCTAGAACTAAGAACAAATGATGAAGAGAATTTTATTGATGAGAAAGTTGGAGAGAATCACAAGCTAATTCTCTCTACAAAGTTGTGTGTTTCAAGCTTGGAAATGCCTCTATTTATAGGCAAAATACTACAACAAAAAATATTAAAAAATTATAAAAGTGACCTACTATGAGATTATTATGGTGTGCTCAATTTGTTTTATCTCAAAGAAGTCAAAAAGTATGTAAAAATAATGTTGGAATCAAGTTGGTGTCGGCTGGCCGCAATTTGAACAGGTGACTCGGCATGACTCGAGTCACGCGCGAGCGGTGCGTGATTCTGCCGAGGGTGACTCGAGTCACGCGCGCGCGGAACGGGGAGAGCTGAGAGCATTGTGGCGCTGACTCCAGTGGCTGCGGGTGTGATCAGGCATGATTGGGCGTGACTCGAGTCAGCGTGAGCGCTAATCGAGTCATGTGCGGCGGTGACTCGAGTCATTCGAGTTACCCGAAAATTGCACACAAAGTCCCTCAACCTTTGAATGTTGTTCATTTTGGTCCTTGAAAAATTTCATTTTGGTGGTCCAACTTTTTGAGAAGTTTCACTTTGGTCCCCAGACTTTTGAAAGTTGCACTTTGGTCCCCAACAGTTTGGGCTTTGACGCTTTTAGTCCTTTTCTTCAAACGGCCATAACTTTCACTAGGAAACTCCGATTTGAGATACGGAAAAAGTTTGGGAATCCTCTTTTTATGTTCTTCGAATTGGAACAAGAAAAATTGTAAAAACAACTTTTCATAAAATTGCATCGGAGGCCCTCCATCTTTGATTCGCTTGCATTTTGGTCCCGAGTTTCCATTTTCATTCAATTTTCATCCGTTTTGACTCCTTTTAATTATTTGTAACCCTAAATACCACAAAAAAGGAAAAACACATAAAAAGGAACATATAACACTAATAAAACACACAAACGCGTAAAATAGAAGAGTTATTTAAGTGCTTTTCTAGCACTTATCAAACTCCCCACACTTAGACTGTTGTTCGCCCTCGAACAGCAACCTTACAACACAAAACAACACAATGATTTTACATGAGATAAACAACTTTAAACACTGAAATCCTACTATAGGTAGTGACTTGCTTAATAAACATTCTCCCGAACCATGAAAATTTCACTCCTTCTCAAATGCACAATGGCTTGTGGGTGTGTGCAATTGAGGTTATCATCCCATCACTAACTGGAACCAAATGAAAGCTTAATGTGCTTTATAATGATTCCCGTAGGTCCTAAAAATTACTCTGTTCACCAAAAATCATCAACTGTTAGCACTGCAAAGGAAAAAAAATGGCATGGTAGGTGTTTTATCGCCAATATGTCTTCTATTTTAAGAGTGTTAGATTGAGAACTTGAAACCACTGAGGGAATTTATTTATCTAACTTCACACTTGGGTAACTAACACATTTTTTTTTTGCGATTTTTTTATGAAGAAGAAGAAGAAGAAGAAGAGTTTTGCAATTTTCTTTTCAGCTTTTACCCCACAAGTAGCTTTCACACTAACCCCTTTCATTGGAGGTAGCCTTCTTCACCCTTTCGAGGTGACGATCTTTCATTCTCCGAGGTAGGTAGCTCTTTCTTGTGGTCCCTCTCCTTATTTCGAATATAAAAGTAAAATTCATTCTCAGCATAGGTCAGTGCTTTTTCCAAACTTTTTAAACTCTATCAATAAAAGACACATTCACAAAAAACAGATACCATGCGATTATAACTCCACCTTGCTCACAAATGATGTTTCCAGGTTACTTTGAGTAGGACGAATGGATAGAAAAAAGAAAAGAAAAAGTTAGTTTACTATGGTCTCGAAAAATAAAAAAAATCAACATTTTCAACCTTCAATTTGTGTTCCAGAGAATGATAGTAAATTACCTATAAATGTACTCAGATAAATTTGCCAACTGTGCTTGGAGAAGAACAGAACACATTTTTTTTCTTGAGATTATGTAGTTTCAGCTAAATCACACAAATTAAGCTCAATCATATTCAAAAGTTGCCATCTCATGCAAAATCGTAGACACAAATAAAAAAAATCACAAGCAGACCACAATATGTCACTCCCCCACACTTAAAGTCTACATTGTCCCCAATGTAGAAGTATAGATAGCATGAAAAAGAGAAGAAATACAAACTCCCATATGGTAAGCAATGAGTCATGCCGATTAGGGATGGTGGTTGCACAATGTAGCACTTCTTAGGAACATTTCAACAATGCAAGAGCAAGAGACCTGCAATCAACATATGTACAAAACAAGAAAAACAACATCTGATTTTTATTTTTTTTTTGAGAAAGAAATTTATACAAAGCGACTATGGGAGTTGACAACCCTCTGAACATCTTGCAGTAGTATTCACATCAAATTAATGACATGATTCCATCAAGTCTTATCCGCATGGAAACTATCTGAATCAGCATACTCTCTACAAAACAGTTTGACAACCAACCGTAATGAAAATGTCCTCCATATCGCCACATGCCACATAGGTATGTTTACCGTTCAATAAAGAACAGCCCCATAAGAACCAAAAAATGGGAGAACGTTTAGAGCAGAACGTCCAACTCAGACACTTCTCAAATGAATGAGACGTAGTTTTACATCTTCGGATGGGTGCTAGTGATCACGCTCAAAAGTTCGTTGCTCAATGGTTAGGCCATCGAGTTTGGTTTCCAACAGACGTTGTCGTTGTTCCAACAAATTATCAAACTCTTTCACACTGAATTCGAGCTGGCTGTTTCTCCTGATAGACTTTTCGGCCCTACACCTAATCGGTCCATCCTTGAAGAAAACAACATGTCTATATTATGAATAAGTTTGATTTCTAGTACAATGAGGTCCATCTAATAGCTTTCCACATTTAAAGCAACATTTAAGGCGCTTAGCACGTCATTTGAGAGTAGATCGGGATGATCCGGCCCCAAAAGCGATAACATTCCAAAGGGCACGCTCATACTTGTCAACAAGTCGAACAATGTGAATCTTGATATCGATAGGCATAGAGAAAGAGTCGAGTACTTGTAGAAGAGCAACAATACGTAGAGGAGATGCCATGGAGAGAAATGAGAATTCAATTATTAAAGGTGTATCTGCAAAAAAAACTTGTGAGAAAGGAAAGAGAAAGAAAACAGTTCTTTAAGGTTTCTGAAAAAGACTAGTTTAATGCCTTTGGGAGGGATACAAGAACCAGTATCCAAGGTTTTTTTTTGTTTAGTCCAGAGCGTAACATAGATGCGTTTCCAGAGCTAACTTCGTATTCTACCATCCGAAGTTAGCTATTCCACATTCATAACCTTAACTCTAAATCCAATTCATTCAGATCTCTTTTTCTTTTGCGTAATTCCTCTGACCAATTGATGACAGGCACTTCTGCATGCATTTGTGGTACATAAGCTTCTAATTTATCCAATAATTCGTCAATTGATGGCGTAATAAAAATCATTTTTAAAGTATTAGGAGAAATAAGCTTTTGATGAACTAAAAATTCGAGAAATGCCAATAAACCATTGAAATGGTTTTGAATGTTTAAAAGACCAATTGGCTTAGAGTGTAGATTCAACGTGGCCCAAGAAATTATGCAAAAGATCTGTTCCAAAGTTTCAAAACCCTGGTAATACGATAAAAGCATCCGAATGCATTATCATTAGTATTAAGCGTTCAAACAACGATTTAGCATTTACCTCAAAGCCGATGGTTTTACCATACACCTGTTTTAAAGGTGGTACAGTAATACCAATCACTGTTGATCCTCGTACGTACACAGATTGAACGGCACACCCTATTAGTCCACGGTAACCTCCTCCGTATATTATCTTGCCTTTCGATCTCCAAGTACTGTTCCAGCTTCTACTGCTGGTGTTAGAAGCATTGGTTGTCCCAGATTGATTCCACCAAAGAGACTTATGACCCTCAATGTCCTCTTTGAACTCCCAGTTCCGGCAGAAGTAGCAGCCTCCATAGGTTGCCGATTTTGCACACTAAAAACCGACAGAAGAACACAAAAAAAATTAAAAATAACAATATGTACACGTAGTTGTGATTGTGGCTCACATCTTCCTCCGGTTTTACGTCCGGAAATGGCTTAAACGCCTTCTATGAGTCGGGGATAGGCTTCCCATCCAGTTTTCTTATAGACTGGCAAACAGGGTCTTTTAAAGTCAGATTTCCAAGACTATATCGTTCTTGTTTCTTTTTAAATTCACTCCACAAATTGAGAAGTTCGATTTGCACCATTCCACTAGGATGCGTCTTGAGAGTTTGATGCATATCATCCAAAGACTCCTTACTCATGCCATCCTTAATGAAACATATTTTATCTTCTCGATTTGTGGACACAAATCCAATGGAACGATTACCTGAGTTGCAGGTCCATCGAGTGCATTTATAAGGCCATCTAGCACATTTATAGCACACATTCATTCTTTTTGCTCTTCGTTTCTTGAAAAAATTACTTTTGCCTAACCCTGGTGCATATTTAGTGCTCAAAGCTGGCATTTCGCCTCCTAATCGGACCTTTGCTTCAATCAGCCAACGGATATCCTCAGGCATTTCTTTTTCCATCAACATTTTTAACCGTCCTACTCTAGAATAATAAATCTCTTTCAAAGCATTGAAAGGCAATGACGAATGATATTCGTGGATTTTGGAAAATTTGTTATCCATTGAAAATTCAAGTGTTTTGGTGAAACAGAAGAAAAGAGAGTGCTTATATTGCCTCCTAAGTAGCGCCTTTGTTTATAGTCGTTGGCTCGACTATAAATTTTTTTTTAGCTACGTAACACACGAAAGAAAAAAAAACACTGAAGAAATAAGATTAAAACCATCAAAATCAATAAGCATAGTAGATTATCACACTCTCCCATATTTTCAAAGATATTGAAGAAGGAAAAAAAAAAAAGAAAATTTGAATTACATAATCAATTAATATGAGGAAAAGACATATATATACAAAAAATATGACACATCCATGCTATAAGAAAAACAAATATGAAGAAGAGAGGAAGAATAAGAGAAAGAAAAAAAAATCAAGGAGAGAAGAAAATTACCTAATCACTGCTAGAAAGGAACACTCACAGAGTAATTGAAATTGTGGTTGTGGTTTCAAGTGGAGAATGATCTGGATTTATAGTCAAATGAGCACTGTTTCAACCGACAACCATGCATGTAGAGTGTGCTGGAAAGAGTACGTTGGGAGGAGTATCCGAGAAGACGCGTTGACAAATTGTCCATTATCAATAATTAATCCCCACACGTTATCAGTAACTATTGCTAATCACCGATTTGTGCGCCATCATGTCTCTTCCCAATTGATTGAATCCCGAGATATCTTCTTTCTACAGTTTCAAAGTAATATCTTCCTCAGTACGATAGATAAAAAGTTGAGAAATAAAAACAAAAACAACAACAATTTGAAAATAAAAATAAAAATGAGAGAAAATGCTTGGGTTGCCTCCCAAGAAGCGCTTTTGGTTAAAGTCGTTAGCTCGACATAGTTCCCATTTTTCAAGTAGGGTTTCTCAAATCCATTGCAGCTCCATTTTGTCTTTGATAGTTTTATCCGAATGTCTTGATTTCTAGGCGGTCCTTTTTGAACTCTTCTCCAAACTTTTGGTTCTCAATTTCCATGGCTTCCTTTTTTGAGATGAGGTAATTGTGATTTGGCTCAATCTTATGTGGAATGCTAGCTTTGCAATTCAATTTTCACATTTCTTGCACAAAAGGTTTAGTTGAATCAATTGCAAAGACAGAACAAGCATTATTAGGGTGCAATGAACCATCAAAAATATTAAAGTTCGTTTTTTCCTCATCAAATTCCATGGACAGTGTACCCTCATAGACATCAATTTTAGTGCGAGAAGTGTAAAGAAATGGACGTCCCAATATGATTGGTGTAAGGTGAGGTGAATGTTCATCAGCCATATCAAGCACGTAAAAATCAGCAGGAAAAACTAAGCCATTTATTTTGACTAGCACGTCTTCTATCACTCCATCCAGGTATGCATTGGTAAGATCAGCTAGTTGCACAATTACATGAGTTTCTTTTAGTTTTCCTAAATTTAGTGGAGCATACAAGGATCTAGGCATGACATTTATGGATGATACTAAATCTATAAGTGCTTTGTCAATGTGGTGATTGCCTATGGTGCAAGGGACAGTGAACATACCAGGGTCTTTGCATTTTGGAGGCAACTTCTTTTGGAATACCGCTGAAACTGTTTCTCCCATTTTGATCATTTCATTTCCCTTCAATTTCCTCTTGTTAGTGCAAAGATCTTTTAAAAACTTAGCATAGCGTGGGATTTGCTTGATTGCATCTAAGAATGGAATGTTGATTTCTATTCTGTTAAATGTGTTCAAAATTTCTGTTTCCTTTTCTTCTTTATTAGTTTTGGCTAATCTATTAGGGAAAGGGGGAGGAATTGTTTTAGCAATGATATGAGAGTTAGCACTTGCCTCCTTTTCAAGCTTTTCTTCTTTATCTTCATGTGTGGGAACTTCTTTGTGAGGGTTTTCTATCTCTTTTCCACTCCTTAAGGTTATGGCACTAGCATTCTTTGGATTTACCTCAGGTTGGGATGGTAACTTCCCTCCAGATTGTGCTTCCAGTCGATTGATGGCAGTCGCCAATTGACTCATCTGGTTTTCCAAGTTTTGAATGCTTGATTTGGAATCCTGTTGAAATTTCACAGCATTAGTTGCTAATGTTTTCACCATATCCTCGAGAGACATACCTGATTGTTGAGATTTTTGTTGAAATTGCCCATGAGGTTGGAAATTCCCTTGTTGCTGGAATTGGCCTTGAGGTTTGTTAGGGAAGAAACCTTGAGGCTTGTTGGTTCCATAACTCAGATTGGGGTGATCTCGCCATCCTGGATTATAGGTGTTTGAGCATGGATTGTACTGTTGCCTCGGGAATGGAAAATTGCTTGCTGAGTTTACTTGTTCATTGTTATCCACTTGCAAAACAGGACAAGCATCTGTAGGATGTCCTAAGTTTGTGCATATGCCACATGCTTTGACTTGTGGATTGTTTCCTACAAAAATTTGTTTGAGAAAATGGGTTAGTTCAGAGAGTTGGTTTTCAACATTGGAGTTACTTACCTCATTTACTGTTCGAATGTTCGTTTCCCGGTCTGTACTGAATTGTTGAGTGTTTTCAGCCATATTTTAAATCAATGTTCTTGCTTCAGCAGGGGTTTTGTTCATCAAAGCTCCTCCACTAGCAGCATCAACCATGTTTCTGTCTGATTGACGTAAACCTTCATAGAAGTATTGCACTAGGATGTTTTCACTGATTTGGTGATGCGAGCAGCTTGTAATGAGCTATTTGAAACGCTCCCAATACTCATAAATAGTTTCTCCATTGTTTTGGCGTACTCCAGAGATATCTTTCCCGATGTTTACGGTCTTTGAAGCTGGGAAATATTTTTCGAGGAAAAGTTGCTTCATTTGATTCCATGTTGTGACTATTCCTGGTGGTAAAGTATATAACCAATCTGTGGCGGCATCTTTTAGTGAAAATGGAAAACCTCTGAGCTTGATTTGTTCTTCAGTGATGCCTGGGGGTTTCATACTGTCACACATCACATGAAACTCCTTCAAGTGTGGGTACGGATCTTCGCCGGATCGTGCATGAAAAGATGGTAGAAGATGTATCAAACCGGATTTCAACTCGAAAGTTTTACCTTCTTCTACGGTTGGAAAGGTGATACACAATGGTTGTTGAGTAACTTCAGGAGTTGCCATTTCTTTAAGAGTTCTTTCATTGTTGTTATCAGCCATTTCTTGTTCTTGTTTTGCTTGTCTTATTCGTCTTCGAATGGATTTCTCGATTTCTGGGTCAAAATTTTCAAGAATTCGATTAGTGGATCGAGTATTATGAATACATGTGATTTTTTTTTAAATCAATTAATAAAAGCAACTAAATTTGTTTCCATTCCCCGGCAACAACGCCAAAAACTTGGGCGTGATTGTCGCGGTACGCCAAAATTTATTTTATTCCCTTACTCGGTTTCAAAACTACAAATTAATGTAGAAGTGGTAAGTAAGGGTCGAACCCGGTGTTTAATCTAGTTGATTTTATCAATTAATATAGTAAAGGGGGTTGAGAAATTAGAAAGAAATTCGAAAATAAAATGACAAAATATAAAATTAAAATAAAAACAGTTGAACTAAATATCTAGTTCTCGGGTTCGGTTCTGTCAACAACTCGTGTTTATCTTTCCCATGCAACGTGTTACTATTCCTTCTCCAATTTATCAACTCCAATTAATCAATACGATCTGATTAATGAATTCTTCCTTAAGTGTATTAAGTTAAATTGAGTTCTTTAACTTAACATCTAGCTATTGGATAACCCTAAAAAAGTTTTTAGGATTTAATGCAATGCTAGTATGAGATGAACGAGAAGAATGAGTTGAATTAGATGATCAATTTCACAAACTCGCATGAATGCATCTAAGTTGATTTGTTAATAAATATGCACGATATTCATTTGCTACTTTGGATTGGAATCTAATGATAATTACGGATCAAAAGTTCCAATCCTAGAATGTAACTTGAATTTACAGATTAATTGATTCAATTGGCCAAAGTGAATGCAATAATCACATAAACTCAAAAACAGGTTTACAAGCATAACAAATCAACAAATTGAAGTGGAGGAATAAATTAAACGAAACTAAAGAGTTAGAAAAGATAATAACATGTTAATTGAACACAACGTCCCACTCGAACTAGATAGAGAAGTCTAACTACTCATATTTGCGGGTTTCATACTTTTGTATCGCCATTGCGATATGATAGATTATACTTCACTATCACAAGTAATACACAAAATATAGAAAACAAGTAAATAAATGATTATACTTCACTATCACAAGTAATACACAAAATATAGAAAACAAGTAAATAAATACTAGTAAATAAATAGAGAAGTTTAATCACTCATATACGCGGGTTAAATACTTTCAACGGCGTAATCGCCCTGTATCACCACTGCAATATATGAGAGATTATCTTTCTCAAACATGAAAAATAAAAGAAAGAGAGAAACTAGTGAAGAAATGCTCCGCTAATCATATTCACGGCCGAAGTATCGTCGATTGATTATTCGAACCTAAATTTAGGTTTTTACTTCCGCCGGAATATGAGAAACTAAGAGCTTTCAAGCTAGAACTAAGAACAAATGATGAAGAGAATTTTATTGAGGAGAAAATTGGAGAGAATCACAAGCTAATTCTCTCTACAAAGTTGTGTGTTTCAAGCTTGGAGGTGCCTCTATTTATAAGCAAAATACTACAACAAAAAATATTAAAAAATTATAAAAGTGACCTTCCATGAGATTATTATGGTGTGCTCAATTTGTTTTATCTCAAAGAAGTCCAAAAGTATGTAAAAATAATGTTGGAATCAAGTTGGTGTCGGCTGGCCGCAATCTGAACCGGTGACTCGGCGTGACTCGAGTCACGCGCGGGCGGCGCGCGATTCTGCCGAGGGTGACTCGAGTCACGCGCGTGCAGAACGGGGAGAGCTGGGAGCATTGCGGCGCTGACTCCAGTGGCTGCGGGTGTGATTAGGCATGATCGGGCGTTACTCGAGTCAGCGCGCGCGCTAATCGAGTCATGACCGGCGGTGACTCGAGTCATTCGAGTCAACCGAAAATTGCACACAAAGTCCCTCAACCTTTGAATATTGTTCATTTTTGTCCTTGAAAAATTGCATTTTGGTCCTCCAACTTTTTGAGAAGTTTCACTTTGGTCCCCGGACTTTTGAAAAGTTGCACTTTGGTCTCCAACAGTTTGGGCTTTGATGCTTTTAGCCCTTTTCTTCAAACGGCCATAACGTTTACTAGGAAACTCCGATTTGGGATCCGGAAAAAGTTTGGGAATCATCTTTTGATGTTTTTCGAAATTGGAACAAGAAAAATTGTAAAAACAACTTTTTATAAAATTGCATCGGAGGACCTCCATCTTTGATTCGCTTGCATTTTGGTCATGAGTTTCCGTTTTCATTCGATTTTCATCCGTTTTGACTCCTTTTAATTCTTTGTAACCCTAAACACCACAACAAAGGAAAAACACATAAAAAGGAACATATAACACTAATAAAATACGCAAACGCGTAAAATAGAAGAGTTATTTAAGTGCTTTTCTAGCACTTATCATTCTTGGCCTCACTCAGTCAATTTATGCAAAATGCATATAGTCATTTCACAACATTTAATCTTCAAACACAAAGTTTACAACTTTTTAAAACCATTTGTTACCTTAATTTATCCTACAAGACTATAGTCTTTGAACCCGGCATATCAAGATAATGATATTCCTTCATTTTTGCCGCTACTAAAGCCGACATCTCAGCGTCTAGAAGAACAGTTGATCAAGTTTGTAAGGCCAAAATGATTAATTTTCACCACAAATGATCTTCTATTTCTTGATGAATTTTTAGCTAATCAAGAAAATCAAATTAGCAGAGTTTTGATCTATTTTTTGCTGATTCTCTAGAAACTTTATATGAAAGTATCTTCAACTTTTTTAGCTTTATAACCAACGGTTTAGCAAAATCTATGAAAACCCTGAAAATTTACAACACAAAATAACAGTTAAAATAGTTTAATTTTCACATACCCTAGCTTGAATGAACTCCCCAATTCACACGCTTTTGGATTGACTAAGAAGCTTAGGCCCATAACTATAAGTCGGCATACAGTTAGAAGTACAAATTTCTTCATCATGGTTATTGAAAAGCTAGACCGAATCGCCATAGATTCAAAGAAAACCCATTCTTGGTGAATCATCTATTTTTTTCCAACTAATTTGATAAATCTCATTGATCATAGCACCACTCAAATGATTCACCTTCAACTTACATAACTCAATCATATCTCCCCAATTTGAAGCCAAAGTTAACAGGACTCTCATCAATTCCTTATACAACTACCTCATAGGCTTCTACAACTCCATTGCTCTTCACCGCCATAAAAAATCAAAATAATTTACACCTTCAAAAAAGAAGAAGAATTAAATTCCTATTAGCATACATTACCAAATGGACATCTATTGAAAAACCCCGACATGAATACGCAAGGAAAATGTAATTCAAACAATATTTTCAATAAAATTCATATTTGCGAATTTAAGAAATGATTAAGCAATTTACAAACATAAAGAATCTCATAGAACAAACTTGAAAACTTACTGTTATTAAGAAATGGAAAGTTTCTTCAGATTTTTGAAAGGTGAATTTCAAAAAAATATTGAGAAGGGTGTCCATAATTCAGAATTAGAGCTCAAAGGGTTGATAAATGTACCCCTACATAGAGAAAATTATGACCCTAATACCAAAATACTTGCTAGTCTTTGTGAGGGTTTTAATGCCCTTCAGCTAAAAAAAAATCACTCTTCAAACACATCTCAATGAACTACAGCTTTTCCCACACTATTGCCTCATAAGACTTCACGGCCAGCTTGGAGCTGAAGTATTCAATATAGTCACCTCATGTAAAATAAGAACTATCAATTCAGATACATTAAATTGAAGAGTACATAGAGTAATCTTAACATGGACAGACTTGTCATTCATTGTGATTTTTTAATTAATAATTGAGAACTCCATTCATAACTTTCTGTTGTCCACAAAATTTCAAAAATTTCAAAAAGACATTCATAATTTTGGACACCTCCTAATTAAATTCTCAATGTAAGCCTCAATGCATGTGTCTGCTTTTTTAAACCAAAAGGAAGTGACATCATGGCTAATCCAATGTTGCTTTCCGATTGGAACTGAAGTGTAAATATGTGCCAAAAACAACTCAAATCACTAGAACAAGAGTGAAAAAAAAAAGCTCTCCAAGACATAAAAGAAAAAAACTCTTAAGAGAAAGTGAGCTTAAGGCAAGCTCAGAGAGAAGTGACAAATAAATGTACCTTTTGACAATTGAACACAATAGCAGCAGAAACTATTTATAAAATTACGAAAAAAAAGAAAAAACGAGCAAGATTAACTAAACCTCCAATTTAAAGATTCGAAGCTCAAAGAAACACAAAAGTCTACCAACTAGAAACTAAAAAGAGGACCAATTACAATAATAATTTCCCAAAAATACAACGGCTGCCAGCTTCAGTCAAATGTTCAAAACTTTCAGATCCGGTAATGTTTGTGGATGGTATTATATATCATCAAAGATGAAGACCAAAAAAAAAAATGTTAGATTTGCCAAATCAGGCAATAGACAATGGATTTTTAAACAAAAACAGGATTTGGAAAGAAAAAGAAAAACCTTAAGCGAGTTCCACTAAGATTCAATAGATATGAGCACAGCAAAGGGAGATGACAAAATCTTAGAAAAAAATTGTCTCCAACAATAAAATTCCAACACCCCAAAGGAGTGGTTTACTACTAATTCACCTAAAGAGCGCAAAAAGATGCTCTTTTAGCTTAATAATCACAATTCATGAGCAAAGAATCATATGCTTTTTTGAATGTAGTACATATTTTGTATTTCCCAAATGAAAACAACTTCAAGCACTCTAAACAAATCCAATAAAAGAAACACAAAACCCAAAGTTTTGGCAAAAAATAAAAACAGAGTTAGATGTTGAGATTAAATTGACCTCCATTATGCCATTGCTATCGGCTTCAAAGAACCAATAAAATAGAGCTCTCCCAGAAGGATCAATACATGCCCAATTTTATTTATTATTATTTTTCTTTTCGGTTTGTTTGGTACCTAATAATTTGGAATAGTAAAGTTGCGAAACAAAGATGGTTTAAACAACATAAAACTCGAATGAAAATTATAGAAAAGAACGAATTGAAAACCCCAATACTAGAACTCAACCCTAATTTCTTCCTCTGCAGCAAAATTCGACCTTGAAACACCTAAGTAAAAGCTTGGGATGGTAGGTAACAGCTGGAAGTGGGTCGACAAAGCTTGCATCAACTCCTATAAAAGGAGATCTGGCACAGAAGAAGCTCTGTATAGTAGAGGCGGCTTGCTCAGTATCTAATCAATTTGAAAAGTGAAGTTGAGAAAAAAATATGGTTAAAACAACCGACAACTCAAATGAAAAGTACAGTAAAAAAAAAGAATCAAAAGCCCGGATTTCGAACCCAACCCTAAATCTCTTCCTCTATAGCAAAATTCAACTTCCAAATAGCTAGATAGAAGGTTGGAATAGTAAGTAAAAGTTACGTCCGGGTCGCCAGAATTCTATCAGCTCCTGTAAAAGGAGATCGGGTGAAGAAAAAGCTATGTACAGTAGAGGGTACACTGAAGTCCAAAGAAAAAAAGGCTGAAAATAGGAAACTAGGTCGGGTTAGGGGCACCAAGGTGGGGCAGGTCCACGAGTTTCATTTTGGGGTGAAAGTAGGTATGCCCCAAAACGATGTCATTTTCTATTGCATATTGGCAAAATAATGTCATTTTCAAATGATCATTATGAACAATACCAAGGCGCAAACTTATAAGATAGGAACTGATATTTTGAATACACCTAGGGTAACTATGTCAAAGCTATGTGCGGCTTTTGTATCGAAGCATTCAATTAGGAGTAGGACTTTTATGTTTGACAGAAATCATTTCGCACAAAGTCATTATTTTAGATTCTCTCAAATTGTGGCACCATTTGAGCCCAGTGCTGACCCGTGACTAAGGATGGTGTTGACCACACTACCTTATAAAAGTGTTGACCATCGATGCTCAAGGATTGTGAGGAGCGGATGACTTTAGCTATTGCAGATCACCATGCTTGAGTATTGTGTTAGCCATATGACTAAATCCGGCTAATCGGTAATTGTTCTTATTTAGTCGTTGGATAAAACAACTTCTTTCCCCAATCTCTATCCAAATAACAAACTAGAACAAGCTCTCTAGATTTAATTAATGGACGATGAAATTTTAACAATAGGCTATTCTAGATAACAAACTCATAAGCTCAATTCATTGAACCTATGTCATATTTCACTTGAAAAGATTAAATTTCATTTTTTACTAATCATTTGCAGCGACCGCCAATTTCTTAAATAAAAAAATACTTAATTAAATAAAATTTCAAACGTGTCGCTACGACTTCACCTATATAATTTCATAGCATATGCTCGTCTAGTTGAATTTGATATTATTCATTATTATATTTTATTATTATAAGAAAATAATTTATAAAAATTTATTTATTTTCGAAATTTACTTTTGAGGACCAAAACTTTTAAATTTATTCGTAGTAGTGCCAAAATATTAGTTTTTATTTCATTTGAGCCCACTTCTAGTTAGAAGCCCATTTGTAGGCCCATTTGTGTTTTAACCCAATAAGAATGTCATAACCAAACTCTTACCCTAGAGTATCCTTTATACACTTATAGTTGGAGTTCTCTTAAACCCCATCAACATCCTTATTTTTCTCCATTACCACCACTCACATTTTCCACTTTCATTCTACTACAAGCAAGAGCAACCAACCACAAGGTCAACTTCAGTAGGTAAATGATTCACTTTTGTTCATTTAATCTCTACATTCATTCCATATTCACGCATTATTAGTTGATATTTCATTCACTGTTTCTCTATCACGCACCAGCAGCTCAACTCAACAAACACAGTCGAATAGCCTAGTAATATAACATCCAACACATATAAAGCAACTTATACAACTCACACACAGGGCAATAATAGCGAGTAGCCTAGATCCGGCCATGGTTCCGGTTCCAAACCGAAACCGACGGTTTGGAACCGGTCAAACCCGAACCGGAACAGGGGTTGACCGGTTCTGGTTCGGTTCCTTTTCTGTTGGAACGGGAATTGGGCAGTTCCGGTTCCGAACCGAAACCGATCCCGAACCGGAACCGGTCCCGAACCGGAACCGGTCCCCTTTTTTTAAAAAAAAGAAGAAAGTTAAACGGTCGCAAATGTGACTGTTGAATTTTCACCGGTCACATTTGTGATCGTTCACCCAACGGTCAACGGTCACAAATGTGACCGTTGGGTTGGGGGTGGGGGTGGGTCACCCCCACCCCACAAAAGTTTTTTATTTTTAAATTTCTTTTATCATTTTATTAATTTCTGTTTTACACTATAAATACTCCCACATTCTTCCCATTTTTTCACACCACAATTCTTAATCTCTATTCTCTCACTCTCAAGTCTCAATCTCTCAAATTTCTACTTACAAGTTATATCAATATATTATTATAAGTTATATTTTTAGTTTATTACTTCCAAATTGCAATCTTATAAATTTATATATTTACTTTTAAATTTCTACAATCTATAATTCTACATACAATATTTATATTTTCAATCCTTATTATTACATTTTCGATTTTCTAAGTTTCTATAAAATCTTTACTATATTTTTCTTTTATTGTATTAAGATGTCTGACTTTAGTAAAGATGCATCAAACCATATCTTTGGTTTCGGTGATTTTTCGACGGAAGAAAGCGGACATGATAAAAATCCACAAATTGATAGTTCGGACTCGAAACCCGAACATGAAGGGAAAGATAAGAAGAATAAGAGAATTTCCAATTCCGATATTTTCAATATTCATTTCAAAAAAGTACCAATAGGCGGTAAGGAACTTCAAGTATTATGCAATTATTGCGACAAAAAGTTCAAATTCGTATCCGGATGGAGCTACGAGACTTTCAACAAGCATTTGGAAAGACATCATAGTAATATCTTTGTTGGACAACAGTGGATACAAACTCAAATTACCGGGTATGGAAATTCTTCTGGTATTTCTTAATTATTTAAATAGTCAGATGAAAGAAATAAAATGGAATTAGGGAAAATGATTAGTATGGAACACTTATTTTTTAGTTTTGGTAAAAGAGTCGGTTTTAATAGTTATTGCCAAAGAGCTTTAAATCCTAGTGCAAAACGTGTACATAGAAATACTCTAAAACGTACACTTTTGAAAATGTTTAAAGATAGAAAAAAAGAATTGACAGAAATTTTTTCAAAATTAAATAGTTTAGTTTCTATTTGTAGTAATATTTGGAGTGATCATTGGGAAATATATTCCTATATGGGCATAACATGTTAATGGGTTGATAACGAATGGTGTATGCAAAAAAGAATTATTTCATTGAAATGTTTTGATGATCGACATAATGCCAATAATATTTTTAGAATAATTCAAAATATTTTGGAAGAATCTGGTCTAGTAAAGAAATTTTTTTCTATTTCATTTGATAATACGACAGCAAATACTACTTCAATTAGTGATTTACAAAGTATTTGCCAACCTAATATTGGCAGTAAATTTTTTCATATTCGATGTGTATGTCATGTTTTAAATTTATGTGTACAAGATGGGTTGAAATGTTTTAATGTTGCACTTACACCAATTAAACAGGAAATTTCTTATTTATGGTCATATAACACAGTAATGAAAAGTTGGCAAAAGTATTGTAGAGAAAACGGTAAAAGACCAAAAAGATTTCCTAAATATATTCCGATTCATTGGAATTCAACATATAAGTTACTAAATAGTTCCTTTGCATACAAAGGCTTGCTATGCACTTTTATTTCACAAAATGTACCTCAAGTTACTTTACATCCACTATGTTGGGATGTTTGCACTAATCTTTTGGATTTTTTGAAAGTTTTTTATGATGCGACACATGTTTTAAGTGGTGTTTATTATCCTACATCACATTTACTTTTAGTTGAATGTATTAATGTGGTTGGTGCATTTGATGAATATTATGATGATATGGTTTTAGGAGAACCAATAATATTGATGAAAAGTAAATGGTTGAAATATTTTACAGAAATTCCTTTAATTAATCTTGTTGCATGTGTTTTTGATCCTAGAACTAAAGTGGAAGGTTTAACTCTTTATTAAACTTATTATTACAATTGTTTTAATATTAGTTTTAATGTTGATATGCAATTGTCTCAAGTAAATAAAGTAATTAGAGAATTATTTAATGAATATTTAAATCGTTACCGATCACCTTCTTCATACTGCTTCTAGTTCTAGTCAAATTCGAGAAGATTTAACTAAACTTGGAGATGGTGATCGATTACTGAGGCAACGACATAAAAGACCTAAAAATTCATCCGATGGATCTCCCGAACTTGATATTTATCTAACAACTACTTTTGAGTTTTGTGATAGCAAAGTAGGTAAAGATTTTATGGTTCTTGAATGGTGGAAACATCATCAAAATACTTATCCTATACTATCACGAATTGCAAAAGATATATTTGCAAGCCCAGTGTCAACCGTTTTCGTAGAACAAGCTTTTAGTACAGGAGGACTTATTTTGGATCTAAAACGATCTACCTTGCATCCTGATTCATTAGAAGCGCAAACATGTATCGACGATTGGTGTAAAGTAGATGAAAGAGCCCAACAATGTAAGAATGATTCCGATGACGACTATGATCTAACTACAGAAGGAAGTGGAACCACAACTTCTGGCGCAGGAAGTGACTAAATTAAAGAGGTAAGAGAACTACGTCGGCTTTGATTCCTCGCGAGAAGATACGTAGGTAACTTAATTTTTGGTAGAAAAATTAAGTTCAAGCCTTATATTATTTTAAATTTATTTTTCTTAATTTTGTTTGAATTTTAGAGTTAATTGGTCAAGCCGTCAAGCCTTGGGTGGAGGTAAAAAAAAACCGCGAACTGGCAGTTCCGGAACCCGAACTCTGTACACGGTTCTGATTCGATTCTCTTAAAATCGGGACCGCCGGTTCACAAACCGTGGCTGGGTCTACAGTAGCCATACATGCTGCCAACAACAGTAGCAATAGTAACTCAAGAACACACACAAGCAGTAGCTGCAGTTGCTGGCAACCATGATATCCACAAGCCCGCTTATATATATATGCATATATACATACATATATATACACGCCATTAGTCTCGGCCAAGAAGAATAACCCACACTCAAACTCAATTTCATAACCTAAAAATTACACCTACACCTTCCCGTACCTCTATAGAACATCAATGTCCAATTAACTTCGCAAATAGCTAGAGGATGGATCGAATTTTGAAAATCCCCAAATGTTTTCCTCGAGCTTACACCTTCGATTTCGAGCCATATCTTCATCAAAACATTCAACTGAAACCACCATTGACACCACCACACCTGAGGGCACGTTTGCCGACGGCCGATGGCAACTTCGTCGCCGTCTTCACAGCCCTTCCCCGGAGACCCATCGGCTAGGAGCGGGAGTCATGAGAGAGTGTGGAGAAGCCGAGTTATTTTTGTGCCATTTTCTTGATTTATTAGAGTATTTACAAGTCAAGTCCCCATACTTCTTTCCTTTATTCAAGTTAGTCCTTAGGTTTTATTTAGTTTATAAGCCTTCAACTTTTAATGTCTTTAATTTAGCCCTTAATTTATTATTTACAATTAAGTCCCCCCAGTTATTTATTTTATTTAACTAAGCGCCTAAATTTTATTTAATTTATAAGTTCTTAACTTTTAATTATTGTGATTTGACCCCTGAACTTTTATTTCACTTTTAATCCTTTAATTTCTTATTCCTATTTAAGTTAACCCCCAAACTTTTATTGCATCTAAGCTCCCCATGTTTTAAAAATCTTATAATTTAGTCCAAATTATTTTAAGTTTAATTTTATTGCATATTAGGTCCTCAAACTATTCAATTGTTTCAAATTGACCCCAAACTTTTGTAATCTTTCAATTTCAGTCCATAAGTTCAATATTATCTATAAATGATTAATATTTAAATGTATTAACATAAATTAAATTTCATTATTAACTAGACGAGGTGTATGGACAGCTAGAGGACTGACTTTTCGCCGTTAGTAAGCTCAATACTCGGCTAAATGTTTAAGGTAGTCTTCCTTTCTAAAACTTACTTTTCAAATGTGCACATGTACAATTAATATTGTTATAAATACTGCATGTAAATATTATGTGACGATAGGTTTTGAGCCTACTTATGACGTACTTCCTCGGCACTATGACGATAAGTTCTTAGCCTACTTACGATGTGTTGAATAGCACTATGTTGATAGGCCTTTAGCCTAATAAATAGTAATGACGTGCTTTTAAACACTATGATGACGTGCACGATTTAGAGGGATGATGAATGGACCTGTATTATATACCTGTTCGTATTTTATAATAAAGTATGATTATGTGCAATTAATTTGTAATATATATTAATTGATGTGCGCGAGTCTACTGAGTATTTTAAATGCTCATGTTTTCTCTATAAAATGAACAAATTACAGATTAGGGAACCGACGACGCGGTGAGGTGTGGGAGCCACTTTGGACTACTAAATAAATAGTTTTATTTCCGTTGTTTTGCTGAGTACTTTTAAATTATTGAAGTATGTATTTGAATGTTTCGAACTACTTATTAGTACTTATTTATGGATGTTTGAGTTTCAAGAGATCAAACCTATGTAACATACTCTAAGTGTGTTTTTTTGAATTTCCACATCTTAATTATTTGTTATCTTTCCGCATTTAAAATTTTTATTATTATGATAAAAAAATCAAAATGTTTTAGGGAAAGGACTAACGTTCTGGGTTCTTAGAACTCAGAGCATTACACCATTTAGAAAACTTAACGATTACGTATTAAGATTCCCAATATAACATTAATCATTCTAACTCCATTACTTATTGGCCAATTTAAGCAGCAAAGAGAGAATGATATGAAAGTAAATCAATAAAATGTAGATACAATTAAGTTTGGTAAAAAAAAAAGGGAACTTTTACTTGAAAATCAACTATCTATGTCTAGAGTTTCAACATAATTCCTCAATTAGATGAAAATTAGCTAGACATAATGAAAAATAAAGTAAACAACATAAAGGGGAGAAGAGAAATGCTTAAGAGTGAAAGATAAGCCTTGTACCATGATCATTGATATGGTTGGAAAATGGCTTCTTCTTCCAAGCTATTTAGCTCCTCCAAAAGTTTAACTAAAAATATAAATTACACAAGATAGGAAATGAAGCTATTGAGAGTATTCTTGAGTGAAAGAGATGTCTTGAAGAAGCTAATGGCCTTGACCGTTTATAAGCATGAAAAACATCTTCACTATTGTATTCCCCATTCGCTAACTCCACTCCCACTCCATTTTCATATGCCTTTTTATCAATTTACCCACCAAATTTTCTTTTGGGTCCTCCACCAAGCTAAAACTCATTATTTTATCTCTTAAATGAATCTTGAATGACCTAAATTGAATCATTGTAGGCCAAGCTATGACTTTTACACCTATGTGGCATCGGATGCCTTCATTGCAAAATTTGTTGCATTCAAACCCAATTTTCATCCACTTTTCCATCGAATTTGACTTCAAGGTCGGAGATAGCATTTGTAAAGAATTGAGTTAACGTTCCAACACTTCTTGAATTAGATCATTTTGATATCCATAGCTCAAGTTATAGTCAAAATGTTGTAGTGCATCAATGAATCCGAGTAGTTGAAGTTTTTTTGCGTTGTCCTAAAATGTAAGATGTACATCATATAAGTACTCATATTCAATGTGTACATATCTTATTTTGTTATCTTTTTACTCCAAGATATGTATTTTCTACGATCGAATTACATCAAGAATACAGAACGAATTTTGATTGCGTTAAACAGAAAAAGGTTAAAATATAAAGGGAAAAGAACACAAAATATATGTTAATTAATCATACATCAAATTCCTCCGCACTTACTATTTGCTAGCCCTCAAGCAAAACAAATCTTTTAATATGATGAAACTAGCAATGATGAACCATTAACCTTTCAAAACTCATAAAATATCATGCTCAAACTACTTGTAATCACTTAGCAAGCATTTCCGCCAAAAGATGACATGAACTAAATTGGTAAACTCTCATGGGTATGATCACTCTTCTCTCATGTGTTTGAACGGTATGTGTTTTGCTCAAAATTCTTTCCAATGAAAGTGTTCTGCCATATGCTTGCAGTTATTCTCATTTTCCACTACTAGGTACAAATGCATGCATGTCACAAATCATAAGCACTTTTCAAGGTTGCAATGGGGCTCGAGACCAAGGCAGGAAATATTTTGGGAATGTAGCTTGACAGCCATAGAGACTAGCGGATCACAAATAAATCACTGTACCGCAAATATACAAATCATTTGAATCCAATCGCTCATTTAAGCATCTTCTTGAATTTAGTTCTTAAGCATCCAACACATAAATGTGAATATCCATAAAGAAGAGATCATTGCAAAGACATTGAATGATCGTTCACACCAACTCCCAATTGTGCATGTACACAAACATACCTTTTTTGTAGTTGACTTTCTGATTGCAAACCAAAATGTAAATGATCCCTTTTCTATTGACTGGGCAATAGCAAAATGAACTATGAAGAATCTGAGGATTACGACCAGTCTAACAAACCAAGAGTACAAAATTATTGGACTAAGTGAGAAGTTCTGCAATCAACAATTATTTTCACTAGGTCAACCTTTTTTGGTAAAAAAAATACTAACAACACTGATAAACAATGTTCCACTAGTCCTTAGACTGGGTAACGATTTTATTCTACTGCTTGAGGGCTTGTATCGTGGGTTTATAACAAAAAAATGTCAAGAAGGCTCAACATGGCTAAATAAAGGGAACTTATGTACAATGTAGGTTGTTTGGCTAATTGTAGCTAACAGTAAAGAATAAAGATTATCTTAATCATATTCACGTTACATGCATGTGTTAGTATGACCTCGAAGAGAAACAAAGATATTTCTCTAGAGTTACAAATCCATGGAAAAATATCACACATAAAAGAAAATTGTGAGATTGATATGTATGTGTCAGTCTAAAGGTTCAAAGAAATCTCATAGGTTAAAATGTGTACCAAATTCAGTGAAATCACTTCAAAGAGAAATAACAACACTAGATAATTTACAAGCGGCAAGAATGTTTTCTTTATACTTTTTTTCGATTTTTTTATTTTTATTTTTTTTCCTGAAAAAAAATCATGATAAGTATCGAGAGTTGAAAAATAACTCGCTACCCTACCTAAAAAAATTATGGTATCTAATGATTTTATAAACAGCACAAATTCCTCAACCCACCCCCCCGAACTGAAATTAACATTGTTCTCACTATTATTACAGGTGAAGAACGAAATATATTACCTAATTGTTGTGTAACTGTGATCACACTAAAATCCTAAAATGCAGAATTAATCATAAAGTGTAGTGAATAAAATCAAAAGATAACTATTCAGCAATTACAATCTCAACTCCAAATCTAACTATTTTTGCTTGGTACATTTCTGTGACCAATTGATTTATGGTATTTATGGATCTCTCTGTGGCACATAAGCTTATAATTTCTCCAACAATTCCTCAATGGAGTGTTTAGTTAAAAGCATTTTTCGTGAAATATGAGACATTAATTTTGTGCAATTGCAGAATCTAGAAATACCAATAAACCACCGAAATAGTGTTGAATATTTGAAAGACCAATTGGTTTAGTATTCAAATTCAACTGGAGCCAAGAGATTACATTGAAGATTTGTTCTAACATTCCAAAACCTCCTTGCAACGCAATGAGTGCATCAGAACTCATTATCATGAATTGCGTGTTATTATGCATTGAGTTCGCTTGTACCTCAAGTCCTATTATTCTTCTATATGCTTATTTCAAAAGTAGCAGGGTGATACCTACCATTCTTGTTCTTCAAGTGTGAGCAGTTTGAGCTGTACATCCTACCAGCCCATAGAGACCTCCTCTACATACTTGGCGAATTTTTCGATCACCAAGTATGCTTCCCAATTTGATTGCTGCATTTATGTGCTCAGACTGTGTCCCAAGAATGGATCCACCAAAGACAAATGATGTTCAATTTTTTGGTTGAAGGCCCATCCATATTGGTAGTAATAGTTGCAAAATGGATTCAATTGTGAACACTAGAAATAAAACTAAAATAAATCATAGTAAACTATGTGACAAATAATATGTACAAATAATTGTGACTGTGGCTCACATCTTCCTTCGGCTTTATGTCCAAAAATGACTTAAACACCTTCTATGAGTTGGAGATATGCTTCCTATCTAGTTCTCTTAAAAACAGGCAAACAGGGTCCTTTAAAGCTAGGTTCCCAAGACTATAACGCCCTCGTTCGTTTTTGAATTGAGCTCATAAACCAAGAAGTAGATGTTGCTCATGTCCACAAGAATGCGTCTCAACAATCTGATGGATATCATCCCAAGGCCCCTTACTCAGGCCATCCTTCATAAACGAAATTTTATCTTCCACGATTTTTGACATAAATCCGAGTGAACAACAACATGTATTACAAGTCTATCTAGGACATTTATAACATACATTCATTCTTTTTCCTCTTATTTTCTTTGCATAACTACTTTTACCTTACCCTAGTAAATGATTAGTGTAGATGGCTGAATTTTCCCTCCTAATCAAACCTTTGCTTCAATTAACCAAGGAATGTCCTCAGGCACTTTGCTCATTCACAGTTTCAACCGCCCTAGCCTAGAGTGTTAAATCTTTCTTAAATTGGTCAAGGAAAGAGATCGGTAATATTTGCGAAGTTTTAAGATTGCAGCATTCATTTTTAACAGAAAATATTGAAGAAAAAGAAGAAGAGAAGTAAGAGTGTTTGCAAAACACTTTTAATAAAAATAAGCAAAAGAAATATGTACAAGAAAAAGTCACAATTTTCAATAAGAGGAAAAATTATGAGACGGATGTAGATGAAGACGAACAAAATTACCTTAATTACGACAGGAGAGGTGCTCATAGAGAGGGGGGAAAAGAGAAGTGTGGTTTGGAATCAACCAAAAAACACGGAGGTGTATTTGAAGTTGAGTGGGACGAACTATTCCAACCACCAAACGTGAAGTTGTTGGCACAAGCTATGACTCGGTGCTCGAGATCAAGGCGTGTTGCCTATCTGTCCCCCACTTTCCTTTTTTTTTTTACCGCTTTTCTAGAAGGTGGTCGTTTAAGATAATAACAAAGAGAAAAAAAAAAAGAAAAGAAAAGAAAAAGGAAAAAAAATCTGATAGGTTACCTCCCATCCAGCCCTTGGTTTACCTCTCATCTCTGTTTAATCATCATAATCTATTGGTTCATGAAGAGGCATTTCTTCCGAATTTTGCGAATTAAATGGTTCATAGTACGGTTTCAACCAATGACCATTCACCTTGAATTAAACCCGGCCATAGTTCTAAAACCGGTGGTTCGCGGTTCCCGAAAAAGGGAATCGAATCAGAACCATGCATAGCACGGTTCTGATTAGGTTTTTGAACCAACGGTTCCGGTTCCCGAACCGCCGGTTTACGGTTTTTTTTCCCACCCTTAGGCCTTAACCCCAACCAAAATTTAAAAAAAAAAAAATTAAAATAATATAAGGCTTTAACTTGATTTTTTTTACCAAAAATTAAGCTACTTATGTATCCTTTCGCGAGGAATCAAAGTCGACGTAGTTCTCTTACCTCTTTAATGTAGTCACTTCCTGGGCCGAAAGTTGCGGTTCCACTTCCTCTGGTAGTTAGGTCATAGTTGTCATCAAAATCATTCTCATATTGTTGGGCTCTTTCATATGCTTTGCACCAATCGTCGACACATGTTTGCTCTTCTAATGAATTGGGGTGTAAGGTAGATTGTTTCGAATCCAAAATAAATCCTCCCATACTAAAAGCTTATTCTACCGAAACGGTTGACACGGGGCTTGCAAGTATACCTTTTGCATTTTGTGATAGTATAGGACAAGTATTTTGATGATGTTTCCACCATTCAAGAACAGGAAAATCTTTATCTACTTTGCTATCACCAAACTCAAAAGTAATTGTTAGATAAATGTCAAGGTCAGGAGATCCATCGGATGAATTTTTAGGTTTTTTATGTCGTTGCCTCAATAATCGATCACCAGTCCCAAGTCTAGTTAAATCTTCCCGAACTTGACTAGAACTAGAAGCGGTAGAAGATGGAAAAAATGATGCATAATGATTTAAATATTCATCAAATAATTCTCTAACTAATTTTTTAACTCAATACAATTGCATATCAACATCAAAACTAATATCCAAACTATTGTAATAATATTTAAATAAATAGTTAAAAACCTTCTATTTTAGTCCTAGGATAAAAAACACATGCAACAAGATTAATTGAAGGAAGTTTCGTACAACACTATAACCATTTACTTTTCATCAATATTATTAGTTCCCCTAAAACCATATCATCATGGTACATCAAATGTACCAGCCACATTAATATATTCAACTAAAAGTAAATGTGACCACTTAAAACATGTGTCGCATTATAAACAACTTTCAAAAAATCGAAAAGATTAGTGCAAGCGTCCCAACTTTGTGGATATAAAGTAACTTGAGGTACATTTTGTGAAATAAAAGTGCATAACAAGTCTTTATATGCAAAGGAGCCATTTAGTGACTTATAAGTTGAATGCCAACGAATTGGAATATCTTGAGGAAATTTTTTTGGTCTCTTGCGATTTTCTTTACAATACTTCTGCCAACATTTCATTATTGTGGTGTGTGATCATAAATAAGAAATTGTTTGTTTAATCGGTGTAAGTATAATGTTTAATCATTTCAACCCATCTTGTGTACATAAGTTTAAAATATGATATGCACATCGAATGTGAAAACATTTACCGCCAATATTAGGTTGGAAAATACTTTGTAAGTCACTAATTGAAGCACTATTTGCTACCGTATTATCAAAAGAATAGACAAAATTTTCCTAACTACACCATATTCTTCCAAAATATTTTGAATTATTGTAAAAATATTATTGGCATTGTGTCGATCATCAAAACATCTCAACGAAATAATTCTTTTTTGCATACACCATTCGTTATCAATCCATTGACATGTTATGCCCATATAGGAATGTATTTCCCAATGATCACTCTAAATATCATACAAATAGAAACTGAACTATTTAATTTTTAAAAAATTTCTGTCAATTCTTTTGTTCGATCTTTAAACATTTTCAAAAGTGTACGTTTTAGAGTATTTCTAGGTACATGTTTTGCACTCGGATTTAAAGCTCTGTGGCAATAATTATTAAAACCAACTCTTTCACCAAAACTAAAAGTGTTCCATACTAATCATTTTCGCTAATTCCGTTTTATTTCTTTCATCTGAGTATTTAAATAATTGAGAAGTACCAGAAGAATTTCCATACCCGGTAATTTGAGTTTGTGTTGATTGGTGTCCAACAAAGATATTATTATGATGTCTTTCCAAATGCTTGTTGAAAGTCCCATAGCACCATCCGGATATGAATTTGAACCTCTTGTCGCAATAATTACATAATACTTGAAATTTCTTAACGCCTAATGGCTATTGAAAATATCGAAATTAGAAATTCTCTTATTCTTCTTATCTCTTCCGTCATGTTCGGGTTTCAGTCCTGAAGTATCAATTTGTGGATCTTTATCATGTCCACTTTCTTGCATTGAAAAATCACTAGAACCAAAGGTTTGGTTTGATACATCTTCACTAAAGCGAGACATTTTAGTACAGTAAAATAAAAATATAGTATAGAAAGTCTAATAATAAGAATTGAAAATATAAAGATTGTATATAAATTGTAGAAATTTAAAAGCAAATTTAGAAATTTGTATTGCAACAATGTAACTTATAATTTGTAAGTAGAAATTTCAGTTGAGACTTGAAAGAATGAGAATTAAGATTTGAGATATTGAGAACCTGTGGTGTGAAAAAATCAAGCGAATGTGGGATATTTATAATAAATTAATAAAAGAGATAAAATAAATAAAATAAAATAAATAAAAGTTTGGGGATGGGGTGGGTCAACTCGCACCACCCCTCCCAAACGGTCACATTTGTGACCTTCCCTCCCCCCATCAATATATATATATATATATATATATATATATATATATAAAGCCAATTATGGTTTGGAACTGGAACCGTTCAGTTCTGGTTTCAAGTTTTTTTGAACCAAACGAAACCAGCAGGTTTGGTTCCAGAACCGCAACCAATCAATCCGGTTCTGATTTGGGTTTGATTGATTCCAAATAGCATGGTTTTGGCTTGGAACTGGAACCGTGGCCCAGTCTCCCTTGAATTCCTTATTCATTTTCAAACTTTTTATTGCAATTGCATTATGAGACAATACATTAGTAACAATAAATGGACCAATCCAATGAGAGCATAATTTACCTAAAAGCAATTTAAGGGGTGAATGGCATAACAAAACTTTTTGTCCAGCAATAAAGTCCTTTCTTCTGATCATCTGATCATGAAATGCCTTAGTTTTTTCCTTGTAAATTCTAAAGCTTTCATAAGTGTCATTTCTTAGTTCCTCAAATTCATTCAATTGAAGTTTTCTCTATTCTATTGCCATGGTCATTTATATATTGCATTGTTTGATTGCCCAATAGGCTTTATGCTCAAGCTCAATTGGAAGACGGCATGGTTTTCTACATACAAGCCTGTATGGTCACATACCAATAGGTGTTTTATATGCTCTCTGATATGCTCATAAGGAATCATCAAGGTTCACACTCCAATCTGTTTAGTTTGGATTAACAGTCTTTTCAAGAATTGCTTTGATTTCTGTATTGGATACTTCTGCTTGTCCGTTTGTTTGTGGATGGTATGGTTTAGAAACCTTATGAGTGACATCGTATCTCTTCAATAATGCCCAAATAGAATGATTACAAAAGTGTGTTCCTCCATCACTGATAATTACTCGCGGTGTCCCAAATCGTACAAAAATGTTAGTCTTGACAAAATTCACTACAATTTTGAAATCATTAGTTCGAGTGGAAATTGCTTCCACCCATTTTGAAACATAATCAACCACAAGTAATATATATATATATATATATATATATATAATATGAAGGAAAATGTCCAATGAAATCAATGCCTCAAACATAAAAAATTTCTACAATAAGTGTCGATGTCTGCGTCATTTGATTACGGGCACTTGGATTACGTGTCTTCTGACATCGATCACATTTTTTGTCGACAAGATAGGCATCCTTGAAGAGATTTGGCCAATAGAAACCATTTTCAAACACTTTCACGACCATTCTTTTTGCTCCAAAGTGTCCTCCACATGCATATGAATGACAAAAGGTTAGAACAGAATGAAATTCAGATTCAGGTACACACATTCTTATCGATTCATCTGGAAAATGTTTCTATTGATGTCGAAATTAGTAAGGACCAATTAATTATCAACTGGGGTGGATATTAGGACCTGGATAGTAGTAACTAAAGAAGTAAAGTGTAAGTGTATTTATGTCCGAGCTAGTCCTTGCTTACAGAGTTTTTTCGTGTGTACAAATGGCCACTAAGTGTTCTATTTATAGTGCAAGGAAGGAGTAGGCCGAGGTAGGTCATCATGAGACCACTGTACGAGCGCAAGAGTAGGTGTGATCATTGCACCTGCAGCGCCTGCAACCCGTCACCCATTTAAGGCCTTGACCTTGGAACTTGTGGACTGCCGCCGTTGCATTAATGACGGGAGAAGATGCTCTGTTGGTTGCAGATGGTGTCAGGGTGTCAGGTGACACGTGGATTGTCCTTGTTGTCCGCTACTGTAGCGAGAGGGACTGGTGACCCGTCATGGACGAGCTGAACTCGGACCATATGTCAGAAACTAACGATGGGAAGAGTTCTCCACGCGTCGGCCGACCTGGGCCCCTGACATCAGGACCTGGTTATGGCTGAGCAGAACTGAGACCTCCCACCAATTCTGCAGTGGGGGACATTCCATTGTTGATTCGACCTGGGACACTGGACACATCACCAGCCGGCCTGGTACCTGTGACACATCAGCGAGGGTCCATGTTGCGAGGACCTGGTTTGATTGAGTGCCACGTCACCAGGATGCCAACAATTGTCCCCAGCGTGAATGCCGACCTGAGTCGGGGTTAACGCTTAACCGGCCTGGGCTGGCACGCGCGTGGCACGTGGGTCTGACATCGGAACACGTGTCGGCCGATGGTTGGGGAAGGTCACGTCTTTTCGGCTTCCACCGCCTTTGCCTATATATACCCCCTCATTCCATCGATTTCCACTTTTCCGTTCTCTACACTTGCGAAAATTTCACTCTCGACCTCAAGCCCAGTTCGGACCGTGCTTCCACTGAGTTCGTTACCGACCTCACATTCAGGTAGATTTCCGAACTAAATACTTTGCACATTCCGAAATGTCGTCGGGTTCAGAGGAGGCGTATGACTACGACATGGGGAACCGATCCCCTGGACCCTCCCCCTCTCCGCACATAGAGAACTCCCCGAGCATCGAGGAAGTCCTGAAAGCCGTGCCACTGCAAACTGTCCGAGCTACGACGGAGTCCACCGAGCTCGCCTCCGAGGTGGGTACCTCCTTCCCGTCCGAGCCGGTCTCATCCCCTCCGACCTTCCTCAAGGAGGAAGAAGAAGTCAGCCAAGCGCGACCAGTCGAGGCCGTGGGGATGCTCCCAGTTCCCATCGGCGGTGACTGAGGAGTTGCTGAGCTCGTGGCACTCCCAGTACTTGGTCTCACCTCGGGTGAAGTTCGTTGTACCTGAGGCGGATGAGCGGGCTGATTACCCAACGGCGGGTCGTGTCGCTGTGAACCAGGCCATGCTTGAATCCGGGGTGAGACTACCGTTTCCCAGGGCGGTGAAGCATTTCCTCAGTGCTTGGGGGGTGGCGCCTACTCAGCTCACCCCCAACACGTGGAAGACCGTCCTGGGGATGATGGTGCTGTGGCATAAGGCCGGGCTCAGCGAGTTGATGGTGTAGGAGTTCAACCATTTGTATACCTTCAAGTTGGACGGGCAGCACTCGGGCTGGTACTACTGCTCAATCCGACCTAACTCTGGGGGTGCTTTCATTACCGGGCTTCCAGACTCAGTAAAGGCCTGGAAAGCGTAGGCGGATTACGGGCGGAGGGTGCTTGGTCAGTCCGGACGACATGGAGGGGGAGGTCGCGATCCCTGTGAACTACCACGAGCTTGGTAAGCATACTTCCGGCCTCGACGATATTTTATTTCGAACTGAGCCAACTGTTTTTTCCCTCTGCAGATTTCAAGGAGGTCAGACCGTTTGAGGGCTGGATTGAACGTGCTGCCATCGCAAGATCGATCTCAGATCGCGATTGGCGCTCCGTACTGACTGAGGAGAACTTGTTCCTCTCACGGCTCTCGCGAGCTCGACCTCAACGATCTTCTTCCTCAGGTAACCATCCGAGCCCTCCTACACCACTGATTGCCGTCCTCGCCTATTTTTCACAAGCTGACTGGCTTTTTCCGAACTCGCAGCCCATTCCTCTTCTCAACCAGTCATGAGGGGATGTCAGTCCACAGCCCCAGCCGCCAAGAGGCCTCGCGCCGAGGGGCAGAGCTCGCAACCCCCGGCTTCCAACCCGACCTCGGTCGTTGCTCAGTCCGTACGTCCGCCTAAGCACGGCTCGGGGAAGGGGCTGATGACGAGTGTAGGGGCAGTGGAGCCCGGTCGTGCCGACCTAGGCCCTCAACGGGGGAACCTGCCCTACCTCGGGACTTCGGAGTCCAAAGAGGCCACCTATGCCGAGAGTAAAGGGACCCTCCCGAAGCCACTCCGGGACTTCTACCGTTCTAACTCTCCGGTCAGGTTGTAGAGCTCCTCGGTCCTGTCGATCTCGGGGTGCCAATGCCCACTGTGCCGTCGAGAGGTCCTGGACCCCATCCCAGGAAGAGTACCTCTCAAAGATGGACGCCAAGGACAACACTCTCAGTGCGGTCGTCCACTGCAGTCGAGCTCTGATTCACCTTATCCGAGCTAGGGAGCAGTCGAGGGCCTCCGTGCGCGAGCTGCAGGGGAGCTTAAAGGAGAGTGACTCGGCCCTGGTGGAGGCGAGGACCAGCTCGAACAAGGCTAGGTCCGACCTGAAGGAGGCCCAACGGAGGGCTAGGGAGGTGGCGAAAGAGCTCGAGGACGCCAAGAGGGCACACTCTGCTGAGATCGAGTCCCTCCGAGCTAAGCTGGGGGCAGCAAAGGCTGCTCAGTTCGGACCGTCTCGTGAGGAAGTGGTCGAGACCTTTAAACAGTCCGACGAGTACACTGCCGAGCTCAACTCCACCTTTGTCGGTGCCGCCGAAGACATAATTGCGGACATCGTGGAGAAGCATCCGGAGTGGGACATCGGCTTCCTCCGGGATGAGGTCAGACGGCTCAGGGCTGAGTACGACCTACCGGAGAACGAGTCCTAGCCTCAGGCCTGCCTTTGCAACTTGTACTTTGTCTTCTTTTTTTTTGTAATGTATTGGACATGACCCAGTTCGGGTGTTCCGAGCTCGGGTCCGCTTTGTAATTTATCTTGAATGAAATTATCTCAGTTCTTGTTCTTCATTTTCTCGCTTTGATTACAATTTTATACAACCGTACTCGAAGTCGGTCCGTCTCACTAGGTCGTCCCCGCGCTGGGGTCATAGGAAAACAAAAAAAAAAAGCCAAATGATTCGAGTATTTAGTCCCCCTAGTGGATCCGTGCGTAGGCCGTACTTCGTAGTTCGGCCATTATTGGTGACGGGTCCATCCGGGGTCGGCCTGAGTGACCGGTCTGCTGACTTGCTTCGTTCGAAGTCACCAGGGGGTGAGTCCAGATCGGTTACCATGAGTGAGTTCAAATCGGTTACCGTGAGTGAGTTCAGATCGGTTTGTCTTGCATTGTACAATTGTTCAAGTGATCAGCTTGCTCACGGTAACAAGACCCAAGGTCGATCAGGCAAAAGAGCTTAGGACGCGCCTAATTATAACGATCTGTGATGCAGGTGCCACCTTGGTGGGTCTGTCCCCAACCCGTACCCCGTAGGTCGCGTGCTGGGGGTGGGTCCGCCGTGGTGGACCTAGATATGATAGTTAAGTATTGAACACTGAATTCAAACAACAGCTCAACTTTCATTCATTACTCGAGTAGAGGTATTACAACTGATTTACAACATTTACGACTTGACAGCTACTGGAAATATTTTTTCAAGTGCTCAATGTTCAAGGGGTGGGGGAGCTCGACTCCTTCAGCCGTTCGGAGGTAGTAAGAACCATTGCAGAGGGCTCTGAGGATTACGAAGGGTCCCTCCCATTTCTCAGCTAGGGCTCCTGCGGCCTGATCTTTGGTACTGAGGAAGACCCTTCTGAGTACCAGGTCTCCGATCTGGAAGCTTCTCTTCCTGACTTTCTGGTTGAAGCACCAAGCACTATGACGCTTGTATAGCTCAGTGCGCAGGTCGGCGTCGATTCGCTTCTCTTCCAGCAAGTCGACCTCGAGCATAAGTTCCTGATCATTTGTGTGCTCAGAGAAGTGCCGAGTTTGGAAGGACGGGGAGCTCGACTTCGGCCGGTATTACTGCGTCGACCTTGTATGCCAATGCGAAGGGGGTTTTTCCCATGCTAGTCCTGCACGTCGTCCGGTAGGACCATAGGACGGCCGGAAGTTCATCCGCCCATCCCCCTTTCCGCTCTTCTAGTCGAGTCTTGAGCGTGTGCTTGATAATCTTGTTCACGGCCGACCGCCGCTGACCTGGGGTGGTTCGGAGTAGAGTAATGCTTCTTGATTCCCAGGTCCTCACAGAAGGACCTCAGTCGATGGTTGTCGAACTGTCGGCCATTGTCAGTTACGATGGACTCGGGTACTCCGAATCGGCATATGATTGCCTTCCAGATGAAGTCGATAGTTTTCTGTTCGTGATCCGCGCTAGGGCCTCAGCCTCCCCCCATTTAGTGAAGTAGTCCACGGCTACTATCGCGTACCCGACCAGTTGGCATGGGTCCTATGAGGTCAATTCCCCATTTGCAAAAGGGCCATGGGCTGAGCACATGGGTGAATTCAGCTGGAGGGGCTCCACCGACTTGGGCATGCCGCTGGCACTTGTCGCAGCGTCTAACATAGGCAATGGAGTCCTTCTTGAGGGTTGGCCAAAAGTAACCTTGCCTCAGGACCTTGTGTGCTAGGGCACGACCACGAGTGGTTCCCACACGTTCCAGAGTGGACCTCGTCAAGCATGACGGCCGCTTCTCTCTCGCCAAGCACCGTAACAGAGGTCATCAGAAGCTACGTTTGTAGAGTGTGTCATCAATGATCGTGTAACGAGCGGCTCTGATCCGTAACTGTCTGGCCAGCCTGGGGTCCTCTGGGACCCTACCATCCTTTAAAAAGGAGAAAATTTCACCCATCCATGAAGGGGGCGGTTCTCGTTCGCCCTTTGGGAGTCTTTGGGCAATGGCCGACCTCAGCAGTCGGTTTATCGGTACAAACTCCAGCTCTTCTATACCTTCGCTGGTGGCAAGGCGTGCCAGGGCATCAGCTAGGTTATTCTGAGTCCGAAGGATTTGTTGGAGGATGACCTCCTCGAAATTTCCCATTTCGGCGATAGCAAGGTCAGCATAACTGGTCATCCGTTCGTCCTTAGCGAGGCAGGTACCGTTGAGCTGGTTGACGACGAGCTCGGAGTCGCATCGGACCTGGAGGCGGGAGATTCCTATGGCCCGGGCATATCGAGGCTGCGATCGTGGCGCCGTGATTCACCTCATTGTTGGAGGCCGAACGAATTGCGTGGACCGCAAAAGACTCCAATGAGGGGCTCAGAAGTACCAGCCCAGCTCCAGAGTGCACGTCCGTCGACGAACCGTCTACATAGAGCGTCCAAGGCTCGACTATGGCACTGGGACTCGTCGGTGGGGGGCTGAACTCGCTATGAAATCGGCCAGGGCGTGGCCCTTGACTGCTAGTCAGGGTGGGTAGGAGATGTCAAACTGGCCAAGCTCTATCGCCCACTTGACTAGCCGACCTGAGGAGTCCGGTTTCTGCAGCACCTGCAGCAAGGGGTAGTTTGTCACCACTTCGATCGGGTGCTCGAGAAAGTAGGGTCGAAGTTTCCTGGAGCTGGTGACAAGCGCAAGGGCCAACTTCTCCATCGGCGTGTAACGCTTCTGGGGGTCGACGAAGGAATGGCTCGTGTAGTAGACCGGGTACTGGATGTCTCCTTCAGAACGAGTAAGGACTGAACTCGCGGCATGTTCAGAGATGGAGAGGTAGACGGACAGGACATCTTCCGGCTTGGGCTTCGACATGAGAGGAGGTTCGGCCAGGTGCCTCTTGAGCTCCTCGAAGGCTGCCTGGCACTCGGGGGTCCATCCGAATTCCCTTCCTTTTTTCAGGGCCTCAAGAAAGGGGCGGCATCTGTCCGTGGCCTTAGACACAAACCGTTCAGGGGCGGCTATCCGGCCGGTGAGACTCTGGACCTCTTTAACCTTGGTGGGAGGTCTCAGGTTCAGCACGGCCCTAATCTTCTCAGGGTTTCCCTCAATACCCTTTGAGCTCACCACATAGCCGAGGAATGTTCCGGACTCAACCCCAAAGGCGCATTTCGCCGGGTTCAGCTTCATCCAATACTCTCTCAGGACCTAGAACATGCTCCCTAGGTATTGGACGTGGTCTGCGGCCCTCACACTCTTTACCAACATGTCATCGACATATACTTCCATGGTAGTTCCGATCTGGGAGGCGAGCATCTTGTTGACCAGGCGCTGGTAGGTCGCCCCAGCGTTCTTCAGCCCGAAGGGCATGACCTGGTAACAGTAGAGGCCTCGGTCTGTGATGAAGGCCGTGTGCTCTTGATCTGGGGGATACACAGGGATCTGGTTATAGCCCGAGTAAGCATCCATCATACTAAGGAGCTCGTGCCCAGCTGTCGCGTCTACCATCTGATCTATCCGAGGTAGGGGGAACGAGTCATTGGGGCTGGCCTTGTTGAGGTCGGTGAAATCTATGCAAACTCTCCAACTGCTGTTGTTCTTCTTGACGAGGACTGGGTTCGCAACCCAAGTGGCGTACTTGGCCTCCCTGATGAACCCAATTTGAAGTAACTTATCCACTTCCTTTGCTAGGGCCTCGTAGCGTTCCTAGTTCATCGGACGCCGTCGCTGTTGCCGAGGCCTGACCGCGGGGTCGATGTTCAGCCGGTGACAGGCCACAGAGGCAGGTATGCTGACCATGTCCGAGGGCTCCCAAGCGAAGACGTCGGAACTTCCACGGAGGAACTCGACCAAGGCAGACCGTGTGGGCTCAGCTAGTCCTTTGCCGATCTTCAGGACTCTTTCTAGGTGCTCGGCGTCGACCTCGATTATTTCCAGTTCTTCCATTGGCTGTGCAGTTCGGTCCTCAGGTCGGCTCCGAGGGTCGTCGAGCTCGGCCATGGCGACGGTCAGTGCCCCTGGCCGCTCCCGGACAGCGGGTTGAGTGACGTAGCATCGACGAGCTCCGGACTGGTCCCTCCGGACCACTGCTATTCCCGCTCTGGCGTGGGGAACTTCATAAGGTAGTGGTAGATAGAAGTCGAGGCTCTGAGCTTGTACAGGAGGGGCCGACCTAAGAGGGCGTTGTAGTTGCTTGGGAGGTCTACCACGATGAAAGTGGCCATGACGGCCCGGACGCATGGCTTCTCTCCTAGCTCCACCAGCATAGATATTTGTCCGACGTGGTCGGTGGCGTGGCCAGTCACTCCCACCACAGGGCCAAGGGGGCACGGGCTGAGGTGCCGCTCATCGAGGCCCATGTGGAGTAAGGTCCGGAGGTATAGCAAATAAGCCCCGCTACCGTTGTCGACGAGCGTCCGGTGGACGTGGGTACCGTTAAGGACCATGCTGACGACAAGGGCGTCCTGGTGAGGGTTGAGAGCGTGGGATGCATCGGCCTACGTGAAGGTGATCCCTTCCTGAGGTCCAGATGGAGGGGAGCTGGTCTTGGTCCTCTGCGCGGAGTACTGGTAGTCAGTGCAGGCCTCTCTCGCCAACCTCTTGCACTGGTTCCGTGACCCGACGAAGTGTTGGTTACCCATGACCAAATTATGGACCTCGTTCTATGGCCCCATAGGCGGTGGGGGCCGGTGGGAACCCCCCGGCTAAGGTCGGCCTTGGTCGGGCGGAGGGGCGACAAACTCGCGCAACTGTCGTCGCCGAATCAGGCCCTCCACTTCATTCTTCAGGTCCCGACAATCATCGGTGTCATGCCCGGCAAACCTATGGTAGCGGTAGTACCTCTCTTGGTTTTGGCTTGAAGAGAGGGTCCTCATAGGGGTCGGGGGTGGCAGGACCCCCCGATCCTTCACGTGCAGCAATACTCCTTCTAGACTGGTGTTGAGGACGTGGAAGGTCTGGAACCTTTGGGGCGGTGGTCGAGCGGCCTCTCACCCACGCTGCAGCTGGTTCTGGCCGTGTGGCTCCTGTACCGAGCTGGTGTCCTTCTCCTTGCCTTTCTCAGGTCGGGAGTCCTGGGGCTTCGCCTCGGGGTCACAGGATGCCTCCTCAGCTCCTATGTGGCACTCAGCTTAGCTGAGGAACTCATGGTATGTCTCTGGACTGTTCTCATGGTCTGACCACCAGAATCTGGACCTGTACCTGAGCCTGGCCAAGGCTGCCACCAGGGCGGTTTCGTCTGACACACTACCGATTTCTATGTATCGGGTGTTGAACCACTCCACGTAGCTCTTCAGGGACTCGTCTCTCCCCTGCTTCACGTCTACTAGCCTCTGTTTTGGGGTCGACCTCAGCCGGGACCCCATGAATGCTGCTGCTTGGAATCTAGTTGCCAGGTCCTCCCACGTCTTTATGGAATGTGGCGGGAGCGTCTTGAACCACTTCATGGCCTTGTCCCCTAACGTCAAGGGGAAGGCCTTGCACATGATCTCGTCACTCACCCCCTGTAACCCCATGAAGGCGGAGTACCTGTCGACATGGCCGGTTGGATCACTAACTCCGTCGTAATTCCCCTGCTGAGGTAGCTTCAGCTTGGCGGGCATGGGCTCAGCCTGGATTTTTAGGCTCAGCGGGGAGGCCTTCCCTTCCCTGGCCGAGGGGCTGGGGGCCGTCTCCCTGGATTCTAGCTCGGCGACCCTCTTCCGCAGGAGCTCGAGCTCGGACTGCGGTGGGGGGTCATCCGCGTTCTCTCCCTGTCCTTCGGTAGTCCGCCTCTGCTTGCCACGAGGGCGGAGTCTGTCGAACACGCTACGAGTTCTTTCGGGCGACCTGGGCTCAGACGTGACCGGGGTGTCCAGGTCAACGGTGGTTCGCGTCGGAGCTGGTGAACCGCTGAAGCGTAGGCGATGCCGGGCTCGGTGCTGGCCTGAGCGCCCCGGCGTAGGTGATATGACGCTGGACTCGGCAGTGTGTTTGCTGGGGTTGCGCTGGAGCGTAGCTACGGCCTGAGTGAGGTCCTCGTTGGAGCACGTATTCCGTACTGGGGTCGGAAGAGCTCACATCCGTGGAGGCGAATGTGCGACTGTGACTCATGTCGTGAGAAAGGAATGTCCGTGGCAGAGCTGGGATGTGTTGCTGAAATGAAAGGGGGAGGCCCTCCTTCTAGCGCCAATTGTTGATGTCGAAATCAGTAAGGACCAATTAATTATCAACTGGGGTGGATATTAGGACCTGGATAGTAGTAACTGAAGAAGTAAAGTGTAAGTGTATTTATGTCCGAGCTAGTCCTTGTTTACAGAGTTTTTTCGTGTGTACAAATGGCCACTAAGTGTTCTATTTATAGTGCAAGGAAGGATTAGGCCGAGGTAGCTCATCATGAGACCACTTTACGAGCGCCAGAGTAGGTGTGATCATTGCACCTGCAGCGCCTGCAAGCCGTCACCCATTTAAGGCGTTGACTTTGGAACTTGTGGACTGCCGTCGTTGCATTAATGACGGGAGAAGATGCTCTGTTGGTTTTAGATGGTGTTAGGTGACACGTGGATTGTCCTTATTGTCGGCTACTATAGCGACAGGGACTGGTGACCCGTCATGGATGAGCTGAACTCGGACCATATATCAGAAACTAACGATGGGAAGAGTTCTCCACGCGTCGGCCGACCTGGGCCCCTGACATCAGGACCTGGTTATGGCCGAGCTGAACTAAGACCTCCCACCAATTCTCCAGTGGGGGACATTCCATTGTTGATCCGACCTGGGACACTGGACACGTCACCAGCCGGCCTAGTACCCGTGACACATCAGCGAGGGTCCATGTTGCGAGGACCTGGTTTGATTGAGTGCCACGTCACCAGGGTGCCAACAGTTTCCATAAGTATGGCTCATCTCACACATAATATTTAGACATTTTCTTGAGCTTGTACTTCTAAGATGTGGTATAGTTCTTCAGAATCTGTTCGGTAGCCAAGTAGTTGACAATGTCTATAAACCAAAGAATCTCAATTTTTGTCGCAAGCAATTGTTCATCTGAAAAATTTTCTTACAATGGAATTGCTTCCTTATCATGTATGAATCAACTAAGATAGTTCGCTAAAGCATTTTCACTTCCTTTTTGTCTTTTATCTTCAAATCAAATGCTTCTAAAAGACGAATCCACCCAATCAATATGGGACTTTGCATCTTTCTTTGTTAATAGGTACCTAGGAGCTGCATGATCAGAAAATATAGTTACTTTGGTCCATATTGAATATGAACGAAATTTCTCCAAAGCAAAGATAACTGTTAAAAGTTCCTTTTCAGTTGTAGAGTAGTTGAGTTGAGCATCATTAAGAGTCCTTGAGTTGTAATAAATCACATGAGGATTTTTTCCAATTCTTTGACCCAAGACTACTCCTACTGCATAGTCACTTGCATTACATACTAAATCAAAAAGATGATTCCAATCTAGGGGTTGAATGATTGGGCCTGATGTAAGGTGTTCTTTTAGTACTTCCAGTGCCCTTTTGCATTCCTCATCAAAGTGAAATACTACCTTTTTTTGTAGCAAATTGCAAAGAGGTTTTGTAATCTTTGAAAAATCCTTGATAAATCTTCGATAAAGACATGCATGACCAAAAAATGAACGAACTGCCCTTACACTTATGGGAGGCGGCAAAGAGTGGATTACGTCTACCTAGATTTATCAACCTCTATACCTTTAGACAAAATAACATGACCTAGTATTATAGCATGATTCACCATGAAATGAAATTTCTCCCAATTAAGCACTAGATTAGTTTCAATACATCTTTTCAGTAGAAGAGTGAGATTGTTCAGGCAATGTTTTCAAAAGTGTTTCCATATACACTAAAATCATTCATAAAGGCTTCTATAATACTCTCAATGTAATCTAAAAATATACTTATCATGCATCTTTGAAAAGTTGTTGGAACATTGTATTGTCCAAATGGCACACACCTATAAGCAAATGTACCAAATGGGCAAGTGAATATAGTCTTTTCTTGATCCTCTGGCACTATCACAATCTGGTTATAACCTGAAGAACCATCAAGGAAACAATAGTGAGAATGGCCTGATAATCTTTCTAGCATTTGATCAATAAAAGGCAAAGAAAAATGATCTTTTCTAGTTGCACTATTAAGTTTTATGTAATCAATACAACCCTCCAACCCCGTTTTGACACAAGTTGGAACTAGTTCATTCTCTTCATTCTTCATTACCATAAATCCAGACTTCTTCGGAACAACGGGACTAGACTTGCCCATTTACTATTAGAGATAGGGTAAATTATACCAACTTCGAGAAGTTTAAAACTTCATTTTTCACAACGTCCATCAAGGTGGATGCACGTAAAAGGGCTAATTCCTCTTATATCAACTATTGTCCATCCAATAACAGTTTTGTGATCGTTCAATACTTGAATTAGTTTATCTTCTTCGATCTTTATAAGTTTACTTGAGATGATGACTAATAAAGTGTCATCCTTTCCTATGTAAATATACTTTAAATACTCTGGAAAAGGTTTGAGCTTTAAAATAAGGGGCCTACACTATAGAAGATAAAATTTTGTCATCTGTTATAGGCAAATCAAGATAGAAAGCATCACTAATTTTAGTAACTTAGCATTCAAGAATGTTCAAATTTTTTTTCACTTGTTGATCACTTCGTAAATTGGGCTTTGTTGTATTTAAGTCAACACTGTGTTGCATTACCATTTTCAATTTGTCATGATTAGAGGCCACTGACGTTTCTTGCACAAGTTGACCAATTAGATCAATAGAAACATAGGCATTCAGGTCACTTGGATGCCTCATAACTTTAAAATATTAAAGTGTATAACTTCTCCATCGAACTCGATGCTTAATGTGTCTTTATGTACATCTATCTGTGTTCTAGCAGCTTTCATGAATAGCCTTCTCAGTAGAAGTGGTGTTGATTTAGTCACCTCTTCTTTCATGTCTATGGCATTGAAATTAGCAGGGAATACAAGTTTGTTCATTGTACCAAAACATCCTCGACAACTCCTTTTGGATGAGTAGTCGATCTATCAGCAAGCTGAATGATAACACTAGTTTTTTCGAGTGGCCCTAGATTTAGATGGTGATATGATTGAGTTTTTTATTTTTTTTATGGATTTTAATGTAAAAGAGGAGAGAGAATGAGTAAAGTTGAATGGTAGAGATTTGTGCAGTACATGTATGTTTCACGAGATATGTGGATGTGATTGGTTTGACCAAAAGAAATAATGGATAAACATCGATAAAAAAGTAGTAAAATTTGGTAAAATTAGAATCCTATCACATGCTTAGTGAGTTGTATATAGAATATAGCATAACATTTATTGATGCTCCTAGATCTAGCACAACTGTTTCAAATCTAGTATTTCCAATTGTGCACAGAATAGTAAAACTACCTAAATCTGTGCATTTTGGGGGAAGTTTTCTTTGTAGGACTGCTGACATACATTCCCCCATACTTACCACTTGATTTCCTTGCAGCTTCCTCTTTGTTGTGCATAATTCTTCTAAGAAATTTTTCATATCATAGCACTTGCTTAATGACATATAAAAGTGGTATGCTAACTTGCACTTTTCTGAAGGTTTCAAGAATTTCCTTCTCATGTTCTTCCTTCTTTGATCTAGCAAACCTGCTAGAAAATGGCATAGGAGGTATAGAAGTAGGAATGTAGTGTTTCGACTTTACCTTTGGAGTCAATTTCGACTCAACCAGTGTAGTTGTCTCCTCATTTTTCATAGGTGTGGCATCTTCTGGACTTCCTTAGTTTCTTTGGGCTTTTTAGTATTCTCTTCGAGTTGTTTTCCGTTTCTTAGCATCACAATACTTGCACTTTTCGTTGGATTGATTGGTTGAAAGGAAAGTTTTCCTGATCCTTGAGCTTCTAACCTTCCCACAAAGTTAGCTAATTGGGTCACTTGTGTCTTTACACTTTTGATGGATGTCCTCATTTTCGATTGAAATTGTATAGAACTGGGTGTCAAGGACTTGACCATGTCTTCAAGAGACATCTCCTGGTTGGACTGCAGGCGGGGCTAAAATTGTTGTGGTTGTCTTTGTTGATTGAATCCCGGAGGGTGATTCATTATTTTATTTACAGCTAGGATTTACTGATTCCTTCCATAACTGAAATTATGATAATCTCTCCACCCTGTGTTGTAAGTGTTGGAAGAGCGACCTTTGTCTTTGTTGTGTTAGGAATCCACCAATGGCATATGCTTGTTCTGGCACCCTTTCTTGTAATGAAGGATATGCGTCTAAGGGATGTCCAAGAGTGGAGCAAATTCCACACATTTTAACTTGTTGAATTGCGCCAAGTGCCTTATGATGCACATGTGAGATTAAACTAGACAACTGCTGTTCGACTTTTGAAGTGTTGACCTCATTTACCTTCTTTACTAGTGTTTCCTAATTACTAAACTATTGTGAGTTGGCTGCCATAGTTGATATAAGAGTCGAGGCAACATCTGGAGTCTTGTCTACTAAAGCACCTCCGCTAACTGCATCAAGCATGCTTCTCTCCATTGGAAGTAGTCCTTCATAAAAGTATTGGAGAAGTAATTGCTCAATGATCTGATGGTGTGGACAACTGGCACACAATTTTTTCAACCTTTCCTAATATTCATAGAGATTTTCTCCTTGGGACTGTTTTGGTGCCATATATTTCTTTCGGATATTTGTGGCTTTAGATGTAGGAAAATATTTTTGAGAAAAATTTTCTACATGCCATCCTAAGTGGTGGTAGATCCTAGAGGGAGGTAGTATAGCCATTCCTTTGAATTGCTATCTAGTGAGAATGGAAAAGCTCTCAATTTTATTTGTTCTTCAGTGACCCCAGACGGTTTCATGCTTGGGTAGACTTCTTGAAACTCTTTTAAATATTTGTTGGGTTCTTCCCCAGGAGTCCATGGAATTTTGGTAGCAAATGGATCATTCCTAATTTTAGCTCGAGAGTTGCATCTATTGTGGGATATACAATGCACAAAGGTTGTTGTTGTAACAATGTTGCAACGAGCTTTTTAAGTGTACGATTTGGATTTGCCATTTCTTTTTCAACAATCTCGCTTAAGGCCACTTCTAAGTTGAGATCCTTGAGATCGTTCTCGAATTGACTTCAAGGAATTACAGGTTGACTAGTAGAGACTTGCTTGTTAAATTCTTCTTTCTTTTCTCTATGTCATAAGTTATAGTGGATTCAACATGCTTTTTTCACATTAAGAATCTGTAGTATATATATATATATATATATATATATATATATATATATAACTAAAAAGAATACAAATATATAGAGCAACTAATAAACTAATGATACAGTCCAGGGCGATGGTGCCAAAATTTGATGTGAACTTTTCCTATATGGTTAAATGTATCAAGATTAAATCTGAACTCATTATATTTATAAATATTTTATCATTGTAAAGTATAATAACAAGTAAGGGTCATTCTTCCATAGGGATTGAGATTTTCTATTTAGTTGCTCAATATAGATTTTCAGGGGGCCCCGGGGAGAGGAGAGGTGGGGTTTGTTTTGTTTGATGAAGCTTACAAAATGAAGAAACAAATGAATAAAAGATGATTGAGAAATTAATATTTACTCTGAATACTAGATAATAATTTTAAAACAAAATCATTTCATTCATCAAATTAATTGTAATAACCCCCGAAAATCACACAAACTAGGCTAATCGGTAATTGCTCTTATTTATTCATTAGATAAAACAAAATCTTTACCCAATCTCTATCCAAATAACAAACTGGAATAAACTCTCTAAATATAATTAATGGATGATGGAATTTTAGGAATACATTATTCTAGGTAATAAACTCAGAAACTTGGTTAACTGAACCTATGTCACATTTCACATGCAAAGATTAAGTTGGATTTGTTATTAATCATTTAGAGAACTTAACGATTACATGTTAAGACTCCCAATGTAACATTAATTATTCTAAGTCCATTATTTATTAGATCATTTAAGTGGCAAAGAGAATGATATGGAAGTAAATCAATGAAATATAGACACAATTAAGTTTGATAGACAAATGAACTTTTACTTGAAAATCAACAATCCATGTCTAAAACTTCAATATAATTCCTCAGTCAAAGAAAATTAGCTAGATATAATGAAAAATAAAGTGAACAACATAAAGGGGAGAAGAGAAATGCTTAAAAGTGGAAGATAAGCCTTTTAGAGTAATCACCGACATTGTTGGAAAATAGCTTCTTCTTCCAAGCCATTTAACTCCTCCAAAAGTCTAGCTAGAAATATAAATTACACGAGGTATATAGGAAATGAAGCTAGTGAGAGTATTTTTCAATGAGAGAGATGTCTTTAAGTAGTTAATGGCCTTAAGCTTTATAGGCGTGAAAAGTACCTCTACTATTGTATCCCCCAGGCACTAACTCCACTTTTACTCCACTTTCACTCCACTTTCATATGGGTTTTGACCAATTTCTCGGCCAAATATGCCTTTGTCTCCTCCGTCAAGCTAAAACACTTTATTTTGCTCTTAAGGCATCTTGAATGACCTAAACTAGATCTTTGTAGACTAAGCTATGACTTTTACACCTAAAGGTGGCATTAAATGCCTAAGTTGCAAAATATGCATTATTTAAACCCAATTTTTGTCCAACTTACTACCGAATTTGACTTCAAGGCTAGAGAAAGAATTTGTAAAAAATTGAGTTAACTTTCCAACCCTTCTTGAATTAGATCATTTCGATATCCATAACTCAATTTATGGTCCAAATACCGCAGTGCATCAGTGAATCTGAGTTGCTAAATTTTTTTATATTGTTCTAAAATGTGAAGTATACATTATATAAGTACTCATACAAAATGTGTACATGTCTTATTTTGTTATTTTTATCTTTTTATTCCAAGATATGTATTTAATATGTTGGAATTACGGGAGTAAATATGCGATGAATTTTTATTGCGCTAAACACAAAAAGATTAAAACATGAGGGGAAAAGAACACAAAATATATATTAATTAATCACACATCATGTGGGCTCCTCTTCATCAACGAATAAAAAAATTATATCTTGAAATATCATATAAGAATATCAATTTAAAATATTTGTTTAGAATTATTTTTGTCGAGATCGTTAGTTTAGATGACAGTATACACTCGCTGACAAGTTAAATCTCAAACTTATGGATTTGTTCTGGTCCCAAACGCTGGCACCTTCTAGCACTCTACCGCTCGAATGCAATGGGGCCGGCCGGGGGAGGCTTTTCTCTTGCTGGAATTCCAGTGGCTGGGACCAGATCCTTGTTACTCAAACTTATTACTTATTCAAATGTATTAGTGTTCGAAATTGTCAGTGGGGTTTTCAGATGTATTTTTAAGTTTTAACTAAATAAAGATGCTCGAACTCTAATTAAAATAGAGGTGGGGAAGAGAGATAAGTGTGGACGCTTTAGAATAGACTCTGATATATTTTTTGAAGTCAATTGATCACTAAATCAACATAATGGGTCCACTCTAAATGTTTAATTCAAACTTCTCCACTAATTTCTTTCCTGAGCACACATTCAAAACTATAGCTTAAAATATATTCTGCTTCATAGTGATTTTTTTAATTACAATGTCATCCTCTACAACTTTTTATTCAAACAAATTAATTAAATTTCACATTTTAAAATTAATGGCAAACAAAGCTAGACGAGTAATTGTCTCCATTCTTTATTATCTTCCTCCAATAAAATTATTGTGCTTAGAAAATTGGTTTTGATAAAACTTTGTAAATTATATGATCAAGTCAAAAATAAACCATAATATGCATAGCATTTAAATTCGGTAATCCCTCCATTTCCATCCCTACCATGTTCAAACTCAACTTCATCTTCTAGAATCGTGCTCGGGTGGGTTGCCTAGAAGTCTAGAACAGGTCCTTCTCTGGCTAGACTATCTCTTTGTCCTCTTCCTCGGCTCTCTAACCACCACACCCTCTTTTGATAAATGAACATAAATAATAAAGAGAAAAAGAAAGAAAGAACTTGCAGTTTGACCAACCAAAGCGACACTTCAAACATTTATGTTCCGACTGGACCAATACATCGAATCTAATGTTCCGCCCAAAAACCCAGCTCGAGTGCACACCAAAAAGCTCACGGATTTCACAACCAAGAGAACTTGCAAAAATGAGCTTCTAATGATGGATGGGGTATTTATAGAGGACGGTGAATGGGGTGCACCAAACACATCACTAATCAATGTGTCTTGTAAATATTAAAGGTCACATCCAGAAATGTGCGCATCTCATAATGACACACATGTCATTAATATACCCATGACATTATAGCTGACACAACGTTACAGTGCAATCGCACGCATCATTAATCTACACTCTTCACAATGACGTCATTATGACACAAGTGCTACCACTGCGGAAATCATCATTAATAAGGAAAATGACAAAACATAAGAACGCATTATTTGAGACAACCGAACAGGGCAAGTATACTCCGGTATAAGGCAATCAAGGCAAACTTTTGGGCGTACTATTGGGATTCTTTTCGACATAGAATCAAGAGTTAGAGTCCACATGGATTCGAGTTAGCACCCAAGGAAGATGGCAATCTTGTCATAAGGATGATGAAGTTGAGCTCACCAAATGACATCGAGACTTTAGAACCTGAACCGAGCAGGGGACCGAGCCAAGCTACTTGGTAGAAGAAGAACTGGAAAAAGCATCACGTCGGGTGCGTCGGTGTTGACCGAGCTGACCTCTAGCAATCTATGAGATCGATCTGGAAAAAAGGGGCAAAGTACCATGCACCAAGTCCTTTGGTTTGCCATCTCAAGTTGGATGCTTGACAACAGAGGTGAAATTATATATGTAGAAAGATGATATCACTGTAAATTGTGATGTCCATGTTCTTAAATGAGAAGCCATATTTTGACGGCAGTCGGGTGGTTAGAATCAATGTTTGGCATACTTATGCCAAGTAATAGGTTGACATCAGCCTCAACCTGTGTTTAATTGGAAAAGTTTTTCCTAGAAAATATTAAATTAAGGAATCCATTTCCGTCTTTTGTTGTTTGATTGCAAGTTGGGAAAGGAAATTACTTTTGAATGTACAATAATTTTAAGCATAATTTTTGCCAATTTTAGGAAAATATTTTCTTAAGGGGTAGGTTGTTTTTGTTTCCCAGGCAAATATTTTCTAAGTTTTCTTTTCCGCCACTGCCAATCAAACACACCCTTTAAAAAAGCTTATCTAATTCTTCTTTTTTTGTTTTGAATGGATCTAATTCTGATTATATAAAAAAGTAAGGGTTTTACCTTAAAATGATCATGTTTTTTGGCCACAAATAGCAAGATCTTTAGCTCCATCAATTAGGCACATCCTATTCGCTTCACAGAAAAGCTACTCTTCTACAAATTGATTATTGCGATTGAAACTCGACGTTAACATTTACCTAATTACACTTAGAATGCATCAAAAAGTTTTTCAGAATAATTAATCATAATTAATCATGATGCATGCAATATTTGTAGTAAAATATTTTTAAAATTTTACCATTTTTATTTCAAACGAAAGGCAACAAACTTCAAAGATCTCTAGATGTAATTATTAACGGCTTATGTGCTTGTTTAACAAAGCTATTTTGTGGAAAATTTCATTTTTGGAAGAATGGATGGTTAAACCAAAAAATTGTCTATTGAAGAAATAACATAGAAATGTGAAATTTTTTCAAATGTCAGATTCCAATACATGAAAAAGAATTAAAAAAATCTCGAATGGGGATGTCTAGTTTGTACAGGGATGATCTAGTCTTAGCGTTGGAATTTTATTATAGCCACAATGCTGCAGTGATGTGTCCTAGCACTACCACACAACTGCAGAGAGCTGATAGGTGAGACTGAACAATCACGTAGCAGCAAGAGATAGCACCGCATCAAGCGCTTGGATTATAACAAAGTTTTAGCGATGGGACTTGACCAAATTCGCTAGTTTGGATGTATATTTTGCGGAGAGGTAGACACAAAATAAAATTAGAGGAAGTCCTATATTATTTCAACTTTCTATTTTTAATCAATTTTCTTCCATTTTTCTAAATTCTTTTGTTCCCTCATATCCACATGCTCACATCCATCTTCTCTCCATCCCTTTCTTCAACATCATCTCCAACTCACATCATGCATGGGCGTCGAGTTTTGTTCAACCCTCCTAAAAGGAAGGTGAACATTACCCTCCTTTGTGAGGGTGAATTTGAGGTATAAAAAATTGCAAAATCTCGAATTTTTTTGTTTCATATTATTCTATTCATCCAGAGTTTCAATTTGAGTGTAGTATTGATATATAATTTTTACTGTTTTTAAAAAATTACTTATTTTTATGATAAATTACTTATGTATCTGTAAAATAAATATTTTTTAAAATAGTAAAAATTATATATCAATATCATGGTCAAATCGAAGCTCTCGATGAATAGAATAATATGAAACCAAAAAATCGAGATTTTTCAATTTTTTCTTCACCAAACTCACCCTCCCAAGGGAGGGTAACGTTGACCATTCTTTTAGGAGGGGACAAAAGTACAAAACTTGACTCCATGCATGGGAGACGTTCAAAAAATTAAGCAATATCAAACAAGAAGGATAGTGGTGGGAACTCTAATTTGGTGTCCCATCAGGATAATAAATCTAATCCCATAATTGATGAAAGAATTAGTAACGCAATGAAAACAACTAATGCTTCCATCAGACGGTCGAGATTTGGTCATACCAAATTATGACGTCAAGTGACACGTATTCACAGTAATGACGACGTTAAAAATGACGTCACAACAGTTGACTCTAGAAGCAACCCACCACAAACCAACTATATATGAACTCCACCAGAGTCCCAAAATTCCCCTGCCCCTACCCAATACTCACCATGCAGAAAGCACTCCCTTGCTACCCCGACAGGCTCTCAGCCACCACCACCGTGAGCGGCGATGCAACCAATCCACATCCCGGAACCAGCAGTGATATCAATACGGTGGTTTTGAATAAACTGGTGGCGGAAAATGCGTTGGTGGTTTTCGCCAGAAGAGATTGCTGCATGTGCCATGTGGTGAAGCTTTTGCTTCACGGCCACGGCGTCAACCCTACCCTATTCGATGTAGATGAGCAAAATGAAGCTGCTGTTTTGAACGAATTGTCCAAGATTGCTGCAGCAGAAGAATCCGGAAGCGTCACCACCGTCACCGACCCCAACACCAAATTTCCGGCCGTGGTTGTTGGCGGAAAATTGCTTGGCGGGCTTGAAGAAATCATGGGTGCTCATATTTCCGGTGAATTGGTGCCTCGACTCAAAGAAGCTGGAGCCCTTTGGCTTTGATCATAATTCAAACGATCAAGAAAAATTTTGATCTGAATCTCTATATGTTATTAAGTTTGTTTATAATTTCAACAAATAAAATCGGTTGAAGATGATGCCGATCATACAACATTTTGGCTTAATTAATTAATTATAATTGGTTGGCACAATAATGAGCATGGCGTTTTTGGAATGAGATTGACATTATTTTCTTGTTTGGGATAATGGGATTGGTTGGACATGAGATCATGCTTATCTCTAACATAGAAAACGTCATTAATTAATTATTATTATTAGCAGTCCTATGATAATCCATTTCAGAATTATTTTAATTAATTATAATTATTAGCAGTCCTATGATAATCCATTTCAGAATTATTTTAATTAATTATTCAAGCGCCCTGTGAATTCTTCCACTAAAATCAGAATATCAGATTTAATATAATTAGTTGATGTAACCTTGGTTCAAGTTAAGTCAGACGATGTTTGGTATTAGTGGTAGACGCACAATTTTTAATTTCTGTAAATGCACAGATAATCTAAATGTTTAGTAATTTTTTTTCAAATGATTATTGAAGAAACAATAAGATCCTGCAGCATGAGAAGTAACTAAAAGGTAAATTGTCTACTTCTACTTTGAACTTTTCTAATTAATGATAATTAAAATACTCAATTTATAACCACCAAAAAACCGAAAACAACGACCTACTTTTCGTTTTCAATTTTTGGAAAAAAAAAAGAAGTCTTGTCGTCTCCTATTATTGATCATCTTGTAATTTACTGCTCTATCTGTTCCATATATATAAGCTTGTTTTTTCTTTTTGGAACATCCCAAATATATAGTCTACTTCTATATTAAAGAGTGCCAAAACGACCTTATTTAATATACTCAGTTATAACTATTATTTTTAAATAGTGTTCATTAAATGAGGGTAGCTTGGAAAATTAGTTGTAAAATTTACTTTTCCAACAACAAGCCTATATAATTGGGATGGAGCGAGTTTATCGTTATAATATTTTTTGTGAAAATATTACACAATATGCCATATCTATATATATACTATATTAGAAAGTGGGGATGTGTGGAAATCTTTTGATTTCCAATAATGTTCCCAATTATATTTTATTTAGTCAAAAATATCATTACCAAAAACATATATTTATATAAATAATTAATGAGTGGCTCTTCATATTACATTGAAAAAAATTAAATTACAAATATTCTAACACATTTTTATTTTATTCAATGTATATGATTTAAAATGATTATTATTAATAACAACTTTCTCTTTTAAAAAAAAAAATAACCAGAGAATCGTTACAAAGTCATGTAGTTGTATGATAATCTTTTGATTTAAAATTATATCTCAAACATGTTTGTAGTCCAATAATTAAAAAAATATAATTATATAACCATTTTTTTGGCAATTTTTAAAAGTACATTAATTTGATTAAACTACAAATATTTCAATACATGATGTGCTTTCATTCAATGCATATAACTTCCAAATGTATATTGACCAATTTTTTTTTATATAACATCTATCATAACTTTCTAATTAAGGTATCATATTTTTATGGTTTTAAAATTGTATTGGTATCATATTTAATCAACTCAAATATATGTGACTAATCTTATTGGAAAAAAGTTTTTGTGGATTAGATGTTTGGACTAACTTGGTAGAAAATTGAAGTATTAATATTTTTACTTCGAATATAAAATGATCAAAAGTGTCATTTACTTTACACGTATGAATTACTAATACAATGTTTGTTTAATTTTATATTTTTTGAAAAAAATTAAAGTTAAAACTGAAAATTTTATGATTCAAAAAATTATCCTTTTATACCACATGCGAAGCACGTATTTAAAACTAGTTATTTTGTAAAAGAGAAACAATTAAAGATAGCATATAATAATTGTTTCTATATTTAGAACAACAAAAAGTTACTTATCTGAGAAGCTACAACATTACTAAAGTAAGCCTGAGAGCATCTCCAATGCACCATTTCTAGACAATATCAATTTGAGGTGAGAGATAGACATAAGATGGGTCTCATATGTTTCCCTAACGTTATCAATTTTCATTTTTTTAAAAACCATTTCTCTCACTTTTACCTTACTTTTTCTCCGAGCTTTTTCTTCATACAGTTAAATCTCGATAAAGTAATACCCTCGGGACCGGAAAAAAATATTTATTTAGTGAGGTTATTATTTATCGATAAATGAATAAATTATTCATTTATCGATAATAAACATTTATTATTTTCGAGATAGCTTTTCAATATAAAATATGTACATTGTATGTGGTAAGAAAAATCAAAAGACTATAATCAAAGTATTATTTGAATTTAAGGATGCTCAAAAGTTTTAGTGAAATTTAATGTCTCTAAAAACTTACGTAGATAGCAAATGAAAATATTTAGTCTTTACTTACAAAGACTAAAGTAAAAGGGCTTTTGCAAAAAGTTAAGGATGATGTTCATTTTGGTTTAGGTGGGAAGAAAAAAAAGCAACTATAGATGCATATTTTGAAAAGGAATGATTATTGTATGGGTATTGTTAATTGATTGAAAGATTTTAGTTTACTATATATATATATATATATATATATATACCAATACCAATACCAATACCACCGATGCCAATGCCAATACACAACCTGGCCCCTTTTTTCACCCATCATCAAAACCATGTCCCTGCAAGAATGAATATGAATGTCAATTACTAGACAAAGATATGACAGATACAGATTCAGATAGTAACTCCATAGATCTAACACAAGATTTCCTAACACAAGACTTCCTACACCAAGAAATAGAGTATGAAATAGACTATAATTTAAGCTCCGTAGACTCTGCATACGAAACCCTAGTCACCCAAGACATAGATCACCTTATTTCTAAGTTAGAAAAATTAGAAATCATAGGAGACAATGTACTCAAATATTGGGAGAAAGATAAAATGTTTTGTGAACTGAAGATCAAAAACCCTGATTATATACTAAAAACCAAAGCCATAAATGCTACAAATGAAGATCGAGAAGAATTCAAAATGCATATAACAGAACTTTTAAAATTAGGTGTCATTAGAAAATCAGACAGCCCTCATAGATCTGCAGCCTTTATTGTTAGAAATCATGCCGAGATTGTTAGAGGAAAAAGTCGAATGGTAATTAATTACAAGAGACTAAATGACAATACTATAGATGATGCGTACAATATACCCGATAAGACCATGTTACTTAACAAAATCCAAGGAAGTAGAATCTTCAGTAAATTTGACTTAAAATCCGGATTTTGGCAGATCAAGATGCACCCAGACAGTATTATATGGACATCCTTCACATGTCCAGAAGGACATTTTGAATGGTTAGTAATGCCTTTTGGGTTAAAAAATGCACCAAGCGTTTTTCAAAGAAAAATGGAGACTATTTTTAATAAACACAGTACCTTTACAGCTGTATACATCGACGATATTTTAGTATTTAGTAAGAACAGCGGAGAACATAAAGGAATTTACAAATTGTATTTGCAGAATTCATCAACCATGGATTGATTATAAGCAAGAAAAAGATGCAGTTATTTAAGACTTTTATAGAATTTTTAGGAGTAAGAATAGGTGAAGGACAGATAAAACTTCAACCGCATACAGCTCAGAAAGCCTTAGACTTTCCAGATAAACTTGAAGACCTTAAACAGCTTCAAAGATTTTTAGGATTAGTCAATTATGCCAGACCCTTTCTCAAAGATCTAGGACAACTTGTAGGACCATTATATTCAAAGACCTCTCCTACAGGTCAAAGATTTTTTAATTCCGAAGATGTTAAAATCGTACAGACAGTAAAAGATTTACTAAGAACCCAACCAGAACTAGCAATGCCCTTAGATACAGACTATCTAATTATAGAAACAGATGGAAGTCATCAAGGATGGGGAGCTATACTTTTGTGTAAACCTCACAAATACTCGGAAAAAGCAGAAGAGAGAATATGTAGATATGCAAGTGGAACTTTTAAAGAAAAAGGAAAAATAGGTTCAATAGATGCAGAATTATTAGCTATTATCTACGCCCCTAGATGCCTTGAACTATTTATCATTTCAAGAAAAGAAATCACCCTAAGAACAGACTGCGAGGCAATAGTAAAATACTATCATAACTGTAGTGACCGCGAATTTCCTTAAATTAAAATATTTAATTAAAGTAAAATCTCAAACGTGTCGCTACAACTTCACCTATAGAGTTAAACTGCGTACGCTCGTCTAGTTAAATTTTATAAAATTTACTATTATATTGTATTATTTAAAATGAAAACAAAAATAATAATTTATAATATATATATTTATTTATTTATTTTCAATTTACGTTTGAGGACCAAACTTTAGAAATTATTCGTTTTAGATCCAATTAGAGGCCCATTTGTAGTCCAACTCTATTTCTTACACTCTAAGAAAGCCCATTTAAAGTGTAACCTAGTTCTTACCCTACTTATACAACTTAAAGTTGTTTTCCAAAGACCTAGCCCCACTATCCTCCCCTCTCTCCCCCAAATAGAACACTCTAGATCATCTCACTCTATCCCATTCAAGGAACCAACCACCACTAGAGGTAATATTTCTTGCCACTTTGTTCATATTTCAATTTCTAAGTTTTATTGTTGTAAGTATTAATCATCTATTTGTGTTGTCACTTGATTTTTCACATAAAGTAGCAATATACATACACAATACACATATATACATGCCAACCGCCGGCCACCACCTCACCACCGCGCCATCACCACCGCCGGCATCTCCACCACAACACCACCCCGAGAACACCATCATCATCTTCACCTCGACCCAAAAACACACCCACACACGCATCTACATACACGATACATACACAAACACACACAAACAAGCTCGGCCGAACATCAACGACACCCAAAACTCGACCTTAATTCACAAAAATCACACCTACACCTTCATCTCCGTCCCTAGAACATCGTAGTATAGTTTGATTTTGAAAATAGTTAGCAAATCGAACCAATTTTGAAAATACCCAAATTTCTATCTAAGTGTTCAATCCTTGATTTCTCCCTCAATACTCAACCATTTTTCAATCCAACACCACCACTAGATTCACCACACCTCAATCTACCTTCACCGCCATTTTTACCGGCGAAAACTCGCCGGAATGTCGACCCAAGAGAGAGAACCCGAGTAGCGTGCGAGATTGAGAGAGAAACGAGAAATGTCGGGTGAGGAAGATGGTCTTGACCCGGATCCGGCCCAAACCCATTTAAAACCCGGATGTTGCAACTTAGTCCCCAAGCTATTGGATTCTATTTAAGTTGGTCCTTGAGATTTATTTAATTTAAAAGTACTCAAGTTTTAATTGTTACGATTTAATCCCTAAATATTATTTACAGCTTTAACCCCCTATTTTATTTATTTTATTTAAATGAGCCCTCAAATTTTATTTAATTTCAAGTCCCTAACTTTCAATTGTTACAATTTGACCCCTAAACTTTTATTTCACTTTTAATCCTTCAATTTCTTTTTCATATTTAATCTAACCCCCAAAATTTAATTGCATATTAGTCCCTCATGATTTGAAAATGTTATAACATAGCCCAAAATATTTTTAGTTCACTTTTATTGCATAATACGTCCTCAAACTATTAAATTCTTTCAAATTGACCCCCAAAGTTTTATATTCTTTCCATTTTGGTCCACAAACTTCTATATTACTTATAGATACTTAATATTTAGGAATATTAACATAAATTAAACTCGTTATTGACTAGACGAGGCGTACGGACAGCTAGAGGACTGATTTCTCACCGTTAGTAAGCTCAATACTCGGCTAAAGGTTAAGGTAGATCCCTTTTCTAAAAAGTTTCTTTTAAATGTGCGCAATTGCAATTAATATTACTATAAATGCTGCATGTAAATGTTATGTGATGATAGGCTTTTTAGCCTACTTTTGACGTGCTTCCTCGGCGCTATGACGATAGGCTCTTTGCCTAATTACGACGTGATTTAATAGCATTATGACGATAGGTCTTTGACCTAATATATTATAATGACGTGCTATTAATCACTATGATGACGTTACACGATTAAGAGGGATGATGAACGAACTTGTATTTTATACCTGTTCGTATTTTATGAAAATGATGATTATGTGCATTTATTTTGTAATATATATTAATTGTGGTGCGCGGGATCTACTGAGTATTTAAAATACTCACGATTTTCTCTATCAAATGAACAAATTGCAGATTAAGGAGCCGGAGGCTTGGCGAGGGGTGGGAATCTCTTAGGGACCTTTAAATAAATTCGTTTTAATTACATTGACAATTGAGTACTTTTAACTGTTGAGGTAATGGCTATTGAATGTTTTGAATTTACTAGTACTTTAATTGGATGTTTTTGAGGACAGTGTTGAAACTATCGTGAGACACTCTTTTGATTTTATTAATTTAAATAAATTTCCGCATTTTAGCTATTTGTTATCTTTCCGCATTTATTTATATTATAAAAAAAAATTAAATGGTTAGTTTTAAAGAAAGAACTAGCGTTCCGAGTTCTTCGAATTCGGGGCGTTACAATAACTTCAGATCTGAAGACAAAAGAAAACGCTCGACAAGACGACGTTGGCTTACTTTCCAAGACAAACTTTCTCAGAAAGGCCTATTCATCAACATCGAACATATTAAAGGTAAGGATAATAAAGCAGCAGATATCCTCAGTAGGCTTATTAATTAAAATGAATAAAGATCAACCTAGTTCCAGTCAGACTATAAGACAAGATAAAGAGTCAGAAGATGAGCTTGAAATAAAAGACGAAATAGTTGTTATAGACGATGAACTTGAAGCAAGATTAACCTGGATAAGAACTAGATTTAGTATACAATATCAGATTTACACAGACATGAATAAATGGAATCATGATCATCTAGATAAAGAACCCAAGAATAAAAAGATTCACAAGTGTATTGCAAAAAACTATGAATACACAAAATATATATATATATATATATTTCTCAATGAAATCCAGTAATTATTACTTTATATTTTTATTGGGCCCTTAAGAATTCAATTTTTTTATTACTTAATACATTTAGCGAGGTTATTATTTTAGTGCATTGGACTAAGCCGGGACTGGAAGAAATTATTATATAATCGAGGTTATTACTTTATTAAACATTACTTTATCGAGATTTAACTGCATATTCACTTCTTGTGTGTACAAATACACATCCTCTACTTCTATTTATCATCATTTTTAGTTTATTTCTATTTCTACCATCTTTTTCACTTTTTCCTTTCTCTATTCTCTATATTTCTTTCTGTTCCTTTTCAATTAAAATTATCATCATAATCTCTCTATCTTTTCTTCCAACCTACATCCACAATTCACATCCAAATTGGATCTCTAGGAAAACAATATTTTGTGAAGTGTTTTAGCGTGCGAGAGAGTAATACAAAAATTCAATGAGTACCACTTGCTCTTTCTTCTTTTATTATTTTTCTCTTTCTAATAAGATCTTAAGATTTTTTTTTATTTTTAAAAATTAATGATTAAGTCGTCTATTTTAATTATTAATCATATATATTTTAATTTATTTATCTTATCTAAATTAATTTGAATTTGACATCAAATCATTCAATATTTGATCAAGATAATATAATGTTTATAAGATTTTTTTATCAACCACATCGAGAATTCTATATGATTTAGGCCTTGTTCACCCCAACTTAAATTTAAGTTACTCGAACGATGTGTGAGATGTGTGGTTGAAAATTGTGGAAAATATATTAAAAATTATAAAATAATTTATGATTGGTTGAAAATGATGAGAGAGAAAAAGTTAGTGAAATTTCGTGTGGTGAGAACAAGGCCTTAAATTATTTTAAATAAACATCTAAAATGATGTTTAAAAAATGTTAATATAACTGAATACGTGAAATTGGTGAGTTTATATTGAATATATTAATATACGTGTTTAGTATGTTTAGACGGTCTTGATGGAAAACATTAGATGTCATTAGTACATATTTAAAAGTACAAATAAAAGTTTTCGATTAAATAATCACGATGGAGCATGGATGTGAATAAGAATTTTCTAACGGGGTGAGGATAGAGAATGGGAAGTCCTTATCCTATTGCAATTCTTAATTATATCATCCTCACTTGGCCTCGATTAAATGAGAATGTGGGAGGGATGAGGATAAGAGTTTCTTAGCAGGCCATGAACATGGTGCAAATATTTACATGATGGAATTCACTAAAGTACAGGCGAAACTCTATCAAAAATTGTAGAAAATTTTGAATATGCATTACTTAAATCATGTGATGTACAAGATTATACTATATTTTTTAATAATAATTTTCAGTACTAGAAATGATGTTCTATTTATATTTATGAGAATCGTGTATTAATATACACAGCTTCCGTAAAACACACGTGGTTTACTGTTGGTATAATAATAAAATAGTTTAACTTACAAAATACTTAAAAATTGCTTTTCGGGTTGTACAAAAATGTTAATACAAACGTTTACCAAAAATTAAATTGATTTTTATTAAAATTGTTTCTATATACAAAACAACAAAAAGTTACTTATCTGTGACGCTACAACATTACTAAAGTAAGCCCATGAGCATCTCCAATGCACCATTTCTAGACAATATCTATTTAAGGTCAGAGATAGGCATGAGATGGGTCTTACATGTTTCCCTAACTTTATCAATTTTCATTTTTTAAAAAAATTATTGCTCCCACTTTGACCTCACTTTTTCTTCCAATATTCAATTGTCGTGTCTACAAATACGCATCCTCTACTTCTATTTATCATTATTTTTAGTTTATTTCTATTTCTATTTTCCCTTTCTTTATTCTCTATATTTCTTTCTATTCATTTTCAATTAAAATTATCATCATTATCTCTCTATCTTTTCTTTCAACCTATATCCACAATTCACACCCAAATTGGATCTCTGAGCAAACAATAGTTTGTGAAGTGTTTTAGCGTGTGAGAGAGTGATACAAAAATTCAATAAGTGCCACTTGCGCTCTCTTTTTTATTAATTTTCTCTCTCTTTACACACTTTTTCTTCATATCTTCGGCCACCTCCAATGCCCAATATCTACACAATATCTACAATTAGAGAGCGATACAAACAATTTTTTTTTTTGTCCCATGCATTTTTATTTTATTTTTATTTTTAAATTATTTAAAATAACTTTTTTTTATCTCATTTACCCTACTTTTTTTCTTACTTTTTTTATGCAGCTCCCTTGCCATGTCCAAAGTAAACATCAATCCATACATTCTTCATTATTATTTTTGAATTTGTTTATATCCTTCTCATCTTTTTCACTTTTCCTTTTCTTTTTCCCCTATTTTCTTTCCACATCGTTCTTAAGATCCATATATGCTTTGGAAATGGCCTTCTGTGCCAAAGTCCAAAATAATACATCTAATATACACCTACTATTTATTATTATTTATCAAATCATTTATATGTCTCTTCTTTTTCATTTTCTCCACTTTTTTTCTCAAATTTTTCTCTCTTGCCACTCAATTGAAATAATATGGATCTCATTCTCTCTCATATATTAGTACACACACAAAATCACCAGTGCAAATTCCAATTAGAGATGCTCTGATGTCAACTTAAGGCACCATATTTCTATTGTCTAACAAAGGTTCCTACCAAATAAGCAAGATCCATTTTGGTGCAAGAACTCGTACTTCTTTCCATTTACTGAATTACATAAATAGGGAAGATGAATGACAATTTTGTCATTCTCTATTGCAAAAAGACGTGATTGCTATTTGTGGATTTGCCCTGAATAATGATGTCGCCCCTAGTGACCCACAAAATTAGTGACGCAGCATGCCAGTTAACCTAAAGATTAAGAACACCACATGAAGCGCATTGCTGGGACTCACGGATTGTCCTCCTTGGCATCGCCTCAATTTCTATGATTAAGTAATGCGCAATTTTCTATTATTGAAAGAATCATATTTGGGAAAGGAACATTGCAGCCACTAAATCCGTTGGGATTAAGTTACAATCTTCGAGAAGATCTAGAAGGACCTAGAATCTTAAAATGGAAAGGATTCCTAACTAGGACATTTCCTTTTATGCCTCAAACCTGACTCATGGCACTCCCTATATAAAGGAAGGTAACTTATAGGTGAACAGTACACAAGTCGTATTTCTCTAACTCTTACAATCTTTACCATGCCCCACCACTCTACGATTCTCAACTCCTTCCCCATCACCTCAAAAAGCACCTCCCACACAATTTCTATGACCCTAATAAGGTACTCTTCCATCTTCACGAGTAGTGACTTGACCGTCGGAGTGCCAATGGTTGTTGGCCCCTTTTTTTCGCTAGTGACCTTGATACCTAACGCTTGTGAATGAATATGCAAGCACATGCAATGTGTGGCAAACATGAATTGTGAGCTCTGTTAGCATTCCAAATCACGAGGAGATACAACTGTCAGCAGATTGTCACCGTCTGTGGGAAAGACAGTGGTTTACACGCATCCAATTCTTAATCCTTAACATTGTAAAAGTTTTTGTTATACTATGGCATCTCACAAAGGGTCACGTTTAGAGGAACCTAAACAATGATTTTGAAGATCATCCTTAGACACATGAGGTCCATATAGTGAACCCATACAAAAGTAAGCCTGGCAAAGCCAAACGCCATGCTAAGTGCCTCCGAAACGAGAACGAAAACCTCCAAGCAAGGCTCAGGTTGTTGGAATCCAAGCTTCCACAGGGTATGCTTTTGATCAACAATCAAAATTGCAGGATGGGTGGTCCACAAGTTTGGACAATGCAATGAGGACAATCCGCAGTCTCAAGCCAACACATTCCTCGTGTAATAAGCTTTGGTAGCAGCCAATGCTGTCCCGAGAAAATCTACCAGTATCTGAGAGTGAATTCAACATAAATTCAACGGGCGCCCCATCAACATTGACGAAGAAGCTAATTTTGGTTTGCGGAATCAAGCCCAGCTTGACGGCGACCTAAGGCATCATATCACTGCTTCACGCCAACAATGCTAACAAGGCAACCGTTGGAACCAACTCAATGGGGATCGCAATCTCTACCTAACGCTCAATCAAAGGAAAGAGTAATGTGCAATGCGCGGAGAGCATCGTACGGATCATGAGCACAAGTTGTAGGGGGATCATCCTATCAATTCCAAGAGAAAGGATGCTTCTGCCAGTGGCTTTGCAAGAGGCCATAAGATAGGCCCACGGGGAGGCCAAGGCGGTAGAGGAGATTTTGACCATGAAAACAACGGTGGTCACTCAAAGGAGGACAGGAGCTCCATCAAGAATTGGGAGTTGATGGTGATGACAATAACCTTCCTTTCTCAAAGGATTTTAGGAGGATGAAATTCCATCACAAGTTTAAGATGACTCCAATGGAGCCTTACAATAGCAAAGGCAACCCCATTGATCATATTTTTATGTACAAGACCAAGCTCCTAAGGAAATCGTCCACTGATAGGTAAGGAAACTTCCGCCTAACTCTTGAAAGTGATGCGCAGATTTGGAATAACCACTTTACCTCCAAAAGTGTTCACAACTAACCCCAACTTCGACAAGAGTTCCTTGACCTCTTTACCGGCAATAGGGGTACAGGTCCATACGTGGCTCAGCTCTATGCTATTCGGCAAAGTCTAGGCGATAGTGTGAACAGTTACTTCAAGCGATTCAGCAGCGTGCTTTGCAGGACTAAAAACAACCCATGCTAGAAGAAGGCAATGGATCCTCCGATGAATGTGCTTAATCTACACACTCAGTTCTTGCAAAATGTGCAAGACATGGAGCCCAAGAACTACACCTCTTTTCATCAACGCCCTAAGTGTGAATTCATGCGAGCTGAGACTAAAGATCTCAGGGTAAACTCAGGGGAGTATTGGTGGGGTCCAAAGATTAACACGCATGACTAGAACACTAGACCACACAACCAGCATGGTCAAATGGAGGATACGCACCATGAAGCTCCCTGCCCAAATGCGGCTTGCGATAATAGGCCGATTAGGGAAATCAACTACGCTGGGTAGTTCATATTTCATTGTTTATAATACTTCTTTCTTTCAGTGACAATAAATTTGATTCCAATTTTAACCTTACAAATTGCTTGTCTTTGGATTTATGTAACTCATGCCACTCACCCATCCTTGAGCACTTAGGGGACACCCGATCACCCAAGCCTAAAAGTAGTGAAGGCATGCCCTTGGACTGGGGCGGGTGACCCATTTGCCCAGCAAATGAAGAGCCCACTAAAGGCAGTGTAAGGACAAGCCCTGATACTTCCACCATGTTGGATAAACTTGAAAAGTGCAAAAAAAACATTGCACAAGGGCGTACTTCAAGGGCTGGGGCTTGCAGACCTTTCTGCCCGCCCAACGGACCCGTTAAAGGTAGTGGATAGAAGAGACTCCACGTCCTAATGGCACCAGCACCCTAGATAAACTCAAAAAGTGTGGATTCCACAAAAAGGCATCCTTTGCTGGCTACAAAAGGACCTCATCCGTAGCCTGCGAGGCGCAATGCCCAGGCAATTGTTAAAGGTAATCGCAAAAGACAAAATACGTCAAAAGAATTTCATTGATCTCAAAGGAAATATTGACAATTTGGGAGGGGACGCTGTCTCTTTAGGTCAACACAAAAATGCCCCAAAGCACAAACAAAATTTTAAAAAGTTACGAACGGTGGGAAAGTCAAGTTGAAGAGGAGCCCTCTCTAGGATCTACCTCCCGGCTTGCCTCATTGTGGCACGATCTCTTTCTTGCGCAAGGCCTATCTGGCTTCATCCTGCTCCCAGATCAGCTTCTGAATGAAGGCATCCCTCTTTGAAAGAAGCCTATCAAACTTTCGGGTGGCATGAGAGGTCCTCCAAGTTGAATTCTAGCATCGATGAAGGACCGCTTCTTCGTCTCTCATTGAGCATTCTTCGTCATCTAGTCAAGATTAGACTACACTTGGTAAACGCAAAGTTCATGCTCTTTGTAGGCGCGAACGCGGTCCTACAAAGTCAATACTTTGCATGAGAACCTGGCCGACTCAACCTTAGCCTCATCTACTTCAATCCTAGCCCTGGAACACTCTAGTTATGCTCAATTGGCCTAAGCCATTGCCAATGATTCAGTATTTCCAGTAGCGACCAGATCAGAAGGTCGGCTTTCTCTCTCCAGCTCTACACATCGCTTAATATAATTCGACATAGGTCTCGGACGAAGCTGTTCAAAACTTCGAAACAAATGGACGTTGCCTTGGAGAAATGAAACATTCAAATGGGTTCAGCCTTGGGCCTTGGCACATTATAAAGAGCACGACTTATTGGCTTTGCCTGCCATCCTATTGGCATGACTAGGAAGCATCCTGGATAACTTTATCGGGGATCTGCTCTTGGCACCTCTTTCATTTAATCTCGAGATCCTAGATTGGGTCCTAGGAATCTACCACATCCTTTACAGATTTGAGCCTAGTTCGGCTCGTTAGGCACAAGCCTTTCACTTCCGTGAGGGGTTTACTTTTTTGAATCCCTATGCAAATCGATACAAGCTGACTTTATCACAGAATCGATAAGCTTTAGGAAGCTCGACGAAAACGACTTCCTCTGCTGCGGTTTTTGGTTGTATGTAATCTTCTTACCATTGTCAGCAGAACTCACACGCGAAAGGGAGCAAGGATCTGCAACCAATGCCAAAGTTACTATAGCGATGGCACAACAATGTCAACGGGTGCCACCATATCAACCTTAGCTTATCTGCTCCGTAGGATGCTTCTGCAGCGCTGGAGCTGCACCATCAGACGGAGGCACAATATGATCACCATCAAATTCGAAGACCCTGTTGGTCCTGGTTTCCTTTAGAAGCATATGATCACACATGACTTCCCGGGGTTGCTCATTGTTATACAGCATGGAATCAAGCATAAAAATATCTTTTTCATAGCTATTGACCTCAAAAATCAGAACGTCGTCCACCACCAGGACCTTCATTTTAGGTGAGTAAAAACTGGGTTAGTTTCCAAGAAAATAGAGCACATCACAGACACCCTAGAAAGCTAAGATTCCCATTAATCTGTGGGACACTAAAGGCAGTGAATGAACATGACACTGATGTTTCTCTTTCTTTGCCATTCAAAGCACCATCATCAAGTGTCTCGATGCGCTCATTTCGCAAGGACCAAAGGTACATTCTTGAACTAAGTTGCAGAGTAAAGACGCAGATTAAGTAAGTAATTCGTGGGCAAAGAAAAAACAATAGAATGGAAACTCACTTGAGTGACTTAAGGACTGGTGAACTCAAATGTTAAGTATTGGGTCTTTATATTGGAGCTGCCAGTCTCAACCTATGAAGAAAAATCCATTCCATCACTTGCATCCCCTTGGACCGTATCCCTAAATGCTCTCCTGTGCTAGGCCCCCGTGCATACGAGCCGAACTCACTGTGCATGATGTAGATTCTGGGAAACTCTTGTGGAGTGATGACATGCCTAAACCCCCAGAGCAACATAATGATAGTAGACATCATTAGCCACGAAAGCGTCTACAGACGCCACAGTCATGGTGGGAGGAGGATCCAACTAGAATGGGATGTTAGGCACTTGTATGACGATGTGCCTTCGGATGCAATAATTCCACCACAGGTGCTGTAACTCCTTCTAAGTCATAGTGATGTGAAGGTCCTTGACCTTAAGACTCGAACTAAAAGTCTTTTTGGCATGAAACTTTCATATTGGTTGGCATGATGATGGTCTAGCCATTGCAGAATAATAGAAAATTTAATTACCTGAAGAGGAAAATGGTAGGCTCCAATGAAACTTCAACGGGATCTGCAAAACAGATCGAAAAAGTAAACGCCGAGAATAAAAGGTATATTACTATACATAACAGGTAGGGTTCCTTCTATAAAAACCCTATCTATATCAAGGATGCAAGTTCCCAAACATGAAATTCAACGACAACCACAGATACCGGTGGTGATGGCTGTTGGCATATCAGACAATGTAATATCAACCATCGGAAACTTCAATAGCAATTGAAAATATGGAAACGAAAAGAAAGAGAAGGCATAGATACATGAAATATGTATGAATACTCACCAGAAAACTTGATGACAGTTCCTCCAACGGTGATGTGATTGGAACTTGATTACAGACAAAAATTTGCTAGAGAACTCTGAATAAAGGCAGTCGGAAAATGGTAACTTCTTCTGCAAATTCAAAGGGTAAAAGTAACTTACTCACCATTCGTAATTCCCCTTTTATAGGGATTAGAAACCATATAGGTTAGGTGGGATGGGGTGGGGTTTACCGAAATTTTAAAAGGTCATTATTGGCCATGTTTTTCCTAAGCTCATGAACGCAGGGAGCACGTGATGCCTCCGGGAACGCGAAAGGGTATGGCCCTATTTAATGCTAACCATTAAAATGCCAGCCACCTTCAATATGCATCATCAATTTTTACATATAGCAGTAGGGGTGGTGACATTTCACTTTCCAAGGCGATCAACTTTTACGGATAACAAACGCTTCCAGTTTTGCGCTTTGCAAAATGCTCTCGGGCATCAACTTAGTCATTGCGTGCAACAGCGAATTGCTCATATACAAGTCCTTGTCATCCAATACCTAAATGACTCGGACTTGGGAGGAATGTGATACATGCAGCTTCACACAATTTCGCGCACAACTGCGGGACTTATTCAAATTTACAACCCTTACTTTGCATGTCGTAATTGCGAATCTCAAACACTTTGTTCCATGCAACTTGCAATACTTAGAGGATTTTATCGCACCTCACAAGTAAGAAACTTGCTAGACTCCCAAACGCATTTGATTTTGGCCCTACGCAGAGTCCATGATGGATTGCAGCCATGATGGTTCTATGAGACTTGCCTTTACCGCCAAAGCATCTTCGCTCCTTGCTATCCAAAGGCCACTGGATATCAGACGATCTAGAAGCCCACGGGTTCACCCTCTTGTAAAAACACACCTTGTCACGCGAAGGCCGAGAAAGCCAAACTCCTATAGTTGCAGATAATGAACTCATTGATCAACATAAATGATGAATAAGGACTTAGGGTACTCACGTTATCTATGGATTTCCACTCTCCATGTGGCACCAACTAACCCCTAACTGGTTATGTATGCAGCTAACCTGATGACTCCATACACCACGCAAAATGCTTCATCGAGACCCACAGAATAACCGCCCAAGTGTCGCCCCACTTTCCTTTATTAACACATATGCAATCTTCTATTATGGAAAGAATCCCAGTTGGGAAAAGAATGTTGCAGCCACCAAATCCTAGGGGATCAAGCCACAATCTTCGAGGGAATTTAGAAAGATCCGAAATCTCAACAATGAAAGATTCCTTCCCAAGACATCTCTTTTTGTAACATCCCAATTCTAGAAATCGAAGTGTTACTGAAATCTAGTGAATTTGAGTAAAATATGGAAATTTTGATAATATTTTTTTCTAAAACAAACAGCTTCAATAATAATAATAATAATAATAATAATAATAATAATAATAATAATAATAATAATAATTGAGAATCATGTACCAAAATTAAACAACATCCTATAGTAGAACAATTGAAATCCGTGTACAAAGCAAACCAATGGAAGTTTCTACACGCATGAAGAAATTTAATGTTCAACAACGTGCTACGAATTGAATGGTTTAATCAACAAAAATTTTAAAAAAAAATAAAATATAAAGTGCTTGACGATGCCCCCAGTTGATGCCCGCTTCACCCAACTCCTTAATCTAAAAGGAACCATGCAATAGATAGGGTGACACAAATAGGACAAACATACGAAATAATCCAAAGTCTAATTAATGAGGGACATTCACACCCTCCGAGGGATACTTTCACCCTCAGGTGGACATTCACACTATCTAAAATTTAAACAATGGACATTCACACCCTTAGATGGACAATCACGCCATCAATAATAATTAAATAGCAATTAAAACCACATTCAAATTGCATGTACGAAAAGGACATGGAAGCAAAATCACATTGTTTAAAGTAACTCGCATATCAAAAATCAAAGTTCTTGATAAAATTCTCAAGTTTAGGGTTGATGTGATGCTAGCACCTCAACGAACTTGTAACCCTCATCTAGCAGAAGAATTAAACATATATTTAGTATTTTAACCTTAAAATTAGGATTTAATAATTTATTTGGGTCTTAAAGTATTTAATTAAAGCTTTTGGGGCCAAAGTGATGAATTTACAAGATTCTTTATGCCTAATTAATTAAAAGGGATATAATGATTTAGGGGTTGAAATTAAAGATTTAAGCAAGTTAAGACTAACTTAAAACTCAGACAAAACTTGGGGTGTAAAATTGACATTTTAAAAACTCAACTTGGACTTAATTGAAACGAACCAACGATTTGTGGACTGTTTTCCACTTAAATTAGAAGTTGGAAAGTTTGGCTGCAAATCCTATATGTCTATAAATTGAAGTCAGTTAAAATAAATAAATGATTTTGGGGACCAACTTAAATAGAGCTAAAACTTAAAGGTCACAAGGGTTGAACAAACCTAATTAAAATCAATTGAATCCCCATTTTTCTTTCGTATGTGAGTTTTACATTTAGAGAGAGGGAGAAAGGATGTAAGTGGGCTTGGAAGTGGGAGGACTCTAGCAATGCTACTGGCGACGAGGTCAGCGTTCGGCGTCTGGGATACCATCGGTGAGCAGTGGTACCTATCTAGGACATGCCTGGTTGTCAAATAGTCAAAATTCAGTGCAAAGTCTCAGCCAAATCATTGCCTAATCGATCAAAATTAGAACTTTTCTGGCCAAATTCCTTTCGGTTAGGGTACCCTATACTCAACTATCATTTTGGAAGTGAAATATGGAAGAGATTTCGAGGTTGATTATCAAAAACGATGGCCGAGTTCTCTGTCCTTCGTCCACCTTCTTCCTTTCATTTTTCTTATTTTTGTTTTGCATAATAAGAGGATGATCATGTTTTGATTTTGGGTATGAATGATTTGGGGAGAATATTTGACTGGATAAATTTTGAGTTGACCGTAAAAATCGATTGAACCAATATTGCAACATTGAATTATTGTGTAGGGGTGTGTATGTATGTGTGTGTTCATATAGAGCATTCCTAGCAATGAAAATAAAATATAAGAAAATTAGAAGTAGATTAATTATTTCAATTAAAGCAGTAAAAGGAGGGAGATGCAGTTACTTGGTTCAAGCACTTGTTTTTGCTAAGAAAGGAATGGAATTGGTTTGCTTGTGTGTTATGATTTCTGTGTAATTCTAACGTCGAGTGAATTGAGCAAATTTGTTGTGAAAAGTTTTGAGTTTGAGAGAATTTGCAGATGAGATGAACGAAGAGTCTGTGCAGAATGAATTAGCTGTTAAAAAAAAGTTGGAAGGTTGAAGTAGACCCGGCCACGGTTTGGAAACCGGCGGTTCCAGTTCCGGAACCGCCGGTTCGCGATTCCGGCTTTAACAAAACCGAACCGAAACTATGTACATTGCGGTTCCGGTTCGGTTCTCGAACCGGCAGTTCCAGTTCTGGAACCGCCGGTTCACGGTTGTTTTTTTTTTTTTTTTACCTCCACCCAAGGCTTGATGGTTTGACCAATTAACTCCAAAATTCAAAAAAATTACAAAAAATAAATTTAAAATAATATAAGGCTTGAACTTAATTTTTTTACCAAAAATTAAGCTGCCTATGTATCCTCTCGCGAGGAATCAAAGCCGATGTAGTTCTCTTACCTCTTTAATTTAGTTATTTCCTGCGCCGGAAGTTGTGGTTCCACTTCCTTCGGTAGTTAGATCATAGTCGTCATCGGAATCATTCTCACATTGTTGGGCTCTTTCATCTGCTTTGCACCAATCGTCGATACATGTTTGTGCTTCTAATGAATCGGGATGCAAGGTAGATTGTTTCAGATCCAAAATAGGTCCTCCTGTACTAAAAGCTTGTTCTACGGAAACGATTGACACTGGGCTTGCAAATATATCTTTTGCAATTCGTGATAGTACAGGATAAGTATTTTGATGGCGTTTCCACCATTTGAGAATCGGAAAATCGTTACCTACTTTGCTATCACCAAACTCAAAAGTAGTTGTTAGATAAATATCAAGTTCGGGAGATCCATCGGATGAATCTTTAGGTCTTTTATGTCGTTGCCTCAATAATCGATCACCAGCCCTAAATTTAGTTAAATCTTCTCGAATTTGACTAGAACTAGAAGTGGTAGAAGATGAAGAAGGTGGTCCGTAACGATTTAAATATTCATTAAATAATTCTCTAATTACTTTATTTACTTGAGACAATTGCATATCAACATTAAAACTAATATCCAAACAATTGTAATAATAAGTTAAATAAAGAGTTAAACCTTCTACTTTATTTCTAGGATCAAAAACACATGCAACAAGATTAATTAAAGGAATTTCCCTAAAATATTTCAACCATTTACTTTTCATCAATATTATTGGTTCTCCTAAAACCATATCATTATAATATTCATCAAATGTACCAGTCACATTAATACATTCAACTAAAAGTAAATGTGATGTAGGATAATAAATACCACTTAAAACATGTGTCGCACCATAAAAAACTTTCAAAAAATCCAAAAGATTAGTGCAAACATCCAAACTTCGTGGATATAAAGTAACTTGAGGTACATTTTGTGAAATAAAAGTGCATAGCAAGTCTTTGTATGCAAAGGAACTATTTAGTAACAACTATGTTGAATTCCAACGAATCGAAATATCTTTAGGAAATCTTTTTGGTCTTTTACCATTTTCTCTACAATACTTTTGCCAACTTTTCATTACTGTGTTATGTAACCATAAATAAGAAATTGTCTGTTTAATTGGTGTAAGTGCAACATTTAAACATTTCAACCCCTCTTGTACACATAAATTTAAAACATGACATGCACATCGAATATGAAAAAATTTACCGCCAATATTAGTTTGGCAAATACTTTGTAAATCACTAATTGAAGCAGTATTTGCTGCCGCATTATCACAAGAAATAAAAAAAAATCTTAACTAGACCATATTTTCCAAAATATTTTGAATTATTCTAAAAATATTATTGCCATTATGTCGATCATCAAAACATCTCAACAAAATAATTCTTTTTTGCATACACCATTCGTTATCAACCCATTGACATGTTATGCCCATATAGGAATGTATTTCCCAATGATCACTCCAAATATCACTACAAATAGAAACTGAACTATTTAATTTTGAAAAAATTTCTGTCAATTCCTTTTTTCGATCTTTAAACATTTTTAAAAGTGTACGTTTTAGAGTATTTCTAGGTACACATTTTGCACTAGAATTTAAAGCTCTTTGGCAATAATTATTAAAACCAACTCCTTCACCAAAACTAAAGGATAAGTGTTCCATACTAATCATTTTCGCAAATTCCGTTTTATTTCTTTCATCTAAGTATTTAAATAAATGAGAAGTACCAAGAAGAATTTCCATACCGGGAATTTGAGTTTGTGTCAACTGGTGTCCAACAAAGATATTACTATGATGTCTTTCCAAATGCTTGTTGAAAGTCTCGTAGCCCCATCCGGATACGAATTTGAACTTTTTGTCGTAATAATTGCATAATACTTGAAATTCTTTACCGCCTATTGGTACTTTTTTGAAATGGATATTGAAAATATCGGAATTGGAAATTCTCTTATTCTTCTTATCTTCCCCTTCATGTTCGGGTTCCGGGTCCGAACTATCAATTTATGGATTTTTATCATGTTCGCTTTCTTCTGTTGAAAAATCACCGAAACCAAAGATATGGTTTGATGCATCTTCACTAAAGCCAGACATTTTAATACAATAAAATAAAAATATAGTAAAGATTTTATAGAAACTTAGAAAATAGAAAATGTAATAATAAGAATTGAAAATATAAATATTGTATGTAGAATTATAGAATGTAGAAATTTAAAATAAATATATAAATTTATAAGATTGTAATTTGTAAGTAATAAACCAAAAATGTTACTTATAACAATATATTGATATAACTTGTAAGTAGAAATTTGAGAGACTGAGACTTGAGAGTGAGAGAATAGAGATTGAGAATTGTGATGTAAAAAAATGGAAAGAATGTGAGAGTATTTATAGTGTAAACTACAAATTAATAAAAAGATAAAATAAATTAAAAAAAAAACATTTTTGCGTGGGGGTGACCCACCCCCACGCCCCAACCCAATGGTCACATTTGTGACCGTTGGGTAAAGGGTCACAAATGTGACCGTTGAAAATTCAACGGTCACATTTGAGACCATTTAACGTTCTTCTTTTCTTTTTTTTTTTTTGTTTAAATGGGACCGGTTCCGGTTCTAAGAGAAAAGGAACTGAACCGAACCGGCCTTCGGCCGGTTCCGGTTCGATTCCAGAACCGGAACCGATCAACCCCGGTTTCGGTTTGGAACCTGAACCGTGGCCGGATTTAGGTTGAAGGATGTGAGCATGAGGGCATAAGGTTGAGGAAAGATTCTCAATAACCAAAAAAGCCCACGTTTCAATTTTTAAATGTTTGACCGTTCAATTTATCCTTCTTTTTTTTAATAAATGAATTTGGTTCTAAATTTATATTATAAGGTTTAGCTGAGCAGGATGGATTGGCCCAATTTCAATTAGAATGGGCTTTAGAACCGATTTCAATTTGCTTCAACTTGCCAAACACATGCATTAAATTTTCCAACAAGGGGTGAAACTAAACCCAATCTAGACTGTAGATATCTGTAGGGGCCTAGTTTAAGTTATTGTCTGCCTAGTTTAAGTTATTGTCCATAAGCAACCGTTGTATTGGCTTCCAATTCGGATCCACATTCTATCCTTTTTTTTTTAATTTTTCCCTATAATGGGATTCTGTGATACATCTAACCATATATGATCTAAAAGTACGTCTACATCAATGGTGAACGACGTCTTCCAATGGGAACTCATTATTTTTTTATGTTTGGTTTCTGTAGGAAGATAAATGGTGATGCATTTGAGGCCTTAATTTATAGGAAAAATTAGTGTGAATAGGAGTGTAATGCCCCATCCGATTTTCTATGAGATTTATGATAATATGAATAAACTTTAAAATGACGTTTATGTGATTGGCATGTTTATGATCCGTTTATACTGGTATATGATGTGTTTGGGTTCGGTATGGATTCCAAAGCTAGGATGTAGAGTAAGGAATCCAGCAGAATGGGATTTGCGGCCGTAATTTTTATATGTACGACTATAAAAAGGTATGGTTACAATCGTAAGATTGTTAGGTACGGCCGTAAAAAGTTACGAAGAGGATCCAAAATTTTCAGAGAGTTTTACGCAGTCGTACATTATATGGATACTCCCGTAATAGTATGGTTACAGTCGTAAAAAATATTCATACAGCCGTAAACCTTAATGTGAGGAAAATGTAGAAAAGTTTCAGAAAGATTGTTACGGCCGTAAAATTGAAGTTATACGGCAGTATGTTCCTATGATACGGCCGTAAGTTTTAGGATACGGCTGTAAGATCAAGGAGGGAAAGATGAAAGATTTTCAGAGACTTTTGTACGGCAGTAAAAATTATTGTTACGGTGTAAAATTATGAATTACAACCATAAATTTATTCGATACGGCCGTAAATTTAAGTCGGCAGAAAATGTTTAGATAAGTTACAAACCCTTTGGACACATATTTTCCTACTAACTCCGTCCAAGCAACCCCAAAAACCGCAAATACTTTCTTTAAACACTCTTGAAGGATTCGCAAGTGTCTGTGAATTGAATACCAACTTATAACATTATTTACAACCATAATTTGAATACCAAGTGAAGAAGGGAAGAAGAGGAGGAGAAGAGGAAGTCATCAACACCTCTTTTAGCTTAATCTCTTCTATTCTAAGGTGGGTTATAGATGTAATTGATGAGTAAGAAGGCAAGGATATGCATAAGTAGCCCTTACTTGGAAATTTATGATTGGAATATCAATTTTTCCTTGTTTGAGAACTTATTGGTATTCCATGTGGAAAGTATGAATTGTGCTATTTTTATACTTCTTCACATCGTAATATGCTATATGTGACATGAATATGATGCTTATATAGTTAGGAAGCCTTGAACCTATATGACATGAATTTTGTTTGGAATGAAGGCTTATGGATCAATGTTTGCATATATATGACACGAGGTGTGTGACTGAATCGGTCACCTATCATGTGTTTACACTTAAATGAAAGTTTCGAACCGCCAATGTGGGGGATCTAAGCCCCATTTACGATATGTTGGCCTATTGGGGGACCTAAGCCCTAACTATGATAATAGGCCCGGCCAAATGTGATTTGTTATATGTTCGCGCTAATGTAAACACATGATTCACAACAGGGCCCTAATTGAGAATTTGATAGGCATTTGCATGTGTACCTATGCCCATTGAGTCTTTATGACTCACTTTGTGTTCGTTTGTGTGTTTAGATGATGCAGGGAATAGGAGGCAATCAAGAGATGGCGGGGAGCCCTATTGCACATAATGTGCGCCAGTGTGTACGGGAGAGGGAAAAACCAAAGATCCTGTGAAAGATGTTTTGTACAGCATGTTTGAATTAAAACTTACTTTTCTCAAATTGGTGCCCAATTGTATTTTAATGCTACAAACTACCCGAAACCTGTACTTTTGATGTGAATAGCTATATTTGTAAAATGAACTTGCAGTTTTGGAATTTATGTATGTGTAATTCCGTCCCTAGTACTGTCATTTATATGATAAAGAACGTGGTACTAGGGAGCGCATTATAAGAAGTGTCCTTCTTTGGTAGTGTAATAAACATTTGAGGTGTAAAGTTAATAAATCCAATGGATTAGATTTAAAGTTGGAGGATGACGAGGATTGTGTCCTTCTTTGGTAGTATAGCAAACGATTGATATGTAAAGTCAAAAAAATCCGATGGATGAGATTTAAAGTTGGTGGATGACGAGGATTGTGTGCTTATTTTGAGTGTAATAAACGGTTGAGATGTGAAGTTAATAAATCCCGCGGTTGAGATTTAAAGTTGGAGGACGATGAGGATTGTGTACTTCTTTGGTAGTGTATTAAACGGTTGAGATGTAAAGTTAATCAATCTGATGGATGAGATTTAAAGTTGGAGGATGACGAGAATTGTGTGCTTGTCTGGAGTGCAGTAAATGGTTGAGATGTAAAGTTAATAAATGTAGTAAATGGTTGAGATGTAAAGTTAATAAATCTGATGGATCAGATTTAAAGTTGGAGGATGATGAGAATTGTTTACTTGTTTGGAGTATAGTAAATTGTTGAGATGTAAAGTTAATAAATCACACAGTTGAGATTTAAAGTTGGAGGATGATGAGGATTATGTGCTTCTTGGGTAGTGTATTAAACGGTGGAGATGTAAAGTTAGTTTACCCGATGGATGAGATTTAAAGTTGGAGGATGACGAGGATTCCGTGCTTGTTTGGAGTGTAGTCAATGGTTGAGATGTAAAGTTAATAAATTTGATGGTTGAGATTTAATGTTTTTTTTTTGTATGGATTGGAAAAAGATATCATATGATTCAAAGACTACCAGCCTCCATATTTTATAAAGAGAAACAACCTATTAGTAAACCTTTCGAAATCAACCAAAAACACAATGATTATTTAAAATGAATTTCTAAGTTGGTGGAACATCAAACACCTATTCATCGTCGTCTTCTTCCTTCTCCGACGATGATGACAAGGTAAGGGAATTACAGAATGACGAAATTAGGGCAATCAATGATGAGGCGAAGGTGATCCGGTTGTGATGCAAAACAATGACCTCTTGATGGAAAATAATCTCATGGGTCCTAATAAAGTCCCTCGTCCTGGAGGGTCTAAGAGCATCTTCAATGCCAATGTGGATATGGATGTGAATTGGAGGAGAGAGATAGAGAGATATTATTATTATTTTAATTGAAAAAGAATGGAAAGAAATGTAGAGAAAAAAGTGGGAAAGTGAAAAAAATGAAAGAGATAGAAACAAATTTCAAAATAATAATAAACTAATAGAGTACAAAGTCTAGATGGATGTCCATTTGTGGACATTACACTGCAATCGAGAAAGAAAAAGTGAGGAAGAAGTGATAAAAGTGATTTAAAAAACCGAAAATTGAAAAAAAAGGAAATATGTGGGACTCATTTAAAACTTGTGTTTATCTCTCTCATCTTCTAGAGAATACCCTTTGTACGATGACGATATGTTCAGACAACGATTTCACACGTAACGGAACTGTTCTTGCGTATAGTTCATGCTGTCAAGGCGCATGACAACTTTTTCATTCAAAAAAGATACGGACTTGTGATATGTTACTAATTAACGTATGTTTTTTGCTCTTTCCCCTTATTTAACATTTTTGTGTTTAGTGTAATAAAAATTCATTGTATATTTAATCATGTGATTCAATCGTATAAAATACATAACTTGGAGTAAACAGATAAGAAATAACAAAATAAGATATGCACACACTTTGTATGAGTACTTATATGATGCATATCTCACATTTTAGGACAATGCAAAAAATTAGCAATGTAGGTTCATTAATGCACTGCTATATTTTAACGATAACTTGAGCTTTGGATCTTGAAATTACCTGATTAAAGAAGGATGGAAAGTTAACTCAATTCTCTACAAATGCTATCTCTAGCCTTGAAGTCAAATTCAGTGGAAAAGTGGACGAAAATTGGGTTTGAATACAACATATTCTGCAACTAAGGAATCCAATGCCACCTTTTGGTGCAAAAGTCATAACTTGGCCTACGAAGATCCAATTTAGGTAATTCAAGATTCATTTAAGAGACAAAATAATATGCTTTAGCTTGGTGGAGGACCAAAAAGCATACTTGGTGGAGAAATTGGCCAAAAGGCACATGAAAGTAGAGTTAGTCCTTGGGGAATACAATAGTAAAGATGCTTTTCATGCCTATAAAAGGGTAAGGCCATTAACTTCTTCGACACACATCTCTGACTCAATAATACTCTCTATAGCTTCATTTCTTATCTTTTATGTTTTATATTCTAGTTATAAATTTTGTTTGAAGAAAAAGTGTAGAAGAGTGGACAGGAGAACATTGGAGGAACTTGTCTTCCAACCAACAATCCTAAGTTTTTCTCTCTTCATATTTTTAAGTTTCATAATATTACTTTTTAGTATTTCATTTTGAGTTTATTTGAAATATGTCTGGCGCATCCTTTTTTGATTAAGGATGATGTTGAAGTTCCAAATATGGATCATTGATTTTGAAATAAAAGTTCATTTTGTTTACCAAACTTAATTGTGAAAACATTTCATTGATTTACTTCCATATTGTTCTTTCTTTGCTATTTAGGCCTTGTTTGATTCACATTAAAATTAAAATTTTAGAATTGTGTGTAGGTTGTGTGATTGAAAATGAGAGATAGTTTATTAAAAATGTAAAATAATTGTGTGTGTGGTTGAAAATAAGGAGAGAAAAAAAAAGCTTTGAAATTTAATGTGAATTAAACAAGGCCTTAAATGTTAGAATGGAGTTAAAATGATTAATGTTACATTTGGAGTCTTAATACGTAATTGTGAAGTTTTAGTTTTTTAAATGACTAGTAACAGATGCAATTTAACCTTTACATGTGAAATATAGCATATGTTCAACAAGCTGAGCTTATGAGTTTGTTACCTCGAATAACCTATTGTTAAAATTCTATCGTCCATTAATTAAGTCTAGAGAGCTTATTCTACTTTATTAATTGGATGAAGATTGGATAAAGAGCTTGTTTGATTCAACGACTAAATAAGAATAATTAACGATTAGTCGAGCTTGTGTGCTTCTCCAGGGTTATTACGATTAGTTTTGATAAATGGAATGACTTTGTTAATAGAATATGATCCAATATCCATAAGTGGATATTGATTCCTTAATCATCTTTTATTTATTATTATTGTTCTTCATTTATTTGCTTCAATCAAATAAAACAAATCCTCCCCCCTCCCCCAAAAACTATTTCAAGCAATTAGTATGTTATCTCAATCCTTCTAAAAGAATGACCCTTACTCATTGTTATAATTTTCAATGACAAAATACTTGCAAGTATAATGAGTTTGGAATTAATCTCGACGCACTTAACCATATGGGAAAAGTTCACATTAACTTTGGAGACTTGGCTTGGCTTCCATTCAAAAGATGACAGCTGCGATACGAGTACTAGCGCACGGTGTTTTTGCCGATGCTACTGATGAGTATACCAAAATAGGTGAATCCACTGTAGCATTCAGCGTGAAACCTTTTTGTAGGGCTATTGTCGAGGGATTCGACGGGCAATACTTGAGAGTATCGAACACTGAGGATGTTGCACGGCTACTATATGCCGGTCAATGACGTGGTTTTCTAGGCACATTGGGCAGCCTCGATTGTATGCATTGGAAGTGGAAACGATTTGCAGCCAAAAAAGAAAGTTGTAGAAAAGATGTCGAGTGAGCATTTGGTATTCTGCAATCAAGGTGGGCAATAGTTAAGGGACTGGCACGTTATTAGGACAAACGTGAATTGATGACATAATGACTGCATGCATTATTATGCATAATATGATTATCGAAGATCAGCGTATCGAACAAGCACCAATTATAGAATACCGTGAAGCACCGCGTCCAGAAGTTCAAAGAGATATAGATGAAGGTACTCGATTCCAAGGGTTTCTTGCTCGTTATCGAACAATAAAATACAAAAACAATCACTTCAAGTTCTGAAATGCCATGATCAAACATTTATGTAAGGAACATGCAAATTCCACAAATAAGAGTAGTTTCTTACCGTAATTGCTGCATCTTTCTTTTCGCTAAAGTAACATTTTATTATTTTTAATTTTACATTTTCGTTGTTGTCCGTTGTTTTTTATGTGAAAGCCACTCTTAAAAAAATATTAATGCAATTTTTTCCTCAATATTAAAATATGAATTAATTTAAAAAATATTAACATTTTTTCTTATATAATTAATTAAATATGACTAAATATATAAGTAATTAATTTTTGAGAATCTATATCTATATACATAAAGAAAAGTAGGGAATTTTTTATCTTTTTTTAATTAGATTAATTAGTTTTCCTATTTAAAACCAAGTCCCTTTTTGTCTTTTGATTTTTATTTTTTATTAATTAATAATCAATCCATAACAATAAAATTAACTAATCATTATGTATATTAAATCTTATCTTAACCAAAATAAAGAGATGTGTATGATCAAAATAAGATTTTTAAATCTCCACTGATTCAAACATATCTCCTATAAGTTTTTTGTCTTTTGATTTTTTTTTCTTTTTTATTAATTAATAATCAATCCTAACACTAACACACAAATTAATAAATAATTATTTATATTAAATATTAAATCTAAATTTCATTTCCCTCCATAAGTATTGATAATTATTACTTTATTATTTTTTAATCTAAATCTAAAGATTTATATCTACATATAGAATAAGAGCCCTTTTATCAATAATTACCCATGAGACGAAAATTAATTAAAATTAGCAAATTTCATTAATATTTGGTTATTGTGTGATACAAAATTAGCATTTATAAAATTTTTGCACAAAATTAAAATTAAACTATACCATTAAAATTTAAAAATTAGATTTGACCCACTAATTAATTTTTGAAATAATTGATTATTTTCATAAATAATTAGCTTAGGAATAAAAATTAATTTAAATAAGCAATTTCACTAAGATTTAATTTTTGTGTGATACAAAATTAGAAATTATTAAAATTTTACATAAAAATAAAAAAAAAACTTGTAACATGAATAGATTGCTCCCTTTATGTAGTTTTAGAAATAATTAAAGAAAAATAAAATTAGCTAAAAAATTAAAACTAATTAAAATTTGCAATTTTTTAGGATTTAATTTTGGTGAGATAAAAAATTATAATTCATCAAATTTGTACACAAAACCTATAAGAAATATGTAACATTGATTTTTTAAATTAATCGTTCAATTGTAACATTAATCAAATATTTTTAATTAATTGAATCTACATCCATTTTTATCTCTATATATTTTAAATTACATATATCCTTTAGTGGAAATTATTAATTGATATATTTTAATAAGTGATTCGAGTTTAATTTTTCAACTGTAATATTGCACTTTTTTAATTTAAAGAAAAAAGAACTTCAAATTCACTTGATAAAGATTAAACTAATCATTTTTAAAATAATTAATTATTTTCAACAATAATTAGCTACAATAGGTAAGTTAATTATAATTAAGTTTATTGCAATTAATTAAAATTAATTATATTACAAATATTTAATTCAATATGTTTCAATGGATAGAGATTAATCAAAATTAATTGTGTTGACAAAGGAGAAAAATATAATTAATTAAAAAATATAAAATAGTTAAAATTCATTTAATTCCTACGGTTGGTAAGATTTTCCCCAAAAAAATTAAAGAAACGTTTTAAATTGCAGCGCGTCTTTTTAAATTAGAAGACATCTTTAAGATTATATTCATTCAATTTCCAAATGTGCATATATTAAAATAATTATTATAAAAATAATAACCTAAAAATGAGAAATAATTAAAATTAAAAATATGGTTTTAGTGGGCAAAGATTAATAAAAATTAATTGTATTTTTCAAATGAGACAAGTATAGTTCATTTAAAAAATAAAAATAGTTAAAATTCATTAGATTGCTACTATTTCATATTTCTCCTAAAAAATGAAAGAAATATTTTAAATTGCATTATATCTTTTAAATTATAAAATATATTTAAAATTAGATTCATGCAATTTTTGAAATTGCAAATATTAAGCTAATTATTTTTAAATAATTATCTAAAAATAAAAATTAATTTTGTTGCAAGTATTAAATTTATTTATACTGCTAAAATTTAATTGGACTTTGTTTCACTAGCTAGAAATTTACACGATTTTGTTTGATGAAAATTAATTATATGTATTGTTGAAGCAAAAAAAATAGAATTAATTTTAAAAAATTAATAAAAATTCACTATATTGAAATGGGTTGACAAGATTTACCATAAAAATGAAAGATATCTATTAACTTGGAAGATATCTTTTAAATTATAAAATATTTTTTAAATTGTATTCTTACAATTCTTATAACTACTGCCATTACATTAATTATTTTATAAATAATTAATTGTTTTTGGAAATAATTTGCTAAAACTGAAAGTTAATTAAAATAATTACATTGAATGTACTAAAATTAATTATATTACAAAGATTTAATTGGATAATGTTTCGCTGGGCAAACAATAATTAAAATTAATTATATTGCTAAATGGGGAAAACATGATTAACTAAAAAAATAATTAAAATTAAATAGACTTCCATGAGTTGGTAATATTTCTCATAGAAAATTAACGATAATTTTTAGATTGCAATATATCTTTTAAATTACAAAATATCTTTAATAAACAAGTCTTCAAATTGTGGTTATTAAGCTTATTATTTAGGAAATAATTAATTCTTTTTAGATATAATTAGCTAAAAATTAAAATGTAATTATTTTTAAATTAATTATATTGCTAAGATTTAATTGGTGATAGTTTCATTTGATGAAAACTAACATGGTTTCAATGGAAGAAAATTATAAACATTAGTTATTATATGCTAATAGGGGAAATATATAGTTAATTCAAAAAAAATAAAGAAAAGTTTGATTTGTTAGACACGGGTTTAAAAATAGTCTTATTAAAAAATTAAAATTAATTAGATTACTATGAGTTCGTAAGATTTCCTCTAAAAATGAAAGATATCTTTAATCTATAAAATATATTGATAATTAGATTCATGCAATTCTTAAAACTAGGGCTATTAAGCTAATTATTTTAGAAATAAAAAATTATTTTTATAAATAATTAACTAAAAAAATAATTATAATTAATTATATTTCTAATATTTAATTGGACATATTTTCATTGCACAAAAATTGACACGATTTCATTGGACGGAAAATAATCAATATTAATTAAATTACTAAAACGAAAAAATATAATTAGTTTTAAAAATGAAAAATGATTAAAATTAATTAGATTTCTATTTGGAAGAAATATTTGTTTCCAAAATTAATTTATCTTATTCTGTATTTTAAAATAAATTGAAGAACACACCTATAAGTTTTTGGATTTCTAGAATTAAGGTGTTATATCTTATTATAGAATGAGTCGATTATTCATTAGTACTTAATTAACTTCACTTATGTTTTCACCTGACATCTTTTATCAAAACATGTTTTTCCTTTGATCCTCATATATTTTTTTAATTTCTATAATTGTTTCTTTTAGTTGCAGTTGGTTGCAATTTGACCAATAATTAGTGATATTAGAATGGGACAATTGTTTTCTTATGTTGGTATTTTTTGAAAAATCAATTTTCGATAATATATAGTTAGATGTTATAATTTGAAATGTTACAAATCACATCATATTTAAAATAATGATTGACAATATAGATAAGAAACCAATCAAACTACAAATATGGTGTAAATTGATCACAATTAAGCATAGTTGACTTATTTTTTTACAATTCCTAATATATTTTCTTTTTTAGAAAATGAGTTATTTATCTATAGACCTAAGATTTTATAATAAATAATTTTAAATTATTTATTTTCTACCAATATTTGTGATTTTAGATTTTATATAAGTTTTAAAGTTCATTGATTAAGTCGTTTATTTAAATTGGTGCGTTTGAAAACATATGTTAATATGGCAGCCGAATACGTTAAATTAGTAAGTTTATAGCGAATATATTAATATACGTGTTTAGTATATTTAGAAGATGAGTATTGAAAAATTAGATGTCATTAGTACACATAATAAAAGTACATATAAAAGTTTTTGATTATACGATCACGATTGGGGGTGACTGTGGATGAAAATTTTCTAGCGGCGATTAGGGACGAGAATAGGGAATTCCCATCTTATTACAATTCTTATATGATCTTCGCTCTATCTTGATTAAATGAGGTTGTGACACGGATGATAATAAGTGTTTTTTAGTAGGAGAGAAATGGGATATCAATGTCTGTCGAACTGTACCCCTCAGATTTTCACTTTATAATATAAGGGTGAATGGGAGTAAATTAAAAGTGTTTTAAAGTATTTTAAAGTGTTTTAAAGTAAAAGAGGAGAGAGAATGAATGGAGGTGAGTGGTTGAGATTTATGGATGTGATGAGATATGTGGATGTGATTGATTTATGAGAGAGAAAAAAGTGGAAAAAGTGGAAAAAAGTGGTAAACAGTGGTAAAAAGTGGGAAAAGTAAGATCCATTCATGCTATATATCTATCTGTTTATTAATAATATTTAACAATAAAATTTTAAAAATTATTATTCAGATAGTTATTGTTAATACCATGTATCATATAGGTGTATAATTATATGTCTCGAATTTGTCATTGAATATAATAAAATGCAGAATCTATATATTAATAAAGAGACGCCGCTTTTAGAGTGAATTTTCCTGCTTATTTTTCAACCTTTTTAAATATAGATTTTGAAAGGCATTTTCCCTCATATGATATTTTCCCTTTATTGGTTGATTTTTAAATTAAAATTTTGTTTTCCAGGTTATGAGACTTTCCATCTATTGGTTGATTTTTTTAATAAACATTTGGTTATTTATTTATTTTTCTTTCCTAATCCATATTAAATTCCTTAACAGTTATCATTAATGGCCATGAATCTTATTAAATCTATCTATTTATATTCTATCTATAACAATAATAATAATAACAACAACAATAATAATAATACACCATATATATACATATATATATACACACACACTAGGGTTGAAAAAAACGTGCGATGCATGTTGGACCAAATGTGCGTGAGCTAGCATGAGGAAAGTTTACACTGAAGTAACGAAGCCTAGGGAAGTAGCTAGCATGAGGAAAGTTTACGCTGAAGTAATGAAGCCTAGGGAAGTTGCGTAATATCCTTATATTCACTATGAGGCTATGTAAGGACACTGTAGAACAACATTGAATTTCCATAGAGTGAACATGAAATGCTAGGGTTGAGAAGTCATTATTTGTGACCATTTATAAAAGTATGTAATGATAATATGCTCAAATAAAAGCTAACAATTGAGTAATTCACAATTTGATCATACTAAAAAGCAAGGAGATATAGAAATCTAGCTCCATTAATATGAACACTGTCAGTCTACCCTGGGCAGAAGCATTTTCTTGGTTGCTCGTGAAGTTTCAGCTTCAAACAGGGCCTTCTTTATCCAACAGGTATGATGAAAAAACAAAGAAAAGTACAGCTGAAGAAGAAAATACCTATAGTTCCAAGCAATCTACGGACCCTAAAACTGTAAATGAAGAACGACCCTGTAATCGAGTCCAACACACACCGAACTTCAAAGCTGAGTTCTAGTCAACTCTGGGGTGTGACGTGACCACAGAAGTAAAGAAAGTAGCCACAAAAGAAGGAAAGGGGAAAAAATCTTGTAGGACAACATCGATTTGTTAATAATAATTGCCTAGCATGGGTTAGATGGTAAAAATTTGGCTGAAATATATCCAATTATGAAAGTAAAAAGCTCAAGAGTTCGTTAATAAAACCCAATAAAAGACACGAAAATGCAAATTCAACAATCAACATCAGTTTTCTTTTGTGGGTATTGAGTGGAAAGAAACTGAACTGTGCTTTACCTTTGACCATGTGCGCCTGTTATGGTATACCTCAAAGCAGAGGACAACCTTAGGAAATTGCACTGGTACATTTTTGTGAGTTAGAGGCTTTCACCTGCCAAATTGAAAGTCACATCAGATAGAACAAGAAATTGATTCCGTAAACAATGGAGGAAGGATTAATAAGACACTAATTAGCTATCATTCCATCAGCTATAATTTCCAAAAAAGATGATCAGATCGCTCAGTTTTTTTGAAAAAGAAACAACTTTATTACTATTTTGATAAAGTTTCAAAAAATGCTATCTCGTTACAAGTTCCTGAGAAAGCAATGGTAAAAAGCTTATCAAACTAGTTACAAAAATTCCTCCATTCTCTACTAATCTCCAAAAAGGATAATCCTTCAAACTCTCTAGTGTTAAATATCCAGGTTGCAACCCAAAACTTGGCCTTTTCCCGTATCCTTTCAACTGGTTTTTCTACTCATTCGAAGATTCTCTTGTTTCTCTCTAGCCAAACTGCCCAGCATATTGCAAGAATTGATGTTGTCTGTATTCTTGAAATCCTCCTTCCTCCAAATAACTTGCTTGCTAAGACCAGACTACAAGATTGAGGCATACACCATTGAATGTCAAGTTCATGAAATAATCTAGACCACAGTTTTTGGACCATAGCACATTCCTGAAATAAGTGAGATACCGTCTCCCCGTTGTTCTTACAGCAAACACACCATCCCGGAGAGAATGTTTGATATGGATGCCTATATTGTATATTCTCATGTATGCTCCATTTCCCCAAAGCCATGACCCATCCAAAGACTTTGATTCTAGATGGAGCAAAGCTCTTCCACAATGTTTTAGCCCATTACTTCTCCAGATTATAGTTGTCTAGACTAAATGCAGAGAAAGCTGATTTGCACGAGAATAATCCACTCTTGTCTAGAATCCAGCTTCTACTGTCTTCCAGCAACTCGCACAAAGAAAAGTGTTATATGAAACTCAACAATTCCAAGCAGCTGGGAAGCTCCCAATCAAATAGATTCCTTCGAAATTAAAGGTTCCAACCATGCTGAGATTCCAAAGTCCCGACATTCCTACCCAATAGTTCCTTGATAGTCTTGTTTCTTGCATCAGATATATTAGCTAAATATGGGAATCTATCTTTAAAGGCAGTGTCCCCAATCCATACGGTTCCCAAAACCTGATTCTGGATCTCCTTCCCACTTTGAATTTGACCAGATTCATAAATTCATCATACACCGATACAATCCCCTTCCAAGGGCTTCTATAAGTCATCATTTCCCCCTTTTTGGTATCCCAAAGGCTCTCCGCCTCTCTATACCGACTTTTAATAACTTTGTTCCATAATGCTTGGCTTTCCAATCGAAATCTCCACAGCCACTTCATTAGGGATGCCTTATTTCTGAGTTCTATGTAGCCAATGCCTAAGCTACCTTGAAATCTGGATTTGTAGACTATTTCCCAGGCTACTAAGTGTTCCTTACTTGAGAGATCACCACCTTCCCAAAGGAAATCACGCATCATCTTTTCCAACAATATTGTCACAGCTTTAGGAATCTTAAATAACGAAAGATAGTAAGTTGGAAAGGTTGAGACTACTGATTGTACGAGTGTCAATCTTCCACCTCTAGATAGAAAAGAGCATTTCCAATTGTTTAGGTGTTTGGCACATTTTGATAAAACGGGCTCCCAAAATGACAATTTTCTAGGGTTTCCCCAACAGCATTCCCAAATACTTTATGGACCAATGCCCAATTTCACAACCAATTTCCTTTGCACATTGTTCCACCACTTCTTCATCTATGTTCAATCCTAGCAATTGACTCTTTAACAGATAGATATGCAAGCCCGATATACCACAAAAAGTCTGCAGAATATCCATCAGACGTGAAGGGATCTGTTATCCTTTACAAAGAAAATAGTGTCATCTACGAATTGAAGGTGACTCACTACAACCTTGTCTTTTCAAATGATAAAACCTTTAAATGGAGATGAACTGTTGGCCTTATCCACCATTCTTCCCAAAAACATCAGCCACAATAGTGAACAAAAATGTGGATAGATGGTCTCCTTGTCTTAATCCTCTAGAACCTCTAAACTTCCCTCTAGGCCTGCGTTGATAAAAAATGAAGTATGACACTATAGAAATGCACCCTTTGATCCATTTTCTCCACACAGATCCAAAGCCTTTTTTTCCAAACAAAATCTAGAAAATCCCACTCTCGAAATCTATTTTGAATACCAGCCCACTTTTCCCCCTTACTTTTATACTCTTCAACCACTTCATTAGCCACCTAGATTGTATCTAGAATCTGCCTTCCTTCCACAAAAGCCCCTTGTGTTTCTGATATGGTTTCTGGAAAGACTCATTTCAAGTGTAGAGATAGGACTTTAGCAATTAAAGTCAATTATCTTATACAAGCTTGTTACTAAGCTAATTGGTCTATAATCCCTTACATTGCAACTATTGAGTTTCTTTGGGATAAGACAAATGTAGGTTTCATTGGTGCTTCCATGTATGATTCCATCTTTTTCAAATCCACTCATCACCTCTATCAAGTTTTCCTTAATCAAGTTCCAGTTCTTTTGAAACACAACCATAGTAAATCCATCTGGACTCGGTGCTTTATCTCCATCACAATCGAACACAGCCCTCTTAATCTCACTTTCCTCAAATGGCCTCTCGAGATGTTGGGTCATATAGTCAGGAATACTTTTCCACTCTATTCCTTCTATACCTACCAAAAGTCTCTCCTCTGATTTATACAACCTGGAGTAGAATCTTTGAATTTCAACTTCTATATCTGCCTCCTTATCTAGAATGGATCCATCTTCCTTATCAATACTGGAGATGAAATTTTTTGCTTTCCGGGCACTTAAAAGGCAGTGAAATAGTCTTGAATTAGCATCTCCTTCTTTAACCCACTTGCATTTTGATTTCATCCAGAGACTTCTTTCTTCTTCAAAAACAATCTGATTCCATTCTTTTCTAATGTTGGTTCTTTCTTTTTGAAGTTGGTGGTTCCACATCCAATCCTCCTCTAGTTTATCAAGAGTAGACATCCTCTTTTCCGGAGCTTGTTTAATTACTCGTCTGTTTCCATAAACAAGTTGATTCCATATCTTAATATTTTGTTTCAGTTGCTTCAGTTTACTCATGAACTTGTACCCTAGCCATCCCTCAACGTTGGCTTTTGTCCACTAGCTTTCAAACTCAAATTTAAATGATTTATTCTCCAGCCAAATGTTGTCAAAACGAAAGGGGCTAGGGCCCCAAGAAGGGGGATTTAAGTCTAAAATGATTGAACTGTGATCAGAGATAGCTTTGACAAACACTTCCTGCCTAACATAAGGGTAAATCTCGGTCCATTTGTTCGTAAAAAGAAATCTATCCAGTCTGCAACATATAGGATCCACCCTGAAGTTCGACCACATGAATTTGTCATTGTTTAGCTTGGGATCAACCAACTTCAATTCCCTGATTAGTTTATCAAACATCTTCATACTCTTTGTATTTGAACTACTGTTCGATTTCTCTTCGACCCCTCTAACTACATTGAAATCTCCCCCTAAACACCATTTCTCTCCATATATGGAACTTAGCCCAGCCAACTCATCCCAAAAATCAGATCTTCCATTTACATAGCTTGGTCCATAAACACCTGAGAACCACCATGACTCTTTACCTTCAGCCTGTATATATACTGAAATAGTGTGTTCCTTTATTAGTGAATCAAGTACTGAAATACTTCTGGTATGCCAAAGTACAAGAGTTCCTCCCGATTTCCCTCTAGCTGAAAGAAGTATCCACTCCTTAAAACGAGATCTCCAAATGCTCCCCACAAATCTTCTATCTATTTGTTCTTTTTTAATTTCTTGAAGAACAATTAGATCAGGATTAACTTTACAGATAGTTGCTTTAATGGGTCTTCTTTTCTCTATCGACCCTGCTCCCCTTACATTCCAAGTTAGAATATTCATCTATGTATAACACTCTCTCCTTTCTTACTCGATGATTTGTCATAGTTTACATTAAAAGTCAAAATTTTCAACTCCCTGCTCTTTTTGGTGATCACCTTTATGCCCAATTTATTCGTGGAAACAAAAAGAGAACTCCTCTTGAACTCACTCACCTCAAAGTTTACAGCTTGCTGGTTAGGAACCTCGTTATCCTCAACTATAGCTATCAAGCTCTTCACCCTATCTTCTTCAAAGACTTCTTCGACCTCTATGAAGCTAGATTTTTACTCAGACTTATCAGCCCACAGATCTCTGATATTGACAACTGATTCTTCCATGGTTTCCTCTACCAATGTGACAGATTCGCCATCTTCTTCTTCAGAAGTGCAAATTTCAGTCTCGTCATCCATGAATATGAATTCCTGAAGATTCTAGCTTTGGTTGTTATCTTCTCCTATTGACTCCTCCATCGATTCTACTGGGTGTTGGTCATCTATGCGCAAGTGGGGGTTTTCTCTAGAGTAGACTTTAGAAAATAATTTTTCTTCTCAATCGATATCCTCATCGTCTTCCTCCCTTTCTATAATCAACGCCGATGATTTTTTGTTTGATTTTTGGGCCTTAAATGTGAGCCAAGGCACAATGTTAGCTTGTCTAAAAAAACCTCTCTCCTTGGGTCTAACAACCTTAATCAGCCCGTGAAGGAAAAATAACCCATATTCATTTGGGCTTCCATGCTCCACCTTAGTTAAAATACCTTCTAATTGGGCCTTCTAAAAACCCAATTTGTTTGACCCATAATCAAAATTAGCAGCTGTTTGGGTTGAAACATTGTCATTCTGCCAAGTCTTAATAACCCAATCTAATATTGGGCCCTCATTTAATCGACCCGAGATGTGAGGTATCTGTATTTCTCCCGACACTTCTGAATCTTTCATAACAACGGCGTGAGAGGAAAAAACCCTAATCCTCACTTGCTACGTTGAAATTGATTTTCCCAAGGTCAAGCCTTCGTTAATTCTTTAAAGATCCTTTGTAAGCTGATTGTATTCTCCTCGACTCTTTCATCTGTGTTTGCGATTGACTCTATTGAGGGCTATTCTCCTCCGGAATCGACATTATTCCCACTTATTGTATTGAAAGAGTTTTTGAATTGCTTATTCCATTTTTCCTTATTGCCTCTTGTCTCAAATTCGTTGGTTATTACTACCACGTCTTATACTACGTGCTGACTAAAGGCTGCCACATCATTGTCTTCCACCTCTATTGATGCTGAATAGCCATTCCTCGCAGAATCTATGACTTCCTTCTTTGTGAGCTCTTCTTTGTGCCATAGAATTTCGAAAATTCCATGAAATCTATATCTTCTATAATTTAATTTGATGAATTTCAATTCGATCCTCGAGCCTTCATAAGGTAATGAAATTGTTTCTAGAATAAAACCATATTGATCACCTCTCAGCTTCAAACGAGCATGTGTTAACACTTTCAGTTCTGCTGTATCTTTATTGACCTCAATTAATCCTCCACATAAATTTCCAATCACTCTAAACACTTGTAGATTCCATATGTTCAGAGGTAATCCTTCAACACCTATCCAGCTGTATCTGCACTTGATTTTCCTGCTATCATTTTGGTTTTTCCAACTCCACGGAAGGAATGCTACTGACGTTACAGGTGGGATTTTTAATTTTCCGATATTGGCCAACTTATCTCTTTCTGTTTCACTGTAACACCATATCATTGCTCTATCATCGAACAATGGACTTTTCTCGTATTTCATATTCAATGTATCCCGCAGTCCATATTGAATGGCTTCCCAAGAGATATGACTGTCTTCCCTGAACATCAACACAACAAGGCTACTTCTTTTGAACTTGTTTCTGGCGTTACCATACTCAAAACTGTTACATTGCATGTATCTTCTTTGAGAGGATATATTCTTCGAATTGACTTTATTATTTCCTTCAGGTAATTGAATCCATCTCCCTACAACTTTTGGTCCCTTTGGCCTTTCCTGCCTCTTCAGATTTCCGTTTCTAACTACGTTGGCCCATGAATGCTTTCCACAAACTGCTGGGATATGCTTTGGCTGATAGGAGTGTTTTACTTGTGTATACTTCCTCCCGATTACATTTTGTAAGCCCTTTTCCATATTCCTCCATCCTTTTAATTCCTCATCTATTGGAACTATGACACTCTTCACCCTACTATTTCTTAAGGTGGAAATCCGTAAGAACTCCACTCTAATATTCTTGAAATGTTCTAGCCATAAACGCAGCTGACTGTTTCTAAAATGCTTCTTGGTGTTCCTTGTATTTCCATCTTTGCGTAAGGCCTCTATAGACTCGAGTAGCCATATTGCAGCATCTACAGTTACTAATATATCATACCCAATTCGCCTAGTCCTTTCAGTAGTCCTGACAAAACTGCCATCTTGAGATAATGATATTGTGAAGACCCTGTATCTGGTTCTAAATCTCCGAAAGCTAGTGTTATTTTGTTTAACTCCAAAGGATTTGTGTGTGTTTTCATCACCATGCCGAGTGAGTGTCATGAAACGACGTGGCTTTGGAGTGTTTTAGTACAAAATGATGTCGTTTTTGTAGCGTCGTAATGAACGGTATTAATGGTACTCCCTCTTATAAGATATGTATTGATATATAGAGTTTTCTAAATTAACATAATCAATTTTTCTACCTAGACGTAAGAGAGTTCATTTTAATTTTTTTAGTTTCATTATTTTTTAAAAATTAAAAAATTAGATTCGACCAATTAATTATTCTGAAAATAATAAATTACTTTTATAAATAATTAGCTAAGAAATTAAAATTAATTAAAATTAGTAAGTTTGCAAGATTTAATATGATGCAAAATTACTATTGATTAATTTTTACACAAAAATTAAAAGAAATGTGTGTGGTTAAAGTAAAAAAATTAAATTGAACCATTAAGTAATTTTAGACATAATTAATTATTGGGTTATTTTCACAAAATCCTACAATCTTTCAAGCTTATGACAATTCCAACCCCATTCTTTTTTTTCAACGTTAAACCCCTAATCTTCAAATTAAGTGTCACTAGACCCCTACTGATGTATTTCATCTAATTTAGCTTTTAAATTGGCTTTTTTGTCTTTTTGTGCGCTAACGTTTTGGGGGTAAAATTTGAAGTAACATTTTATTTTATAATTTTACATCTTTTTCAACTTCACAAATTTTAAAAATGTGCAATTGAGTCCTAAATCTTTTTAAACTTCATAGTTTTGACTTTAATTTTTCACAACTTGGTCCTGAATTTTTTAATTTCACAATTTCGACATTATTTTTTGAAAATTGACAGAAATGATCCATAAATTTTGTGGTTGCTGCGAAATTGATACAAAGTAAAAAAGTGTGATATTCATTTTATTAAATTTATTTAACACCGATTACATAATTTTTATCAAATATTTTAAACATAGTAGAATTTGATTGCATTAATATCATAATTTTACAAACAATTACTTAGAATTAAACACATGCACATTTTGATTTCAACTAATAGTTAATAATAAATAGAATCTATAAAATTTTAATAGGAATATATCATTATAAAAAATAACTCCAAATGTAGAAAAATAATGAAATATAATTAAAACAAACGTAAAAAAGAATAAAAAATAAGTGAAAACCCAACCCCTAGGGTACACGAAACCCCACCTCTAACCCAAACCACCTATCCTACTAGTGACAATCTAGGAGACTTTTCCCCAATTTTGTCATCCACTGGCGAAGTCACCGACAAACGATAATCTGCACGTTGTACCATCAGCTGGTTATACTAGCAATATCAAGCTCAGGGGCTTTTTCCCGATTGTCTGACAGTGAAGTTGCCGTTATGTGTAGGGTTTTTAATTTTAATTTTTTTATATTTTATTTTATTATTTCCTTACATTCGATATAGTTTTTACAATAATAAATTTCTACTAAAATTTTATGGAGATAAAATAATTACATTTATTATTAACTGTTAGTTAAAATCTAAATGGATGCATCTCTAATGCTAAGGAACAGTGTGAGAAATTATGCTAGTAAAGTGAAGAAATGTTTTCTATTCAAAATTATCGATAAAAATTATTTAATAGGTATCAAATAAATTCTATGAAATTAATTATAAACTAAATAGACTTAGTATCAAATTAATTAATTGAATGAAATTAATATCGCGCTACTTTTTTTTTTGTATTTCGTACGAATTTTACAGCAACTATAAATTTTTTGGATAATTTCTACCAATTTTTCAAAAATAATATCGAAATTGTGAAATAAAAAAAAATTAGGACTGAATTGCAAAAAATTAAAGTTAAAATTGTTAAGTTTAAAAAGGTTTAGGATGAAAATGCACATTGTTAGTATTTGTGAAGTTTAAAAAGATTTAACATTGCGAAATAAAATGCTGTTTCAAGTTTTAACACCAAACTTTAGCGCACAAAAGAACAAAAAAACTAATTTAATGATTGAATTGAATGGAATGCGTCGGTGGAGTGGTCCAGTGACACTTAATTTAAAAATTGAAAGGTTTCACATTGAAAAAAGAATGAGGTTGATACTATTACAAACTCGAAAGAATAGGGGGTTTTGTGAAAATAACCCTTAATTATTTTTACAAATAATTGGCGAAGAAATAAAAATTAATTAAAATTAGAAATTTGGCTAGGATTTAATTTTGGTGCAACACAAAATTAAAATTATTTAAATTTTTACATAGAAATTGAAAGAAACATGTAACATTAAAATTAAAAAAATTATGTTGGCACCCTGGTGACGTGGCACGGACTCAGCCCAGGTCCTCCGCACAATACGGACCCCCTGCTGGCGTGTAGGGGCACCAGGTCGGCTGATGACGTGTCTAGTGTCCCAGTTCGGATTGACACTGGAATTTACCTCACTGGAGAATAGGTGGTGGGTCCCAGTTCAGCTCGGATGGGCCTGCCTAACTCGGCCAAATTCCCAAGTCGGCTGAACCATGGAGAGCTGTTCCATCGTTACAGTTTGACAGATGATCCGAGGTCAGCTCGGCCATGTTGCGTGACCAGTCCCGCTCGCTACAGTAGCCGACAATAAGGGCGATCCACCTGTCATCTAACACCCTCACACCCTGACACCACCTGCAACCGACAGAGCATCTTTTCTCCATTAATGCATGGGCGGTTGTTTACAAGTTTCGACGTCAACGCCTTAAATGCGTGACTGCTTACAGGTGCAACAGGTGCAATCATCATGTCTACTCTAGCACCGGTACAGCCGCCTCATGATGACCTACTACTCCCTCTTACATTTTGCATTATAAATAGAACACTTAGTGATCATTTGGACACGGAAAATCCTCTGTAATCAAGGGCTAGCTCGAGCTCGGACATAAATACATATTTATATTCTTTACTTCTTCAGTTACTGCTAATCAGGTCCTAACACTCACCTCAGTTGATACTTAATTGGTCCTTACTGATTTCGGCATCAACAATTGGTCGCTAGAAGGATTTCCCCTTTTGTACTCCAGCAACACGTCCCAGCTCTACCCCGGAGTATTCCTCACACGAGACATGAGCCGCAGTCGCGCGTCCCACGCCTCTACGGACGGAGCACTTCGATCCCGATGCAGATGCGTCCGCCCCTCGAGCGCGAGCGACACCGCCCAGGACGTGACCCTGGCACATATCCTGAAGCGACTGGATGATCTCACCCAGGCCGTAGCCACACTCCAACGCGACCCCCACAAGCGCGCCGCTGAGTCCAGCGTCATATCACCTAGGAAAGGACGCTCATCTCGGCGCCGCACCCGGTGTCGCTTGCGCTTAGTCGCTCCCTCACCCCGACACGGACCACAGTGCCGCTAGAGACCCCAACCTTCTCGGAAGCCAGGTCATCCGGAAGAACTCATAGCATCGTTGACCGGCTCGGCCCCCGTCACGACCGGAAGCGACAGCCCAAGGGATAGGGCGAAAACGCAAACGACCCTCCCCCGCAATCCGAGCTCGAGCTCCTACGGAAAAGGGTGGCCAAGCTAGAGGCAAGGGAGACGGCCCCCAGCCCCTCAGCTGGGGCAGGGAAGGCCTCCCCGCTGAGCCTGAAGATCCAGGCTGAGCCCATGCACGCCAAATTGAAGCTACCTCAGCAGGGGAACTATGACGGAGTCAGTGATCCGACGCGCCACATCGATAGGTACGCCGCCTTCATGGAATTACAGGGGGTGAGTGACGAGCTCATGTGCAAGGCCTTCCCGCTGACATTAAGGGACAAGGCCATGAAGTGGTTTAAGAAGCTCCCTCCGCATTCCATAAAGACGTGGGACAACCTCGCGACCAGGTTCCAAGCGGCTTTTATGGGGTCCCGGCTGAGGTCGACCCCAAAGCAGAGGCTAGTAGATGTCAACCAGGGGAAAGACGAGTTGCTGAAGGGCTACGTAGAGCGGTTCAACAACCGGTACGTAGAGATTGGCAGTGTGTCGGATGAAACCACCCTAGTGGCCCGCCCTCGCTGGCCTTCGGTACAGGTCCAGGTTCTGGTGGTCGGTCCATGAGCACAGTCCGGAGACATACCATGAGTTCCTAAGTTGCGCGGAGTGCCACATTGGGGCTGAGGAGGCCTCCAGGGAGCCAGAAGTGAAGCCTCAGGACTCGCGACTCGACAAAGGTAAGGAGAGATATGCGATCTCGGTCCCGGCGCCGCGCGCTCAGCAGCAACCGGGGCGCGGACATGAGGCAACTCGACCGCCCCCTCAGAGGTTCCAGACTTTCCACGTCCTCAACACCAGCTTGGAAGGCGTATTGATGCACGTGAAGGATCGGGGGGTCCTACCACCCCTACCCCGATAAGGACACCCTTTTCAAGCCAGAACCAAGAGAAGTACTACCGGTATCACAGGTCAGCTGGGCATGATATCGATGACTGTCGGGACCTGAAGAATGAGGTTGAAGGCCTGATCCGGCATGGACAGCTGCGCGAGTTCGTTGTCCCACCATCCGACCACAGCCGACCTCAACATGGAGCCCCTAGCCGACCTCAACCCTATCGAGGGCTAGGAACGAGGTCCACACGCTAGTCATGGGCAACCAGCACTTCGTCGGGCCACGGAACCAGCGGATGAGGTTGGCGAGAGGGGCCTGCACTGACTATCAGTACTCCACGCAGAGGACAAAGACTCGCTCCACTCCGTCCGAACCTCAGGAGGAGGTCACCTTTACGGAGGCCAACGCAGCCCACGCCCGCCATTCCTACCACAACGCCCTTGTTATCAGCATGGTCCTCAATGGTACGCATATCCACCGGACACTCATTGATAATTGAAGTGGGGTCAACTTGCTATACCTCCGAACCTTACTCCACATGGGCCTCGACAAGCGGCACATCAGCCCGTGCCCCCTTGGCCCTATGGTGGGAGTGACCGGCCATGCAACCGACCCCGTCGGGCAAATATCGATGTTGGTGGAGCTAGGGGAGAAGCCATGCGTACGGGCCGTCAAGGCCACCTTCATCGTGGTAGACCTCCCGAGCAATTATAACGCCCTCTTAGGTCGACCCCTCCTATACGAGCTCAGGGCCTCGACCTCCATCTACCACTACGCCATGAAGTTCCCCAGGCCAGCAGGGATAGCAATAGTCTGGGAAGACCAGTCTGCAGCTCGCCGGCGCGACGTCACTCAACCCGCTGTCCACGAACGGCTCGGGGGACTGACCGTCGCCATGGCTGAGCTCGACGACCGTCGTAGAAGTGCACAGCCAATGGAAGAACTGGACACCGCCGAGGTCGATGCCGAGCACCCGGAAAGGGTACTGAGGATCGGGAAAGGCTTGATTGAGCCCACGCGCTCCGACTTGATTGAGTTTCTCCGCGGAAGCTCTGACATCTTCGCCTGGGAGCCCTCGCACATGGTCGGCATACCTGTATCCATAGCTTGTCACCGGCTAAATATTGACCCCGCGGTAAGATCTCGGCAACAGCGATGGCGTTCGCTGAACCAGGAGCACTATGAGGCCCTGGCGAATGAGGTGGATAAGCTACTTCAAATTGGGTTCATCAGGGAAGCTAAGTTGCGAACCCAGTCCTCGTGAAGAAGAACAACGGTAGCTGGAGAGTCTGCATAGATTTCACCGACCTCAACAAGGCCAACCCGAAAGGACTCGTTTACTCTGCCCCGAATAGATCAGATGGTGGACGCCATGGCAGGGCATGAGCTCCTCAGTATGATGGATGCCTACTCGGGCTACAACCAGATTCCCATGTACCCCCCAGATCAGGAACACATAGCCTTCATAACCAATCGAGGCCTCTACTGTTACCTGGTCATGCCCTTCGGATTGAAGAATGCTGGGGCAACCTACCAGCGCCTGGTCAACAAGATGTTCGCCTCCCAGATCGGGATTACCATGGAAGTGTATGTTGACGACATGATGGTGAAGAGTATGAGAGCAGCTGACCACATCCAGCACCTGGGGAGCATGTTCCAGGTCCTGATGGAGTATCGGATGAAGTTGAACCAGGCAAAATGTTCTTTTGGGGTTGAGTCCGGAAAATTCCTCGGCTACGTGGTGAGCTCAAGAGGCATTGAGGCGAACCCCGAGAAGATTCGGGCCGTGCTAGACCTGAGACCTCCCACTAGGGTTAAAGAGGTCCAGAGTCTCACCGGCCGGATCGCGGCCCTGAACCGATTTGTGTCCAAGGCCACGGACAGGTGCCGCCCCTTTCTCGAGGCCCTGAAGAAAGGGAAAGATTTCGGATGGACCCCCGAATGCCAGGAAGCTTTCGAGGAGCTCAAGAGACACCTGGCCCAACCTCCTCTCCTGTCGAAGCCCCAGCCAGAAGATGTCCTCTCCATTTACCTCGCCGTCTCCGAACATGCCACGAGTTTAGTCCTTACTCGTGTCGAGGGGGACATCCAGTACCCAGTCTATTACATGAGCCAATCCTTCGTTGACCCTCAAAAGCGTTACACGCCGATGGAGAAGTTAGCCCTTGCGCTCGTCACCAGTTCCAGGAAGCTTCGACCTTACTTCCTCGAGCACCCCATCGAAGTGGTGACTAATTACCCCTTGCGGCAGGTGCTTCAAAAGCCGAGCTCATCAGGTCGGCTAGTCAAGTGGGCGGTGGAGCTCGGACACTTTGATATCTCCTACCGACCCGCTAGCAGTCAAGGGTCAGACCCTGGCAGATTTCATAGCCGAGTTCAGTCCCCCGTTGGCCAGTCCCAGTACTAAAGTCGAGCCCTGAACGCTCTATGTAGATGGCTCGTCGATGGACGTACACTCCGGAGCTGGGCTTGTGCTTTTGAGTCCCTCATTGGAATCCTTCTGCCAGTCCCTGCGGTTCTCGTTTCTGGCCTCCAACAACGAAGCTGAAGACGAGGCCCTGATCGCAGGCCTCAGGTACGCCCAGGCGATCGGTGTCTCCCACCTCCAAGTCCGAAGCGACTCCCAACTCGTTGTCAACAAACTCAATGGTACCTACCTTGCTAAGGACGAGCGGATGACTAGCTATGCCGACCTTGCTACCGCCGAAATAGAGAATTTCGAGGAGGTCATCCTTCGACAGATCCCCCGGACTCAGAACAACCTGGCTGATGCCCTGGCACACCTCGCTACCAGTGAAGGGACAGATGAGCTGGAGTTTGTACCGATCAACCGACTTATGAGGTCTGCCATAGCCCAGCACTCCCATGTGGCGACCGTAGACCTAGGCCCCCCTTCATGGATAGATGAAATTTTCTCATTTTTAAAGGATGGTAGGGCCCTGGAGGACCCCAGGCTGGCCAGACAGTTGCGGATCAGGGCCGCTCGCTACAGCATCGTCAACAACACGCTCTACAAATGTAGCTTCTCAGGCCCTCTGTTACGATGCTTGACTGAGAGAGAAGCGGCCTTCCTACTTGACGAGGTTCACTCCGGAACGTGTGGAAATCACTCGTGTGGTCAGGCCCTGGCACACAAGGTCCTGAGGCAAGGTTACTTCTGGCCAACCCTCAAGAAAGATTCTATAACCTACATCAGGCACTGCGACAAGTGCCAGCGTCATGCCCAGGTCGGCGGAGCCCCTCCAGTCGAACTAACTCATGTGCTCAGTCCATGGCCCTTTTGCAAATGGGGAATTGACCTCATCGGACCTATGCCAGGTGGTCGGGGAGGAGTGAAATATGCGATAGTGGCCGTGGACTACTTCACCAAGTGGGCGGAGGCCGAGGCCTTGGCTCGGATTACAGAACAGAAGACATCTGACTTCATTTGCAGGGCAATCATATGCATATTCGGAATACCTGAGTCCATCGTACAACAGTCAACAGCCAGGTGGAGGCCGTGAACAAGATCATCAAGCACACGCTCAAGACCCAACTGGAAGAACTGAAGGGAAGATGGGCGGATGAGCTCCCAGCCGTCCTATGGTCCTACCGGACAACATACAGGACCAGTACGGGGGAAACACCTTTGCATTGGCATACGGGGTCGACGCTGTAATACCGGCCAAGGTCGAGTTACCCTCCTTCCGAACACGGTACTTCTCCGAGCTCACAAATGACCAGGAACTTGTGCTCGAGGTCGACTTGCTGGAAGAGAAGCGAATTGACGCCAACCTGCGAACTGAGCTATACAAGCGCCTCAGTGCTCGGTACTTCAACCAGAAAGTCAAGAAGCGAAGTTTCCAGGTCGGAGACCTGGTACTCAGAAAGGTCTTCCTCGCCACACGGGACCAGGCTGCGGGGACCCTGGCCGAGAAGTGGGAGGGAATCTTCGTAGTCCTCAGAGCCCTCTGTAATGGCTCTTACTGTATCGGAACGGCCAAAGGAGTCGAGCTTCCCCCCCCCCCCGGAACGTTGAGCACCTGAAAAAGTATTTGCAGTAGCCCTCGGGAATGTGTTGTAAACAAATTGTAACATTTATCCCCAATAATGAATGGAAGCTTTTGAATTGTTATTTGCACTCGGTTGTTCAATCGTCCAATAATTTAGTCAACTTAAGTCCGCCACGGCGGACCCCTCTCCCCAACATAGCCGACCTATGAGGTCAGGCCTGGGGACAGATCCACCAAAGTAGCATCTGATCAAATAAGAAAATAGGCCCACCACGGTGGACCCAACCCCAACATAGCCGACCTACGAGGTCAGGCCTGGGGACAGATCTACCAAGGTGGCATCTGATCAAACAAGAAAATAGGTCCACCACGGTGGACCCAACCCCAACATAGCCGACCAACGAGGTACGGCCTGGGCTATGTCCAATACATAACAAAAGAAAAAAAAATAAACAAAACAAGGTCCGATCATTGGCCGCCCTCCGCCTCGGGCATCTCGTACTCCGCCCTCAGCCGCCTGACCTCCTAGCCAAGAACCCGATATCCCAGTCAGGCCGCTTCTGAGTAATGTAAGCCATGATGCCCTCCGCGGCGTTGACAAAGGCAGAGTTGAGCCCGGAGTTGTACTCCTCCGACCTCTTGAACTCCTCAATTACCTCCTCCCGCGATGGACTAGCCTCGCTAGGCTGGGCCGCCTTCAGAGCCTCGAGTTCAGCCCGGAGGGATTCCACCTCGGTCGCATGGGCCTTCTTCGCATCCTCGGCCTCCTGGGCCTTCTCTATCGCCCTCCTCTAGGCCTCTTTCAGCTTGCCCTGGGCCAAAGCCAGGTTGGACTTGGATTCGGTGAGAGCAGCGTCGCTCTCATGCAAGCCCGACCTCAGCTCCTGTATGGCCGCCCTCGACTGCTCCCCGCTCCGGAGCATATGGACCATAGCTCGGCTGCAGTGGGCCGCTGCGGTCAAAACGTTGTCCTCCGTGCTGAGCACTCCAAGGTACTGCTCCTGAGCTGGGGTCCAGGACCTCCCCAGGGCCACCGAAGAACATTCCACCGAGGCCGGCAGGGGGGACTGGCCCATGTCTTGTGGCGGGGACTTAGCCCGGAAGAAGTCCCTTAGCACCTTCGGAGCCGTCCCCTTGGATGCGACGAACTCCGCCTCTTTCGTCGGCATGGTGCCCAGGTAGGGCAGGTCGACAGAAGGTGCGCCGATATCCGTCCGGTCGGCCTGGGGTGCCTTAGGGCCAGTCACGAGGCCCTTACTGACCCCGTGCTTGGGAGAAAGCCCAGGAGCACTGGCGAAGCCCAAAGGGCGGGGGTCGGGGTCGGTGGGCTTTGAGGTCGGTGAGGCCGCAGTGCGAGCTTTCTTGGCTGCGGGTTGGGAAGTCTGGCGGCCTCGCATGATTGGCTGAGACGAAGATTGAGCTGCGAGTTCGGAAACGATCAGTCAGCATATAAAACGTAGGCGAGGTCGATTAGCAACTGTTTAGAGCAGTTCGGATGATTACCCGAGGTGGAAGAGGATATCTGAGGAAGAGCTCGTCAGAGGCGGGCGTTGAACAGATTCTCCTCGGTCAGTAGGGAGCACCAGTCACAGTCTGAGATCGACCTCGCGATAGCGGCACACTCAGTCCAGCCCTCGAGCGGCCTGGCTTCCTTGAAGTTTGCAAAGAAAGAGGGGTTGGTTCAGTTCGAAATAAGAGAACATCCGAGAAAGGAAGAATGCTTACCGAGGTCGTGATAGTTCACAGGGATCGCGACCTCCCCCGCCGTCTGGCCGACTGAATCCGCTTCGACTCTTGACTAAGTCCTAAGCCCGTGTGACGAAGGCACTTCGAGTTCGGCCGGACCGAGTACCACCGAGTGCCGCCGTCTGACTTGAATGTGTATAAGTGGTTGAACTCCCACATCGTCAACTCGTTGAGCCCCGCTCTATGCCACAGCACCAGCATCCCCAGGACTGTCTTCCACGTGTTGGGGGTGAGCTGAGTAGGCGCTACCCCCCAAGCACTCAGAAAATGCTTCACCGCCCTAGGGAACGGCAGTTTCACCCGTACTCAAGCATGGCCTGGTTCACAGCCACACGCCCCGCTGACGGGTAGTCAGCCCACTCGTCCGCCTCAGGTACTACAAACCTCACCCGGGGTGAGGCCTAGTACTGGGAATGCCACGAGTTCAGCAATTCCTCAGTCACCGCCGATGGGAACTGGGAACGACCCAACGGCTTCGTCAGGTCGCGCTAGGCCGACTTCTTCTTCCTCCTCCTGAGGAAGGTCGGTAGGGATGAGACCGCCTAGGATGGGAGTGAGGTGCCCACCTCGGACGCCAGCTCGGCGGACTCCACCGTAGCCCTGACAGTCTACAGGGGTACGGCCTGCAAGATCTCCTATACACTGGGGGAGTTTTCTCGGTGCGGAGAGGGGGAGGGTCCTGGAGATCGGTTTCCCATGTCATAGTCATACGCCTCCTCTGAACCCAACGACATTTTGGAAATTTACAAGTTTTTGGTTCGGAAATCTACCTGAAGATGAGGTCGGTAACAAACTGAGGGTTAGTACGGTTCTGAACTGGGTTTGAGATCGAGAGTGAATTTTTCACAAGTATAGAGAGCGGAAAAGTGGAAACTGAAAAAATGAGGGGGTATATATAGGCAATGGCGGTGGAAGTTGAAAAGACGCGCCCTTCCCCAGCAGTCGGCCGACACGTGTTCCAGGTTCACACCCACGTACCACGCGCGTGCCAGCCAAGGTCGGCAAAGCGTCAACCCCGACTGAGGTCGGCATTCACGCTGGGGACAATTGTTGGCACCTTGGTGACGTGGCACGGACTCAGCCCAGGTCCTCCGCACAATACGGACCTCCCGCTGACGTGTAGTGGCACCAGGTCGGCTGATGACGTGTCTAGTATCCCAATTCGGATTGACATTGGAATTTACCTCACTGGAGAATAGGTGGTGGGTCCCAGTTCAGCTCGGATGGGCCTGCCTTACTCGGCCAAATGCCTAGGTCACCCGAACCATGGAGAGCTGTTCTATCGTTACAGTTTGACAGATGATCCGATGTCAGCTCGGCCATGTTGCGTGACCAGTCCCGCTTGCTACAGTAGCCGACAAAAAGGGTGATCCACCTGTCATCTAACACCCTCACACCCTGACACCACCTGCAACCGACAGAGCATCTTTTCCCCATTAATGCATGGGCGGCTGCTTACAAGTTCTGAGGTCAACGCCTTAAATGCGTGAAGGCTTGCAGGTGCAACAGGTGCAATCATCATGTCTACTTTAGCACCGGTATAGCCGCCTCATGATGACCTACTACTCCCTCCTACATTTTGCACTATAAATAGAACACTAAGTGATCATTTGGACACGGAAAATCCTTTGTAATCAAGGGCTAGCTCGCGCTCGGACATAAATACATATTTATATTCTTTACTTCTTCAGTTACTGCTAATTAGGTCCTAACACTCACCTCAGTTGATATTTAATTAGTCCTTACTGATTTCGGCATCAACAAATTAGTTTGAACCCTTTCATTAGTAGTAGATGTAATTAATTATTTTTAAAATAACATTAATTAAAAACATGAAAATGAATTCAAAATAAAAATTTCATCTACAATTTAATTTTTGTGTGATAAAAAATTAATCAAAATTAAGTATATTGCTAAATAGTAAATAAATACCTAAACTACGGGATATTTACAAGATGGAACTATCCGAAATACCAGTGAAACTGTATCGAAATTTAAAAAATTTGAATATGCGTTATTTAAATCGTGTAATATTTTGGATTGTAGTGAGGTTTTTTTATAATCATTTTTAATGTTATTAATGTTATTCTATTTATGTTTACGAAAATCACGTATCAATAAACATGTTTCGCCGTGCAGTGCACGGGGGTTACTACTAGTAATTTTAAATAAAAAATTATAAACTCTATGAATGGCAGCAGCGTTTTTGAGTGTGATTATTTTGATAACTATAATATTTAATTTAATATTATTTTATTTCATATTTATATGATCACAATTTCTATCACAAATTATCTCCTCTGCAATATATGGAAAACTCTGTTGAAATTTTTATAGCATTCTTTCATTATTTTATATTAACTAAGTTTAGTATTCTGACCAATATTTAATTGATTTTAGTGGTGCCAATATCATATTATCAACATTTAACAAAACTGCTATTTTTTAGAAAATTAATTTTTCGTGCAATGCATGAGTGAAAAAGCTAGTATATGAAATAGTACGATATTTACAAAATATAGTAATTAATATATTTTATTAGGTGTGTGGTCCAATATAGAATTTGTGATTGATAAAGTTCAAAGAGATATAGATGAGGGTACCCGATTCCAAGACTTTGTTGCTCGTTATCGAACAATAAAAGAAAGAAACAATCACTTAGAGCTTCGAAACACCTTGATCGAACATTTGTAGGAGGAACACGCTAATTTCACAAATTTGAGTAGTTTGTTACTGTAATTGTTACATCTTTCTTTTTGTTGAAGCAACTTTTTATTGTTTTTAACTTTTCTTTTTCGTTCTTGTCCACTGTTTTTTACGTGAATGTCATTTTTAAAAAATATTAATGTAAATTTTTTTTCCGCAACATTAATATATGAATTAATTTAAAAAAAATACTAACGACTTTTTCTTATATAATTAATTTTTAATTTAATACGACTAAATATATAAGTAATTAATTTTTGAGAATATATAAAATAGTACTATAGTAGGATATTTACAAAATATAATAGTTAATATATTTGATTAAAAGCGAGATCCCATATGGAATTTGTGATTTGAGAAGATGATTTCATATAGAGTTTTGGGTTGGAAATACTCGTAACAACTTGCCCATTTTTGTTAAAATTTAGGGTGTGTTTGATTGGAGAAAAAAAGTGAAAGTGGAAAATATTTTCGCACCTCTACCTTGCCTCTAGTAATGGAAAAATATTTTTCATATTTTCAAGAAAAATATTCAATTTTTTACCATAAATAAAAAAATATTTTCTATTTTTATATTGCACTCAAATATCACAAAAAAAAAAAAAAAATTTAAATGGAAAATATTTTTCAAGTCTATTTCCCTACTCGCAATCAAAACGCACCCTCAGTGTTGCCGTGTGTAACTGAACTTCATCCTGTTAACACGTGCTGGTGCGTAAACCTCCAAAAAAGGGGGAAAAAAATTCCAAGTGCCCAATTCATGATAATTAACCCGGCAAGTCGGTATCACAGCCCCTCTCCTCGTCTTGTCTCTAAAATCCGAAGTCCCCCGCGACCCCAGTTCCTAACGTTCGGTTCTCACTTGTCAGTCCGGCCTTTAACTCTTGCTCCCCTAGTGGCTGCCTCGCCAGAGTCCACTGTCTAGACGCCAACGCGATTCTCAGGAGTAAGTGGTTTGCTCCCTTAGCCCTAATTTTTGGTGTATTTACTATTTGTTTGAAAATTGAATATTCATTTTAAATAATGTTTGAAACTAGATGCGCAATCGAAAATTAGGTTTTATTTATGCAATTGAAAGTTGAAATTTCATATTTGCACTATTGACTATTGCTCGTTTACAGTGAACTTAAGCTGGGGGTTGAGAAAATAGAAAATAGGAATTTTATTTTTGGCAATTGAAATTACTCAACTACTTATTAGTTATTACTCGCTAAGATGTGGATTGGGAATTACTTCGTGGTTATTAGATATTAGTCTTAAAACAAAGTAAATAACTAATTAATTTAATATGATTAATGGTTTTGTTAAGTTGGATGATGTGAATATGACAATATTTCTTGGACATTTTGGAGAAATATTTTAAAAAATAGTTGCTTAAGTGCATAACACAAATAGAGTTTGGGAGAGCTCAAATAGAATTGAGGAGAGCACAAATAGAGTTGATGAGAGCTCAAATATGGCTGGTCGAGAGAGGGAAAATCAGGTATATTCTTTGATTTATAAGCTTTTGATTTTGGCGTTGATTCTACCGGTTGCCATTGAGACTGTTGAAAGCGTGTTTTCTGCAATGAACTTCGTGAATGACAAATAGTGCAATCGAATAGGTGATGAATGGATGAATGTGGGAGATATTTTTGAAAATTGATAATAAAGTCATTCTAATACAGTTTTAGAATATGAAAACTCAGAAAGAATGGTTGTAAGGTATGATATTTGTATTTGTTTTTATTATTAAAATATATATTTTATTTTTTGTTGCTAAGAATTTGTGACTGCATTGACTCGGAATGTTGTCTACGCTACTGTATAGTATTATTTCAGAGTTTAAGAGGGCCCTTTTTTAAAACCTCCCTTCAGGCTCTATAAACTACTGAATCGGCACTGAACATTAGGTGTTTTAGTGATCTCTACTCGAGTCTTTTCTTCATCACCAAATAGGGATAGAAGGTAGCACCAGATTTCTTGTCGTAAAAATGGTTTTTAGCGTTAAAATCCTACTCAAAACTGATTGATGTGAATTACTTGAGAATTTATTTATGTTAGAGAGTTGTTTCTTGATGGTAATCAATGTTCCTGTAACAATAGCGACTTAGCGCCGGTTCTTTTACATGTATTTATGAGTATTTATAAGTTTTGATGTGAAATAGGAGAGAGAATGAGTGAGGTTGAGTGGTAGAGATTTGTGTAGTACAGTGGGTCCCAAAAAATATGTAGATATAATTGGTTTGACTTTAGATGATAATGAGTTAAAATGTGTAAAAGCTTGTTAAAAGTTATAAAAGAATGGGCGCTTAATTTTTCCCAATAATATTACGCTCAGTCTGTTATAATTTTATCCCAAAATGTTGTCCTTTGCTTATCAATTCTCCTTTACGGGCCATGCCCTTAAAATTAAAATATTTCGGAATCTATTGTATTTCAGGAGGAAAGATGCCGCAGGTGAGAATGGTAGCAAGAAATTTTATGGACATGGTGGCTTCATTACCTGCATTTAAACTTGACAAGCTTTATGACAATTCTTTCATTTGTGAAGCAATACTAAGGTAAATCATCTTGTAGCTGTCTACATGTGCTTTTGTTATTTTGTTTTTATGAAACAACCAATTGGCAAGTGTAATGAGAGTCTTTGCATGTAGTGATGTTGTTTTTGCAGATGACTTGAATATGAGTTTTAAAAACACTTCCTTCAACTGGAAGTTTTGATCTTGTTCCGTAAGGAAGATTTACAATCTACAAACTATATTGTTTTGCTTCTAGTGTACTAGAAACTGCAATGGCTCTGTTGTAATCTTTGAATAAAAGCATTGTCCTGGAGATTATTGGTTTGTTTGATACAATTTTAATTAAAAGTCATTTTTGTTCATCATCATTTTCAGCCACTCGGTACTTTGATTTGACTGTCGCTGTATATTTGTAAGTACATTTTGTTTACTTTTCAACCCCACGTCTAAAAATCATTTTCTCGATAATCTCTATCAAGGATATCCTAAATTTATGTAGGAGTAGGGGAGTAGCTAATCTTTCAATTGTTATTTGTTTAGATATTTTGATTGTTGGATATAATTTCACATGCTGACTTCTATAATTAGATCGTTGCCACCACTAGCGAAGAAATATGTGCTCCAACTGCTGTATGTAGATGGACCAGTGACGGCTAAGCTGTTGGAAGAATGGGTACTTCCTGATGGGGTATCAAAGCACAAAGTGGCCATTGATCGGTTGATACAATTGAGAGTCTTGAGTGAAACCCTTGATAGGTATTGCATTTATGTCGAAATTAGTTATCTATTGTACATATTTTACTAATCATAATGTTGAGCGCCGGAACAAATTTCTTCATCCGCTTCTATTCCTACAATATGAGTTGTTGAAATGATATGGATTCCTTGTATCAGTAGCGCTTTCTTGAATTTGATGTTCCTAACAAATTTGAGGCTTGAGAATTCCTTTGGATTTCAGTTTGTTTCGTTTTGTATCATTTTTGCTGTCCGACTCTTGTTAATTACTTAATTTATTATTGGAACTTGAAGAGATGAAATAGAAAATGAGATGAGAAAGTGGAGTTTGTATCAAATTCCATCTAAGATGTTAAATGGAAAGTGAGAGCCCAACACTATATTAGTTAGTTGCAGAAGATTTCACTTCACTGGAGCTTTGAAATGGTATGAATCAAATAAAATAATCTAGGACTCACGTGGCCAATCAAATTTGTGGAACATATTTGTAGCTTGTTATTTCGTACAGATAATGCTCTTTGCTTCTTCTAACTTGTTGATGCAATCTAATGCTGCAAAATGATGGCTGTCAATAAATATTAGTTCCATCTTTACCTAAATTATTGCCACTATTTCCTTTCCAATTACGTAAAGTATCACTGTCATCAAACAAGAGGCAAACTGAGAGCTTGTTTGCTACTAACGCGTCTCTATCTTAAGAGGAAGATACATGGTCACAAAACCATTTACGCAGTTTCCCTAACCAACTCTACAGATATTTAAATTGAGTTTTTGTTGCATCGGTTTCTGATATCACCTTGCAACAGGTGAAGAAATATGAGTTTGGTAAATCGAAATATTCTGCAATGTACTAGTGCTATCTGTAGATATATGCCCATTGTTTTAGTTCACTGATTCGAGTTGTTTATCAACAATTTAAAGTTCACTTTATTTGAAAGATAAGGCTGATACCCAACCTGGAATAGTTGGTCAACAGATCAGTCCCTTCTATCTTTCTTGTGGATTCTGTAATTAGAACTTGTAGTAGTATTGATTTGCCAGAAAAAAATGTAAAGTAAATCATACAAAACATGAATCCTTTAGGCTATTGAAAAGTGATTATCAGAATAAGGAAGTGGTAATCTTGTGTTATTTTGCTGTCTTTCACCTTTCCTTTATCCTTTGATGAGTTGCTTGCACTCCTTTTTCTGTGTTTGCAAGTTCCCGCGATCATTTTTTTCTCCTCCTCCTCCTCAAGATTGGTCACTATTTGTATCAACTTAATAATGTCACATTGTTGATGTTTTTGACTTTGTTCACAGACTTGAATATTTTTTGGTGTCATGGCAGGAAAAAAGAGGCTACTTACCGGTTAAACCGTACATTTCAGCTCAACCTCCAGAAGCACATATTGCATGGGTAAGATTTAGGTTCTCATCTGCCACTTTTTTCGGGTTTTCATCTGCCCTTTTTTTACAACTCATTTATGAACAAGGAATGAATGTGTGAACCAATAATATCTGGAATCTGCAGTGGAATATTACCTAGAGAACCAATGCCGTCAAATGTGACTGTGAGGCTTCCCAGCTTGGAGGATCTGGATGCATATGCTGCTCAACAATGGGAGGTAAGAATGTCATTTATATAATACAATTGTCTCTATCTTCCTACATGATGTTATTGTTAGAATCCCACATTGGGTTATGAGATATATAAGATTCAGTTAATAAGGTGAGGGTAATCCTCCCCTAGTAAGCCGGTTTTCTAGAAATTGTTAGGCCCAATATCCTGACATGGTATTAGAGCTAGGCCCAGTTCTGATATTGGGGGCCTCCAATATCGGTTTATCCACAGTTGTTTGGCATGGTCCACGTTGTGCGTGAGAGGGCGTGTTAGAATCCCACATTGGGTTATGAGATATATAAGATCCAGTTAATAAGGTGAGGGTAATCCTCCTCTAGTAAGCCGGTTTTTTAGGAGGAGTTGGACCCAATATCCTGATAGTTATATGACAGAATCCACACATTTTGCTTCTCCATGATACCTGTCAAGTATGGTTATCTTCGTACTGTATTTTCAGTTATAGTAGTAATGCTATATTAGCTGTGAACCAAGGCGGGGTGGCCTGTTTGAGTCAATATCATACAGTTTCCATGTTTGGTCACTCTGCAGTTTCCGTATATTGTTTGGCCACTCTTTTTATGACTTGCGAACTGTGGCAAATCAGTGCTTCTTGCTGCATCTTATAAACTCGGGTGAAGGTGAAAAATCAACAAATATCAGCTCTTCCATGATGAAGGTGTTCCAGCGCTGCCTCTTGAGTCAAAAGTATTTCCACACCCCTGATACTTGCATTATTTTTTATGCATGTATTTTCTTGTAAGAATGCATGAATGTTGGCTTTCTTACAGAGATGACAGGGAACCGCCCAAACTGACACAGAGTGGCTTCCAGTTTTTGGTATGACTGCACTAGTGTTCTGTAGTTAAAATGTATTTCTTTGTAAAGCATACTGACAAATGTTTGTAACAGCTGATGGACACAAATGCACAACTTTGGTACATTATCAGAGAATATATAAGTAACTCGGAGGTGTGCTCCTATCATCTATGGCATTGGTCTTCATATACTAATTGTTTTGGTTGATAATACCGTTGGAACCATCAGATTTTAGACTGTAATCCAGAGTTTTCTTCTACTCAAAAGGATCTCAAATACTAAAATCGATAGTATTCCACCCAGAAAACATTCTATGCATTAAATTTAGTTTTAACTTCTAAAAGTTGTCCTAGGTAAAATGTTATAATACATGTTTTTCCTGTTATGTTTGCTAGTTGAGGATTTTCAGGAATTGGACACTGAATCAAAATGAAGTGGCAAAATAGGGATATCCATGTGCTTGACTCTAAGTAAATAGGACTAATGCTCAACTTATAGTTGGTTTTGGTCGCATGCTAGGAGGGGAAGGGGAGGAGGTTTTCATTTGTGAGGATCTTTTTCAGGTGTTTCTTTGTAGCATTGCTATGTTTTCCTATTAGTGGAACTATTAGTGGAATGCGGCATTTTTACTGATTTGAATTCATATGCTACAATATTAGAAATTTGGGAGAGATGGTCGGGTATGCATCACAAAGCTTCCATTCACTGATGCGAGAAGCTTGAGGGGGGGTGATCTGCATTACCATGTCCTAGTTGGGTTGCTAGGTACTAATTTCGTACGTCATTTAGAAAATAGAATTGTGAAAAAAATTTAGTTTGAAGGCCAAAATTCATTGGGGGGATAAGCTTTTTGTTCTGATTGTTCTTGTTTTGGACGGGAGAAACTGTATGGACCTACTGGATTGAACATGTATCTGTTTAATTTACTTCTTTTGATGTAGGATCATGGTGTGGATACAGCTGATCTTATAGCATTTCTGCTTGAGCTCAGCTTTCATGTGACTGGCGAGGTATTTTGCTTAGATTCGTTATGCTGGAGTAATTTGTATTGTAAGATGCATGTTATGTACAGGCCTGTCTTTGTTTCATTCCGAGGCTCGGACTACTTATAGTTGTCCAGATAACCAGATTGCCTTTTGGATGCACTTTTCGCGCTTTTCCTCTTAAAATTAATACATTTTAGCAATTCAGCTTAGTGAGCCACGACCCGAGAAATATATAAAGCTCCTCCACCCCTAGGGGTGGATGTTGGTTGGTTTTGCCTCTTTTGGGGCAAACCCATACCAAATTAATTAATTTAAAAAAGGTTTATAACCAATGTAACCCATTTTGGGATTGGAACCAACCCAAACTCAAGCCATTTTTTGTTGGGTTGGATTGGTTTTAATTAAAACAAAAATGAAAAAAATAAAAGAATAGAAAAAATAAAGAATAAAATAAAATGAAAAAGGAGGAAAGAAAAAAGGGCAAGCTACCGGCGGCCCACTCCCAGCCAGGGTTGCCGACCGGCGTCGGCATCTCAGTGGCCAGCGACCTACTGCTGGCAGCTGCCGCCGGTGAAGGTCGCTGGCAATCTGCCACCGGTTGCCAGCTGCCGCTTTGTTAATTTTAAATTAAATAAAAATTAATGTATTAAGAGTTAAAACTAAATTATAAAATATGTTTACAATAATAAATAAGTATAAAAAAAAAAAGAAAAAATAAAGTCATGTTTGCGCAGAAATTGTGTAATATTTTGGGTTGAATAGGTGGATTTATAAAAGTTGTAAAATAGTTTAAAACCAACACAAACCCTTTTAGAATTCAACCAAGACCAAAGCCAACCCCAAACGATTTAGGACGGTTTAGGTTGGGTTAAACAACGGCTTATGGTTTTTTTGCCCATCCCTACACCCCTCCAGCCTCGCAAAAATAAAAAAATAATAAATAAATAAAATAAAAAATGGAGGTTCATCTCTCGTATTAGTTTGAATTTGATGATTTCTTTTGCAGGCGTATAATGTGAACACTTTGACTGATGTCCAGAGGCACATAATAAAGGATCTTGCAGATTTGGGATTGGTCAAGCTTCAGCAGGTAGAGTCTGCTCTTTGCCATTCTCTGTGGCAGTTTTAGCGAATTGCTTATCAGACCGTGATTGTTTTCACCTTGGTGGTATTAAACACTTGTAGTTGTGCTTCAGGGCAGGAAAGAAAGTTGGTTCATACCCACCAAATTGGCTACAAATCTCTCCATCAGCTTAGCAGATTCATCCACAAGGAAACAGGTAGTTTGTTCAGCCATTTGCTTTCTTACAAGGCACTCAAACTAGCAGGTGGTTCCCTGCTATTGTTGAGCGGAGGACTATGTTTGATTCCACCATCAAAATGTTGGAAACTTCAAATAGTGCATTTATGTTTGTTTGGATTCTAGTCTTCTGTTGTGGTTGGGAAGAGAGTAGTCTGTAAATGATTTTCTTTTGGTTGGCATTTCATTTCATCAGGGATTTGTTGTTGTGGAAACAAACTTCAGGATGTATGCATATTCAACATCTAAATTACACTCTGAGATCTTGCGGCTCTTCTCAAGGTATGCCTTCTTTGACAGATCGTATCTGTCAGCTTGAGGTTCCTTTCCTCTAAGAATGATAACTGAATAGCCCCTGCTTCTGTGAACGAATATGTAGTGTTCATTACTGGTGCATTGAGTACTGCATTCTGGTTATTTTTTATTATTTTATTTTATTTTTTTAAGTTTCTCTCCTTCTCCTACTAAAGACGTAAATGAGAACTTTTGTCTAAGTTTAGAAGGTCACTTACAAGTATGTCTTAAAGTAAAGGGTGTTTCTTTTAATATTTATTGCTATTTAAAGTTGAAAATGGATAAGTTAGTATGTTTGATGGTAATGTAATAGTCTATCTATTTTTAATTTGTGTTCACTCAAACTCTTATTTTGGTGAAAGTTTACTTTTTAGTTGTGGCAGGAAAATATGTGGATTATAATGCATAGTTATTCTGAATGTAGTAGAAATAAGTTTTACTTAGACAAAGGTTATAATGATGTAAGGAACACAATCTAAGAGCTTTCTTGATGTGACAACCTTTGCATACATTGTTACTTTTCAGCTACACAGTCAAAACTCAAGTTTTATTTTTATTTTATTTTTCCAAAATTCTCTTCCAACACTAAATGAAAAAGAGATGGTATCCTAGCACTTGCACAGAAAAGAGCCATTTACCTTTTCTAAGCTTTGTCAAGCAAGGCTATTCTGAATCATTTTAGGTTGGTACAAATTAATAATAAATATTTGCTTGATTGTTGAATATATCATTCATATCATGCATGTAGTCAATATCTCAACCAAGGATGATTATATAGTTGAGCAAGCTGTTCATCTCGGTTTAGTGGGAACTACTCTGGTCTGGATTGTCTAATTTTAATTTGGTAATTGAAACAAAAATGCATTTAGATTATAGATATGGTTGGTTCTCGATTCCCTATAAAAAACTGTAATCCTTTTCTCTTGTTTCCAAGCAGACGGTTTAAACTTATTAGTTTACGACTCACTAAATTTTGACCAAGTGAACTTCTTGAAACAAAAGCTGGGGACGTCTTAAAAATTAGGTGTAGTTCGAATGTACCTATCTTTGTGTCTGGAGTTCTGGGAACCTATTATTGTGAAATAACTGCAATTTCTGGAATCTGCATTTCTCCAGACCCTTTTTTTCTTTTCTTTTCAACACCAAATAGTCAACAATTAGTGAATTATATTTACTACAGCTTCAGGAACTAAAGAATTACCCATTCACTATTTACCACTGTAGTTTTACTATTTATGATCTAAGGGGTTGTTCTTTTGGGTATAAAAGTTATCCAAAAGATTTCTCTCTCCTCTTTTCAATCACTCATACACATTTTCCAATACAATATTAACAGCACATTTTACACGGAATACCGCGCGTAGTAAAGTTATCCCCAAAACAACACCCCCTAAATAACTGGAATGGAGGTTGCAAGTTGAAAGATTTCCATTTGGAGCAATGTGCATCTGCAGAGTCAGTGACTAACGAGAGAATATGTACATAATAATTAGGGTTTTGACAAACTGCAACTTGATGTTTCCTGCATTAGACAAAATATTTGTAGTTTTGACTTGTGAGCTGGGATATCAGATGAGAATGAAATGAAATAGTCATTATCAAACTGAAACTTGATGAGTGGTATTATGATTTAAACCTAATTAATGCAAAGTTGCTTTTGTGGACCTTTTAGATTCTTTATCGTGAAACAGCTGAATGGGGGTTTTTAGGATCATACACTAATCTGCTAGCCCTTGACAGACTTGCAGCAAATTCTTGATAGAATTTCATAATGATCTCTTTATTTTTGTGGGACTGTCTCTGTTGCAGGAGTGATCTTGCTAAAGAATATTTTACAATTTACACTGAACTTTCAGGATTGAGTACCAGCTTCCTAACCTCATTGTTGGTGCAATTACTAAAGAAAGCTTGTATAAAGCTTTTGAAAGTGGCATCAGTTCAGAGCAGGCAAGGATCAAGTTCTAGTTGTCTATTCCATCATTCCAATGTACCTTGCCTGAGAGAGCTTTTTGGAAAAAATATGGAAAATGTGACTTTTTTGGGAAAAATATGTGCCTAAAAGGTAAAGAGGTTATGGAGAAATAAGTGCAAGATTTAAGTGGTAAAAAATGTGAATTTTTTGTAGGGTGTGTGGTTAAAGTTAAGTGTAAGAAAAAAGTAATTTGAAATTGGCTTGGTCAAACATGCTTCTCTGGGTTGTCATTTAAGCACAGATTTATTGCTGCTGACCTGTTACGTTAATAGTGAATAGAACAAGCCCCTTTCTAATAGTGCATCTACTTCGCAGATAATTTCTTTTCTTCAGCAGAACGCGCATCCTCGAGTTGCAGAGAGAATACCTTCAGTACCAGAAAATGTTACTGATCAGGTTTTCCATTCACCACTCATGTAACTTGACCTTTTTTTTTCTTGATCTTGTCGCTATCCATTGTGAAAATTAAATTTTTATCCATTGTTTCCTTTGTGTAACTTAATTTTTGAATTATTCTAACTTTGAGATCAGTAGAGTTCATAATTTTCTTTCATAATTTTCTTGCTACGTTTTTGTCATAACCAGATTAGGTTGTGGGAATCAGATTTGAACAGGGTGGAGATGGATCCAGCTCACTTCTATGATGAATTTCCATCCAGAGTGATAACTCACCCCAGAATTACTTGTGTATGAAAATTCTAATGCATCACAATAATATTGTTCACTGTCTCTTGTAGGATGTATTTGAGGCTGCTTGTGATTTTGCACGAGAATATGGTGCTTTGCTATGGGAAAATTCTAAGAAGATGCGTCTTGTCGTGAAAGCAGAAATATTCACGCAAATGAAAGAATTTCTACGTCAACAAAAGCAATAGTTGCTTCACCTTTGCGGTGGATGTGTGCCTCATTTCATGCTATAAGAAAATGAAATAAAAATCACCGGAGATTAGTTTGTCATCTTCAAGTTGGGGGAATGAATTTATAGTCCTTCATCGGGTTATCTGGCCCGTTTGTTTTTCTTTTATGTTTTTCAAAGTTTGATGAGTGCAGCATTATGATCTTGCTGCTCTGGAAATTTTAGAGAATTGTAATTTTATGGTGGTTGTATGTTGCAACTAGCAAATTGCTTCATAGTTTCAATTGTCAAAATTGCTTGATTTTGATTTATTAATGAATGACTCATTGTAAAATAGCTGATATGATCCGGGTTAGCTACACGTCATCAAAATCATTAGAAAGCCAGTCGAGACAAATACGAGCTTGAACGGATAGGTTTAGAGATGATGATGAGTTAGGCCAAGGAAACACAAGAAAGAACCCTCAAGAGAGCTCATCTTGGTATGAGAACTGAAGAAACGAAGTTGAGAACGAGGTTGAGCATGTTTTGTAGAGTAACGGTTGAGAATTCTACATTGGCCATTTTTATGGTTGTAACCACAAGTCTTATGGCCGTAACTCAGATCATGCGGCTGTAACTCAAATCCATACCGTGGTAATTCAGGCAACTTTTGACAGAAAATATGTAGAGAGTTTTGTACTGCCTTACCTCTTTGTCATAGGGCCGTATCTCAATATTACGGCCATAACGTATAAACATACGGCCGTATCTTTGAATTATGCAATCGTATTTTTATGCCGACTTAAGAGTTTTGTCTCTGCGTTTTGGATCTTTTAATATTTTATTATTATTTCATTTGCTTGGTTTGCATATGTAGAGAACAATAGCCATTGTAAACATTAGCTTTGGTTAAGAAATAGAGAGAACAAGCTTTGAGCTTTTCTTCGAGTTGTAGCCTTTACTTCTCACAAATTCTTCCTTTGAACTTGTGTGCAATCAATGGAGTTGTAGCTGTGCTCCTCAATTGCAGCGTTGTTCTAAGGAAACCCCGAACTTATCGAAGGGGTGATCAACCTTCGTGGCGTTCAAACCCCGTGATTTGGCGGTGCAGTCTGGGCGCGTTTGTCGCGGCACGCCAAAGTTTAATTTTATTTCCTTACTCGATTTCAAAACTACAAATTAATGTAGTAGTGGTAAGTAAGGGTCGAACCCAAGAGGAACGGTGTTTGATCTAGTTGATTTTATCAATTAATATAGAAAGGGGGGTTTGTGAAGTTGAATGAAATTCAAATGATAAAAGATAAGATCAAATAAAACAATTGAAATAAATATCTAGTTCTCGGGTTCGGTTGTGTCAACAACTTGTGTTTATCTTTCCCATGCAACGTGTTACTATTCCTTCTTCAATTTATCAACTCTCAATTAACGAAGAAGCTCTGATTAACGAATTCTTCCTTAAGTATATTAAGTTAAAAGTAAGCTCTTTAACTTAACATCTAGCTATTAGATAACCCTAAACAAGCTCTTAGGATTTAATGCAAAGCTAATATGAAATGAACGAGAAGAATGAGTTGAATTAGATGAATAATTTCACAAGCTCGAATTAATACATCTAAGTTGATTTGTTAATAAATATGCACGATATTCATTTGCTACTTTGGATTGGAATCTAATGACAATTACGGATCAAAAGTTCCAATCCTAGCAAGTAACTTGAACTTAAAGATTAATTGATTCAATTGACCAAAGTGAATGCAATAATCACATAAATTCAAAACGGGTTTAAAAGCATAACAAATCAACAAATTGAAGTAGAGGAATAGATAAAACGTTACTAAAGAGTTAGAAAAGATAACAACATGTTTGTTGAACACAACGTCCCCCTCGAACTAGATAGAAAAGTCTTAACTACTCATAATTGCGGGGTTTCATACTTTTTAGCGAGTGTTCGCTTTGTATCACCACCACTATATGATAGATTATGCGAAATATAGTAAACAAGTAAATAAATACTAAGAAATAAATAGAGAAATAAAAGGGAAAAGAGAACTTAGCGAAGAATTGATCCGCCGGAATATGAAAAGCTAAAATCTTCAAGTTAAAACTAAGAACAAATGAAGAAGAAAATTTTATTGGAGAGAACTACTAGCTAATTCTCTTCTACTAAGTTGTGTATTTCATTCCTTACAAATGCCTCTATTTATAGGAAAAATTTCACAAGAAAACATGATAAAAAATTGTACAACTACTCCATTATGATTCCACTAATTGGTAACCACCAAATCATGATCTTAAATTGCTCCATTAGTTCAAATATTGTATCATGGTATAGGTAAGCATCTTGGCTGAATTGTGCAATTGGAATTTCCTTTTTTTGATATTTTAGTAGAAAGTTATGAATTTTCTACCAAAACATGGCCCAAGAAATCCTCCATTCACATCTCTCGGTTTTGCCAATTTTTGACCATGATATAATCCGACTCAATTGAAGATGTCAACATCAAAGTTGTAACCCTCTGAGTGTCATTTCCAACAATATAAAGTGCAGGTCAATCCGAATTTTGTAGCAAAAGTTATGGTCAAATTTTGTAGCTGCTGATTTTTTACGCTTTGTCATTTCTCTTCAAATGGCCATAACTTTCACTAGGAAACTCCGATTTGGGATCCGACAAAAATGTGGAAATACTCTTTTGATATTCTTTGATATTGGCACAAGAAAATTGTAAAAACAACTTTTCATAAAATTGCATCGGAGGCCCTTCATCTTTGAATTTGCTTGCATTTCGGGCCCAAGTTCCGTTTTCACTCCGTTTTTATCCATTTTGGCTCCTTTTGATTTCTTGTGACTCTAAACACACAATAAAAGGAAAACACATAAAAATAAACATATAATACTAATAAAACACACAAATACGTAAAATAGAAGAGTTATTTAAGTACTTTTCTAACACTTATCAAACTCCCCCACACTTAGACTGTTGTTCGCCCTCGAACAACAACCATATGACACAAACAACACACTGATTTTACATGAGATAAACAACTTTAAACATTGAAATCCAACTACAGATAATGACTTGCTTAATAAATATTCTCCTGAACCATGAAAATTTCACTTCTTCTCAAATACACAATGGCTTGTGAGTGTGTGCAATTGAGGTTATCATCCCATCACTAACTGGAACCAAATGAAAGCTTACGATGATCTATCCAAATCCTGATCCGAAATAGTCAAATATTTCCTTTCATCTCTCGTGATCCCACTCTTATTTTACAATGATTCCCATGGATCCTAAAAATTACTCTGTTCACCAAAAATCATCAACTGTTAGCACTGCAAAGAAAAAAAAAGGGCATGGCAAGTGTTTTGTCGCAAATATGTCTTCAATTTAAAGAGTGTTTAGATTGAGCACTTCAAACCACTGAGGAAATTTATTTATCTAACTTCACACTTAGGTAGCTATCACATTTCTCGCAATTTTTTTTTTTGATGAAGAAGAAAAAGAAGAAGAAGAAGAGTTTTGCAATTTTCTTTTCAACTTTTACCCCACAGGTAGCTTTCACACTAAACCCCTTTCATTGGAGGCAGCCTTCTTCACCCATTCGAGGTGACGGCTTCACACTCTGAGGTAGGTAGCTCTTTCCTATGATCCCTCTCCTTTATTTCAAATATAAAAGTAAAATTCATTCTCAGCATAGGTCAGTGTTTTTTCAAAACTTTTTAAACTCTATCAATAAAAGACACATTCAAAAAAAAAAAACAGATACGATGCGATTATAACTCCACCTTACTAACAATCGATGTTTCCAGGTTACTTTGAGCAGGACGAATGGATAGAAAAAAAAAAGGAAAAAGTTAGTTTACTATGGTCTAGAAAGTTAGAAAAAAATCAACATTTTCAACCTTCAATTTGTGTTCCAGAGAATGATAGTAAATTACCTATAAAGGTGCTCAGATAAATTTGCCAGCTGTGCTTGGAGAAGAACAGAACACATTTTTTTTCGAGATCTTGTAGTTTCAGCTAAGTCACACAAATTAAGCTCAATCATATTCAAAAGTTGCTATCTCATGCAAAATCGTCGACACAAATAAAAAAAATCACACGCAGACCATAATATGCCACTCCCTCACACTTAAATTCTACATTGTCCCCAATGTAGAAATATAGAAAGCATGAAAAAGAGAAGAAATAGAAACTCCCCTATGGTAAGCAATGAGTCGTGCCAATTTGGGGATGGTGGTTGGAAAATGTAGCACTTCTGAGGAATACTTCGACAATCCAAGAGCAAGAGACCTTAATGAAAAGGTCCTCCATATCGCCACATGACACATAGGTATGTTTACCATTCAATAAAGAACAGCCCCACAAGAACCAACAAATGGGAGAACGTTTAGAGCATAACGTCCAACTCAGATACTTCTCAAACGAATGAGACGTAGTTTTACATCTTCGGATGGGTGCTAGTGATCACGATCAAAAAGTTGCTGCCCAATGGTTAGGCCTTTTTCCTTCTACAGTTAAAAGGCAACATCTTCCTTAGTACGTTAGATAAAAAAAATGGAGAAATAAAAGCAAAAATTTCAAAAAAAAAAATAAAAATGAGAGAAAATGCTTGGGTTACCTCCCAAGAAGCGCTTTTGTTTAAAGTCGTTAGCTCGACTCTAAATTTTTTTTAATTAATTAATAAAAGCAACTAAATTAGTTAACCGTTCCCCGGCAACGGCGCCAAAAACTTGGGCGCGTTTGTCGCGGCGCGCCAAAGTTTAATTTTATTTCCTTACTCGATTTCAAAACTACAAATTAATGTAGTAGTGGTAAGTAAGGGTCGAACCCAAGAGGAACGGTGTTTGATCTAGTTGATTTTATCAATTAATATAGAAATGGGGGTTTGTGAAGTTGAATGAAATTCAAATGACAAAAGATAAGATCAAATAAAACAATTGAAATAAATATCTAGTTCTCGGGTTCGGTTGTATCAACAACTTGTGTTTATCTTTCCCATGCAACGTGTTACTATTCCTTCTTCAATTTATCAACTCTCAATTAACCAAGAAGCTCTGATTAACGAATTCTTCCTTAAGTATATTAAGTTAAAAGTAAGCTTTTTAACTTAACATCTAACTATTAGATAACCCTAAACAAGCTCTTAGGATTTAATGCAAAGCTAATATGAAATGAACGAGAAGAATGAGTTGAATTAGATGAATAATTTCACAAGCTCGAATTAATGCATCTAAGTTGATTTGTTAATAAATATGCACGATATTCATTTGCTACTTTGGATTGGAATCTAATGACAATTACGGATCAAAAGTTCCAATCCTAACAAGTAACTTGAACTTAAAGATTAATTGATTCAATTGACCAAAGCGAATGCAATAATCACATAAATTCAAAACGGGTTTAAAAGCATAACAAATCAACAAATTGAAGTAGAGGAATAGATAAAACGTTACTAAAGAGTTAGAAAAGATAACAACATGTTAGTTGAACACAACGTCCCCCTCGAACTAGATAGAAAAGTCTTAACTATTCATAATTGGGGGGTTTCATACTTTTTAGCGAGTGTTCACCTTGTATCACCACCACTATATGATAGATTATGCAAAATATAGTAAACAAGTAAATAAATACTAAAAAATAAATAGAGAAATAAAAGGGAAAAGAGAACTTAGCGAAGAATTGATCCGCCGGAATATGAAAAGCTAAAATCTTCAAGTTAAAACTAAGAACAAATGAAGAAGAAAATTTTATTGGAGAGAACTACTAGCTAATTCTCTTCTACTAAGTTGTGTATTTCCTTCCTTACAAATGCCTCTATTTATAGGAAAAATTTCACAAGAAAACATGATAAAAAATTGTACAACTACTCCATTATGATTCCACTAATTGGTAACCACCAAATCATGATCTTAAATTGCTCCATTAGTTCAAGTATTGTATCATGGTATAGGTAAGCATCTTGGCTGAATTGTGCAATTGGAATTTTCTTTTTTTGATATTTTAGTAGAAAGTTATGAATTTTCTACCAAAACATGGCCCAAGAAATCCTCCATTCACATCACTCTCGGTTTGTCCATTTTTGACCATGATATAATCCGACTCAATTGAAGATGTCAACATCAAAGTTGTAACCCTCTGAGTGTCCTTTCCAACAATATAAAGTGTAGGTCAATCCGAATTTTGTAGAAAAAGTTATGGTCAAATTACTGAACTGCGGCAGTAAATTCGAGCTGCTGATTTTTTACGCTTTGTCCTTTCTCTTCAAATGGCCATAACTTTCACTAGGAAACTCCGATTTGGGATCCGACAAAAATGTGGAAATCCTCTTTTGATATTCTTTGATATTGGCGCAAGAAAATTGTAAAAACAACTTTTCATAAAATTGCATCGGAGGCCCTCCATCTTTGAATTTGCTTGCATTTCGGTCCCAAGTTCTGTTTTCACTCCGTTTTTATCCATTTTGGCTCATTTTGATTTCTTGTGACTCTAAACACACAATAAAAGAAAAACACATAAAAATAAACATATAATACTAATAAAACACACAAATACGTAAAATAGAAGAGTTATTTAAGTGCTTTTCTAGCACTTATCTCATTCGAGTCGAGTCGAGGGATTCTCCTTCTCGCCGAGAAGTGATGGGCGGTTATCGATCGCTATACCGGATTCTAGCTAGAGCGCGGTCTTGGTTCGCATCAATAGCCATACTCGGTTTGATTTGAAGTCTGCCTATTCCATTGTAGCAATGCAGCTTTATAGTACAATCTAGAACTATATGTCATGGCTTTCAAGAATTCCAATGGAGTTAATTTTATATAAGCTGCCTCATGCCAATACGATATTGTTATTTTGACCTTTCCATTGTATAAGATTTTACTTGTGTTAAAAATGTTATAATGAGTATATGTACTCATTCCATTCTATGGTGTTGTAATGACAATTATATATCTATGAAGCTGTGAATATGTCTTTCCATTCCATACTAATGATAAATATAAAGGCCGAATGGGAGTAACTTTTATCAAATTTTATCACTTTTTATCACTTTTTACCACTTTTTTCCACTTTTTTCTCTCTCCTAAATCAATCACATCCACATATCTCATCACATCCATAAATCTCAACCACTCACCTCCACTCATTCTCTCTCTTCTTTCACATTAAAATCCATTAAAAATCATTAAAAGTTACTCCCATTCACCCTTATAATCATGAAGCTTTAAATTTAATGCTACAGCTTGTGAAGTTATGATTTTGAAGAAACCTTGAATTTAAAGTTTAAACTTTGAATTTAAAGTTTTCTTTTTTAAAATAATAGTAATTGAGGAAAAATAAAAAAATATATAAAATACGAAAATTTATTTAAAACATTAAATACGTAAGAGTATCTTACACTGTTTGATCTCCAACATCTCTAAATATCCAAAATAAAGTACTAAATAGTTCAAAATATTCGAATTGTATACTTCAACAATTCAAAGGTACTTAAAATAGTAACATAAATAAAACTTATTAATAACCCTAGGTAGTCACCATGCCTTGCTGTGCCTTTGACCCCTTAATTTGTAATTTGTTAAAATGAAAGGTGTGAGTATTTCAAAAAAAAAATGCCCAGTAGGCTCTGTGCAAGTTAATCAATCTATACAGGTATATAAGAAAAATAGATATGCAAACTCTACAAGGTAATACTTGAAGGTAAGTCTGGTATTGAAGGCATGTATGACCCCGAAAGCTACTCTAGACCCGAAGGCAACTCTAGACCCGAAGGCAATTCTAGGCTTGAAGGCAAGTCTTTGCTCGAAGGCAACTATATTTCCGAAGGCAAGTCTAGGCCCGAAGGCAAGCAATCACATCAATTATATACTAAAGGCACTCATATAGTATAGATTGTTAACTATAATTGTGCAAAAGTAAAGTTGAGAATTGAATTTTTAGCCTACCTTAAATCTTTCTCGAGTTTGAGCTTAATTTGTGGTGAGAAATCAGTCCTCTAGCTATTCGTACTCTTCGTCTAGTCAATAAGGAGTTTAATTTACTTTAATGGGCTTAAATATTAAATATTTACAAATGCTATAGAATTTAAGGACTAAAATTGAAATAATATAGAAGTTTAGGGGTTGATTTGAAAGAATTGAATAGTTTGAGCGCTTAATATACAATAAAATTGAATTAAAAATACTTTCGAATAAATTATAAGACTTCTAAAATATTGAGGACTTAGGTGCAAATAAATTTTGGGGGCTAACTTAAATAAAGAAGGAAAATTGAAAGATCTAAGTTGAAATAAAAGTTTAGGGGCTAAATTGTAAGAATCGAAAGGTAGGGACCTAAAATAAATAAATTTTAAGGGGCTTACCTAAATCAAATAAATAAATTGGGGGACTCAATTTGCAAATATAATTTGGGGATTAAATTATAAAAATTAAAAGTTGAGGATTTATTATTTAAAAGAAATATAGGGACCAAATTAAAAGAAATTATAAAACCTAGGGACTAAAGGGGAATTAGTTTAAATCAAAATCCCCAAATTCATAACATAAACCCCTAAACTACATTGGCTTCTCTCATTCTCATCCCTGGCTTAGTTCAACTGATAGGAACTCGGGGGAAGAAGGTGGTGGTACGGGCGGCGAAGGTCAAGTGGAGATTGGCAGTCCTATTGGCGGTGGTAATTGAAGAAGATGAAGCACGGAATTGATGGTTAGAGTCTAAGAGAAGAAGTTTGGTTTTCTTGAAATTCAATCCATATTTCTTCCGATTTTCTTCCTCCTAATTAGTCCTAAGGTAGTGAGGGAGGTGTGGTGATGTGGAAATGGAGGTTTTGCTCGGTGTAGATGTTGGTGATGATGTATGTACACTGAGCTCTGTGTGTGTGTTTGATGGAGATGGTGGTGTTGCTTGGTTGTGTTGGTGAAAGTGGTGGTTGGTTGGTGGTGAAAGTGGTGGTGGTAGTGGAAGTGGCAGCGTGGCAGTGCTTGGTGGTTGTTGGTGGCTGTGGAAGGCAGCTACTTTTGCTGCTATGTTATTGCATAAGTGTGGCTGTGGATGGTGTACTGAAATGAAAGGTGATGGTGATGCTGTGTAACTAAGGCTCACTGCTAGTTGTAATGTGATGCAAACATAGTAAAAAAAAAAGGGAGAAAGTGCATTGAAATCACGTGAAATAAAAAGGATTACTCTTGCTTGATGTTGAATGAGAATGGAGGAATTGAAGATGATGAATATGGTGCGATTAAGAGGATAGAGTTGGGGTTAGGGTTAGGGTTTGAAGTATCCCAATTACAGGTATTTAAGTGAAATACTTGGGTAAGGAACTTAGTTAAAGTGTTCTTGGTGGGCAAGAAATACAAATGGGTTTTAAATGGGCTTTTAATTGGAGTGGATTGCCTCTATACAAGTTGGACTACAATGGGCTTTAAATTGGATTTGAAGGTAACATTGTGCTCTAATGAATAAAACTAAGATTTTTTGGGCTAAAATAAACAACTTTGAAAGTTTTGGTCCCAAATATGAATTTGAAAAATAAATAAACTTTATAAATTATGTTCTTGTAATGATTAAATATAATAATAAATAATATAAAATTCGACTAGTTGAGAGTACATTATTAAATCCTTTAGGTGAAGTTGTAGCGATACTTTTAGGAAATTTTATTTAATTAAATAGTTTTATTTATGAAAAATTCGCGATAACTATATGTTGTTTGTTTATATTTCTATCCTGAACATATGAACATTTGTCTTGTTGCATTACTTAAAAAGATGTGTCTTAGATGAACAAAAAAAATTTTCATATCAGCTTTACATCTTATCCTTCATTGGCTTTCTGCTTCCTCTACTTTTTCCCCTTTTTTTGAATTATTGCTTCTTTTCCTTTAATGACAATATACTTTTGCAATTTCTTCTATTATTTTCATAATAATCACATCGCCACATCTCATACAATGAAGCTTATCTAAAATTGATTTTATTTTATCCCCCTATTTTGGGCTACCTACACCTTTCTTTGATATTGGCTCTTTCACTAGTTTTTGTGCAACTTCTTCGGCTATTGTCCAATCTTCATTGTTCACTGAGATAATTGCATGAATGGCCAAAAAATGTCTTGTCAAGTCAAGTTGGACTAATTTTAAAAATCAATGTAAGAGTGGCCAAATTTATTAACAAAATATCTAATATACCCTTCAAATATATTAAATAGAATTAGGTTATTTAGTGGCTCAAGAAATAGTCATTAACCAATGTATAAATGTAATTATATCTTATATTGGATAATAACCCATTTGAAAAGACATTGATTTTGCAAAAGAAAAAGAGAAAATAAAAGATGCCATTTCTGCCTCCTCGAACGATTTGGGCAAAAAAGTGAGGGCAAAAAAAGTTCTCCATTGATGTGTAGAAATCATGCTTTAGTAGTTTGAAAATTTAAAGAAACTTGAAGGTTGAAGGTAAGGAATCTGACTTCTTCTCTATTTACACATAATGTATTTAAAAGACCATGTGTACATACTTGTAAAAATAAGCTTGTTAAGGGAGAACCTAATGTAATGGTGAAATCAAAGTTACTGAATATTTACTTTAATAAATGGGATTTTGGCGGAAATGGTCCCAAAAAACTAGTCGAACTGCAGATTTAGTCCCAAATAATTAAAGGTAGCACAAATGGTCCTAAAAAAAACTTTGGTGCGCAAATGGTCCAAATGGACCATTTCTTGTCTTTAAATCAATTTTCTTTATTTTGTCCTTTTGTCTTGAGGATATTTTGGTCAAAAACATTAGAAAAAATTACACAAATGGTCCTCACCTTTGCGGGTTGTTAAAATCAGGTCCTAAAGCTTTTAATTTTGTTGCATTAGTCCAAATTTTAATTAAATTATATAATTTTATATTTTACCTTTTTAAGTAGATGCAATTTGGTCCACAAATAATTTTATCGAATTAATTTGACACTAATTAGATAATTTTACCGAAAATCTTCAACGTAATAACATTTATTTATATTTTCTTTTGCATTAGATATGCGTATATTTTGATTTTAATTAATCGTTAACAGTAAATATAATTATTGTATCTTCTTAAAATTTTAGTATTCGTGTACTATTGTAAAAATAAAAATATAACGAATATAAAAAATAAAATAAAATACATACGTGCACATTTTGATTTCGAAAAACAGATATAAATGAATTGTTGTACCTAAATAAAATTTTATTAGAAATATATCTATGTAAAAAAAATATACTGGATACAAATAATTAATTAAATCAAATAAAAAATAAAAAAAACCCAAATCCCAACCACCCCACCCCACCCCCAACCCAATCCCAAAACCACCACCACCATCGGTGGTGGTGGTGAATCACCACCGGCTTTGGTGGTGCCCATGTGAAACCGGTGGTGGCGGTGGTGGCACTTGGTTTCATTGGTGCCACCCGATCTGATGGTCACCACGGATCTGGTGGTGACCACCAGATCTGGCTGGTGGTGGCACCACCACCACCGATGGTGGTGGTGGTTTTGGGATTGGGTGGGGGGTTGTGTGGGGTGGAGTGGGATTTGGGTTTTTAATTTTTATTTGATTTAATTTAATTAATTATTTGTATCCAAAGATATTTTTTTACATAGATATATTTCTAATAAAATTTTATTTAGGTACAACAATTCATTTATATCTGCTTTTTAAATCAAAATGTGCACGTATGTATTTTATTTTATTTTTATATTCGTTATATTTTTATTTTTACAAAGAGTACACTAATACTAAAATTTTAAGAAGATACAATAATTATATTTCTTAACGATTAATTAAAATCAAAATATACGATATCTAATGCAAAAACATAAATAAATGTTATTACATTGAAGATTTTCGTAAAATTATCTAATTAGTGTCAAATTAATTCGATAAAATTATTTAGACCAAATTAAGATCTACTTAAAAAAAGGTAAAATATAAAATTATATAATTTAATTAAAATTTGGACTAATGCAACAAAATTAAAAACTTTAGGCCCTGATTTTAACAACCCGCAAAGGTGAGGATCATTTGTGTAATTTTTTATAATGTTTTTGACCAAAATATCCCTGCACAAAAGGACAAAATAGCAAAATTGAAGGAAAAAAGGTGCGCAAATGGTCCATTTGGACCATTTGCGCACCAAAGTTTTTTTTAGGACCATTTGCGCTACCTTTAATTATTTGGGACTAAATCTGCAGTTCGACTAGTTTTTTGGGACCATTTCCGCCAAAATCCCATAATAAATTAATTTTTACCAATTTATATTTTTGATTTTCCAACTATATTATAGTAGCAAATGTGATGGATTTCATCATTGAAATCTTTTGCAAGTGAAAGATGTTGTGGTTTATTAATGTCATTAATGGTGAATGTTTAAGGTTGTAAAAATGGTGGTTGTTGAAGATGATAAACGTATGACAACTAATTGTAATGATGAAATCTCTTTCTCGCCAATTTAAATAGTTGAGCATTCCATATGGAAAAATGTATTTCTAGACGTTTGTGAATTGTCTTTCTTGCCATTTTAAATAGTTATGTGTTACATATGGCAAATGTATTTCTTGACATTTTAATTGTTTTTCTCAACATTTTTAACTGTCTTTCTCGCCATTTTAAATAGTCGTGTGTTACACAAGCAAAAATGTATTTCTTGATGTTTGTAAATTGTCGAGATAGAAAGCTAGTATTTCATTGTAGATGATCTAAATTTCTCGTGCTGTTAGATAAAATAATGTGACTAACACTATTGCAGAAGGAGATGAAGAGGATATCGATATTGTACAGGGTAAAATATTTTTTAGTAAGAAACAATTGCATTGAAGGGTCGAACTAAAAGCATTGACTCAGAATTTTCACTTCAAAGTCCATAAATCAAACACTCGTACGCTTACTTTATGTTGTGCTAACAACAATTGTCAATGGATGGTATGTGCTTGCAAGATTAAAACTACCGAAATATTTAAGATTCAAAAGTACTTTGGCATCCACATGTGTTCCTTGGATGTGCGTCAACATTTTGATAGACACGCAACAGGTTTGTTAATTGCCCATCACATCAAGCGTCTAATTGAGGACGGAAACCAATACTATGTGCTAGTTGGAATTATTGGAGATAGGCAACGTCAGTTTGGAGTGCATGTTGGATATAGCAAAGCATGGAGAATATTTGAAAAAGCAGAAATTATCCTTCGTGGATCACTTGAGAAGAGTTTTCAAAAATTATCTTCGTATTGCCATGCGTTGACGAACATGAATGAAGGAACAATAACACATATCGAGCTTGACAGGAGTAATAGATTCTTGTATTTCTTCTTAGCCTTTGGTCAAAGTATACGTGTATTTCAACAATATTTATGAGCAGTGATCTGTGGTAATGGAAGTTATTTTAAGGGTAAGTACAAAGGAACCATGCTTGTTGCTGCTGCCCACGATAGAAACTATAACATATATCCAATAGCATGGTGTGTCGTGCATAGAGAGACGAATGAATCTTGGTATTGGTTTATGTCTAAGTTGAGAGATATTGTTGGGGACTCAAGAAGGCTAGTATTCATTTTGAATAGGAAGAATTGTATAAAGAGATCAATCAATATGTTGTTTCCCCATGCATATCACGGTGCATGTATATGGCATATAGAGAAGAATCTAATTGGATCGCCATATGGTAATGCGGCTTCGGTAGTATTGTTCAAAAAGGCAGCGCATGCGTATTGCATTGGTGAATTTGAATAGTTGATTGGGCGTGTTGTCGCAATACGCCAAAAGTTATTTTATTTCCTTACTCGGTTTCAAAACTACAAATTAATGTAGAAGTGGTAAGTAAGGGTCGAACCCAAGAGGAACGGTGTTTAATCTAGTTGTTCTTATCAATTAATCTAGAAATGGGGGTTTTGTGAAGTTTGATGAAATTCGAAAATAAAATGACAAAATAAAAGAGATGAAAATGAAACAATTGAAGATATATCTAGTTCTCGGGTTCAGTTGTGTCAATATCTCATGTTGATCTTTCCCATGCAACATGTACTATCCCTTCTCCAATTTATCAACTCCAATTAATCAATACGATCTGATTAACGAATTCTTCCTTAAGTGTATTAAATTAAAGTGAACTCTTTAACTTAACATCTAGCTATTGGATAACCCTAAACAAGTTCTTAGGATTTAATGCAATGCTAGTGTGAAATGAACAAGAAGAATGAGTTGAATTAGATGATCAATTTCACAAACTTGAATTAATACATCTAAGTTGATTTATTAACAAATATGCATGACATTCGATTGCTACTGTGGATTGGAATCTAGTGACAATTACGGATCAAAAGTTCCAATCCTAGCACATAACTTGAACTTAAAGATTAATTGATTCAATTGGCCAAAGTGAATGCAATAATCACATAAATTCAAAACGGGTTTAAAAGCATAACAAATCAACAAATTGAAGTAGAGGAATAGATAAAACGTTAGCAAAGAGTTAGAAAAGATAACAACATGATAATTGAACACAACGCCCCCCTCGAACTAGATAGAGAAGTCTAACTACTCATATTAGCGGGTATCACCACTGCTATATGATAGATTATACTTCACTATCTCAAGTAATATATACAAACTATAGAAATCACGTAAATAATGCTAAGAATTAAATAGAGAAGTCTAACTACTCATATATGCGGGTTAACATACTTATAGCAGTATGTAGTGTATCACCTCTCGCAATATATGAGAAATTATCTTTCTCAAACATGAAAAATAAAAGAAGAAGAGAAATTAGTGAAGAAATGCTCCGCTAATCATATTCACGGCCGAAGTATCGTCGATTGATTAATCGAACCTAAATTTAGGTTTTTACTTCCGCCGGAATATGAAAAACTAAGAGCTTTCAAGCTTGAACTAAGAACAAATGATGAAGAGAATTTTATTGAGGAGAAAATTGGAGAGAATCACAAGCTAATTCTCTCTACAAGTTGTGTGATTCAAGCTTGGAAATGCCTCTATTTATAGGCAAAATATTACACCAAAAAATATTAAAAAATCATAAAAGTCTTCATTCATGAGTCTATTGTGGTGTGCTCAAGTTGTTTTATCTCTAAGAAGTCAAGAAAATACCAAAAAACACATTTTATGGTAGGTGGAGTTCGCTGGTCAAAATCTGCAGTGGTGTCAGGCGTGACTCGAGTCACCGCGCGATTCTGCCTAGTCACGCGTGAACGAGGACCAGGGACGGTTGCAGGCGTGACTCGATCACTTGCGGCGCTGATCGAGCATGATCGGACGTGACTCGAGTCACTTGCGGCGCTGACTCGATCACGTGCGGCGGTGACTCGAGTCACCCGGAAATTGCACACCAAGTCCCTCAACTTTTTAATGTTCTTCATTTTGGTCCTTGACAAATTGCATTTTGGTCCTCCAACTTTTTGAAAAGATTCACTTTGGTCCCCAGACTTTTGAAAAGTTGCACTTTGGTCCCCAACAGTTTTGGCTTTGACGCTTTTAGTCCTTTTTCTTCAAATGGCCATAACTTTCACTAGGAAACTACGATTTGAGATCTGGAAAAAGTTTGGGAATCCTCTTTTGATGTTATTCTACTTTGGCACAAGAAAAATTGTAAAAACAACTTTTCATAAAATTGCATCGGAGGTCCTCCATCTTTGATTCGCTTGCCTTTTTGGTCTCGAGTTTCCGTTTTCATTCGATTTTCATCCTTTTTGACTCCTTTTGATTCTTTGTGACCCTAAACACCACAATAAAGGAAAAACACATAAAACGGAACATATAACATTAATAAAACACACAAATACGTAAAATAGAAGAGTTATTTAAGTACTTTCGTAGCACTTATCATTGATGATGCGAATAAGGCGTATTAAACTTGGGGCGGTAGGTTAGCTGGAAAAAGATGGAGTGTCGAACTGGTCTTGAGCACTTTTTCGAGGCAACCGATACAATATCATGGCCAACAATGTTGCAGAGTCCCTGAATATAGTCCTTCGACGACAAAGTTGTTTTCCAATCACAACATTGGTTTAAGTATTATTACACTAATGGAAACATGGTTCAATGAGAGAAGAATGACATCATTCGATTATTCTGTTGCTTTAACCTCGATGTTAGAGTGATAGTTGCTTAAGTTATTGACTGCAGGAAATGGGATACAAGTGCATGAAGTGAGTGAGACGGTCATTGAGGTTGGGATAGGGGAGAATGTTCACACCATCGATCTTGTTGGACACACATGCTCTTGTTGCTTGTTGTGAATTTCAACTGCGCCAAATTTCATATGCACATGCATGCTGTGCCGCATGCACTAAACTTATGTCTCTGTATGGCCTGTGTGGATGATATTATGTAATAGAGTTTTGGATAGTGGTATATAATGATGTCATGCATGACGTCGGGTAGGAGGTCGACTGGGTAATTCCTCATGAAATATAGCGAGTACAAGTTTTACCTCGTGCTGTGCGTAGGCCACTTGGTCGACCAGCCTCTAGCGCAAATGATCTAGAACAGAAATGCTAATATCATCTCAAAAATGCAGACATTGTTCTCGAATGGACCACAATAGATAGACATTTAAGAATCCTTTAAACTCATGATGCTAAACATTTTGGAAGACCATCTGTATTGCAGTGATGGTTTTCATTTCTTCTTTTCCTGTCGTGGATATGCATTTCTCGTGTCAATGTTTTGTGTTTTGTGCACAGTTGGAAAATGGTTGTTAATAGACCGATTGAAAAAATCCCTCCATATTTTTTGAAAAGATATTATTAGTTGCAAACAGTATCTATGTGAAGTACACATTACATGTACTGAGCTATGGTAGGAATTATTTGTAGGATTATTCACCTTTCACTATCATTAGTTTTAAGTGTTGACACTTGAAATTCAGTAAGGCTTCCCGACATCTTACTTGTTGAGAATGACAATACGTGTCTGCAATTCTTGACGTTATGATAAGTGTCATGATGGGCACATGACGTATTGCAGGTATAATTACATAGACGTCTTTCTCTTTCAAATTTCGAAATTGACATTTCACACATATTTAACATATACACTTTTAAGTTGCAAGTGTCATTACATATCAATGGTTTTTTTAAGTATTGGCACTTGAGATTTAGTAGACTTGCCTGATATCTTAATTGTCCAGAATGACGATATGCATCTACAATCCTCGACGTTGATGAATGTCATGATGGACACATGATGTAATGCCAGTGTAATTTCCTACACGCCATGTCCTTTCAAATTTCAAGATTGACGTTTTACACATATTTAGCATATGTATCACCTCTCGCTAGTCGAGATGAGTAGTTTCCAATTTGAGTTGCATAGAATAATAAAACAAGATATCGAAATCATTAGCAAACAAGATGCCACATACAAACTACCAAATTGACACATCCACTAATAAAGTAAACTACATCGAATCACAAGTTTTCCATTACAATATAAGGTTTTCTTATGATAAAAACCATAACCAACGCATTTATAGGGTAGTTATAATCAAATTGCCTGACCTATTTACACAATAGATTATAATGATTCAACTACGACCAACAAGTGCATATAATAAGGTACATGGGCATCTAAACACATCAACAATAAACAATGGATTTAAAAGTCGACCTTTTTGGTGATGATAGATGCATAATCTCTTTCGTCCTTATCATCAAAACTGATAACAATAGGGTTAACCATAGGATTTCCCATTCAGGCGTGCACAATCTCTATCTCGTCCTCATCGTCAAAGTGTAGGCCACGTTCACCAGCATTGTCATGATTTTCACCAAAGTAGTTGTCATTTCCACCAATGTTGCCAATGTTTTCACTGACACAACCATTTTCAAGGACCACTATCTCGGCCACATCGAGTTGAGTAGGATCCCCATACATACCGGCATGATAGTTTAGCCCCATGTCTCCAACATTCTCATTATGGTTATATGCCCAAGCAAGGGGTGGAAGCGGATTATTAAACCCATTTGGAACGAAATAGCCATTTTCTTCAAATGCCATCACGTCCTTGTCGAGTGGAATTGGATCCTCATACGTACCGGAGTGATGGTTTGGAATAATAGCTCGAACATTGCATTCGAATGGCATTTTGTCTCTTCAGGGAAGTAGTGTTTCACAAAACTTAATGTTAATATAAGAATGGGTATGGATTAGCAATTGGTATTGCCATGTATGCCTATGAGAAAATGTGATGGAGATTAAATAGTTCTCAACTAACACCATCAAATTAAGTTGTCAAAGTGACATTTGAGTGACATTCTTCAAATCAACTTATGTGATTAATGTACTATTTCCAACTAAAACTGCCATCCAATGGCAAGGTCAACTCTTTGATTTTGTGAAACTAGATACCTAGTAAGTTTCAAAAAGTACATATGACATCATGACGTTGGTCCAATCACAATTCTCTGGCCTATCTATGTTAAGAAGGACGTTTGCTAAAAATTTTAGACATTCTCTTCATAAAGTTTCAAGAAATATTATTGCACGACACCTCAATTAAATAATCTCGACACTTGTATATCAAGAAAGACACTTGATTGCTGCAATTCCTACTACTTGATTCAGCACATGCCTGACACTTTTTGACACTTTAAATGTCATGAACGACATTATGAAGCCGAAATTCTATATGTTTTAGTAAGTAAGTATCTTGAAAGACATATGGCTGTTTGACAATTTTTGACATTTTAAATGTTAAGAAGGTCATTCTTTAGTTGAAATTCTAGATATTTTAGTAAGTAAATGTCTTGGAAGATATATGACTATCCGACACCTTTTGACACTTTAAATGTCTAGAACGTCATTCTGCACCTGAAATTCTAGACACTTTAGTGAGCAAATGTCAAGAACAATATTGTAGATGTTTGGTAATTAATTCTCAAGACTCCAATACATAACTTCAATGTAAAGCTAGACTAGCTCATTCAACGAGCGATTCACACATGGCAAACAAAATAACAGCTACCATCAAAGTCACCGTCTAACACATACATTGCCCATGCACACTACATATGCAAATGCCACGTAGAGAAAAACCGTCACATTACATTCACAAAATACATGTCCATGTGAATCTATCAAAATGAGATGAGGAAAAGAGAAGGTGACGGAAGAAAGTCCATATTAATTGGAACAAAAATTTCCTAATATACGATCACCCAATACCTACTTCTTTCTAGGATGAGGAGTGGTGTATTGTGTGCGAATCGTGGCCTCTGATTTTTCAGCCTCTTGGATGGTGACCTCCTACGGAGTACTAGTGGCTCATTGTCTTGTTCCCACTCACTACTTCATTCTCGGCCTAAACCACTGCGTTGCGTTCAGAAACTCCAACATTATCATCCATACGAAATAGGATCCTCGGTGATGAAGTACTCCCATAGGGAAATATGGTTCTCAATGATGAAGTTAAGCAGGAAGACAAGTTCAGTCAGCTTATCCATAGGGGGGGGGGAGTGTAGCATCTTTGTCACCCATTTTTAGTCCTAATGATGAGAGCCGATTAACTCGTTCATACATAGCGCTCACGTCCAAATGGTAGTCAACTCTTGATAGAGTAGGATGATGTTTTCGTTTGTTTTCAATAATGTCTAACTGCTGGTTTAGTTCCTCCTTAACATCATCAGTCTTCTTTTCAATTGTTATGGTGTGTGAGTCCAATAGTTCTTGAATGACAACTATATCAAAAGTACATGCATGTATCGACTTACCTCTGGCAGCGTCATCATCTCTTGCCTCTTCGTCGCTCTATCCAACTGGCTGCGAGGGAGCTTTTCCACTTTTCTTTCGCCTTTTCGGGTCTCGGTTCTCTATTCCTATTTGCGGTACGGCCTCTTGAATTTTCGTCATGTCCAAAAAAATTTTGTCGAACACCTCATCTGCAATATCAGATAGAGGCTTCATACTTGTCCAGACGTGCTTATGTTGTTCGTCTTTAGATGGACGAAGTGTAGACCACACATGCAGCATCAAGAGAACAATATCATTAAGTGTCAGAAAAAATAAAAAAAATACAAATAGTAGCCCATATTATATGCTAAGGGAATACTTACAGTGTTATTTTCGATGTGGTCCTCGTACGTGGCCAATTGCGTTCGCCGTAACCCTTCCCATAGCATAATTCGAGACAAGCCATCTCCAATTTTCATGGAAAAAGTTGATCCAATCTCTAGAATTGCCTCGTAGATCCAAGCTTAGGCATTTACAAGAATGAAAATCACTTTATCATTCTATTTATAACAAAGAATCACAAGACAACATAGTAGAATTTTATAACTTTTCTTCAGTGAGGACAATGCACTTACCTGCAATGATATAGGAACTCTATATAGCATGTAGGACATCTGATCTTTGGCTTTCAGCTTCACCATATCAGCCTTTTTAGCCCAAGGACGCTTCATTGATTTAATTAGAAGGTCATATGATATCCTTCCCCACGAGGACGTTAAGAAGAAGGGCAAATCATTAATAACGGACAGTGTTTCCATACTTACATCAACCCTTTTATCTTGCGTAGTAAGAACACTTTCAACAATTAGCTCTAAACCTAACTTGTACTTATCATTCTGAAGTTTGCAACCATCAAACTTCTTGTATAAGTTAGCCACTGAATTTTTCTCAATTCCCTAAAAGTTTTTATCATATATACGATGTTTGTTAACAATTTTCTCCACCTCTGATCCAGTTGGAATGCTAGTACAATTTCAAACCGCAACCAATGCGTACTCTTGCATCCCAAATCGAAGACACTTCTCATTGACCATAAACCTCGGCAATAAATAATTTTACCTACCATGAGTTGAAAAAGTTGAGCGGAGGACTTCTACTTAGGTAGTTCGCTTTGGTGACCTAGAAAACTAGCCTTAAAGTCAGCTTTTTTACTTGTCATCAAACTTCGTCAAGACTTTGTCTATGAGCTCCATATTTGAAAATTTGCAAACTTTTGCATTAACCCATTCTTCCTCCAGCACAACATACCTAGGTGACATGGCTACACAAAAAAAGGAAAGAAAAAAGGAAGAATGAAAAACATTCGATAACATGCTACATTGAAGTTGAAGCGACAAATATATGCACTATGTCATATTTGATTTTTTTTAAAGATTCAAGCTAAATTTGAATTTTGCACGGCTAAGGCATTCAACCATCTTGAAATCATATATAAAGCTAATATTGTATTTAATCTAACACATATACGAATAATGCAAACTATAGCGTGCACCCACTCTTTCATTATCATACAAGTAAGAACTAATTCGTAACAACAACAATAGCTCAAAGCTAAATTCAACATTAAACCTTATAATTGCAATTCTTCTAACTAAAGTTAAAGTTGGACAACTTGCAATGAATGATTGACTAAAAAATTTAGGTAGGCTTTCAAAAATTACAAATCAACTGAGATTACAAATAAGAGTCCAATTCAAGTTCCTCATATAAATCACTAGTCATCTAATCACCATTGAATAGTAACTTTTTCCCTTAGGCCTTTAACCACAAACACTAGTCGTTTACGAAAGTTTCAAAAGGGTACAAAAAAATTAGGGTTTCTTGGTCCAGTTTCTATCTCGGTGAACTTTTTTACTTCTGAGACACTATCATACAAGTAAGACACTTAGTGGGGTGTATCTAATTCAAAGTTTCAAGGAATTTAATGGACATTTTTAATACATTTTATTTTGGTGGATTTAATTAACGTTAATTGATTTTAATAGATTTTTATATATTCCCAAGGATTTAATATAATTTTATCAATTAAAAATTTATGGACTTTAATGGACTTCTAAGGACTTTCATCTTTTTCAAAAAAAGAAAAAAAAAGGAATCTAACACCATCCCACAAAAGTTTTCAATAGAAACTATATATATATATATATATATATAAAGAAAATGACAGAAATTTCAATCTATTTTTTTATTAATTGAAAAAAATTTTCATGCCTAGCACATCGAAGTTTTTTTAATATTTTTTTATTTCACTTAATTCTAGTTAATTCCAATTACTTAACTGAAAATAGATTTGCCCTACTTCAAAAATGGTTCAGCCAAGATTTCTACATCATATACAGTCTTCATTCCAACTAGATCTCCTTTCTCTGCGTCATATACAACTTCGCGGATTTGATCTCCTACCCACGCCGACGTAGCGCCCTGTGGTGGTGCAAGTCATCCTAATTTTTTTGTAGTATCCACGTTGGGTCGGATGAATATTATAGTATCCGCTGGGTCGGATGAATAATACATACCCCCTGATAGTGAGGGGCTCATGCGCGGCCCACATTTTTTCCCAGCGTGGGTACGTACCCATGTGGCTAGGAGAAAAGGGGTCCACAACTTTGGTCTCTTTTATCTTTCCTCTGGCCATCCCTAACGTCAATCAAAAGAAGCTCTGTCCTAATTGACTATTGTCTCCATCTAATGAATCTAGCAATCCTTTAGCAACAAAGAAGCGTTCCCCAATTCCAATTTTGGGCAGTCATCTCCTCAGCTTTAATTCCAAATTTCGACCCATGAAATCTTTTTCCAGTTAGCGCCAATCATCTAAACTTACCATATATGGTGATGATGCAGCGAATTAGGGACATTTGTTTGAGGCGTTAGATATGGCTTCGCTATGGATCTGTTGCAATTTTGGTTTGCGAGAATACTCATTGTAAGTAATAAAATTCGATCGACTCGAACTATTATTAGTAATATGTCATTTTAGGCTGCTGTGTTATGCAGAATTTGGTTTTTTGAATTAGACATCCAATTGGTAAATAAGCATGTGCTATTTTAATCGTTCTAGGCACCAGCTTTTGGAAGTTTAAGGGCAAACATGTATCTTTTCTTGAAGATTAGGGGATATTAGATATAGTATATATGATTTTGGATGTAACTGTGTTGATTTTCAGTCTTGCAAATACACTAATCTCTGCAAATACAACTGCAGTTGATAGTATATATTGTTTTTAATAAGATTATTAGTTAATATCTGGGTTTGATTGTGTAGATAAAGTTGTAGTGGTTATAATAATTAATTAATATCTAGGCCTGTCTGTTGCCTTCTCTTCATTTTCTGCCCACTTGCTATTTTTCTTCATTCTTTTTGCACAATGCCTTTTATATTTACATAGAAGGATTTGTTAGCACGTAGTAGTCAACCTAAGAAACTTTGATGGGCTCATTGCCTTCTCTTGATGGTGTGCTTTAAATGATATTGGCAGCTACCTCTTCTGCATAAGGATTTGTTCTCATCTGGGCTGCAGAAGAGATTAGGGAGTCTTCTTAATGGTCCATCTGGACTGGAAAGTAAATTCTTGGCACTAGCCTGTTTGACTTTCTCCACTGCGACGTACATCAGACTTTACTCGTGCTGACAAGTAAGCCTTGTGTCTTGATGCTTGGTTTCGGAATTCTCTGTCAAGAGAAACTTGGATTGGCTCATTGCCTTCTCTTGATGGTGTTGTAACACCGCATGTCAACTTACGTATATTTATGAATTATTTTATAAAATTATTTATTTTACTCCACAATAAGTGAATTGAATATTTTAAATTGTAATCAATACTTATTATTGACAATTATTGAGTTTTGTTTTGCAGTGGAGGAACTCGAACGCCATCACGCACAATGTGCCAATTAGAATGTTTTATTTAATGAGAATGAGCTTAAGTGTTATGTTATTACGTTTTTGTTTAAATTATTTGCAATTTAAATGTTTTACTGCTTGCTTATGATTGAACAGAAGAAAACAATAATGATAAGTTAGAGTGGTACATTTTAATTTCAGGGTTAATTTATTTAACCCTATTCCTGAGTCCTAGACTTTAAAATCCAATATTACATCTAGTATTCTTAGCCCAAGATAAAATTTTCTTATTGGACCTAAATATACCTAAAGACCTAAGGGTGGAGGCCCAATTAGAGTTCATGATATAAAACCCAACTAAACAGCCCAAAGACTCATATTATGAATCACGTTTGCCCCCTATCTCACAATCTCTCTCACGCCTCAACTTCGTCCATCTCATGGGTTCCTTGAACAACCTCGCATCTTCTCTCTTCTTGTGTCCTCAATTTGCTTCCACTCTGGTAATATCCTCTTGTTGTCTAATTCTACCCTAGAATAGTTTTGTTAGGGTTAATACTTGAAGTTTATGGATGAATTGAAACTTTGACGATTGGAGAAAGGTAAGTTATTTGATTCTTCAAGCTAGATATATGTATACTCATTAAGCCATCAAGGTGTTTGATGAATTTCTTGAAAGAAAAACCAATGTGTTATTCAAACTGTGATTTTTCCAGCTTCTGCCCTTTTCTTTGAAATCCCATAACTTTTGCTCTAAGTTTATTTTATGGATGATTCAAATTGGAAAACGACCCCCTATGAGTTATATATCATCTAGAACTGGTTTGACCTCATTCGGAGCCCTGTAGAAGATTTTATGATACTTCTCGTGAGACTGGGCAAATTCCACCCGAGAACAGGGTTTTGCCCGGTTAAAAAATGGTTTTGATGCCTAAATGTGCTTATAATGAGCTGATTTTCAAGTATGTTAAACTTAAAAGGGTATTCCACCTCTGATATGAATTTCATGATTTTATGACATCGTTTCCTATTGAAAATGATTTTTCAAAGTTTGCTGCCCCGAGCAGAAACCTTTCCAGCTTCTCATGTTAGAGTGGATCTTGAATAGAGTGAAAGATTTAGTGTGATATTATGTCTTGTGCTTGAGTCCTTATTGTTGGAAATATATGGACATGATGTGATGATGCATGTAGGATTAAGACTAGCCAATGTTTCACTAAGCCATTAAAGTGTTTGATGAGTTGCTTGAAACAACAACAAAAAAAACCAATGTATTGTATAAAGTGTGATTTTTCTCAATTTCTGCACTTAACTTTGAAATGCCCTAACTTTTAGCATAAAGGGCATTTCTTGGTGATTCAAAGTCGGAAAGTGATCCTCTATGAGTTATCTATCATTTGAAATTGATTTGACATCATTTGGTGACCTGTAGAGGTCTTTATCACACTTTTAGTAAGCATGGGCAGGTTGTACCCGAGAACAGGGTTTTTCCCGGATCAAAAAATTGTTTGATGCTGTAAAAGTAATTCCCATGAGCTAATTTTTAAGTATGATGAATATACATGAGTTTTCTAACGTCTGCATAAATTTTAGAATTTTATGATATCGTTTGCTATTTTAAATAATTCTATAAACCATAATATCTTTCATAGTTTCTGTGGTTAGAGTTGAAAACTTACTGTGGCTTCTACAATCAGAATTTAGAGGTGATTTTAATCAATGAGGTATCTCTATGAGTTAGTTATTGAACCAAATTGGAATTATGTGACTTCATGCTTTAATTTGTGGGTTATGCCAATTCTTGTTGGGATTGACGGATTAACTTGAATTCAATGTGGTAATTCTTTAGAAAGCATATCGTTAATGTTCTTATTATTCTTCTAGGACTTATTACATGTGTAAATACATGTATGTGGAGTGGTGACGAATAACCTAAGATGGTATAGTAATGTATCGCAGTTATAAGATAAAGTCCTAGGAATCAATGGCGTTAAACTAAATGATGACGAATTAGGATCGTTGGCACGTTGATTCGTGAGCTGACTAAGGACACCTCCACTTGCTTCTCAAAGTAAATTGCTGTGGATTTCAGGTAAGTAAACTTTACGTAGTTGCATGTAAGATGAATGGGTTAAGGTAAGTTGATGTGCTTATGTGGCCTCTTTGCAATGATGTATGATTTTAGCACTATTTGTTTTATGTTGTATAAACACTATACATGCTAAGCAATGATCAAACATGCATAAACATTAAACCATTGCATCCATGAGCACGTTTGGTCAATGGTTTGAAAGAATAAAGTTTCGGTTGAAAAGTGCAAGTTTTGAAAGAAAGTTATCTCAAGTTTTAAGAAAGAATGGGTGTACCTCTACGTCATGAAAGGGGTGAGTGGGAAATAGGGCCGGGGACCGGCGTACCCGACCGAAAGTAATGTGAAAGCGAAAGAATTGTGAAAGTGAAAGTAATGAAAGTTTACCGCTTTGCGGTACTTACCGGTAGGATGTTTTCTGGTTCCAACTAAGAATGGCCCACTGCGTTTGATTGGCTAGAGGATACACCAAGTGAACTTTATTGACATTTTTAGCCTAATTTTTGGACTATGACAAACTTTAAATGTCATTGTAATTTTTTCTGACTATTCACTTATCGATCGTTTCTTTTTATTGTTAGGCTTCAAATCAAAATAAAGTTATTGATAGCGACCACACAATTTACCATCCAGCCACTATCTGTCTAAAATTTTTTCTGGCTAAAATTTTGCTACGTAGTAGGCGAGTTTCATATGTCACTCCTTTTTATGGACTTTTTCAGGGAAGTATCATTGAAATCATTACTAGCAATATGATTGTTTATGCATAATTGCTTATATGTACCCCTGATTGTTTGTTTGTGTTCAAAGTTAGGCGGGGGACGAAATTAGAAGTAGTTTATAAAGAATTATTCGGGTGGTGAGCAATGGATAGATGTAGTGAGGATTTTAAATTTTTATTTGATAACTACAGCGGCTAAAGATATTTTAGTTGGAATAAGTTTTACACGAATGGTGGCTTAATCTAATCAACGATCAAGACCACATAATTAAAAAAATGGAATTGTTTGTAGAGCACATGTCTCAGTGATGAGTTGATTGTCTAGGGTGCCAAATTAGTTGTTAATATGTGGTTGGAAATCAAGTTGATAAGCCTTACTATTTGATTGCACATGTCTAGCTAAAGTGGGGTTGAATATCCGGCAGTCACATGGCTTTTGCAGGTGACAATCATTGCCAATGGATAAACACTTGTTGTTTTCCCTCCACATTCTTCCTGTCCAAAATTGCTTGTTGTATCAGAATCATCCTTTCTTCAATGTCTACTAGTGTCAATAGTTAGGATTGTACCACCTCGTTGCCATTCTTCTTCTTCAACTGTGAAACATGAAACGCTGGATGTATTCTTGAAGTATCAAGAAACTCCAATTTATATGCCACATTGCCTACTCTGTACAATATTTAATAGCACTATAGTATTTAGCTAAAAGTTTCATGTCCTTCCTCATGAACACTGATGATTTTTGATAGGGTTATAACTTTAGATAAACCATGTCTCCAACTAAGAATTCCTTATCTCTATGCTTTGAGTGACATACTCGTTTCATCCTAGCTTGAGCTTCTCTGATAGCATCTCGAGCTTAATTATTTGATCTCTACTCTTGAGCTCTTCTTCTATTACTACCATTCTAGTTGTCCATGGAACATATGTTAACAATGAGGGAGAAGGGAGAAGGCCTCCCATAAACTACTTCCAATGTGGTTTGCTTTATTGCTGAATGCTAACTAGGGTTATCCCCACACAAAAAAAGGGGGTTATAGCAATATTCTACCTAAGTTAGCCATCAGGACCATAGTTTTGGTTTCATACTTGCGAAGCATCTTAAGTACATCTCCAAAGTTCACTTTACCACCCCACTGTGTCCGTCGATTTATGGCTATTAAATCGAACAAAAAGTAAAGGTAGTTCCATTAAGTTGAAACAACACTTGCCAAAAAAACTCGTGAAGGTGGAATCCCTATCACACACAATAGTTCAAAGCATTCGTTGCAACTTGAAAAAATTATCAAAAAAATATTCGAGTGACTCCAATGGTAGTGAAAGGATGGGAAAGAGCAATAAAATGAGCGTACTTTAAAAATCTATCTACAACAACGAGAATAGTAGATTTATTGTTGGAGAGTGGAAACCCCTCAATAAAATACATCGCAATATTTTCTAAAATTTGATTTGGAATAGGTAGTGGTTGTAAGAGATCCGTGGGTATTTACTTCTCAATCTTGTGCAGCTAACAATTAGCACGGTCTTTAACGAAATGCTTCATTGCTTTCCTCATCCCAGTCTAATAGAATTTTGATTGAATTCTTTGCATTGTTTTGAGAAATCCAATGTGGAAACTTCCATGATGTTGATCAATGGTTACTGGAACTAATGTGGATTTGGTAGCCAAATAAATTGTGTTCTTGAAAAACAAGATATCATCTTCAAATCTCCAAGGTCCTAAAGCTTCTATGTCTTTCACTTTTTGCACTAATTCTTGCAGCTCCTTACTTTCTTGTATTTCTCTTTTAATGGTTCCGGTCTATTCTAGTACTGGATAAGAAATAGCTTGTACATATGCCATGACTTTATCATCCCTCCTTCAAAGAGCATTTGCAGCTGCATTTTCCTTTCCACTTTTGTATTCCATCGCATAAAACCTATTAGCTTATACAACCATCTTTGTTCAGCCACTGCTATAATCTTTTGAGTACATAAATGCTTTAAACACTGGCGATCAGTACATACAACAAACCTCCTACCTAAAAGATAGGGCTACCATGTTAGAACCGCAAACACCAAAGCTAAAATCTCATTCTCAGAGGTTGAAAGTAACAGATGTTTCCTTTGAAGAGCGTGGCTAAAAAAGGCTATCGGCCTTTCTTGCATCAACATGGCTCCTACTTCAGATCCTAAGGCCTTGCACTCCACTATGAGTTCTTTGGAGAAGTCAAGTAAGGCTAACATCGGGGACTTAGTCGTTGCTTATTTTAGCTTTATGAAGGCAATTTCTATGGCATCATGCCAACTAAATGAATCTTTCTTCGATAACGTTGTCAGTAGCCTTGCAAGCTTGTCATAATCATTGATGAATTTATAATAATACCCTATGAGTCTAAGAAAGCCTTGTAAAGCCTTTGGTGTTTGCAATTTGGGCCAATACAACATCGCTTAAATTTTCTTGGATCTACTACCATGCCTGTACTATATATAAGATGGCGTAGGTGCTTAACTTCCCTTTGGCAAACTTGGTACTTTCAAACGTCCATATGCAAATTCCATAATTTACTATAGGACGCCAAAAAAATCCATTTCAGTGCCAAATCGATCAAGCGTGGAACTTTGCAGGTCAATTGGGTTTAAAGAACCAAAGTTTTAAAAAGGGATATGAGTCGAACTTCAAAATGGGTATTTATTGAAGACTTGAAGCCCTTTCTATCTAGATTCCAACATACTCTAAATCAATTCAATCAGACATCGAGATCGAAAGTTAAAACTAAAAAACTAAAGGTGGCCCTTGCAGGATCAAGCAATTTGGGAATTTTTGTTATTTTTGCCCCTTTTTTTCATATTTTAATTATTTCATTTGTTATTTTAGGCATATTTTTGAGTGTTCTAGACTTTTACGATTTCTCATGCTTTAATTAATCTTAAATTAGTTTTTCTACTTTCTAAGTCAGGGTAGGATTAGAATTTCTTCTATAAATACCTTGTTCTCATAATTCAAAATTCAGAGTTAAGCCTTGTTTAATAAAAAATTGAATTGAGAAAGTTTTCTCTTCTTTTACCATTTGCGGGTTGTTTGAGAATTTTATTCTTGTTTTAGTTTCTTTGGTAGAAATTAAATTACTCTTTGTCAAGAATTATGTCCAAATCCTTGTGGTGATTTTTTGAATCGTTGTTCGTGGATGTGTTCCTTCGGGTCCTATTTCTTCAACTTCATATAGTGAAATCCCGATATTGATGTTCGTGTGAGTTAGATTTGATAATCTTTCGACGCTTCTGCATGACGATCCGTTCTAGCCAGGTCGGATTGTATTAGGGTTAGAAATAGCTATGAGTTTTTCTTTTGACTTTGGAACAAATGTTTGTGGATTAGAAGAAAAGGGCAAAAGGGACGGAAGAAATAGAGCTAGAAAGAAAATAGCAAGAATAGAAGAAAATTGTTGAATAGAAAATTAAACATACCCTATATGAAATTCAAAAGGAATAAGAAATTATTTTATTATTAACTGTAGTATGGTTCAAGAAGATGGAAAAATTGTTAAAATGGAAGAAGAATTGAAAGATGCAGCAGAAGATGTTGAGAGTAAAGATGTTCTATCCGTGGTGAAAGAGATTGAGAGGATTTTCCATCAGTGCAAAGATCCATATCTTGTACCTTATGACTTTAACAAATTCCACCCACATTTAATTAAATTTATTTCATAGGTAAATGTGCATATTTGAAGGTCAAGGGTTTGTTGGAAGGGAATGAAACAACCAATATCAATCAGAGAGTTGACGCTTTTGTTCCTGTATGGTTTCAAAAAATGGGAGTACCACTTCATAATTCTTCTGGATGGCAAAAATTTGACTCTATTTGATTTGTGTTATGAAACCAATAATGCTAGATCCATGGGCCACTTAATAAGTACCTTATCGGCTCATGACCGAAAGACCACTACGGATATGCTTTAGGATCTCCAACGTATCGCATAAGGGAACATTGACTTTGATATGCTATGTGATGCAATGGTAAACTTTTCGCATATATACCTAGAACGTGAGAACATTGAGCAATAGCTCGGGTTGGAAGACAACGCAAAAGAGGATCCCGAAGATATAGCGCAGAAGATTCTGAAGAAGACCCAGATGAGGATCCAGAGAAAATTGCAGAAGGGGTATTCAGAGGAAAACCCAAAAAGGGATCCGAAAGAGAACCTGATAGACGCACCTGAAGAGGAACTAGAGATTGATGCAGGATAAATACCAGAAGCAGAATCATATGGTGAGTCTTGTGTTACTGATGATGGAAGTTATTGATTGGACTAGTAGTAATGACAAGTAGAGTAGTTCAGCTTTGAGTCGTTTGGCATTACCTGCCCTATCGATGTACCCTCATCGAAGGATTTAAGCTATTAATGAAATTCTTTATTTTCTTTGGTTCATTGGGCATCTTTCTTATCTTTTATGTGGTACATTGGACGCTCAATAACTCAAATGAAATAAATCTATTCTTGTCTTGCCAAGGTTATAGAATGAGGAAAAGACGACATCATCAAATAATTACTAAGGGTTGGGCAAGACCTAAAGAATGTGCCACCAGTGTATACCATGGTATAGCAGTTCCAGAGGTACCGCGCCTACTTTTGGTAGTAGTAAAACCCCTTTGCTAGTGGATGAGTGGCTGCAATTAAAAGATTGAAAACATCATCGAACACATCGATTCTCCCAACATCATCGAACACATCGATTCTCCCAAAGATAAAAAAGTTATTTGTGCAAAATTCATGCTGACAGGTATATCTTCTAAGTGGTGGGCATCAGCATATCAATCTATGGCTACAGCCAACACGGTAGCCCGAACCTGGGCCAACTTTAAGGAGGACATCAGAGACAAGCTCTTTCCTCGAGGCCTCCACAATGCGAAGGAGACAGATTTTATCAACTTTGTGCAAGATAATCTGGAAATCACCGACTACGAGAGAAAGTTTAAAGAGCTTTCCCAGTATATTTCGCACTTTGTTGAGATGGAAAGAAAGAAGGCTCGTTGCTTCAAGTGAGGTTTAAGCATCGACATTCAAAAGATCGTGACGGGTCATGAGATGCCAACCTATTGGGAGGTAGAGAAGAAGGCTTAGGCAATATTCTATACAGATGATAAGTATGGAGCACAAGGTTATCAGAACAAGAAAGGGAAAAAGAAGTGGCAGGCTCATAGGCAGAATCAGAACATAAGCAGTGCACCTAACAAGAAACTCAACAAGGGGTTTGCTGGAGGACATGCTTGGGGCACCACTCATTAGAAACACCATCGAGGAGAGTGTCTCTGGGAAAAAGGTGTATGTTACATGTCTAGCCAGCTAGGCCATGTGTCATCAGGCTATTACTCTACAACAGCTAAGAACAATGAACCAGGTAAGCAGAGTGAGCAGCCTAAGAAGAGAAGGACAGATTGTTTGCCATTACCCATGAGGTTGCTAACAAGGACAGTAATGTCATTACACGTATGTTGTCTATCTCCGGCATTCCTGCATATATTTTGATTGATTCCAATGCTGCGATTCCTTTATATCTGTTGAATGCCTAAGTCTATTTGGACTAGTAGGGAAGAAAACAGATAGCATACTCGAGGTTATTATGTCTTTAGGAGGAACAATACACTGTGATGTGATAGATAGGGCTATACAGATATATTTTGATGGTTTGGTTTTTGGAGTAGCCCTATATATAATTAAGATAAGAGATTTTGATATTATTTCGGGTATGGATTGGTTAAGTTGTAACCATGCCTCCATCATGTGCCATGAGAATGAAGTTATCTTCCGAAAGAATGGAGAGAAGAAATTCAAGATCTAAGGATCCAAGATTAGGTCGATTCCCCACTTCATCTGAGCCATTAATTCAGGGAACCTGCTATCTAAGGAGGGTTACCAACGATTCTTTGTTAGTCTACAAGGCAATCGACAAAGGGGATGACCTTAAATTAGGTACTCATAGTACAGTACTAACCTAATGTATTTTTGGATGACTTGCAAGGTATTCCACCTGAGAGACAAGTAGAGTTAGCCATCGATCTAGTGCCTGAAGCTGTCCCATCTCCAGCGCTCCATAGAGGATTGTGCCCAAGGAGTTGGAAGAGATCATGTAGAAGGGATTTATTCGACCAAGCATTTTTCTATGAAAAACACCTATGCTATTTGTGAAGAAGAAAGATAGGAGTATGAGGATGTGTATTGACTATCAGGAGATGACCACGTTAATGATAAAGAACAAACACCCACTCCTGAAGATTGAGGACCTACTCAACCAACTGAAAGGAAAGGTTGTGTTCTCTAAGATAGACTTGAGGTCAAGCTACCACCAGTTGACCATTAAGTCTAGTGACATACCAAAAATGACATTTTGGACATGCTATAGGTATTATGAATTCACATTAATGCCTTTCGACGTAACCAATGCTCCAGCGGTGTTCATGGACTTAATTAGTAGAGCCTTCACAAGCTTTTGGACAAATTTATCATGGTTTTCATTGGCGATATATTGATCTATTTGAAGCACTTTCGACAACAAGAGAAGAACCTAAGGACAGTGTTGGGTACCTTAAAAAGGCAAAGGGTATAAGCCAATATAAGAAATGTGAATTTTGGCGCAAATGCATCGGTTTCTTAGCCCATATTGTGATAGCTAACGGATCGAAGTGGACCATCCAAAGATGGAGACAGTTACTAATTGGTCCATACTTGGTAATATAGGCGAAGTAAGGAGCTTTCTTCGATTAGTTGGATAGAACTGGTGATTCATAGAAGGTTTCTCCAAGATAGCATGGCCATTAACGCAATTGACTCGAAGGGGTGCCAAATTCAACTAGATGGAGAAGTGCGAACAGAGCTTTTAGAAACTGAAAGGCAAACTAGTGTCAGCACTCGTATTGACTGTAACGCCCAAGTTCTAAATACCCAGAACGCCACGTCATTTTTCATACTAACTTTTGAAAATCAAAAGCAACAGAAATAAACGGAAATCTAAACTTCGTGGAATAATATTTATTAATCAAATGTTGACATTTCAAACTTTGAAATGGAAATAAACTAATGAAAAATAAATAATTTAATAGATCGACATAGGATAATAAAAATTAAGTAATCTTCGATTGGCACTCAATAAAATCTTTATTATTTCACTGCCCAACGCGCCGCCGTCAACTCCTCAATCTGCAATTGTTTAGTAAAAGAAAATAGGAGTATTTTATGCAAATACTCAGTAGATTTCGCACATGATAATAATTCCGTATTATATATAAACACGTGATTATGTAATCCAGGCAATAAATTTCATGAATAAGTAATATATACAAGTTCAAGTCTAGTCTTATGTATTTTAAGCATAATTCTCATTTATCATGTGCTTGAATAAGCAAGTAATTCTCTCATGCTTGAAATAAAGCAAGTAATTCATGGAAATATGCACCACATGCAAGCACATAATAAGAATTAATCATCTATGCGCATTTGAAAAATAATGTATATAGATAGAGATCTACCTTAATCTGGGAGTTTGAGTTGTAAAACGCAAATCTCTTAGGGTGGTTGTGTCTCGTTTAGTCTTAAAATAACTCTAATTAGGCTTTTGGGTAAATAAAGTTTTAAAAATAAAGGAAATTATATAAAGTAGGGTTTAAATCAATTAAATATGAAGTTCAGGGATTGAAATTGCTAAATTTGAAAAGTTGGGGCCAATTTGCAAAATTAGAGAATCCTAGGGACTAATTCGGAAGTCAAACTATAGTTGAAAGGCTAAATCTACAATTGACTGTGTTTGAAAACTATCGGACTCGATTGAAAATAAAACAGAACCTTAGGGACCTATTAAATAAATAAGCTATAAGCACTAATTTAGAAGTCAAACAATAGTTGAGGGATTTAAATGACAATTAGCCAGACCTGAAAATTGGAGGACTCAATCAAAAGAACTAAAAACCTTTGGACCCTTGAAATAAATAAAATAAATGGACAAACTTAAATATTAAACAAGGACTCGGGGACTTAGGGTGCAATTAATGAAATAAAACTAGATTTTTATCCCTATTCCTCATTCAAATGTGAACTCATTTGGAACAGGGGAAGAAGAGGTCTTGGCTTCGTTTGACTCCCGCTAGAGTCACGGCGACAACTGCTGGACGTGACAATTGCAAGAGGGGGAGAGAGACGCGACGAGAGAGAAAACACAGAGATAGGGATCGCGAGAGAGGGAGAAGTCACGAGAGGGAGAGACAGAAGCGATGGTGGAGGCGGTGACTAGTGGCAATGCCGGTGGAGGTAATCAATATGTCCCCCCAATCTATTCCTCAATTTTTACTCCTCCTACATTGTTTCTCTCGGTGATGAGAGACGAGGTGAGAGACCAACTGAAAAATTGTGGGTATGAATGACAAACTCGAGTTACTCACTATTTATATAGGAGCTTTAGGGTAGTAATTAAGGAAAATAGGATAATCTAATTAAGGAAGATACAATAATTTGAATTTTTGTAATTTTTTTTAGCAAAGCACCAACTCGACCCGTATGTCGGTTTTACGCGTCCGCCTAGCCTAGCTGGTGGGGGTTTGGAATCCTCCTACCTTTTTTATTAAAAAAAAAGGAAGTACAAAAAGGAGGGGGCATGGACCTGACCTCCAAATAATGGAACACAATAAGTATGCGAAAAGTAGTAAATGAGGAGATATTATCTCCCTAATAATAATGAATAAACAAATAACAGAACAATAAATAAGGAGGTACTACCTCCCTATACATAAGAATGAAAAAATGAAAGAAGAATGCAAAAATGAATGTACCCTCGCTGGAGTCCACGGATGGAGGGAAAGCCATGGCTATCCATCTGAACGAGAGCTCTGGCCGGGGCAGGTAGCTGATGTGAATCATACTCTGTGAACCGCTAATGTAATATGCCTTGGGAAGCAAGTGCGTCTGCAACCTGGTTTCCCTCACGAAAGATGTGATAGACCACATCCCTATCCGGTCTGAGAAGCTGGCGAATACACCGGAGAAGAAGCTGGAGATACCACGGATCACCTCCTCGAACTACGCAGTCAACAGCAACTAAAGAATCTACCTCTACCCAAACGGCGCCCAGACAAAGTGAGCATGCCAACAGAAGTCTGTCAAGTATGGCACAGAGCTCGGCCTCCAAAATGGCACAAGTGACATAAAAGGAGCAGAAGGCCTGAACACAGTGCCAATGGTGGTCTCGGATCACCCCAGTCCCACCAGCTCTACCATCAACCACAAAACCATCTGTGTTCACCTTAAAGGAGCTCAAAGACGGCCTACGCCAGAACACCATAATAGGAAGGAGGGAGGGGAAGGAGCAATAGAAACCCTAAATCGGGCAACCAAATCGACGTCGCCGCGCCAGTGAAGAAAACTGAAGACCCCAGCAACATGTAGAAGTGAAATAGCTCTGTAGACGCGCCAAATAATCTACCTGGCGTTAACAAGAATCCCCCTATACTTCGCATGATTACGTGCTGTCCACAGATGCCAAAAAATGAAACTCGGCAGATGCTGTGAATGTGGCCTCCCTTGACAAACTGACCAGAAGAACGCCACCACTGAGCGCGGTGCCAAATACTATCAGCACCAGCGGACAGAATATGGAAAAGAGCAGAGAAGTGCTACCAGACGCGAGACGCAGCCAAACCACTTATGAAAACATGTTGAAGCATCTCCTCATCAGAACAACATTAGAAACTTGAAGGCATCTGCACCTGAATCCGCTGCCTAATCACGTGGTCCACTGGCGCGAGGCCCCGTAAGAGCCGCCAGTGGAAAAAAAAGATAGTCACGGGTACCACAGGGCACTATAAGTCTCGAAAGATGGGCCATACATCAATATGCGGTCATACGATCTCCCAAGCAGAGCGAGCTGTAAAACGGCCATCAGAGGTATCCCGCCACAACATCCTATCAGGGATCGTAGTGTCCAACGGGAGAGAAGAAATCCGAACGGCCAGGTCAGCAGGAATTGCCTGCAGTAAAAGCCCAAAGTCAAAACCCGTGTCATCAAAGAAGTCCTGGACCCTGGTCGAGGAGGGCCATAAATCAGGCCACACAACACTGAGAGGAACATCCCCCATCCAACAATCAAGCCAGAAAAACACCCGGCCATGACCAAGCTGCCAGAAAATATGGGGCTCAGCAGTCACCCTGATATCCAATAGTTGCCGCCAACCCCGGGAGTCGAGATAGGCCGGCTAAACCTATGAAGGAGGCCCTCCCCAACAATATCTGTCCCGCAAGTATATAGCCCAAAGGGAGTCCTGAGAACGGAATCGGCACCAGAGCTTCAGGGAGAAAGAATCAACCATATCGCCCAATCACTTGAAGCTAAGGCCACCCTCCTCCGGGGGTCTGCACAATTCCCCCCCAACGTCGCCAATGGATATGAGGGGCCCCATCCTGAGAGTGCCACAAGAAGTGGGCAAATAGACCGGATAACCGCTTCATCACAGCCTTAGGAGGCTGCAAAATCTAGAATAGGTGAAGCGGCATAGAAGAAAGAACAAATCTGATTAGCGTAATACGTGCCCTAGGAGACAACAACCGACTGGCCCAACCTGAGATACGGCCTTGGATCTTCTGCACCAAAGCATCAAACAAGAAGATCCGACGGGCGCCCTTACACAAAGGAACACCAAGATAAATAATAGGAAGCTGGCTCTGGACAAAGCCCGTAAAGGTCTCCCATCTGTGGAGCTGAGCAGGAATATCCCCGACGAGGCGCAATCAACGAACTATTGCCTCGATTTACCAATTGACCAGAAGCCCCCTAATAGTGCTCAAGGCACGCCATCAACTGTTAAATGCTCCGCTTCTGACCATTGGCGAATATAATAATATCATCAGCAAAGGAGAGATGTGGGAGAAGCGTGGATAACTGTGCTGCTGGAATCGGTGAGTGAGCAGGCGTGAGAAATAATCAGTAGCAATCACAAAAAGGCAGGGGATATCGGATCGCCCTGTTGGAGACCTTGAGAGGAAGGAAAGTAGCAAGTCGACTGACCGTTGACAAGGATCGAAAATCGACACTCAGAAATGCACTGCCCGATCCTGTCAATCCACAACTGGTCAAACCCAAATTGCTCCATCACAGAGATCCAGAAATCTCACTCCATCCCATCATAGGCTTTAGCCATATCAGGCTTGAGGATAACGTTGTCCCCTAACCTTCCTGTCAAGGCTATGCACCATCTCCTGTGCTAGCAAAATGTTATCAGCGAGCAAACGCCCAGGTACAAAACCACTCTGCTGGGGCGAAATAATACGTGGTAGGAGCTCGCCAATGCGGGTGTTCAACAGCTTCGTGATGATCTTGTTGAACACCGTGCAAAGACTAATAGGCCGAAAATCCGTCCAAGCACAGGCCCTTTCCTTATTGGGCAGGAGGACGATAGAAGTAGCAGAGAATCCACAAGGGAGCCAACCTCCCCCAAAGAAGTCAATCACAGCCCGATATACGTCCTCCGAAATTATATCCCAACACTGCTGATAGAACAAAGACGTAAAGCAATCTGGCCTGGCCACACTATCCCCATCAATATTGAAAACAACCTCACACAACTCATCAATAGTAGGTAGGCGGTTCAACCGAGCATTATCCTCCAGGGTGACGAGTAAAGGAATAATACCCGGCTGAAGCGGCTGCTGCGGGGTCTCCGGAGAGGACAACAACCCCTTGAAAAAGTCCACAGCTGAGCTCTGGATGCACTGCTGATCAAATAAACCGACACCCTCAGAAGTTCGGATATAATGAATACCAGATCGAATACGACGCCCCAGGACCAAAGAATGAAAGTATCTGGTATTACGGTCCCCCTCAGTCAGCCAACACGCGCCAGACTTCTGACCCCAAAATCCCTCCTCAATAGATAGGATATGATTCAGGTTAGCCTGAACCCGATGCAACTGCTCACTATGACCGGCCGAAGGGTCGCTGTCAAAAACCCGCTCAGCCTCATCAACACACAACTCGGCATCCCGAACCCGATCAAAGATGTTCCCGAACACATGCCGATTCCACCAACACAGTCTTTGCTGCAACCGAAAGAATTTCTCCCACAAAGCATCCATTCCAGTTTGACGAGAAGGATATGACCACTTCTGAGAGACAAAAGCCTGGAAATCAATCATGATTTCTCCCACAAAGCATCCATACTATCTAACCTATTCATGATTTCTCAATTCAAAGAATAGATCACAAATCAACTTTGTCCACAAGTTGTCAAATAAAGAATAGTAATATTGAAAACTGAAAGTCGAAACAAGGGAGGGAATAAAACTAGCATCGAAGTTTCATCTCAACTCTAATGCTCTAAGAAATTTAGCCTACTATAGTGTAAATAAAAAACCACAAAAAGGAAGGGAAAGCCATCGCCAAACTAAAGTTGTAATATTGAACTTGAATCTTCAATTCTCGATTTTTCTCCAACAAAATCCAAGTAGAATGCTCCAATTTTAGTATTTGATCTTCTACAAGTCGGATGTTATGTTTTGAGGTCAAAATTTGTCTTTTAAAAGTGCAAGAAAGTCCATTAATTGGAGTCCAAGTCGGTTTTGGAAAGTTTTTCGGCGTCCTGGCGACATAACCATGCAATCGTACGTTTCGTGTGACCGCATGGTTTTACCGGATTTCAGCTTTTTCCTAACTGCATCTTAGTCCTCAAAGTTTAATTATGTGGCAAGTCCTCAACTTCTAATTTTGTATGATTGAGTCCTCAAACATTTAATTTCTTCAATTGAGCTCTAATTTGATTCTTTTGCTTCAATCAACTTTCATTTCTTCCATTTGAGTCCTCCAAGTTTTGATTTAACTCCTTTTAGTCCACTTTTGCTTTCTTTCCTTCAAATTCAAGTTTTCCACTAAAACAAAAACAAAGTAGACCAAAATAAACATGAAATTACAAATAAATGAGATAAACACACAGTTTTAGAGACCTAAATAAGTGCGTAAATTGCACTTATCAAATACCCCCAAACTAGAACCATTGTTCGTGATTTCTCTCATTTTTCTTTCTTTTACTTTTTTTCATTTTTTTAAACCAGGAGAATAATAGCATTGGTTAGTGATAGTACAGACCTGTTAACGAAAAATCCTTGAACTCGAAGCAAAAATATGAAGACATCAAACAAAAATTTGCCCAAAATAGAGTAACTAATCTTGCCACCCCAAACTAGGCCACTAGGCCAGTTTGATCCTAAAATAATGGTTGGGGGGAACTTTCTTGTTCTAAGGATAAAAGGGTCAATCACCGGAAGTCCTATGGGAACACAACATCGAGGTGATAAATCAATAAGAACAAGAGTTAAACAATGGCCTATGTGCTTTGTTCCATAGGTCGTGGACAAATAAGCGATACAAAAATTTTTTTAAAATTTTTAAGTGATGTTTCAAATTGAACTATCAGTTTATTAGAACAATTAGTCAAATTTTCATCATCGGAGGTACAAAACTTGACCAAAGCAAACAAAATAAAAAAATTCTTCCTGTTTTTAAAAAAAACTGAATCCTAACCACTGATAAAACTTTAAATCAAACCACTAGTAAAATAATAAAATACATAGTAGAAAAACGGGATGAAACAGCAATAAAATAGCAAATGGATGTCATATAGATCCGAAGAGTTGAAGTACAACTTCAATCCCTCACCACATAAGCACAAAAGTCAGCAACTATACCCCCACCTCCAACAAAATAGAGTACATTGCCCCAATGTATAATATTTAAGTTCAAAGAGAAAAAAAGATGAATAAAAAGCAAAAGTAAAAGAGAAAATAGGAAAGTACTTCCCTACTGTAGTATGACTGAAGGTGAAGAGGGAGTCTAAGCATGTTGGATCCTATGTGCCAATTCTAGAACCTCCAAACACCGGCTAAGGTTGGGCTGTGCTTTCTAAATGCAAAGCATAGATACTTTGAGGGCATTCAACCTCTAATTGTGGCCATTTAGCTATGCGGTGATCTGCTTTAGGAGGCAATGTGCCTTTGTGTCAAACTTTTTACCCCATTTCTGGGGGTGGGAGTTTTGTAGTGTCTTGAGGTTTATCACTGCTGGCTCCACTTGATACCCCTAGGGAACAGTGGGACTTGACTGTTGAGACAAATGCTTAATATAAGGCACAAAAAGATGAGCTTTTGACTGCTGTCTAATCCAAAGTCTACCACAAGCCTATAGATGAGGCCTTCGAGATCAATCTTCTTGCCCTAGGCCCAGTAACACAACAATCGAGCTATCTTCAGTGAGTGTCATAAGGTGTGTGGTCAAACCAATGTTATTACAGATGAAGATGCAAAGTACCCTCAAAATGTCTGGGAGGTTAGCATAGGTGAAACCCGTGAGGCGTGGCCATGCATCTTCTAATCCATATAGAAATCATGCCACATCAACAATGTTCTCATCCAGTAGCACTAGTGCAATATCATTATTGTGAGGCTAAGTGCTACATCAATGATCGCAGGGCTCAATGTGATCCATTGACCCCGCACCCAAGTCTCCTGATAGTGGAATGTGATGGGAATTTCAATCTCATCATTGAAATTAGTATAAAACTGGTGGACCAGATCAACATAGCACGAGGAAAGTCTAGCTACCTTCTCCCATGTCGCTTTGGTGATTAGCCTTTCAATCACCATGTCCCTAAAGTCATCGAGAATAATCTCCCTCCCTCCAACGTAGGCCTCATTTTTCTTTGTCAATTTAATTAGTGTCTTTCTTTCCTTCTCTCCACGACTGCGTGGAATCTCGAGCCTAGTAGAATCTGGTGTTGTCCTCTCCCTAGACATACCCTTTCTCTTGCGGAATGGTCTTTCCCCATCATCCCCTTACCTGTCCTGGATTCTTCGTATGAGCCATGGTTCCTATAATAAGAAATGTCCACAATCAGTTTCAAAATATAATGATATATTGACTAGATTCAACGAAAGCATCCCCAAATTATATAGAATTGCAAAAGACACGAGAAGTTCGAATAAGTGACTGAATAAAGGTGGGGCCCATAAAAATAGTGCAAAAAGATGCAACGAGGGTACATACCCTACACTACATGAAAGTGCTACTAAGAGAAACGACATATCAAAAATTCATGCAATTCTGTCAAGTTTTGAGCCAAAAATAAAGGTAGTGAAGTGGGTGGCATGCAAATGAGTCAGGCTATGACTCGAGCAGTATCAGGCCATGACTTGAGTCACTGCACCAACTTTGCCAGGCCAACACTAATGTTTTATTCATACAAATAATGAGTTTTTACCTCAAAATGATCATTTATACCCTGAAAACAAGTCACATTGCAGAAAGTCAACAAAAATAAAAAAAAATCAGCCAAGGAATTTCATCAAATACCTAGCATGCAATCAAAGCTCTAAAGCAGTGTGCATGTAATTGACCATCCAAATCTCACCAAAGCAACTCAATTCAACCAAGTACTAACCTAATACCCGCACTCCACAATAAAAATCAACATAAAATTGGAAAATTGAATAATAGGGAGAAGCTATGGCCATTGTGTTTCACAGTGAATGCTAACCATAGTTCTTACATTTAAAACACCAAAAATCAATTTACAAAACTCAAATTCATAGATTCTAGGTCAAATTCAAACTCTAATGTAGCAATAGCATCACATAGGGCATAAGTATTATCAGAATTTCAAACTAAACCGTAGAGTTTGATCCTACTATCGAACAGATGGAAAATTTAGAGTTAACACTTTGAAATTTTCGTGCCTGAGCCCTTAATATAACACGAAAATGCACGAATGGATGATAAATGGAGCACAAACACTATTTAATTTGTGACAAGACTTATGAATGTTCCCCCAAATTTTGCAAAAATTACTTGTGAATCTTGTTTAATGCTGAAAATGAAGTTGAAAGGGGGTCGACATGCTCGAAAAAATGATTTCAATGGTGAGAATTGGCCAGTGGAATTTTGGGGAAAGAGGGAATTAGGGCTCGAGTTCGTAAGTTTTGAAAATCAGGGATGGGAAGAATAAGTCTATTGAAAATATGATTTCGAAATCTCGTCGAAAGCATAGTGTCACTTGTGCGGCTGCATGATAGAAAATAATAGGGTAGCAACATAGTGTCAAGCACCATACTTCGACAACAGAGATTCAAAATGCTTGTTGTAAAATTGCTTACTGTCATCGCTTATAATAGTTGTGTACCATATCTTGTGAAAATGTTCTTTTTGAGAAATTTTGCCACTGCGCGACCATCACTAGTAGCTAAAGCAATTGCTTCCACCCATTTAGAGACATAGTCAACTACTACCAAGATGTATTAATTTGAGAGTAAGGTGGGGAACGGACCGATGAAGTCAGTACCAAAAACATCGAAAAAGTAGCATTTCATCCCTTCTAGAGATATTTCCAGTCTACTGGCACCGATCACATGTCTTTACAAACTAATAGACATTTCTAAAGGGAGTAAGCCAATAAAAACTCGACTGTAGGATCATAGCTGTGGTTTTAGAAGGACTAAAATGTCCTCCATATGTAGATTAATGGCAAGACTCAAGAATTTGTGGGATTCTTCCTTTGGTACACATTTGCAAATAATCGGATCAGATCTACGACGATACAAGATTGGATCTTCCCAAAAATAGTGCCTTAAGCCAGCAAAGAATTTATCCTTGTGATGACTTGAAAGCTTTGGTGGTAGAACTTATCCAAGGAAATATTTCACATAGTCAGCGTACCATGGTATGAAATCAACAGCAAAAATCTGCTCTGTCTACAAAAAAAAATTCAGTAATCTCCATTTCTTCACCTTTTTTCTATTGCTCATGCTGAGATAGATGGTCGGCTACCACATTTTCACTTCGTTTTTTTATCTCGATCTCCAAATCAAACTCTTGAACTAGAAGTACCCATCTGATCAACCAAAGCTTTGCATCTTTCTTCTCCATCAAATATTTCAAAGCAGCATGATCATACACAATCACTTTCGATCCAATGAGATAGTATCGAAATTTATCAAATGCAAAGACAACAACTAGAAGCTCATTTTCAATTGTTATGTAGTTCAACTAAGCATTGTCAAAGTTTTGCTAGCATAATAAATGACTTGGAAGATTTTATCATTTAATTGCCCCAATACTGCTCCAATTGCATGGCCTAGCTAGCATCATACATGAGCTCAAATGGCAAACTCCAATCCAGTGCTACAATTACTGGTGCTAAATTCAGTTTCTTTTTTAAAGTGTTGAAAGACAAAAAAGACTCTTGAGAGAAGACAAATGGGACATTCTTCACCAAAAGATTACACAATGGCTTGGCGATCTTAGAGAAATCCTTAATAAATTGCCAATAGAAGCCTGCGTGAATAAGAAAATTGTGAACTCCGTTAACTGACGTTGGAAATGGTAATTTCTCAATCACCTGAATTTTTTCCTTATCCACCTCAATGCCATAAGCTAAGATTCAGTGCCCTAATACAATACCCTCTTGCACCATGAAATAGCACTTTTCCCAATTTAGCACCAAATTATTTCTTGGCATTATTGAAGAACGAGCTCCAACTGTTTCAAACCCTCATCAAAAAATGGTCCAAATACAGAGAAGTTATCCATGAAAATCTCATTGAATTTATCATTCACATAAGAGAAGATGCCCATCATACAACACTAGAATATGGCAGGCGCATTGCAAAGGCCAAAGGGGATCCTCCGGTAAGCAAATGTACCATAGGGACAAGTGAACATGGTCTTCTCTTGATCCTCGAAGGCAATAGGAATTTGATTATAGCCAGAGTAACCATCAAGAAAGCAATAGTGTGAATATTCAGCTAATCTCTCTAACATCTGATCAACGAAATTGTTTAAAAAATATTTATTTTAACCCATGCGATGCATGCGAATTTATCCATAAAAATAATTATGTAAGACTACTGAAACTTTTTATATTGTATGATTAAATCTAATACAAACACATAATATAAATGATATTCAAATAGATATGATTATCAAAATTAGAATTTTAAGGACGTGTACAGTTATTGCAAAAAGAACTAAAATATGTGTGCCATTTTTTGTTCACAAACTCTTGGCTACTGAATTAACGAAGAAAAACTAATATTAATTAGTCATTCATGAGCTTCTCATTTCCTAATAATCAGAGATACTTTAACCTTTACCTTAGTGATAAATAAAAATTAACACAATAAATATTCAAAAGAACGAACAAAATTAATTGAATCACACAATTGGTAATGTTCATAGAACATTTTCAAAAATAAAAATAAAAGTCTAATATTCAAGAAAATAAACAAAAATTACCGAATCAAGTAATTGCAAATATCCATAGAATGTTAGCATACAATTGGTTCAGCCCAGAATTGGACAAATTCTAGTGCAATTTCGCCTAAAACCGCGACTGTTGAAAATCGGCGAAAAATCGAAAAAACACTGGCTCAATTAGAAAATCAATGACCCGGCACCAGTTTACAAGGTTTTTTTTCATATTGTTTCACATTAATATTTTAATTTATAGATTCTTTAATATATATATATATATATATATATATATATATATATATATATAAACTTGAACTTATCTGGTACCAAATTACTATCATAGCAAAACCTCGGGCCCAGCTTTGAAGCTCTATCTTCTCGACCTTTTTTACAAAGCGAAATTCTGATGTCTTTTTCTTAGGAATCATCACATTTGATGTGTAATGAATCACAATCAATTTGCATGTCCATTTCACACAACCACATGATGATTAAACTTCAAGTGTAATGCATTTGATATTTGAACATAGATCATTAAACTTAGTGTGTGATGCATTAACATTTACTGTGTAATGTATTTCAATTTAATACATAGATCTTCAAACCACATGTGTGATGCAACACACTCGATAAGTAACTATATTTTAGATCATTACACTTCAAGAATAATTGATCGCACAAATTGTGCAAAGAATTTAAACAATATTGCACACTTTGTGCAATGTATCATAAATAGCATTACAAAGTGCATATATTATATTTGATTTACAACACCATTCTATCTAATGCAACTTCTGTATTATGCACAAAGAAAAATGCAAGAACAACCAACTAAACATGTCATTGCATTCAGAAAGTTCACTCTAATTTCATAGATATCGCATAACAAAATAATAGAACTTAACAATATTCAACAAAATAAAACCAGAACCAATATCAATCCAAATAAACCTCCATCGGCTTCAACCAATATCAAATTTCATGTTCTTCCAAAACTTATAAAGGGGACTAGCATTATTATGGCTTTCCAGCTTGGTCTCGACATACATAATTTTCCCAATTTTTTAATTGATAATCCACTTAGCATACTTGACAACAAACAACCTACAGAATAACTCGCAAAAAATTCTAATTAATAACAAATAAAATTAAAAGAAAGTTAACAATTTAAAAATAATTTCAAAAGACTAACCCTCCATCTCGCTAAGGCATCTTCTCTTCCCAAATGATGTTCAGTTTCAATGGGGTATTCCATTTCTTTTACCACCTAGACTTGTTGTTTCCTAATATCCAACATGTAACATTAAATCGGAAAGCACTCTTGCAAAAGGCACCATAGAACCTATTAGTGACTCCAATCTAATAGATGGAAGGAAATTGTGTACATTAATGTCATATTTGCTAACGAAAATTCTCTAAGAATCCAATGATAGTCATCCTTCATATAAATCATCACAAGGACAATTTCAATGTCGTCCGAACAAGAACAACAATGTAGAACTAAACCATTACAGTCTCAGCCAAATATACTTGTTTATTGACCATAATTTGGTCAAAAAGCCAATCATTATAAATACCATTGAGCAAAGAACAAAAATAATAACCGGTTCATTGTAGTGACCGAGAATTTTTGTAAATAAAATATTTATTTAAATTAAATTCTAAAACGTGTCGCTATGACTTCATCTAAAGAATTTAATAATTTATGCTCGTCTAGTAAAATTATATATTATTTATTATTTTATTCAATCATTATAAGAAAAATATTTCTAAATTTAATTATTTTCAAATTTCCCACTGTGGTCCAAAACTTTAGAATTCGATCAATTTAGTCCTATCCAATTTAAAGTTCAAATTAGGACTCAACCGTATTTCGAGTCCAATTTAAAGTCCAATGTAAGTCCAAATGAAGTCTAACTCAATTAGAAACCCATTTAAGGTCCACTTTCATTTTTTTGCCCAACAAGAAAGTCCACTTCCATTCTTTACCCAGCAAAGGTTCACCCCTAGTTTTCTTACCCTAATTCCTCCCCTTTACACATTTTGTTGAGATTATTCCCCCACAATCTAAACCCTAGAAACCCCAACTCATTTACTCTCTTCTCTCTCCAAGAATTTGGGTGATTTCAACCCCATCCATGAATCTGGCAACTTCTGGTCATGACCCCTCCGACCCTCCATAGCCATCAACTTTCCCCACTGCTGCACCACCCTCACTGCGGCCAGAAACGGCCAAAAAATCCCCCAAAACCCCAAAAATTTGGCCAAAACATCTCCAAACAACACCACAATGAAGTTAACCACTTCCAATCCAATTCTACCCCTACAAAGTAGTACCTATACACCTATTACTCACCCCAAACTCAATTTAGCATGGGTATTCCCGGATTGAGATCAATCACAACAAATTTCACAAACCTAACATTCGGTCTCACAACCAATTGCTCCTTAATTCCTCAAAATCGATGGGTCAAATTGGAGTTGCAGCATCCCCTCATGATTTTCTCATAGCCCCATGAAAGCCAATTTGGAAAATCAAACCCCGATCAAAACGCCCCAACTTTAGGTAATAACCGAACTTTGAGCTCAAAATTGGCCACTTTAGGGGACAAATTAGACTTTGGTCCAGTTGAAGAAAATGTTCCCCATGATGAGAGGCACCTCCCAGCGGTGGTCCGTGGCCACCACACGCCTATCCCGATGAAGTTTCCACCTCTTCCGATGATGTCCCGTGCTCTGCCCTATCCCCGGGACACTAAGACTGGTGTTCCGATTGGTCATACATATGCGTCAACCATTACAAAGAGACCTAAGCTATCGGCTGAAGATCGGGCAAAGAAGAAGTCTCTTGATTCATTTTTTGGCCCCTCTCAGCAGTCTACCATTGTTTCTAGGTAACCTCACATGCATTGTGGTGAGCCGGCTCTTTTTATTTCAGTCGATGAGGAGTCTGAGCTTGTTGTCCCTATTCTGTTATACTCTGGTGGGTAAGTTCTCGAAGTGAAAGCCCCCTATGCTTGTTGTTCGTACTACATTTGATCAGTTTGGGTTTGTTGGCACCTATACTGTTTGATTGCTTGATCGTATGCATATTTTCATTCATCTCACTCATGAGGTGGGCTATACTAATCTATTCTCGTAGCTGCATTAGTTTATTAGTGGTTATGAGATGAAGGTTTTAAAGTGGGCTGTTAACTTTCATCTTAAGAAGGAAACACTGATTGTGCTTGTATGGATTTCTTCCCCGTTGTTGTTACCTGTCTATTTTCGTGCTAAGGAAGTGTTGTATTCCTTAGCTAGGGCTATGGCCCACCTGTTGCATATTGATGAGGCTACAGTTGATCTGTTGCGCATTAGTGAGGCTAGGGTTTGAGTGGAGGTGCATTCGGAGCACCAATTGCCTGGCCATACTTGGATTGAGTGCGGGCCGAGGCGTGGCTTCTGGTAGTTTTTGAGCATGTGCCCTCCTTCTGCTCTGTTTGTCGGCATATAGGCCACTTGTCTTTGGATTGTAAGGTTGGTGCTCCCCAAACACCACCTACAGCCCCGTCCGGTCCCACGTCTGTTCTAGTCCTCTTGTTATACAGCTTGTTACTTCTAGTGTAGTTCGTGACCCCTTGTCTCAGCAGGAGACGGGGAAACAGTTGCCTATGAGCCTGTCCGTCAGTGGAGACCTCGTGTACGGTTCCATACTGAGCCAGTTACTTCCCTAGTTAGCTATTCTCTGCGAAATTATATCCGATGTTCCGACGATTACGGTACCCATCCACGACGCCCAGTGACTTTGTTGGTCAGTTCACCCTTTCTTGTTGAGTCTCTTGATTCTGGATGATGACTCGATGACCAGATGAGTTGTGTTGGAAGAGCTCCCTTTCCGGTTTATCGGACTGTGTCCAGGGTGGATGCTCATCCCGATGGTGCTTTGATAGCTGCCGGTCTGTTGGTGGGACTGAGTTTCAGTCTGTGGGACTGAGTTTGACCGCCGCTTCTCCTTTGCCTAATTGCCAGCATAACATTGAGTTGTCTGTCCCGTTACAGTCTACCTTACTTGAGCCCCATTAACCTAGTTTGCACAAGCATCACTCTGCTGATGATATTGTCAGCTTGGCGGAGCACGAGGATCAATTTGAGCTCGTGACTAGTAGATGACAAAAGAAGCAGCGACCCTGCACAGCCAAGGTCCAGGTCAGTTACTTATTCCCCGCTGGTTTCATATGTTGATAAGTTTGCTGGTATGTAACGTGAAGGGAATTAAGAGTTTTGCTCTGTAGAGGCAATTGAAAAAGCTCTTCCATATGCATGATGTTTCTTTCCTCGTTATTATTGAGCCCATGGTGTTATGGCGTGAGTTTTCATTTGTTCATCATTTCTCGGCCTTTGATCGGGGGGTCCAGAATCAGACCGATAGGATTTGGTGTTTTCGAAGGAAAGGTACTACTGTTGAGATTTTGGCCGATCATCCCCAGTTCCTTTACCTTCATGTTCAGGACCCTCGGCCTGCAAAGCCTTTTTACTGTGCGCCCGTTTGCGCCTCATGTGATTACGTTTAGATGAAAGTGTTGTGCACTGGTTTCCATGGTGTGTCTGTGGGCATACGTTAGCCCTGTTTGGTTAGGGGTTACTTTAATCTCATTGCCACTGAGAGTGAATGCATTGGCTTCAGTACAAAAGAGAGGGGCATCTCGGACTTCTAGGATGATGTTGGATTGTGGTCTACCTGTGTTGGTTTCATTAGCGAGCCTTACACTTAGTCTAATAACTGGGTGTGGAAGCATCTACATAGGATTTTGGTGAATCCCGATGCCGTCGATTTTTTTCATCAGCTGTATGTTCATCACTTGAATAGGCACTGCTCTGATCACGCGCCGTTATTTGCCCAATGGGTGATATTTCCGCAGTCGGGCCCTTGGCCATTCTGTTTTCTTAATGTTCCGGCCCTGTCACCATGATTTCCACTTCTTTGTCTCTTAGAAGTGGTCGCATCCCTTCCGTTACACGGGTATGACTGTTTTATGGGTGAAATTTTTTTGGTTGTGCCAGGGACTTAGTTGGTGGAATCGGCATGTTTTTGGAAATATATTTGATAGGGTTCGGGATGCTTAGTTATCAGTTGATAAAGATGAGCGTGTTTTTGACACGAATCCTTAACCCGCGCATCGTGAGCAGTTACATTAGGTTCAGGCTGACCTAAACTATATTTTATCAATTGAGGAGGGTTTCTAGAGGCAGAAGTCCAGTGCTCATTGGTTGGCTAAGGGGGACCGGAATACAAGATATTTTCACTCTACGGTACAAAGGCGCCGCATTCGGTCTGGTATTCATTACATTCGTACCTCTGATGGGGTTGTACTTTCTGATCAATAGTCTATTCACGTTGTTTTTCTATCAGTAGTGTCGGGATATTATATCGGAGGACATCTACTAGGCCGTTATTGATTTCTTTGAGAGGGGTCGGCTTTCCTGGGGCTTTTCCGCTACTTCCATTGTCCTTCTGCCTAAAAAATACGAGGCCTGTTCTTGGACGGACTTCCGGCCGATTAGTCTCTGCATGATGTTCAACAAGAACATCACAAAGCTGTTTAACACCTGCCTCGGTGAGCTTCTGCCTCATATTATCTTGCCCCAGCAGAGCAGTTTTGTGTCGAGGCGTTTGCCTGGGGATAACATTTTGTTGGCCTAGGAGATGGTTCATTGCCTTGACAGGCTGGTTAGAAGAGGCAATGTTATCCTCAAGCTCGACATGGCTAAGGCCTACAACCAGATGGATTGGGATTTCTTGCTCTCAGTGAGGCAGTAGCTTGAGTTTGAGCAGTTGTGGGTTGACAGGATCCGACGTATCTCTGGGTGTCACTTCTCGGTGTTGGTCAACGGTCAGTCTGTTGGTTTTTTTCCTTCGTCTCGAGGACTGCGGCAAGGTGACCCTATCTCCCCTGTATTGTTTGTCATTGCTGCTGAGTACTTCTCACATTTGCTTACTCATCGATTTCAATAGCACTCTTGTATGCAGTTCCTTCATGGGGTCCTCACTCTTTTCTCGCATCTCTCCTTTGCCGATGATATCATCATATTTGCCAATGATCAAAAGCTGAGCATTTAGGAATTGTTAGCTTGTATTAAGCACTATGAGGAGGCTTCTGGGCAGTTGGTGACTAAGGGCAAGAGTTCTTTGATAGAGCCTTGTTGGGCGTCTATTGTGCAGCTTCACATATAGCAAACCTTTATGGGTTTTGTGCACAGCCAGCTTGTAACGCCCCTAGTTCGAAGAACTCGAAACGTTAGTTCTTTTCTAAAACTATTTTTTTTCTAATATTAAATGCGGAAGTATAGTAAATAATTAAAAGTGAAAATTCACTTTATATAACAACCATCTAAAGTGTTTTAAAAATTATTTGATCACCAAACGTTCAAAACATCTAACACAAGTTACTAAATAGTTCAAGAGTTTGAAAACGACATAATCCCATACATTGGGTTACCAAAACAACAACGGAAGTGAAGTCATTTATTTAATAAGCCTAAATAGAACTCTCATGTCTCGTCATGCCTCCGAACTCCTCAATCTGTAAAAGAATGAAAGGCATGAGTATTTAAATAATACTCAGTAGGCTCTGCACAAATTAATCATCTATACAAATATACATAAGGCAAATAGTCATGTAAAATCTATAATATAATACCCGAAGGTAACTCGGGGCCCGAAGGCAGCTCTAGGCCCGAAGGCAAGTAATTTGACCGAAGGCAAGTCTGGGTCCGAAGGCAAGTCTATTACACACTAAAAGCACTTATATAGCACATATAATTAACAACAATTGCGCGATAAGTAAAAATGAGTCTTTTGAGCCTACCTGAAGTATCTTTCGAGTTTTAAGTCTACTAAGCGGTGAAAATCAGTCCTCTAGCTATCGGTACGCCTCATCTAGTCAATAACGAGTTTGAATTAATATTAATATTCTTAAATATAAAGTATCTATAAGTAATATAGAAGTTTGTGGTCCAAAATAGAAAGAATATAAAACTTTGGGGGTCAATTTGAAAGAATTTAATAGTTTGAGGACCTATTATGCAATAAAAGTGAACTAAATATATTTTGGGCTCATTTAGAAGATTTTTAAAACATGAGAGACTAATATGCAATTAAAGTTTGTGGGTTAAATTAAATAGGAAAAAGAAATTGAAGGGTTAAAAGTGAAATAAAAGTTTAGGGGTCAAATTGCAACAATTGAAAGTTAAGGACTTTAAATTAAATAAAATTTGAGGGCTCATTTAAATAAAATAAATAAGATGGGGGATTAAATCTGTAAATAATGTTGAGGGACTAAATTGTAGCAATTAAAAGCTTGGGATTTTTAAATTAAATAAAACTTGGGGACCAACTTAAACTAACTAAAGAGGATGAGGGAGTTGTCTTGCAAATCCGGATTTAATACATGGATCGGGCCGAGTCATATCCTCCTCACCCGACTATCTCTCTCTCCTGTCGGCTCTCTCTCTCGTCACTTGGCTCTCTCTCTTTCTCTCAGTTTCCGGCGGTTTGGCCGGCGAAAAGGGCGGCGAAGGTGGAGTTGAGGGTGGTGAAGCTAGTGGTGAAGTCAATTTGAAGAAATATTGAGTATTTGGGAAGAAATTGAAGTTAGAACACTAAAGGAAAATTTTGGGTATTTTCAAAATTCGATCGATTCTTCAAAAATTTTCGAAATTAAACTATACTACGATGTTCTAGGGAGCTAAAGGAAGGTGTAGATACGATTTTTGGGTTGTGAAGTCGATTTTTGAGCATGGTTGAAATTTTTGGGCAAGTTCTATGCATATATGCGTGTATGTATGCGATGGTATATGTATATATCTATATATATCCGTGTATACGTGTGTGTATGGATGGGTTTTGGGGCAAAATGATGGTGGAAGATGGTGGTGGTGTGGTGGCGGTGCGGCGGCGAGGTGGTGGCACGGCAGTGATGTGGTATATACGTGTATTTATTGTATTTTGTGTAGAATATCAAGTGAAAAATACAACTAGGTGATTAAAAACTTAGAACAAAAGTAAAAATGGAGACAAAAATGGAAATACCAAGAAATCTTACCACTTGAAGTTTGATTTGTTGAATGAGAATGAGTGTGATGAACTTGAAGATGCCAGTTGTGGAAAGAGGGGAAAGTAGTGACGCTAGGGTTTCTAAAATCAACCTTAAACTACATAAATAGGGTAAAACTAGGTTACTCCTCCAAATGGGCTTTCTTATAGCATAAGAAATAGAATTGGACTTAAACGGGCCTATAATTGGTTTCAAATATAAAATCATGACCGGATAAGAAGCTAAGTTTTTTTGGAATTTAAACGAATAACTTCTAAAGTTGGTTATCAAACGTAAATTGAAAATAAATACCATTTTATAAATTATTATTTTTATTTTTATTTTAAATAATTCAATATAATAGTAAATATTATAAAATTTTAACTAAACGAGCGTACGCTGTTTTAATCTATAGGTGAAGTTGTAGCGACACGTTTGAGATTTTTATTCAATTAAATATATTTTATTTAAGAAGAAATTGCGGTCACTACAACCTTACCCTCTTAAAATAATTTCGTCCTCGAAATTTAAATTTACTTAAAATATAAACTTACTTGATCTATAAGGTTTGGGTATTGGGAAATGATCTCTTCTTCTTTCTCCCATGTTGCCTCATCCTTACCATGACTATCCCATAGAATCTTAACTAAGGGAACTCTTCTATTTCTCAAGACATGGACCTTCCGATCTATGATCGTCACGGGTGTCTCTTGATATGACAAATCCTTCTGAATATCCAAAGATTGAAAGTTCACCACATGACTTGGATCATGGACATACTTCCTCAACTGTGAGACATGAAATACATTATGCACCGATGAAAGCTCGGGTGGCAAAGCCAAGAGATAAGCTACTGTCCCAACTTCTTCTAGTATCTTGAACGGTCCAACGAACCGTGGTTTCAACTTCCCTTTCTTCCCAAAACGTATGGTGCCCTTCATTGGAGACACCTTGAGAAATACTTTCTCTCCAATCTCAAACTTCAAGTCCTTTCTCCTCTTATCGGCGTAGCTCTTCTATCTATCTTGAGAAGCTTTGATCCTCACTCTGATCTTCTCTATAGCCTCAACAGTTTTCTCTACCATTTCTGGTCCCAACATCTTCCTCTCTCCAACTTCATCCCAATAGATTGGCGATCGACACCGTCACCCATACAATGCCTCATAAGGCGCCATCCCAATCGTAGCCTGAAAACTGTTGTTGTAGGCAAACTCTACAAGTGGAAAATGAGTTTCCCAACTCCCGGCTAAGTCTAAAACACATGCTCTCAACATATCCTCCAATATCTGAATGGTACGCTCAGATTGACCATCCGTCTGGGGATGGTAAGCGGTACTGAATCTGAGCTTTGTGCCCATAGCCGTCTGTAAACTCTCCCAAAATCTCGAAGTAAACCTCGGACCTCGATATGAAACAATGGACATAGGTACCCCATGAAGTCGAACAATCTCTCTAACATACAATTGTGCCAACTGGTCAACACTGAGAGTCATCCTAATGGGTAGAAAATGCGCGGATTTCGTAAGCCGATCCACAATCACCCATACGGCATCGTGTCCTCTCGAGGATCTCGGTAGAGCCATCACGAAATCCATAATAATCTTCTCCCACTTCCACTCCGGTATCTCCAAGGGATTCAACAATCCCGACGACCTCTGGTGTTCAGCTTTAACTTGCTAACAAACTAAGCATCTAGCCACAAATCTCGCAATGCAACCTTTCATATTCCTCCACCAAAAGGTATCCCGTAGGTCACAATACATTTTCGTTCCACCAGGATGTGCTACATAAGGAGTCGAGTGAGCCTCTGTCATAATCTCATCTCTTATCTGCTCATCTTTCGGCACACACAAGCGCCCTCTAAATACAAGTGCTCCATCTGAAGAAATCTCAAAACCTATCTTCTTACCAGTCCCAACCTCCAATTTGATCTTTTCAAGGAACTTATCCTTCCTTTGGGCCATCACAATTCGACTTCTCAAGTCTGGTTGGACAATTAAGGTTGCTAGCTTGCTCGATCGCCAACTCGGCGGAGCTCGTACTTCGATCTTCAAATTCTGCAAATCCCGAATGATTTGATCTTGCATAGTACCCAATGCAGATAACTGTCCAACACTCTTCCTACTCAGTGCATCTGCCATGTTATTAGCCTTACCCGGATGATAGAGAATGGTACAATCATAGTCTTTCACAAGCTCTAGCCAACGGCGCTGCCTCATATTCAACTCTTTCTGAGTGAAGAAGTACTTGAGGCTCTTGTGATCTGTGTAAATCTCATACTTACTCCCATACAGGTAATGACCCCAAATCTTCAAAGCATGTACTACTTCTGCAAGTTCCAAATCATGCGTCGGATAATTCTGTTCATGTGGCTTCAACTGTCTTGACGCGTAGGCAATCACTTTCCCTTTTTGCATCAATACACATCCCAATCCTTGCTTAGAAGCATCACTATAAATGACAAAACCTTCAGTACTATCGGGTATAGTCAACACTGGTGCAGTAACCAATTTACTCTTCAACTCCTCAAAACTCCTCTCACACTGATCGGTCCAATGAAACCTCACACCCTTCTTAGTCAACTGAGTCATGGGACCCGCAACCTCAATAAATCGTCGATAGTATCCGGCTAACCCGAGAAAACTCCTTACTTCTCAAACATTTGTAGGAGTAGACCAATTCATCACAGCTTCGACTTTGGAATGATCAACTTCAATGCCCTTGGCTGTTACAATATGACCCAAAAATCCAACTTTTTCGAGCCAAAATTCACACTTCTCGAACTTGGCATAAAGCCTCTCTTTCCTCAACACATCAAGTGCAATCCTCAAATGTTCTCCATGCCGATCAGAATCTCTCGAATAGATCAAAATGTCATCGATAAACACGATGACGAACTTATCCAAATACGGATGAAAGACACGATTCATCAAATCCATGAACACTGCCGATGCATTCATGAGACCGAAAGGCATCACTGTAAACTCGTAATGCCTATATCGTGTCCTAAATGCTGTCTTCGTTATATCTGTCGGCTTGATCTTCAACTGGTGGTATCCCGACTCCAGGTCAATCTTTGAGAAAACCGAAGCACCCTTCAATTGGTCAAACAAATCCTCAATTCTTGGTAGAGGGTACTTATTCTTTATAGTTAACTTGTTGAGCTCTCTATAATCAATGTACATCCTCATACTCCCATCCTTCTTCTTAACGAACAAAATAGGTGCTCCCCATGGAGGCACACTCGGCCGGATAAAACCTTTCTCAAGCAATTCTTCCAATTGAACTTTCAACTCTTGCAACTCCTTTGGTGCCATCCGGTAAGGGGCTTTAGACACGGGGGCAGCTCCCGGTACTAGATCGATAGCAAATTCCACTTGCCTATCGGGTGGAACACTTGGCAAATCATCAGGAAAAACATCTTTGTACTCACACACAATAGGCACCGAATCCAATGCAACTCCATCTATAGATTTGCCTCGAATGCTAACAAGATATCCCATGCTCTTTCCCTTCGCCAATAGCTTCTCCGCTTGTAGAGCCGAGACAAGGCGAGGAAGCGCCTTAATCTTCGACCCATAGAATCTAAACACTTCTTCCCCATCCTTTCGAAAAACAACTTCTTTCTCATGGAACATGATGGCGGCATGGTTGGCACTCAACCAATCCATACCCAAGATAATAGCAAAATCCCTCATCGAAATCACATTCAGATCCGCCTCTAGCACCATCCCATCAAAGTCTATCGGTACGGTCTTGGCTATTCTATCAGTCTCTATAGTCTTTCCTGATGGTATGCTAACATCAAGTATGCTATCAATTTTCTCCACTAACAAATCCATTCTATCCAAGCATGCATCAGAAATAAACGAGTGTGTAACACCCGAATCTATCAACACATAAACAGGAATACCAAATACAGATAACACACCTGTGATCGTATTAAGAACACACATTTAGGGAGGAGTGATAGGTAATTAACGATGACATATTAGAGAGCACTAGAGTAAGTGATATAGCTGCAATCACATCCGCATCTCCCGCGGCATCCGTGGCAAAAACTCTAGCCTTCCCCTTCCTTGCTTGCTCAATCTGCTTCGACGGTCCATCACTCTTGGTTGACTTGGAGCGAAAATCTGGTGCCATATGGCCTGGCTGACCACATCTATAGCAAAATCCGGTGCCCCAAAGACATTCTCCTCTATGATTCTTCTTGCACTTAGGGCACTGTGGAACATCTCCCAAAGTCTGACCCTTGGTCGGTCCATAGCTAGGCTTCTTGTTGGACATCTGATTCTTGTTCTTGCTCTGATTCTGACTTGGGCCCTTGCCACTTCCTCTTTCCTTGGAACTTTTGGCCATTTTAATTCCCCTTGTCATTTGCTTCCTCCATAACATAGGCCACGGCTTGAGCTTTGCTAACAACCTCCCCATAAGTGGGGAGCTCAAGAACACTAACAATCTGGCGAATCTCGGGGCGTAGGCCCATCTCAAAGCGGCGTGCCTTCTTCTCATCCGAATCAACAAACTGAGCCGCAAATCGAGATAACTCCTTAAACTTCCTCTCATAGCCAATAATATCCATGTCGCCCTGCTTCAGATCCAAGACCTCCCTCTCCTTCTTGTCACAAAGGGCCCGTGGAAAGTACCTCTTCCTCAATCCCTCCTTAAACTGCTCCCAAGTGAAGGCCATTTATTGCTCGACGCTCCTAGTCCGAGTGTCCAATGCCCACTAATGGCCAGCATTGCCCTTCGACATAAACTCAGCACATAACACCTTCTGATCATCAGGGCATGAGATGTGTCGGAAAATCCTCTCAATCTCCTGAATCTACTCCTCAACAGCTAGAGGACCGCTCTCACCATCAAATATGGGTGGAGTGTACTTCCTAAACTGCAGAATCGGTGATACAGTAAGGGCAACTGGGGCAAGCGCGGGTGGAGCTTGCGCCAAATTCTGGACGCACTGCATGAAACTCCTCATGAAAGTAGCCGGGTCAATCTGATTGGGATCAGCCCCAGGTGGAGTAGCCCTACGTGGTCGAACCATCTTCCTAAGCAATCAAACCACACAATACAACACCACATCACATTCGCAAATCCATCACAACTCCCATCTCAATGCATAACACCAAACTAAAGTCCCAATCACCAGCAATTACAAATCACCGTTCAATATAGGCAAGAGAGAACAACAATACCCATACATAATAGCCAATGCTTGAAAATCATGAAGTAAATTTTGAGGACTAGAAATATCATGCGATACATTTAAAGTTATGCTTTATTTATCACTAGGAGATTTCACGCTTAGGCTCAAACTCGGTTTCTTTTCTCTCTATCCGAATACAAGTGTTTCATCTCTCTCTTATATAAAATATTTCATCTCATGTATCCGGAAAATAAACATAAAATCTTCATAAATAAACATTTTACCTTGGAGTCGGTGGAGAGACGATGATCATGGTAGCTCGTAGGACTTAAAACTGTTAAATTTTTCAAAATTTGGTTTGAAAATACTTCAAGCTGTAACGCCCCGAGTTCGAAGAACTCGAAACGTTAGTTCTTTTCTAAAACTATTTTTTTCTAATATTAAATGCGGAAGTATAATAAATAATTAAAAGCGGAAATTCATTTGATATAACAACCATCTAAAGTGTTTCAAAAATTATTTGATCACCAAACGTTCAAAACATATAACACAAGTTACTAAATAGTTCAAGAGTTTGAAAATGACATAATCCCATACATCGGGTTACCAAAACAACAACGGAAGTGAAGTCATTTATTTAATAAGCCTAAATAGAACTCCCATGTCTCGTCACACCTTCGAACTCCTCAATCTGTAAAAGAATGAAAGGCGTGAATATTTAAATAATACTCAGTAGGCTCTGCGCAAATTAATCATCTATACAAATATATATAAGGCAAATAGTCATGTAAAATCTATAATATAATACCCGAAGGTAACTCTGGGTCCGAAGGCAGCTCTAGGCCCGAAGGCAAGTAATTTGCCCGAAGGCAACTCTTTGCCCGAAGGCAAGTCTATTACACACTAAAAGCACTTATATAGCACAGATAATTAACAATAATTGTGCGATAAGTAAAAATGAGTCTTTTGAGCCTACCTGAAGTATCTCTCGAGTTTTGAGTCTACTAAGCGGTGACAATCAGTCCTCTAGCTGTCGGTACGCCTCGTCTAGTCAATAACGAGTTTAATTTATGTTAATATTCTTTAATATAAAGTATCTATAAGTAATATAGAAGTTTGTGGTCAAAAATAGAAAGAATATAAAACTTTGGGGGTCAATTTGAAAGAATTTAATAGTTTGAGGACCTATTATGCAATAAAAGTGAACTAAAAATATTTTGGGCTCATTTAGAAGATTTTTAAAACATGAGAGACTAATATGCAATTAAAGTTTTGGGGTTAAATTAAATAGGAAAAAGAAATTGAAGGGTTAAAAGTGAAATAAAAGTTTAGGGGTCAAATTGCAACAATTGAAAGTTAGGGACTTGAAATTAAATAAAATTTGAGGGCTCATTTAAATAAAATAAATAAGATGGGGGATTAAATCTATAAATAATGTTGAGGGACTAAATTGTAGCAATTAAAAGCTTGGGATTTGAAAATTAAATAAAACTTGGGGACCAACTTAAACTAACTAAAGAGGATGAGGGAGTTGTCTTTAAAATCCGGATTTAATAAATGGATCGGGCCGCGTCATCTCCTCCCCACCCGACTATCTCTCTCTCCCGTCGGCTCTCTCTCGTCACTCGGCTCTCTCTCTTTCTCTCAGTTTCCGGCGGTTTGGCCGGCGAAGAGGGCGGCGAAGGTGGAGTTGAGGGTGGTGAAGCTAGTGGTGAAGTCAATTTGAAGAAATATTGAGTATTTGGGAAGAAATTGAAGTTAGAACACTAAAGGAAAATTTTGGGTATTTTCAAAATTCGATCGATTCTTCAAAAATTTTTGAAATTAAACTATACTACGATGTTCTAGGGAGCTAGAGGAAGGTGTAGATAAGATTTTTGCGTTGTGAAGTGGATCTTTGAGCATGGTTGAAATTTTTGGCTGAGTTCTATGCGTATATGCGTGTATGCTTGCGATGGTGTATGTATATATCTATATATATCCATGTATACGTGTGTGTATGGATGGGTTTTGGGGCAAAATGATGGTGGAAGATGGTGGTGGTGCGGTGGCGGTGCGGCGACGAGGTGGTGGCGCGGCAGTGATGTGGTATATACGTGTATTTATCGTATTTTGTGTAGAATATCAAGTGCAAAATACAACTAGGTGATTAAAAACTTAGAACAAAAGTAAAAATGGAGACATAAATGGAAATATCAAGAAATCTTACCACTTGAAGTTTGATTTGTTGAATGAGAATGAGTGGGATGAACTTGGAGATGCCAATTGTAGAAAGAGGGAAAAGTAGTGAGGCTAGGGTTTCTAAAATCGACCTTAAACTACATAAATAGGGTAAAACTAGGTTACTCCTCCACATGGGCTTTCTTATAGCATAAGAAATAGAATTGGACTTAAACGGACGTATAATTGGGTTTAAAATATAAAATCATGACCGGGATAAGAAGCTAAGTTTTTTGGAATTTAAATGAATAACTTCTAAAGTTTGTCCTCAACCGCAAATTGAAAATAAATACCATTTTATAAATTAATATTTTTATTTTTATTTTAAATAATTCAATATAATAGTAAATATTATAAAATTTCAACTAGACGAGCGAACGCTGTTTAACTCTATAGGTGAAGTTGTAGCAACACGTTTGAGATTTTTTTAATTAAATATATTTTATTTAAGAAGAAATTGCGGTCACTACACAGCTGCCCGCCATTTATCTCAGTGTTTCCTTGTTTAAGGGCGGACGTCAAATCTTCATGTTTGATGACTTGGTGCAGAAGATTCATGGGCGGATTTCTAGGTGGACGAGTTGAATGTTGTCTTCTGGGGCCTGTATTACGCTCATCCTGTCATACTTTACTCTATACTGCTTCACTTGTTTCAGATTTTGCAACCCCCTAAGGTTGTGCTGAAGCGACTATCCAATTCATTTGTCCATTTCGTGTAGGACTCTCAGAAGGATGCCCACCGTCTACATTGGAGGTGCTAGGGGAGTTGTGATGTCCTCCGGATGAGGGTGGACTCAGCTTCAAGAGGCTAGATGATATGGTCGATTCTTTTTCCTTAAAGCTTTGGTGGTTTTTTTGTTCTCAGGAGTCTCTATGGGCCTTCTATTTGAGTGATAGATATTGTCAGAGATAGTCACCCATGCAGGTTCAGCCTGCCTATCTTTATTCTGGGGGTTAGCATCGGTTATTGGCCATGAAACCGACTGCTAAGCCTCGCATCTTCTAGTAGCTTGGCTGTGGACGGGTTTTCGTTGGGCATAATTGTTGGATAGGTGATCTTCCTCTCATTGATGTGTTTCCTACTTGCAGCCACTCATCAGCTTGGGTATAGGAATTCTTTGATCACACTGGATGGGATATTAAGCGTTTATTGCAGATAGTTCCTTCTGACCTGGCCCTTTAGATCTCTTCCATCCTTCTGGACCTTGGGTCTTCCAATAGGATGCTGTGGCGTAATACTTCTCTGATGAACGATTCACTGCTCAGTCAGCCTGGGAATCGGTCCGGTAACACGTTGATGTCTGGCCGGTATTTTGTGACCTATGGTGCCCCCAGCTATACATGTGAATGTATATTTCTTTCATTGGCGGTTATTGCAGGCCCTCGTGCCCGTCGACTATGTGATTAAGCAGCGTATTCATGTGTAGATGCTTTTATGATGTCAGTGTTGCTCAGACGAAGAGACGTTTTAGCATGTCTTTATTAGCAGTAGGGCTACATCTTGAGTTTGGAAGCATTTCTCGTCCATTTTTCATATCGGATCTCCCACCTCAGACAGTAGTTGGCACTAGGTTCAGCGCTGGTGACATTCAAGTCAATTCATCAGGCGAGGCCATATTCGCATCATTGTTCCCATTTTCATCTTCTGGCACCTGTCAATGGCACATAATGATGAGAAGTATTGGGGCATTCTGTTGATTCTTGGCAAATCATTTGGCATGTCTATCGGTTGTTTCCCTCATTCACATCGCTAGAGTGTTTAGTCCCTCTCATTGGCGGGGTGCTCATGACTTGGATGCCCTATTGGGCATCACTATTGTTGTTCCACCTCTCCCCTTCCAATTTTGGTGTTCGGGCATAGGCCGTCTGTGGGATCTTTTAAAGTCAACACTTACGGTTGTGTGGTTGATAATAGAGCTTGCGGGGGTGGGGTGATTCAGGACCATTTTGGGCATTCTGTTCGGCCCTTTTCCTCATTCTATAAATCTATGGTGACTGCTCTATTTTAGAGGCTGAGCTCCGAGCCATTCTAGACGGGGGTGTTGCTCTCTGGGTGTTGGTACAGTTTGGGTAGAGGCATATTCTTCCGTTGTTGTTCATTGTACTGTTTGGGGAGGCAATTCGTGGTACCTGCAGGTTATTATCCAACGTATTCCACAACTCCTTAGCATAGAGATGGACTTGGTCTCCCATCTCTTTCGTGAAGGTAACCAGATTGTTGACGCACTTGCTTCAGAGGGCTTATTGTAGTAGCAGTACGTAGAGCATAAGTTGCATCAGTTGCCTCCCTTGGCTAGAGCTCTCCTATAGATGGATCGTCATGGATTTCCTGCGGTTCGTGGGCTTTAGCGAGGGTAGGTTCAGTGATTTGCACTTCATCTTGGTTTTATTTTCCCATTTTTTCATTATTCTGCACAAGGAGTGATACGGACCTCGTTGGTCTCAATGCCAACACAACCCAATCCAAACTGGATTAGACCACAGAAAAGCCAATCACTGGTCACGATCGAGAACCTGACGACCTTCTACTCACGAAGTGACAACAATAGGCTAAAACCTATCACCTTCAACTGTGCGTAGTAGACAACCGGCAGGGGTGAACGCCACAAGAGTTGATCACGCTCTTGATAAGTTCGATTTGTTCAAAAGAACAAGAAGAGAAATCAAGTTCTCCACAAGAAGCATAAAGCTCTCTCTTTTCATATGAACCAAAGTTGTTGTTTACAAATGGCTTGTTTTGCTCATATACATGCCCCAAAACTGAAATAATAATAAAATAATGAAAATATTCGAAAATATCTAAAATTTAACCCTAGGTCGGCTAAAATTACTAGTAGTAAGTTTAGGATTCTTCTTTGTATTACTAAAATGTCAGTAGTAATAAGCTCTACTTCAAAAGCTTGTCCAAATTGGTTTCTTCGTTACTAGTATGGATAATGGTTACGTAGTAAGTCTTGGAGTTCTGACCGTAAGTCTTGAGTTCTGACCAGTATCTTTGAATAAATGCGGTCATAACTAACTCTCTGCATAATTTTGGCCCAAAGCTGGAAACTGACGTTACGGCCGTAATGCCCAAAGTTACGGCCGTATATAGGCTGATACGGTAGTATGTCCAACTGGTACGGCCGTATTTAACTCTCTGTAAATCTCTGGTCTTCAGCTTCCTAGGTTACGGCCGTATGGCTTTAGGTTACGGCCGTAATTAATTCGGTTACGACCGTAAATGTCGTCTGCATGGCATTCTTGAGTTCCAACGTCCCCGACTCGTAATTGGAGGATTTCTTTTGGCTCGGGAACTCCTGTGGACCATTCCAAAGCTGGAGATGACCTGGTAGGGACATGTTGACACACTTCTTCGACCCAGGTCATCAAAGCTCGTCCCATTTTCTTGGCTCTGCTTCGCGTGAACGGCCCGTGCGGCACGTGGGGTGGTTCGGTCGACGTGGAGCTTTCCGGATTCTCATCAAGGAGGTAGTACCTCCTCATTTATTATTGTGTTATTCTTTTATTAATTATTATTAGGGAAATAGTATCTCCTCATTTACTGCTTCTCCCATACTCTTTGTATTTCATTATTTGCATGTAAGGTTTATGCCCATCTCCTTTTATACTTATTTTTTGATATTAATAAAAAGATAGGGAGATTACAACCTCCTGCTAAGCTCGGTTGACGCATAAAATCGACACACGGGTAAAGTTGGTGCTTTTCTTAAAAAAAATCTAAACCCTAATTCATGATATCATCAAAACAACCACAAGTTTCATCTTTATCCCTCCACCTCCATCGGCACTTTGAAAGAGATTCGACGCTGACATTCAATAGGTAATTTCTTAACATTTCTTCATTTTAATATCTATTTCGATTCTTTAATTATATAATATCTTCAAAACAAAAATAATTCATAGGTAATGTCTAACTCTATTGATTTTCATTTATTTTATAGCATTTCTTTAAATCTCCTTGAAGCATATCTTCACAACCGTGTGCAAAGCATATACTTCTACCAGCCAAGATTTTTCTTCAGGTATAAACCTTCTCCTTTTACCCCTATTAAGCTATTATGTGGTCAAAATAATTCTTGAACACACACGAACATATATATACTCGAGCACAGCCGCACAAACACACGCATAAAAACTTACAAACTCATGGTCCAACTCACACTCACACTACCATCTCGGACAAAGCCAAGAATTACAGGACCAAGCTGATTCAAGGGTTCGCCCCATAAAATTTTCTTCCCTATATAAAGCTTCTTCGCAAACCATTTTCTAAAATCACGACCATCTATATTTATGTTGCAAGATGGAAGCAAACTAATACGAAATAACCGTTTCATTCTATTTCTTTGGTAAATAATGCTTTCAAATGATTGTGTGGAATTGGTTTTGTTTCCTAGTGTATTGTTGAACTTATGAAAATTTATTATTTAAAATTTTTTCGGATCAACAGAAATAACAATTTAACAAATTAACTATAATATTTTATATTAACAATCTAATCCACATCAACATCTACAGACATTTTTATAGTTGGACCAAACCGCTTGTGAATTTTCATTTTCTAAGATGTTGTTTTAGTACACAAATATAATAGCGTCACGTAGGATTTTTTAGATGTAGATATTATATAAAAATAATTTTTTTATAACAATTAGGTACCTAAAGTTTTTGAAAATATAAAATCATGCATAAAAATATCAAAAGACAAAAAAGAAGAGAAAAAGTTGGCTAGCAAAAAAAAGAAAAAGGAAGACAAAAAGTTGTCTAGAAAAAAAAAAAGGAAGAGAAGTTGGCTACGGAAGTTTCAAAGTCATAACCATTGGTTGTAAGACAACACGTGTAACCAACTCCACCAACTAAAATTTTAGTCAAAATCTTCACAATTCAGTACTTAATCTTTCGTTGCACCAAGCTAGAGCTGAGTCTAGCTATCCCCAATCTCCTTCCCTTACTACCACAACCACCATTAATCATACACAAAGACCTCCTAGAAACTCAATAGAGGTAAACAAAAGAAGAAAAGAGGAGAAAACAAGGATTAGAACCTAGAAATCTTCATTTTGTTCTTGAACTTGAACCATCGATTTCTTACCTTATCTTCTACTATTCCTTCAATGACTGCCGCTAATAGAGTAGACCACCACTAGCATACCTTCGCCATCGGCCTTCGGTGGCACCACCACCAACACCACCTTCAATTTCCGCCATCCCTTCTCAGGTTCAAACCAACACCACTTGTCCTGTTTCATTTAGGATTTAATTCCCAAATTCAAATTTCAATTTGGGTTAATTGCAATTACAATCCCTAAGCTTTATAGTTTCTTTTAAATAGGTCTGGATATTTTACTTAATTTTAAGATCCTAACCTTTCAATTCTCACAATTTAACACCTAAGCCTTGTTTGCAAACTAACCCCCTCAATTTATTTATGTAGTTTAAGCAAACCCTTGCAGTTTATTTAATTCTAGGGCCTTAACTTTTAATTCTTATGATTTAACCGCTAAACTATTATTTTAATCTAAGTCCATTGATTTGCCATCCTGATTTAAGTTACTCCCTAAGCTTTATTTTCATCTAAGTCCCCCGTGTTTTAAAAATCTTATATTTAGTCTAAAATATTTTTAATTCTATTTTATTGCACTCTAAGCCCTCAAAATATTCAATTCTTTCAAATTAAACCCCAAATTTTTATATTCTTTCAATTTTAGTCTGTAAGGTTCAATATCACTTATAAATCCCTAATATTTAAGTTTATTAATGTAAATTAAACTTCCAATTGACTACACGGAGCATACGAGCAGCTAGAGGACTGATTTCTTCACTATGATTTAATCTTAAAACTTGGGAAAGGTTTAATATAGACTCATTTTCTAAAAATCTCTTTTAAAATATGCACATATACAATTGGTATTTGTTATAATTACTTGCATGTAAATGTTATATGACGAAGTGCTTCCTCCACACTATCTTGATAGGCTTCAAGCCTAATTACGAATGACGACGTGTTTATTAGCACTATGATGATGGAAGCCTAATAAATAATGACGACATTCTTTTAAATACTATGATGACGTGCACGATAAAGAGGAAATGATGGACGAACCTTATTATATAGTTGTTCATATTTATTATGATATTGATGATTACATGCATTTAAATTGCATTATGTATTGGTTGTTATGCATGTGGTCTACTAAGTGTTCAAAATACTCATATTTTCTCTATTTAATGAGCTATTTGCAGATTGAGGAGTCGATGGCGCAGTGAAGCATGGTGGCTTTCTAGGCTTTATTTATGGAAAAAATATCTTTATTCCCCATTTTGAGTAATGTTTTAAATTATTAAGTACCTTGTTTGGATGTTTAGAGTTGTTAGAGATGAAATAGTTGTAAGATACTCTAACAAATTTGCTATTCTTAATAAATTTTCATATTTTAAATAATTGTTATTTTTCTACATTTATTATTGGAAATTTTTTAGGGGAAGAATTAACATTTCGTGTTCTTAGAACTCGGGGAGTTACATTGATGCTCTCCTCCTCTTCACAAGAGTTACATTCATCTTGGTCATCTTTCTTAGATGCTAAAGCATTCATCTATGTGGTGCAAGAACATAAATGTAAAAATAATACTTAGACTGCAAAGTGAAAATCTATTACAGATGGGTTGTAAATTCATTGCACTTAATGTGCACTATATTACACTTATGTGTAATATATTACACTTCATTTGTACTGTATTGCACTAGACACGAAGTGAAAAAGAAAACCAAACATAAAAGAAAAGGAAAAAAATGAATTACCTTGCAACTCAAAGGATGATCCGAATACAGGTCTAACCACCATAACTTGCTCTTGGTCTCCATTAATATACAATGCAAGGAAGATTGTATCTAATCCTTAGCAAGGAAAAAAAAATTCCTAAAAACAAAAACGCACATCTTAATAAGATAATACGATTAAAAATAATAAGCAAAAAATAGACATAAGTAACTACACATTGTGTAATATAATGCACATACTATGTAAATCATAGCAGAATCTGTGTAAACACCGTAAAACACCATTACACAATTACTTTGCTTTCGGTTGAAATCCAATTATTAAAATTAGACATAACATAAAATCAGTATTTCACATACCAAATTCAAAGAGGTTCATCATCATCAAGATTTTCATACTTAATACTAACCAATTCCGAAGTAGCTTCAGCAGTAACAAACTTCAACATCTCCAACTTTCTATGATCCTCCTCAATCCCACTTAGAAAAATCTAAACTTCATCTTAAGTCTGGTTGCAGAAAATGGCTATTAATACACAATATCAAGGAAACAACAATAATAAAACCAAATAAAATAAACTTTAAATAAAATAAAAAAGAACAAGATCTTTTCAACATATTCTATTTCCCATTCCCTTCATTTTCCTGCTACCTCAAAAACACTTCCTTGTCCTTCTTTTCCTCATGCTTACTTCCTTCTCCTCGTCATGCTTACATTTTCCTTTATCCTCCTTTAAAGTCTCCTCTGGCACAATCATATTCATATCAAAAAATTCATTCCGGACTTCTTCTGTCAAATAGGAATAAATAATTACATTTGGATTTTCCTAGTCCTCGTACTTCTCATACTTCTCATTATATTCCTTCTCGTCTAGCTTCTTATCAAGCTTCTCATTATCATTTTCATCATCCTTATCTTTTTTCTCCCACTCCTGACGCTTTATATTTGAATTTGTTGACAACCGATTTGCTTTTTCTCAGCCAATATATATCCAAAACTTTGTGAGTATAAAATGGATTGCTATCCAACACAATATCTTCACTAACCAATTTCTTATCAAGCATCTCAAAATCCAACATCTTGAAACTAGCGGCTTTCAAGCCAGATTCAAATTTAGCCTGCAACTTCTCATCAGTAGAGTATAGTGTTTATAATAATGTTAGTATATAGTCAATATACTCTTTGTAATAGATTACACAATCGACAAAATGCATTACACATTGTGTGTAATACATTGCCAAATCTTCATAAGGTATTACAACAACATTGAAATACAACGAAATGTAATACACCGTGATATTTAAAAATAATGCTGATTTCAATGAAAACACATAAAAGTACATAAAAATAAGAAATAATAGTTTTATCAATATCTCAACATTTGCAGTACCCACGTCAACCTTCTTTTCATTGTTACCCTCTTCCTTACTAATGCTATCATTTCCTTCAATGTCATCAAGCCTATCTTTGTCCATCAAATCTTTCTTCTATTGTAAATTGTCTTCTTCAATAACATTTCCAATTCTCTCTCTCTCTCTCTCTCTCTCTCTCTCTCTCTCTCTCTCTCTCTCTCTCTCTCTCTCTCTCTCTCTCTCTCTCTCTCTCTCTCTCTCTCTCTCTCTCTCTCTCTCTCTCTCTCTCTCTCTCTCTCTCTCTCTCTCTCTCTCTCTCTCTCTCTCTCTCTCTCTCTCTCTCTCTCTCTCTCTCTCTCTCTCTCTCGTTATCAACATCTTCAAAAACAACACCTTGAAAGCCCACTGCAACATTGGCTTACAAAATATCATCAATAAAGAGCAACATTTATGAAACATGCAATATTTGACTGCATCAGAGTCATCTCCCTTTTTTGCATCATTCAAAACTTGCTTACTATCTTGATTTTCTTCCTTATGTTGATCAATCCCATGACCAGCACCATTCGCTCTGTCCTCTTTCTCGAGACCATCATCATCATCTCATTTTGATAATCTTTCTTATCATTAATACCTTCACATTTTTCCTCTCCAATAGATTTTTCCTTAAACCTCTACTCTATTCCCAAGATAATCATACAACATCCAAACGCAACAAAAACTGATCATACATTTCCGTCTCCACAAATCTTTCCTTCTGCTGATCATCTGTTAGGAAAGAAACACCCTTCATTGCAGTTTTGACGAGAACATCAACAAAATCATTGACACTGTCAAGAACAATTTCATCATCTTGTAGAGATGCAAGACCAGAAGGAACATGAGACTGCAAAGGAACATCATATTTTGCAAACAAAATATCAATATAAAACTTCTTGAGCTCTTCAACAGTTACTCGTTTATCATCACTATTGTGCTACAAAATACATAAAAAGGAAATACAATAAATAAAAGATTACAGATGAAGTATAATACATTACTAAGAAAGTGCGACACACAAAATGGAATCTTCTATATAGAAAGTGTAATTCACTTCACATTTTATATAAAATGAATTAAAAATCAAATATAATAATAAAACTAAATGAAAAAATTTATCTCCTCGTGTGAGAATTTTCGACAGCATAAAGGGTGACATTAACCACAATATTCAATTTTCACCTCAACAAACGTGGAAGATATGATGTCTTTAAAAATCCACAGAAGACAAAGATATGATGTCTTTAAAAATTCGCAAACGACACCTCTGACTATAGGGGCAACCTTGTATATCCATATTTGAAAGGAAAGTCTGACACTATTCAAATGATAAGTCTCTGGTAAGCGCCCTTTTTTTTTTTTTTTTTTTTTTTAATTCTTGTTATAGAAATTGTTCATAAAAGGCTTCACAGGCATCATAATAAAGTTATACAAATCTTTAGCCTAAGCAAACAAATTCATATCAACACTATGCAATATCATACGCCACGAATCCTCCACCATTGTAAGATAATTTCTTGTATAAAAAAAGACACTAAAAGGTAAAGTGCAACTAGCTTATTCATGTCTTCATCAGAAACACTTGAAGCATTGAACACAACCCTTTCAACATCTTGGACAAGCTAAAGAAATAAAGATCCTTCAACCTCAATCAACCTAAAGTATACTAACTACCCATATCAATATCACATGTTAGCCTAGATATAAGATAAAACTCCTTGAAAGTAAACTCAATCTTCTTCCCACACATCGAACCACATAACATTTTGTAGACTGCTATCTACCTCACGTAACAATATGGTGGATGAGTTGAGGTTAGTATATGCCAAAAAAGTGATCAAAGCGCCTATGCCAAAAAAGAAGAGTTTGATTTGGATCCAAGTTTCTCTTCAGCTTGCTAATAATGTCGTTATTAATCGACATTACAATACAAAATCTGAACTTCCTAGAAAGGTGCACAAAAAGTCCTCACTCCTGCAATAATCAATGGCATATCTCTTAAACAGGTTTAACGGATTAAAGCACCATAACACACTCTCGTAACGCATTCATAGAAGGTATATAACATAAAAGCACATAACAAACATGCACACACTTATAGCACATAGAAATAACGTTTCATATAAAAAAAATAGTAAAATTCTTATAAAATATTAACTTACACAGAAAAAGTAGTTCAGATCTTTATATTCAACATACATTATAGAAAAATTACACATATAATATAATTCAAAAAGCATAGATCTACTAACTAACTATAGAAATCTTACCAAAAAACTTTAATAAGAAAAAAAAAGTAACGTTCTCTAGAATATCTCACATAAAAATTTAAAAAATATTTTTAAAAATGTAAAAAGTAAAAAAAATTACATTCAATCAAGGCTTCTTAGCTGCAAATTTTACTTTTCTCTTACCTGCCTTGCATTTTCCAATCTCCTTCCAAGAAGCATGAAACGAAGAACTGCCAGAGGAAAAATGAGTTTAAGCCATATTAAACAAGTTCAGACTGATAAATATCCAAACTTTATTCCTAGAAAATGCACAACAACTAGTAACTAAAAAAATGGTACTTCAAATGTATCTAAAAGAGGATATTTAAAGAAACTAAAGTAGATGGTTGAGTGAAAAACCCTACAACGTGAAATTTTTTATCAACAAAACATATCATAATGCTTGTGAGAGGAGGGAAATACATGTGTAAGAAAGAGAAACCAGCAAAAACAAAAGAAAAACGAAAAGATCAAGTTCGGGTTAAGAGCAAAATTGGGCCGGGTCTTTAAAATAGAAATGGACTGTGAATGCTAGATTTCAGTAATAACTTTCATTATGTTGAATTCTTGTATTATTATGAACTATAAAAGCACCATTCAACTTAATTTACTCTAAATCGAACCTACCCAACCTAACTTAATTCATATTGAGTTGGGCTAGGTTAGTCGAATATTTTAATGGGACAAATTGAAGACTATACAACATAAAGATCGAAACTGAAAAATCATAAATAAATCTTAAAATTATGAAAATCCTACCATATTTTATTTAGTCGCACTTTGTAAAATTTAGTCTATTAATTGTATTAAAACAAAACTGATTGGCCTCTTTGCCCACCTAAACCTACCATTGTGCATTTAATTTTTATTTTTTTCTATAATTATTATTAATCTATACTCCTTTTAAAAGTGTAGAAAGGTTGAGAAACATTTTATTCCCATCTTACCCTTATTTGTTGAATGAATTTACAAGTGTAGAGACAACCTCAAAAACCGGTTCCCATCTCATTCATTTTTTTATGCATCATCAAGTTTTACCCTTATTAATTGTAATTCAAACTGTGGCCCTCGAACTTGAATTTAACGTTTAATAAAAAAATGTATGCTTCTCCAACCTTCTCCTTCGGTTTTACCCTTTTTCCCATGGCTTTTTCACAGTGCAATATTCATTGCTTTGCCGAAATCTAATATATTTGTAGCAGCCTAATTTTCGTTAGGGCCCCAATTTGAAATTTTTTTTTTTCATTTGTTGTAATGTTTCTAAATGATTGCTCTTGATCGCCTTCGGTGATTTTCTTCAAATCCAAATTCATGTTATCCATATTGTTATATTGTATATTGTATATTATTTTGTTGTTATGATCAATTACAATTTGAATTCCTCTTCGCGATTGAATTAGTATGAATATCATTACTTTTGAAATACATGTTAAATAATTGGAAAGCATTTTTGCGATTTGATTAGCAACAAAAATAAAATAAAATACAGCTCACTTTAATTATGCCAAGATAGCTGCCCAATAACTACGATAAATTTCAACTGAAATAATGGGATATAATTCCAAAACAAATAGAAGGAAAACTCTTCACACAATTGCACCAAGCATCGACTTGGACCAATTTCAAAGGAGCCAAGGCGTAGATAGAAGATGGTAAAAGCGTGAAGTTGTGAACTACAAAATTCGACTCTCTTTTTGCTTCTTTCTTTAAATTTTCTATTTCTCGGTTAATAGTTTTATTACTTGATTGTTTTTCAATTTTCTTTCACAAGGTATTATTTATTTAATGCGTTAACTTTCAAGAATATTTTTCAAATTTCCCAATATATAACACTCACTGGCCCTTAATATTTGTTTGAAATGGATTTCTAAAATCTTTAATTGAATAAGGGTAGATTTTCTTTTAAGAAAATAAAATTGGTTTATCTAAACCAAACCAGTTTTTAATAAAACTTTATAATAACGTGCAAAGCACGTTGTTGATACTAGTATCAAAAAAGAACTGTTGATTATCACTCTACTAATTACTTGTTTGTGTGTGCTTATTACTCCAACAATCTCTTAATTAATGTGTTGCGTATTAGATATGGTGTCGAACCAAAAATTAATTATTTATTGCACATTTAAATGTGATCTTGCATCTGAATGTGTACCTTCTTTCAAAAGTAGGGATGTTGGACTGCCACATTTATTACGTAATAATCATTATTCAATATTATTCAAAATTTCTACTAGATAAAAAATACTCCATACAAACAATCTAAATTTAATTTTAAATACAAATAATTTGAATTTAATTTTACACCTATATCTCCAATTCACAAGATGCCATGGTAACTACAACAAAAATTGAAAATTCGAGAGAATATGAAAATATTGTTGTGTATATGTGTCAATAAATAGTCAAGCACTCCTTGCTTTGCTACATTTCACCATAGCATAACTTTTGCCAATGACTCTTATTGTGTTTGGTGACCTTCCTACTCATATTACATTTGATTTTTCAAACGCAAACACAACCCGAGCTTTCACTTGTCAGCCATTTTCTACATCTTCAACATCAAATTGGAAATCATTATTCACACAAAATGAAAAAGATAGATGAAGAAAACATTGAAAGCACAAGTTGCGGTAAAATACATTTGACGCTGAACTTTCTCCTTCGCCAAGTACGTCACCATGAAAAATCTTTATGCTTAATTTTTTGTTTTTCAAATAGTCATCCACTGAAGGAGTAAAAATCAATAATTAATGTAGACTACCGTAACTACCAAGTTGTTTCTCACTTGAAACATAGAAACATAGAGGTACAAACATAGAAATTTTGACCTGAAATTGAATTACAAAATAGAACAATTAGTAAATGAAGTGAAATATATTGAAGAAAGTATTTTCCAATGAATCTTTTGGTGTTCGAGGCACGATTCAGCCATACAAAAATAACTTAGAAGAAATTTATCTTCCCAACTCAGTTCGAGTTCGGCCTGTTTCATATTGATGTGTCGTTCTTGGTCCATAGATCAATTTTTGGCTATTTCTCACTTGAAAAATTGATAAGTCAAAAAAAATTAAGCTCAAATATTACTTTAAAACATTATATTATATGATTAGGCATCTCAATCATTTCAATTTGTTGCATACGATTCATAGGTTTTAGTTGCCTTAAATCTTTATCTTTGAACAGAGGCATCTACTTCTAAATTTGATCAATGCTGCATATGTACGCAAACAATTTGCCCACATGTAGACAGCTTAAACCCTTCACAAATTTCCCATCAGCTACACAAGGAAGAGTAAGTTATGGTTATTTGACAACATTTTATATAGTTGTTCTTGATCCATAGATCAATTTTTGCTTATTTCTCACTTGAAAATAAATTGCTTTAATTAATTTATGGTGGTTACTGATTAACAATATTTTAAACCTTGGAATATTTTTGAATTTCTCTCAACAAATGCCATTCATTTTCTTTTGGAGAACTTGGAGGTTTAACCCATGGAAAATTAATTAATCGCAATGCGATTGTAAATGACTATACTTTAATACAATGACTTTTCTCTTCAAAATATAATACAGAAATCACGTCTTCGAAATTCTTCAATTCACTAAAATTTGTATATCCTTCACAAATGAAGACTTCTTACTTTTGGAAATATCACTAGAAGATACTATTTATTCTTCCCATTCATTATCAATAAATTAATGTTGTTAACGAAAGAGTTTTCATTTCATTTCTCATTATTGAATTCATTACAAATGGCCCCTATTTATAGAAAAATATTGGAGCACATCGTATTACAAATATTGATCCGATATACAATAGTTATTCACACAATAGGTTGGTGGCCAGCAATTTACCACCAACACCATCATAATATACTTTTCCTTTTCTTTTCCTTTTCTGCTTTCGATGGCTTTTGGTTGCTTTATAACACTCTCCCTTAAATGATTATTTATACAACTGTCTTTAAACTTGTTTGGAGAAAAACCCAATGGGAGAAAAGCTTCCAAACTGATTGTAGGGGAACTTGAGAGATCATACATTGCTTTAGGAAAATCTCGTAGGACAAAACTTGAGTGAAGAGAAAATGGGTCAGATGCTTCCCCTGATGACAATCATTCTTGTAATGGTATCCATTTGCTACCTCACTAAAACCTTGTTAAGAAAATCCAATGGGACAAAACTTGATCGAAGGAAAAAGAATACAGCTATTCTATTTGGTTCCGTATCTCAAGGACTCATACATTCACTTCTGGCGAAAGATTTATGGGCCATCATCTGACTCAAGTAATGTCTTCATTATAAACTAATCCAACAAATTCATTGAGTTGATTTCTCTTGTAGTCCCCAATATATCATGAATATGCCTCGTTAAAACCTTATTAGGAAAAATCCTAATGAAGGAAAAAGAGTACACTATTCATATTAATACTCCATTAAAGTTGCCTCATTAAGAGCTTTGCTAGAAAAACCCAATGGGATAAAACCTTAGCCAAGGGAAAAAGAGTGCAACACGTATTCTATACAAGTATACTTCAAGCATGTCAAACTCCTTCAAGTATTTATATCAGTGTATTTATATAAGTATCATTTTTATAACTGTGCCTTATTCAGTGCTTATTTGCAATCAATAATCTCAATCTCATATTTTCACTGTATCGAGATATAGATACCCGAATCTTCTCTCGAGATTTTATATTAGTTTCAATTAGGCTGCCACATTAAAAACATTGTTTAGGAAAAACCGTTTGGGATAAAAATCGTAAACAAAGAAAAGACTACATCGTGCGAATTTTCCTTCACAACAATATCATTGCTTTGAGCCATTACGAGCACTGTTATTTATAATCTTTTCAAGAGTTCTATTTTTCTTATCACGCCCGCATATTAATACTTTTATTATAAGGGTGTATATTTCAATATTATTCTTTAATATATCTCAATATCCTCATTATCATTGATTGTATGTAGCGCTACATTTTCATATCATATCGACACTTTCTAATTTCATTTCTTTCCCCATAATGATATAACTTATCAAGATATCTCATTATCGATCCTCTTTTAGGATTTTGCAATATACTTGAGTCTATATACTCTTCAAGAGTGTATGCCTCCTTTATTAAGACTTTCTTTTATCATTTGTTTTGATATACATATTTGGGGAACTTTTATTTAAATCATATCAATGCTTTGTACTTGCTAATTTATCAAAGGATATGTAGCTAGTATATGAGATTGTTATAGCCTTTCGTGCATCCTTGAATTTCAAATCCAAATTTCAATAGTTATACATTTTATATATCATGTCTAACTATTAATACTCCCCCTTATGCTAAGAACCAAACTCAATACAATTTATATAATTTTCATCATATATATTATCAGTATTTAGATTTAATGGGGGAATTTATTCAGTCTGTATTTTGGTCTCGATATTGACAAATCGATTGGAGGACTTTAAATATTTTTCCAATTATATCCCACTCGTATGCGCATATCCAATCATTTACGGCCTTATTCAAATTATTAGGATATACATTTACTAGCTTTATTAGATCTGGAACTCATGCTCATATTGTTAGCAAATCATTTCATAAATTTTCAGTTACGATACACACATGTGACTACATAGTGGATCCATATTATATTATCTAGTAGTCCACATGAAGGGTGAATGTGCCCATATATCTCATCCCTTATATATGTTTAAGATATATTTGAAATTTATTCCCAATGTTGGCTAATAATGATTTCATCATTTATCGCGAATAATCACTTGAAGAATTCTTCCGGTTCCTGATTTCAATAAATTATTTACATCAATCGAACCGGGATCTATATAGTGCTCAACATGATTTATTACTTTCACCATATGTATAGTTCACCGACATATCCCATCATCTTTCGGCGACATTATTACGCATTACTGTTCAACCGTGGAATCTTAGCCCATGCATTTCATGTTGCGACACTTGTTCAAATCGGAGTCTTACCTCTTACACATTTATAAATCGCCCGTATACTTATAATATTCACCCTAATGAGGATCCATACATTATAATGGATAATGTGCTCTCAAATCTTCGAAAATACTATCCATCATTACTGATCAAAATCCTAAAAAGGATTTATTGACGTAGGTTCGAAAGGTTGGGGATGCTAATGAGCAAGGGCATCCCACAAGATATCCAATGGTTGATTGAAGCATGGGTTCGATTATCTGGCGAGGTTTCAATTCCTTCTAAATACATGCCTGGTATGGGTAAAAGTAGTTTTTCAAAGAAACGGAGAACAAAAAGGTTAGGAGGATGCTATAAATGTGCTCGGTGGACATGTGACACTCGATGTAAATCTATGGGGCACTTGTCCAGAAACCGAGAAAATAAAATAGCATTCATTAAGGATGGATTGAGTAAGGAGTCTTTGGATAATATTCAAAAGGCTCTTGAAACACATCCTAGTGGATACGTACAAGGTGAGTTTATAGCCTTACGAGCCAAATTAAAAATGACAAATCACCCTATAGTATGGAAAAACTTACTTTAGAAGATCCTTTTTGTAAATTTAGTAGAAAAACTTAGTATTGTGATTTTTCCATATTGATGCAAGGCAAATTGGCATAATATCGAAGACCAATGTATTTCTTGTAATTGTAAATATCGTTTTTCAATTTTTGAAATATATATATGCATGGGGGATAAGAGTATCAAGTGTAATACATTTTCATCAAATTAGAGGCAGTAATCGAATTGGAGTTAGAAATGTCACTAGTCTAACTGGACTGATGCTACAAACACAATCTATTCACGATTGTATGATGTACATGATGAGCAATAGTGATGCTTTTATTGTTCTTCTAAGCGGCTATAACACGTTGGAGGAAATATTTAACATAGCATTATGGGCACAGTGGAACTTTCATACCAAATCAATTGGTTTGTTGAATATCAATTATTTCTTTGATGGCTTATTAGCGTTTCTAGGTCAGGGTATTGATAATAAGTTTATTTCTCATTCTGCGAGAAAAATACTTATTTCCACCAATACGATTGCTGAGCTACTCATAAAGATTCAATCATATGTTCAAGAGTCTGTGGAAGCCCAGGTCCTTCGGTCACAGACCATCGGTGTCAAGCGAAAAAGAGATTCGGATCCTTAGGATCTTTCATTATAAACCCTAATGCTAGGGGTGGCAGAGTTACGGAATATTTATACTTTTGAGATGCATCCCTTCTTTATTTCAATATGCATTTTCTTTTTATATTTTCAAGTGTTTATCGCCACCTTTGATATTCTCAATATGTTACACTTCAACCGTTTTGTACTTCTTCTGAGGCACCAATACCGAAATCATATTGGCATTATTCAAATAAGAAGTCTATTGCACCGTTAGTATAACATCTGTGACATATGCTTCTTCAATATCAGCTTCAAAATAGTACCATCGATATTATGTTATTTTAGTATTAATACGATTCGTCCATGCTATTTCTTTCTTTAATTCATCAGCATGGAATTTATTGAGCAATTTTCTTTCATTGAACTATCTGGTGGTAGCCTCTAGTATTACTTGCTCGATGTATCCAATAATATTCAATAAATGTGGAGATCAACTTTTCTTTATCAACTGCTTCTTTGAGGGCATTTCTCATCGTATCGATATATCACAATATACTAATCTCATAATGAGATTTTTCACCATGGTATAGTTTCTTATCAATATATTACAATATACTAATCTCATAATGAGATTTGTCACCATCACTATGGGATTCTTTGAGCAATTTGATTTTATCAATACATATAACAGTAATTTCCGACATCACTTGCTCAAATCCCTTCGTTAATAATATAATATTCTTATCGAAAATATATAAATCAGTTATATTTATTTAGTACCAATCGTGGGGTTTAATCCAACTACATTGGTGCTATGTATACCAATCGTGTGGTATAACCCACCACATTGGAAGTATAAAGTGCATAAACTTAAATTGTAGAAATTAAATTTCTCCAATAGATGGTGGAACCTATCATATGGGAATGATCATAATAAATATAAATTTAAATTGCGAGCATTAAATTGCATGAAGATTAACTACTTCTTTAGAAATACATATGTCCTTTATAGTTTGTGAGGGTAAAATTGTACATTCAGTCCGCAATGGTAAAATCGTCCATTCCAATCTGCAACGGTAAAATCGTACATTCGAGTCCGCAAAGGTAAAGTGGTCCATTCCATTCCATAAAGGTAAAATTGTCCATTCCAGTCCATAAAGGTAAAATTGTCCAACCATTTATGATACTTTGATATAAAGGCCGAATGGGAGTAACTTTTATCAAATTTTATCACTTTTTATCACTTTTTACCATTTTTTCCACTTTTTTTTCTCTCCTAAATCAATCACATCCACATATCTCATCACATCCATAAATCTCAACCATTCACCTCCACTCATTCTCTCTCTTCTTTCACATTAAAATCCATTAAAAATCATTAAAAGTTACTCCCATTGACCCTAATAATCATTACCAAAATATAATCATCATATTTCTCGTTTCTATTTGCCAAAGAGTTACTTCAATTTTTAGAATTAAAATAGTGTTATTTTAATCTCAATTTATTGTTAATTATTAAACTGTAGTAATTAATTAGTTCATTGTTAATTTCACAATCTTCTGATAATTAGGAATTCTTTTTAATATTGTGTCATGATTTCTATACTAAATCATGAAATTTTAACATATATAATAATCAAAGATAAACGGGTAAGATATACTAACCTTAGGGTGTAAAGAAGTTTACACCTTTACCACATACTCACATTACCCATGGACCATTGAGATTTCTTTGTTGATGATTGAATTTTCCGACTTCGTTTCAAATACCCAAACAAGTCATTGACAGAATCCTTACTTTTGAAGTTGGCCCCAACAAGTTGTGATGCCCACTACTTATAATTTGAAGAATTACTCTTAAATACGGAACCCAAATATAGATGAGCATATCCATAAAACTCCAATTCGTGGGTGCTTAATATGAATAGGGTTCATTTGAGGGTATGATCTGAGTGAGAAATTAAGTAGTTTTCACGGAGAGAAGGAAAGATGGTGAAGAAATTAGGAAGAGAAAAATCAGAGATATTTGCTGGGAAATTGAGACACCTCCTTTTGATTGTTATATTTTTATCAGCTCAGAAGAATTATGAATTCTTCTAAACTAAGTGATGATACAGAGAGAAGGGAGAAAGATCAAGATTTGGTGAATTTGATTTTCTTGACTGAGAGGTCATGGTGGAGAGGAATTGAGGAAGTCTAGTTCTAGGATGAAATTTTGTCACACATCATTAGCGAGAAGTTAAAGTGGATTTTGCTTTGCATCTACTTTACAAATAGGGACAAATTGGATATATGTAATTCGAGAACTGATTGTAATCCAATTGTTTGGTGAACGTGTGTGGGAAATTCATGAGAGAGATTCATAAACAAGCCCATCGCTTTTGGTTTGTGTATGTATATATGTATGAACATTGTATGAACAATGATCGATTCTTTATAAATCTGGGAGTTTTTAAGAAGGAGAGAAGGGGAACAAAGGATTACAGATCTAAATTGAAAGCAGATGAGCTGAGAGTGAAGATGAGAGAATATAGTGAATATTAGGAGAGACTCGTGTTGATAAAGTGTTATGAACGAGAGAGTTTTCATTTCATTTCTCGCTATTGAATTCATTGCAAATAGCCCCTATTTATAGAAAAATATTGGGGCATATCGTATTACAAATATTGATCCGGTATACAATAGTGATTTACACAATAGGTTGGTAGCAGGCAATTTATCACTAACACCATCATAATATACTTTTCCTTTTCTTTTCCTTTTCTGCTTTTGGTGGCTTTTGGTTGTTTTACAGCAATTACAACACAATTGCCATTATTCTAAATTCCAATTTAAACAAAATATAGTTTACTTCATTTTTTTTCCCTCATTAAAATGTGCAATAAACTTAGTAGTAGAAGTAAGACAGCCAAAACACTTACTATCAACAATTTTTTTTTTTAAATACCTGATGATTTGATAATCTGGTGCTCAATTTGTTCCACCTGAGTTGTAATGACTTCATCCCACTCTCAAAATGCCATGGGAAAAAACACGATTTGAAATTTAGTGAACAACCATTGTGATATTGTAATTACGCAACTATTATACTCCTATCATGAATTCACGGCATACTACTAAACTGAAATTATTTTCCTTCTATTAATGTATTAATTAATCTATGTACTTCTGAAAGTGTATAAAAAGTGTAAGAAACTATGCACGCAACATTGATCATTGACAAATCTAAGTTACTGATCTATAAATCACTAAACAGTGTAAGAAGTGCAATAACGATCAGGTGCGCCCGGTTGTTTTATATTATCAAGCCAGCAGCCACGTGTCAGCCAGTCCATGGAGGTGCAGCCAACGTTGAAATCCCATGCTTTTTTTTATATTGCCCGGTGCCACTTTTAAATGGTTGAAAATTGTTCAAGGACCTGAAGTGCAAATTGTAATTGTATATTCTTCCCCCTTTTCAGCCCTAGCAGAAACCAAGCTGCACTTGCACCCTTCGTCTCCTCCATTCTCGTCCAAACCCGAGAACCTTTCGCCACCGTAGAACTAGGTAGTGGTTTTTATGCATTGAGTTTTGTCGTTTTTCCTGCGCCACCGCCTTCGCCGTTATGATGCTCGGCCAATCAAGTCAAGCAATGCACGAGACCACGGATTATGATGAGAACTCGAGTGGGAACTCTGAAGAAGGGGAGGACGAAGAGAATATGGAGAATGCCACTCTAGTTCAAGAAGATGTGATACCAGAAAATTTCATAAATGTGGACCCAGGTCAGGCTTCGGAATTACTTGTTACATGGGTTTATTCATGGGTTTTGCTTGTAATAATCAAGAAATAGATACACACAATTGAAATAGATAGCCACAATTTCTGCAAATGGCGAGCGAAAGTATATGTATATTCAGTTATGGACATGTGTTATTGCAATTGTTAAGAAAGTATAGCTTCCATTTTTGTACAAAAGTATGACCATTGGTACTGCAATTGTTAAGAATGTATAGATTCCATTTTTATGTAAAACTCTATTCTTGTGTTTGTTCGTTGACATCTCACAGTTGGTTGTTTGTTCTGTGTCCTGTGGATGATTTTAAATGGCAATGGAAAGAGAATTAAGTGTACTGATAATAAAGAGAAATGAATGGAAACGAAGGGAAAATAGGGTAATTAGATCAAATATCTATACAACTATTTACCAGTTATATATCAAGAATAAATGGAAATGATAACATCTATGTAACTAGTTGCAAATTGTAGTGCGAGGGTGAAGGGAAATGCCACGGTTAGAAATTGAAACACATTCTCTTATAACACGATAAGATTGTCATCTTTAATGAGTTGTGTGAGCCAATAATGGTGCAAACGAGATATTTGCAATGTCATCCTTAATGAGTTGTGAATATTGGTATGCTCTTACGTAGTTGTCAACATTGGTGCTCTCTTACACAAAATAATTTTCTGCTTGTTTTATGTATTTATTTATTTTTCCTTTCCCCCAGATAGCGTCACATACATTCCTGACGTTCGTTCCGCTGAACAACCATTTGTTGGGAAGACATTTAATTCATCGGATGAGGCATTTGCATCCTACAATAATTATGCACGGTTAGCTGGTTTTAGCACGCGTAGACACACTAGCAGACGAAAAGAAGGAGGTACAGAATGTCGATCGAGAACATTTACTTGCTCGAAGCAAGGTAAGACTAATTTGAGGTATCAAGAGAAGGACAAGCATACAAAACCGTGCTCCGGAGAGCGGAAACGTGGACGTACTAGATGCCTTTGTATGGCTAGTCTGACTGTGAGAAAGGCAAAAACAGGTGACGCGTGGGTTGTTTCAAAGTTCACGCCCGAGCATAGTCATCCGCTAACTAGCCCAGGGAAAGTGCAGTTTTTGCCTTCGCATAGAAAGGTTACGCCAGCGCAAAAGAGCCTTTTGGATCAGTTATCACAGGTAAACATTCCTACATGCCAGCAGTTTCGCTTTTTAGCGGTACGGAGTGGCGATCCCTCTTCTGTCGGGTGTCAAGAAAGGGACATTAGGAATGTGGAGAGAGATAAGAGGCAAAAGAAGCTAGGACATGATGCAAAGACGCTCGTTGAATTTTTTGAGTGTGAGAAAGAGGTAGATGAAAATTATTACTACAGCATCAAGACAGAGGAAGGGGTATTTGACCGGTGCTTTTGGGCAGATTCTACATCTCGCAGTGCTTATGCATACTTTGGTGATGTTCTAGTTTTTGATACAACCTACAACACGAACACATATGGCATGATTTTAGCGCCTTTCGTAGGTGTAAATCATCACAGGCAGACCGTTATGTTTGGATGTGGATTGCTCAGCAATGAAAGGACAGACTCATTTATCTGGTTGTTCTCACAGTTTCTAGAAGCTATGCCGGCCGGAGTCGCCCCCAAAGTTATCATTACAGACCAAGATCAAGCAATCGCGGCGGCAATCGCTAAGGTACTTCTATCTTCCATAATGTTTTCATCCAAATTAAGCAATAATCGCTGCCATGCTATCATAAGTATTCAACATACATTAACTATTTGACTAATGAATAATTACATATTACAGGTGTTTCCCCCGACTGTACACCGACTATGCTTGTGGCACATTACAAATAAGTTCTCTGAGAAATTGGGTCCAACGGTTTACACTAGTTACAAGGATGTCCTCTCAGCCGTCGTCTATAGGTCTGAGACGCCCGAAGAGTTTGAGAAGAAGTGGGGTGATTTGATGAGCACTACCGTCTTGGGGGGGAATGAATGGCTACGTAACATGTATGCTATTCGAGAACGATGGGTCCCAGCTTATGTGAAGCACTTGTTTGCGGCCGGGATGACAAGTAGTCAGCGTGTTGAGTCTAATCATTCGTTTTTGAAAACGTACGTGATTAGGAAAAATTGCCTTTCGGATTTCATTATACGCTATAAGATTGCATTGAGGCACCAGAGACATGTAGAGACACAGGCAGACCACATTGACAAATCGGAAGTGCCTATTACACTGACAAATAATCATATAGAGACCCAAATGAAGAGTGTGTACACAAAGGCAATTTTTTTGCTCTTCCAGGAGGAATTAGTACAGAGTACGTCGTATGATTACTTGAAAATCTCTTCCACGGTGGATGCAAAGGTTTACCAGGTGTCAAGGTTCGAAGCCGACTCAGATCACCCACGCCATGTTACTTGGAACACCGGCTCTGATATCGTCATATCCTGTACTTGCAAACTTTTTGAATTCAGTGGATATTTGTGTCGTCACATCTTGTGTTTGCTATATAGGAAAGGAGTTAGGGCCTTACCGGATCAGTATATCCTTAATAGGTGGACGAAAAAGGCAAAATTAGTCCCAATATTCACCTCGTGTTCGGAGTCTTTAGTTATGCCCGATCCTTCCATTTCTGCACGTGACAAGATGATTATAGATTTCGTGGACTGGGCGAACGAAGTATATATGTTGCCAGATGTTAGGAATTTTGTTGTGCAAGGGATGAGTGAGCTTAAAAGACAATCAAGAGATATGATAGCTAGGATGGGACCATTAGATGCAACCAGTGAGAGGGGTATTATTTTTAAATGTGCCTATCTTATAATTGTCAACTACACTAAATATAGTCATGCCCGACCCTTCCATTTTTGCACTGAAAATTGATGCATTGCTAATTTGTCTATGATTCTAATTTTTCAGTGGGAGAAGAGGGTATGCATGACGAGGAAGGCTTGGTTATCCATGATCCAGTTTCGGTGCGTGCTAAGGGTTCCGGGAAGCGTCTGAAGTCGTCAAAGGAAAAGGGGATGAATCAAAGTAAGAGGAAATGCGGGTCGTGTCACCAACCAGGACATAATAGGCAAAAATGTCCACAAAATAATTCACGGTACGCTAACTTTTCCTCATTACATTTCTTCAAGACTGTCTTACGCCCTTCGGGTTGTAGTTGCGGAGATGGGATTTTCATGTTAAGAATTATTGGTAGATTTAGGAGATGGGATTTTCATGTTAAGAATTTGTGGTAGATTTAGGAGATGGGATTTTCATGTTTGCATGGCTTGGTGGTAGATTTATGGGATTTTCATGTTAAGCATTTGTGGTAGATTTAGGCGATGGGATTTTCATGTCAAGAATGTGTGGTAGAGTTAGGAGATGGATTTTCATGTTTGCATGGCATTAGTAGGGATTTGACCATGGCTATTGTCAATTTTTATACTAATTATCAATGTGGGAACTATTGGCAGGGTTATTTTGATAGATGAGGATTATCATCCAGATATGGCATCTATACCCGATGGGGCTGGAGATGCGGCAGTCGCTGATACTTGTGTTTCCCATGGAGCTGATAACTACTCCGGTTACCCGATCAGTCTACCGGGAGACCCATTCCTAGGATAGTCATGATGTTGTGTCTCAAGAATTAAGTTGACGCTTTTATCACTTGTTTTGTAATTGATTAGCTACTTCTTACACTATTAAAATCGTTCACTAAATATCTTCGTCTTACATTTGGGTTTGAAGGGCTGTCGGTTGGATTACTTGTTTGATATTTGTTGGAGTTGTTGAACTACGATTTTGGTTTGATGGTTTTGTTTGGAATTGTTGTGATCACTGTTTTTAAATATTGCAATGTGTATGCGACAATCTTTTGATTTTAGATCCATATGCAAGAGGAACATACAATACACATGTGACATTCTTTGGGAGATGTAAAAGCGAGCTCACAACAATTTATTCTTTTTTTTTTCCCATCAGCAAGACATTTCAATCCAATAAGTTGTAATTTAAAACAAACTCAAAAGTTCCAACATAGAAAATTTTTAAAGAAGCATAACTATCCGCCAAACGAGAAAAGTAAAGTAAACTACAAGATCGAACAACATGATGGTCGAGTTTGTATGTCACGTCTCGAAGACAACATTTCGTATAGCTTGTCCAGCTTGTCTAGCTTCTCCAGGTTATCTAGTTTATCTAACTTGTCCAGTTTGTTCATTTTCTCTACGATGCGTGCAAGATAGTAATGGTTGTCAACATGAGCTTTATCCATGGACTCGTCCGGATAACGCATAGTTGAGGCATCCTTATGCTCATGAACTCGAGCATTACCTGTTACCTCGTCGTCCCAAAAGAATCCTTTACAGATCTTCCCATCCTAGACAAGAACAAGTATGATTAAACAACAATTTAACATATAGTATGATTAAACAACAATTGTTTAATACTAAAGGATCAATAACTTACCTTCACGTTCTGACATTTCCAAAAATCACGGTTCGGATTGGCCTCAGTAGTTGACGTTCTCAAAACCATCGTTGCACCGCAGCGACATTTTAAGGCTGATCGTGTGCAATTTGAACTTGATGAAGCCATAGGTTTGAAACCTAAATGTTGTTTGATATTACATTAAAAAAATAGTGCACCATATTGTTCTGTTGAGGCTATACGTTAATCAAATCGTAACAGCTTGGTATGTTGGTTCCTAAAACTTAAATCTTCAAAGTGAAAGACAAGAGTGTTGGTCTTCTAAACTGCCTATCTTTTCTTTTTGATGCATATAATTTCAAACCTCAATTTTCTCAAAGAGACGCTAGAATACTTTGCTCAAACACATTTCACGTTTTACTCTGCTCAAACACATGATAGAATACTGTGCTCAAATACATGCTGGAATAGGCAGTGGCTGTCGGAATAAATGCAACAAAAAAATGCATAAAAGTATCCCCAATAAACGATTAATTCACTTAAAACCCATAAAATGATTAATTCACTCAAAACCCATGAAATGATTAAGATAAGAATGACATAAAGAAGGATAAACGGAAAGGAGACGGCAATTAAAACGTGAAAAATGGATATCCATTAATCAAGCCTAACGATTAAGAGAGAAATGCGATGGAAAACCGATGGCCCGTCGGATTTGGACCACACTACCAGCACAAGCATGCCATAGTTCAGAATCTAGACAACTTTTCGTTGTCCTTCATTTTCTCTTAAAGCTCAAAGAATTAAGTGGCGCAGGAAAACCCAACAAACTCAATGCATAAAAACCCCTTTCTAGTTCTAAATTAAAGCACAACAACAGCGACTCAGCTGCTCAATGAAGGTAGATTTTATTTCTTTATCCTACTCATCGGAAGAAACAACAAAATCTAACATCTCGAAATGAATTCAAAATTGAAAAACCTCGTGTATAATTGGCGGAGCAGCACAACGTCGGATGGAAAATGGAGCTTACAGTGGCGACGAAAGCGGTGGCGCAGGTCCTCGACGGCGACGATGGTGGAGCGAAAGGTTCTCGGGTTTGGACGAGAATGGAGGAGACGAAGGGTGCAAGTGCAGCTTGGTTTCTGCTAGGGCTGAAAAGGGGGAAGAATATACAATTACAATTTGCACTTCAGGTCCTTGAACAATTTTCAACCATTTAAAAGTGGCACTGGGCAATATAAAAAAAAGCATGGGATTTCAACGTTGGCTGCACCTCCATGGACTGGCTGACACGTGGCTGCTGGCTTGATAATATAAAACAACCGGGCGCACCTGATCGTTATTGGTAAGAAGTGTACGAAAATAATCTAGCTTCTTAGAAGCACGCTGTTGGGAAAATTATTCAATAAATGGGGCCATATATGTTTTTAAATGTGCATTGGCCGTATTAATGCTTAACCAATATTAAAAGTCATCCATAAAATTTAATTTGGCTAATTGGGCATTAAAATAGTCACAGAATTAATTTGTAAAGACCAGTTCATATTTTTAATTGATATGGGACCAATTTAGAAATATTAAGAAATATTGCTACCATAGGAATTTTTTACATGAAGCCAATTAAGCGTACGTTTCCCATCAATGGAGAAACCCCTAAGGAACTGCGCACATCGTAAAGTTTTAATTAAAACAATGGATTCAGGCCATTATTGATTATAAGGGCTTGTTCTATAGAATGTGTTGTTGATTTATGTTGAATTACTTGAACGACGTGCTAGATGTGTGGTTGGAAATTATGGAAAACATATTACAAAATATAAAATAATTGTATAAGTGGTTGAAAATGATGAGAGAGAAAAAGTTAATAAAAGTTAGTGGGAAAAGACAGTGTATAGAACAAGCCGTAAACAATCAAATTGGTGAAGGAATTTCAAAGCTATTACGGACCACTAATTCACATGCTACAGGATTAATTTCAAGATTTAGGGTATGTTTGATTAGTGATAAAGTTACCATGCGCGGTATTCCGTGTAAAATATGTGGTTGAGATTGTATTGAAAAATATGTGTGTGGTTGAAAATGTGTGTGAAGTTGTACGGAATTGCGTGCGTACAAGTTAATGTCCGCCTTAATTGATTCGTGTGGTGGGAGTTATGTGAGATATTGATGCACGCTTTACCCGTAAAGTCCACACAGATTTAGGGTATGTTTAATTAGTGATAAAGTTACCATGCGCGGTATTCCGTGTAAAATATGTAGTTGAGATTGTATTGAAAAATATGTGTGTGGTTGAAAATGTGTGTGAAGTTGTACGGAATTGCGTGCGTACAAGTTAATGTCCGCCTTAATTGATTCGTGTGGTGGGAGTTATGTGAGATATTGATGCACGCTTTACCCGTAAAGTCCATATGCATGTGATATCCCTTGATGAATTGACCACGGTTTTAGTGTCATGTCTCTGCATAATGTTCTACGATGCAATTGGTACTGAAATTATGATGGACCTTGATGCATGTTTCCCTCTAAAGTCGACATTGGTTTTGATTCCAATTGTTAATTTCAATAAATTTATGCTATGAATTATAATATGTATGCGCATATACAGTAGAGCCCATATGCATATGATCCCTCTATATCTGTATATCCCATTGTTATGAAATTGATGGATGGTTCAATATTATTTATTGATTCCAAGATTTCAATTAAACGGTTGTGCATATGATGAATAAGGTAACCGACCATCTTTGCCTTGAAGAATTCTTCTATTGCTAAATGTAAACTTAATTAAGAGAAGGGGGTATTTAGAGATATTTAGAGCTTGTTTCTGCAAAAGCTTGAATTAGGGGAAAAAAACTCGGAGACAATTACAAGTGCAGGATAAAATTTTCTCATGATGAGTGAAAGTTGAAATTATTCTCGTAAATAAATTAACCATCTGTACAAATTCCTTTTTACACTGATCAAGATAACTAAATTTTAAAAAAAATAAAAATATTATCACTTGCTACAAAGATGACCCTCTAAGAACCATAGAGCTCCAAAGTTCTAGCTCGACTTGTTAAAATGGCCAAGAACATACACCAGGACCAAAGACATAGGGTACAACAAATAAGCCACAAATGATGTCCAGACAGGAAAAACTGTCCTAAAACTCGCAAGGCATCCCATAATAGCAGAAACAAGTAGAACTATCAAAACCTCCGCGGAGAAATTCCAAGAAAACCCACGAAAATAGATTAGAGAAAGAAGCACAGACAAACCCAGAATGTTGTTCATGAACACAGTACCGTATATCTGCATCATTTGAACCACATTCAAATCCGATAAGCATTATACGATTGGCATTAAATTGTATATTATACTATAATAGAGAGCTAAGACGAACCTCTGAAATTGTCAAGGAAGTAATCTTTTGCTTCTTTTCATTGGCTTCACCGATGAGAGAGATTGCAATACGAGCATTTGAAGCCAATGGGACGAAGATGAAGGCAATGAAGAATGGAGAGATGTTTGCAGATTTGGATAAATTCCGAACACTGTCAACAAGAGGTTCAGCTAGAAGACTTAATATGACAATTCCAAGCACCACGAAAGTTATTGCCTTCACCCAAGCAAGTGGTGATTTATCAATGAGCTTATCCTCCATCAGCGTGTCCATTTGTTCCCATATTTTCTGCTCAATATATTTCAAGATTCCATAAGGATAAAAACTAGAAGAATTTAAGAAGCAAAGTTTTGCTACTCTTAACAATAGAGTTTGACATATCAGTTGACTATATGTATATGTATATATGAAAAAATTCTAATACTCCTAGAGTATCCAACTCGGTACTTCAGACCAATAAAACATCAGACATCAGATTATGTTAACTTCTGTGTCATCGTGTATGTTAAAGTAGCACTAATCTAGAAAGCACTCTCCAATAGAAAAACTTACGTACTTGGTGGTCATCATCTTCACTTTTCTCTGACTCAGTAGCTGGATTGGAAGTTATATTCAACCATTTGGACAGTCCGGTGAAAAATTCTTCCTCATCAATGAACTTATCTTTGCTCATGTCGAGTTCATCCATTATTTTGGCTGCTGCTGCATCCACGTCAAAAGGTAATACACCACTCTTAATATTACTCATCAGGCGTCTTAATTCATCATATGATATGGTGTTATCTTTGTCTAGGTCCACATCCTTGAACAACCTGGAATTTAAGATTAGCTATTAGTTAGTTGAAATATTTGATTTAAAGAAATATAATCTCCAAAAGTGATGACATAGTTTACTTAACATTAACCTTTTTATAGCAGATTCATCTGGAGTTCCATCTTCTGTCAAAAGACTGCCATACACTGAATTTTGTAGATGTTCTAAAATTTTTGGAATTAGAATTTTCATTGTGTCTCGCTCTTCCCTTTTCTTATCAATCCAAGGTTTAAGAACCTGTAGCAGATCATTTGAGGGGTTTCAAAAATGATTGAGGAAAAATATTTGGTATTAATTCAGATCAGAATATCAAAATGCTCATTAATTATACTACTTCCACTTGATGAAGTAAAAAAAGAGAGAAAAATGTATATAGTTTGAATAAAATTCACTTTTCAAATTACCATTAAGATGTCTAAAGATTAATGAATTACCTCGTACAAGTCTCTCAGAGATTTAGTCGAGTGATATCTTTTATTCATAGCATCTTTCATCAACTCAAGCCATTTTGTCATTCCGTTGATAAATTCATCCTGGGTTATTTTCTTGTCATTGTTACTATCAAACTCATTCATTGTCTCAGCCATTCCATTTTCCCCATCCGATTGTAGTCTCTTTGATTGGATTTCTTCTAGAAAGTTTTTCAATTCATTGTAAGAGATGAACTTGTCTCCATCAGTGTCTGTATCTTCAAATAGCCTGCAACAAATGATAAGACAAGTTACCAAAGAGTATGTAACTACATATACGTTAACACAGAGTGATCAAAATTCTCAAAAGGTACCTTTTAATAGCCGACACATTTGGCGAACCGTTGTCAGTAAGGAGACTTCCCATTGTACGATTCTGAAAGTATGTAAGAACGTCCAAAACTAAATGCTCGTGCTTTATGTATAACAAGTTTCTCTTTTGAATCCATGGCTCAAAGAACTGCTCAATTAGTGAAAAAGAAAGTTAGGATATGAAAAATGAAAAAAATACACATTCTTGTATGAAAATTTACCAAGGATAACCAGATAGCCTAAGTAGAAAATACTTCCATCTATACTATCGATGTTATACATACAAGTGTTTCAATAGAATGAAGTCAGTTAATTTTTCGATGTAATGAAATCGTTGAATCGCTACAATGAAATCAATTCATTTTCAAACACGAGATCAGGGGAACAAAAGCAAATATCTACCCTTCGAGTACTAAAATTGCAGATTTCTTTTAAGGGTATCATTTTATCAAACACATGGAGTGCATAGTTTCAAGGGTTGGGCTAAATGCACCCAGCAATTTGCTGAGTGCACCCATCATTTCAAAAAAAAAAAAACAAAGGGGACCAATATGCCCTCTTTTTTTTTATATGTTCGTTTTAGCTTGTTGGCTGTCCTCACAGTGAGCAAGAATAAAAAAATAAATGAAATAGAAGTAAAAATGAGCAATTTTTATTTGATTTTTCGTTTGTGGATGTAATTTTGTTATAATTTTTTGTTCAAATTATCTGCAACCACCTTGATGAGTAATTTCGAAATTTCTTTAAGTTTTTTGCAACTACTCTCACGATGAATCTCGAAATTTTTTTAACGATAAAGTAATTGACTTTGAGCTTGTTCTTTCCATCATTTTCCAAAAAAAAAAATTTCTCTCTCATCTTTTCAACCACACACACATTCTCCAATTCAATATTAACCACACATTTTGTACGGAATATCGTGCACAACAAATAACTCACCAATCAAACAAGCCCTTTATCTGGTTAGTGTTGAATATAATTATTAAAAAATTTAAATTTTTTGTTACCGTTTTAACGATTAATTTCAAAATTTTTTAAAGTTTCTTGCAACCACTTTGATGATGAATATCAAAATATTTTTTATGATACAGTAATTAGCTTTATCCGGTTACTATTGAATATAATTAGTAAAAAAATTTGAGTGATTGTAAAAAATTTGAACAAAAAATAATGACAAAAACATTTTATTCGTAATTTTTCTTTCATTTTTTTTTTAATTATGTGGGCGTTCGCTTCACATGGAGCGCTCAAAATGGAGCCAACACCCATTTGGATCCCAGTTGGAGTGTTGGCTCCAAGTGGAGCGAATAATTTCCCTTTTTTTTAAATGAGAGACGAGAATGAGGGTATATTAATCTTTTTATTATTTATTTATTTATTTATTTATTTTGAATGGTTGTATAAAGTAAATGACTTGGTGCATTTGGCCACAGCATTGTTTGAATTACCTGATAGAAGAAGTAACAGACGAGAAATACGACCGAAACCAGAAGCGTAATGAGTACAACAATTCTTTCCCCAAAATAAGATAAGTTAAAACTCATCGGAATTTGGATCAGCACTAATGGTATCACTGAAGCAAGCATGATCCAAGCAATACGGCATGTTGCCAAATCTGTCACTGCGCCATAACCTGTAAGCAAAACGACGACGAATAAACAACAAGGTAAATCAACAAACAACAGCGATTTTTACTAGATTGAGAAAGGGGAATGAAGACAAACAGTTTGATTTGGATAACAATTTCTCGACGTGGTTTGTTGTTGGAGGATTAGGGTTCGTCCGATTGGAAATATCTTGACCGGCAACGATGACGCAAGTTCCCCAAACTAGGGTGAGAAGCAAAATTGTCGAACCAGCGAGCAAGCCGACTCCGGTTAAGACACATTCTTCGGCGGTTTCTTTGCTGTTGAGAAGCCCAGAGGCTGATGGGTGTGTAGAGATGGGGAAGAAGAGATTAGAAACAATTTGATGAAGAAAATCACAAGAGCAATGCTATGATGATTAGCTTTTTTTTTTTTTTTTTTTTTTTTTTTTTTGAATTAGTAGATTACGAACATAAACCCCGCCTACAAAAACGTCTACAGATACCAGTTTAATTAAAGTTTTCTTTTTTCTAAATAAACATTAACCATATATTCAGATAAACTCACATTCATTCTATAATTAGATTTAGAGAATGTAGAATACAAACAAGAAAAATAAGTCACATATAACCGAAATAGTATAAAATAAGTGTCTTACCAAGAAGGATCAACGCCTCAGGAAAGGAACCAATAAGTTGAAAAGCACTAGCACCAAAAATACCCGGGCCAAGAATCTTGAAAATCCTTTTGCCCCCAGATGCAACATAGGATTCTCCATGAAACAAAAGATATTCATAAACTAGAATCAAGAACAAATGTCCCCACATGTTCTTCGAGCATGGCAAAAATCCATACATTTGCTCACAGTATTCTTCATTTTCTACGTTAGAATCCATGCTTTTAAGACGGATAAATGCAGAGTCGTGATGATCATCTTCTTGAAAACTATTATTAATCCCATCAGAAATCAGACCAGAACCTTTACGCATCGGCCGACAGATCGCCCCAATCGGGGATAGTATGAAAAAAAGAAAGAGCGAAAGATAGAGGGCCTTCATGGTTGATTGCAAGAAATCAGAATTATAATTTATCAACACTGTTGTTTCAAATTTATGGTATTGGCCACTTGGGTTATGCTTAGCAGCCATTGAGGCTTCCATGCTTCATCGTACTGTATTTTGTTGATTAACCAGTCCAAAATGTCGTGCTTTGGAAAATTCTCCAATGCGCCAAGTTGTTTGCACCTTCCATGAGAGAAACTATCTTGCAAGTTAATGCATTAATTGACTTATCATAATCTTACCACGTGGCTGAAATAATGCAACTTACTCCCTCCGTTTCACAAAGATAGATTTATTGATTTTTTCATACAATTTAAGAAAATATTAATTAATATTATTGGAAAAGTACTCGCTCAATCTCATATATATAGTCCACTTTTCTTTTTTGAATTGTTCCACATATATAGTCCACTTTCGATATTTAATAGTATTTGTTATATTCATTTATAATTATGTCCCGCCTATAACATTGAAAATACAAATATATTTATGATTTCTATTCAATTAAATAAAGGTATTAAAAGAAATTTATTTGTAAATTTATTTTTTCAATATTATTCTTAATCTTTGTTAAAAAAGCAAAGTGGACTATATATGTAGGATGGAGGGAGTAAAACTTAAAGCCATTTTCCTAAAATATATTTTAATTCACTAATCATTGCAGTTTAATCATTTTATTTTTTAAATAATAATAAACATTAAATAAAGACATATGAGAAAGTTAATAATTTAGAAGGAAAAATGACTATTTTTGTGGGATAAACGAAAGTAGTAACCAAATCTATCTTTGTGAGACGGATTGAGTATATTTTTAATCTATCTTTTTTATCGTAATATATTTTTAATATATCTTATTTACTTTTTAACTATACATTTAACATTTACTTTTTCATCAATCCAGGTCGAACATACCCTACGATAAAATAAGAATATTTACCATAATTGTTCTTGTATAATAAATGACAAATTAGTTATGATTAAAAGATCAATCATCTCAAAGCATTTTTAATGGTGTTATGAATTCTCAAACATGTGGCATGAAAATGTCTGTGGCATGGATAATGAACACCGCGTTCATCTTGCATTAATTTTTCTTATTATCTCTCTTCTTAAATTAATAATTATAGTTACCCCTATGTCAGTACATTTTCAATCCTTATGACTACTAGAGATGCTTTTATTAATATGTTACACTTGTCATACGAATAAAACTCACATAGTACCAATAGAGATGCTTTTAAATGCTATCGTATAGCACTGATATTCTTATTCTTTAAGATAGCAAATTATATTATATTATATTATTGATGATAAATAAATTATGATGACAATTCTATTCCAAATAAAATAGATGTATCACTTGAAAACAGTACAAGTTGGGATCTTTAGTGCCGGCTTAATCAAAATAACTAAAGAAAACCAAATTTCTTCGACCATTTAACATGTGGCTATCGGTGTTCCAAGGAAGATAAGAAGATTATTATTATTATAGTATAATTTTATATTCATGTCTTTGCTTTCCAGATTAAGGCCTTGTTCTATTTGGGGTTAACCAAATCCGCACGCAATTCTGTATACCTCATACTCATTTTTAACTATACACACATTTCCCAAAATAATATTAACCACACATTTTTACACGGAATACCGCGCGGAACAATTAAACCCCCAATCAAACAAGGCCTAAATGTTTGACTTGTCAATGTCTCCCTTTCGTAGAATATATATTTCTTCTTGACTTGGTCTAAAGAATATATATTCCTTTAAGTCCTAAGCATGGTCAAAGTCTTAACGTACTAGAGATATTGTGCAGAAGAGAGCTCGAGAGAAAAGAACAAATTAAAAAAAGAGCACTGCTACTTACACCCACATTTTTAATTCCAACACCCACCTATTCCTTACATTCACTTCTTTTTCAAAATAATATCATTATATTTATTCTTACACCCACATTCTTTCCACAATTACCCTCACCCTTTATACCTCACCCACCTTTTATAGATCTAAGAGAGTCGAACAAACCACAAAAACAAACACATCGAAGAAGAAGGAAGAAGAAGAAGCTACAAGCCCAACCTCCATCTCTTTCAACACAAACACACAGGCTATGTACAAAGGTTAGTTAATTTTGCTTCTTTTCTAAATTTCTTTGGCCAAATTTAGAGTAGTTGTGAATGCTGGGGTGGAAATCGACACTGGTTTATCGAAGATAGAAAATGGGGTTCGGCCGTGGGAGGGTGAGGGTGGAAGGGAGTCGCTCGGCCGAGGCCCCCTTGGGTGAGCCCAGCTGAGGGAGGCCGAGGTCCCCCAAGGGCGCCTCGGCCGAGGGATGCCGAGGCACCCAAGGGGGACTCGCCCGAAGGAGGCCGAGGCACCCCAGGGTGCCTCCCACAGCTTTTTCCCCCCCTTTTTATTGGTGTTGGTGTTATCAAATATTAGTTATTAATTAGTTATGAATTATTTTGTATTGCAGTGCGACAATATATACGGCGTTGTCCAACTGGTTGAGAGAGAGAAAGACGTGAAGTGGAACGTGCTATAAAAATGAGTCAGATCATGTAGTATACGATGATATTGGTACTTCTCAATCCTGCCCAGGCGATGATATTGGTACTTCTCAATTTCGTCCAGATATCAATAGAGTTCAAGAAGAATATATGGTTGCCGATCAAGGTGGAAGTCATACTGGAGGTGATGAAAGTCGGCCCGAAAGAAGTGATGATGATGTATTGACTAGGCCACATCCTGGTGGTCCATCGGATCCTAGAATTTTATGCTTTTTAAAACACATGTGGCCTCATGGATATGGTTTGACACAGAAAGGGTGATACTTAAATGTTATTGTCATACGGATAAATTACAAGAGTGGCCCTATGATGGCACTATAAGTAGCCCATGGTTGAATATATTAACAAATTCCAGTCTAGTATTTTGTGAGATGTATCATATGGGAAGGCCAACAAGGCTTTTAATAAGTGTTTTTATAGAGAGATGGCATCCTGAGACGAATACATTTCATTTGCCATTTGGAGAGATGACTATTACACTTGATGATGTGTATTGTGTTATTGGTAAACCATGTAGAGGGCGTCCTTTGGAACTCGATGCTAATAGATCAGTTGAGTCTAGCCATCATCTCGGGCAGAGATTATTGGGAGTGACATCGGAGGAGGATGAGGATGCAACGGTAACGTAAAGGGTCCCTCAGTGAAGTTGGAGTGGCTGCGTGCCAAATTTCATGGAAGCACTACTTCCAATGATCAGCGTACAATACGATATGCAGTGAGGGCTTAGTTGTTGTATCTTTTGGGATGCACTATATTTGCTGATAAGACAGGTAATCGGGTCGCAGTGAAATATTTATATTTTTTGGAGGACCTTGATGAGGTACAAACTTATGTTTGGGGAGCTGCTGCCCTTGCCTACCTATACAGGCAATTAGGATTAGCATCGAGAGCGGATGTGAAACCAGATGTCGAATACTCGACTCTATTAGAGGTAATACAAAGTTTTAATTATTTATTTTGTTTAAAGGTAGTTTTTTTTTTAAAGTTTCATTGTGGTTTATATTATATATCTATTAATATTATTATAGGCCTGGATATACCAACACTTTACTACACTAAGACCTTGGCACAATATGCAATATCTGCATGGGTCACTACTTGCGATGATGTGGTTACCAGAGGGACATCCCAGGACATCCCTAGACGCTCTTATGGCGTATAGAGAGGCATTGGATTTGATGAAGTCATACGATGTGAGCGAATAAATTTTTAATATATTATTTCTACATTGTTGATAGATAAATTGTGTAATATGTTTTATTTTAATATTGTGCAGATATCACAGTGCCCCTATATTGATTTTAGGGAATACTTCCCTCTTGATGTTGTTATATTTTATCATGGATGTATTACGGCCATAGATGTTGTGGAGCCGTACCATCCTGATCCTGTACTCAGACAATTCGGCTACATACAAACGATACCTGAGGATCCTCTTACTCCAAGAGTGGCTAAAAGAGGACGTACAGCCGAAAAGTATAAGGTCTTGTGGGGTACGGTTGGGGGCATGTTTAGGATGTGGGACATTCATATATTGAATGAAAATCGCCTTGGTAGAGAGGCGAGTCTACCATGGGGTTGTGCACCCAATTATATGGATTGGTATATTCAGATTTCCCATCCTATTGTTCAGAATCCTGAAAAACGTTCTCCATACATTGGCGGCGAGACAGAGGCGTTAGCTAATATCCATTTGGGGGATCGTCTCGCAAGAGTGGGTAACATTCTAGAGCCCCTGGTAGATAGTTGGGAAACAGGTAATTCGTCTTCTCTATCGGTAAATAGGATAATGTCAGATGTTCAAGCAGCATATATTACAGTTCAAGAATTAACATTAGAAGAGCATCAGGCTCGTCAAAGACCGAGAAATCAGGGGCCAAGAACCAGGGGTGGAGTCTCAAGGTGCCAATCCACTAGATGATTTGGTTGTATTAGTTTTGTATTATGATTTTCAACTTTAAACTATGTAATGAACTTTCCTGTGGTAAATCGTATTTAGCTTTAAATTTTACGTTATTAAACTATTTCTTTTGCTATTAACTAATAACATAATCAAAGACAATGAATCGTATGCATATCCAAATAATTTTATAGTACACTATCAAATTCAAGGTCTACATAGTTTATATAAATGAACATTACTCGTCGGAATCTATTATTTCAGTGCCGCTAATTCTACTATTACTTCCTACGATATGATCATACATTGTTAGTTGTTCGGTATATATAGTAGCCCATCCAGATGGGCAAGGATAATACCATCTATACCACATGTGGATAATGGGAGGTACTGAATGTCCCTCTCGCAAGAAAACCTGTAAATAAAAATAAAATATTTAATTATAGACAAATAAAATAATCGATGAATAACATTAATATATAATCAAATATACCTGAATGAAATGATTCTGATTTACGAATCCAATACAGATACATATAGGCAGATCGATCACGCAGGCTCGTAATGGCAAGTACGTACAACACATCTGTTGGGATAAAGCGATGAGGGCAACATTGTATCGGGACGCAATCAGATAGCCGGTCTCCGGCAAAGTCATCCAACGTAAAAATGGAGCTCGATTATCGAAATATTGCAACAGCTCAAACTGGAGTTCAAATTGGCCGTACTCACCATATACGTCTCTATATAACTTTTCAAACATTGTGAGCTCTTCTATTAAATCCCGTCGTACTTGAGGCCACTGGTCCTCGTCATGATAAATTAGGGCAGCGATCACCCGAAACCCACAGTGACCATCAGCCATTACATCCCATGTACCTGTAATATACTCATGCAGATAATATGGTAGCTCGTCAATATATGCAATAGCAGCAAGTGCCGTATGTGTACCACGGCGAACAACCTAGTAAAAATCAAGAGATAAGTTTTGACCGTCACATAGCCATTCATATTATATTCAATCTTGCGTTTAATTAAAAAAATAAAATACATATATTCCACAACCTTTTGTTTTTTCTTTCCCATAATATTGGGCGGATCTGAACAACTATCATGGATGGACTCAACATACTCAAATGCACTGGGGTCGCGCTTGATTTGTCTTGCTTTTATTTCTTTTTTTTTTTGCTGTCCAGGAGTGTTAGTCTTCACAGTAGGCTCGAGCATCGAGGTAGTAGATGGCTTTGCAAACTCAATCAATCTCTTCAACATGAATAATTTTTCCGTTTCATCCGCATTTGAAAAATTAGTATTAACACCCGTAAAAATTTGATTCCAACGGGCACTAATATCATCTGAAACAATAAAATCTATCCCCTGATCTACCTCCATGTCCAACTTTCTTCAAAACTATCCAACTGCATCTAAAGAGATTGACCTACCATTATGTACAACTTCAGCAATTTCATGCGCGCATGGCAAACCACATGTCTTCCTAAGTACACACTCATAACGCGAAAGATCAATCCCAACCATATTCACAATATCCATCTCGTGCAATATTTTATCCATAGCAACAATTGAAACCATACCTCGTAGACACTTAAACACGGTTAGTTTAAATTGATGATGGATTATATTTATACTTTTCTCAAATGATTGTTTTATCTCAGTGTGCGATGTTTCAATCAATATATGAATTTTAGTCTAACATTTTTCAAAATTACCTTGATTCGATCCGAGATTTTTTTTTAGTTTCGCGTGTGCACTCTCCGCCCTAAAAAAAGAAATAAAATTAATGAACGACCAATATTGAAAATGAAGAATTTAAACTATTTTAATTGACATACCTATTTGTTGTGGTATTATCGAAATGCATGACATGATTTGTATAACAAGAAACAAATCTATCTTTATAGGGGTGAATCCACTGGCGCATTGCATATCCCACTGCGTCTTCGTAACCCGAGTAGTCTACTTGTAATTTTCTAAGCAAATCATAAAATGTTGCCTCCGATTGGGCTATTACCAACAGATTCCATAAAGATATAAAACAATCCCACTCTTCCGTGATGCGAAACTCCTTCTTGCAATTTGCTACTATATTCTTACTAATATGCCATCGACACAATAAATGTCTCACTGTAGGGAAAGTACTTTCAACTGCATTCATTAAGGCAATTTCTCGATTAGTGATAATAACTTTGGGAAAGGACTATTGGTTGAATAGTGATTTCAAGCAAGACAATGCCCATTATCTTCACGCTCGGACCCCATATAGGCACATGCAATGGAAAATGTCATATCTGTGGATGTCCCGCCAACTATTTCCAATAATGGTAACTTATATCGATTAGTCTTGTATGTGCAATCCATCAATAAGATATTCGGAAAGGCACGCAATAAATTAACACTCCTTGGATGAGCAAAGAAGATATCCTTTACAGTATCGGTTGCCTCACATCACCTAGCATCAAAAAAATATCCATGCTCCTCTAACTTAGTCATTAGGTACTGTAGTTGTGCCCATCCACCGAGCTCAATTAATCTATACTTTTGACGTGCATTATAAATAGTCCTTATTGTCGACGTATTCTCAGGATATGTTTCTTTCAATGTATATAAAATATCTTTCGGTCAACTGTTAGATGTTGACATATCAACTACCAACTTCTTCTCATCAAGTGTTAATCGATTGGCAAAAGAATGACCCTCTAAATATTTTGCACGTGGATGATTATGTACACCGTATACAACTTGTAATATCCAATGACCATCACGAGCTATTTGTTTACCTCGTAATACAAATGGACACTCACATTTTTTTGTTCCTGTCAATTTTTCCGGATCCTGATCCTTTCCATCTTTTCCTTTGGCCGTCCGATATTTACCACTTCGTTCACATGCCAGCAAAAGTCTAGGTAGTCTACCACCCACTCCATTATCTGATCTCTGTACTACTATTATTATACCGAGATCTTTTCCAATATTACGTGCCCAACAAATAACATCATCACGTGAATCAAACATGTTGGAAGTTGTAAAATTTGGTGTATAATCTATAGCCATATTCATTGGCTCAATAATTCTGATAGGCCCAACAAGACTATCTTCTGTGGAATATGCATCTGATTCCTATACATTAAATAATACAAAAATTAATATTAAATACATGTATATACAGCATATACAATCGGGAAGAACACGAAAATGTATGTACAGCATGTGGGGGCAAAACAGGCTACTGCATTGCAGTATACAGAGGGGGAGGTCGCAGTGGGCCTCGGCCCCTCTCGGAGCCTCGGCCAAGGCTGGCTGTAGTGACCGCGAATTTCCCTAAATTAAAATATTTAATTAAACTAAAATCTCAAACGTGTCGCTACAACTTCACCTATAGAATTAAACAGCGTACGCTCATCTAGTTAAATTTTATATTATCTACTATTATATTAAATTATTTAAAATAATAATAATAATAATTTATAAAATATTTATTTATTTTCAATTTACATTTGAGGACCAAACTTTAGAAATTATTCATTTTAACCCTAAAAATTTAACTTCTTATTCAATCATAACTTTATATATATTTTAAATCCAATTATAGGCCCGTTTAAGGTCCAATTTTACTTCTTATGCTATAAGAAAGCCCATTTGGAGGAGTAACCTAGTTTTTACCCTATTTATACAAGTTAAGGCTGGTTTTAAAACCCTAACCTCACTATTTTCCCCTATTTCCCGAATTAGTATCTTCAAATTCATCCCACTCATTCTCATTCAACAAATCAAACTTCAAGTGGTAAGATTTCTTGATATTTCCATTTATATCTCCATTTTTATTTTGTTGTTCTAAGTTTTTAATCATCTATTTGTATTTTTCACTTAATTTTCTACACAAAAACACGATAAATACACGTGTATATACATACACACAGCCGCCGCCACCGCCGCACCACCATCATCACCGCGCCACCACATTCACCACCACACAACCACCGTCACTTCCACCATCCACCATCATCTCCTCTCCATCAAACCCACACACACGCATATACACGGATATATATAGATATATACATACATACGTATACATACACGCATAGCACACGGCCAAGAGGATCAATGACATTCAAATTTCGACTTCAAAACACAAAAATCACACCCACACCTTCCTCTAGCTCCCTAGAACATCGTAGAATAGTTTAATTTTGAAAATTGTTGGAGAATCGATCGAATTTGTGAAATTCCCAAATTTCGACCTCAACCTTCAACCATCGATTTCCAGCTCTACGATGAACCTCCCTTCAATTAAAGACAACCAATAGGACCACCACACTCCCCTCCACATTCTCCGACGACTAGAGCAGCCGTCGACGCAGGAAAATGCCACCTGTTTCTCCACCGAGTTACCGAGAACGAGAAGAGAGATAGTCGGGCGAGAGAGATGAAGAGATCCGGCCCATTTCTTTCCTTTTTAAATTATTTGGTTTAATTGCAAGTTAGTCCCCGCGCTATTGAATCCCATTTGAGTTGGTCCCCAAGTTTTATTTAATTTGCAAATCCCCAATTTTTAATTGTTACAATTTAATCCCTAAATATTATTTACAGATTTAATCCCCCATTTTATTTATTTTATTTAAAGTAGCCCTCAAATTTTATTTAAATTCTAATCCTCAACTTTCAATTATTGCAATTTGACCCCTAAACTTTTATTTCACTTTTAATCCTTCAATTTCTTTTTCCTATTTAATTTAACCCACAAAATTTAATTGCATATTAGTCCCTCAAATTTTAAAAATCCTATAATTGAGCCCAAAATATTTTTAGTTCACTTTTATTGTATAATAGGTCCTCAAACTATTAAATTCTTTCAAATTGACCCCCCAAAGTTCATATTCTTTCTATTTTGGTCCACAAACTTCTATATTACTTATAGATACTTAATATTTAAGAGTATTAACATAAATTAAACTCATTATTGACTAGACGAGGCGTACGAACAGCTAGAGGACTGATTTTCACCGCTTAGTAGACTCAAAACTCGAGAGATAATTCGGGTAGGCTCAAAAGACTCATTGTTAATTATCTGTACTATATAAGTGCTTTTAGTGTATAATAGACTTTCCTTTGAGCCCAGACTTGCCTTCGGGCAAATTACTTGCCTTCGGGCCTAGAGTTACCTTCGGGTATTATATTATAGAGTTTACATGACTATTTTCCTTATATATATTTGTATAGATGATTAATTTGCACAGAGCCTACTGAGTATTGTTTAAATACTCACGCTTTTTCATTCTTTTCAGATTGAAGAGTTCGGAGGCGTGACGAGACATGGGAGTTTTATTTAGGCTTATCAAATAAGAAAATTCACTTTCGCTGTTATTTTGGTAATTCGATGTATGGGATTATGTTGTTTTCAAATTTTTGAACTATTTAGTAACTTGTGTTAGACGTTGTGGACGTTTGGTGATCAAATAATTTTAAAACACTTTAGATGGTTGTTATATCAAATGAATTTCCGCTTTTAATTATTTGTTATATTTCCGCATTTAATATTAGAAAAAATGGTTAGTTTTAAAGAAAGAACTAACGTTTCGGGCTTTTCGAACTCGGGGCATTACACTGGCCTAGGCTCCAAGAGGAGCCGTGGCCTCCCTTGGTCGAGTCTCCAACAGCAGCCTCGGCCAGGGATCGCCGAGGCTCCAAGATGAGCCTCGGCCAGGGGCGGCCGAGGCTCCTTCTGGAGCCTCGGCTGCCCGAGAAGGAGCCTCGGCCATGGCTGGCCGAGGCTCCAGAAGGAGCCTCGGCCTCCCTTGGCCAACTCTTTGTCTGGAAACTCGTCTTCCCCTGGCCGAGTCTCCATTCACGTCCTCGGCCCTGCGTCCAAATGTACCCACTTCGATCCACGATTAGCTCACCACACGCGAGCGACATCCTATCACATTCAACAAAAGTAACGAAAAATAAAATTATTACTTACATTATTCTCCATTGTCTTCATCTTCATCAGATGGAAAGCTACGAGTGCAGTGGGTGCAAGCTGAAATGGAGTGGGGCGACTGTGGAATTCGTTTGTCGGGTAAAATGGAGGGTATAAAAGGAATTGTGGGTAAGGGTATTGTAGTAATAAGAATAGGTGGGTGTATGGGATTAAAAATGTTGGCGTGAAAATCACCACTCTTAAAAAAATTCAATTGAAAATGAATGAAAAGACATATAGAGAAAAAATAGAGGAAAATTTGAATCTATAGCAAAGATCATAAAAATCAGACCCTCGAGGCACTATCGATTCCACCTGAGCAATTAAATGTATGTAAATCTCTTAAATAGACATTCAAAATAGATGAGCATTAGAAATGCTCTTATATGAAGGTTTTCGATGATCGAAAATAGAGTTTAAGAATCTAAAATTCCACCATCCTTTTCTAGCTTCGGCTCACAGTGTTTTTGCTTCTTTTTTCCTGGTTTTTAGCCTAATTTGTTTATTTTTAGCTCAACGTTTTGAATTTTAACTTAAAATTTAAAATCTTCATCCTTATTCTCTTATATTTTCTCGATGTAGAGATATCAGTCTCTTTGGCCCAAGTAAGACTAGCTCTGAGTACAATATTTAAAGCTCACGTAGAGGATGAGGACTAAGTATTTTCTTACACTGCCATAAATGGATTAATATTTAATGGAAACGCTATTTAAAAATATTTGTACATTTCTTCACAACATTTTTCATCCCTGCATAATGTTTAAAAGAATAATGTTTATTCGTCTTTGTGTGGTGACTACTTGATTGTCAACAATTTATCAAACAAAGTTGTATAAATAGTATTTTTCTTATAATTACCTTGTTAATAGAGATTTTCTTCTAAACATCTTGCTCCACACTACCATGTTAATGGCCATTTTCTTCTAAACATCTTGCTCCACACATACTTACTCAAGAAAAATTGATTTTTTTCCTCTTTCTAGAATGAAGGTCAACTTGAAACTTGAAAGTTCACTACTAGAATTGTGGCTTTTAGGAACAACCATATTTCATTGCAGAAAGGCTTTTTTCCGTTGCAACGTCGTTGCTGAAAGTCCCATAGCAAATGTATGTCGTTGCTAATTTGGTTGCAAATTTGCAACGCCGCTATTATCCGTTGCAAATTTGCAACTAAACTGCCTGTTGCAGATCAATGAATTTCCATTTGGTACAAAACTCACATTCAAATTATCAATTGTATTGCACTTTATTTTATTGTTGACACTTTTACATTGCATATTAAATTATTAATTGTAATGGTAATCAAATTACAAAAGCTATAAATAAGACTAAAAAAATAATCATATGTAAAATAACATACATTTCCACATTGACCAAAATAATTGTCTAATACATTACGATTACATGTCCAAATTATAAACAAAACATCATCCAATATGAAAATGTAATTAAAACTCCAAAAATAGACGTCTTCACTTTACGTCTTCACTTTTCGACTTTAAGTCTCCGCCTACTATCATCCTTGGAAAGATTGTAGCAAGTTAGAAAACCCTCCAGCTCCAAGCATCAATGCTCGTAGATCGGCAACATCTTGTTGAACTTTCTCCATCTTTTCTTTATCTTCGCACCGGAGTTCTTCAATCTCTCGCTCTCTTTCTTTCACCTCTGCATTTTCTTGTTCTAACTCTTCAATTCTCCGTCGCATGGCATCTATATCTTCTTGTGATTTTGTTTTACCTTTTGAAGGGCGAGATGCATTTATAACTTGTGTGGCAAGCTCTGAACTTGCAAGGCCGTACATACAACCCTTTTTATTAGGCCCATCTGTTGCTTTATTCCATGCAGCCAAGTCAAAATTCGGTTGATTCTCCACATTTGGACCATATATCTCCTCAATCGATGCAATATATTTCTCCTGTAAAACATCAAATCTTCATTACCACAACATCACATCAATATGAATTTGCTGTCATTTATCACTTTATTATTTCCTAATAAAGTTGCTCCACATTTCTTACAAGTCTTCTAAAGTGAGAATTAACTCTCTACACCATGGACATAGGTCAATGTTCTTCTAAAGATTATAAAATTTGGAGAACATGAGGACCCTAGCTAGCTAGCTGCCTTTTTGTTGAAATGAGCCATAATTTCCAGCTTCAAAATTGCCTTTGTAGAGAACTAGCTAACTTCTTCTATCAACCATATACATCATTACTTTTATAATTTCTTAAGTTCTTGTGAAAATCTCTCTCTAGCAATTTCATTCTTAATTAATGGACAATAAATATGTATGCACCATTTTTTCTAGGGTATGAAGATTGACCAAATGAGTTTAGGATTTATTAGCAACATTTATCTTTTGAATGAAAAATCTTACTAGTAAATAACTTAATACTATATTACTACTATGATTTTTTATCCACCATATTGGTACTACCCCTATCTCGTCTTATTTTATGCATTTCTTATGTATAGATATGGTCAAATGATTAGATCAACGGAAAACTAGGCCAGAAGAGTAAAAAATTAACAATAATTTCAACTCAATCCCATCTTTATTTACACATAGACATACACATAGGATGAACCTAGCTGCTGCATAGCATGCTTCAAAGTATAGTATGATTCAGGTTCTTTCTTGAAACTTACATGCATTTTTTGTGCCTTTAGGTCAATATAGGTGCCATCCTCGACTTTATGTAATTTTTCGAAAAATTGGTAAGGTGTTGGATCATTACCATCATGCTCTTTTCTCTAACAAAAAATGGAAGGAAATAATTGATGAGTTATATATTAAACGTTAGTATAATATCATACTACAAAATGTATTATAAGTTAGAGAAAGTACCCAACGAGCAAGGTGCACAGCAAAAGAAACAGAACCACCTCTATGTTTAGGTGGTTCGCCGTGCTCTTCGGAAGCACGGTTATTAGAATTGGCCTCAGACATCGTTTGCCACTTCCCACGACACCAATGCCTTATGCAACCTTGCCAATGGTCTTTAGATATCCAAGTTGGCTTGTATTTCTTCCAATTCTTGAGATTATTTGACTTGCTTTTTTTAATTGCTTCATCTCGGGCATGTTTGAACAATTGTTTATATCGGTTCTTTGATACTTCGTTCCATACACGACGTACTTCAAGGTCATTGTGTTCAGTCCAATTGTATATGCCCTGGACATCAAAAGTAGAATATAAGCAGGAAAGGAATTAGAACATTTTAAGCTGAAGTTGTTTGAAGTTTAAAAATTAACAATTAACTTATTTGAATATCAGGCTCAGCTGTTGTTTTAAAGCAGCTTAAGCTGCTGTTAAGGCGCTGTTTAATAGCAGCTTTATGCTACTGTAAAACAGCAACTTAAGCTTAAGCTGTTTACAGCAGCTTAAGCAGCTGCTGTTATATAGCAGCAGCAGCAGCAGGCGGCTATTGCTGTATAACGGCAGCAGCGGCTGCTGCTGCTGCTGCTCTAGCTCAGCAGCTTAATTGCTGTTATAAAACAGCAGCAATTAAGCTGTTTTACAGCAGCAGTTAAGCTGCTGCTGCAAAATAGCAGCAATAAGGCGACAATTTGTTAGCTGCTGTTTAATCTGCTTAACTGCTGCAGTATAAACAGCATCTAAACTGCTTCAACACACCCATACACGTAGAGATGCATGTTTTCTCATTGAAATATAAAAAAGACACCAATACTTCAACAGACATTTGGAGTTGAAAGTGGATCGGCAAATCATTTTAATCACAATTTGATAGATCATCTTTATTACCTTGAATGTCGTCTCAAACAACTGATCCTTGGTCTTTCGGGGCACCTTACCCATGTAGGCCAAGTTCCACCTATATGTCCTTTTATAATAGAAGTGATTGTTCGTGGGACAGATATTTCTTCAAAACTAAGCAAAATATCAAAATAAAATATTTGTAATATAAACGTAATTACCAATTGCCGCTAAGTGTAAGACAAAGAAAATATCCTTGACACTAATAAAGAAAGAGTACTTAAGCTAAAGCTTACCTAGTGGCATTAATATGTATCTCATCGCACTCGGACGGATGTTTCCAAAAGGCAGTACCACGATTGGGACCCCGTGTACTTCTTGTGCTATCATTCCCTTCATTAGCCAAAGAGTCACTAAAGTATACATCTTCTTCCCCAAAAACATCGTCGTCACTAGACTCATGTATCTCATCGAGGCTATTAATGCTTTCTTGTCGATATGTCCTAGTGTTTTGTTCTTGGCTTTTAGAAACTCGAGTGTCCTCCCCAGTGCTTTGTTCCCGTGTTTTGGAAACGTGACTTATAAGATTCGTGTGCCAATATGGCAATTCCCAGAATATGCTTCTCCGAATCCAATTGTGGTTGCGACCATACCCTTCAAGTTCTTTTCTCCTCGTCATTCAGCCCAGTGTAAAATTTGGAAGTCTATCAACAATACGTCGCAGTTGAGCACTGTTCAGAGGGATCGGTGCCTCATCTCTCTCAATTCGACCCTTAAAAAATTTATCCCATTGTTTTCTGAAGGGATGGTTAAGCGGTAAGAATTGTCGAGGGCAATAAAAAAAACAAGGCTTTTGTCCATTCGGCAACCTAAAAGATTTAATATTACTCAAATAGTATGGACAACACAATGGTCCATGTATGCTCCACCCAGATAACATGCTTAAACCTAGAAAATCACTAATAGTCCACATCAATGCAGCTCTCAACTGGAAATTTTGTCTAGTGTGTATGTCATAAGATTCAACTCCTTCATTCCATAACATTTTCAATTCATCTATAAGCGCGCGTAAGTAAACATTGATGTTCATTCCTGGACTTTTAGGCCCATGGATAACCATGCTTAAAAACAAGTTCTCCCATTGTATACACCTCCCAGGTGGAAGATTATACACAGTGGAAATGACCGGCCAACATGAGTAGTGAGAACTTATCATGTTGAATGGGTTGAATCCATCTGTGCAAAGACCAAGACGCACATTGCGAGGCTGAAGGCAAAAGTCAGGATAAGTTCTATCAGAGTGCATCTAGGCCTCACTATATGCTGGATGTGACATTTCTCCGTGTGTAAATCCATTATCTGCATGCCATATCATATGCTGTGCGGTTCGTGTAGACATGTACAACCTCTGAAGTCTCGGAGTTAGAGGTAAATATCGCAAGACCTTATGAGCCACTTTATGCCCAGATCTAGAGACTGCATCTGTATGCCGAGGGTGTCCGCATTTAATACAAATAGTCAAGTTTTCTGTATCCTTGTAGTATAACATACAATCGTTAACGCACGCATCAATTTTCACAACTCCAAGGCTGAGATTAGATAACATTTTCTTTGTTCTGTAGAATGTAGGCTCTAGATGGGTATCTTTTGGCAGCATATCTTTAATGATGGACATTAGACGATCGAAACAAGCTGAAGGCATATTATATTCAGACTTGCAATTCAGAAGCAGAGACATTGCTGATAGTTTGGTATGCTTTTCGCAACCTGACCATAAAGGTTTATCTGCATCTTCTAACAGTGTAAAAAACTTTGTAGCCTCCGCATTTGGTTCATGCTCTTCTGTCTCCAACTGGTGGTAGCTTGTGTTGTAAATTTCAGGTCCCATTGCATCAATTACCATTGTTCGAAGTGTGAAATTATCAATTTCATCTTGCGTAGAAGATTGTTCACCAAAATTGAATGAATGACCCCAATGTTGTTCACCATGTGAAGTCCAATTAGTATATCCATCCACAAACCCATGTGAGGATAAGTGAACCATTATAAATTATCATTCGAGGTACCTTCCATTGCAGCATCTTTTGCAGGGACATCTAACCCCATCGATTTCACCATGTTGTGAAAATGCAAAATCAAAAACTCATTGAGTCCTGCCACAAATGTTCCTAATAGACGCTAGTTCTGCAATCGACAATACATCCAACTACTATCATTCGACATTCTGCACCACATCAAATGAGAATAGTTAAAGGACAATTATAACCACACATCATCACAATAACAATTAATTTAATTTGAACATATAACATAAACACATAATTCATTAAACAAAATAAATTTACACTAATTAAACAGTACAAAATTAATAAAATGTGTTCCTACATTTTTCTGCTCTTATGTGTAGTTTTCTTCTTCTTCTTCCTCCCCCTCCCCCTCCCTTTAATATCTGCCACTAAACACATGTTAGCATGCATTTGACCATGTAAACACACACACACACATATATATATATATATGTATATATTGGAAATGCAACAATACTATCCTTTATAGCAAAAAAAATGTACTTATATATTGTTACCTTCATGTAATTTGAACATATAATAAGCATTACCTTCATTATTCAAAACAAGTTTCAAATAGATACTCGACAAAAACACCTATATTCATCTAATTTGATTTGTTATGTATAGTTTGCATAATGTGGTAATAAACATGCTACTGCAAATATGTTATGTTAATAAAGTATTCTACCATCAACGGATCAATAAATTTTTCTTTAAATGTACTAAATATAACATGCTTTGAACAAAAAATATACATGTATATAATTTTTAATTATTTCAAAAAGTAAATCATACCTTCAAAATTTCGTCCACCACTAGAAGTAACTATGTTTAGGAGTTTTTAATCAAAATTTAAAGGATTTGTGGGTTAAAATAGGGAAGATGGAGTGAAATACGCAGCGAGCATAAGAAGAGAAGAAATGGAAATGGAAGGATAAAAATGAAGTAGATTTGAGATCTGGATCTCTTTTTAATGAGAATTAGCAACAGAATTTGCAACGGAAAATAAGACATTGCAAATTTGCAACAGACATATCTGTGGGAAAGTTGGAACGGATATATCCGTAGCAAATTTGCAACGACAGTTCGAAGCCGTTGCTAATTTGCAACGGTGCACGTAAAGCTGTAGCTAATTTCCTACCGCTCCTGGCTTCTGTTACTATACTATGAGGTCATTAGTGTGCGTCGTTGCTATTTTATTTTGGGACGACATAATCCGTTGCTATTAGCAACGAATTATGTTTCCGTTCTTGAGGTCCGTTCCTGAAGGCCACAATTCTAGTAGTGGTTGTATGAAAAATGTTGAAGAGAAAATATGTACTCCATAAGATGATGACTAGCTATACAATGATACGGACCTCGTTGGTCTCAATGCCAACGCAACCAAATCCAAACTGGATTAGACCTCAGAAAAGCCAATCACTGGTCACGATCAAGAACCTGACGACCTTCTACTCACGAATTGACAACCATAGGTTAAAACCTATCACCTTCAACTGTGCGTAGTACACAACCGGCAGGGGTGAACGCCACAAGAGTTAATCACGCTCTTGATAAGTTCTATTTGTTCAAAAGAACAAGAAGAGAAATCAAGTTCTCCACAAGAAGCATAAAGCTCTCTCTTTCCATATGAACCAAAGTTGTTGTTTACAAATGGCTTGTTTTTGTTCATATACATGCCCCAAAACTGAAATAATAATAAAATAATGAAAATATTCGAAAATATCTAAAATTTCACCCTAGGTTGGCTAACATTATGGCCATAACTTTAGGATTTACGGCCGTAAATCCTCGGGTACGGCCGTATTACTAAAACGTACAGCCGTAATAAGCTCTCTGTTTCAAAACTGTCCAAACTAGTTTCTTCGTTACGGCCGTATAGATAATGGTTACGGCCGTAAGTCTTAAGTTATGGCCGTATGTTGAACAAGTACGGCCGTAATGAACTCTCTGCATAATTTTGGCCCAAAGTTGGAAACTGACGTTACGTCCGTAATGCCCAAAGTTACGGTCTTATATAGGCTGATACGGCCATATGAACAACTGGTACGGCCGTATTTAACTCTCTGTAAATCTCTGGTCTTCAGCTTCCTAGGTTACGACCATATGGCTTTAGGTTACGGCCGTAATGGCTGAGTTACGGCCGTAATTAATTCGGTTACGGCCGTAAATGTCGTCTGTATGGCATTCTTGAGTTCCAACGTCCCCGACTCGTAATTGGAGGATTTCTTTTGGCTCAGGAACTCCAGTGGACCATTTCAAGGCTAGAGATGACCTGGTAGGGACATGTTTACACACTTCTTCGACCCAGTTCATCAAAGCTCGTCCCATTTTCTTGGCTCGGCTTCGCTTGAGCGGCCCGTGCGGCACGTGGGGTGGTTCGGTCGATGTGGAGCTTTCCGGATTGCTTTCCGGATTCATATCATCCCCTCCCTCTTCAGGTTGATTCGTCCACGAATCGGTTCCTACATCAAACGGAACAAGATCAGAGACGTTAAATGTAGCAGACACATTATACTCACTTGGAAGATCGAGTTTGTAGGCGTTGTTGTTGATTCTTTCAACTACTTGAAATGGCCCGTCACTTTGGGGTAGCAATTTCTATCGACGTAGTTGCGGGAATCGTTCTTTTTGAAGGTGGAGCCAAACCCAATCTCCCGGTTCAAAAATCAATTTCTTTCGCTTTTTGTTCACCCTAGTCGAGACTTGTCGGTTCCTTTTCTCGATTTGCAGTTTTACCTTTTCGTGCATGGACCGAACAAGCTCGGCTTTGTGTTTTCCATCCAAGCTAACTCTTTCACTTACAAGTAAAGGAATTAAATCCAACGGGTTAGCGGATTAAAACCATAAACCACTTCAAAACGTGAATAATCAGTTGAAGAGTGTTTAGCATGATTATAAGAAAATTCAGCATGTGGTAAACATTCCTCCCAAGTCCTAATATTTCGACTAATGATAACACAGAATAATTGTGACAGAGTACGGTTCACTACTTCAGTTTGGCCGTCAGTTTGGGGATGACTAGTGGTTGAAAATAACAGATTGGTTCTTAGTTTTCTCCACAAGGTCTTCCAGAAGTAGCTAAGGAATTTGACGTCTCGATCTGACACAATTGTCTTAGGCACTCCATGTAGCCGAACTATCTCACGAAAGAACAAGTCGGCAATGTGACTTGCATCATCGGTTTTGTGACAGGGTATAAAGTGAGTCATTTTGCTAAAACGATCAACGACCACAAAGACCGAGTCTCTACCATTTCTAGATCTAGGTAATCCCAAAATGAAATCCATAGATATATCTTCCCATGGCGATTGAGGGACGGGAAGGGGAGTGTAAAGCCCTTGAGGTAATACCTTAGATTTGGCCTTTCTACAGGTAATGCAAGTCATGCAAATTCTTTCTACATCTCGTTTCATCCTGGGCCAATAGAAATGGTCATGCAACATAGCCAATGTCTTTTCCACGCCGAAATGTCCCATGAGGCTGCCTCCATGAGCCTCTTTAACTAATAACTCTCGTATAGAACTAGAAGGGACACAGAGTTTGCTCTCTCGAAATAGGTACCCCTCTAGCCTATAAAACTTCTCAAACCCATTCCTCCCACAAGCAACATAGATGCTACTAAAGTCAGGGTCTTTCTCATACAATTCTTTCATCAATTCAAAGCCCAACAATTTAGCATCTAAAGTGGTGAGTAAGGCATACCTGCGTGATAAAGTGTCTGCAACGATTTTTTCTTTTCCCTATTCGTACTTGATCACATAAGGAAATGTCTCAATAAATTCCATCCACTCGGCATGTCGCTTGTTCAATTTACCTTGGCTTCTGAGATGCTTTAGGGATTGGTAATCGGTATGAATGAAAAATTCCTTTGGCCAAAGGTAATGTTGCCAATTCTCTAGTGTTCGGACCAATGCATAGAATTCTTTGTCGTATGTACGATAATTGAGGGTGGCACCACTCAACTTCTCACTAAAATACGCAACTGGCCTCCGTTCCTGCATTAACACAGCACCAATACCTATGCTCGACGCATCACATTCAATCTCAAAAGCTTTGTTAAAATCGGGAAGAGCAAGCACGAGTGAAGAACACAGTTTGTCTTTAATCATTTGGAAAGCTCGTTCTTGCTCTTTCTCCCATTTGAAACCTACCATTTTCTTGATCACTTCAGTTAATGGTGCAGCTACTGTACTGAAATTAGGCACAGAACGACGATAGAAACTAGCTAAACCATGGAAACTACGAACATCGGCTAGGCTAGATGGAGTAGGCCATTCTTTAATTGCCCAAATCTTTTCTTCGTCAACTTCTACTCCCTTAGCAGTAACCACATAACCAAGAAACACAATCTTTTCAAGACAGAAATGACTTTTAGTAGGATTTGCAAACAATTTTTCTTTCCTTAGAGCTTCCAAAACAAGTCTCAGGCATTTTGCATGATCAGTGAGCTCCCTATTATAAATCAAGATGTCATCAAAATACGCCACTACAAATTTACCGATGAACGCACGCAACACGTGGTTCATTAGTCTCATAAATGTACTTGGTACATTTGTTAAACCAAATGGCATAACTAACCATTCATATAACCCTTGTTTGGTTTTGAAAGTCATTTTCCATTCGTCACCCTCTTTCATTCGGATTTGATGATAACCGCTCTTCAAATCAATTTTACTAAAAATGATAGCACCATAAAGTTCATCAAGCATGTCATCAAATCTAGGTATAGGGTGGCGATATTTTACCGTAATGTTGTTGACAGCTCGACAGTCAACACACATTCTCCACGTCCCATCTTTCTTGGGCACAAGCAGCACAGGTACGGCGCATGGACTTAAGCTTTCCCGGATATACCCTCGACCGAGCAAGTCCTCCACTTGGCGTTGCATCTCCTTTGTTTCCTCGGGGTTGCTACGATAGGCGAGGCAGTTTGGAATAGAGGCTCCGGGGACTAAGTCAATTTGGTGCTCGATCCCTCGAATTGGTGGCAACCAGCTTGGCAACTCTTCGGGAAGGATATCCTTGTATTCCTACAAAAGAGAAACAATAGAATTGGGGAGGGAGTCAAGGTTAGAATTGAGCACTCGACCACTCTCCTTATACACTAACAAGATCACTTGTTGGTCCGCCAAAAGAGCCCTCACAATTTCTCTCGGCATTGCAAAGAAGCACTCTTTCTTTTTCTCCTCATGCTCACTCTTCTCTCCTTTTACTCTCTCTTCTTTTTTCCCACTCAACTCTCGTTTCTCCTTTTCCTTCTCATCAGCTTCCTTTTTGAGTTTGACTTGATCCTCATACACTTGTTGCGGTATCAAAGGAGCAAGTACAATTGGCTTCCCATTGAACTTGAAGCTGTATCTATTTCGATATCCATCATGTGTCACTTGTCTATCAAATTGCCACGGTCGGCCTAGCAATATGTGTGTAGCTTGCATGGGTACTACATCACATACCACTTCATCCTCATATGTTCCAATCAAGATAGGGATCTTCACTTGCTTGGTAACCCAAACCTCGCCTGTATCACTAAACCATTGCAACCGATACGGTCTCGGGTGTTTGATCAATGGAAGTCCAACCCTATCAACGAACATATAACTAGCAACATTCGAACAACTTCCCCGGCCAATAATCAAACTACATGGTTTATCTTGCACTAGGCACGGAGTGCGAAAGATATTGTCCAGTTGAGAAGTCACTCCATCCACCTTCGCCTTCGTGCTAAGAGCTCGCCGTGTAACTAAAGTCTCTGGGATAGTCATCACGTATTGCTCATCTGAATCTTCATCCTCCTCCCCCACAATAGGAGGGTTTTCTTCATCATCCTCCGTTTCAATTTCCCCATTCTCCTGCACCACCATTGTTCGGCGATTAGGGCACTCCGAGGCAATGTGTCCTCGTCCTTGGCATTTGAAACATTGGATTTCTCGATTCCGGAGGGGTGGTGCACCCATTGGCCTTTTCCCTTTAGCTTCCCCCACCGGAGAAGACTTAGAGGTTTCACTCCGCCCTTTCCATACCGGCTTTGGAGTTGTAGTCTTGTCATTACTCCATTTCGGTTTCCCAAAGCTACTACTTCCCTCGGCTTGAGGTTTAATGAAACTCTTTCTCTTCAATTGCATCTCAATCTTGGTCGCTTTATGTACCAATTCTTGCACATCGGCAAAGTCATGCAATTCAACAAGATTGGCAATTTCTCGATTCAATCCACTTAGAAACCGTGCCATAGTAGCCTCTTCTTCTTCTCCTATATCGGCTCTAGTCATAAGAGACTCCATCTCTTGATAATACTCTTCAACGCTTCGTCCCCCTTGAGTCAATGTTTGCAATTAATTGTACAAACCTCGATAGTAATATGTAGGAACGAACCGCTTTCTCATTATCGTTCTTAACTCATTCCAAGTACTCACCGGAGCTTCCAAATTTCTTCGCCTAGCCGTAGTAGTTTGTTTCCACCAACTAAGAGCATATCCCGTGAATTCTTTCACTAAAAGTGGAACTTTCTTCTCTTCCAGGATTCTATGAAATTGGAACACCAACTCTACCCTACTTTCCCAATCCAAGTAAGCATCTGGTCGGCTTTACCTTGGAATGAAGGCACTTCAACCTTCACGTTCTTCACATCACTCTCTTCCTCACGTGGTCTCTCATTACCTCGACCTCCTCGGCCTCCTCGGCCGCCTCTACCTCTACCACCTCCATAGATCACCTCATATTCATCCTCATCACCTTCTTCAAACTCCGGCCTACGAACATTCAACCTAGCTACCGACTGCTCAACATCCTCTCGCAACTGTTGACTCAACCGACGCTCCATTGCGGTCATAGAAGCCTGAAGAACCGACTGGATATCATCCAAGGTGGCAGCTCTAGATCCGCGTCCCTCGACTGAACCTGTATCAGACATTGTGTTCAAGTGTGTGGAAGACCTGTAGTGTCCTCTCGTGAATATCACTCGAGTATATCACTCAACACTCTCTCACTCAAGACACAATAATGCACTCACACTCTTTTGTTCAATCGAACTCAGCGAACTTGATCAAGGTAAGATCTTCTTGTTAGTTCACCAAAACAATGCCAAAGTAGTTGCTCAACCAGATTACAACTCAATGACACAACATTATACTAGAATAATGCAAACTAAATTACAACTCAAAGTAAACCCTAGAACGTAAGACAATGTGGCTCAACCGCTAGATAATGCACCAACAATACAATACGCAGTGTCGCCAATGGATTGACTAACACTCGTTCAACACAACATTGGAGCCATTGTTTTTTTTTTTTTTTTTTTTTTTCGGCTATCTCTTTTTTTTTTTTTACCACAACACTTATAAGCACAATACCAATACAATATGAGAGAATTGATGAATTATCTCAACTTCAACTGTGCGTTGTAGACAACTGACAGGGGTGAACGCGACAAGAGTTGATCACGCTCTTGATAAGTTCGATTTGTTCAAAAGAACAAGAAGAGAAATCAAGTTCTCCATAAGAAGCATAAAGCTCTCTCTTTTCATATGAACCAAAGTTGTTGTTTACAAATGGCTTGTTTTTGTTCATATATATGCCCCAAAACTGAAATAATAATAAAATAATGACAATATTCGAAAATATCTAAAATTTCACCCTAGGTCGGCTAACATTACGGCTGTAAGTTTAGGATTTACGGGCGTAAATCCTCGGGTACGGCCGTATTACTAAAACGTACGGCCATAATAAGCTCTCTGTTTCAAAACTGTCCAAACTGGTTTCTTCGTTACAACCGTATGGATAATGGTTATGGCCGTAAGTCTTGAGTTACGGCCGTATGCTGAATATGTACGGTCGCAATGAACTCTCTGCATAATTTTGGCCCAAAGCTGGAAACTGACGTTACGGCCGTAATGCCCAAAGTTACGGCCGTATATAGGCTGATACGGCCGTATGTCCAACTGGTAAGGCCGTATTTAACTCTCTGTAAATCTCTAGTCTTCAGCTTCCTAGGTTACGACCCTAATGGCTGAGTTACGGTCGTAATTAATTCGGTTACGGCCGTAAATGTCGTCTGCATGGCATTCTTGAGTTTCAACGTCCCCGACTCGTAATTGGAGGATTTCTTTTGGCTCGGGAACTCGTGTGGACCATTCCAAGGTTGGAGATGACCTGGTAGGGACATGTTGGCACACTTTTTCGAGCCAGGTCATCAAAGTTCGTCCCATTTTCTTGGCTCGGCTTCGCGTGAGCGGCCAGTGGGGCACGTGGGGTGGTTCGGTCGATGTGGAGCTTTCCGGATTGCTTTCTGGATTCATATCATACAAGTAGTTCATTTTGACTGTAAGAGCAATTGACCAGTGATACCCTAAGATTATTTTAGGATATATTATTGTTGCAATCCTAATTTTTTAGAGGTTGTAATGTTCACGCTTGGAATTTTTTAACCTTAACGAGTTGTAAACTTTATCAATACCAGTATATAAAAATTACACTACTCTCAAGTCACAAAGACAATTTAAACAACAGATCCGTTTACCAAATTTATATCCCATAATCATAGCAAATTGATTGGAATTTGCAGATTCTTGAAGACATTGCTCAAGAAGATCATTTTCCTTTCTGAAGGCATCAAGATCTGCTTCTAACTTGTCCACATTTGTGCCTCTTGAAGCTGAGGTTGCAAGTTTCACCTCATAAACAGTAGTGTTCATTTTGCATCTATCCGTTGCGAGAATACTTTCAGCAATCCGTTCAAAGCCTTCCTGGATGTTCATAAGAAGCCTATATGCTTGTCGAGCAACTTGCATCTTTGTCACTCCTCGCCTCGCTGCGAAATGATTTTTCAAAATTACAAGGGCCTTTTAGGTTGTGCATGGATGTGGGGTCAACTGTGGATCCTCTGCCTATGTACAATATTAGATATGTTTCCAATATGAGCACCATAACAAAATTCAAAACACAAATCTAAGCTCACATAGCAGTATCATGTCATCATATATTTGTTGAAAATGATTATGTCGCAGTGCTTAAAACTGACATGCTTAAGGCACGAGAAATGTTCTACTGGTTGTACCTAAAAATGGTTTCATCCACCAAACCGACATGCCTAAAATGACATACTTAAAACGAACACAGGCTAAATGTTCATTGTTTAAGATGAAATTAATGAAGCATACATAATAAGAATGAAACTGGAAACAACATACAAAATATTTCACGGTTTGGCAACTAAAATATAAGTCCAAGTGAATTTGAAACGATCAACAATACCTTACCATTGAGATTTAAGTTCAGCTGCTTTCTGTTTTTTTGCTTCAACTTAATCATTGAGGTTTCAATGCAAGACTGAATACACTAATCATTTCTGCTACTGCTTTCAACAACTCAAGCTTCTCTTAGAGAGGTTCTAATTGCAGACAACTCTAATAGAATCATCTTTACTGGAACCTAGTTCTTTTGCATCAGATTTTTCAATCGTGACTCCTTTTCTATTTCGTAAACTTAAATCAGAATGATTAGAACTTTGAGTGGAGTCAGATTTCATCTGAGAAAACCTTCAGGCTTCAGCTGCTCAATCCTATGAAACACCATATAGTGAGCAAGATTTAACAACAAGAATTATGCAATAGGAATTATAATCTCTTCGGTACATGAGAGTAAGTAGTAAGTCCTCTCAGAACAAAGTAAACTGCAAACAGAGTACCCTGAGAGGATTCAATCAAAACTATAGTAGCCTGTTTAAACATTGACACATCAAAGAAATGCACCTCATCTAAGATATTTGGCTCTTAACTAGTAATAAAATTAGGACATGAACAAGGGAAACCCTAGGTGTGATGAATATCAAACACAGCATAGTGCATGTCAAAATTAGTGGTGCTTAGAACCCATTGATTGTGCCATTAGTGATTTGTTGCATTCCATTTAAAATAACAATTAAGCTAGCAAATTAGTAAGCGGTGATTGTGAATAGAAGCTAAATGAGATTTCTAAATTTACCTATATATTAAGAAATCTTCTAATCAGAATCTCTTGGTCTTTTGATTGAATTACTGTATTTAAAATAGCGCAAATACTCAAGAATTGAAGAGGAACAATAAATGGGAAAGGGTACGGCTAAATGCACCCACCAAAATATTGAGTTGAACCACCTTTTAAAAAATAAAAAAAGCAAAAAGACTAATATACCGTACTGTGTGCACCACTCCGCCTTTTTTATTTATTTTTTCTTTTTTCAAAGCTACAATAATTGGCTTTATTGACAAATACAATTATTCAAAAATTCAAATTTTTTGCAACCATTTTGATGAGTAATTTCGAGATTTCTTTAAGTTTTTTGTAATCACTTTGACGATGAATTTCAAAATTTGGTTTATGATACAATAATTGGCTGTATCCGGTTAGTGTTGAATACAATTATTAAAAAAAAAAAACTTTGAGTGGTTGTAAAAAATTTTAACAAAAAATGACAGCAAAATTTTTTCTTCCTCTCTTTTCTTTTTGTTCTTTTTTTTAATTATGTGGGTTGTTGGCACCCTGGTGATGTGGCACGGACTCACCCCAGGTCCTCAGGACAACATGGACCCCCCCGGCTGACGTGTAGGGGCACCAGGTCAGCCGGTTACGTGTCCAGTGTCCCAAGTCGGATTGACCCTGAAATTCACCTCACTAGAGAATAGGTGGAGGGTCCCAGTCCAGCTCGGTGAGCCCGCCTAACTCGGCCAAGGGCCCAGGTCGGCCGTGGAGAGGCTCTCCCATCGCTAATGTCGACCGATGGTCCGAGGTCGGCTTCGGCTATGGTGTGCGTCGATCTGCCCTTCGATGGGCGATAACATGGACAATCCACCTGTCATCTGACACATCTGACACCACCTGCAATTGACAGAGCATCTCCTCCCCTCATAAATGCAATGACGGCTACACACAAGTCCCGAGGTCAACGCCTTAAATGCAAGACGGCTTGCAGGTGCAGCAGGGGCAATCATCATGCCTACTCTGGCGCTCGTACAGTTGCCTCATGATGACCTACCGCCGCCTACCCCTTTCTTGCACTATAAATAGAATACTTAGTGATCATTTGGGGGGAGGGAGGACACACACGAAAATCCTCTGTAATCAAGGGCTAGCTCAAGGTCGGACATAAATACATATTTACATTCTTTACTTCTTCAGTTACTGCTAATTAGGTCCTAACACTCACCTCAGTTGATACTTAATTAGTCCTTACTGATTTCGGCATCAACAATTGGCGCTAGAATGTGGGCCTTCCCCTTTCATTTCAGCAACACATCCCAGCTCTACCAAAGATATTCCTTCCTCGCAACATGAGTCACAGTCGCACATTTGCCTCCACGGACGGGAGCACATCCGACCCCAGTATGGAATATGTCCTCCGACCAAGTCGGGAACCCCCCTCGGGCGTAGGGCACCACACTGCTGGGGAGGTCACCCCGGCCCAGATCCTGAAGCAACTTGAGGACCTCACTCAGGCCGTAGCCACACTCCAACGCAACCCCGGTAAGTGTACTGCCGAGTCCAGCGTCATATCACCTACGCGGGGGCGCTCAAGTCGGCGTCGCGCCCGACGCCGCCTAAACTTCAGCCGTTCGCCAGCCCCGACACGGACCACGATGCCGCTAGAGACCCCAACCTTTTCGGAAGCCAGGTCATCCGGAAGGCTCATAGCGTCTTCGACCGGCTTGGCCCCCGTCACGACCGGAAGCGACATCCCGAGGGACAGGGTGAAAATGCTAATGATACTTCCTCACAGTCCGAGCTCGAGCTCCTGCGGAAAAGGGTGGCCGAGCTAGAGGTAAGGGAGATGGTCCCCAGCCCCTCGACCCGGGTGGGGAAAGCCTCCCCGATGAGCTTAAAGATCCAGGCTGAGCCCATGCCTGCCAAGCTAAAGCTACCACAGCAGAGGAACTATGACGGAGTCAGTGACCCGACCGGCCACGTCGACAGATACGCCACTTTTATGGAGCTTCAGGAAGTTAGTGATGGGCTCATGTGCAAGGCCTTCCCGCTGACACTAGGGGACAAGGCCATGAAGTGGTTCAAGAAACTCCCCCCACACTCCATAAAGATGTGGGATGACCTCTCTACCCGATTCCAAGCGGCCTTCATGGGGTCTCTACTGCAGTCCACCCAGAAGTAGAGGCTCGTGGACGTCAAACAGGGGAGGGATGAGTCGCTAAAGGGCTACGTAGAGCGGTTCAACAACCGGTACATAGAGATTGGCAGTGTGTCGGACGAGACCGCCCCTGGTGGCCGCCCTTGCTGGCCTCAGGTACAGGTCCAGGTTCTGGTGGTCGGTCCATGAGCACAGTCCGGAGACATACCATGAGTTTCTAAGACGCGCCGAGTGCCATATTGGGACTGAAGAAGCATCCGGAGAACCTGAAGCGAAGCCCCAGGACCCGCGACCCGACAAGGTCCCGCGAAGCCCCAGGACCCGCGACCCGACAAGGGCAAAGAGAGAGATGCCAATTCGGTTCAGGCCCTCCGCACTCAACAGCAACCAGGGCGCGGACGCGAGGCAGCCCGACCGCCCCCACAGAGGTTCCAGACCTTCCACGTCCTCAACACCAGCCTGGAGGGTGTACTGATGCACATGAAAGATCAGGGGGTCCTACCATCCCCATCCCCGATGAGGACCCCCTCCTCGAGCCAGAACCAAGAGAAGTACTGCCGGTATCACAGGTCAGCCGGGCATGATACCGATGACTGTCGGGACTTGAAGAATGAGGTTGGGGGCCTGATCCGGCACGGACAGTTGCGCGAGTTCGTGGCCCCACCACCCGACCTCAGCAGGGAGCTCCTAGCCAACCTCAACCCCCTTCAGGGGCTAGGAACGAGGTCCACATGCTGGTCATGGGTAACCAGCACTTTGTCGGATCACGGAACCAGCGGAAGAGGTTGGCCAGAGAGGCCTGCAATAACTGCCAGCACTCCGTGCAGAGGGCGAAGACTGGCTCGATTCTCCCCAAGCCCCAAGAAGAGGTTACCTTTTCAGAAGCCGACGCTGCCCATGCCCGTCATCCTCACCACGACGCCCTTGTTATCAGCATGGTCCTCAACAGTACACACGTCTATCGGACACTCATTGATAACCGGAGTGGGGTCAACTTGCTATACCTCCAGACCTTGCTATACCTCCAGACCTCAGCCCGTGCCCCCTTGGTCCTGTGGTGGGAGTGACCGGCCATGCGACCGATTCCGTTGGCCAGATGTCGATGTTGGTGGAGCTAGGGGAGAAGCCATGCGTACGGACCGTCATGGCCACCTTCATTGTGGTAGACCTCCCAAGCAATTATAATGCCCTCTTAGGTCGGCCCCTCTTGTATGAGCTCAGGGCCTCGACCTCCCTGTACCACTACACCATGAAGTTTCCCACACCAGCGGGGGTAGCGATAGTCTGGGGAGACCAGTCTGCAGCCCGCCGGTGCGACGTCACTCAACCCGCCATCCGCGAACGGCCGGGGGGGTGACCGTCGCCATGGCGGAGCTCGACGACCCTCATAGCCGACCGGAGAACCGAAGTGCACAGCCGATGGAAGGACCTTAAAAAGTATTTCTAGTAGCCCTCGGGAATGTGCTGTAAAAAAATTGTAACATTTACCTCCAGTAATGAATGGAAGCTTTTGAATTGTTATTTGCACTTGGTTGTTCAATCGTCCAGCTATTTAGTCAACTTAGGTCCGCCACGGCGAACCCCTCTCCCCAACATAGCCGACCTACGAGGTCAGGCCTAGGGACAGATCCACCAAGGTGGCATCTAAACAAAATTAAATTAAAATGTCCTAGGTCCGCCACGGCGGACCCATCCCCTGACATGGCCGACCTAAGTTGTCCGGCCTGGGGATAGATCCACCAAGGTGGCATCCAAACAAAATTAAATTAAAATGTCGTAGGTCCACCTCCGGCCTGGGGACAGATCCACCAAGGTGGCATCCAAACAAAATTAAATTAAAATGTCCTAGGTCCGCCACGGCGGACCCACCCCCTGACATGGCCGACCTAAGTGGTTCGGCCTGGGGACAGATCCACTGGGGTAGTGCTTTTGTTTAAGAGTTACATCATTAAGTCTTCCTGTGACCCAGTGCGGGGACGACCTAACGAGGTGTCCGGGCTTCGAGTACGGATAAAACGAAACAAAGCGCGCAAACAAACATACATTACGAGCTAAGGACTTGCAGAAAATAACCGCATGTATCAAAAGTAAGCAAGAAGAGATGAGCTGAACCGAAATTACATTCATTAAACATAAGTGTAGCCGAGCCCGGTAATGTCATTACAGTACGAAATAGTAATAATACAAGCGAACAAAACAAAAAAGTGAACGAGTGATGAGGCCAGATCACTGGCCGCCCTCTACCCCATCTTCTGCCATCCCATACTCGGCCCTCAGCCGCTTGACCTCATCCCTGAGGAACCTGACGTCCCAGTCAGGCCGCTTCTCGGTGATGTCACCGATAACGTCCTCCGCAGCACTGACAAAGGCGGAGTTGAGCTCGGAGGTATGCTCCTCCGACCTCTTGAACTCCTCGATTATCTCTTCCTGCGACTGCATGGCCTGATTGGGCTGGGCATCTTTCAAAGCCGCTACCTCAGCTCGGAGGGCCTCCACCTCGGTAGCGTGAGCCTTCTTGGGGTCCTCAGCCTCCTAGGTCCTCTCCCTGTACCTCCGCTGGGCCTCTTTCAGTCTGCCCTGGGCATCCCACAAGCTCGCCTTAGCAAGGGCAGCGTCGCTCTCTGCCAGGTTTGCCCTCAGCTCCTGGGCCGTCGCCCTGGACTGCTCCCCACTCCGGAGCATATACACCGTAGCTTGGCTACAGTGGGCCATGGCAGTTAGCGCGTTGTCCTCCGGGCTCAGTACGCCCAGGTAGTGCTCTTGGGCCGGGGTCCAGGACCTTCCTAGAACGGTCGTGGCGTTGCCCACTGACATCGGCAGCACGGACGGGCCGTCATTGTGTGGAAGCGAGTTGGCTCGGAAGAAGTCCCGTAGCAGCTTCGGCGCCGACCCCTTCGAGGCGACGAACTCGACCTCCCTCGCCGAAGTGGTGCCCAAATATGGTAGGTCGGCACGACGTTCGCCGACATCCGTCCCGGCGGGCTAGGATGGTTTGGGACCGGTCATGAGCCCTTTGCCGACCCCATGCTTCTGATGAAGGCCGGGCGTACTAGTAGAGCCTGAGGGGCGAAGCTCGGACGGCCTCGAGCTCGGTGACGCCTCAGTGCGCACCTTCTTTGCTGGGGGCTGAGATGGTTGCCGACCTCGCATCGTTGAGCGTGAGGATGATTGGGCTGAAAAACTAGGAGTCAGTTAGTACAAAGGACATGAGTAAGGTCGGAAAAGAATAGCTCGGCATGTTACCTGAAGTGGAAGACGACCTCTGAGGACGAGCTCGCGTAAGGCGGGCGTTGAACAGATTCTCCTCGGTGAGCAACGTGCGCCAATCACGGTCTTGGACCAACCTCGCTATAACCGCATGCTCAGTCCAGCCCTCAGGCACTCTGACCTCTTTGTAGTCTGTACAAAAGGGATGTTAGTTCAGTTCGAAATAAGATAGCAACTCAGATCGGAAAGACACTTACCCAGGTTGTGGTAGTTCACGGGAATTGCGATCTCCCCCTCCAAGTCATCCGGGCTGAGCAGACACCCCTCCGACAGAACCAGTTCTGCTTCCAGCCCTTGACGGAGTCCGGAAGCCTGGTGACGAAGGCACCTCCCGAAGTTCGCGGACCGGCGAGTACCAGCCCAAGTGTTGTCCATCCGACTTGAAGGAGTAAAGATGGTTGAACTCCCACACCGTCAACCCGCCGAGGCAGGCCTTGTGCCACAGCACTAGCATCCCCACGACGGTCTTCCACGTGTTGGGAGTGAGCTGAGTGGGCACCACCCCCCACGCATTAAAGAACTTCTTGACCATCCTCGGGAACGGCAGCCTAACTGGGACTCGAGCATGGCCTGGTTCACGGCCACACACCCAGTCGGTGGGTAGTCAGCCCGCTCATCAGCCTCGGGGACAACGAATCTCACCCGAGGCGAGATCTGCATCGGGAGTGCCATGAGTCCAAAGAACTCGCCACCATCGACCGCACTGGGAGCACCCCGTGGCTTAGAGACGTCGTGCTTGGCCGACTTCTTCTTCCTCCTACTAATGAAGGTGGGCGGGGAGGCGACCGGACCGGACCGAAATGAGGGGCCTTCCTCGGATCCAAGGTCGGCGGATTCAGCAGTAGCCTTGACGGTCTGCAGCGACACGGCCTCCAGGACTTCTTCAACACTCGGGGAGTACTCCCTCTGCGGAGAGGGGGAAGGTTCTGGAGATCGGTTCCCGTGGTCGTAGTCATATACTTCTTCGGAACCCGACGACATTTTAGAAATTTACAAAGTTTCTAGTACGAAATCTACCTGAATATTAGGTTGGTAACGAACTGAAGGCTAGTACGGTTCTGAGCTTGGCTTGAGCTCGAGAGTGAAATTTTCACAAGTTTACAGAGTGGACAAGTGGAAATCGAAGAAATGAGGGGGTATATATAGGAAAAGGCGGTAGAAGTTGAAAAGACGTGACCTCCCCCAACGGTCGGCCGACACGTGTTCCATGTTCCCACCCATGTGCCACGCGCGTGCCAGCCCAGGTCGGCAAAGCGTCAACCCCGACCAAGGTTGGTATTCAAGCTGGGGATAACTTTTGGCACCCTGGTGACGTGGCACGGACTCACCCCAGGTCCTCAGGACAACATTGACCCCCCTGCCCTGACGTGTAGGGGCACCAGGTCAGCCGGTTACGTGTCCAGTGTCCCAGGTTAGATTGACCCTGAAATTCACCTCACTAGAGAATAGGTGGAGGGTCCCAGTCCAGCTCGGCTAAGCCCGCCTAACTCGGCCAAGGGCCAAGGTCGGCCGAGCTGTGGAAAGCTGTTCCCATCGCTAATGTCTGACCGATGGTCCGAGGTTAGCTCAGCCATGGTGTGCGTCCAGTCCTGCCCGCGATAGTGGCTGATAACAAGGACAATCCACCTGCCATCTAACACATCTGACACCACCTGCAATTGACAGAGCATCTTCTCCCCTCATAAATGCAATGACAGCTACACCCAAGTCCCGAGGTCAACGCCTTAAATGCAAGACGGCTTGCAGGTGCAGCAGGGGCAATCATCATGCCTACTCTGGCGCTCGTACAGTTGCCTCATGATGACCTACCGCCGCCTACCTCTTTATTGCACTATAAATAGAACACTTAGTGATCATTTGGGGGGAGGGAGGACACACACGAAAATCCTCTGTAATCAAGGGCTAGCTCGAGCTCGGACATAAATACATATTTACATTCTTTACTTCTTCAGTTACTGCTAATGAGGTCCTAACACTCACCTCAGTTGATACTTAATTAGTCATTACTGATTTCGGCATCAACATGGGTATTCGCTCTATTTGGGTGTTCGCTCCAAGTGAAGCGCACACACCTTTTTGGGTGTTCGCTCCCATCAACACTAATATTTTTTTGATGGTGACGGTATAATTGGAAATTGGGAAAAAGTGGCCGTACACAATAAATTTGGCCGGTGCATTTTGCTGCACCTAATGGCAAAACGTCATCAAATGTAATAGATTTGGGACGAAGATCACAGTGCAAACAATTTCAATTTGATTTGAAATATTTAAAATGTTGCCTGTTAACTAGAAGTAAACATGATTAACATCCAAATTTATGGAACAAATACAATAAATCACAACTAATGTACAATCTCAGAAACCCTAAGTTAACTGCTAATATCAATAAGTTACGTTTAATTTAGGAAGCAACAGCAAATCAGGTTAAATCTCGTCATCGTAGAATTAGTAATTTTTGGATTTCAATTGAAATTTTGTCGTCAAAAGAACAATTGAAGAGGGAACACGGGGAAGCTCAAACACTCGAATAAGTTTGATTACTGAAGTAGGACTATAAACAATGTTTTGTTTAGAAAATACGAATCCAAACTTTTTGCAATGTGCAATTGTGGACCATCTCATTAATTTCAAAATCAAACTTCAATTAGGGTGTGTTTGAATGGAAAGCCGGAAAAAGTTTGGAAAGAAAACGATTTCCGAGTGAATGGAAAGCCGGAAAAAGTTGGAAGGAAAACGATTTCCGAGTAAACAAATTTCAGGAAAATATTTTCCAGAGAAAATTGTAGCTGTAGATATTTGATTGCATTAATATGCAAGTTGGAAATAGTTTTGTTTTCCGTATTTTCGTTTTTTTAATGAAATTTGATCATTTTTCTTATCTTTATGGTTAAAGCAAATTGTTCATTAAAAAAAGAGCAAAATTTTCTAAGAAACCAAAAACCTCCTCACCCCCGAGGAAAACAATTTTCACCAAAACAAGGAAAAACAGATTTGAGAAAAGTTGGAAAATATTTTCCTAGAAAAAAATATGAAATCAAACAGAAGAAAGTCAGAAAAAAGTTGAAAAGTTGGTTTTTCCCCAAAAAAAAATCCTTAGGGTGTGTTTGATTGCATGGAAAATGGACGAAAAGAAAACATTTTCCACCTAAATTTTTTGCTTGTAGTTGTTTGATTGCAATTTAATTACTTGGAATTGATTTTCCAGCTTTTCTCGAAATCCCTTTTTTTCCTTGGAGGAGGAGGTTTTTGGTTTTTCAGAAAAGTTTACCTTTTTTCTTAATGGACAATTTACTTTAACTATAAAGAGAAGGAAACCGATCAAATTTCATTAAAAAAAACTCAAATTCGAGGAAAAACACTATTTTTTTCATTTGAAAATTCATGCAATCAAACACATACAACTATCATTTTCTACCATTATTCCTGAAAAATCTTTTCCTGGGAATTCATTTACCTAGAAGTCGTTTTCTTTCCAATCAAATTTCGAATTCGCAATCAAACACACCCTTTGTAATTTTTGTTTTCTAAATTCTTTTATTTTTAAGTATTTTTCCCGCAAATTCCTTTTTGAGTACAAATTGGGAATCATAGGAGTGCGATGTGATGTACAAATCGGGAATCATAGGAATGTGGTGGGATGTCTCAAACCCTGGACAAACCAATAAGGAGGTGCCTTATCACTAGACAAATATCATTTAACATTTTGTATTCTTCACCATTCGAAATAAATGCCAAAGATCCATTGCTGGGGCAATTTAATTTGCCCACATGTGCTTCAATGGGTGGCACATATCCACACTTAGACCCTCCGGCTGATGAGGGGTAGGTATCATCCACCGAAACACATGTGGGCAATGGATCCACAGTGCAAAATGAACATGTTTTTACGTTGGATAAAAATTTATTTGAACACATTTGACTTAATGAGTCGGGCTAGTTCTACTCGCATTAAATTTTATCAAATTCAATTTATCTTCTTTATCTTTTTTTCTTTTTCTCAGCCTTTTCTATTATTCATGCATTGAATTTGATAATTATTCTCTACCTTTTAATACATCATCTCTAATTCTCAATAACACATCCAAAACCAAAAAAAAAAAATTGCAAAATTTAATGTGGGAAGAACAATGTGTTTTGTTTTGACGTATGTTCTATGGAGATTAAATTTTAGAGTGGGATAAAGTGGTTTGAATGTCTGATGGAAAGTGAAAGAAAATTTATATAAAAAATTAAAGTAATTGTTGAATCAATCAAAAGAGTGCTTGAAAATGAAAGTTGAAAAAACTTTTTTTAGATTTAATTGGATTAAATCTGTATAGAACATACCCTAAAATGATCTATTTTTTACCAAATGCTAATGTTCTTAGACCTAATAGAAAACATCAAATTTTAACACTAAAAGAGTTTAAGGGTGTCACATGTTTTTGCTTGCGTGAAATAAGGGGGGAAAAAGAAAATATGCTTAGTGAATGTAGTGACCACAATTTCTTCTTAAATAAAATATATTTAATTAAATAAAATTTCGAACGTGTTGCTACGACCTTACTTATAAAAAATTTAAATATCGTACGCTCGTCCTGTCGGAATTCACACTATTTATTGTTATATTTAATTATTTATAAAAAATTTATTTATTTTCAAAATTTACAATTGAGGACCAAACTTTAGAAATTATTCGTTTTAGTCCCTAAAGTTTAGTTTTTATTTAATAACAATCCAATACCTACCTTAAACCCAATTATAGGCCCGTTTAAGGTCCAATTTTATCTCTTATACTATAAGAAAGCCCATTTGGAGGAGTAACCTAGTTTTACCCTATTTATATAGTTTAAGGTTTATTTTAAAAACCCTGGCCTCACTACTCTCCCCTCTTTCCACAATTTGTATCTTCAAGTTCATTCTCTTCTCATTCAACAAATCAAACTACTTTCCGACTGGTAAGATTTCTTGATATTTTTAGTTAAATCTCTATTTTTATTTGGTTGTTCTAAGTTTTAAATCACACACAAGTTTTTAATCATCTTCTTGTATTATCCACTTGGTTTTTACACACAATAGAAAAAAATACATACACAATACACGCATACATACATCGGCCGACACCTCACTGCCGTACCAGCACCTCGACCACCACTGCCACCGCCATCACCCACCACCAGTAACACCATCATCTCCATACAGACACACAGAAAACAACCAAAACACACACACACGCGTATACATACACAATACATATACACCATGCGCATCAAGCTCAGCCCAAACAACATCTACGCCCAAAACTCCACTTCACAACCCAAAAATCATACCTACACCTTCATCTACCTCTATAGAACATCGTAGTGTGGTTTAATTTCGAAAACAATTAGAGTTTTGATCGAATTTTGAAAATACCCAAATTTCTTCATCAACCTTCAACCAACGATTTCTGCCTCTATACTCAATAACTCTTTCAATAGACTTCACCACTAGCTTCACCACCTTCAACTTCACCTTCCCCGCCACTTTCGCCGGAGAAATCGCCGGCGATTCGAGAAAGAGAGAGAAGCCGAGAGAGTGAGAGTCGTGAGGAGAGAGAGAGCGAGAGGCCGAGAGAGTTGTCGGGTTAAGAAGAAGAGAGGTCCGGCCCAATCTGAAATTTGCGAGACAAGTCCCTCAATTTATTTAAATAGTTTAAGTTGGTCCATATAGTTTATTTAAATTTCAAATCCTACACTTTTAATTGTTACAATTTGACCCCTGAACTTTTAGTTCACTTTTAATCCTTCAATTTCTTATTCCTATTCAAACTAACCCTCAAACTTTAATTCCATATTAGTCCCTCATGTTTTAAAAATCTTATAATTGAGTTTAAAATATTTTTACTTCAATTTTATTGTATTTTAGGTCCTCAAACTATTAAATTCTTTCAAATTGACCCCCAAAGTTTTATATTCTTTTATTTTGGTCTACAAACTTCTATATTACTTATAGATACTCAATATTTAAGAGTATTAATGTAAATTAAATCTCTTATTGACTAGACGAGGCGTACGAACAGCTAGAGGACTGATTTTCACCGCTTAGTATACTCAAAACTCGAGAGATATTTCAGGTAGGCTCAAAATTTAAATCTCAACTTTACTTTTGCGCAATTATAGTTAATAATCTGTACTATATCAGTGTGAAAATGTATGTAATTGATGTGATTGCTTGCCTTCGGGCGTAGACTTGCCTTCGGGCAAATTTCATGCCTTCGGGCCCAGAGTTACCTTCGGGTAAAAGACTTGCCTTCGGGCCCAGAGTTACCTTCGGGTAAAAGACTTGCCTTCGGGCCCAGAGTTACCTTCGGGTATCATATTACAGAGATTGCATATCTATTTGCCTTATATATTTGTATAGATTGATTAACTTGCGCAGAGCCTACTGAGTATTATTTTAATACTCACGCCTTTCACTCTTCTTACAGATTAAGGAGTGCGGAGGCATGGTGAGTCGTGGGAGGTCTAACTAGGTTTATTAAATAAGAGATTTCATTTCGTTGTTATTTTGGTAAACTGATGTATTGAATTATGTCGTTTCGAACCTTTTGAACTACTTAGCATCTTAAATTAGACGTTTTAACGTTTAGAGATCAAATAAATATAAGATACTCTATGTGGTTGCTATTTAAATCGAATTTCCGCACATTAATTATATTTTAAATATATTTCCACATTTTAATATTTGTTATATTTCCGCATTTATTATTATACATAAAAAAAATTGATAGTTTTAAAGAAAGAACTAACGTTTCGAGTTTTTAGAACTCGAGGCATTACAGTGAAAACTTTTCATCCTTTTGTTAGGTGAAAAGTAGGAAATAAAATTCAGATTCAACTTGAAAATCACTTTGAACTTACTTTTTGTTAATTTCGTGGAAAGTGAATTCTTTAAGAGAGGTAGTGATTAAATATTTTTTAACTTAAATGGAATCTAAGTTTGTTTTCTGTAATCAAACACACTCTAAATGAATATTATCATTACTAGTCATGTCTCTGTACCACGGTGCATAAAGTTTACATGTTGAATGTTAGTTGATATTACTAGACCATATTAATTTCCTCCCAATCATAAATAGTGGTGGAGCCACCGGACACCGAGGAGTTCTTAGGTTTTTTTTTAAAAAAATTATAATTATATGTTATTTGGAATTCAAAATTGAATTGTCTTCACATTCTTTACTTCTCCATTGGGTATTTCACCCTCGACCCCCACAAAATACAACTCAAACATTTATTATACTCTTCCTAAATTCCAATTTCAACTCATCTGTATTTTCTTTTACTCATTTATTTTACCAATTCCTCTTCATTTTTCTCCAATTTCAATTTTCTCCTTCACTTTTTATAGTTGTAAATTGTTTTAGTAGCAAAATGTTTTGGTAGTTAATATGTTCCCCAATTGAATTAAATTTCGACGATGAATCAGATCACTTGCATGGACCATATATGATTTATATATTGATGTGAACGTTTCCTATATGGCTAAGTGCATAAAGATTAATTCCATACTTATTATACTTGTAAATATTTTCTCATTACAAAGTCCAATAGTGAGTAAGAGTTATTCTTCCACAGGGATTGAGATAGTATAGTAGTTGCTCAAAACAGATTTTGGTAGGGGGTTTGTTTTGTTGGGTGATACATACAAAGTAAAGAAAAAAGATGAATAAAATATGATTGAGGAATTAGTATCCACTATCGACAATAGACAAAAATTTATAAACAAAGTCATTTTATTTATCAAATTAATTGTAATATCCCTCGAAAAGCACACAAGCTCGGCTAATCGGTAATTGTTCTCTATTCAAATAACAAAACTGTGTTTCTAACTACTATATATATATACACACACACACACACACACACACTTACATATATAAATTTTAAACAATTCATTCTTTGAACCGAAGTCACAAATGATCTCTAGTTTTTCTTTCTTTTTTTTTTTTTTTTGAATTTGTATTTACTATAACATCATGGAGAAGCTTACAAATAATATGAATATTTTAACTTGTAAACAAATAATCTATTGTTCCTTCTAGGAATTTGAATTAATCTTAAAAGTACTACTTTCTAAGTTCACAAAAATTGTAGAAAATACATATGCGAACAAGAATGTCCCTTGAATCTCCATTAGCTCATAAAACAATCACATAAATTCTTTGTTTGAACACTGATTTCCATGAAATGAAGAAATGTCTGAATCAAGAGCTTCCTCTCAATCTCTATTAACTTAGATCTTCCTTCGGGTTTATGATGAATCTCGATTTTGTTGGGTTTAAATCCAAACTTAATTATTGAATATCCATCTCGATTGAAAGAGAAAAGAAAAATACAAAAGTGGATGTGTACCTGATTCCATAATTTGAATGGAGGTCTGACACAACCAGTTATGGTTTACCAATTGATGTGTAGTTTCTTAGGGTTTTTGCTCTATTGATGGGGATGTGGAGACAATAAAACCTACACACAATTAGGGGCTATGACCCCTTTATATAGAGAGCTGCTAGGGCTGTAGCTATTTATTAATATTTCTAAATTGCTCCCTCATCAATTTAGAAATACGAACTAATCTCTACACATTAATTCTATGATCATTTTAATACCCAATTAGCCAAACTAAATTTTATTGATCACTTTTAATATTGACTAAACTTTAAGATAGCCAATGCACATTTAAAACACATGTGTAGCCCCACATGTTGAATATTTCATTCCAACAATCTTCGACTGGGCCATATATGTAGCCTGACAAATGTGCGCAACCTTATGAGCTCAAACCTGTGCTATCATTGTAAAGAGTATTTCCAAATCATCCCATCCATGGATAATACTAATATAGGATCAAGGCGATTTTCGTCACATTTAACGTGACTAAACCCATCAATGGTCATGTATATCAATACAACCAAATGACACAGATCAATCATGGATACGTAGCATGAAAATTGCATGTGATGTGATCTTAACATGCCTATTTCAAACTGTTCTTACCTTATACCTTAGTGAGATCAATGCTGAACATACTTTAACAGAGTGGAATTAACTGAATACTTTATTTTTGTACCAAAAATCAAATACACTCGTGTTTTCAAAACCAAAATCAAAACATAAAACACCCAAAATACAAACTCCCACTAAACCACGATATCATCAAACAACAAAACACCCATATGAGCAGTGTGCTCAAGAAAGAAATTGGGTGGTAATCCTTTAATAAGCGGATCCGCAATCATAGAGTTTGTCCCATTGTGCTCTATGGAAATCTGTCCACTATGAACTTTTTCTTTCACAACTAAGAACTTTATGTCACTATGTTTTGACTTAGATGAGCTCTTGTTGTTATTGGAATATAGAATTGCTGATTTATTGTCACAATATAACTTAAGTGGTCTTTCTATACCATCAAAAATACGCAGCCCAATGACAAAATTTCACAACCATATTCCTTGATTAGACGCGCCACAACATGCTACAAATTTTGCTTCCATGCTAGAAGAAGCTGCAAGTGTCCGCTTTCTACTCGTCCAGGAAATAGTTCCCTTAGCCAGTAGATAAATATAGCCTGAAGTAGATCTTCTACTATCTTAGCATCCAGCAAAATCAGAGTCAGGATACCTTATGATCTCCAACTAATCCAATTTCCTATATGGGAGCATATAATCTTTTGTTACCTCAAAGTAAGTTGCTTCTGTCTACTCTATTATTGTTGGGTTCAATTGATTTCTGTCTTCGAATTGTGCGATTGATTCAGAATAGAGATCATTTCTCTCTCACAAGCGCGCAATCGCGATAAAGTTGGATTGAACCTGAGCACAACAAGTTCCTCGAAGATGTCCTTCTATAAGTCCAAACTTGTGGCAATTCAGTTTCAATTTCAAAATACATGTGTTTTTTGGTCATTGTTTTCCTTAACTGTGTGAATTTTTTAATAATGCCCATCTGGATTTCCTATAAATTGTTAATGCTTCAGTTTGGGTTTCTTAATATATTAGTGCTTCTAGTTTTCCTTTTTTTTTTTGTAACGAAGTGAATTCTGAAGTTAATAGTTTTTGGGGCTTTGCATATGTATGCATATTGATTTAAGGATTTGGTTAGAACAATATTTTTCATTTAAGGGATTCAATTTCCTTTATTTAGATAGATTTGTGCGTTAAGTCATGTTTGATTTTTGTAATGTGACATCTTGTTGTGAGTTGTGGCTTTGTAGTATTTGGCTTAGTATGGAATTGATTGTGAAAAGGTTGAGAAAACCTATAGTCATGTCTGCAAAACAACTTGCAATGTCTAATACTCACGTTTTGATCAATATAAAGACTATTTCAAGTCAACTTGAGTGGAAAACTAATTTAAAAATAAAACCAGTTTAAAAACAAAACGAGAAAATAGAAATGAGATGGTGTAAACACTATGACAATTAAACTTTTCTTAAGATCATATGCTCTCACTATTTTTCTAGGATGAAAAATAATATCAATAGTATGGAAACAAACATGGAAAAGCTTACTGATAAGGTGTCTAGCAAGAATTTTGTCACTATGCTTAGAGCTTTAGATCAAATTGAGAAAAGCAGAAGAATGTATTAAAACTTGTTGAAAACAAATTACTTCATAATTGTTGTAGATAATGTCCATGCAATCTAGCAGTGCTGGTGTAAACACTTTTCGTTTTGCAAAGAGGGAGCATATGGATCTAAAGCGGAAAGTTTAGGTACTGCAGTGCATCAATCAATCAAATTGTCTGCATGGAGATTATCATTCTATCGACAACTTATTGGAAACGTTGACAAAATAAACCAAGGGTGAGTCAAACAGAAAAAAGGAACATGGCTGAGTGGCTCATTCTGTTGGTCTCCCTTTTGCATTGAAAGTCTGAATGGTTATGATTACATAAGGATATAGTTATTTTCATGAAGAATAAGATCTCAACATTGTCATTATTTTGCACTTGTGATTTGTTTCCACCATTGAAAGATTACATACATCCTATAAATTTTGCCTATATGAGTTAACATAGATATGGTCTTGGGTGGAAAAGAGTAGTTTATTTATGATCTACCGCCAATACTTCATAGGTGTATCAGAACTACATATGATGCTGTCAAGTTCTATACTGGAGCCATGCCAATTCTCAAGGTAATTGTCTTCTTGCTGCATGTGGGAATTTCACCACTTTCTAAGCAACCATTGGTATTGCTGATGATATTGAATTGCCAATATCAATTTGTTATTTTGACCAATTCATTATCTCTATTACCAGAGGTATGACAACTCTTCCTTCTAAGATTGTAAGCGAGTATCAGAAATAGCTATTGGTATAATTACTAAAAATCTTCTGGCATGTCCTCTTCTGTTTTAGTTCTTGGCAGCGTTCATCTCTTCGATTGAAATAGGAATCATTAAAAATGGAATCCTTATTTATAGTTATTTAGCTAAACTACATCCATATTTCATGGTGTACATGAATATCAACCGAGATTGCAATAAGACTATTGAGGGCCTTGTACTAATTATAACATGTTTTGATTTTCCATATAAAGCCTCATTTTGTTGGTAGAATTATGCTAAGATAGCTAAATCATAGGATTATTGGTAGAGTAATAGGTAAAGAATTTAAAGAATGAAAGGAAGCGTAACAAGTTTGTGTTGAATATGGCTTATATTGGGAAAAACTAACTTCAGTTTTCTATGACAAGCTTAGTTGTTGTGGCCATGGATCTTACTAGCACCAATAGCACCAATTAATTGGGATTTTGAAACACTATCTTTGTTCACATCTCAAGGGGAAAATAAAACCATAGATTTTTATTCTTGCATTTTCTTGTACTCTCTCCATGTTTAAAAGCAAAAGATGCACCGTGTTTGAGCTGTTAACTCACTTTTGTAGGTTTTCGAGATTTCAAATTAAACCATGATTTTTGCTACTCATATTTTAGATTTGAGATCAAGATGTTAAATTTTTTGCGAATACATTAATATTTCTCTAATGATTCCAATTTTGGAATGGCCAATGGGACATAGGGACATAGGTATGTGATTTTGAAGCCCCACCTTATTATGCTTCCATCTCATATGTGCAGAGAAAGTTCTTTGCGAGACATATTTCTTTTTTTAGAGGTAACCTACATACCTGGGACCTAGAGAGTATTTGTTTGGAATGGATTTTCATTTAATTTTAGACTAAAATTTCACACCTTTGGAGATCATGAATTCGACAGTGCAATTGTATACAACAAAAGGAAGGTAACTCTGAAATCTGATTTTCATTTCTCTTTTGGCTATTGAATTAAAAAATTCTATATACATAATATTGGGTAGCCATTTACTTCTGTTACTCATTTTCCCATGGCTCTTTGAATAGTTATTTAAAGGCAAGAAGATGCATGGACATATAGGTGTTGAGCAAAGAGAGCTTGAAAACTTTTGGTATATGAAATTGACCATGTGAGGAACTTGATGGGGTTGAAAGACCAGGTAAAGTGTTCTTGCCCTTCCCCTTTTATTTGATTCTACCTAAATATATTTATTTCTTATCTGGTTAGTAGAAGGCAACCTGATGAAAGCAACTAATGAAATTCTGCTTTTGTTTAGTTTTTACACGTGAAATTGACAATTCTGATAATGGGTGATTTCACTTAGAAGCATTTTTTATTTACATAATTTTTCGTTGGATGGTGAGACAACGGATGAAGCAACATGGACATGAAAAAGTTATTGAGCTAATGATGTGGAATGGTAGTGATCTTTATTTCAGCCTTAGGTTTTAGCTTAGCCTTTTTCTTTCTGTTCTTTTCTCAGTCCTGAAGTTTGAACATTTTTCTTGGTTATGCCTCTTTCAGAACAAATGCAAGGTGAGGATTTCCAAAAGCTAATATAATATGACAATTTGATATGTTGGAGCTGATTTCCTAATAGTTTTCCAATCTCGATTTTGAAGAGCAAGCCTTAGTTAACAGGGGTGCCAATGAATGTGATCAAACTGCTCAAGGTGCCTTGGAGAGATTAATTTGCTTCCTTTCTTCTTATTATTTATTGAATAGGTGTTTCTTTTTGCTTCCATAAATTACTACTCGACAACTACATTAATTCATGGAAATTATTGGACAAGTATAAGATAGTGGCATGTTTTGTATGAAATTTGGATATTGAATGAGATAACAAGATGATGACTGTTTTTTATGTATCAAGTTTTTCAGTAGTTAGCAATGAAATTATTTAATTTCTTCCACTAGACGAGTATATAATGTGTATTAAATAGGAAAATTAGACTGTATTTGGCAAACGCTATATATAATATGCACGTCTATAGTGATTTTAAAACGTTATTAGAAATAGTACAATAGCGTTTTAAAAAGGCTATTAAAAATGGTACCGTAGCGCTTCTAAAATCTAACTATATATAAAATTAAAAGAGCCATCTAGGCAAAGTGCTTAGGTGGTAATCCCACATTTGGTATTGGTTTTTAAGGATTAAATATTTTTATTATTTAATTTATTTTAATTTCTTTATTTGGTGTCATTTTCCTTATTTTATTTGTTTTATATGCATTCTAATTTTTAAATTAATTCATATAATTCTTTTATATTTAGTGATGCATGCATAAATGAAAATGCAATAAGAGGTCAAAGTTACAACTTACATTACCTATTAAATTAATTTATAAAATGATAATTAATATTTTCTAGATACATTTGAATTTTTGGATATTACATTTTAATTATATATTTTTAAATTATATACATATATATATATATATATATATGTGTATGTGTGTGTGTGTGTGTGTGTGTGTTATAAAACTATAGAAAAATAGAGAGAGTTTAGAGAGAATGAATTCACAGGAATTTTCAGGAATCATTTTCATTAATAACTGAAGCCCTATTTATAGGAAAACTTCAAATGGCATAATCGTAATTACATAATTTCATCAGGGACATAATAGTCATTCTCATTAATAAAATAATATATAATATTTCCCTCGATTGCCTCGGGTGAGTTTTATATTCATAACACCCCCCCTTGAATGACTATTTGATTGCCTTCTAGACTTGTTTGGAGAAAAATCCAATAAAACTTCCAAACTGATTGTAGGAAAGTTTAGAATGGTCATATACTGCTTCGTCGAAATATTTCTCCCCCTGATGTCGATCACCAATATAGAGATGCGTCTTTGCCTCGTTAAAACCTTGCCAAGAAAACCCGGTGGGAAAAAACTTGATCGAAGGAAAAAGAATCTGACTACTCAGATTTGATTTCATATCTTGAGGACTGATATCTTTACTTCTGGTAAAAGATTTCAATATCATCATCGTTTGAATCTAAAATATTGTCTCTATTATAACTTGATCCAATAGATACACTGTATCGATTTCTCCTGTCGTCCTCAATATACCATGAATATACCTCGTTAAAACCTTATTAGGAAAAACCCAATGGGAAAAACCCTAATGAAGGAAAAATAGTACATTATTCATGTGAATACGCCTTTAAAGTTGCCTCATTAAAAACCTTGCTAGGAAAACCCAATAGGATAAAACCTCAGTCAAGGGAAAAAGAGTGCAACGCTTATTTTATACAAGTATGTTGCAAGCATTTCAAAATCTTTCATAGATTTGTATGAGTATCATATACATTGGTTGATACTCTTCATTCATCTCCATGTGAATGAAATTTTAGATGTTATACAATATCATGTTATATTCAGTGCATATATGTAATTAACAACCTCGATCTCATTTTCTCATTATATCGAGGTATATACCTAAATCTCTTATGGCGATTTCGAATTAGTTGAGATTGAGCTGCCTCATTAAAAACCTTGTTTGAGAAAAACCCTTTTGGGACAAAAACATCAATCAAGGAAAAGTACAACATATAAATTTCTCAACAATAGATATTTTGAGATGTTGCATGCACTGATACAATAATACATTTGAAACTTCTTCAAGAGTTTCATTCTCATTTCTCATCAAGCCCGTGCATGAATACATTAATCATAAGGGCATATATTTTAGCATCGGTATTTTCTGATGGATTTCAATATCCCCACTATCATTGATAGTGTGTAGCGCTATCTTTTCATAGTGTGCCGACACTTTTAATTTTATTTCTTTCCCCATATCGAGATAACTTATCGAGATATCTCATTATCAATCCTCTTGTAGGATAATATAATTATGTCTATATACTCTTCAAGAGCATATGCCTCCGTTATTAAGACCATCTTTAATAATTTGCTTCGATATATATGATTGGGGAAATCTCATAATATCAACGCTTCTTGCGTGCTAACTTATCAAAGCATCTTAGCTGATATATGTGATTGTTCATAGCATCTTTTATGCATCTTTGAACTTCAAATTCATATTTTAATTTTGAGGATATATCATGATGCATTTCACATATCATTTTCAACCTTTAATACTCCCCCTTATGCTGAGAAAATTTAGAACACCAAAACTCATACAGTTGGTATGATTTTAATCATATATGTTCTCATCATTCAACCTTAATATGGGAATTTAGACAGTTTGCATTCTATTCTCGATATCGGCAATTTATTGGAGGACTTTAAATAATTTGCCATATAATATACCACTTGTATGCGCATACTCAAATCCTTCAGGGATTTATTCAAGTCATTGGGATATATATTTACTAGCTTTATTATTAAATCTGGAAATCATGCTCATATCGTGAGCAAATCATTTCGTAACCTTCTAATTATGAATCATATACACATGTGACTATCTAGTGGATCTATATCATAATATCTAGTAGTCCACATGGAGGATGAGTGGGCCCATATTTCTCATCCTTTATATATTCCAGATATATTTGAGATTTTATTCCCAACATTGGCCAGTAATTATTTATCGAGAATAATTATTTGCAGAATTCTTCTAATTCTTTACTTGAAATATTGATTTCAATAATTATTTAAACCGGGATGGTCAGTCCGGTTCTGCAAACGAGTATTATTGAACTTTTAGTTCAGTAAATTCTTATATCGATTTCACTAGTATCTGTATAGTGCTCAACATGATTTATCATAGAAACAATTCACCGACATATTCCATCATCTTTTGGTGACATTATTGTCTACTTTGTACAAACAGTTTACAGTTCATACGCATCACATCTGGCTACTGTTCAACTGCGGAGTCTTAGCTCCTACGCTTTACAGAGTCGTAACTCATACGCCTCGTATTATTCTATAAATAGATCATCAAAATTATTGTAAAATTCATCCTAATAAGGGTCTATACATTATAATGGATCATATGCTCTCAAATCTTCGAAAATACTATCCACCATTACCGATCAAAATTCTAAAAGGAATTTATCGAGGTAGACTCGAAAGGTTGAGGATGCTAATGAATAAGGGTATCCCATAAGATATCCGATGGTTGATTGAAGCAAATGTTCGATTATCTGCTGATCTGGCCGCGTATCTACCCAACTTTAGCGCCAAAAATTGATATTCTTTGGTCCCCGGCAACGGCGCCAAAAACTTGATCTGGCCGCATATCTACCCAACTTTAGCGCCAAAAATTGATATTCTTTGGTCCCCGGCAACGGCGCCAAAAACTTGATAGGCGTTTATACACACGCGCCAATTGAACCGCAAGTGCACGGGCCGTAATCAAGTAATAAAGTGGGACTCGGTTAAGAGTCCGGATATCGATCCCACGAGGAATGGTATTTGTAATTGAGTCACTTATTCTAGCGCAAAAACACAAATAAAGAAAGGAAAAACAACTAACCTAATCTATACTACGAAAGCAATAAAGGAAAGCAAGAAAAATTGGCATGATAGGGAATGAAACTCGGGTTAAGTGATAGTTGGGAATCATGAGTTCAATCAACCGTAGCTCAATCAAATCATTGTCTAAACATAACAATGCTCATCCTCTATATTAGACCCGACCTCCTCCTATGGGTAGCTCCGCTCTCGCATGTCAAACTACCCCTAATCGATTGGTCCAATCTACTACATCTCTGTGTCGATTGAAGATCAATCAATTGCATTAGGTTTCGTGAGAGTAGCTCAAAGGGTCACCTAGGGTTAGAGGTATATTTCTATCCTCTACAAGAACCTAGGGCGGTTGTTTCCACGGTCCAAAATGTGCCCCTTCTCTCGAATATTGACACAAGTTGCAAATACATAAATTCGGTGATCAATCGAATCATGGAAATAGCCCAAAAACAACCACACAAGAGATAAGGCAAACAACTTCAAAACAATAAACATTTCATTGATTAAAGCTATGTTAAATTCATCAATCATCCCAACTACAATATTTAGTTCATATGAAGGAATAATCAATACAATACAAGTAAAAGAAATAAAGAAACAAGATTTGTGGATTAGAATCCCCCTTTTTGGTTGATTCCTCCATCTTGATGTCTTCACCTCTTCCACCATCTCCTCTTCTTGATTCCTTCATCATCTACTCCAAGTAATCACCACCAAATCACACCCCTAACTACAACTAACCTAAAAGAAAGGAGGGAGAAGAGAAGAAATGGAGAAGAAGAAAGCAAGGAAACCTAGCTAACCTTAACTAACCTAAGCTAAAACTAAGGATGATAAGATTTGGGGGAGGAAAAGGGTGTTATAAGGCCCCAAAATCGTGCTTGGCTCTTGCCCAAAAGACCCTCAAGTCGTGTGAAAGTGAGGAGAGAAAGAGAAAAAGCGAGGGGAGAACTCGGATTTTGATGTCGATCTGATTCTGGCCGTAACTCCTTAGGATTCTGGCCAGTAATTCCCCGATTCTGGCCGTATCTCAATATGATACGGTAGTAATTTGTTCTCTGCATGGATAGTGCATACGCGCTTTACGGGTTCTGGTAGTAATTACATGGGTTACGGCCGTATCTGTGACTTTTACTGGCCGTAACTTGGATTCTTACGTACAATATTTGCACGCGTAACTCCTCATCTTACGAAATGTTGCACTTTGGTCCCCGATCTTCGACCGCCATAACTTTTGATCTGGAACTCGGAATTGCGATCCGTAAAAAGCGTTGGACTCCATATTCCGTGCTCTTCCATGTTCGCTCAAGAAACTCGACCAAGAAGATCTTCACCAATATTGCACCCGAAGTCCTTCAACTTTGATTTGTTGCATTTTAGTCCCGACTTCGGGTTTCTTAACACTTTAAGCTCATTATTCCTCCTTTTCGTCTCATTGCCTCCACAATGAGGAATAGTACCTAAAAACACAATAATTATACATAAATCTCAGTAGAAGTTTGCTCCAATTAACAGTATAAAGATATAAATAAGTGTCAATTTGGACACTTATCATCTGGTGAGGTTTCAATTCCTTCTAAATACATGCCTGGTATGGGTAAAAGTAGTTTTTCAAAGAAACGGAGAGCAAAAAGATTAGAAGGATGCTACAAGTGTGCTCGGTGGACATGTGACACTCGATGTAAATCTGTGGGGTACTTGTCCAGAAACCGAGAAGATAAAATAGCATTCATTAAGGATGGATTGAATAAAGAGCCTTTGGATGATATTCAACAGGCTCTTGAGACACATCCTAGTGGACACGTACAAGGTGAGCTGATGGCCTTATGGGCCAAATTCAAAGATCAACAAGCACGTTATAGTCTTGAAAAACTTACTTTAGAAGATCCTGTATGTAAATTTAGTAGAAAAACTTAGTATAATAATTTTCTCATATTAGTATAAGGAAGTTAGGTGTAATAACGAAGATCAATATATTTCTTTTGTAAATATCATTTTTCAATTTTTAAGATATATATATATATATATATATATATATGTATATATATATTATTTTTCAATCACCGACAGTTATATGTCATTTCACTAAAATTTTTCTGCCTTTTTCTCTTTCATATTTGTCAAAAAGTAAATAGTACAATCAATTATTGGTTTAATTATTGTTTTGAAAATCTTCCTTTAAATAGAGGGATTTGTGTCTCTCATATTCATACATTGAAAGTATAGTGCAAAAAGAGAGATAGAAGTAGAGATAGATATGGAGATTTTAGAATCATCTCATACAAGTCAGCTTTTACCTCACCAGATTAAAATCGTATGTATTCTTGGTGGGTCTAAGCTGGTAGGCCATATCCAATATGTGGATATGCCAAACCAACTCATAAAAGAGTTAGGGAGACAAAAAATCAATATACTATATGGAGGAACCAACAACAAACTTTTAACTAGACTTATAATGGCCGCACCATTATGGGGAATAAGAGTTTCGAGTGTAATACCTTTTCATTGTGTTGGATCTAATACTCGGATTGGAGCCAGTTCTACCATGGGTTCAGCTGGGTTGGTGTTACAAGCACAATCCATCCACAACTGCATGATGTATATGATGAACAATAGTGATGCTTTCATTGTCCTTCCAGGTGGCTATAACACACTGGAGGAAATATTCAATATAACATCATGGGCACAGTGGAACTTTCATACCAAACCAATATGTTTGTTAAATATCAATTGTTTCTTTGATGGCTTACTAGCATTCCTGGATCAGGGTGTAAATAATAAGTTTATCTCTCATTCAGCGAGAAAAATACTTATTTCTGCTAGTACTGTTAATGAACTACTCGTCAAATTTCAAGCATATGTTCAAGAATCTGTGGAAGCCCAGATCCGCCGGTCACAGACCACTGGTGTCAAGCGAAAAAGAAATTCGGATCCTTTAGATATCTCATTATGAACCCTGATGTTAGGGGTGGCAGAGTTAAGGAGTATTTATACTCTCGAAATGCACCATTCCTTTATGGGTTCAATATGTATTTTCTTTTCGCATTTCTATATTTTCGAGTGTTTATTGCTATCTTTGATATTTTCAATATGTTCCACTTTGACTATTTTGTGCTTCTTCTGGAGCAATAATAATAATATCATATTGGCTTTATTCAAATACAGAAATCTAGTGATTATGCTTCTTCAAGAGTATTTTATTCTTATATCAATATGGTCTCATATCATTAATGAGATTATTTCGAATGATCTCGTCATATCAATGAGATTACTTCATATAATCACTCCATATGATATGTTCCCTTTATCAATATGGGATCTATTGAGCATTTTACTTTCATATATTTATCCAATGGTAACTTCAAGTACCACTTGCTCAATTTTCTCCATTAATATTAGGTATATATGGAGAAGTAATTTTATTCTCATCGTCTACTTCTTCGAGAGTAGGATTAGAATATTTGATCAACTACTTCTTCTAGAGTAGGATTAATTATAACCAATCGTGTAGTATTACCCACCACATTGGAAATATATACAAATTTCAAAGTGTATAAATTTAAATTATAGAAATTAAATTCTCCCCAATAGGTGGTTGAACCTACCACATGGAAATTATCGCAATAAATATAAAGTTACGGAATTTAAATTGCGAGAATTCAAATGCATAATGATTAACTACTTCTTCGGGAGTAGGGTCTGCTTAGTAGAAAGTATTACCCTTCACTTAGCATATAAATTGCATAAATATATAAAATCTTCCGTTTAGTGATGGTTGAACCCATCATCAGGTAGGAGGCGTTGCAGTATTTAAATTGCAATACATAAAGTGCGAGAATTAAATATTGAATTGCTTCTACAGGAGCAGATTTGTTCTTCTAGAACAAATACTCATTGCTGCTTCTACAAGAGCACACTTATCCTTCTAGAATAAGTACATTATGTAATTGAACTCTTCGGGAGTTACATTAATATTTCGATCTTCTAAGTCAAATGGACTTCAGGTCGTAATTAATGGATTTAGAATTTCTTCGGGAATATTCTATCCATTTTTGTTTACTGTCGTCAAAATTAGGTTGGTCCTTCCTTTTACAGTCCGCAAGGGTAAAATTGTCCATTCCAGTCCTCAATGGTAAAATTATCAAAAATATTCTATCAATATTATACGATTGGAAAATCGTCTCCTTTTCACTTTCATTTATAAATATCAAAATATTTAAAGACTATTTTGTAACATTTCAAAAGTTGGTGTACTGATTTGTAAATTTGAAAGTTTGATAATAACATATTTCAAAAAACGAGTTATTACCCTATTAATATTGGTGTCAAATCGAAGCCCTCGTTAAATCGAGTATAATGGAGTTGAAAAAAATTGATTTTGATAATATATGCTCCTTATATCTCGAGAAAACGAACATTATAGTTTAATATATTATTATATTATAAAGTAATATAATATATATACCTCCGTCATGTTGTGTCGTGTATTTTTTTTTTTCTGGTTCCATGTCTGCAAATTCTTTTCTCTTTCTTGTACTTTTCTTTTGTGAGTGGTTTTTTATTTCAATTACAACTAGAGAGAGAAGATGTATGGAGGAGAAGTTTATCAAAAAGTAATTCGTTAATTGAGAAGTGTTTAATCCGGTTTCTGATACAGAGGATAATCGTTAGATGCAACTGTAGAGCATACTCCCTTCTTATTACTGAAAAGGCTAGAGACTCGTGCTGATAACGTGTTATAAAACTATAGAAAAATAGAGAGAGTTTAGAGATAATGAATTCACAAGAATTTCCAGGAATCATTTTCATTAATAACTGAAGCCCCATTTCTAGGAAAATTTCAAATGGCATAATCGTAATTACATAATTTCATCAGGGACATAATAGTCATTCACATTAATAAAATAATATATAATATTTCCCTCGATTCCCTCGGGTGAGTTTTATATTCATAACAATATGCATATATTTAACAAAAATTGAAGTGCCAATAGCATAGTGTCACGTAGGCAATATTTGTCAGTTTTACAAAAAAAAATTACATATTTAAAAAATTATATAAAATGCCTTTTTTATTTTTACCACATTAAAAATGTAGCTTTAGATAGTTTTCATGAGTAATTTGCATTGAACAGTTCAAATAGAGGGTTTTTTTTCAAAGATCAAATAGTGAACAATTAAAAAATTAAATTTATAATGAATAATTAATTAATTAGAAAATAAATAGAAAATGAAAAGTTTCATGTCCCATTTCATCATGTCGCAAGCCACTTAAAAAATAGTTGTTAAAATTATCATATAATAATCTCTTCATTTTTTCTAAAAAGCTACAAGTATCAAATTTTATACAATGCACGATCTACACTGTATAAATTGTCTAAAACCTAGTATTCAAAAATCTGAGTTCACAAAATCATCGTGGCTTAACTACTTAAATGACGTTAATGATAAAAATTTTGACAAAATTTTTAATAAGAGCATTTCATTTTACTTAAATAAGTGTTTTCTAAATTTGATATCAAATAAAATAAGTTTTTTTTCTAAACTTTGATATCAAATATTTTATTATTACATAAAATCATCAACTACAACAACTAATATGATATTTTTTCTTAAAAAATAATTATTTGAATCAAAATTTGTAAACCATTATTGAAATCTATAATATTATATTATATTATATATATATATATATATATATATATATTTGTTATTTTTTTGTATTAATATTATTTTATGTAAATAAATCATCTTAATTTTCCCGTGTATTGCACGGGGGAGATATTAGTGTTATCAAAAATAGTGTAATAGCATTTGTAAAACTCTATTAAAACTGGTACCATATTAAAAACGACACAATAGTGCTTATGAAATGCTATTAAAAATGGTGCCATATCATTTCTTAAATGCTATTATTTCCTAAATTACCATTGTGCGTTTCAAAATGCTATGATAAACTTAATAGCTACTATAGTGCGGGCATAGATAGAGCTTGATAAAATGCTATCAAAGCCCTACTATAGCCTGTTTTAAACGCTATTAAAGGCCTTTTCTGGTGCAGTGATTCTTCAGGAAGCAAAATTTAAAATAAGGCCGAAATATCTTTGATAAGTGCTAGGAAAGCACTTAAATAATTCTTCTATTTCTTGTTTTTTCTTATTTTTATTGGTTATGTATGATCCTTTTATGTATTTTCTTTTATTGTGGTGTTGGGGATCACAAAGAATCAAAGGACCTTAAACTGGATGAAAAGAGAGCAAAAATGGAAACTAGGGACCAAAATGCAAGTAAATTAAAGATGGAGGACCTGCGGTTCAATTTTGTGAAAAGTAGTTTTTGCAATTTTTCTTGAGAAAAAATGAAAGGGCATTAAAAGAGGCTTTCCACACTTTTTCGGGATCTAGTGAAAGTTATAGTCATTTGAAGAAAAACACCAAAAGTGGAAAATCCCAAACTGTTGAGAACCAAACTGTAACTTTCCAAAACCTAGGTAGATTTCATGCACTTTGTGTCCAGCTTGTTTTTTATTGAGTTCGGTGTAATTTTGGCTAATTTTGACCTCATTGAAACATGACGAATTGAGCACACCATAATAGACTCATGAAAAGTCATATTTATAATTTTTTTATTATTTTTCTTGTAAAATTTTTCCTATAAATAGAGGAAAAAATGAGAAGGAAAACGATATCAATGCATAGAGAATTAGATGGCCTTCTCTTCTAATTTCTTCCCCAATAAAATTTTCTTCTTCATTGTTCTAAGTTTTAACTTGAAAGCTCTTAATTTTTCATATTCCGATGGAAGTAGAAATTAAACTAAATAATTAATAATCAATCAACGATACTTCAGCCGTGAATATGATTAGCGAAGTGTTTCTTTGCTAGTTTTTACTTTTTTTGTATATTATTTGTGTGAGAGAAATATAATCTCTCATATTTCAATGGGGATAAGGCGAATACTCTCTAAAAAGTATTTTACCAGTGAATATGAGTGGTTAGACATCTTTATTTAGTTCGAGGGGGACGTTATATTCAACTAACATATTGTTATCTTTTCCATCCTTCTATTGACATTTTATCTATTCTTCTACTTCAATTTGCTTATTTGTTATTCTTTTAAACTCGTTCTTGAATTTATATGATTATTGCTTTCGTTTTGGCCAATTGAATCATTTTAATTTTTAAATTCAAGTTATATGCTAGGATTAGAATTCTTGATTCGTAATTGTCATTAGATTCTAAACCAAAGTTGCAATTAAATATCATGCATATTTAATAACAAATCAACTTAGATGAATTAATTCAAACTTGTGAAATTAATCATCTAATTCAGCTCATTTTTCTCATTCATTTCATACTAGCATTGCATTAAATTCTAAAATCTTGTTTAAGATTATCCAATAGCTAAATGTTAAGTTAAAGAACTTGCTTTAGGTTATGTTTGATTGGTAATAAAGTTGATACGCACGCAATTCTATCTACAATGTGTGATTAATATTGTATTGGAAAATGTGTGTATGGCAGAAAATGTGTGTGTGGTTATATAGAATTGCATGCATATAATTTTAAGTGTAAAAGAACAGGGCCTTAATTTAACACACTTGAGGAAGAATTCGTCAATCAGATCATGTTGGTTAATTGGAATTGATAAATTGAAGAATGAATAATATCATGTTACATGGAAAAAACTTACGAAAGTTGTTGATGTAACCGAACCCGAGAACTAGATATTTCTTTCAATTGCTTTATTTCATCGTTCTTTACTTGCCATTTTATTTTCAAATTCTATTCAATCTTAACATAAACCCCCTTTTTATGTTCTAATTGATAAAAAAAAGTAAATTAAATACCGTTCTTTGTGAGTTCGATCCCTTACTTTCCATTTTTGCATTAACTTATGGTTTTGAAACTGAGTAAAGAAAAAAAAATTTGGAGCAATGCGACAATGTAACACCCTGTCTAGTACGATGTACTATATCATATAGATGACGGTACTAGAGACGGAATTACACATACAGAAATTCACCGAAAGCACTAGCTCATTTTTTTAAAAAAAAGCAGCACTAGCTCATTTTAAAAAAAATAGCTTTTTCTATTAAGTATGGGGTATCGGATAGTTGCAACATTAAAGTATATAAAAGTGGTCCCATTTCAAAACGTTACAAAACATGTATCACAATCATATTTGTCCAAAGCCTTTTAGTTTCTCCCTCTCCTGCACACCGACTCAGCTCAAGCTCGAGAGGATTCTCCGCCATCTCCCAACTATCTCCTACTCCCAGCATCATCTAAACACACAGACAAAAAACCAAAATGAGTCATAAAGACTCAGTATGAATAGATGTATATGCAAATGCCTATCACATTCTAAAATAGGGCTGTGGAAATAACCGGTGATATATATTGTGTAATATTTAATTTAAGTTATCTTGTATAGTTTCCTTATGTAAATAGGAGTCTTTTATGGTAGGATGATATTCTCGTTAGTTAGGTATTCTTTCCATATTTTTAGGAGGTTTTGTACTATAAAACTATTCCATTGTGTACACATTATTCACCAATCAATAATATATTATTCTCTCTCCCGTCTGTCTACATGGTATCAGAGCAAGGGTTTCAAAAATAACCCAGTCATGGCAGACGAAGAGAAGAATTTGAACATTGAAGGAAAAGAGGCAGTCAACACACACAGTCTTGATAACTCATCCTTCCAATTCACGATTGAAAAATTGAATGGAAAGAATTACCTTGAATGGGCACAATCCATCAGGCTCGTGATTAACAGCAAAGGAAAATTAGGGCACTTGACTGATGCAATAAAGAGCCCATTAGCCGACGGCTCACAACAGCAAGGATAGGATTCCGAGAATGCTATGGTGATGACGTGGCTGCTGAATTCCATGATCCCACCAATCTCTGAGACATACATGTTCCTCCCTAGAGCGAAAGAGGTTTGGGACGCAGTGAAGGAGACATATTCCGACCCAGAAAATTACTCCCACCTTTTCGAGCTGAAGACGGACTATGGAACCTGAAGCAAGGCGAGAGGAGTGTGACTGAATATTATCTCGAATTAAAAGCTCTTTGGCTAGAATTGGATCTCGCGTATGAAGAAAGCTGGGAGTGTTCAAGTGATAGTGTGAAATTCAAGAAGAGGTTGGAGAACAAGAGAGTTTTCGAGCTGTTAGCTGGCCTTAATCAACTGCTTGATGACGTACGAGGGAGAATCTTGGGGAAAAAGCCACTCCCATCGACTCGTGAAGCTTTTGTAGAGGTGAGACGAGAAGAAAGCAGGCGATCTGTTATGCTTAGAGAAGACGATCGAGGTTCAATGTCTGAGAGTGGATTTCAAGTGCAGAGTGGATCTAACGTGCCAAAGACTCGTGGGCCTCCAAATGGGAAAGTGGATTATTATAAGAATAATAATAGTGTGTTCTACACTAAGGGTAACGGGTCAAGTTCGTCGGGCCCAAACCAACAAAGAAAAAGACCATGCTGTGATCACTGTAAAAAACTTGGACACAAAAAGGATGAGTGCTGGGAATTGCATGGGAAGCCGCTAATTGGAAGTCACGGAATAAAAATCAAGGGTACCAAGCTGCTGTGGAAAAACAGAATTGTGAAACTAACAAGATGAAGTGTATGTTCAATCAGGAACAATTAGATCAACTGCATCAAATGTTCACTAGCTTCAGGCCTCCGATAAAGCCTCCAATGCCTCCACAGGTACATTGGCCCATAAAGGTAATACACCAATCGCTTTTACTTCTCAAAATGAATTCCCATGGATATTGGACTCAGGTGCATCTAATCACATGACCGGGTCCCATAAAAAATTCAACACCTATTCCCCTGTGCTGGTAATATGAAAGTTAGAATTGCGAATGGTTCCCTCTCCTCTGTTGCTGGGAAATGGAACATTCACCTGTCCGATTCAATTATGTTAGAATCTGTATTGCACGTGCCAAACTTGACCTGTAACCTACTATCCATTAGCCAATTAACGAAGCATTTGAATTGCTCTGCTAATTTTTTCCCATCTTATTGTGTTATGCAGGACCTATCATCGGGGAAGACGATTGGCCGTGCTAAGGAGTATGAGGGCCTATACTACTTTGACGATACCTACCGGAGTAACAAGTCACGAACTGCGATATGTGATTCAGTTTCCTCTAGTAAAAATAATGTTATGTTATGGCACTTTAGGTTGGGTCATTCTCGTTTTCAATATATGCAACATTTGTTTCCTCATTTGTTCGTCAATAAAGACATTTCCCGATTACATTGTGAAAGTTGTCAACTTGCAAAACATAAGCGTAGATCATATACAACATCTAATTATCGACCCTCCAAACCATTCAGTTTAATCCATAGTGATGTCTGGGGCCCATCTCGCATTCCAAATCGGAGCCACACAAAGTGGTTTGTCACCTTTATCGATGACCACACGCATCTGTTGGGTTTACCTGCTGAAAGAAAAAAGTGAAGTTGGTGATATATTTAAAACTTTTCATTCCATGATACAAACACAATTCCATACCCAAATTCAAGTTTTGAGAACCGACAATGGCACCGAGTATTTTAACTCTATTTTGGGAAATTATCTTAACACAAATGGGATATACACCAAAGCTCTTGTGTTCATACCCCACAACAAAACGGAGTAGCCGAGAGAAAAAATAGACACCTACTCGAGTAGCCCGTCACTCATGTTCACCACACACATGCCTAAGATGTTTTGGGGAGATACTATTCTTACCTCGGCATATTTAATCAATCGGATGCCCAGTCGGATCTTGTCCTTGCAAACTCCTCTACAGACACTCACAAATTTCTTTCCCAACTCTCGGTTATCTTCCACTCTCCCTCTTAGAGTCTTTGGCTGTACAGTGTTTACTCATATACGTTCCAACATTAGGGGGCAAGTTAGACACAAAGGCAACCAAGTGTGTTTTCATTGGGTATTCGCCTACACAGAAAGGGTACAAGTGTTATGACCCATCCACGAAACGGGTGATTGTGAGTCTTGACGTCACCTTTTTTGAAGATAGTCCCTTCTATCAGAATGACTCACTTCAAGGAGGGGGTTTGTCTGAAACTCCTCCACCGGTAGTTGAAATTCATACCAGGGGTGACCCACTCCCTGAACTTCAAACTACTCATCCCACTCCTACTCCCCCTACCTCTCCTAATGTAGTGACCGCAATTCTTTTTAAGTAAAATATATTTAATTAAGTAAAATATATTTAATTTAATAAAAATCTCAGCGTGTCAATCTGTTTCACCTATAAATTAAGCATATGTCTATTTAAATGCCAGTTAAAATTTTATAATACTAACTATTATATTGAATTATTTAAAAATAATAATTTATAAAATATTTATTTATTTATTTTAAATTTATAAACGAGGACCAAACTTTAGAAATTATTAATTTTAATCCCTAAACTTTAACTTCGATTCAATTATAATTTAATTTACATTTTAAACCCTATTAGAGGCCATTTCAGAACCCAATTCTATTTCTCTACACTCTGAGGCGTTTAAGAGAGAACCTAGCTTTCTTCTTACATCTGTCCTTAAGTTAAGGATGTTTTTAAAAAAAACTCTAAATTTTCTCTATTCTCTCATCTTCTAGAATAAGACTCAAATCATCGTCTTGTTGATCATTCAAAGAAACCAACTATCATCTGTATAGTAAGATTTCTTGATGTTTTGAGTCATATTACTTATTTTTATTTTGTTCTTTTAAGTTTGATCATCTACAGTTGTATTTTACTGATTTCTACACAAAGAAAGATAAAGATATATATATATATAGATATATACACGCATCACCGCCGGCCACCACCTTCACCGCGCCACCACCGCCGCACCACCACCATTTCCACCACCTAGAACACCATCATCATCATCTTCTCAACTCAAACACACACACACAATCGCATATATACACGCATATATACATACACACCATCAAACACGCACAACACCTCGGCCAAAAACACAACCTCGTCCAAAACTCGACTTTAATTCACAAAAATCACACCTACACCTTCCTCTCCATCCCTAGAACATTGTTGTATAGTTTAATTTCAAAAATTGTTAGTGAATCGAACCAATTTTGAAAATACCCAAAATTTTCCTTTAATGTTCTAGCTTCAATTTCTCCCAAAATACTCAATATTTCTTCAAATTGACACCACCACTAGATTCACCATCACCACCTTCACCTTCGCCGGCCTTTTCGTCGGCCAAATCGCCGGAAAGCCGTGAGAGAGAGGGAGCACCGAGAGGAGAGAGAGAGCGTACGGGAGAGAGAGGAGAATCGGGTGAAAGAGATGAGAACCGGCCCAACCCGTTTTTAAATCCGGATTTTACACTTTAGTCCCTCAAGTTCCATCCTTAGTTTAAGTTGGTCCCTATAATTTATTTAATTTTGAAATCCCCAACGTTTAATTGTTACAATTTCATCCCTAAATATTAATTTCATATTTAGTCCCCCATTTTATTTATTTTATTTAAATGAGCCCTCAAATTTTATTTAATTTCAAGTCCCTAACTTTCAATTGTTGCAATTTGACCCCTAAACTTTTATTTCACTTTTAAACCTTCAATTTCTTTTTCATATTCAATTTGACCCCCAAACTTTAATTGCATATTGGTCCCTCATGTTTTAAAAATCTTATAATTGAGCCCAAAAATAATTTTAGTTCACTCTTATTGCACAATAGGTCCTCGAGCTATTAAATTCTTTCAAATTAACCCCCAGTTTTACATTCTTACTATTTTGGTCCACAAACTTCTATATTACTTATAGATACTTATATTTTAAGAATATTAACATAAATTTAACTCGTTATTGACTAGACGAGCGTACCACTAGAGGATCTGACTTTCAGCTTAGAAAGCTCAAATCTCGTAGAGATACTTTGTAGGCTCAAGAAACTCACTTTACTTATCGCAAGAATCAGAGTTAATAATACTGTACTATATGAGTGAGCAAATGTATGTAATTTATGTGATTGCTTGCCTTGCCTAGACTTGCCTTCTGGGCCCGAGTTACCTTCGGAGTAGAATTTTCCTTGAGACCCGAGAGTTACCTTCGGGTAAGAGATTTGCCTTCGGGCCCAGAGTTACCTTCGGGTAAGAGAATTGCCTTCGGGCCCAGAGTTACCTTCGGGTAAAAGATTTCAGAGTTTGCATTACTATTTGCCTTATATATTCGTATAGATTGATTAACTTGCGCTGAGCCTACTGAGTATTGTTTTAATACTCATGCCTTTCATTATTTTATCTTTTACAGATTGAGGAGTATGGGGGCGTGGCGAGGCATGGAAGTTCCGCTAGGCTTATTAAATAAAAACTTTCATTTCCGCTATTATTTTAGTATTTGATGTATTGGATCATGTCAATTTAATGCTTTTGAACTATTTAGAAACTCGTGTTAGATGTTTTGATCGTTGGTGATCAAATAATTTCAAAAATACCTTAAATGGTTGTTTAGTTAAATGAATTTCCGCATTTTAATTATTTATCATATTTCCGCATTTGATATAAAAAAAAATGGTTAGTTTTGAAGAAAGATCTAGCGTTCCGAGTTCTTCGAACCCGGGGCGTTACACCTAAAGTGTCGTATATGGAAAATGAGTCAAACTTTGGGAAGGATTTGAACACAAATCGTGGGGATCTACGTGTTTACTCTAGAAGGCCCAAGTCAAAGGCAGTCATGGATCCCGTACTCGAAGCATCGAGAGAATCGGACCCGGTGATGGCTCCAAGAATTTCAGAACCATCTCTCGAGTCAGGTATAACTCTTTCCTCAGATGTCGACCTACCTATTGCACTAAGAAAGGCACCCCGGTCATGTACTTTACATCCCATTTCCAAGTTCGTATCTTATAATCATCTCTCTGTCAAGTTTCGTGCTTTCACTACTAACCTCGACAGTACCAAATTACCCAAGGATATCCACGAGGCTTTGGGTATACCTGAGTGGAAAATTGCTATACTGGAGGAAATGAGGGCTTTAAAGGAGAACCGAACTTGGGAGCTAGTGACACTTCCGGAAGGGAAAAAAACAGTTGGTTGTAAATGGGTGTTCACCATAAGTACAAAGCAGATGGGTCTATAGAACGGTATAAGGCGCGATTGGTCGCAAAAGGGTTCACGCAAACGTATGGCATTGACTACTCAGAGGCGTTTGCCCCCGTAGCGAAATTGAACACAGTTCGAGTCCTGCTTTCATTGACGGCAAATCTAGACTGGTCGCTTGATCAGCTTGATATAAAAAATGCCTTTCTAAACGGTGAGTTAGAGGAAGAAGTGTGCATGAAAGTCCCTCCAGGGTTTGACAATGGGAACGGCAAGGTGTGTAAATTGCAAAAATCCCTTTATGGGCTCAAACAATCCCCGAGAGCTTGGTTTGATAGATTTGCAAAGGTAATCAAGGATCAGGGCTACCAACAAAGTCAATCAGACCATACTTTGTTTTTCAGGCAAACAAGTAATGGACGGAAAGCCATCTTGGTGGTATATGTTGACGATATTATCCTGACTGGAGATGACGTCGATGAGATCCAAAGGTTGAAAGATGCGCTAGCAACAGAGTTTGTGGTTAAGGACTTGGGACAAAGGAGATACTTCTTGGGAATGGAAGTTGCCCGTTCCAAAATCGGGATCAGTGTATCTCAGAGGAAGTACATAATTGATCTCTCAACAGAGGTTGGGATGTTGGGTTATAAGCCAAGTGATATACCTGTTGATGTAATGAGAAGTCCATTGGATGATGGACGCCCGGTGGATAAAGATAGGTACCAACGGTTGATTGGTAAATTAATTTACTTATCTCACACGAGACCTGATATTGCATTCGCAGTGAGTGTAGCAAGTCAGCACATGCACTCACCTAGAGAACAACATTTAGAAAGAGTGTACAAGATCCTAAGATATCTAAAGGGATCTCCAGGTGAGGGGCTGTTCTTCCAGAAGACAAACAACAGGACCATTGAAGTCTCCACAGAAGATTGGGCAGGGTCAGTTGAAGATAGGAGATCCACCACAGGCTACTGCACGACTGTTTGGAGAAATCTGTGGTAACATGGAGGAGTAAGAAACAAGACGTGGTGGCTCGCAGTAGCTCAGAAGAAAAGTTTAGAGCTGTTGCACAAGGGATGTGTGAGGCCCTGTGGCTAAAGAAGCTCTTAAGGGAACTACAGGTTGAAGTGGTACTTCCGATCAAGCACTATTGCAATAACAAGAGCGCAGTAAGTATTTCAACAATCCAGTTCAACACGATAGAACTAAACATGTGGAAGTTGACAGACACTTCATTAAAGAAAAGGTGAATAATGGGACTATCTGCATTATCTACGTCCCAACCAAGGAGCAAGTAGCGGACATTTTCACTAAGGGACTACATAAACCAGAGTTCAATCACCTCGTGCACAAGTTGGACATGATCAATATATATGATCCAACTCGAGGGGGGTGTGGAAATAATCGGTGATATATATTGTGTAATATTTAATTTAAATTATCTTGTATAGTTTCCTTATGTAAATAGGAGTCTTTTATAGTAGGATGATATTCTCGTTAGTTAGGGATTCTTTCCATATTTTTAGGAGGTTTTGTACTATAAAACTATTCCATTGTGTACACATTATTCATCAATCAATAATATATTATTCTCTCTCCCGTCTATCTACAAGGGCCCCGCTACGAATCAGGTGTTTGCATTTGCACCATTGTATAGCATTTGGCCGGGCCTATTATTGTATCATAATTGGGGCTTAGGTCCCTCACATTGGCCATTCGAAACATTCACATATATGCAACACATGATAGGAAACCTTCAATCACACACTGCGTGTTATAGATATGCAAACATTATCTTATAAGCCTTGATTACAAACAACATTCATACCACATCATGTTAGCATCATAACCACATCACCTATGTCATATTATGATGTTAAGAAATATATATCATCATACATAGCATGGTATGATGGTAAGAATTGCATAGCATATCATAAGCTCATTAGACATATATACAAGTGAGGAAAACCGATAATTCCTTCATGAATCCATACCTAAGGCTTATCCAAGCATATTCTTGCCTGTTGCATAGTAATTACATCTATAACCTACCTCAAAGTAGACACACCAAGCTAAGAAATAGATTGATAGCTTTCTCTTCTTCTTCCCTTCTCTTTCCCTTCCTCTCTTGGTAGCAAATCTACTAGTATACTCGATGATATAGGTGGCTATACGATTCCCAAGTACTATGAAAACCTTACAGAGAGTTGAGGATGTTGCTTGGGGTGTTTTTGGGGCTTCTTGGACTGAGTTATATAGATATATATATGTGTCGAAAAGGTTAAAAACTTATCCCAACAGTTCTGCCGACTTGAATTTACGGCCGTAATCCATAAATTTACGGTCGTAACTCATACTTTTATTGCTGTAACAATGCTTCTTACGACTGTAAAAAAATCTCTGAAAATCTTCTATCTTTCCCTTTTAATCTTACAGCCGTAACATAAAACATACGGTCGTATCTTATGAACTTACGGCATTATAAATTAAATCTACGGCAGTACAAATATTTCTGAAATTTTTCCACCTTTCCTTCACTTTCATGTTTATGGCTGTATAAATATGGTTTACAGCCGTAACCATACCCTTACGGCCGTATCAATGAAATGTATGGCCGTACAAAACTCTCTGAAAATTTTGGATCCTCTTCTTAACTTTTTACAGCCGTACACCTAAAAATTACGGCCATAAATCTCAACCTGCTGAATACTTATGCTACATGCTAGGTTCGGATGCTGTATCGAACCCAGAACACATCACATACAAGTATAAACAGATCATAAACATACCAAGCATATATAAATTCATTTTCAAGCTATTCATATCATCATAATTCGCATACAAAAATAGATGGGTATTACAATCTAACCCCCTTAAAAAAATTTCGTCCTTGAAATTTTACCTGAAAAGAGTTTGGGATATTGACGTCTCATATCTTCCTCTCGTTCCCACATCTCTTTTTCAATAGTTGCACTTCTCCACAGGACGTAGACTAGAGATATTTGTTTACCTCTCAGTTGTTTCTTGCTTCGTGCCATAATTTGAACCGACTTTTTTTCAAATGATAAGTCCGACTGAATGTCAAGTGGAGGATTCGGTAATACATGCAAAGGGTCGGGGATGTGCTTCCTCAAAGCCGAAATATGAAATACGTTGTGAATTCGATCCATGTGCGTAGGAAATTGTAGTCGATAAGCAACTTCCCCGATTCTTTCAATAACCTCATACGGACCAATGTATCGAGGAGTTAACTTCCCATGTTTACCAAACCGAAGTAGCCTCTTGATAGGCTAGATCGAACAAAAACTTTGTCGCCAACTTCGAATTCAAGCGGATGACGTCGTTTATCTACATAACTGTTCTGGCGATCCTGTGTAGCTTTCATTCGTCACTTCATTTTCTCGACCGTCGAAACCATGTCTTGTATCATTTCGGCTTGCATCTCTTTCATTTCACCTACCTCATCCCAATGTAAAGGCGATCTAAATTTACGCCCGTATAACGCGTCGTATAGTGGCATCCCAATCGAAGCTTGATAACTATTATTATAGGCAAATTCTATCAAAAGAAGATAACGATCCCAACTTTGTGAACACTCCAAAACACAAGCACGTAACATATCTTCTAAGTTTTGGATTGTTCTTTCTGTTTGCCCATCTGTTTGGGGATGAAAAGCTATACTAAACTGGCGTTTTGTCCCTAATCTAGTTTGTAACTCCTTCCAAAACCTGGGATAAGTACCGGGATCACGATAAGAAGTGACTGTAACAAGCACACCATGTAAAGAAACAATCTTCTACAATAGAGTTAAGCTAATTGTTCCATCCGGAACGTCATTTTCATTGGCCAGTATTGAGCAGACTTCGTAAGCCGATCAACTACAACCCATAGAGCATTGAAACCTTTACTTGTTCATGGAAACCCACTCACGAAATCCATGGTAACATCATTCCATTTCCACTGGGGAATCGAGAGTAGTTGTAGGGTTCCCGCCGATCTTAGGTGTTGGCTTTAACTTGTTGACAAACCAAACACTTCACTACATACGCAGCTATTTCTCGTTTCATAGCATGCCACCAATAAAGCACCTTAATTTATCTGTACATTTTGGTAGAACCAGGGTGGAGAGTATATGGCGTCATATGCGCCTCACTACAAATTTCTCGCCGAAGACCTTCTGTCGCCAAAATATAATATCGATCCTTATATTTAAGAATCCCGTGTTGTACTTGATATTTTGGGTTAGGTTTCTCAATTAGTTGTTTTTTAATCTTATCTGCCCGTTCGTTATCTTCTTGTGCTTCTTTAATTCGATCAATCAACATCGATTGAATAGACATGGCCGCCAATCGAGCTTTATCCCTCTCCAAAATTTCCAAATCAAACTTTTCGATCTCTCGTTGCAATTCACGGGGCCTTGGCTTTGGTACTTTGCAACTCAAAGCATCAATGACCACATTCGCCTTCCCGGGATGATATTGGATCGTACAATTATAATCCTTCACCAATTCCAACCAATGGCGTTGACGCATATTGAGATCTTTTCGGGTTAAGAGATACTTTAAACTCTTATGATCTATGTAAATCTCCCATTTCATCCTGTAAAGGTAATGCCACCAAATCTTCAAAGCAAACACAATGGCTGCAAGCGCCAAATTATGCATTGGGTAATTTCGTTCATAACTCTTCAATTGGTGGGAGGCGTAAGCAATTACCTTATCATTCTACATCAGGACACAACCAAGTCCTTGATGAGAGGTGTTACTGTAGATGGTGAACACACTAACACCATAAGGAATTGTCAAAATTGGTGTCGTTGTGAGACGAGTCTTTAATTCCTGAAAACTGTGTTCACACTTATTAGTCCAATGGAAAGGCACATTCTTTCGAGTTAAGTGAGTGAGTGGCATGGCTAGCGTGGCAAAATCCTTCACAAAACGACGATAATATCCAGGTAAAGCCATAAAACTCAGTACTTCAGTAGGAGCAGTTGGTTGTGGCGACTTTAACACAGGTTCTATCTTACTGGGATCAACCGAAATGCCTTCTTTCATCACAACATGTCCAAGAAACACCACTTGCTCTGACCAAAACTCACATTTCGAAAACTTAGCATATAACTTTTTATCTCGAAGTTTCTACGAGACAATGCGAAGATGTTGCTCATGCTCTTCGTCTAGTTGAGTTCGAAGCTCCTTCTATTCAGCCAGTGCCATTCGATAAGAAGTCTTCGATACTGGAAGTGAGGCTGGCATAGCCTCGATAATGAAATCAACTTCCTGGGATGAAGGTAACCCATGGAGATCATCAAGAAACACATTATGAAACTCACACACTACAGGAACCGTAGATGGAGTAATAGACTCATTCACTTTCATGCTACACAAACTAACCAAATAGGCATAACACCCTTGACTAATTAACTTCTTCGCTTTCATTGTCAAAATAATCATCTTAGTTGGCTGTTCCAATTTAGGAAATGTAATGAGATCACCATCCAGAAATTTCAAGGCACATCAAGGACAATCCAATATCACTTCATGTTGTGTTAACCAACCCATACCAAGAATAACATCAAAATCTCGGATTTCAAGGGCAATGAGATTGGCTAACATGTCAAAACCCTGAACTCGAATCGTAATAGATGGAAAATACGATGTGGCATATTGGTCTCCACTCGAAGGTGAAATAACATCAATAGGGGACAGTAAAAGCTCCGAAGTCACGTGTAACAAAGGAGCATACGAAAGAGATATAAACCAATGCATAGCTCTAGAATCAAAAAATGGATATGCAACCAAAGTATAACTATATACAGTACCTATAATGACATCGGCCTTCTAAGGAGCTTTGGGCTGAACCATAGCAAAGACTCATTCGGTTTGTCGAGGCTGGGATTGTTGATTCTTCATCTCCGAACGATCTTTAATTATATGCCCTTCCTTATCACATTTGAAGCACCGACACATAGCATAATAGCACTGGCCACCATGATTCTTTCCACACGTCGGACAAGGTGGCATTGACAAAGTGCCGGGCCCTCTCTTAGCCGAAAATTGGGATGAAGAAGTATTTCCCAAAAGCTTCTTGTGGTTTCCTCTTCGGCCATGGAAATTAGAACCTCGACCCCGATTACTAAACGAACATCCTTGTGAAGATTAGGTCGAGTTTTGATTAGATTAAGCTAGCTGAACAGATTAAGACACCACCTTGACGAGCTTGAGAAATTCTAGCCTCCGCTCGTTCGGCTACATAAGCTCATTCCATAGTCTCAGCATAACTCATTGTCGAATCACTCGCTAGCTAAACATCGCGGGCCAACTCCAGTTTCAACCCTGCTATCTTGCGACCAAAAGTATCCACCATGTGCGTAGCAAACCGTGTAAGTTCCTCAAACTTCTTGATGTACTCACTTATAGACATATCTCCTTGTTGCAATCGAATAAACTAGCTAAGTTTCTCATTTTTTGTGGCCTCGGAGAGATACTTGGCACAAAACCTAGTGTGAAACTCGGCCCAAGTAAAAACATTCATAATCTTTTCTTTTCTCACCAAATCCCACCAAAACTCGGCCGAACCGCGAAGCATAAACATAGCACAATTAACTTGCTCGGACTGGGGAATATGAGCATATTCAACATTCTTTCCATGGTTTGAATCCAATTCTCTGCATCAATAGGATCCTTATCATCCTCAAAGATTGGTGGATTCAACCATTGGAATCGATCCGTTGCCATTTCCTTATCTCTCTCCTCCTTTGCCTTATCCATACCCGAAGCACTTACCGAGTTACTACCACTGGTATTGTGGTTTGCATTGGCATTATTCATCACCTATTGCATCATTTGTTATCGTTGTTGCATTTGCTGCGATTGCTACTCAACCAATCATGTTGGTCTTTCAATAATTGCCGTTTGATCTTCTGCCATCTATTCATCATGTAAAAGAAACAATAAAGGAAAGAGAAGATATCTTATAATTCAAATTCATCATCCAACACTCACACTTTCTACACATGCTACCATACATACCAAGCCGAACTCCAAATACACCATACCTTAGTAGCACAGAATGTAAAACACATTGTACCTTGGAGTGGCGTAGAAAATCCTTCGGTGCATGGAGAAATAGGGAAACCCTGTCTAGTACGACGTACTATATCATATAGATAACGGTACTAGAGACGGAATTACACATATAGAAATTCACCGAAAGCACTAGTTCATTTTAAAAAATAGCTTTTTCTATTAAGTACGGGCATCGGATAGTTGTAACATTAAAGTATATAAAAGTGGTCCCATTTCAAAATGTTACAAAACGTGTATTACAAGCATATTTGCCCAAAACGTTTTAGTTTCCCCCTCTGCCGCACACCGGCTCAGCTCAAGCCCAAGAGGATTCCCTCAATCTCGCGGTTGTCTCCTACTCCCAGCATCATCTAAGCACACTAACAAAAACCCAAACTGAGTCATAAAGACTCAGTAAGAATAGATGTATATGCATGTGCCTACCACATTCTCAAACAGGGCCCCGTTGCAAATCATGTGTTTGTATTGGCGCCATCATGTAATATTTGCCCCGGCCTATTATCGTAGTTGGAGCTTAGATCCCCCATTAGGCCAATCCATCATAATTGGGGCTTAGGTCCGCCACATTGGCCATTCGAAATTTTCCCGTATATGCAACACATGATAGGCAACCTTCAATCACACCGCGTGTTATGGATATACAAGCATTTTCTTACAAGCCTTGATTACAAACAACTTTCATACCACATCATGTTAGCATCATAAACATGTCACTTATATCATATTATAATGTTAAGAAATATATCATCACATATAGCATGGTATGATGGTAAGAATTGCAGAGCATATCATAAGCTCATTAGACATATCTACAAGTGAGGAAAACCAATAATTCTTTCATAAATCTCATATCTAAGGCTTATCCAAACATATTCTTGCCTGCTACATAGTAATGACATCTATAACCTACTTCAAACTAGACACACCAAGCTAAGAAGTAAATTGGTAGCTTCCTCTTCTTTTCCCTTCTCTGTCCCTTCCTCCCTTGGTAGCAAATCTATTGGTATACTCGATGATATAGGTGGCTATAAGATTCCCAAGTACTATGAAAACCTTAGAGAGAGTTGAGGATGTTGTTTGGGGTGTTTTTGGGGATGGTTGGACTGAGTTATATAGATATGTATATGTCGAAAAGGTTAAAAACTTATCCCAACAGTTCTGCCGACTTAAATTTACGGCCATAACTCATACTTTTACTGCTGTAACAATGTTTCTTACGGCTGTACAAAAATCTCTGAAAATTTTCCATCTTTCCCTTTTAATCTTATGGTCGTAACATAAAACGTACGACCGTATCTTATGAATTTATGGCCGTATAAATTAAATCTACGGCCGCACAAATATTTCTGAAACATTTCCACATTTCCTTCACTTTCATGTTTATGGCTATGTAAATATGGTTTACGGCCGTAACCATACCCTTACGGCCGCATCAATGAAATGTATGGCCCTACAAAACTGTTTGAAAATTTTGGATCATCTTCTTAAATTTTGCGGCCGTACCATAAAATCTTATGGTTGTAACAATACTTTTACGATCGTACACCTAAAAATTACGGTCGTAAATCTCAACCTGCTGAATACTTACGCTACATCCTAGGTTTGGAGACCGGACCGAACCCCGAACACATCATATACCAGTATAAACGGATCATAAACATACCAAACACATATAAAGTCAGTTTCAACCTATTCATATCATCGTAATTCCCACACAAAAATAGACGGGGTATTATAGACAGCACACCAATCTGTCATTAATATGAAAAGAATTATTAAATTGAGATTAGTATATAGTGCATTATCCAATACGGCACGTCCTTTACGGCTGCAATTTCAAAATAGACTTGCCAATGATACAATAACAATCTTCATCATTCAACCTAATCGTTGTATCTTTCTCATTATCTTTGATCTCACACTTGATTTTATACTTGTGCAATGAATCACATACTGTACAGTTGCTACAAAAGTATCCATCTTTCTACTTCATCGACTCCTATGTCACAATTTTGATTAGGACATGCCTTGATATACCAATTATCGATCAAGACTACACTGGTGATCTGCCATAGAAATAAAATCCCTTGACCTAACTAGATTTAGAGGCCAAAAGACATAATGAATCATAATAAAAATAAATAATAAATGAAAATTACTTAATAAATTAATCAAATGATATTAAAGAAAATATTAAAAAGTATCTAAAAAAATATTGGCATTAACAAACTTTATACCTCTTTTGCATCAAAAAGTTTTGAAATGGCCGTCACGGGGCCTAGGGCTTTCACACATGAGCTCGTAGAAGAAGATGATCGATAACCTTTACGGTGCAATGAACTTTCATATGCAGCTGAGAATTTGATCAATTAAGTAAATATTACTAAATCACCTATTATAAAAATTATTAGAGGGTAAACACAATAAAATTCATTATGATAGCTTCAATACTCTCTGCGGAAATCTTCTATTTCAGGGCTATGCTCGTTTATGAGCACCTTGGAGACATGAAATGATGTATGAAGCGTAACGTTTCTTGAACCAAAAATTAATCGAGACATTTTGCATCGAAACCATTTTGATCTCTTCTTTGACTAAAAAAGTAGGTAAAAAACTAAATAGGGAAACAACATGCAGAAATGTGATTACCTCGCCTTGATACACAGTAAAGCTGGAGCAAACCAATAGTGAAATTCTCGGTATACTTATCCAACATTGCTTTGGCATTCTTGCCATAATGATCCCAGAGCGGCAAGAGATACGTTCTTTTCCTGGGCAAAGAAAATTAATAGATTAAATAGCATGAAGAATAATAGAGAATAATGCCCACCAAAGTATATTCTGCAAACAAATATATGCTACGACACATCCTTCAAATGGTACGACACATATTTTGACTATTTTTTGTATGTTCCAACCCTCATGCAGCTCAAGCAAATAGGCAAGAATAAAATCTGCAAGAAATTTGTATCTTTTAGATCCCAGTTAAAGACTTTTTACTTAATTAACAAAAATAAAACAAAATGTACAAATGGAACTACACACCAATCAAATCATTTCAGGTACTCGGTGGGATGCTCATAGTTTCAGCAACTATGAGGATATTGTACAGCTTCAATGCCTTCAGATGGAACTACTCATTTCCTACAAGTAAAACTTGGGTATTTAGTTGGAAATGAAAACAATATGGGTGGACAACTGGCTTGAACTTCTCCTGATTAATAGCAACTCAAAAATTCATCATAGCATAAAAGAGATGTTCTTGAATTTTGTCTTTGAATTCACCAATAAGCACCTCATCAATGGAGGCTTGAATGGGTACACCCTACAAAAATGAATTTAAAATAGAAAAATAAACACGAACGGATGGAAAACATCCTCAAACAATTAATAGATCAAAATAATGTTAGTTCTTCATTTTTCTATTGCCGAATAAAAAATCAATTTAAAAATGGATCAAATGCGTGAAATTTGATACCTTCTCATCTTGAATCAGCATGTTAATAGCATAAACACCTTCATCATTGCCCCATTGAGAAACAAACCATATGCGCACAACACGAACCATAAAACCAGTCTTCCTAGGTAGCTCATTGCCAATAACTTCTTGCAGGAAAGTTTTGTTGGGAGCCATTGTAAAGATCCTGGAAAAATAAGAATAAAATGATATCAAGGATGAGGCAAAATAACAATCAAGGCATTGAGAGCTGCATAGAATTCTGAAACTAAAGAACATGAACCAAAGCAGATCAATAGTTTCATATTGTTATTAACATAAAGATTCTAGAAAAATAGGCTGTTGAACTTGTGAGCGAAGATTATGGAAAAATAAGGGTTCCAATCAAACATGAGGCAAAAATAAGGGTTCCAATCAAACATAGGAAAATGATCTCAAACATAAGGCAAAATACGAATCAAGAACCAAAGTAGATCAACAGTTTCATATTGTTATTAACAGAAAGATTTTGGTAAAACAGGCTGCTGAACTTGTGATCAAAGATTCTAGAAAAATAAGGGTTCCAATCAAACATGAGTCAAAAATAGGGGTTCCAATTAAACATAGAAAAATGATATCAACCATGAGACAAAATACGAATCGAGAACCGAAGCAGATCAACAGTTTCATATTGTTATTAACATAAAGATTCTGGAAAAATAGGCTGCTGAAATTGTTATCAGAGAGTCTGGAACTGAGCGTGGATCTTCAATTTATGAGGCAAAATACGAATCAAGTCATTTTCAATTGAATAGAATTTTGAAACTAAATTCAAAAAAAGACTAAAATTTTAAATCTCAATCAACCAGAACAGAGTACTAGCATACTTAGATGGCAAACATTCTTAATCAATCATAATAAGAATAAATCATACTATAGTTAACCATTATTATTGGCAATAAATCCTTTATGCTTCTTATTCCCAAGATGAACTAATTACATTGCAAGGGTTGGGCATGCAACAAAATTATAGTAAAGAACAATTTAGAAAAAAAATAACTAAGGATTGAGCGAGTACCTCATGAGAGAACGTGAATCAATTGAATGGCGATTGAAACCAACTATATAGAAACAAAACAACCAAATTAGAGATATATACGATCAAAGAATCAAAGAACAATCGAAGAATAAAAGAATTAATCAAAGAATTGAAGCAAAAAGCCAACAAATAGGGAGAGATACAGTACTTGCCCCAGCATGAATTTTTTGTGCAAGAATTGTGGAAGGCTGAGTTGTATATATTGATTCGAAATTGCAGTGCCAAATTGTAGAAGAAATGTCGAAGGCACATGACTTCTTGCCATGGATACCAATGTAAACAATGGAAATTACTTATCGGATGTGTTTGATTGGGGAATTTGTTTGATTTAGGATTTCTTTGAATGGGCGATTAGTTGATTTTGTAGATCCGAAGCCCGATTTAGATGAGGAAAGAAGGATTTGATTAGGGGGATTTGGGATTTACGATTAGGGGAATTAGGGATTTCGTATATCCCATTCATCTCTCCATGTGGGTGAAGATCATTCTGGCATGAGGAAGTGTGATTCTTAACGTGGTTAACAGAGTGTGAAGAGTTGATTTGTAATACTGATAGGATCTATAGGGTGAGGAAATCTATATCCATATCTATATCTTCTATATATTAAGAAATGCAGGGAAAAGCAGCCTATTTTTTTAATCCCAAAAAAATTAGTTTTCCTTCCGGTTCCTCAATTTTTTTTTAATTTGCTTCATTTTATCATTAACAAGAGTAAACATGTTTTCCGAAATAAAGCCTAGCAAAAAAGCCCACTCGCATTACTTGGTCCGTGTATTTCCATCTGTCTAACTATATCCCGTTTTCAACCTCTTGCTCATCACGCATTCTTCATCCGTCTCTTTCCCTCACTGTCAATCAGATTTTCCAATTCTTCCTCCTCCTTCTTTCCTAAACAACTCTGATTTCTATTCGATCCTTCATTCTCAAACAGCTAAATATGAGAACAAAATCGCCCTGGAATTTTACTACAATTATAATTCTGAAAATATGCTTGTCGTGGTATTTAGCCACCATCTCAAAGCAAATTGTCAATTTTTCCAGGTTAATTAAGTTGTCTTTTTTAAGTTCGATTGTTCGATTATTTGCACATATTCTGGTTTTGTGGTTTCTTTTGTCCTTTTTTTCTTTTATTTTGAATCACCAGAAAATCGTTCACAGAGAGGTTTAAAATCCAGTCCAGAATCCAATTCCAGGAGGAAGAAGAAAAAGAAAAGGATTTTCAATTTGTTGAAGTTCCGTGACTCAGGGATTTCGCCTGTTTGCGCTTGTGAAGAGATCCAGCATCTCAAGGTCGATGCAAGAGACATCCCGACCTCACAGTATTACCTTTATTTAGTTCATTCTCAGTGTTTATCGAATACCTTCTTGACTCTTCTACATCTCTAGAAAATTCAGGTCTATGTATTTGATTCTAGGGATTTTGATGACGGGCTTTTCTGTGTGGTGTGTCTTTACGTATCAATCTTGATACTTTGAAGGCAAGAATAACCTGTAAATAATTAGTAATTGAATATGCTCCCCTTAGAAGTTTTTCCCAATGTATTGTGACAGTGACATTCAACCCAATTGGTTGCGATTTCCGTTTCCAGGATACAATAGAGTAGCAGGAGGAATTGTCAGTCAAATTATAGCAAAATCCGTTTTGCATTGTACAGAAAATTTGATGAATGTTACTCTTATATTTAACATTCTCTAGACCCTGTGTTGTATTTTTACTGGATAAATATTAAATCTTTTCTAGAATGGCCTTTAGATAATGGGTTTGGGATTATAAGGATGACTGGATTAGTTCATTACCAGCTGAGACTTCAATTCATTTGGAAGTAGTATATCTACTTTCTCAGATCGTCTCTCTTTTCTGTCTTTTAATCGATCTTGCTTCTCTTTGAAGGTAAATAGTATAATATTTATTATCAAATTTCTTTCCAGATTTACTGTCTGGGTTCGTCTCAAGTTATTTGTTGTTAATTGTTGCTATATAATAAGTTTTGAGCAATTTTGGAATTATCTTTATATTATAAAAACTGGAGTGCCACGTTGGCAGGAGTGCCAACATGGCACTCCTTAATATTAAAAAAACATAAAATTAATATTGTAGTTAAAAAAAAAGAAAATTCTATTTTTGGAAATAAACCAATATTAATTAGTAGATTTAAATAGGGAAAATTCTTCAAATATAATTATTTTTTAATGAAACATAAATTTATCATTAAATGTGATACATAAAATTTAATAAGAAAAAAATAGTTTTCGAAAAACTTTAAATGTAATTTCATTTTTCAAATTTTTAATTAAAAACATTAAATAATAAGTATTTTATTTTCACCGCATTAAAAAATATTATAGTTTTAGATAATTTTGATTTGTAATGTGCAGTGGATTATTTTTAAATAAAATAGGGCGTGTTAAAATTATAATTGAATTTGCATTGAATAATTTATTATTTTTAAATAAAGAGTAATTTATTAATCTTTATCTTTATATTTTGAATTGTTATAAAATCATACCATTAATCTTTATATTATAATTTGTGAAGTGTCCCGTAAGTAAAGATGCAAATGTGGCATATATTAAATATTTTAAGAAAATTATAAAATTAGTTTTGGGAATAAACAAACATTAATTAGTAATAATTAAAAATATAACTAAAAATAACCAATATCTAAAACAAACATCTAATGAGAAAAAATTTATTTTGGAAAGACTTTATATATAGTTTCATTTTTTAAAGTTATAATTCAAAATATTAAATAATAATTTTTTTATTTAATTTTATCGCAATAAAATTGTAGGTTTTGATAGTTTTGCTTGGTTACGTGAATTGGTCTATCAAAAAATAGTGAGAATTTTTTACTTTTTTCTTTTTGAAAATCAAATAGTGAGTAGTTAAAATTATAACTAGATTTATGTAGAATAATTTATTTATTTTTAAGTAAAATAGTAATTTATTAATCCTTATATTATTATAATTGAAGTGTCACGCTTATGAACACCCTATTGGCAAAAGCCAACATAACATATTATTTCTAATTAAAAAAATTAAATGATATTTTTTGTTTTTAATGCTTCTGATGTGATATGCTCACTAACTGAATTTTGCATTGCATATTTTTTTTTACCTTTTCTAAGTATATAAAATTAAAAATAAAAAGGTTTTCATTCTACAATTAACATACAATTTATGTAAATGAAAAGAAATCAAATGAATTATATAGATGAGGAAAATTGTTTGTTACTACAAATTTAAGTTACATAAAATTAAGTATAATACTTCTTATACAATAGAGTTAAAATTAAGTAGCAATTACAGCTAATCACTAAAAGAATGCATAAAATCATAAAATTTAGAGTGTGTAATGTGAATTTCAGAAGGAAAAAGGTATTCAATATAAATTTGATATATACCAATGAGAAAGGCACGTTTTGATAAACTTCTTAATTATGGGATACAATTATGTGATACACGTGAATTTTTATAATTTACAATTGTGAATTTACTCCGCAATTTTTGCATTGACTATAATATACAATATTGTAGATTTTAATATTTTTTTTACAATTATGCAATCTCCTATGCACAAATTACATAAATTATATAATTATATAATTCAACTTTTATATTTATAATTTTATATCAATTATTTATCGTACATAAATTTAATTGTTCCCGTGCATCGCACGGGCGTGATACTAGTTTGGTTGAAATTTTGAAGAGGTTTTCGAATTGGATATTGGCAAAATGTGGGAGAATAATATTTCTTAAAGTTTGTGATGATTATCCTTTTACATTGGAGCTATTGTTTATGGTTCGTTAAATGTTTTGCAGGCTCTTTTCTCCATTTTTCTTTATATTTGTCTTTGAATGAATATGACCACTTTTGAATCTCAAGTCGTGAAATTTTATTCTGAGATAACTCATGCTCCCATTCTTCTGCAACATTAAACTTGATGATGCTAATTGTCAATTTTACATGAATGTAGTATACCTTTTTGTTAACACACAATGATGAATCTATCGAGTAAATTTTCCCAAGATGCTGCCATACTTCTCATTTTCAGAGAGAGAAATCCACCAATTTTATTATGAAATTATCTTACGTAAACTGTTAGGAAGTTTATGTTAGCTTCTAATTCTAAACATTCCTTTGAGTGATATTATTGTTTGCAGTTATTTAGCTGTGCTTAGGGCTGGGCATATAAACCTAAAAACCGACCAACCAACAAAAACCGACCGCATTGGGTTGAAAAATCCGATCGGTTGTTAAAAAAATCCTCGGTTCAGTTGGTTTCGGTCTACTAAACCAAACTGGCCAATTCAGTTCAGTTTTGAATCGGCCAAACCGATGGCAGTTCGGATGGAGAAACCGACCGACTCCCATCCCTGGATGTTCTTAAGTTGCACACACTCTCAGATTTATCAACATATATTTTCAACTTATGTCTTAATAATGATTTTCACCATGGTATTTTGCAGTTAGCATTTACTTAAGGTGTGGATTTATTATTTCATTATTTGATACATCATTTTATTCTTTAATTTGGTGTAAACTAATTTCCTTTTTCTGTAACTATATTAGGACAGAGAATGATCAAGATGAAAGACCCATGGGACAGGAAAATGTGAGTCATTCTATTATTCCTTGTGATGATATGTATTGTATGTGGCCCCAAATTTACTTGTGGTTAAAAATAACTGTAGCACTCTTGCTCCCCTACCCACAGCCCTACCATAAGGGGTTACTTATGTATTATTCATCTAACCTAATGTAGATATTAAATTTTTTTTTTAAATTTGGAGGGGCCACGTCATCGTGTGGGCATGACTCCCTGCTCATGCCGTGGGCAGGAGAGCAGCAACCATGATTGTAGATTAGTTGTATTTGAAGAAAGTATTGTATTACCAACAAAGTGAGACTGAATGAAATTCTTCATTTGATGATCTCAAGTCTTTTTTTTTTATTACAGAGGCATAAGAGCAAGAAATAGGTGATGGAAGAGATTATATCGAAGACCATATTTGAAAGCATGTTTGAAGAGATTATATTGAAGAGCAAGAAATACGTTGAGAAAGCATGTTTGGCTATAAGCCTACCAGCTTGGAATAAGTATCCTGTAGTAAAATGTGATCTCATGCCAAAGCAATGAGGATGAAGTTATCCAAGAAGTTTGCTGCTTATACTCAACGGGAATGAATCTTATTTTGAACCTTCTTATTTAATCATTTTATGTAGTTTGTTTTGGAGTTGGTTATTTTCTTTGCGCAAAATGAATAAATGATTGAACATAAATCTTCTCTTGGGGTTCGGTTTCTTCCATATTTTGTTCTTTTATTTTAACTATTTTGTTTATTATTCGAGTTCTATTAATTGTTTCTGGCAAACTCGAGCATGGGAAATAGTGGTGGACCAGGGCAGCAGGTAGATTAGTTTCTCCAATCTTCTGAGCAGCTCCTTTATCCACAAGCAGTCAAGCTTGAGTTCCCAAATTTTTTCTCTCTATTTCATCTTCAATAATTATAAACTGACATTTTAAATTGACTCTATCTTTTTATCATATCATCATATCATACTATATTAAAAAGTGTGGATGTGTGGAAATCTTTTAATTTCCAATAATATCCCCACTAATATTTTATTTGGTCTAAAATACCCTTATTAAAGAAATATATTTAATTATATAGATAATAATTAATGAGTGACTCTTCATATTACAATTACATTAAAGAAATTAAACTACATACAAATATTATAATACATTTTGATTTTATTCAATATAAAAATGATGATTAATAACTACAAATCTTTTACAAAGTCATGTAGTCGTATGATAATCGTTTAATTTAAAAATATGTCACAAATATTTTTGTAGTTCAATAATTTTAAAAAAATTACATAACTAATTTTTAAGTGATTTTTAAAATTACTTTGATTTGATCACACTACAAATATTTCAATAGATAATGTATTTTTATTCAATGTGTATAATTGAAAAATATATATTGATCATTTTTTTCTATAACATCTTTCACAATTTTCTAATTAGGATATCATGCTTGCATAGTTTTAAAATTAGATTGGTATCATATTTAATCAAATTTAATAGATGTGACTAATCTTATTGGAAAAGAAGTTTGTGTAGATTAGATATTTGGACTAACTTGGTAGAAATGGTCAAAAGTGTGTAGATTAGATAGTTTTGTGTAGATTAGTGTATAAAATGATCAAAAGTGTTATTTAGTTTACATGCATGAGTTTCTAATACTATGTTGATTTAATTTTATAGTTTTGGAAAAAAATTAAAATTAAAACTTAAAATCATTATTTTATACTACGTGCGAAGCACGTATTCAAAACTAATTGTGCAAAAAGCATGGACTCTCAAGCTACACTTAATCTGGTCCATCGTCCTAACATAGGGTCCTTGTAGTATTAGTTTATTATGCTTTTTAGTTCACGATCACTTGAATTCTTAACTATATAAATGTATGAATTAATCATACTTTCGTCAAGCTTGCTATTAGGGAATAACAACATTTAAAAATCTTAGCTTGAACCATTCTTCAATTTCATAGCGATGAATTGATGAATTAATTGTACTTTGTTCGAAACATTCATTTACTTTTTTACAATTAATTTTAATACAACTATGTTTGTTTAGAAGAAGTAATTGTAATTTGAATTGACCAAATTAATCAAATTTGTTAAGGATGAATAAATTATACTTTCTTCAGACAATTAATTTATTTTTTCTTATTTCTTTGTAGAATTAACTTTTTGTGCAATTATCTTTGTTTAGAAGCAAGATGCCCATTTAAGTAGAGTACAAATAAAAGTATAAATAAAAGTTTTCAATTAAAAATACAAATAAAAGTCTACAATTAAAAGATCAGGATATCAGTGCTTCTGCTTATCTAAGAATTTATTTTATTGTTTTAGTACCGTTCACTTGTATAATAACAGGAATTTGATATTCTATGTGTCAACGAGGGTTGGACATAAATCGAGTGCATTCATCCTTTTTGTCAAAACACGGAAATGTTTTGATTATTTGTTTTATATTGTTGTTGTTGACTATTATTAATGGTATTATGTTTGAATTGCTTTTATTGTTGAAGGCTTTTAGGAGTATTTTAAATTAAATTCTGTGCTTTTTGGGGAGTTTTTCCTTTGATATTTGCAGGATGGATTAGTACGAATGATAGGAGAAATTTTTTCGAAATTTTTATAGAATTATTTTATTAAATATATATTAATTAAGTTTATTGTTGTGACCTATTATTTACTTTCATTTTTTAAGTGTTTTGTTAATATAACTAACATCTATCAATACTGTTACTAGTTGAAAAATTTGTCCTCCGTGCAATGTATGAGTGAAATAACTAGTTAAATGAATTGCCAAATTATGTAATTGGTTTAACAAAAAAATTATATATTTAATATTTAATTAATTCAAAAAATTGGTGAAATGAGTAGAAACGTTCGTTTAATAATATATAAATTAAAAGTGATCATCTTTTCTCTATCTCACTCCTACACCTCATCCATGGTAGTAATGGAGATGCTAAGTCTGGAGGCCATGTTTGTTACACTTGCTTCCCAATCAAGCTCTTAAGGGCTTGTTCTATAAAAATGTTGATTTACTCGAATAACGTATTAGATGTGTGGTTGACAATTAAAGAAAATATATTAAAAAATATAATATAATTGTACAAGTGATTGAAAATAATGAAAGGAAAAAAATGAGTAGAAATTAATGAAAAAAGATGATCGATAGAACAAAACCTAGATCTTTGTGTCAGGAGATGTCTAAGCCTGTGTTCGTATATATTTTTTTATGTAAATTTTGGTTAAAAACTAACTTGTGGGATAAATAGTAGTGGGAACTACGAGATATGTCGATAATAATGAGTGATGATAAGAAATGTATAGTTGATATTGATATTTGATTTTAATTTTTAGTAGTAGATGATTTTTAGGTAAAATAAAATGGGGGCAACACATGCAAAGTGTGTGTTCGTGTGTATTTATTTTTATCTAAAATTTTGCTAAAAGTGAAATGTAATGGTGGGGATCACGAGATGTGTGGATAATAATGAGGAATGATGTGAAATGTATTATTAATATTGAAGTTTGACTTTGATTTTTAGTAGTAGGTGATTTTTAAATAAAAAAAATTGGAACCAAACACTAGCTAAATTACCGTTGTTAATTGTTAAACAATTTCGCACCGTCGCACTCAGGAATCAGGATCGGTGCAAAAGAGTAATTTGGTACCACGCAGTCCACACGCTGAAATTCGTACGGAAACTCCTTCGCTGGGGGAAGAACCATTTTTCTTCATTCCCTCTCCAACATTTAAAATAATCTCTCTCTCTCTCTAACAGGGGGTTCCGCTTAAGTCTGTCGTTCGATTTCTCCATAGATAAATATATAATATATACAGATATTCCTTAATCGATTCGTGCTGCAAAGATGATTAGGTTTTTTCGGGGAAGTAGTTCACCACGGACCCGGTCGCCGTTGCCGGAAACGCCAACTTCACCGCCGAGCAGTATGACTGCTGGACCAGCGAGGCCAATTCGCCTCGTGTACTGTGACGAAAAAGGAAAGTTTCAATTGGATCCGGAGGCGGTGGCAGTGCTTCAGCTCGTGAAGGAACCGGTGGGTGTCGTCTCTGTCTGTGGTCGTGCTCGACAAGGAAAGAGTTTCATATTAAATCAGGTATATCTCTTATTGAAGTGAAGAAATTTGGAGTTCCTTTTAGGGTTTTGATCGGCAAGGGTTTATGGTGCTTTCTTTTATTATAATTCCTTGGTCTTGAAGTTTGGTTACATAATTGGGTTTTTGTTCTTAACTAAATAGCCTTTTTTAAGTTACTAGGGTGGAATAGTGTCATCAAGTCTCGAATAAGCTAGTCTGGTTATAAATAGGTTGCACACTACTATTCTCACTCCCATTCCCCTCTCAGAGCTTCAATCATTGTTTTGGCCTTTTTGTTTGAATTGCATATACTATCCATTATCGCATCCCCTCTCAGAACGATTCTGTATACCAATGATGCATGTGATTATGGATAGTTTATGCAATCCAAGCCTAAAAGGCAAAAACAATAGTCGAAATTGTAAGAGGGGGATAGAAGGGTGTGAGAATAGTAGTGTGCAAAGGTATTATCTTGAATTGCTAAGAGTGTCAGTAGTTTACACCATGTGCCTGGCAGTAGAAGCATTTTTATGGTGACAGTTTTACCTCGATCGGAAGTTAAATGGTGATTGTCAAAACTCGACATGATTTTCTTGGTATTTAGCTAATTTTCACTGCTATTTGTTACTGGGAGTGAGTTTCAGAACCCGAGAAATGTATTTTTCACTCAATTATTTTATAAGGTAGTGTGAGAGTTTATGATGTCAATTGGCACTCCAACTTCCCTTAATTGCGCCGGAATACGTCATTTAGAGCCTATTTCCCATTAGAAATTGCTTCCACTGCCCCTTTCGACAAGGTCATTGTGAACCATAACTTTCTTTACAATTCATTACTTTTCGCACTTTTTAACTACATGTATAATATATTTTCACACACTTTCAGACTAACATACACCAAACAGACTCTACTGCAGTATCTATTTTGGAATTCTTATTAAAAAAAAAAAAAAACTATTTTCGATCTTACATCTGATTTGATGCGATAGCTTCTCTATACTTTTTTGAACTTCAATCTAATTTTAAACTGTATGTTCAAATATTATTTATTCAAAACTCTTTCGCGAAAAAACTGTTAGTGCCAGTCATGTGCTAATAAATTTATTAAATTGTTGTGAGGGGACATAAATGGTGGTTGAATTTATAATGTTGATCTTTTGCGGTGATAGCAATAAATCTGTTGCTACATGGTTGTCTTTTTATTACACCCCATCTTTTCATTCTTAAGTCAGACATTGTTATTTCCAAATTTAAGGATAACTGTTTTTAGATAATAAGTGAGCTGTTCTGTGCATCCATATTGTAGCTTCTTGGCCAGAGTAGTGGATTTCAAGTGGCGTCAACGCATCGTCCGTGTACTAAAGGTCTTTGGTTGTGGAGTGCACCGCTCAGGAGAACTGCTCTCGATGGCACAGAGTACAGTCTTTTACTCTTGGATACTGAAGGAATTGATGCTTATGATCAAACGGTGAGATTCCTGTCTTTCACGTTGATGGTTATTTCAAAATTGTCCTTGATCTTCATATAATACAAAGGTGTACACTTTTTTCACTGTAGCATGGTAAACATATGAGATCACCTTGGTTATTTTTTTTTTAACGTTTCCACTTTAGGTAGTATTTTACATCTATGATATGACCACATTTGAATAGGGAACATTTAGCATTCTTTTCTCTTGATTGTTGAATTAGCAATATTATGATCTGCTATATTTGGACCACATTGTCACACTTAAACATCTTTCATCTTTTATCTTTTGCTTCATGTCCATAGTTTCCTTTTCCTTTTATTACTTTATTTTAATTTCCCCTTGCGTTTCACAGGGAACGTATAGCACACAGATATTTTCTTTGGCGGTCCTCTTGTCTAGCATGTTCATCTACAACCAGGTGTGGAAGGTTTTATAAGAAGCCTTTGCTTATTATCCAGTACTCTGGGTAGATTGTGGGCTGTTTACCTTTATGGTCCAACGGCCTATTGCTTTCTTTGTTTTTGCAATTTCTAGTCGAACATCATGTGATCTACAAATTCTTTAATTCCTAAATTCAGATGGGTGGTATCGATGAGGCTGCACTGGATCGTCTCTCTCTTGTGACTGAGATGACTAAGCATATTCGTGTTAGGGCTTCTGGGGGAAGAGCTACAGCTTCAGAACTTGGGCAATTCTCTCCAATTTTTGTGTGGCTTCTAAGGGTAATAAGATAAACACTTTCCTCTATATGTTCCCCCTTCCTATCTTGATATTGTTCTGTTCTCTTGTTGGTCAGATCTCAACCAACTAGTAGTTGATCTCTGTTTAATCCCCACATCCTAAAATTCAAAAACATTCTTGCAGGATTTTTATTTGGATTTGGTTGAAGATAATCGCAAGATCACTCCACGTGATTACCTAGAGCTTGCTCTAAGGCCGATTCAAGGTGGAGGAAAGGATGTAGCGTCCAAAAATGAGGTTTACTTTGTCCCTTTGTCAAATTTATCAGCCTTCCAGCTTGTTTGACAAAACATTTTACGTTATTCTCAATCAGATCTCACTGCAAAAGAATTAACGTTTTAACATTTCTCCATGAACTTTTGTACCTTTTAACTCCATGATTTCCCAAGAGAGTGCTTCTCTTCCTAAAACACCCTGTCAAACAAGCTCCTGATATTGTGTGATAGTTAATAGACTTTTTTGCAATCATTTTCGATCGATATCATTGTCAATACCTCGATTAATTATCTATGGAAGGTCCCTTGATTGTGTGAAGTCCTAACTTCTGAAACAATACATGACTAGATCCGAGATTCCATTCGCGCTCTTTTCCCAGATAGAGAGTGCTTCCCACTGGTTCGGCCGCTGAGCAATGAAAATGATCTCCAGCGACTTGATCAGATTCCAGTACGTATTTAATGGTTTCGATGTCTTAAAGAAGTGATTAATTGGTTGTTATTTTTGTTGTGGACGATCTTTTGTAGAATCTATGCTGTGAGGGGTAACTCAAGTCATTTTAATATGCAGATGGACAAATTAAGACCGGAGTTTAGATCCGGTTTGGATGCTCTAACGAAATTTGTCTTTGAGAGGACAAGGCCCAAGCAAGTGGGATCAACAGTGATGACAGGACCCATGTTTGCCCGTATTATTCAGTCATTCCTAGATGCTATAAATAATGGTGCAGTTCCCACAATAACCTCTTCATGGCAGGTATATATATTCTTCTCTCGTTCCACTTCTGAAACTAAATGTCTTTGCTTTGGTCAGGTATTTCTTGTTTGTACTTGTGCAAGCACCGGTGGTGGTTTCACCTTCTTCACACGTCACATTCAGTTTCCGGATCCATGTAGCTCTAGATGGACACATTTATGCTCCAATGTAGTTACCCCAGGGATTGTTATTTATACCAGACATGTCTAAGTAGTCACTGTCCTGGGCTTTCAGTAAGCTCCTGAATTTTAATGGAGAACCTGTGAAATTTTAGATAGAACTAATTTTTTGCTCGTAAAATAGTGACGAGATCTAGATATTGAAAATCACTTGTCTGCATGAGATATTTTTGCTTTGCATGTTATGTACAGAAATTTTAGAATGTGATTTTATTTAACTCATGCTTGGGACTACAGTTGCATCTCTAAAATGGATGGGTTTCAGCAGTTATGACGAATGTGTTTTTGAGCTTTTGAACATGGCCCTTGATCCTTGGCCTTGGCACATCGTGGAGTTGAAATTCCAGGAACAGTGCCCTGTTAATGGCATCAGACATTTACTGTCATGTCTCTCTATTTCTTTAGAACATGTTGACTTTATTCGTTGCCTTAAAACCTAATAATTTAAGAGCCACATATGGGGTTAAATATTTAAATATCTATCAATTTCTTGAGGAATTATTTAGTTGTTTGTAGTTATAATTAGAAGCTAATTAGTTAGTTAGTTATAATTGGAAGTTTATTGTCGCAATGACTCCAAATGAATATTGGTTCTGTAGTATCTTTCACTCTCTTATTTTAGATTTTGATCGTTGTCTTCTCCAGAGTGTTGAAGAAGCCGAGTGTCAGAGAGCATATGAGTTGGGCACGGAAGCATACATGTCTGGATTTGACCGTTCCAAGCCTCCTGAGGAAGTAAGCACCGGTTTTTTTTTTTTTGCTTCGATAGCTTTTAGATTATGAATTGGTTCTAATTTGTAAAGCCTTGTAGGCTGCACTGCTAGAGGCACATGACAATGCGGTTCAGAAGTCGCTAGCAACATTTAATGCTACTGCCGTGGGGACTGGTTCAATTAGGCAAAAGTATGAACACCGCTTGCAGCATTTCTTAAAGAAGGCTTTCGAGGTAAACATTTTCTTCTATCTTTTTCAATATTGTTGTGAACCTTGATATATAATCTGAGCTTGAATTTGGGGCACAAACATTTCTTCTGACAATCAACTACTACCTACTGACTTTTTTCTATTTTGTGTTTCCTGTTTCATCCCACCAAAGTAACTGGTCTGTATTGCTGCATTCTTTTTCATCCCGCCGAAGTAACTGGTCTGTATTTCTGCTTTCTGTTTTTGTGAGGATGCTCTTACATTGACTATTAACCCCCTGTTATGGGGGAGGGTAGTGGAAATAGAACACAAAATTTCTCAAATAAGGGACAAAGAATAAACTCTTTCTCTTCATTGGCTGAAGTGAAGCATAGCCGCAGGTCATAGGTAACTGCTGCTGCTAAGTATTCAAAAAGAGGCGTCCTGTCCTTAAGTTGCCGTAACTTAATGAGGTTTATGTGAGGGGTGTGGTTTTAGGTAGTTATTTTATTTGAGATGTGTGGTTTAGGCAGTTCTATAAGTGTGTCAAAACATCTAGTGATGTAAATAAGCCTTACGCCAATTTAATCTTTAACTGTACTAGCAAATGATCGATTACCCATAAGTGATTGAATTTGATTTGTGGAAGAGATTTTATCATCTAGGCCATTGAAATAATTATATCAAACTCATGGCTTTTGGATTCTCTTGTTGAAATAAGACGATCACGTCTAGAGCCCCATAGGAGCTACCTTCGAATATGGCCTGTTAGTAGCTTGGTAATGTTACTGATTTCTGTTGGGTTTGATTGCAGGATATCAAGAGGGATGCTTTCAGAGAGGCTTATCTACAATGTACAAACACCATACAGAACATGGAAAGGGAGCTGAGATCAGCTTGTCATGCTCCTGGTGCAAAAGTAGACAGCATTTTCAAGGTAATCCTTCAAAATCTCTCCTTTTTATCTATTTATTTATTTTTTCCTGTGATGTCTGATTCTTTCTTTAAATTTGTCTATAGATAAGTTGTATGAAACCAGTTGAATAATTATGGAAAAGTAAAATCTATAATGTTTCTACAGGTTCTTGATGAGCTTTTATCGAAATATGAAGCTACTTGTCATGGACCAGAAAAGTGGCGAATAGTATTTATGTTTTTACAACAAAGGTATATATCATATTATTTACGTTTTATGGATTGGATTTGTATTTCGGGCTGAATTTAACAATCTATTTCTCTCCAGCTTGGAAGGTCCAGTTCTTGACCTCATCAAGAAGCAAATAGATCAGATTGGAACAGAAAAGAGTAACCTGGCTTTAAAATGCCGATCAATTGAAGACAAAATGATTTTGCTCAACAAACAACTGGAAGCAAGCGAGAAGTATAAATCTGAATATTTGAATCGCTATGAAGATTCTATCAAGGACAAGAAGAAGCTCGCAGACGATTATATGAGTCGCATAACAAATTTGCAGAGCAAGTGTAGCTCTTTGGAGGAGAGATGCTCAAGCTTATCAAAGACCCTTGATGTAGCAAGGCAAGAATCAATGGATTGGAAAAGGAAATGTGAGCAGGTTTTATCAAAGATGAAGGCTGAGGAAGAGCAGGCCAGTGCGGAGATAACAATGCTCAGGTCCAAGAGTTCTGCTGCTGATGCAAGGCTAGCTGCAGCTAAGGAGAAAGCTCACTCTGCTGAAGAAGAGGCAGAGGAGTGGCAGCGGAAGTACGATGTTGCTGTTAGAGAAGCAAAAAGTGCTCTCGAGAAGGCTGCAAATGTTCAAGACCGTGCAAACAATCAAGCACAAGCAAGAGAATCTGCTCTGAGGGCTGAGTTCTCTGGTGTTCTTGCAGAAAAGGTAAACTATCACACAGCAACCCCCCAACCCTGTGGTGGTGGGTGGGGGCAGGGTTGACTGGTGGCTTTGATGCTGGTTCACGCATTCACCCCTTCTAGTATTTGGGTTCATGTTTGGTGATCTATTTCTTACGTGTTGAATGGCAGGAGAAGGAAATAAAGGATAAGGCATCTAATATTGAGCAGGCTGAGCAGCGGCTGACCACGTTGAGTTTGGAGTTGAAGGTGGCAATTATACTATCCTCCTGTGTGTTTAATATAATTCCTGTGTTTACATTGAACACGTTCCTTACTTCCTTTGAAGTTCACGGGAGTTCGAATTCTGTAGATTTGAACATTTGTTTTGTTGCATAGAATTAAAATAATTGTATCTTAGTAATTATAATGAAATAAGTACTATTCGGTACTGTTTATTGTCTGCAGGCTGCTGACTCAAAGATAGTGAGCTATGATCTGGAAATATCAAGCTTGAAGCTCGAAATTAAGGAGTTGGGCAAAAAGTTAGACAGCGCAAATGCCAGTGCTCAATCATATGAAAGAGAAGCCAGGATGCTGGAACAGGAAAAGCTTCGCCTGGAGCAAAAGTATGAAGCTGAGTTTAATAGATTCGAGGAAGCCCAAGACAGGTGTAAAGCAGCTGAAAGAGAAGCTAAAAGAGCAACCGAGTTGGCTGATAAAGCGAGAGTAGAAGCTGTCACTGCCCAGAAGGAAAAGAGTGAGATTCAACGAATAGCAATGGAACGATTGGCACAAATTGAGAGGTCTGAGAGGCAACTTGAAAGCTTAGAGAGGCAAAAGGCTGACTTAGCTGCTGAAGTAGATAGACATCGAGCTGCTGAAATGGATGCTTTGTCGAGAGTTGCGATGCTTGAGGCCAGAGTTGCAGAACGCCAAAAAGAAATCGACTCTGTTTTGGAATCACACAACCACCAGAGGAAGAATACTGTTCAGGTACTCCAGACTCTCCTGGAGAGCGAGCGCGCCTCACATGCTGAAGCAAACACCAGGGCGGAGCGCTTGTCTGTTCAGTTACAAGATACACAAGCGAGGCTTGATGAACTCTCTCAAGAATTGACTGCTCTGAAATTTAACGAAAAAACATTAGATAGCAAAAGAAACACCGTCTCCCACAGCAAACGAGGTAGGACGGATGACTATGAAATGGGCTTCGACTCTGTTCAGAATACAGATGAAAATGACAGAGTGGCCAGAGGAAACAAGCGGTCGAAGAGCACAACTAGCCCTCTCAAGTTTTCAGCTAGTCCTGATGATGGTGGTTCTGTGTTCAGAATCGATGAACAAACCAGCAGCCAGCAAACTACTACTACAGAGGATTATACCAAGTTTACAGTACCGAGACTAAAGCAGGAGCTTACCAGACACAATTTTGGTGCTGAGCTACTCCAATTGAGGAATCCCAACAAAAAGGACATTCTAGCCCTCTATGAGAAGTGTGTCCTACACAAATCCTAATTTGGATGTCTATATAATCAGAGTAGATGGTAAGTTGTTTGATTGGGTAGATTTTGTGAAGAGTGCGCTTTGGTTTTATTGCAGTGTTTGGATAATGGTTTGGTTTCTTCATTGAGACTTGCGTCTTGTTGCTCTATGGCACGTATATTGTAAGTTTGTAACAAGTGACGGTCAAGTATGTATCTACTAGGAATATTACTTTTAGTGGGCTTGTGCTGTTTGCTGAGTTACCTCTGACGCAGGCAGGGTTATTGATGGATTTACGAAGAGTTCATTTTTTCTGTATCCTTGGCATGTATTTGATGAATGCAAAACTAAAAATATTTGCTTGTTGCTGATTAATTTGTTTTCCCATTATTCCTGTTGCTGATGAATTTGTTTTCCCATTATTCTCTGTTCGCCAATGTTTAACGTTTCCAAAGTGAAGAGAACGAAATTGAACAAAATTGAAGACCAATCTGTGATTTATTGGCAGATTCGATCTCCCACTATAGGGAAGGAGATTATGACCGGATTTATTGGTACGGTTCGTAATTGTCAAGATAAATCTTAATAGATTGAAACTGACAGAGTAGATTCCTCCCCACAATAGGGAGGAGATCATAACTAGATTTATTGGTACAGTTTGTAATTATCAAGATAAATCTAAACAGATTGAAACTGACAAAGTAGATTTGGTGTCTATCGGGTTGAATGCAACATGGCATTATGTGGTGATTTGAACGTAAACTAGTGTTATATTAGAGCATTTTCAATGGGTATGTGAATTGGGGGATATTGTGTGTGAAATGATATACGAGAGGGAGGGAGAGAGAGAGAGAGAGAGAGATTATTTTAATTGGGTGGGAAGAGAGAAATTTGAGGAAAAATAGTGGAAAATAAGAGAGATGATTTCAAAATGAAAAATAAAATAAAATAAAATAATAGTGGAGGATGTATAGATGGATATGTGATTTTAGACGTAGTATGGGAAACGATGAAGAAAAAGTGAGTAAAAAGTGAGTGGAGAAAAAAATGATAAAAAAGATAGACAAGTGAAACCCACTATATTTTTGTTTGTCTCTCTCCCACTAGTACACCTTCACAAGATGTTGTATTGGAGATGTTCTTAGATCGATTGGGTTGTCGTGTAGGGATTTGTCAATACATTTTGATGAAAAAAATCGAAATCGACCGGGTTTTGCTGTTTGAAGTAGAAGCTATTTGAAATTGAAACTAGATCATAAAGCAGTAGAACCCATGGGCTTCATTGTTGAGAATTGTGTGACCACGATTTTTTGAATATTGAAGTGTTACTAAAATAGCCGTGTTTTTATTAAAACTTGAAAATTTTGGCAATAATTTTTTTAGAATAACATTTTCAATAATAATAATAATAATCTATATCTATATATTAATAAAATGAGGTCAATTTCCCGCTCATTCTTTGATTTTTCAGAATTAAATAATTAATATTTTTTTTAAAGTTCCACATAACCCCTAAATATCAACGCTAACTAATTGTCAGTTAAACCTAAATATCAACGCTAACTTCTCTAAAAATCTCAACTTCATCCTAATTGTCAAATGCATTGTAATACGATAATCACATACATTCTTATCTCGAACTTCAAATATACCCAAATGCTCATGGCCTTATATAACAAACCTGTAAATATATGAAGATATAGTATCAAAAGTCAGACATAATCAATCTAATTTGCTCTTGATGGTGGAATTTCCAATAACGAAGCAAGCCTTCTTACCGTAGTCCCAGCTCATCTAAACTTTCGTAGAGCCAATGGTTTTTTCTTTAACATTATTCTATGTTCTATTATATGCAACTATAAATTTTGAAAGGTATTACTTATACCCCCGTGGAATGTATGATACTGATAATGAATATGTGAATAATAAATTTTTAAAATCTAATTATGAAATATAATTAACATACAGATATATTATATAAATGACAATATAGCGAGTTATCCTATTCTTGTTCCTGCTTGGAAACACTTATCCTCAACCCCACCGCATACTCACTTAATCGAGGCCGACCGAAGATGATATAAGAATTGCAACAGGATGAGACTCCTATTCTTTGTCACCGTTCTGTTAGAAAATTCTCATTCCCGTCCACATTCCATCATGATCATTTAATTGGATACTTTGACTGCCAGCAGTAACCCCTGTGCGCGGCGCGGGGGAGACATATCTATTGATACGTGATTCCCATAAATATAAATAGAATAACATTAATTAATAGTGTTAAAAATGATTGCAAAAAAGTCACCACAATCTAGAACATTACATGATTTAGGTAACACAAATTCAAATTTTGTAAGAATTTTGACAGAGTTTCACTTGTATTTCGGATAATTCCATCATGCAAATATCAATAATTTAGGTATTTATTTACTGTTTAGCAATATAATTAATTTTAATTAATTTTTTATTTAATATTTTATCACACAACAATTAAATTTTGGCAGAAATTTTTAGTTTTAATTAATCTTTATTTTTTAATTAATTTTATTTTAAAAATAATTAATTATATCTAAAATTAATTAAAGTGTCCAATTTTTTTTAATTTTAATGTTACACGTTTCTTTCAATTTCTATTTAAAAAATGAAATAATTTAAATTTTTCCTCACATCGAAATTAAATCCTTACGAAATTCATAATTTTAATTATTTTTTTCTTCACTAATTATTTGTAAAAATAATTAAGGGTTATTTTCATAAAATCTCCAAATATTTCGAGTTTGTAACAATTGCAATCACATCCCCTTTTTCCAATGTGGAACCCCCAAATTTGTAGATCAAGTGTCACTAGATCCCCCATTGATCGATTCCATTCAATTCAACATTAGATTAACTTTTTGTTATTTTCTGCACTAAAGTTTGGGGTAAAACTTGAAACAATATTTTATTTCACAATTTTAAATCTTTTTAAACTTCACAAATTTTAATATTAATTTACAATTTAGCTCTAAATCTTGTTCAACATTACAATTTTAACTTTATTTTACCATTTAGTCCTTTTTTTTTTGTTTACAATTTCAACATTTTTTAAAAAAAATTGGCGGAGATGACCCATAAATTTTGTGATTGCTCAGAAATTGGTATGAAATAAAAAAAGGTAGCACTGCATTACTTTCGTTGAATTTCGTTGAATTAATTAATTGATACTAACTTTATTTGGGCTGCAACTAATTATATTGAATTTATTTGACACCTATTAGATAATTTTTATCGATAATTGTCAACAGAATAACATTTCTTCATATTAATATCTAATTTCTCAGACTTTTCCTTAGCATTTGAGATGTGTATATTTCAATTTTAACTAACAGTTAATTATAAATATAATTATTTTATCTCTATAAAATTTTAGTAGAAATTTATCATTGTAAAACCTATACCGAATATAAATAAATAATAAAATAAGATAAAAAAATTAAAATTAAAAATTAAAAACCTCGAACATGACGGCGATTTTGTCGCCAAGCAACCAGAGGAAAGCCTCTAGGCTTGAGATTGCTTGTTATACCAGCAGATCGAGTGGTTTTCCTTCTGATGGGTTTTCATTCAGATTTGTTGATCAGCAATAAGCTAATTTTACCATTAGCAATTAGCTAGTTGTACCAGGTAATGGTACAATTAGTAGGTTGTCGCCTACCGACGACTTCGCCTGTACCCAACAAAGCCAGGGAAAAGCTACTTGGATTATCGTTGGTGGGGTAGGTGTTGTTGGATTTGGTTAGAGGTTGGGTTTGGTGTAGCTGGTGTGGGGTTGGTTTTTGTTTATTTTTTATTATTTTTTAAGTTTGTTTTAATTATATTTAATTATTTTTCTATATTCGGATTATTTTTTATAGTGATATATTTTTACTGAAATTTTATAGATTACATTTATTATTAACTGTTGGTTGAAATCAAAATATGCATGTGTTTAATTCTAAATAATTTGTTTGAAAAATTATGATATTAATGCAATTAGATTCTACTATGTTGAAAATGGTCGATAAAAATTATTTAATCGGTATCAAGTAAATTCGATAAAATTAATTATAGACTAAATGAATTAGTATCAAATTAATTAATTTGATGAAATTAATATCATGCTACTTTTTTTTTTATTTCGCATCAATTTCGCAGCAACCGTATAATTTATGGACCATTTCCACCAATCTTCCAAAAATAATGTTGAATTAAAAAATTTAGGACTAAATTGAATGTTAGAATTGTCAAGTTTAAAAAGATTTAGGACTAAATTGTACAATGTTAAACTCTGTGAAGTTTAAAAAGATTTAAAATTTTGAAATAAAAATTAACAAATTATTAATGAAAAAATTCCCGTTAATAATTTAAAAGAGTGTGTTTACTGAATTTAGTGGCACAAAGAATTAATGATAAAATAATATAGAGGAATATAGAGGAAAATGATGAGTTAAGAATAAAAAAGTTAAAAAAAGGAAGGATCCAAAGTAATGTTAGAAAGCATATATGAAGGAATATAGAGGAAAATATAATGAATAAAAAAATCAAAAAATTAGAAATGGAAGGGTGCAAAGGCGGGAAAGAAAGTCTCTTTTTATATATATATAGATTATTATAGTGGCAAATTTAAATTTAACCACAATATTAAACACAAAGCTAGCATATGCCATCAATTCGAACTAACATTTTTAGTTTCATGAAAAGTATTGTGAATGATAGGGAAACTTAACGAAATGAAAATGAGATATGTTTTTCGATTTGAATATTGGTATTGAGATTCAGTGTATGATTCTCCTATTCTTTTTGGTTGTTGAATATGAAGCAACAAATTTATTTTAATATTTATTATTGTAACAACCAAATTAATTATGTGGACATTTAACATTTGTGAAATAATTACAATGTACAAAATTGAGCGCTTAAATGAAATATTAAAAATAAAAACATACTAATATGTATATATACATTTCCAAATTTCAACTATTACCTTCTACTTTAATTAAAATAATTACTTCCTACGAATATTATATTATCCTTGAAAATAACCATTTTCATATATATGAAATTCTCTACATAACCATTTCCATGTCTATTCTAGAAGTTGTAATCACCATTAATTTCTTCAATGATGCACAATGATGAAATTTAGGGTGTGTTTGATTGAGAGTTGTAAAACATTTACATGTAAAATATTTACCTGCTAAATAAAAAAACCACCTCCCCCCCCCCAAGAAAACATTTACATGCAATTGGTCAAAATCGTGCTTCAAATGATTGTACCTTGCAAAATCAATTCCATTCACAACTTGCAATCAAACAGCCAAAATGTAAAATGGATTGCACGATTTGACATTTACCTGTAAACCAATTGCCAATGGAACTCCTATACCTTCCATCCTACAAAGATAGTCCACATTTTATTATCACATAGATTGAGAAAACTCAATTAATATTCTTAGAAATGTACAATTTAATAACATTTTTCCTAATATACCCATTTAATTATTACTCCCTCGGTCTCAAATATAAAGACCTCTATCATTTTTCACATGGCTTAAGACTTTCATTGGAAATGTAAATAATCCAAGTATTTTTCCTACTTTATCTCTATTAATGAATTTAAAATTATTGGAAGTAACAAATAACTTTAAAATGCATCCATTTAATGAGGGCATAAAAGTAAAAAAGTATAAAGGAGCCTATATAATTGGGACAAACTCAAATGGAATAAAGGCTTATATAATTGGGACGGAGGGAGTCTAATTATTTATTTGTTAATTTCAATAAACATTAAATATAGATATGTAAGGAAACTAAAAATTCATTAAGGAAAGACGATGGCTAAATGCACCTAGCTCTTTCCTAAATACACCCATTTTTTCCAATTTCCAAAAATGCCCCCAATATATATATAAAAAAATTTGTTCGCTCCACATGGAGCGAACACAATTAAAATAAATAAAAAAAAGGAAAGAATGAAATAATGACGGATAAAAATTTTTTGCTATCATTTTTATAACTACTTTAACGAGTAATTTCAAAAATTTTTCAATTTTTTGCACCCCTCAATTTTTTTTTTTTTTTATACTTGTATTCAACACTAACTGAATAAAGATAATTACTATATCATAAAAAAAATTCAAAATTAGTCATCAAAGTGGTTACAAAAAACTCAAAGAAACTTCGAAATCGGTCGTCAAAGTAGTTTTAAAAAATTTGAATTTTTTAATAATTGTATTCAACACTAGTTGGATAAAATCGATTACTCTATCATAAAAAAACTGAAATTCATCGTCAAAGTGGTTGTAAAAAAGTTAAAGAAATTTCAAAATTAGTCGTCAAAGTGGTTTCAAAAACTTTGAACAAAAAATTATAACAGAGATTGCATCCATGAACGAAAAATCAGATAATAATTATTGATTTTTGCTTCAATTTTTTTAAAACTCTTGTTCGATGCATTCATAGCGAACGAGCTTTTGCTTGTTCGCTATGAATGCAGTGAACAAGCTTTTGTTTATTCGCTGTGAACACGGCGAGCTTTTGCCTGTTCGCTATATTTACGGAGAACAATTAAAAAAACAAAGAAAAAAAGAGAAGAATCGTGGGTGCACATGGGTATATTAGTGTTTTTATTTATTTACTTTTAGATGGGTGCACTCAGCAAAATGCTGGGTGCATTTAGCCACACCCTTACGGAAATTTGACTACCATTTTTGGAAGGACAAAATATGAATAGTGGACTATGTTTGTAGGATGGGGGAGTAATTTATTGCCATCGTTATTACTCTTTAAATTTCACAATTATCCAAATTCCTGAGAGTAATCCACATCTACAGTCTTATTTAAAATATTATGTCCCTAATTGAATCATTTTTTCTTTATTCTTAGATTTTTTAAGAAAAAAGGTTTCTAATTATTGCATAGTGTAATTATTTTGGATAATTTGTAATTAGTTGATCATTTAATGAAAAATTCTTTACAATTTCAATATCAAAAGCTTAATCATAAATGATTTAATGAAATACTTTCTCGAGTACATATATAACACAATCATTTTTATTGAATTTGTTTTTTAAGAAAAAATGATAAGATATTCAATATTTTATCATGTCATACAACATGCATAGCACGTTTAATAAACTAGTCATTATCACTAGTCACTAATATATAAAGGGGTGGATAATCGGAAACTTTTGATTTCCCTATATATATATATATATATATATATATATATATATATTATAATTCCTAATTCATCCCCACTCATTTATTGATTAAAAAAACTCTTCATTTTCCTATTAATTTCTTTTCTTTCTTTTTTTTCTGTCTTTATTCCTCGCTTTCATCTTTTTATTTTGAAAAAAAATCAACACCATAGTTAAGTGAAAAGTATGCAATATGGATGTTAAATCAAATGTCTCAATTCGAAGTGTAATACAAGCTCTCTTTCAAAGGCTAATTATGAACATACAAATTACAATTTTTTATAGGCACTAGAGGCTATGGGTAAAAGTTAGTCTTTATGTTTTGTTTTTTCAATTAAAAACTCAAACTATGATATTTCATTTTATTAAGTCCAAATTATATTTGTAATTTATCAATTTAGTCCCTAAAGTTATTTTAATCCTTTTATTTTTATATTCATATGTCTACCTTATTTGGTGTTTTTATTTTTTGATTTGATTGTGTGGCATTTTATATGAGGACGTAAAACAACAAATTAGGTTAAATGGTACATTCTGAGGTCACTACACATTTTACTAATAGATGTAGCTGTTGATGCTCAAAATAGTAATAAACACTTAAGCACCAACTTTTAGAGTGATTATTGACTGAAGAGGTAAATATCGAGAAAAGCCATATATTGGCTGAGCTAGACCTGGTCGGGCCATTACAAAAAGATTGTTTTGTTTTCTACCGGTATCATCATCCCTATTTAAAGTACATTTTTCTTAGGCGGTTATAGTGCCATTATGACCTGACCGCCCTATACCTAGACCAGGCGTGATGTTTGCCGTCGTAACTTGTGTTGCTACCTTTTGCGTTAATAGTGCTGAAGTTATATTGGGTACAGGTGACGTCAAGCTGTCAAAAGGTACCTGGGATGACCTAGGTTGTCGGATCCCTACCTCGGCTATAGCGTGTCACGGAAGTGTTCGACTTGGAATGTATAACAGGCCCCATCCAACCTGAACTCACATCGGTATGATGTCAGCAGGATGGCAACCTAAAACAATGTTGGTCAGTGGTCTAGCACTTTCCGAATTGTGCATACTATGTACTCGGATTATCTAGGTTTTTTTCCACATCAGCAGGGTGCCAACAATTGTTGCCAGTGCCGACGTCAACCATTGCGGCAGAGGTCGACACTCATCTTGAAATGATGTGTCATGCAAGCGCCACGTGGTCCTGACATCTTGACGCGTGTCAAGCGGTAGCTGGAAGTAGGCACGACGCTTTGTTTCTTGCGATTGGTTGTTTATAAATAGTGCTTCATTTTTCCAAAATCTCCTTCGTACCTTCTCTAAGTATAAGAAACATCTTCTCAAGCTGAAGTCCACTTCATATAATGAACTGGCCTTCAACCCATTGCCGTCCTGTAATCTTTTAAGGTAAAGAACCCGACCTCTCTAAAAACCATGTCTTCCAACTCTAATAATGATGTTCGCGACTACGGCCATGGCAACGATCCCGAATCCGACCGGACTCTCACTCCAACTGGTTCTCCCAGTCTAGAAGAGATTTTCGATGTTGAGCCTATTGCTATGGTTCAGATGGTTACAGAGTACGCTGACCTAAACATCGCTGCGCACTAGGCAGCATCACCACATCATGCCTATTGATAAGTATTTTAATGGTGTTTATTTTATAGATTTAGTTGTGTTTAGTGTGTTCTATCGTGCTTAATTGTGCCTAATTTTAATTGCTTTTATGTAAAAAAATCAACATGGATCAAGTGCATTAAAAGAAAGGATGAGAAAAAAGTGAATTTGGAAGAGTTTAGGATCAACACGTGAAAAGGATTAAAGTTGGAGGACTAAAATCGCAAAATATGGAAGAATTATATATGGTATGACAAGCTCCACCCACAAAAATACAATGTGCGCCGCAAGTATTGAAGAAACAACCCATCAAATGTTATGTAGGCCGCAAAAATAAAAGTGTGGCGGCAAAAGTGAAATTGCGGCCGTGGGAAAATAAGTTGCGGCCGCACAATTGAAGTTGCGGCCACAGGAAAAAAAGTTACGACCGCAACTTTTCGTCTTCAGCAACTTGCGAATTTCCAGAATTTGTTTCCTAAATGGATTTTGCCTTATTCGTGTGCATGACTTTGGGCATCTTTTGAAGACCTAATGGGGGCTATAAATAGGTGTTTGAGAGACATAATTAGAGAGCTTCCGGAGAGGATTTTGGAGAGCAAAAACACACCACAACCAAGCAAATTGGAGAGATTTACATGGTTTTGGAAGAGGGTCAAGACGGGAATTGATGCTTGGTGCAAGATCTACTCTCTGTTCTTGTTTCTTCTTGTAAATCCGGTGATGAACTCCTTTAATTCTTTTATTTCTTTACTTTTTAGCATGAACAACTAATCTCTTAGTTCAGATGAATGATGTAATTTAGATTGATGATCTAATTTGAACTCTCAATTTCTTGGGCTTTCATTATTACGTGTTGATTTTACTACTACATTTAATACATGATTTACTTGATCACTAAATCATTGATTTGTGAATTCTAATCAGCCGAGAGGTGAGTTAGACATTTAGACCATGTAGTAAAATCTGACAATTTACATAAGAGCTAAAAATTGCCTTTTCTAATTGTTGTGGTCCCACGTGACAGGTGGATATATGTGAACTCCTTTATTGGTTAATGTATTTAATTAAGATTTATTCAGACTATACATAGAGATATGGTAGATGACTTAATTAAATAAGATTGATTTGAACTCCAAAGAGGTAAATTAAATCAATTTCGTGAATTCGATCTAACACAACTTGAGATTAGAAATTGAGAGGCGAAATCGAATAGGATATTCTTTAATGCATTTAATTTAATAACTCTTTATTATTTTGCAATTTATTTTTGTGTTATTTACAATTTGCACTAAATTACCAAAACTCCAATCTTTACACTTTTGTTGCTTTTGTTTCATTGATTATTTTTGCTGTGATTAGTTTAAGTCGATATAGAGAAAATTAGTCCTCGTGGGAACGATAATCCAGACTCACAAAGTCCAATTTATTACTTTTGTGGCGGTATCGTACACTTGCGATTATTTTTACCAACACCTATCTATCTCACCTGGCCGATCAGGAATATTCAATACACTGTTGACCCAAGGGTCAAGTTTGTGAAGCCCGTCGAGCAGGGCGGCCAACCCCCCTGCAGATCATGTTTCCATAAACCAGGCCACGCTTGAGGCCAGAGTTTGGCGCCTGTTCCCTAGGGCGGTGAAGGTGTGCTTGAAAGAAGAGGGAGCTGGTTCTATGCAGCTGACGCCGAACACATGGAAGACCTTGATCGACATGATGGTGCTGTGGTACAAACACGGACTAAAGGACTTCACGGCCTAGGAGTTCAATAACCTATATAGTTTCAAGGGAAACGGGATGGACTCTGGGTGGTGTCGTCATGGTTAGAATGCCGGACTCAGTGAAGGGTTGGAAGCAAAATTGGTTTTCGGTGACGGGCTGCTCGAGAGCCCAGACAACCCGAACAATGAAGTTCTTGTCCCCGTTTCCTACCACCAGCTCTGTAAGTATTGCCATTGATTTTTCTCAGTCATTTCAGGCTGATCTTAACTCCTTTTTGTGTAGAATACAACGACATAGTTCCAGACACAGACCGGGCAGAGTGAGTACGATTGTTAGGTCCCAGAGAAAACACGCTCGGACTAACTGATTACTGAAGAAAACATTTATAGTGTCAGACTTATGAGAGCCTGAAAAAGCACTCCTTCCTCGTTGTTAGGTATATATTTTTGTTTTGTTTGTCTTTGAGATCATCCTGACTAGAATCTCTACACAGGTCAATCGTCGACTCAGTTTGGGATGAGAGGATCCCACCGTGATGCTCCCCTCTACCTAAGTGCCCCCGAATTGAAGTAGCAAATCATCCGTCCTCAGTTTTCCACCGTGATACCTGCTCTCCTAAGCCCCCAAACATAGGGCCGGAAGAGGGCTCAGCACCGGTCCGAGCCCTGGTCAAACAAGCCTGGGCAAAGGGCCCATCATTCCATTGAAGACTCCCTATCTTGTGACAAATTCAAAGAAAGAGGAAGAGTTCACCTTTACCAAGGAAAGTCTGCCGAAGCTGTTCCAGGATTTCATGCAGTCTGAGTTTCCACTCTGGGTATTGGATGGATCATCGACCCTTTCGCCGTCAGCGAAGAGCAACGCCGTGGTGCGGGGCAGGGACTGGACCCCAATGCATTAGTACTACTTCTCCAAGCTGGACTCGGAGGACAATGCCATCACTGCGATGGTTCATTGGGCCAGGCTCTACTCCACATGATCAAAAGTGCAGAGAAGTCGAGGGCCAATACTCGGTACCTACAACAAAAGTGTCAAGGAAGGCGATGCCACCTTGGCCAAGCCGAAGTTGAACATGGAGCAAACTCAGGAGAAGCTAAAGGAGAGGTTTAAGGACTACAAGGAAAAGGTCAAGTCTTTGGAGGACAAAAAGGTGGTCCTTTCTAACGAGAACGCGTAACTCTGAGCTCAAGTCTTTGGAGGACGAGAAGGTACTATCTCGGCAAGATGTCATTCATGAGTTCAAGTAGTTTGATGAATACAATGACGTACTGAACTTTAGTATGTCAATGTCATCGAGGACCTACTATAGGACGTTGTGAAGGCTCACCCAGAGTTAGTGATGGCAGAAAAATCCGATCCGATCCGAATCCGATGAATACCAGATTCGAATGGAGCGATTTTTTTCCGATCCGACGATCCATGGATCATTGATCCGTGGATCGGCCGATCCGAAACGGATTTGGATTTGGAGCGAATCAGGCTTAATCCGATCCGATCCAATCCGAATTGATTTTATTTTTTATTTTTTATTTTTATTTTTATTTATTTTTATTATTTTTTATTTTTTTATAAAAATTTATACCAATATGGATCATATTTGGATTTTTTTCTTGATCCGATCCGATCCGGTTCGATCCGATCCGAATCCGATCCGAGGAATTTGGATTTGGATTTGGATTTGGATCGGAGTGATTGATTTGGATTTAGATTTGGATTAGGCCGATCCGATCCGAACCCGATCCATTGCCAACACTACCCAGAGTGGAATGTCGGCTTTCTTTACACGGAGATCAGGAAGCTCAAAGAATAGTACGGCCTGAAGGAGAAGGGTGGCAATTAACATTTCTCTTTTTTTTTTTTTGTTATGTTGGAGATACTGAATGTTATGTACTGAATATTGGCGAAGGTCGATTAACCGAACTGGGTTTATTTTGATTTGTAATTCAATTTATGTTATGACTTTAGTTCATATTTTCCTTTATTTGTTGTTGAATTCGCCTTTCTTTACACACATGTTTTATCATATATTCCAATCTTAAACGCGTGTTTTTAATTGCTAACTTTGAGTGCCACCATGGTGGACTTTTCCTCGGACCGAGTCGCATAGATCGGTTCTATTAGTGGTGGATCCACTGTGGTGCTCCATAGTTGACCGATCAAAAATGATGGCCAATTTTTAAACAATTAAGGCTCTACCATAGTGGACCTTTCCCCAGTTTGGGTCACTTAGATCTGTTTTATTAAGGGATGGATCCAGCCTGGGAGTCCATAGTTGACCGATCTAAAATGATAGCCAATTTGTAAACAATTTAAGGCTCGTCATGGTAGACGTGTCCTTGGATCGAATTGCTTAGATCGATTTTATTAGAGGGTGGATCCACCGTGGTGGTCCATAATCGGTGCCATCCTAATGGGTTGGTCTGTCAAATTGGGTATTTAATAAATTCAAGGAAACTTAATTCACCCATGATGTGCTAAGTTACAGACTTGCAACAGTACCCACTTCATTAAGTAGTACTTTTCAAGTGTTCTAGGTTCCACGGATGCGATAGTTCGACCCCTTCTGTAGTGCTAATCTGATAAGACCCAATTCCCAAAACCTTGGTGACCACGTAAGGTTTTTTCTCTATTTTCGCTAGTGCTCCAGTGGCCTGGTCCCTTGCAGCTAGGAATACTTTCCTCAGCACCGTGTCACCGACCTAGAAACACCTTTTCCTGACCTTTTTTCTGAAGTATTTCATGTTGCGACGCTTATACAGTTTGGTGCGTAGGTTGACGTCCAAGCATTTTTCCTCTACCAGGTCAAGGTTGAGCTTGAGGCCCTGGCTATTGGGATGTTCTGAGAAGTATCGAGTTTAGATGGAAGGTATTTCCATCTCATCCGGAATTACTACCTCCATACCTTAGGGGAGGAAGAAGGGAGTTTCCCCGGTGCTAGTCCAGCAAGTGGTTTTGTAAGACCAGCATGAACCTAGGTTGATGACCATCCATATAGAGGGTCTAGTGTGCAATATCGGTACTGGAATTAGAAGAAGCTAGACTGAATTCCAACACGAAGTCTGCAAGGGGCCTTTGGTGGCCAACCTAAGAAGGAAGGAGATGTCGAACTGTCCGAGCTCTACTGCCCATTTAATCAGATTTCTCGATCTGCTCAGCCTTTGGAGTACCTAGCAGAGTGGATAGTTGGTGATAACATCTATGGTGTGCTAAAGGAAATAAGGCTTGAGTTTTCGGGAAATCATTACCAAAGCAATGGCCAACTTCTCCATCGGGTTGAAGCTCTTTTGGGGATTGACTAGGGACTTACTCGTGTAATGCATAAAGTACTAAATACCCTCCTCCACACAGACGAGGACTGAACTGGATGCGTGGGCTGAGACTGATAGGTAAATTGACAAGGTCTTTTCTGGTTTTGCCTTTCACAATAGGGATAGTTGAGTCAAGCTCCTCTTTAGTTCCCCGAAGGCGTCCTGGCACTCCATGTTCCACCTGAAGTCCTTCACTTTCTTGAGGGCCTCAAAAAAAGGTCAACACTTATCAGTGGCTTTCGACACGAATCAATTCAGGGTGGCTATTCGACCAGTGAGGCTCTGTACTTCCTTGATCGTTGTCGGAGGTCGCATCTTGAGAACAGCTCGGAATTTCTCCAGGTTGGCCTCAATTCCCCAACATTTCACCATGCAACCCAAAATTTTCCCTACTCAACTCGAAAGGCGCACTTTGCTAGGTTCAGTTTCATTCCGTATTTCTTTAATATGTCAAACATTTCATGCAAGTGCTGGATGTGATTGACCGCCCTCGAGCTGTTCACCAACATATCGTCCACATAAACTTCCATGGTCTTTCCAATCTATTTCGAGAACATCTTGTTCACCAAATGTTGGTGGGTTGGCCCTACGTTTTTTAGGCCAAATGGCATTACCTGATAGTAGTAAAAGCCTCAGTCAATTATGAACGCTGTATGTTCTTGGTCTGGTAGGTGCATGGGTATCTGGTTGTACCCTGAATACGCATCCATCATGTTGAGGAACTCGTGGCCTGCCGTGGCGTCCACCATTTTATCTATGCAAGGTAGAGGAATGAGTCTTTAGGACTGGCTTTGTTTAGATCCGTGAAATCTATGCACTCTACGCCCCATTACTCTTTTTCATGAGAGCCGAATTGACGACCTAGGTTGATCAGGAATTTCATGACATAGTAATATATGGACATTGAGGCCTTGAGCTCACAGAGCAGGGGGTAACCCAGGATTGCGTTGTAGTTATTTGGTATGTCCATCACAATAAACGTGGCCATAATTGCGTGTCAGCAAGGGCCCTCTCCAAGCTCTACCATTATAGTGATTTGCTAATAGGTTTGACCAAATGCCGGGTTATTCTGGCTACAAGTCCGAAAAGGCATGGGCTGAGGTGTCATTCATCCAACCCCATGCAGATCAATGTTCTTATGATCAATAGGTTAACGGCGCATCCATTATCGACCAGAGTCCTGTATATGTTTATTCTGTACACCACCATGCTGATTATAAGAGCGTCGTGATAAGGGTGTACTGCATGGATAGAGCCGACCTCCAAAAAGATGATCTCATTTGCTGGCTAGCAAAGATCGATGATCTTTGGAGGCTGCTCAAGGATTGGTTTGTCCCGGCTCTCTGCCTCATCGGCATACATTGCTGATAACTAGTGGAGACTTCCCTCGCCATCATTTTCTGTTGATTTCTTGACCCTGTGAAGTGTTCGTTTCCAATGACCAAGGTGTGAGCTTCGTTGCGAGGTACCGGGGATGGAGGTGACCAATTAACCTATTATGACCCCCCGACCTATGATAGCGGCAGTATTTGGACTTGTTCAAATTCGATGATGGGGCGTTCATTGGGATCAGAGGGAGCAGTATCCCCCGCTACTTGAAACGCATCAAAACACCTTCTAGATTCATACTAGGAACATGGAACCTCTAGAACCTTCCCACTGAGGTCGGGAAGCGTCCCAGCCATGACCTTCCTAGTATTGAGATAAGCAGGTTTAGTGTTGTGCTGTCTCCTTGGGTCTCGCTTTTTCTGCCGTTCCCTTGTGGAGCTTGTTTTCCAGGTGTCCAGATGCTTCCTCAGTGCCAATATGGCATTCAAGCCTGAAAAGGAAGTCGTGGTAAATTTTCGAATTGGTCTCATGATGGACCACCAAAGATGTGACCTGTGGCGGAGACCAGATAAGGCTTACACAAGAGCGGTTTCATTGAAGATATTGCCTATCTGTATGAATCAATCATTGAGTTGCTGAACGTAGCTCTTCAATGACTCATCCGTTCTTTGTTTCACGTATATGAGTCTTTGCTTCCGTGTGAATCGTAAAAGGGATCCCATGAATGCTACTTGGAATCTGGTAGAAAAGTCCTCCCAGGTCTTGATTAAGTGTGGTGGAAGCTTCTTGCAACATTTCATGGCCTTATCCCCCAAAGTCAAGTAGAAGACCTTGCATAGGGTCGCATCCCTGACTCCCTATAGTTCCATGAAGGCCGTGTATCGATCTACGTGTCCAACAGGGTCATTAACTCCGTCGTAGATCCCCTATTGTGGTGATTCAAGCTTGGGAAGCATCGGTTCTGCCTGGATTTTCAAACTTAATGGGGAGTCCTTCTTTGCATTCACTGGGGAGTTGGGAGCCTTTGTGGCTTCGTTTGATTCCAATTCAGCAACCCTCTTACGGAGGAGTTCCACTCGATTGGAGGGGGCGGATGGCCTTAACTTTCCCTTTGATCTTCAACAGGTGGCCTCATCGTCTCCTACGAGCCTAGCCTATCGAAAACACTTTTGGATCTCCCTGATGACCTTGACTTTGATGGAGCCTCAGTTCTGCCAGGGATGGAGGTCCATACTGCCTCTCTGGTACGATCGAAATCCAAGTTATGTTAGGCATGGTGCCAACTTGATAGCCCATTTGCCGGTTGCCTCCATCCGCTTCTTTCTGGGGTTGCATTGGAGATTGTCCATAGCGTAGACGAAGTGATCCAGTCTCCTCATTATCTGCACTGTAGTCACTCTTCATCGGCATGAGCAGCCACTCCAGAGGCTTGTCCCGGATCAAGTCGCAGCGTATATTCTGCACTAGTGGATACAGTTCTCCCTTCCATTGGAGTTCGCAAAGTGTGGCTTTGAGCCATGCTACGTGTTTTATGAGGAATGTTCGAGTAGAGAACTGTACATAGATTTTGAAGGGGAATGCCCTCCTTCTAGCGTCAATTGTTGGTGCTAAACATGGTAATCACCACGTAAGTACCAACTTTTAGAGTGATTGTTGACTCATTACGGAAATGTCAGGAAAAACCATATATTGGCTGAGCTCGACCTGGTCAGGCTATTATAGAGAGATTGTTCTGTTTTCTACCGGGGCCCTATTTAAATTACAATTTTCTTGGGCGATTATAGTGCAATCATAACCTGACTGGCCTATACTTAGACCAGGCGTGATGATTGCCGGCATAACTTGTGTTGCCATCTTTTGCACTAATGGTGCTGACGTTATGTCGGGCACAGGTGACATCAAGTTGTCAAAAAGCACATAGGATGACCGCTGTTGTTGAATCCCCACCTCGGCTATATCTTGTTGCGAAAGTGTCCGACCTGGAATGCATAGACATGAGACAATGTTGGTCATCGACCTCGTACTTTTCGAACCGGCTCTCACCCCTTTCCCTAACAAGGCTCTTCTGATGCTTTCCGACCTGGAACCCTGTGGTCGAACTTTACATACTATGTACCCAAATTATCTGGGTTTTTTTCCCACGGCAGCAGGGTGTCAACAGTAGCCAATTGAAAAAAAGTGAGATGAAGCAAAAGTTTCAAAATTTTGATGCTTTCTTTAATGTTAACCTCTTGCAATCAATGAGGATGTAATAAAATTACTTTCTAAAATTACATTTTACTCAAAGAGTAAACATGGTGAATCCAATACTTTATTGTTCTTTGTATATTCATTCTTAACTTAACTTATTGCAGGCAAAATGACCATAAAATACAGCCCAGTGCTATTTCCTACCCACTAACTCTAATACATCTTATTTTTGTCCATTAACTACAATATTTTATAATTTTACCATTAAATCTAATGCAATTATTCATGAAAATTTTACCCTCATTGCCAATTGATAGTGAATTTCTTCTCTCTCGCCCCTCTCGATCTCTCTATCTTTCTTCCACTTTGCTCTCTCTCTCTCTCTCTCTCTCTCCATCTTGGATCTCCCTATTCTCCGAGTCTTTTCCCCAAATCACCAATTGTAGAAGAAGCTAATTGTTTGAAGCTAGGCTTTTCCGCGGCGAATACGAATATTGAGACTGATAGATCTGATAATTTTGATGAATTCGAGATAATAGAATTCAATGCTATTGAGCTATTGGTGGAGCATGCTCATTTTTGTGAAATTTGCGGAAAAAGATTCAAATGCAAAAGTAATTATTGCGGTAAAGGATTCAAACACCTCCAATTTCTCGATATGGATTTGCCAAACATTCTTCCGTCACCATTATTGCGGTGGCACGTGAAAGATATAACACGGTTGGGAAGCTGGGAAATCGATGGAATTGGTATTTGCAGAGAAGGAAAAGAGGATAGAGAAAGTGAATTGAATCCTCCAATAGTGAATTGCGGCGTACTAGCCATTGACGCCGTTCCTTTTTTCTCTTAATTTTGTTTTTTAACCTCTTTCTCTTGCCAATGTCTCGAACTCACAAAGTGTACTTGTGCACATGATTTCCGAGAGGACAATTTACACAAAGTCATGTTATTTATATCTACTAATTGCATTTTTGTGGCAACTGCATTGACAGATCTTTACTTTTGTCGATATTTTTTGGTGATAAAGATTGCATGGCAATTGGCATAGGCAGGTCCTAAGTTTTGTCACTGTTTGTTGATGATAAAGATCAATTTTCAAGTAATAATCTGTGATGAGTTTTTCATTACATATCGTGTTATTTTGTACTAATATTATGAATTTGATTGTCTTGAGTTAGAATTGTGGTGTTCTCACGAATTAATGGATGAGGTTAAAATTGTGATGTTTTAATTTTTTTGGTTATAATTACTAGGGTAGGTAATATTATTACCAAAATAGGTAATAATATTACTAGGGTGGTAATCTAGTTTACTTGTGGTGGTATTCAAGAAAGTGTGTGTAATTTAAATTACCACCCCTAATAATATGGAGAGTGTGCTGTAAACACAAATTCCTCTTGTATTAATAAAAATAATACCTTAGAATTGTTACAAATTGAGAATTTATAAATTAACAATGGACTATCTATTGACTGCAAAAAATGTTAAATCCTTAATTAACGATCTGCTGGTGAAGATCGAGGCCACGTGGCTTGAATCCAGAGTGCCAATGTTTTTTTTTTACTTGATTTTAACCTTCATAGAAGACTGTTCCACAAAGCCTTGAACTTGACTTTGATTTTAGATCTAAAAAAGACTGTGTTTTTCAAACTTTTGATTAGAGTTTTGAATCCGACTTTGATTTTGAAGAAGACTTTATTCTTCAAAACCCTAATCTCGCCTTGAATTTGACTTCGAATTGGATAAAAATGTGGTCTCCAAAACTTTGTTCTAATCTTGGACTTGGTTTTGAATTACAAAAGACTTTGTTCTATAATCCCTTGCTTTGATATTGGATTTGGCTTTGAATTAGAGAAGACTTTGTTCTCTAATCCTTTGTTTTTTTTCCTTGATTTTATTTTGATTTGGAAAGGATTTGGTTTTCCAAATCGTTGATTTGAGCTTTAGGTTTAAGACGATTTTGATCTTCTTGAATGCTTTTGATTTGAGAGAGTTTGTTCTCTCAATTGTTAGAGAATTTCTAAACTTTGCACTTCGGGTGTTTCTTCTCTCCTTCTTCCATTTTTTTCGAAATGAACTTAAGGGTTCGATTTATAGAGAAATTTGGATAGGTCTATTACCAACAACCCATTTAATTTGAATAATTACAATAACAAATCCTTAATTATCCAAATTAAACAATTTAATTAAATATAATATACTCCAGTTATACTTAATCAATTAAATTGGCGTAAAAAGTAGGATGGGCCTTGTTGGGTATTCTCAATTGGGTTTAGTGGACATTTGGGAGTTAGGATTTAATGGGCCAACCGAAGTCAACCTGATCTATTGAATTAAACGATCAATTAATTAAAAATTTAAAATTGACCCGGTCTAGAATACTAAAAAAAAATTAGTCTCTATAAATGCTCCCTCAAGATTTATTTATTTATTTATTGACAAATAAATAGATAAATCTTAAACTAAAATTTGAAATTTGATTAAAAAACATGTCAAATTTTCTTTTAATATTGAAGTTTGTTCAAGATAAAAAGAGTTTTTTTTTAATCTTGAATTTCGCTCAAAATAAAATATTTTTTTAATCTTGAATTTAGCTCAAGATAAAAGATTTTTAATCTCGAAATATGGCTCAAGATTACAGTTTTTAACTTTGGATTTGAAGTTGAAACTTGATTGGAATTTGAAATTAGCCAAATTATTGGTTTTTAAGATTTTTGGACAAATCCGTTAAGTCACCAAACAAACCCATACAACTTGACCAACAATGAATTTGCATATGGATTAGTGTTTTACTAAATTTTCTTTTTATTTTTCTTTTTTTTTGTTTATCTACAAATTTGTTGGGTCCAAAGTCCAAACAAGTCTTATGTCTATCAACTTTCGAGTTCTAAGTTTGCCAATTTTTTTTCTTTTCCCTTTTTTTTTACTTTTTTTTTTTAAGATGAGTCTATCATGTTTTACAATTCATGTACAATTCAACTTTGTGTTGTGTATCGCCACAAGAAATTTTAGATTTGGATGACACTTGATGATAGAGTTTTATTAGGATTAGATAACGCTGGTCATAAATTGATCTCACCTTAATCAACCTTAATCAAGAGAGATACAAATTTATACAACATGAGAGAGCAAGCAAATTTTACTTCTTGCACATTGTTCCCCCGAGTCGTCATTTGATTCTTTGCGAGAAGAAGACATAGGAGTGGACCAAAGACTTTGGCAGAAGGTAAAGAAAAGTATTACCATCTTCTTCCTTTATCAGTATGCACATGAATATGAAGGGGTAAAAACAAAAGAATAAGTCGAAGAACATGCTAGCTTGTAGAATATATTTCCTCCATAAACCCGGATCTATCGTGTTGGATCATCAAGAATATATACAAACCAAAACGGAAGCGTACCTGAATCAGCCATTGCTTGCAATATTGGAATTCTATGGTTTTGATCTTCAAAGTCAACAAGCGGCTCTTTATTTCTCTCTGATGATGGAGAGTCATAAAAGAATGAACAAAACGCTTGTGAACTGGGGACCATAACCGTATATATACATATATACAACGGCCCGTTAACCTAATTCAGCCCCATCATAGAATTAGGAACCCTGTGCCTAGTATCTACACATATAAAGCCCACACTTTAATTGATGCATAAAAGCCCAATATACGAAACCTTATTAGATCACTTTAAACGGGCTTAACCAAATACGATAGCCTTTAATTTAATACACAATAATTACATATATCAGCCCACATGTTCGATTAAAACCTTACAATCTCCCACTTGGGCTATATATGTCACCTTATAATTGTGTACAACCTTATGAGTACTCAAAATTTTGTTATCATTACCGAATGCATCCCCAAACAATCCGGTTCATCAATTATATCAATTTAGGATCAAAGCGGTCTTCGTTACACTTAGATAGGTAACTAAACCCATCAATGGTCACATATATCAATATAATTGAACGACATGGATCAAGTATGGATGTGTAGCATGGAAATTTCACGCAGCGTGATCTAAAACATGCCTATTTCCAACTAGTCCACCTTTATACCTTAGTGAGATCGTTTCAAACGAGTTCAAAGATAACAACAAAAACAAAACTTTATAACCGAAATAATTGTATCCATAAACTTTATCTAAAGCGACAGTGTCTGTGTCTAATATGAAAAGCATAAAAACACAGACTCCCACTGAAACTATACACCCTCAAGGGACATCACACCCATATGAGCAGTGTGCTCGTGAAAGACCTTGGGTGTCAGTCCCTTAGTGAACAGATCCGCAATCATGGAGTTTGTTCCAATATGCTGTATTGACACCTGCTCACTCTGAACTCTTTCTTTAACAGCTAGAAACTTGATCTCTATATGTTTTGACTTCGTTGAGCTCCTATTGTTATTGGAATATAGCACTGCAGATTTATTGTCACAAAATAGCTTAAGTGGTCTTTCGATACTACTCACAACACGCAACCCAGTGACAAAATTTCGCAGCCATATTCCATGATTTGATGCCTCATAACACGCTATAAACTCCGCTTCCATGGTGGAAGTAGCTATCAGTGTTTGCTTGACACTCTTCCAGGAAATAGCACCTCCAGCAAGCCGGTAGATATAGCCCGAAGTAGATCTCCTACTATTTTGGCATCCCACGAAATCGGAGTCAGAATAACCAACAATCTCCAACTGATCCGATCTCCTATATGTGAGCATGTAATCCTTTGTTCTCTGTAAGTACCTCATGACCCGTTTGCTTGCTTTCCAATGATCCATTCCCGGGTTACTTAAATACCTCCCTAACATCCCAACAATGTACGCAATATCTGGACGCGTACAAACCTGAGCATACATCAGACTCCCTACAGCTGATGAATAAGGAATCTTCCGCATCTCTTCAATTTCCAAGTCATTTTTGGGGCATTGACTTAAACTGAACTTGTCTCCTTTAGCCACAGGGGTATCACCTGGTTTACAATCCTGCATGCCAAACCTTTTAAGTACCCTTTCGATGTAGCTCTTTTGTGATAATCCAAGAATACCCCGAGAGCGATCTTGATGTATCTGGATTCCTAATACAAAAGAGGCATTACCAAGGTCTTTCATCTCAAAATGCTTTGCTAGAAATCTCTTGGTTTCGTGCAATAGGCCTGCATCATTGCTGGCAAGCAGTATGTCATCGACATATAAAACCAGAAAGATATACTTACTCCCACTGAACCTACGGTATATACAATCATCGACCAGATTCATCTCAAAACCGAATGAGGTGATCACCTGATGAAATTTGTAATACCATTGTCGAGACGCCTGCTTGAGTCCATAGATGGATTTCTTTAATTTGCAAACCATTTGCTTCGCATCACCTGATACAAAGTTTTCTGGCTGCACCATATAAATCGTCTCATCAATGTCACCATTGAGGAACGCTGTCTTAACATCCATCTGATGTAACTCAAGATCAAAATATGCCACTAATGCCATTATAACCCTGAAAGAGTCTTTCGAGGAAACCGGAGAGAAAGTCTCTTTATAATCGATGCCTTCTTTCTGTGTAAAGCCCTTCGCGACAAGACGAGCTTTATACCTCTCTACATTGCCTTTCGAATCCCTCTTGGTCTTAAATATCCATTTGCAACCAATGGGTTTCGCACCTTCTGGCAATGGAACGAGGTCCCATACGTCGTTGTCTTTCATAGGCTTTATCTCTTCATTCATGGCATCGAGCCACTTTTGAGAGTTAGAACTTTCCATGGCTTGACGGAAGTTGATTGGATCATCTTCCACCACTCCAACGTCAACCTCATGTTCTTGGAGAAATGCAATATAATCATCTGAAATTGCACTTCTCCTCTTTCTAGTGGATCTTCTTAATGGCATGGGTTCTTGAGGTTGTAGAGTTTGTTCTCCTGGAGACAACATGACATTGTCTTGATCCGGAGTTGCTTCTTGAACAACGTCAGGGATAGGAACCTGATCCTGATCATTGTCAGTGGCAATTGGAGGAATTTCAACATATTCCTCCTCAAAGACAAAGTCTGCAACCCTTTCTCCCCCCGCAAACTCAACATCCTCAAAGAACCGAGCATTCCCTGTCTCAAAATTTGTCTTAGTTGTGGGATCATAAACCTTGTAGCCCCTGGACCGTTCAGAATATCCAATAAAATAGCAACTAACAGTCCTTGCATCCAATTTCTTTTCATTTGGCCTATAAGGCCTTGCCTCAGCTGGACACCCCCAAATGTGTAAGTGCTTCAAACTAGGCTTCTTACCCATCCAAAGCTCATATGGGGTTTTATCAATTGCCTTAGTTGGAACTCTGTTGAGTATATATGCTGCGGTTTTTAATGCTTCTCCCCAGAGTGATTCTGGCAAGGTAGAACGAGTGATCATATTCCTCACCATGTCCTTAAGCGTTCTATTTCGTCTTTCAGCAACACCATTCACAGTGGGTGAACCAGGCATGGTGTACTGTGGGACAATACCGCATTCCTCTAGGAATTTAGCGAATGGTCCTGGACGTTGTTCACCTGAACCGTCATATCTACCATAGTATTCACCACCACGGTCAGATCTGACGCTTTTAATCCTTTTGCTGAGTTGGTTCTCAACTTCAGCTTCAAAATTTTTAAACACGTCCAAGGATTGTGATTTTTCATGAATGAGATATATATAGCCATATCGTGAAAAGTCGTCTATGAACATTATGAAATATTGTTGACCATTCCAATAAGCCATAGGGAACGGTCCACAAATATCCGTATGTATAAATTCTAAGACGTCTGAAGTCCTATTGGCTTGATATCTCCTTTTATTGGTTTGTTTTCCCTTTATACAGTTAACACACATGTCAAAATCTATAAAATCAAGGGGATCGAGAATTTGGTCGAACACAAGTCTCTCAATTCTCCTTTTGGAGATGTGACCTAATCTCTTGTGCCACAATGAGGCCGAATTCTCACAGGTTAATTTACGCTTTACACCTCGAGTACTTATATGCAAGGATTCATTAAAGGAGGCAATTGTATCAATTAAATAAAGATTATCGTAACTTGACAGAGAACCGAAACCAACCAATTTTGAATCATGAAACAAGCTAAATTTTCCATTCCCAAATGAACAAGAATAACCAAATTTGTCCAAAGCAGAAATAGAAATCAAATTTCGTCTAAAAGACGGCACAATGAATGTCTCATCAAGATCCAAATAAAATCCAGTTCTTAACAATAATCTAAATTTTCCTATTGCCTCTACTTCCACCGTCTTTCCATCGCTAACATAGATGGATCTTTCACCATCACTTGGTTTTCGGCTACTCAAGCAGCCCTTTCTTTGCACGCCATGCGTGATAGTTGGTGCAATTCTTCTTTCTGTGACCTGCAGCTCCACAGAAGAAACAACCAACCTCAGTTGGTTCCTTATGTTGCTTCTTCTGTGGTGCCGTAACCGCAGCTTCCTTATCAGTTTTCCTTTTCTTGATCCTTTTGTCCTTTAGGTGGTGGCTATGTGAGCACTTTCTGTTCTGTCTTGCCTCAATCTCTCCTCTTCCTGGACACAATGGGAGATGAGCTCATTAAGGGACCATGGGTCCTTTTGACAGTTATAGCTCACCTCGAATTGAATGAATTGTGCCGGAAGGGATATCAGAACTAAGTGCACCAAAAAGCTTTCAGATAGCTCTAACTTGAGTGCCCTTAGTTTTGAAGCAGTGTGAGACATTTCCATAATGTACTCCCGGATGTTTCCTTTTCCTTTATACCTCATTGAGAGAAGGTTAGCCAAAAGTGTACTAGTTTCAGCCTTTTCATTCTTGGCAAACCTCTTCTCGAGATCCTCAAGGAAACCCTTAGCCGTAGTCACCTGATCGGACATGGTGCCCCGAAATGCTTCTGGAATAGCACGCTTCATGACCATTAGACTTATGTGGTTCGATCGTTCCCACCTTTCCATCTCCATCTTATCATCAGAGGTACTGTAACGCCCCGCCCAGTTCCACATACGTATACGTCATAAATGACGTCATATCAGAGCGCGCCGTGCACGTAACATAAACATAGGCCACCTTCGGGCCCGTGCACATCATTCTTTTCGTTTTCTTCGTTTCATAACATTATGGAACTAGACATGCGTCCATCATTGATTTATACACAAAACCCTAAATTCCTTTCTTTCAAACATATAACGTAAAGCTAGGGTTTCGATTTTCATTACGTACCACAAGATCTTTTAATTCCCTTTCCCCATCACGCACCACATCATAGCATCTAGCGACCTTTCGCCAACTCTCCACGCACAGCACCTTCAAAACATAGCACGTATACACATAATGAGTCATAAAGACTCAGTGGATAATAGATGCAATGCAATGCATGTCACACGTTTACTTTGGGCCCCAATTACAAATCATGTGAATACTTGGCGCTGTTCATTCGTTAGCTAGGCCTTATCTTTCATACGGGGCGTAGATCCCGCTTTTCTTTACATACGGGGCGCAGATCCCCCGACTGACCACGTCATAATGGGACTTAGATTCCCCATATGGCCAGTTTACATTCATATGTAAACACATGATTGGTAACTGTGTTCACACACATATGCTCGTGATACGTTTACATAAACATTACCTCTTTATGCCTTGTTCCTTTCACATCATCATCATTCATACGTGACATAAAATAAGGCCTCACACGCGTAGTGAAGCATAAACATCCCGTACATTTCATAACATAACATCATGTATTCGTGCATTTGGACGTTAACACATTACTTCACATAATGTCACAACCTTCGTACATATGATATCCATACACAAAATGTTCACGTTGGTTCATATAATCACACGCTACATATCTTCGTCACATAACACGCATAATACTTCGTATTGAACCACGTAACCATACATGAATGGCAAGCTTATCATTTCTTCCTATACATAGCTTCATTTCCTTTGTTCATTACATATGTAACATAGCTACTTCCATATCTCCTATAGCCACATAAGTCATAGAAGTTGGCATGAAGGTCACATAAACATATACACATCATCATCATATCATGTCATAACCAAAGATCAAGGCCAAGGAACCCTAACATGCTCCTAAGCTATCTAATCATCATGATCATTCCATATCTTGTATCAATCAAGTATAAACATGCAAATACATCATAAAACATGGAAAGCAACCATTACCCACCATAAATGAAGCATACACAAGCATTGAGATCATCTTCTTCCTTCTTCCCTTTCTTTCCCTCTTCTTCCTCTTTCCTTTTTTCCTTCTTCCTCCTTGTAATCATAGATTACATATGCATTGCATAAATCATAGGGAGTGTTTGGGATGATCACATGGGTGTTTGGGGGTCTTGGAAGGGTTTTAGGAGCCTTAGAACCGAGCTTGTGTGAATAGTACCCAAGAAATGGCAATAATCTTCTAAAATAACATTTCTGCCGACTTAAAATTACGGCCGTAACTTTGACATTTACGGCCGTAACCCTTGACTTACGCCAGAACTCCAAAATACTTACGGTCGTAACCCCGCCTCGCAATTCCATCTCTTCCTTGTTCAACTTACTAGTAGATTCGTGCCTTCATACCGTAACTTGAATAATACGGCCGTATCTCTGAATAATACTACCGTAATTTGCTCTCTGAAACTTTTGGTACTTTTCCACTGTGACCCATTTACGGCCGTAACCTTAGACCCTTACGGCCGTAACCTTACTTTTACGGCCGTAATCCTTACATTTATGGCCGTAATTTCAGTTCTGCTGAAATTTCCCATTTTCATCATTTCGAAGGCCATTTTGCATTCCGGGGCATATCTTGTACTTCAAAGCATATCGTGAACATAAATATACACGTATATCATGCCGAAACATCATCATGTCATCGCATATCATATACGGAATCATATACGGACTGATATACAGTTTCACATACGGTTTTCGGGATGAATTTGGGCGGGTCATTACAGGTACTCTTATCAGTAAGTGCACCAGGTTGATCGACCCGCAAAGCAAGGTCCAGATCCATGACTCCGAGAAAAATCAATACGTTCTCTTGCCATGCTTTGAAATTCGTGCCATTAAGCATTGGAATGGAATTGATGTTAGTAGAGATATTAGAAGCAGAACCTGAAACTGAATAGAGAACAATTAAAATGGCTCACATGAATGTTTTTAGTATGCAAATAATAATTTTGAAACAGCGGTAGGGCCCATCACGAGATGCCTAGCACAACATCAATATTTAATCTTTCGATAGAAATATCGATTTGTAAGTAGCACTCTTGGTGTAGTGATCAAACACCGGCAATAAGACATTTCAATCAATAAACCTTTCTTTGGACCGATTTATTGATCACACGTTAAACCAAATAATTGCTACATGATTATCACCACAGGTGCGTATGTAATTCAGCCAAATATTGACCTTCCTTTGGGCCGATCAATATTCACACGAATTATACACACACAAATACCTTTTAATATTCTAAGTTAATTAATTTCCACAATAAAGGTTGCTTTGGCAACATGTTGCTTCAATGAATTCACTTTCGAATATTATACCTCTTCAAAAGAGTCCTTAGTACCAAAAATTTGAGAAGAAATAATCAATTTGCATACTTAAGCCTTCTGGAAACCTTAAGGGTCTAATAAGTTAATAATTCAGAACTTTGGGGGTCAAAATTAAGAATTTTGAAACTTTAGGGGCCCGAAATTGCAATTTTAAAAAACTTTATTGGCCAAAAATTAAAAATTCAATACTTTGAGGACCAATTTAATTAATTTTAAAACTTTGGGGACTACAATTGCAAAATTTGAAACTTAAACGGCCCAAAATGGAATAATTTTCAAACTTTAGGGACTGAATTATTAAATCTTATAACTTATAGGGGTCAAATCAATAATTTTAAAACTGCAGGGACTGAAATGAACGAATTTGAAGGCTATTGGGGACTTAAAACAACGGATTTAAAATCCTAGGGACTGGGACCGCCGAAAGGAAGTTGACCGGCTTTGCTAATACGCACCACTAAACTACAGGGACCTGGAGTGCAAATAACGTAAAAAGACGGAAATTGCAACTAAGGTCCTCGGATTTGTCTAATTCCTAGCCGAGGTCCCTGTGTCCATAGGCGATGAAACCCTAGTCTCTAGGTCGACTTTCGCCGCTGTAATCTCCGGCGAAGACAGCGGCAGCCACTGCCGACGACCGGAGTCCGAAAATCCCTTTTTTTTTTCTTTCTTAAATCCGCAGTTAAGAGAACTCGATCCGAGAAAAGGAAAAGGGATTCGAGTGGAAAGAATGTGATTCGAACATGGTGATTGCCATATACATAAACGTATAACCAATAGATATATACACAATCCCAATCTGTATTTACACGCATATATTCATACAATGGTTTTCAAGAGGGATTCGAATTCGACTGGATCCATGGAAAACATGATTTCATAATTCAAACACGCGAAGGCATGGAGTTTTATGCATACATATATACATACTGCAGTTCACGTATAGCCTTAAATATCCAGATTCAGATCAAAACAATTTCATATATATGGCAATAAACATGCATGTATGTATTTTGCATATACGTGTACTGAATCAGTTTGAATTTTGCCCATACATAAGGAATTGACAAAGAATTGATTGAGGTAATCATTCCACATGAATTGTACAATTTCAGATTCAATACATGTAATCACATGAACTCATATGTATGTACGTATCACGAAGGAAAAGAAACTTTAGTTACCATAGTTTTATTCCCAATAATCCAACAACGATAATGGCTCTGATACCACTTGTAGAATATATTTCCTCCATAAACCCGGATCTATCGTGTTGGATCATCAAGAATATATACAAACCAAAACGGAAGCGTACCTGAATCAGCCATTGCTTGCAATATTGGAATTCTATGGTTGTGATCTTCCAAGTCAGCAAGCGGCTCTTTATTTCTCTCTGATGATGGAGAGTCATAAAAGAATGAACAAACGCTTGTGACCTGGGAACCATAACCGTATATATACATATATACAATGACTCGTTAATCTAATTCAGCCCCATCATAGAATTAGGAACCCTGAGCCTAGTATCTACACATATAAAGCCCACACTTTAATTGATGCATAAAAGCCCAATATACGAAACCTTATTAGATCACTTTAAATGGGCTTAACCAAATACGATAGCCTTTAATTTAATACACAATAATTACATATATCAGCCCACATGTTCGATTAAAACCTTACAGTGCCACCACTATTCATCTTATGGAATTTTTTATTTCCTTGTCTTTTTTGGGTTGCCTCTGTTTTATTTTATCATGGGAACAAAGGAGGCAAAGAGAAACTAACACTTTAAGAAGAATTTGTGCCTTTGCCGCATGGTTGAATCTTTTAAGCTTTTATCATTTGTGCTTTTTTTTTTTGGTCGAACAAAGAACACGGCAAAGATTCAGCTGCCTTTTCCTTAAAAAATTAAAAATAAAAATTCAGAATTGAGAATGAGGCAAAAAGCATCATTCTTTGACTTTTCAATTTTTTTTTGTTTATAAAACTTAATTGCTTCACATCACCATGGCCCCCGTTCTTCTACAACTTTTAATAAATTTTTACACATTTTAACACATTCACATCAAAAGTCAAACCAATTACATCCACATATTTTCTGGGACCCACTGTACTACATAAATCTCCACCACTCAATCTCACTCATTCTCTCTCCTATTTCACATCAAAACTCATAAATACTCACAAATACACATACACTAACAAGGCTGATATCCTTTTTTGTCTTAAGAAATTTTGATTTCTTTTTCTCCCATTTTTCTGTTTCGTTGGGGTTTTTTTTTTGTATTGAATTTTTTTTATTTCTTGGTTGAGTATAAGTGTCATGGAAAAGTCCAAAGTGTTTTGGTTTTATTGTCAAACAAGGAACAAACAGGATAATAATTAGTCACCATTTTTTTTACTTTGAAAACTAGTAAGACAAGTAGAAGGGAATGGCAATACATTCTACCATGTTCCTTTTTTCTTTATTGTTCCCTTCTTTTTCCTTTTTTTAAGTTTGAAATTTGATTGTGGGTCTTTTGAAATTTTGTCTTTGATTTGTAGGATTTTTGAGGTGGACCAAAGAAAATTGGAGATTTTGATTCCAACTTAATTGGCCCAAAATTTTGAGCAGGTCGAGACACTTTTAAGTTTAAAACCTATTGCAAAATAAGGACTAATCCTTTAAAAGTCCAATACTCTTAACGTAAAGGACCAAGGTTTAGTTCCTTTCCTTTTTTTTTAAGAAACCTTGAAATAATTTACCTTGACAATCAAAGACCCTTCCTTTAACAATCCAAAACATTTAGCATTGAGGATTAAGGGTTGGTTCTTTTACCTTTTTTAAAATTAAAAGAGAGAGAGAGAGAGAGAGAGAGAGAGAGAGAGAGAGAAATTTGAAATGCCATATTTTGATGATCAACGATTAGCCCTTTAAACAATCCGAGATATTTACTGTCAAGGATTAAGGGTTAACTCTTTTACTCTTTAAAAAAAATAATAAAAAATAAATTTGTAACGTCTTGCTTTGAGGACCAAGTACCAGTCCTTTTCCGAGTTCGAGGCATTTGGTGCCAAGTACCGAAGTCTGGTTCTTTTTTCTTCAAAAGGAAAATTTTCAGATCCCTTATTTGAAAATCAAGGATAAGTCCTTTCAAAAGTCTAAGGCATTTAATGTCAAGGACCAAGGGCTTAGTTTAAATACATAATTTGATTAAAAATATGGATCAAAATCTTGAAACTGATTTTTAACAAGTAACCCAAAAAAAAAAAAAAAATCAATAGTTTAACACATTTCCTTTGCATAACAAGTCAAATGTTGGAAAAGTTTCAAAATTTCTTTTTATTCCTCTCACAATGGGAAACGTAATTTAAATCATAAAACCATTTAAATAATATTTCATCCTCAATTGAAGGCCAAAGAAAACATCATAATGTTGTCTTAACATATGCTCAAAACGTTCTCACTTATCAAACAAGTAATTTAAATAAAAATTTTCTAAAACAACCTTATAATAATAATCCTAATGTTAAACAGGCTTTCAAAATCAATTTCTATTTCTTTCGCAGTGGGGAACATGATTCACTTCAAAAGAAATTTAGAACCCCCCACCCCACCCCCTTTTTTGGTAAGCTCATATTCAAATGTTCTCATTCGGACCACTTATATGAGTTCTTCAAAAGAAACTCTCACTCATTCCCAACAATTTCAACCATAAAAATTGTCTTGCACTTAAATCACAACTTTTCCCAAGTCTGCTAACCACATACTCAATCAAATGCACAAAAATTTAATTTTTCCAACCATACAACCTCTATCCTTACCTTTAAAGGTGTCAAATCCTAAAATTTGAATACATTTTGGTTGCAATATCGAAATCCACATCGTACACCCTAAAGTCGCATTACATTCCCAAATCCAAAATCACACACTATAGAATCACTTTTCATGTGGTTAATGCTCGAAATAAAAATTGTCCTATAGTCATCTCTCACATAATTAATCCTCAAAGGAAAAATCATATAGCCTCGAAATTCATTCTTATAAATATTTATATTCTTCAAGAATAAATAAAATTCCATATGGTACAATTTCCTTAACTTCATCATTACACATACTCAACATGATATAGAAGAAATGCCATTAGATTTTGTAATAAATAGCTCTAATTTCAAATCGTATTATTTGAATTCATTCTCCACTAATCAGCCCTTTTAATTCAATAAGACATTTACTAAGAATCGCTCTAACTTTTATTGATCATCCCATAATCAAATAATCTCCATGCTTCGATCTTACTAGTCATTCTCAATATGTAACCCTTAGTAAAACCACAACATGCAGATATAGGGAAATCATAGATATCATCTTAAGAACAAAGTGACATATTCGTGTTTTTCAATAAGTTTTCTTAATCTATAAGCTTTAGTCACATATCGGGTTCTTTTTGGGACAAACGAGTATGAAGTTCGCAAATTCCACCTTATAGCATATTCTCTAACACCAAAATGCAATCAATAAGATACAAGTCTATTTTAGTAGTCAAACTCCATAGCAACACAATTCATCAATCTGAGTAGAAGTGCACAAAATTTAATCCGATCTATAATAGCTACAATCAGTTATAATTGTACACTAAGTTATACTAATGAATATCCTTATTTGTCTTCATTCATCCCCCAAACTTACCAATCTACGAGTATCTAATGTGGCAAAAGCTCAATTCTATCCAAATCAATCCATCATACCATTTAGACAAAGTCTAGTCTAGGGATTTCTAACATCTTTCAACTCATTTCGAGCACTAAAATATTTTGAAAACATTATTTAAATTTATGCTGCATTCATCTCTTGAAAGTTCATGCTTAGGCTCAAACTTAGTAATATAAAATCTCATTTCTTTCAAAATCACATATCTCTCAAGTAAAAGTACTTTACTCTTTCTTTTCTGGATACAAAATCCCTCAACTCAGACACAACTACTTGCAAAACATTTTGATACGGTATCAATCTTAATTCCCATAAAATCGTTCAAAAAGGCTTTCTTGACTTTAAACAAATACAACATTTATAAAACTTTCTATTATTGTATATGTAATAAACTTTTCTCAAAGTGATTATGGCATTCATAAATACTCTTTTCATAAATACTCTTTTCTTGTTGTATCTGAAATAAAAATTTCTCAAAAATTTCTTCTCTATTTCTATTTAAAAATAATTTTCTCGAAAAAAGAACTTTGAAACTCAATAAGTCTTCCTTTAAAATCTAAAAATTCTTTCTTTCTTCACCTCGGAGTCGACGAAGTGAGCGATGGCGAGTTGCATCTTCTTAATTTCCAAAAAGTAACCATTAAATCAATTCTTTTAAAAAAAATCTTTGCAAAATCTACAAGTCTACGAACCTTAGACCCGCTCTGATACCAAGCTATAATGCCTCGAGTTCGAAGAACTCAGAACGTTAGTTTTTTCTTTAAAATATTTTTTATAACAATATTAATATTAATAAATGCGAAAAAATAATAATTATTTAAAATGAAGAAATTTGTTTAAAATAGTGAACAGTTAGAGTATCTCATATTAATTTAATCACTAACAGCTCAAAACATTCGAAATAGCATACTTTTACAATGCAACATTAGTTAAAATGGCAACGGAAAAGAAACTTAATTATTAAATAACTCTGAGTTGCCACCATGCCTTACTACACCTCTGACTCCTCAATCTACAATTTGCTAATTAAATAGAGAAAACATGAGTATTTTAAATACTCAGTTGACCCCGTTCACAATAATTAATACATATTACAAATTAAATGCACATAATCATCCTTCATCATAAAAATATGAATAAGTATGTAATACAAGCTCGTTCATCATCCCTCTTAATCGTGCACGTCATCATAATGTTTAAAATCACGTCGTTATTATTTATTAGGCTAAAAGCGCCTATCATCATAGTGCTAATAAACATGATGTAAGTAGACTTGAAGCCGATCGTCATAGTTACGAAGAAACACGTCCTAAGTGGGCTTGAAACCTATTGTTATAGTGCTGAGTAGCAAGTCATTATATGATATTTATATGCAAGTAATTATAACAAATACCAATTATAAATGCGCACATTTGAAAGATTGTTTTTTTAGAAAAGGAGTCTACCTTAAACATTTCCCCAAGTATTGAGCTTAATAAGTGGCAAGAAATCAATCTTCTATCTGCTCGTACGCCCTGTCTAGTCAATAAGGAGTTTAATTTACGTTAATATACTTAAATATTAAGTATTTATAGATAATATTGAAACTCGTGGACCAAAATTGAAAGACTATAAAGGTTTGGGTGTTGATTTGAATTAAAAGCATTTTGGACTAAATTATAAGATTTTTAAAACATGAAGGACTTAGGTGCAAATAAAGCTTGGTAGTTAACTCAAATAAACAAAGTTGAAGGATTTAAATTGAAATCAATGTTTAGGGGTCAAATTGCAATAATTGAAAGTTAAGGACTTAGAATTAAATAAATTTTAAGGGCTTACTTAAATAAAATAAATAACTTGAGGGACCTTATTTGAAAATATAATTTAGGTGCTAAATTATAGAAATTAAAAGTTGAGACTTAATATTTAAATAAAATATAGGGACCAACTTAAAGCAAATTAAAAGGTTCGCGGACTAAGTTGCAAATTTCCAATTTGAATTATGAAATTTGGGATTAAAATCCCTAAAATTTACATAGGCGTCTCGTTCTCGACTAAGGACAAAAAAAAAATTGAGGAACTAATGGTGGTGCCGGCGGCGAAGGTGGTGGTGGGTGTGGTGGCATTAGTTGTGTGCTTAGGCGAGAGAGAAAAAGGTCGATTAGTGAGGAAGAATGGGGATTTTGGTCTCAAGAAAGAATCAAGCTTTTTCTCCTATTCTTCTCATCCCTTCTTTCTTCCACATCTATTGAATCTCTAGGATGTGTTTTGTGTGAGATTAATGGCGATGGTGGAGAGGTGTGTGTTTTCAAGACTTTATGTGACCATGTAACAACTTAATAGAGGGAAAGGGAGAAGACGTATAGCTAAAGATACAATCTTGGCTACTAGAAGTATATGCTTTCCGCGGGCTTGTGAAGATATGCTTGAAGAAGAATTTAGAGAAATGCTATAGGATAAATAAAAATAAATAGAATTAGACATTACCTATGAATTGTTTGTGTTTTGAAGATACTATAGAACTAAAGAACTGAAATAGAGATTAAAATGAAGAAAAGTTAAGAAATTACCTATTGAATGTTTGTGTTGAAGCTTTTGCAAAGTGTTGTTGGAGATGGATGGACGAATATGAAACTTCTGGTTGTTTTGATAGCATCAAGAACTAGGGTTTAGCTTGTAGGGAAAAAGTCTGAACAAAATATCTAAATGTGAGGAATTAGGATAAGAAAACTAGGGGCGAAACTTTCTTGTTGGACAAGGGAAGGACGTGGACTTTCTTATTGGGCAAAAAAATGAAAGTGGACTTTCTTACTGGACACGAAAATGAAAGTGGGCTTTAATTGGACTTCTAATTGGATTGTCTTGCATTTAGACTTAAATTGAACTTTAAGTTGGGCTTCAAATACAATTGGCCCCTAGTTTGAACTTTAAATTGGATCACCGATTGAAATTGAACCTTAATGAATAAAAAAACTAAAGTTTTAGGACTAAATTGTCAAATTCTAAAGTTTTGGACCAAAATGATAAATTTGAAAATAATTAAATTTATAAATAATTTTCTTATAGTGATTGAATAAAATAATAAATAATATATAATTCGACTAAACGAGCGCAGACTATTAAATTCTTTAGGTGAAGTCATAGCGACATGTTTTGGAATTTTATTTAATTAAATATTTTTATTTATGAAAATTCGCAGTCACAATACTTTTGTTTTACACAAAGAAAATTTGTTTTTAATACCTCATATTGACAATCAAGAGTTAGGCATTTGAAAAGTTTAAAATATTTAGTGTCAAAAACTAAGATCTGACCTTTTTAAAGGAAAGCAATCTTTTTCAAGGTATTTAACAACTAAAGATCAGTTCTTTAAGAGTCCAATAAGTTCAATGTCAAGGACTAAAATCTGATCCTTTTCAAAATTTCTTTAATGAAATCACAAACTTTGGTTTCTCCATTTTTGGAGTGTAAAATCAAAAGAGTTAGATGCTTTTTATTTGAAACTTTTGAAAATTTTGATTTCAATAGTAAATCTCAAAATATATATATATATTTTTTTTGCGAGAATGGCAAAACCGAACAAGATTTATCGTGAGCCGTCTGAGATAAGGGAGACCAAGTATCACAATAAAGTCTATCTTAGTTTCATAGGTATCGATGTGAAGTACTATGGATCACAAGTGTGGGGTGAACTTAGATTCAACATCCAGAAGGTGATGACGCATACTCTTCCTTCCTCTATTTCTGAACATTTGGAAAAGCTTGACATGCCTTCTCTTAGCGAGATGCCTGAGGGCTCAAGCAATGATGCTTCTGTCATTCAAGCAAGTTGTGCCCAGTTTTATGCCTCCATTTGAATCATAACCGCAGTATGGATTTCATCCCACATGCTAATATTGTCGAGAGAATGGCAAAAAGAGAAATACGAGGGGAGAGCACATTAGCGAACCATGGTGAAATTTCTTATCTTTCAAAATTTTGGGAGTGGTCTTTATGGACCGAATGGCTCATTTCCCAAAAAGGAAGGCGAGACCTATCACCCGCTTGTTGGAGCCGCGCCAAGTACTACCATCATCCGAACTCTGCTTATAGAGTTCTTTGTGAGCTTTGGTGCCCGGAGACCAATACCGTTGTGACAGCTAAAGGCAAGATTGGCATTTCCCTTTGCGATATAGGGGAGATCACCAGTCTCTCGACTTTAGAAGAATATTATGAGGAAGTGATCCCGAGCCATGCAAAGTTGACCAATTTATTACTCAAGTCTTGTGAAAATCTATTCATCATTTTCTCAATGATTGTTGACGAGAAATCCTCTAACCATTTTACTCACACTAATTGGATTGAGTTTTTGTTTTGAGAGGACGACTGTGCGCAGAATCCTCGGCAAGCAAAATCATTTAAGGGAGCTATGAATGTAAATCCGTATCACAAAAAGCATAAAGTGGCTACAAAGAAGATTTTACGACCTCATATCCTGGACAAATCGAGGTTGATCACTTCTCGAAATCGAGATCATTGGGATGACATACCCTTTACTTTATCTTGAGAAGAGAGCAATGGGTTGGAGATACAGCTTACCTTTCCCTCTAGATGTCGCTTCATCTTTCTTTCAGGAGATGGGGCCATTAGGCCGAGTACTTTCAAAGGTGTTGCTATGATGGTTGCGGGCTCTACTTACAGTCTCATTCCTCCTTTTTTGGCTAACATTTACAAAGGCTTAACTGCAACTTGCCAAGCCAATTCAGACTTAGACAGCTTACTCAAGGATTCTCGAGGCACTTTCTTTATTCTTGGGCCGCCACTTATTTTACTCATGGCGCTTATTCCCACATTTAGAAAATTTTGGGTCGTCCGACGATCAGAAGGTATGTTGGATCTAGAATGCCATCCAGACATAGGAGATAGAATCAGTCCACTACCAAAATTTGATCCGTGGACAGATGGGTCGGGAAGATTTCTATTGGGATCCAGTGCAACGATCTCCTTTTCATGGTGAACGGAAAGACGAAAACTCAAGATCAAAGGACACATTAGAATTCATGATAAGTATTCATCCAAGCTTTCTTTCTTATCGTCGAGGGTCTTCTCCTTCACTTTTTGAAACATACAATCCACACAGATTTGCTAGACAACAAGGCTTTAGGAAGATGTTGCTGGGTTCTCCTGAAATGAATTCTCGTAGTACCACCACCAACCTCTATCGAACCTGGCTATCATTGACGCAAACAAATACGAGATCCATCTTTCACATTCTAGAGCAAAATGAGGACATAAAAGGTCAAGTCAACAAGGAGTGCCAAGAGTGGTGGGATAGCAAAGTGCTTTCCTTTTTATGGGAGCTACTGTGCATATGTTATCTTCTAGTGAGAGTATTGACTTTTCCATTGTCAAACCTACCCTTGAGCAGTTAGGTAAAGATAGAACTCAGAAGTCGATTGACCCCAACCTTGCCTCGGAAGGAACTTCCAAAGAGAGGAAATTAACCTCTTCCAGCACAGAAAGGGTAAAGAAGATCAAACTCAAGCTTCATTCTAGGGACTCTGGTCAGAACCTACAACAAATGGGTGAGTTGCCAGCAGTCACTCCTGAGGCAAATGCCATGACAGGCGAGGAGAGCTATGGAGATCAGGTTTGCATTTTTTTCCTTTGAAAGTTTTAACTTTGTTACTCCTGCTCTTAATATGATCGATGCTTTAACTTTCAGGTTATCCTTTCTGAGATATGCCATAAGAAGAAGGCAATTGATCCAGGTAAACTTCCAGGCGTGAAGAATCACAACGAAATTGATCCTAAAAGCTTGAAGAAGGACTTGGGCATCCATGATATGCCTTCAAAGGATGAAGGTTCACCCGTGCAGCCTTTAGTACGAATAAGAGGTATACCTTTTTGTTTGTCGTTAGCAAATTTCTTCTCTCTTTTTTTTTTTGTTTACCTTCATCTTTTGACTTAACCTATCCTGTTACTCCTATTTTTTTCTAGATTTTCTAAAAGCCCTGGTGCACATGAGTATTTTCAATGATCCGGACGGTCCATTGGCGGATGCTGATGGAAATAGGGTAATTGAAGCCTTGAAGGATATCCAAGAACCCGACAAGTTGCCGGAGGTTACTTGTGGGACTTCAAGGCAAATCAATATTCATGGAAGGGTTTTGACGTCCGCTTTGGATGATCTCACTGTGGAAGGAAATTCTGATGGTGAAGGTGATGTGGATTCTACCACTTTGGAGACCTCCGTTTCTAAGGCCACCCCAGAAAAGGAAATCGTTTTAGATGAAAAGGAAGTTGCTGCTATTTTGCACAAGAACACTCGTAAGGCGACCCCAACATATTTTTCAATTTCTAGAACTTTACCTCAGATAATTGGAGACTCTCTTCACATGAAGTCTGCTCTATAGAAAGCACCTATCCTGTATGTTCAAGATTTATTTAAAGATGCTTTGGAATATGGCTTTTCGAATCTTCGAAAGTGGTAGAATGAGAACTTTGCTGCTTTCTGTCCAATGATTGCTGGTTCTTTCCAAGCTGACCTCGAACCCTTCATGATTAAGATGGAATCATTTATTGGAAAGGTTGATACTTAATGTTCCACAAGAAACAACAGATGGGGAGTCCAACAAAAGAGGAGAAGGAAGAATGGCTTACCACTTTGAAGTATCAACTCCTTTCAAGTAAGGCTGCATCATCTTCTTTTGAAAAAAAGATCACGGAGCTGAATAATGTGATTGACAAACTCCAGGATCAACCTTAGACCAGCCAAAAGGAAATGACTAAAATTGAAGATTCAATAGCCACATTGGAGCAATTGCCAATTAGGGACACCGACATAGTAGAGTCAATTGATCAACAACGAGGCACCCTTGACGGTGAACTTTGACAATTGATCAATGAAGTTGCATTTTGATGTATTTGAAAACATCATCCTTTTTTTTTAATTGTAATGACTTCGAGTCACACTTTCATTCTTTCATGTGAATAAAGGCATTATATCTTTCTTGCTTTCAATATTGTCTAACATTATAACGCCAAACAAAGTATAAATGATTGAACAATTCTTTTTTTTTTCTAATTTCGTGAGTGAACTTAGATTTATATTTTCCATCCAAGCTATCTCTACGTACCCTTAAAAGAGATCAAGTCAAACGTAGTTCATTACAAATAAATTTATTTATTTTTTATTTTTATTTTTTTTCGAGTTTGTTTTGCCGTTCACATTTTATGCTCTTGTGGGCTAGGAATGGCACAAAGAATTTTTACGAAAAATAGAAAAAAAAAATTAAATTCCTTATGCATAGAAGAGCTTCAAAATTTTTCCATTGGTTGGTCCAATCTGTTATCCATCTTTGTCCACGATCTTATATGCCCCATTGCTGAAGACTTGAGTCACAACATATGGGCCATCCCACTTTGGTTGGAACTTACCCTCTAGCTTCTTCGAAATTATGATTAGGCAACATACGGCAAGTACTAGATCTCCTTCTTGGAAGGATTGCGGTTGTACCTTTTTGTTGAAAGACTGCCAATCGCGCTAAATAGCACTCTAGTTGCATTTGCACCTCTAATCTTTTTTCATCCAAAGCTTCCAATTCTTCCAACCTAAGACGAGCATTTTTCTCAGTGATAAACCCCTCTTGAATGGTCATTTGAATAGATGGAATTTGACACTCCAGTGGGAGCACTGCTTCAACACCATAGACCAAAGCATAAGGTGTAGCTCTTGTTGGGGTTCGAAAAGTGTTGCGATAAGCCCATTATGCTTCTCCAACCCTTTCGTGTCAATCTCTTTTTGACTTAGACACAACCTTCTTCAAAAGATTGCACAATGTCTTGTTAAAAGTTTCGGCCAATCCATTAGTTGGTACATGGTACATGGAGGAGTTTTACTACTTGAAGCCAAACTTAACACAAATTATTTATTTGGCTGTTGCAAAAGGGCTTTCTATTATCAATGATGATATATCGTAGGACTCCATCCCAATAGATAATTTGAATGCGGATAAAATCTGCAACATTTTCTTTCTTCACTTCTCTGAGTGGTATAGCTTCGGCCCACTTAGAGAAATAGTCAATGGTAGCGAGGATGTATGAATGTCTAGCTGAAGACTTGGGGGTTATAGGCCCTATAACGTCGAAACCCCATGCATCGAACGACCATGAGGCTATCATTGGATGCAATGGTTCCGGTGGTTGATGGATGAAATTTGTATGAACTTGGCAAACTTCATATTTCCTTGCACAGCCGATAGAATCCCTACACCATGATCGGCTAGTAATACCCCATTCTTTTGATTCCAAAATAGAGTTTTGGGCCGGACTGATGAGCTCCACATATCCCAGAATGGGCTTCTGTCAAAACACGCAAGGCTAAACTTTCTATCAAAGAAAATGAGTATGGCATGACTTGATCATGAGGAGTTACAAACACAACTCCTGCCCCTGCACTATATCCTTGAGCAGCCCCATCAAAGAATAATCTCCAGGATGGTACAACTTCAGATCAAAAGACTTTTTCATCTCATTGGCCCTCTGGAAATTCCCAATCGGCTGGTATCGGATGATCAGCAAGGAAGTCTACCAAAGCCTGCCCCTTGATTGTTTTATATGGAACAAACCTAATGTCTAATTCCGACAAAAGGAATGCCCATATTCCTATTCTTCCGGAGAGAATAGGCCTTGACATTATGTATTTAAGCGGGTCCACCTTTGAGACCAAGTTGATTATATGTGATAACATATAATCCCTTACTTTCTTAGCAGCAAAAATGGGTGCTAAACACATCTTTTCAATTGGTGAGTAGTTTAACTCACCACCTACAAGAGTTCTACTCAAGTAGTAAAGTGCATTTTCTTTCCCTTCACCATTTACCTATGCAAGGAGTGCACCCAAAGAATTTTCGTGTGCTGAAATATAAAGTGTCAATGGTTTTCCTGGAGCTGGGGCTGCAATACTGGAGAATGGGACAAATATTGCTTTATACTTTGGAAAGCATTTTTACATGCTTCGTCTCATTGAAACAGTATATCCTTCTTCAAGAGTCTGTTGAAAGGATGATAACGTCCAACAAGATTGGATATAAACCTCCGAATGTACGCAAACTTTCCCTGCAGGCTTTTCAACTCATGCAGATCTTTTGGGTCTAGCATATCGATTATATATTGAATTTTGGATTGATCAATCTCAATGCCTCGATGCCATACAATAAAGCCTAGAAATTTTCCTGAAGTGACGCCAAATGCATACTTAAGCGGATTCATCTTTAGTTGGTAGCGTCAAAGTTTTTCAAAAACTTCTTGCAAATCTTGCAAGTGATTTGGCCTCCGCTTTGTTTTGACAACGAGATCGTCTACATAGCATTTAACCTTTTTATGCATCATGTCGTCAAAGACCTTTTGCATTGCATGTTGATATGTTGCCCTACATTCTTTAAGCTAAAGGGCATAATCTTGTAACAAGACACGGGCATGATCTTGTAACAAGACACGCCTTTAGAATTCAAAATATAGTAAGCTCTTCATCTTTTGGGTTCATGTGGATTTGACTGTACCCGGAGAATCTATCCATAAAAGACAAGGCTTCATAACTGGTTGTTGCATCCACCATCAACTCCGTGATCGGCAGTGGAAAATCATTTTTGGGACAAGCCTTGTTTAAATCCCTAAAATCGACATAGATCCGCAGTTGGCTATTTTTCTTATGGATAGGGAGTACGTTAGCAATCCATGTGGGATATTTGACTTCACGTATGCACCCCACTTCAATCAACTTGTTGATTTCAACCTCTATCTGAGGCACTAACTCAGGGTGAAATTTTCTTTGAGGCTATTTTATCGAACGAACACCATATCTTACTGTAAGATGATGTACCGCCAGTTTGGGATCCAACCTAGGCATCTCCTTCTATGACCATGCGAAGACATCTTTATACTCTCATAGCAGACTGGGGTATTCAGATTCCTCTTCTCGGCTAAGGAGAACACTGACAAATATTGGTCTTGGATTTTCTCCAATCCCCAAGTCTAATTGTTTGAGCTCGTATATAGTAGCTTGTCCCCCGTCCTTGAATGTTTGAGGTGCTGGCTCAGGCTCATCAATTGTATCAAAACTCTGAGAATCAGACTCCGAGTCTAAGCCTTCATCAAAAGAAATGCGATTTACTGAGACAACCAGTTCATCATCTCTATCTTCCTGGGTTGAATTACTCTTTCTATTTTTGCACCTTCATCATGGTTGTTGACACTTCAAGCTTTGAGTAGGAGTTTTAACTCCAAGCCAAGAGAACACAGATTATCTCTAGAAGGACCCTGTCCAAGTGAATGTACCTTTGTCGACCTAAGAAAGTAAGGCAGCGCCACCACTTAACCTTTGAAAAATAGATGTTTTACCGTGAGGTTCAGCTGGAATGGAAAACTCAACTTTTAATCTTTCAAATGTCGAAACCCTTGTATTTTCACCTTGGATTCAGTCGAACACTAAGGTTTGTGACTCTTCTTCTTTCTTGTCATCGACCTCAAATATCTGAATCATGATTGGATTTGAAGAGATCTTTTTAACTTTGATGACTTGCTTCGGCGAATTGGGGGCATATCTAAGTCCATACTTTCCATCGAAGGCAAGGCATCCACTGGAGAGAATAAGGTCAAGATCCTCTAATTTGTGGGGTTTTCCCTTTCCATATTCAGCACTTTCCAGAACCTTTTGAGCCTTCACATTATAATGTCCTCTATAGATTTGCTTCGATTTTTCAGTCATCATGGAGCTTGAAGCTTCTTGTGAGGTTGAGACTACCGGTGAACAAACTACGGTTCAGTTCGGGGTATTGAAAGGATCGGGAATCGAATCAAAAATTTCGGTTCGGTTCGGTTCGGTTCCATTTATTCACAAGAACCAAACGGTTTTGGTTATGGTTCGGTTACAGTTTTATTTTGATACTTATTCGGTTTGGACGTCATCATTTGTGTACAATATAATGAAGAAAGTAATGAACGACACAATTTAATATTATATAAATTAAACACTATTGTAACTTATTGGGAAATTCATACTATAAAATTCATGAGTAATGAGAAAGTGCATGAAAGTGCTTCTATAATAATTAATTTAATAGAAAAATACATAGAGATAATTTTTTCAATAGAGGATAAACGGTTTTTGGTTTGGTTTTCGGGCATTGAAAAAGAGCCGTTTAGTTTTCAATTTTCCATCTTTTGGATTTGGTTCGATTGTTGTTTTCAAAATGATCGAACAGTTTCAATTTTTTCAGTTAGGTTTCGGTTCGGGTGGTTCGGTTCCGGTTATTTTGTCCACCCCTAGTTGAGACGGAAAGTTTCGGCATGCCTGAGACGAGTGGCGAAGGGCAAGCTTCTAAACTTTTGAAAAGTTTATGTGGTAAAGGAATTCTTGAAATACTTCGTATTGGAAAGATCAATTCTTTCTTCAACCCATTTGCATCTGCTTTTGGCAACTTGGCAATAGGTTTTTCCTAAAGTGATTTCCCTTTTTGCAGAGCAGAACTACAATCTTTGCTTATGTTGTGCTTAATTTCAAACCCAAATGTAGATAATCCCACTAGCTGAGAATCAACCCCTTCCATGTAAAACTTTACATCTACAAAGTAAGATGCTTCCTTACGGAATGGGTGAGTTTTTGCCACAATAGATTTGACTTCTCCATCTTGGCAATATTTGAAACACTGGTGCCAGGTGGAAGGAACTACTCCATTCTCGTGCAACCAAACTCATCCGAGTAGTAGCTCATACAATGTTTTTGCATCGATAACATGGAAGAGTGCCGAGGATACGAACTCTCCCATACGGATCTTCAAACAGATCATGCCAATGGTTTCTTGACCCTTTTGATTGAACCCTTATATCATCATCTTGCTTTTGGACAAGTCACGCAGGTTGACCCCAATCCCTTTCATTGTGTGGATTGGCATAATATTTATGGCCGACCTACAATCAATCATTATACGATTGATCTTGCAATCATAGACATAACCGCTAATATACAATGGCCTGTTGTGTCGATGAGCACCAAGTTGCAAGTCATCGTCACTGAAGGCAATGGTAGTTGTACAGTCTTGATGAGTTGCAGGCTCATTGGACATAAACAGCTTGTCATGGCACTCTTCAGGGTCAATTAGTGCTGCAATTAGGGCCATGCGGTCATCGAACAAAAATGCGAAATTTCCGCCGACCTTGTGTTGGAAGGAATGTTGTTAAGGAGGAGACTGTTTTCCTCTGCCCTTAAGTCATATTTCAAGACGCTTAATGATCTATTGTCTCCTTTCACGCTGACCACTTGTGTAGCAATGCATTCTTTTTCCAGGATTCAGGAAAAATTCTCCCAAGGTAACTGGTTTTGGAGAGGGTCTTGCTGCAGCCTCTACTTTTCTTGACTTTGCAGCGATTTTTGCCTTGGTTTTTGGCTTTCTTCTTTGATTGATCCTCTTAGCGGCCCTCTTTGTTTTGATAACTGATTATGACGTGGGTGTCATTGGACCTTCTGATGTCTTCTTTTTACGAGGGTCTATGCCCCCTAATCATCATTGGATATCGCATCTTCAACAAGTTTAATTTCTTCACTTAGTGCCCCAGGCGCTTGTGCTGCTAAAGGGGTGGGAAGTGGTTTTTCACCTACAGAACTTTTCTTTCGATACTTGTCTTTCCTGCTAATGAAGGTACACAAACCATCACCGATCTCATCCTCAGTTTCAGATTCAGACTCCCATATATCTAGGTCGTCTGTCACGAGCATGTGGTCTACCCATCTTTAGAAAGATGTCTTCATCAGTGACCTCCCTATTTACCTAGAATTCCACTAGTCTGGCTCCTTTTGGAAGTTGAGGCCCAAACTCGGCTGGAATTGGTGTTGACTTTCCAACACCAAAATTCACGAGGGGGACTTGTTGTACTTTCTTAAAGCAGAATAGGACCGAATGATCCAAATGTGATCATTGAACAATTTGCAGCTTGATTGTCGTCAGTCTCAAATGGGATTTTGTTTTCCTTACCCAGATGAATGATAAGGTCTTTTAAGACTGCTGCGTTGTTGCAGTACACCAAAATTTATTTTATTTTCCTTACTCAATTTCAAAACTACAAATTAATGTAGAAATAGTAAGTAAAGGTCGAACCCACAAGAAACTGGATTTAATTTAGTTGTTTTTATCAATTAAAATATAAAGGGGGGTTTTGTGAAATTTGGATGAAATTCCAAAACTAAATGGCAATTAAAAGATTAATAAAATAAATATCTAGTTCTCAAGGTTCGTTGTGTCAATAACTTCTATTAATCTTTTCTATACAACGTGTTACTATTCCTTCTTCAATTTATCAACTCCAATTAATAAAGAAGATTTGACTAACGAATTTTTCCTTAAGTGTATTAAATTAAAGTGGGCTCTTTAACTTAACATCTAACTATTGGATAACCATAAATAAGTTCTTATGATTTAATGCAATACTACTGCGAAATGAACGAGAAGAATGAGTTGAATTAGATGAATAATTTCACAAACTTGAATTAATGCATCTAAGTTGATTTGTTAATAAATATACACGATATTCATTTGCTACTTTAGCTTAAAATCTAATGACAATTGCGGATCAAAATTCCAATCCTAGTATGTAACTTGAATTTAAAGATTAAATGATTCAATTAGCCAGAGTAAATACAATAATCATATAAACCTAAAACAGGTTGAAAAGCGTAACAAATCAACAAATTGAAGTAGAAGAACAGATAAAACGTCAATGAAGAGTTGGAAAAGATAACAATATGTTAACTGAACACGACGTTCCCCTCGAACTAGATAAAGAAGTATAACTACTCATATTCGTAGGCTAAATACTTTTCAGTGAGTATTCACCATATATGGCCACTGCTATATGATAGATTACACTTTACTATCACAAGTAATATACAAAAAATATAGAAAATAAGTAAATAAATGCTAAGAAATAAATAGAGAAGCTCAATCACTCATGTACGCTGGTTGAATACTTTTTAGTGAGTATTCGCCTTGTATCGCCTTTTCAATATTTGGAAATTATTTTTCTCATACACAAATAATAAAAGAAAGAGAGAAACTAGCGAAGAAATATTCCGCTAACCATATTCACGGCCGAAGTATTGTCGATTGATTATTAGTTACTTAATTTAGGTTTTTACTTCCATCGGAAGATGAGAAACTAAGAGCGTTTAAGCTAGAACTAAGAACAAATAAATAAGAGAATTTTATTGAAGAGAAAATTGGAGAGAATCACTAGTTAATTCTCTCTGCTAAGTTTTTTTTTTTTTTTTGCTCTTTAGAAATGTCACTATTTATAGGCAAAATATTATAGCAAAAAAATTTTAAAAATTATAAAAGTGACATTCCATGAGTCTATTATGGTGTACTCTAGTTGTATTATATCAAAGAAGTCAAATGGTGAGTAAAAATCACATTGGAATCAAGTTAGTACAAGCTTGTCGCAATTTGCCGCAAGTGGACTGCTGACTTAGGCTTGACTCGAGTTATCGCGCGATTCTTCCTGACATGACTCGAGTCGCGCGCGTAGAACGAGGACTAGGCACATTGCGGCGCTAATTAGGGTCATGCTAGGTAGTGCTCGGGCATGGCCGAGCATGACTCGAGTCATGCTCGGCTATGACTCGAGTACTCGAGTCACTCGAATAATTGCACATCTAGTCCCTCAACTTTTAATTGTTATCTATTTTGGTCCTTGAAAAATTGCACCTCAGTCCTTCAATTTTTTGAAAAGTTTCACTTTGGTCCCTAAACTATTGAAAAGTTACACTTTGGTTCTTGTAACTTTTGAAACTTTACAATTTGGTCATTTTCTTCAAATGGTCATAACTTTCACTAGGAAACTCCAATTTGCGATCTAGAAAAAGTGTGAAAATACTCTTTTGATGTTCTTTCACATTGGCACAATAAAAATTGTAATAATAACCTTTCATAAAATTGCATCGGAGGCCCTCCATCATTGATTCGCTTGCATTTTGGTCCCGAAGTTTCCGTTTAGCTTTGTTTTCATCCATTTTGGCTCATTTTGATTCTTTGTGACCGTAAACACAACAATAAAGGAAAAGCACATAAAAATGAATGTATAACACTAATAAAAATACGTAAATATATTAAATAGAAGAGTTAAAAAAGTGTTTTTCTAGCACTTATCAAAGACAAAACATTTCTCCACAAAATGATTGATGGTTCAATGGAATCTATAGTACTTGGGATTATTGACTTGCTCGACCTCGTTTGGTCTCTTTGGTATTGGCAACTCGATTATCTTCTGGTCAAGAAGTTGATCGAAAATTCCGGACACTTCAGAGTCAGAGAAAGGATATTCCTTTTCTACCAATTCCTTTAATAAAGGAAAATTGCCCTTTTGAGCTTTATTCTTACCCTTTTTGTATTCGGGTTTATAAGATAGCTTTAGATTGGCGACCTTGTTCGGCTTTTGGAAGGTGATTTTGCTAGAACTGTAGAGACCGTCATGGCATCTTTTGATTTGCTCGACTTAACATCTTTCTTTATATCTTTCTTTGGTTCCTTTTTATCACGTGGGTCGCTTGGCAAGTACCTTTCGCTCCTTGCAATCTGGATTTCTAGGTCAGGAACATGTGTGGCCAACTCTTCAAAAGAGTGAAGCACATTTGCTTGAAGATTATAAAGTAATTCCCAATGCATGCGAAGCACATTTGCTTGAAGATTATAAAGTAATTCCCAATGCATGTCTTGGACACACATGTCAATTGAAGATGATTTACTGATTTGCTCCTTAAAGCTTAGGACAAGGTTCCTCCAGTGCTCAATGTAACCTACAACTTGTTCATCTTTGCCTTGCTTTGTTCTTGCAAGCTCCAGCAGGCTAACCGTTCGCCAGGAGCTATAGAATTGAGTGAGAAATTCATGCTCAAGTTGGTCCCAACTATCAATGGCCCCAGTAGGAAGATCCTTGTACCACTCGAAAGCTGCACCTTTAAGGGGGCGTACAAATTGCTTCACCATCATTTTATTGTGCGTGCATGCATTGTTGCAGGCCTCAAAGAAATGGGCAACATGTTGCTTTGGGTGCCCTTTCTGTCAAAGCACCGAAACTGGGGAGGTTGATAGCTAAGGGGCATCCTCAATTCATCAATCTGCCAACTGTAGGGCTTTGCATAAACAAGAAAGGATTGCGACAAACCAACATACTGAGTCCGTATGGTATCAAAAATCATATATTGAAGTTGTTGGACCGACAAGGAACCAGCAGAGACATGTGCAGCATCACGGAACATATTTTTTAGTACTGTTCGGTCATGCATATCTTGCTTTTGATCATCTTCATGAGCTTCGGGGCCCTTGCCTCTTGAAGAGCCTTCATATTTGTGGCTATCCTCTGTTGCTGACTCCTTCATCTCTAGTTTGTTCACGAGGTCAGCTATTTGAGCGTCTTTCTCTTCTAGAGACTTTAAGAATTTTCTAAGCGCCAAAGCCATCCGTTGAAACTTTTCCTCCAAGTTAGGACCAGCTTCAGGGACCAGCACATTTGCAAGCGACTCCTCTGAAGATATGTAATCTCCACATTTTCATGGAGCGACAGCTTTGATTGATCTAGCTTCAAACCCCTCGCTTGAGGTAGAGCTAAATCAAGGGTTCTCTTGAAAGAAAGGGTTCCCTTGGAAGAACTTGGCCTTTCTTAGAGAATGGGAGCCAGCCTTCTTGAGGTTAAGGATTTTTCCCTTACCCCTCTTGGAGAACTTTCTCAACGGTGACACCAGTTGAGATCTCCCAACTTTCGTCTTTGCTCTAGTGGCATGAAAGATTTCAGCAAGTGTCTCCTCAAGGTTGGCAATAGTTACTTTCACTATTCCACTTGACATCTTGCTGATGTTTTTGGGTTTTAGGATTTTTTGTGTAGATCGAAAAAATGAAAGGCAAGAGTGTCCCATCGGCCGTGCCAGAAATTTGTAAACACAAATTCCTCTTGTATTAATAAAAATAATACAATGTAATTGTTATAAATTGAGAATTTATAAATTAATAGTGGACTAGATCTCTTGACTGAAAATAATGTTAAATCCTCTTATTAACGATCTACTTGTGAAGATCGAGGCCACGTGGCTCGATTCCCGAGCATCAAGGATTTTTTTTTACTTGATTTTAATCTTTGTAGAAGACTATGTTCTACGAAGCTTTGAACTTGACTTTGATTTTAGATTTGAAAAGATTGTGTTTTTCAAACCTTTGATTTCAATTTTGAATCTAACTTGATTTTGAAGAAGACTTTATTCTTCAAAACCCTAATCTCACCTTGAATTTGACTTCAAATTAGAGAAGACTATGTTTCCCCAAAATGTTTTTCCGATCTTGGGCTTGGTTTTGAATTAGAGAAGACTTTATTCTCTAATCCCTTACCTTGATCTTGGATTTGGCTTTGAATTAGAGAAGACTTTGTTCGCTAATCCTTTGTTTTTTGCCTTGATTTGATTTCGATTTGGAAAAGACTTTGTTTTCCAAATCATTAATTTGAGCTTTAGGTTCAAGAAGATTTTGTTCTTCTTGAATGCTTTTGATTAGAGAGAGCTTGTTCTCTTAGATTTTTAGAGGATTTCTCAACTTTGCACTTAGGGTTTTTCTTGTCTCTTTCTTCCTTTTTTTTTCCAAATGAACCTGGGGTTCTATTTATAAAGAGATTTGGATAGGCCTATCACTAACAACCCATTTAATTTGAATAATTTGAATAAAATCCTTAATTATCCAAATTAAACAATTAAATTAAATGTAGACATATTAGCAAGAAAATCATAAAATTACTGTGCAAATGCTATAATGTGATGCTAGATTTGTATTTGTAAGACTAACAACATTTTTTTTAAAAAGAAAAATAAAATTATATTATATAGGGACAAAATTACCAATCTCCGCACCCATCCCCCACCCCTTGACCCACCCCTTTACCATCGAACAACTGTGGATGGCAGAACCAACGTAGTAACCATGGAAGTTCTCTCCATGGTTTTCCACTGTGGAGAACCATTAAGGTCTCCACTGTAGAGAACCATTACGTTCTCCATTAATGGAGAACTTTTGGAACTACTAGATCTAGCTGTTTGTTCAATCAGATCTGGCCGACTAACTGGACAGAGAGCCAAACGGAATAGCAACTTAACTACCCATAGTTTTGAATTTGGATGGTGATCAATTATTTATAGAATAATCCCATAGCTCCAGAAATCTTTCATCTTCAATATTCGTTCTCGTCCTCACACTTTCTCCTCCGTTTCCGGTACAAAGGATAGGCGGGAAGATGACTGGAAATTTGCCAGAAACGATTACCAGAGTTCACCAGAGAAGATGATCGGACTTTTCCAGTTTGCCTGAGAAAATGATGGAAAAAGGAAAGAACAAATTGGAATGGGAGAAGATGACCAGACTTTTTCATTTTGTCGGAGAAGATGACCTGACTTATCCATTTAGTCATGTCCACTTTTTGTTGCTATTCTTGCTAAATCAAAGTTTTGTTGGCCTTGATGCAAATAAAACCCTAATTCTTGATGCTATTGCCCCTTAAATATAACATGTTTCAATTATACTTAATCAATTAAATTGGTGTAAAAAGTAGGATGGGCCTTGTTGGGTTTTCCCAATTGGGCTTAGTGGATATTTGCAATTTAGGATTTAATGGGCCAGTTAAAGTCAACCCGATCCATTGAATTGAAAGGTCAATTAATTAAAATTGACCCGATCCAAAATACTAAAAAAAACTTAGTGCCTACAAGTGCATAGAGAAAGAAAGTAGAAGACGGGGAAGGCGAAAACTTGAACGGTGATATAGATTATATGAGGCAGCAATCAAGATAGCGTTAGAGAAAGTGCATTGAGAGAGAAAGTAAGAAACGAGGGAAGAAAAAATATGAATAGTGATCGATAGGGGCGTAGCCAGGATTTCTGGTAAGTAAAGTCACAAATTTTATGCCCCTTAGTGCGCACTGGAGTTTCACTTCTTCCTCAAACGCATGGTCGGACTCGAAAAGGAACCAAAGGATTAGACATGGCCCTTACTAGGATCCAATACAAAAATAATACATTTCAATTATTTTTTGCATGTTTTTATACTAAAAAACCGTTTTACAATGGATTTAATAATTTTTGAAAATGTTTCTCTATAAAAAATTAGGAGGATATTTTCCAGAACAGATTGTTAAAGTGTTTTTTGTTTGCTATTTCATTCATTGATAAAGTAAACTTCATTTTAATATGGTCATGTTCTTCATCCATATTATTTTTTTTTAACTTTAACTTCTTCTTATTTTAAAGAAGGTTAATTAATGTATATTTTCCAAGTAAAAAGCAATGTTCATTTTAATAAATTTTAAGTAGTTGGAAAATTATATGTTCCAAAATTTATATATTATTTAAGAAACAGTTTCTTTAAAAACACATACTTATATGGATAAATTTTCAAGAATACATGTGGTGTATAATGATAAATAAATATAAAAAATACTACTAAATAAAAAAATGATTATATATGTGGGACAACTCAAAAAAAAGTAGACTATATATATGAGACGGAGTAACTAATAAGTAAATAATAATAAATCATAAACCATGAAGTAATTATAATTTACAAGAATTCACTGCTAAACTAAAAAAAGAAAAAGGATAACTAAAAACAAAAAATAAAAGGAAATGAATAAAGAAATGTTTACAAATTATGGAGAGAGATATGGTCAGCACAGAGAGAGTTGGCAGTTTCCATAGTCAATTTCTTGAAATTCGTGTCTATTCCACTAGTTTCCAATCACCACCGTCTTCCTAATCATTTTACGCAGAAACAAAACCATGCGCACACTCATCTAAAATCTTTTTAGAAAAATCCCAGAGTCAAAGGTTTCATACTTCTTCCCTGTAAGCAATTTCTTTCCTCGCCAAATCCCGACAAAGCTATAAAATTTATATTCCAAATTTGAGTGCGGTCACGTGACCGCACTCGCCATGTACTGGCTCCTCCTCTGGTGATCGAGGTTACCAATGGTGATAATCTAGATAGAGAAAGTGTATAGACAAAAAAGTCAGAGATGAGGGAAGCGAGAAGTTGAATTGTAATCGAGATTACCAATGGTGGTAATATAGAGAGAGAAAGTGCTAGAGAGTGAAAGTTGGGCACCGAGGCAGCAGGAAGTTAAATGTTGCCGGGCGTGGTAAACTAGAGAGAAAAAGTCAAAGGCGATGAAAACGAGAAGTTGAATGTTGATCGAAATTATCAGAGGTGGTAATATAGAAAGAAAAAGTCCATAGAGAGAGAAAGTTAAGGACGAGTGAAGTGAAAAGTTGAATACTGATCGAGATTACCGGGGATAGTAATCTAAAAAGACAAAGTGTGTGGAGAGAGAAAGTCGGGGAAGAGAGAAGCAAAAAGTTGAATATTGGTGGAGATTACTGTGATTGCTAATCTAGAAAGAGAAAGTGCTTAAAGAGAGAAAGTTAAAGACAAGAGAAGCGAGATGTTTAATATTGATTGAGATTACTGAGGGTGATAATTTTGAGAGTGTGAGTGCATAGAGAGGTCGGGGATGGGGAAGCAAGAAGTTGAATATTGATCAAGATTACCTGGGTTGGTAATCCGGAGAGAGAAAGTACATAGAGAGAGAAAATAGGAGACGGGGGAAGTGAGAAGTTAAATCTTGATAGAGATTACCTGGGGTGGTAATCATGAGAACGAGAGAGAGTCTGTATAGAAAGAAAGTCGGAGACGGGAGAAGTGAGAAGTTGAATGTTGATTGAGATTACTTTGGGAGGTAATCCAAAGAGAGAAATTAGGAGATGAGGGAAACGATAAGTTGAACGTTGACCGAGATTACCTGGGGTGATAATCTGGAGAGAGAAAGTGCATAGAGAGAGAAAGCAAGAGACGGTGGAAGTGAGAAGTTGAATGTTGATCGAGATTACCTGAGGTGAAAATCTTGAGCGAGAGTACGTAGAGAGAGAAAGTCAAAGACAATGGAAGTGGGAAGTTGAATCTTGATCGAGATTACCTGGGATGGGAATCTTAAGAGAGAGTTCATAGAGGGAAAAAGTCGAAGACGAGAGAAGTGGGAAGTTGAATGTTGATCGAGATTACTTGGGGTGGTAATCTGAAGAAAAAAAGTGTGTGGAGAGAGAGAGAGTAAGAGATGGGAGAAGCGAGAAGTTGAATATTAATCAAGATTACTTAGGGCGGCAAGTTGGAGAGAGAACGTGCGTAAAGAGAGAAAGTTGGACATGGGGAAGTGAGAAGTTGAATGTTGATCGAGATTATCTGGATGGTAATTTTAAGAGAGAAATTGCATAGAGAAACCAGTCGGAGACGGGGAAGTGAAAAGTTGAATGTTGATAGAGATTATCTGAGTGATAATCTGGAGGGAGAAAGTGCATCCAGGGAGAAAGTCGAAGATAGGGGAAATGAAAAGTTGAATGTTGAACGAGATTACTTGGGGTGATAATTTGGAGAGAGAAAATGCGTGGACAGAGAAAGTTAAAGACGGGGGAATCGAGAAGTTGAATGTTAATTGAGATTACCTGGGGTGATAATCTGGAGAGAGAAAGTACGTCGAGAGAGAAAATACGTAGAGAGAGAAAGTCAGAGACAGGAAAGAGAGAAATTGAATGTTGATCTAGATTACCTAATGTGGTAATCTGGAGAGGAAAGGTGAGTAGAGTGAGAAAGTCGGAGATGGGGGAAGAAGAAGTTGAATGTTGATCGAGATTAATTGGGGAGGTAATTTGGAGAGAAAAAGTACATAAGAGAGAAAATCAGAGATGGTGGGAGAGAAGTTCAATGTTGAACGAGATTACATTGAGCTATAATTTTGATAGAGAAAATGCGTCGAGAGAGAAAGTCGAAGATGGGGAAAGGGAGAAGTTGAATGTTGAATGAGATTACCTTGGGCAGTAATCTGGAGAGAGAATGTGTGAATTATTTTATTTTTTTATGCATATTTATTTTATTAGAGTAGCAATTGTTGTAAATTTGTGATTTTGAAACTCTATTTTGATCTTAATGTGTAAAAAATGAGTAAGTGGTCAAAAAAGAGATGTACATGATTTAGTGCGAAAATTTTTCCCTTAAGTGTAGTTATTTGTCAAATGCCTTTTATTTTAATTAATTTCTATTTTTTGAAATAGAATTACTACAATATCATGTATCAAACACAAGTTGCAATACCACGTGCAAAGCATGTATTTATAACTAGTCTATTAAAAGTGGTTTCAGCTGGGGGAATAATTTCTTGGACCATTTTACCCCAACTATGCTAATATATTAATATATTAATTTCCTAAGTCAAGCTATTAATATTATTTAATTATGCATACACATAGATACATTAATGTTGACCAAACTACCACATTGATATTTAAAAAAATATATTTTTGACGATGTGGTATTTCAAAAAGCTCAAGCGACATATTGGTATTTAAAACTCGACTTTTGCGTACTTAGGTCCTTTTTTTCACCGCCGGCGGAATCTTGAATAAAATAATAATATTTTGAAATTTTTGATTATTTTATTCATTTATTCGGTGGAATCTTATTAAAATAATAATATTTTCAATTTTTCATATTTTTTATTCATTTTATGATTTTTTTTCTTAGTATATTCTTCGATTTCCTTTCATTTCTTGGAAAATTGACACAAATATTCCAAAAAATAGAGCATTTTACGATATTGGTAAAAAAAATTAGCGTGATTGGTAAAAAAAATAAACATTGGGTGAGTATTTGGTCCATTTGAACGGAATCCATCCAATTTTGGTGTTAGTCAAGTCTAAATTTAATATTTGTTGTTATTTTTGCAATTTAACTTGAGATAAATGTAATTATTGTACTAAATAAACATTTGTACGAATATATCACTATGACAAATATACCCAACATAAAGAATTAATAAAATAAAATCAAAATTTAAAATTTAAAAAAAAAATAAAAAACCCACCCTCACCCCACCCAAAAACCACCATCACCGTGGTGGTGGTGGTGGCGATGGTGGTGAAACCACCACCAGATCTGGTCGTTGTTTCACCACCACCACTTGCTGGTGGCTTCGAAGCCACTAGATCTGGTGGTGGTTCCGCAACGATAGTGGTCGTTTTGAAGCCACTAGCGGATGGCGGTGGTTTCACCACCACGAAATCTGGTGGTGGTGGTTTTTGGATGGGGGGTTGGGGTTGGGGTGGGGTTTGGTTGGGTTTTTATTTTATTTTTTATTTTTTTAATTTTGATTTAATTTTATTAATTCATTATGATTGGTATATTTTTTATAGTGATATATTCTTAGAAAATTTTATTGAGACACAACAATTACATTTATCTCAAGTCAAATTGCAAAAACGACAACAAATAGCAAAATTTGACTTGACTAATGGCAAAATTGTATAAATTCTGTCCAAACTAACCAAATACGCACCAAAGGTTTTTTTTTTTTTTTACCCATCGCATCACGTTTTGTTTACCAATCTTGTAAAATACTCTAGTTTTTAAGATTATTTGCATGAATTTTCCAAGAAAGGAAAGGAAATCAAAGAATACACAAAGCAAAAATCATAAAATGAATAAAAAAATATGTAAAATTAAAAATATTAATATTTTAATAAGATTCCACAGGAAACATAAGAAAATAATCAAAATTTTGAAAATATTATTATTTTATTCAAAATTCCGCCAGCAGAAAAAAAGAAGGAGCTAAGTGTGCAAATGTGGAGTTTTAAATACCAATATATCGCCGGAGCTTTTTAAAATATCAAATCATCAAAAGTATATTTTTTAAAATACCAATCTAATACTATACTAATACTAATTTTTAACTTTAATGGTACACGTTTTCCTTTTAATTTAAAGAAAAAGAACTACAAATTCACTTGGAAAAGATTAAACTAATTATTTAAGAAACAATTAATAATTTTTAACAAAAAATAATTATTTTTGACAATAATTAGCTAAAAATGTAAATTAATTATAATTAATTTTATTGAAATTAAATAAAATGAATTATATTGTGAAGATTTAATTTGATATATTTCAATGGATAAAGATTAATCAAAATTAATTATATTGATAAAAAAAAGAAAAGTATAATTAATTAAAACAACAAAAAATACTTAAAATTCATATTTTAAATTGCATGATATTTTTTTAATTATGAAATATATTTAAAATTAGATTCATACAATTCTTGAAACTACAGATATTGAGCTTATTATTTTTAAAATAATTATCAAAAAATAAAAATTTATTAAAATCCATTATGTTGCAAGTATTAAATTTATTTACACTGCTAAGATCTAATTAGATTCGGTTTCACTAGATGAAAATTTACACAGTTTCATTGGATGAAAATTAATCAAAATTAATCATACGTATTTTTGAAACTGAAAAATAGAATTAATTTAAAAAATAAAAATTAACTATATTGCAATGGATTGGTAAGATTTTCCCTGAAAAATAAACGACATCTTTTAACTTGCAATATATATTTTAAATTATAAGACATCTTTTAAATTACAAGATGTATTTAAAATTAAATTCATACAATTCTTTTTTGCAGTAATTTGCTAAAAATGAAAATCAATGAAAGTAATTATATTGAAATTGACTAAAATTAATTATGTTGCCAAGATTTAATTGGATAAGGTTTCATTGGACAAACATTAATTGAAATTAATGATATTGTTAGAAGGGGAAAATATGATTAATTAAAAAATAAAAAATAATTAAAATTGGATAGATTGTCGTGGATTGGTAAGGTGTCTCCTATAAAATTAAAGATAACTTTTAGATTGCACTGTAGCTTTTAAATTACAAAATATTTTTAATAAACAAATATTGAAATTGTGGTTATTAAGCTTATTATTTATGAAAGATCGGGGTGGAATCGGATTGTTTGATAGCTGTTCTTTTTTTTTTTTTTTTTTTTGCATCCGAAAGAGGCACCTTGGTCAGTTTTGTATTTACTTGAAACATAGATATTAGTTTTACCCATACTTGGAGAGAAGCTAATTTCTATTGATCACATAGCACATCAAGGCTATGCAATGAAGACTCGTAGACGGTTACAACCACATGAACTCACTGGACATATCAAGGGACTCATTTACTTGGATAAAATTGAAATGGCCAATGTTCGTACAGTTAAAGTCTAAGTAGAGGATAGTTGTTTTGAATGTCATAGAATTCATCTGAATTGTAGCTTTGTGGCACCTTTCATGCAATGTGCCTGTAGAGTTCTTTGTAATTTTGAAGGTCACGTATTAAGCCTCCCTTCTTTTGAACTTTGTTTTCACATCAGTAAAATTCTATCTCTGATTTGGATTTTCGGATGAAGATAGTTCTAAAAAAATTACTAAAATAATTAATTCCTTTTAGATATAATTAGGTAAAAATTAAAATATAATTATTTTAAAATTAATTAAAATTATTTATATTGTTAAGATTTAATTAGGGACAATTTCATTTAATGAAAATATCAATGATTTCAATCAAAGAAAATTATCAAAATTAGTTATTATACTGCTAAGAGGGAAAATATATAGTTAATTTTAAAAATAAAATAAATAACAAAAATTAATTAGATCGTAACGAGTTGACATGGTTTGCCTTAAAAAATGAAAAATATCTTCTAGATCAGAAGATATCTTTTAAATTCTAAAATATCTTTAAATTTAGATTCATATAAACAAAAATTTTAGAAATTTTGATTTTATTAGACACCAGTTTGAAAATAATCCTATTCAAAAATTTAAAAAAAAAATAAAATTAATAAAACTGCTATAGGTTCGCAAGATTTCATCTAAAAATAAAATATACCTTTTAAATCGAAAGATATCTTTTAATTTATAACATATCTTAGCAATTAAATTCATTCAATTCTTAAAACTGCAGCTGTTAAACTAATTATTTTAGAAATAAAAAAATTATAAATAATTAGCTAAAACACAAACTAATTATAATTAATTATATTAAAATTAGTTGTATTTCTGAAATTTAATTGGACACATTTTCTTTGCCAAAAAATTGACATGATTTCATTGGACAAAATTAATCAGAATCAATTAAATTGCTAAAAGGTGAAAAATATAATTACTTTAAAAAAAATGACAAACGATTAAAATTAATTAGATTGCTACAAGGAAGAAATATATAAGAATCAATTAAATTGTAAAAGGTGAAAAATATAATTAATTCAAAAAATGACAAATGATTAAAATTAATTAGATTGCTACAGGGAAGAAATATGTGTTTCCGAAATTAATTTATCTTATTCTACATTTTGAAATAACCTGAAGACAAAACCAATAATTTTTTGGATTTCTAGAATTAGAATGCTATATATTATTGTAGAGTGAGTCGATTGATCATTAGTGCTCAATTAACTTCACTTACTTTCTCACTAGTATTCTTTTATCAAAATATATTTTTCACTTGATTCTCATATGTTTTTATATTTTCGATAATGATTCCTTTTAGTTGTAGCTGGTTGCAATTTGACTAATAATTAGTGATATTAGACTTGGATAATTATTTTCTCATGTTGATATTTTTTGAAAAATCATTTTTCGATAATCAATAATTACATATTACAATTTCAAATATTGCAAATCACATCATATTTCAAATAATAATTGATAATAAAGATAGGAAACCAATCAAACTACAAATATGGTGTTTATATAAATTTATCATAACTAAGCATAGTTGACTTTACTTTTTTATTTTTATTTTTTCCAATTCCCAAGATCTTAAGATTTTCTTTTTAAAAATGTGTTATTTATGTATAGACCTAAGATTTTATAATAAATAATTTTTAATTATTTATTTTGTACCGATTTTTGTCAATTCAGATTTTATATAAGTTTTAAAATTCATCTATTAAGTCGTCGATTTAAACGGGTGAGTTTTAAAAAGTATGTTAATATATCGGCCGAATATGTTAACTTTATAAGTTTATATCGAATATGTTAATATAAGTATTTAGTATACTTAGAAGATGTGTATTGGAAAAATTAGATGCCACTAATACATACCAAAAAAAGTACACATAAAGTTTCGGATTATAAAATCACGATTGGAGGTGAAAGTGGATGAGAATTTTCTAGTAGGAGTGGGGACGAGGAATAGGGAATCCCAATCCTGTTGCAATTCGTATATGATCTTCATTCTACCTCGATTAAATGAGGTTGTGGCGCGCACGAAGATAAGTATTTTCCAACGGGAGAAAAATTGGATGTTAGGGTCTGTCGAATTGTATTTGCTATATTTTCACTATATAATATATCTATCTGTATATTAGTAATATTTTATAATAAATTTTTAAAAACCAGTATTCACATATTTAGTGTTAATACCATGCATCGGATGGTTGTATAGTTATGTCTCCTGAATTTATAATTGAATATATATATATATATATATATATATATATATAATAGAATATAGAATATTTTTAAATAAAAAACTTTAAGCTCTATGAATGATAGTAGAGTTTTTTAGTATGATTATTTTGATAACTGTAATATTTAATTTAATATTATTTTATTTCCGATTTATATGATCACAACCTCTATCAAAAATTATCTCTTATGCAATATAGGAAAAACTCTGTCGAAATTTCTATAGAATTCACTCGTTATTTTACTTTAATTAAATTTAGTACTCTGATCGATATTCAATTTATTTTAGTAATGCTAATATCATACTATTAATATTTATCAAAATAGCTATTTATTGAAAAATTAGCCTCCCGTACAACGCACGAGTGGAAAAGCCAGTTGTTATGAGTAACAAATCAACTATGAATATTTCTAAGTTTTGATACATACAATAATGTCTATTTTACAACAATTAAATCCAATTGATCAGGGTGTGATCAGTCAAGTTTTTCTTTTTGGAAAATTCTTGAAGTTGAAGTGACATGACTATAAAGATTTACTTTGACTAATTAAACATTTTGTTATAATATATTAAGCATGGCACCCGAGGCTTTTGCTTTATTATATTTTATTTAGGTGAATGACTATTATGTCCCTGATGAAATTATGTAATTACGATTGTACCATTCGAAGTTTTCCTATAAATAGGGCTTCAGTTATTAATGAAATTTATTCCTGTGAATTCCTTAGAATTCATTCTCTCTAAACTCTCTCTATTATTTCTATACTTTATAACACGTTATCAAGTACGAGTCTCTAACCCTTTGAGTAATATGAAAGAAGTATGCTCTATATGCATCTTATAGATGATCTTCAGACGTAAACTGATTATTACAATTTGAAATACTCAATTTTCTATAAAATCTCTCTCTCTCCATTTCTCTCTAAAGTAGACAAGACACCACACCTCTCAAGTATAAATATCTATTCTCTGGCCACAATAACCAATGTCAATTAGTGGAATTTTCAAGCCAAACACTACGAATCTTGGTTTCAAAGATTAAGTGACAAAATGCAAGCAAAAAGACGGAGAGGTATATATTATATATATTATATTATTATTTTATAATATAATAATATATTAAACTATAACATCTGCTTCTCGATATATAAGGAGCATACATTATCAAAATCAAATTTTCGACTCCATTATACTCGATTTAACGAGATCTTCGATTTGATACCAATATTGATAAGGTAAACTTTCAAAATTTACAAATCAGTACTTAACTTTTGAAAAAGTTACAAAAGGGTCCTTGGACTTGTGAATATTTACGTATTAATGCTTATAATGTCAAAACTTTATAAAGAAATATGTATAACGCCACGCACTTCTGCACACGCCAAGAATCGTAGCATTGGCAAAGAGCTTAGTATGTATTAATGTTTTATAAAGAAATATGTGTAGCACCACGCACTTTCGCCAGCGCATTGCCTTGAATCGTAGCGGTTAAGTGGCAGATATTTCGATTTACTGCTTGCTTTGACAATAATTATATTTTGAAGAAATAGTTAGAACAAATTTGATTCTATAGATATTTAAGTTCAAGACTTTATTTATTGCAATTTAAATATTGCAATACCTTCCACCACGATGATGGGTTCAACCATCACTAAACTAAGATTTTATATATATTATGCAATTTATATGCTAAGTGAAGGGTAATACCTTCTACTAAGTAGACCCTACTCCCTGGAAGAAGTAGTTAATCATTATGCATTTTAATTCGGCAATTTAAATTCGTAAATTTATATTTATTGCAATAATTCCCATAAGGTAGGTTCGACCACCTATTGGAGGAAATTTTAATTTCTAATTTAAATTTACGCACTTTAAATTTTCGCATATATTTCCAATGTGGTGAGTTATATCACACGATTGGTATGCATATTTTCAATGTGGTGGGTTATACCACATGTTTAGAATACTTATTACAAATGTGGTTGGATTAAACCCCACAATTGATAAATCGATTTATATATATTCGATATGAATATTCTATTGATATTAAAGAAGGATTTGAGCAAGTGATGCCTGAATTTACCGTATGTATTGATGAAACGAAATTGCTCAAAGAATCCCATTGTGATAAAAGAGAAAGAAAATATAGTGGTGAAAATCTCATTATGAGATTAGTATATTGTGATATGATGAGAAATGCTCTTAAAGAAGCATTTAATAAAGGAATATTCACTTTCCACGCCTATTGAATATTGATGGAGAAAATTGAGTAAGTGGTAAAGTTACCATTGGATAAATAGATGAAAGTAAAATACTCAATAGATCCCATGTTGATAAATCAAAGAAAATATATCGCATGGAAAGATTATATGAAGTAATCTCATCGATGATATGAGATTGTATTAATATGAGAATAAAATGCTCTTGAAGAAGTACAATCACTAAGATTTCAGTATTTAAATAAAGCCAACATGATATTATTATTATTACTCCGTAAGAAGTACAAAACAAATAAGTGGAACATATTGAGAATATCAAAGATGGCAATAAACACTGAAAAATATAAAAATGCTTAAAAGAAAATACATATTGAACCCATAAATGAAGGGTGCGTTTGAGTATAAATACTCGTAATTCGCCACCCTCAACATCGTGGTTCATAATGAGATATTTAAAGCGATCCGAATTTCTTTTTTCGCTGACACCGGTCCGTGACTGACGGATCTCTGGGCTTCCAGATTCTTGAACATATGTATGAAATTTGATGAGTAGTTCATCAATGCATTAGTAGAAATAAGTATTTTTCTCAATAATGAGAGATAAACTTATTATCTACACTCGATCTAGGAACGCTTAGTAAGCCATCAAAGAAATGGTTAATATTCAACAAACCTATTGGTTTGACATGAAAGTTCCACTGCAACACAATGAGCTATATTGAATATTTCCTCCATACAGGTTGTAGCGCTGGAAGGACAATGAAAGCATCACTATTATTCATCATATACATCATCACGTTGTGGATGGATTGTAGCACCAACCCCGCTGACTCCATGGTAGAACCGGCTCCACCCGAAAGTATTAGATCCAACTAGATGGGAAAGATATTACACTCAAACTCTTATTCCCCATGATTGTGGCCATTATAAGTCTAGCTAAAAAGTTTGTTGTTGGTTCCTCCAGATAAGTATATTGATTTCTTGTCTCTCTAACTTCTTTATTTAGGTCGGTTTGCCATATCCACGTATTGATATGACCTACCAATTTAGATCCACCAAGAATACATACGGTTTTAATCCGAGTAAAGGTCGACTTGTATGAGATGATTCTAAAATCTCCATATCCATCTCTCCTCCTATCTCTTTTGCACTATACTTTTAATGTATGAACATGAGAGATATATGAATCTCTCTATTTAAAGAAAAATTTTTCAAACCACACTGATTGTACTATTTACTTTTTGACAAATATGAAAGAGAAAAAGCGTAAAAATTTTAGTGAAATGACATATACATGTTTATGATTGAAAAATAATATATATATACATATATATATCTTAAAAATTGAAAAACAATATTTACAATTACAAGAAAAACATTGATCTTCATATTACACCGAGCTTCCTTACATTAATATGAGAAAATTATTATACTAAATTTTTCTACTAAATTTACAAACTGGATCTTTTAAAGTAAGTATTTCAAAGCTATAAAGTGTTTGTTGATCTTTAAATTTGGCCCATAAGGCCATCAACTCACATTGTACGTGTCCACTAGATGTGTCTCAAGAGCCTGTTGAATATCATCCAAAGGCTCCTTACTCAATCCATCCTTAATGAATGCTATCTTATCTTCTACATTAGACACGCATTCCCCAGATTTACATCGAAAGTGTCACATGTCCAATCGTTACACTTGTAGCACCCTCCTAATCTTTTTGCTCTCCGCTTTGAAAACTACTTTTACCCATACCGTGCATGTATTTAGAAGGAATCAAACCTCACTGATAATCGAACCTTTGCTTCAATTAAACATCGAACATCTCCGGGATGCCCTTGTTCATTAGCATCCTCAACCTTTCGAAGTCTACCTCGATAAATTCTTTTTAGAATTTTGATCGGTAATGATGGATAGTATTTTCAAGATTTGAGAGCATATGATCCATTATAAGATATGGACTCTTATTAGGATGAATTTTGCAATAATTTTGATGATCTATTTATAGAATAATACGACGTGTATGAGATACGACTGCATTAAAGCGCATGAGATACGACTTAATTGCAGCCGTAAGAGCTAAGACTCATGCACTGAGCAAAGAGCGATGTGATGCGATGAGCCAGAACTCCGTGTTTAAACAAAGAGAGACAATAATGTCACCAAAAGATGATGGAATATGCTCGGTGAATTGTTTCTATGATAAATCATGTTGAGCATTATACGAGATAATAGTGAAATTGATATAAGAATTTCTTGAACTAGAAGTTCAATAATACTCGCTTGCAAAACCAGATCGACCATCCCGCTTAAATAATTATTGAAATCAATATTTTCAAGTGAAGAATTAAAGAATTCTTCAATGATTGTTCTCGATAAATGATTTGAAATCATTACTAGCCAATATTGGGAATAAATCCCAAATATATTTGGAATAAAGGATGAGAAATATGGGCTCACTCATCCTCCATGTAATTACTAGATATTATGATATGGATCCACTAGATAAAGTCACATGTATATGATTCGTAATTTAAATTTACTGAAATATTTGCTCACCAGATGGAAAGCATGATTTCCATTTAATGATAAAGTTTGAGAAATGTATATCCTAATACTTGAATAAATCCCTGAAGGATTGAGTATGCATACATGGGATATTATGTGGCAATTATTTAAAGTCCTCCAATAAATTGTCAATATCGAGAATAGAATGCAAACTATATAAATTCTCATATTAAGGCCGAACGATAAGAACATATATGAGTTTTAGTGTTCTAAATTTTCTTAGCATGAGGGGAGTATTAAAGTGAAAATGATATGTGAAATGCATCATACTATATCCTCACAATTAAAATATGAACTTGAAGTTCAAAGATGTATAAAAGATGCTATGAATAATCACATATATCGCTTAAGATGCTTTGATAAGCTTAAGACGCTGTAAGCGTTGATATTATGAGATTTCCCCAATCATATATATATCAAAATTATTAAAGATAGTCTTAATAATCGGAGGCATATACTTTGAAGAAAGTATATAAACATAACTATATTGTGTAATCCTACAAGAGGATTGATAATGAGATATCTCGATAAGTTATGTCGATACGGGGGAAAGTTAAATAAAATTGAAAGTGTCACGCTACTATGAAAAGATAGCGCTATATACTATCAATAATAGTGAGGATATTAAAATCCATCAAAATGCCGATCGAAATATATGCCCTTATGATTAAAGTGTTCATGCACGGTTTAATGAGAAATGAGAATGAAACTCTTGAAGAGGTTTCAAACGAGTATTATTATCAAGAAGATGCAACCCGCTCAAAATATCTACATTGATATTGTTGAGAAATTCATATGTATTGCATCTATTTTCCTTAATTGATGTTTTTGTCCCAAATGTTTTTTCTCAAATAAGGTTTTAATGAGCAAATTAATTCAACTAATATGAAATCTCCGTAAGAGATTTAGGTATATATCTCGATATAGTGAGAAAATGAGATCGTTCGTACAGATTGCATATATGCACTAATATAACATGATATTATATAACATCTAAAATTTCATTCACGTGGAGATGAATGAAGAATATCAACCAATGTATATGATACTCATACAAATCTATGAAAGATTTTGAAATGCTCTGCAGATACTTGTATAAAATACGCTGCACTCTTTTTCCTCGACCGGGTTTTATCCCATCGGGTTTCCTAGCGAGGTTTTTAATGGAGGTAACATTAAAGGCGATTCACATGAATAATGTACTTTTTCCTTCATGAGGATTTTTCCACCGGTTTTTCCTAATAAGGTTTTAACGGCGATATTCACAGATATCGAGGTGACAACAAGAGAAATCAACACAGCCATCTATCGGATCGAGTTATAATAGACAATAACGCTTTAGATCCAAATAACGATGATATTGAAATCCTTTACCGTAAGTAAGGATATCGGCCTCAAGATATGAAATCGGATGAGTAGCCGACTCTTTTCCTTCAATCAAGCTTTTTCCACCTGATTTTTGACGCGTTTTAACGATAAGCAAAGACGCGGAATACCCTATACCGCTAATAGACACGTCCCGAGAGCAATGCTACTTAAGAAAGATATAACCACTCAAAAGCTATCACGCAATCGATTTGGAAGTTTTTTTCCACTGCGTTTTTCTCCAAACAAGTTTAGGACATATTGTATTAATAGTCATTCAGAGTGTTATAATATATTAAGCATGGCACCCGAGGCTTTTGCTTTATTATATTTTATTTAGGTGAATACTAATTATGTCCCTGGATTTAAATTACGAATTACGATTATGTCATATATTCAAGCTTTTCCTATAAATAGCGCTTCTTGCTTATTAATGAAATTTATTCGCTGACTCCTTGTAATTCAAATTCTCTAAACTCTCTATTATTTCTATACTTTTATAACACATTTTAATTTTTTACAATTAAAACGGCCATAGGCACGAATAAATTGATGAAACAGGGTCGGGGCTCAATGAGAAAGTGCTCAGCGACCATCAACTAGTCATTACTTGCAATAATATTTCGTTACAACTCAACAATGTTAAAGTAGAGAAACAACAATGGACAGACCAACGAGGAAGATAGTTATTGTTCACTATTGTGTAACACATGTCAACTATAAAAAGACAGCACAGGCCTCTGGTATTTTACCATTAAAGGAGCAACTTTAATACCAACAAACACTGAAAAATGCCTTGCATTACATAAAAATGGCATTCACCAAATGGTACATTCAGCAGAAAAATCATTATCAATGGACAGTACATTTAGGTAGCAGCGCAAATAGAGGCATTAATTAATTCACCATTTCAGTATTTGGTATTGAAAAACTTTGATGATGTTGGTTGATCCATCTGCAACAAACGGACAGCATCCACACCCTCATTAATTCTTTTACGATTCCACTACTACTACTACTTCACCGTAACTCTTATATGCATCACCACAAGAGGGCCCGCAAACATTCCTACCAACCGAACCCAACCCGACCCAAAATGTACCCCCATTGTTGGTCAAGCGACACTTCCTTGGTCAGAGGCGTCTTCGTTGTAGTATGGCGTCAATTTTCCGTCTTTTGAAGCAGCCTTGGAAAGGTTTACGGCGCCCATCTCTTGCAACATCTTCACCACTCGTCTCATTGAGGGACGGTTAATTGGGAGAGGACTTGTACAAAGAAGGCCAATATTCAACAATTTGCATATTTCGTCCTTGAAGCACAAATCAAGTTTCGGGTCGATTATGTGGTCAACACCCTTTTGGTCTAATATGGTGCATACCCATTTCACCAAATCCTTCTCACCATACTCGGGGTCCACCGGGAGCTTACCCGTCACTAACTCGAGAATAACCACTCCAAAACTGTAGATATCACTCTTCTCATTAACCCTCAGAGTGTACGCATATTCTACAATCCAAAACAAGGAGTCGATTAGTTTGGGTTTATGTAAATGTATTCTTCATAACTAAAGAACCATAATAACAACAATAAAAGGACCTAACAAAAGGATTCTCTAATGATAGCAGCTAGTGAGTGGATCTTTTGGCTAGGAACTCATTTCATTGCTAATGCTTATGGATTACTAATCATTTCTATACTAAAGTATATGTAAATACACTATAATCATTTAAATTTCAAGGCGAGATAGAAAATAACGAAATACGAACCTGGGGCTATGTAACCGCGAGAGCCCGCAATGACAGACATGGACTTGGTCCCCTTGCCATTAACATCGACCGCCTTAGCAACACCAAAATCAGCAACCCGAGCACCATAATCTGCGTCCAACAATATATTGTTTGACTTAACATCCCTGTGAACGATCGGAGGGACACAGTCGTGATGCAAATATGAGAGTCCCTCAGCTGCGTCCATTGCTATCTTAAACCTTATCGGCCAATCTAACAATCCACTTTTGGTGCTATGAAGCAAATCCCCTAAGCTACCATTGGGCATGTACTCATAAACCAAAAGCTTACATCCCCTCGTCGAACAACAGCACCACAATTTCACAATATTCTTATGCCTAATCTTCCCCAAAGTATCCACCTCAGCATCAAAACCATCATCTGCAATATTACTCTTCTCGATATCACCACTCTCTTCGGCGAATTTTGTACACCCCCAGAGCTTTTTCACAGCAACTGCCTCGTTATTGCTAAGAACCACCTTGTAAACCTTCCCGGACGACCCACTTCCAATGACATTGTCCTCGTCAAGAGCGTCGAGTATTTCATCCTCACTAAAACCCAATTTATGAAAAGACATTAGTGTCCATTTCGACCGGTCAATCGTCCTTTTGGTCTTCTTGAATCTCCGGTACTTCAAGTAGAACCAAACGACGCCCACCGTAAGCACAACTCCGGCAAGCATAAAGATTGATCTCAACATCCAAACATAGCCCATGTTCTTGATTTCACTTCTAGCATCACACAAACCCTCGATATCACCACACAATCCCGGGTTCCCTAAAAAGCTATCCTTGTACATTTTCTTCGCGTACAAAGGTGGGATATCCCCGGAGAGGTGATTATTCGACAAATTGAGGCGATTCAATTTCAAGTTTTGTAATCCAACCGGGATTTTGCCGGAGAGCTTGTTCCCCGATAGATCAAGATAGTTCAATACGGCCACTTCACCGACTTCATTAGGAATATTCCCCGAGAGTTCATTGTTGGCAAGATTCAACTCGTTCAATTTCGTCCACAAATGAATCCCACTCGGGATTTCGCCAGCCAATTTATTGTCATGAAGATCGAGCTTCACTAATTGCCCCAACTTCGCTATGCTAACCGGTAAGGGTCCTGAAAACTCGTTATCATTGCCCGAAAATTCGAACAAATTACCCAAAAAACCAATCTCTTCTGGTATTGGACCAGAAAATGTGTTCATGGATATAATCAACTGTGATAAATTCGAAGCACCGGCAATGGTTTTTGCAATTCCACCAGAAAACGAGTTTCCGGTGAGCTCGAGTAGCGAGACATGTGGCAGGCCCCAAAACCCAGCCGGAACCTCGCCGGAAAGTCGATTATGACCAAATCTAACACGCAATAAACTCCGGCATTCAGCTAGAGCCGCTGGAATTTGGCCAGAAAATGAATTTTCAATCATTAAGACCTCTTCAAGAGCACCCATTGCACAGAGATTCTGCGGTATTTCGCCGGAAAATCCGTTGGTCGAAACATCAATCCACCGCAAAGGAGAATTCTTCCCAAGGTTTGAGGGTAATTTTCCAGTTAACTGATTCTGGAAAAGCCTTAATTCGTATAAATTGGGGGAATTTGCAATGCTTTCTGGTAATTCACCTTGGAATTTGTTCTCGTACAGGTTGAGTGAACCCAGCGGCAACTCGCATAACTCGGAGGGGATCGGTCCAGTCAGATCGTTCATTGACGCGTCGAGCAGTCTTAGCGCCTTCATGTTGGACCACCCGGTACTCGGCAGCTCGCCAGTAAACGAATTGTTGTAGAGCTCAATTTGCACTACGCTGGTTAACTCAGTGAGTGAACTCGGGATTCGACCGGTCAAGGCGTTGAGAGCCAGGTCCAAGTCCTTCAGCCTCCCGAGTCGACTCAGTGACAAGGGGATTTCACCAACCAGATTAGTCTCCGTCAACCAGAGAACCTCGAGATTCGTCAGATTTCCAAGCTCCGGCGGGATCCGACCCGGGGAAAACGTGTTGTACGAGAGATTCAACTGTTTGAGAGTCGAAATGTTACTTAATATTGACGGAATCGTCCCTTCCAACAAATTCTCCACCAACGAAAGCACCTCAAGTTTCTGAAATTTCCCAAAAGTCACAGGAATTTCACCGGAAAAATTATTCCCGGCCAAATCGAGGTACTTCAAATTCGGAAGGTCAGCCAGACCTCCGGGGATTTCTCCGGTCAAATAGTTCTGCGCCAAATCTAGGTGCTCCAATGACTGACAAGCGACAATGTCGTCGTCGGAAATGGTGGAGTTGATGAAGTTGTCATAGAGAGAAATATAGGTGAGATTCTTCAGGCGGCAAAGGACGGAAGGAAAAGGACCGGAGATGTTAGAGCTGGAGAGATCGAGCGAGTTCACAGAGGTATTAGTGGAGTCGCAAGTGACACCATACCAGCTGCAGGGAACGGCGTCGATTGGGTCCCAGTTGGAGAGGACATTGTCAGGGTCGTCGAAGCTGTGCTTCGCTTTCTCAAGGTAGAGCCCTTCTTCGTTGATGCAGAGCGTTAGGGGCGGCGACACAAGGATGACGAGGAGGAGGAGGAGGAAGATTGAGTAGCGGTGGAGGAAGCGTCGGTGGTGGTGGAAGATATGCTCCATTTTTGCCGGTGGAAGCAATGCGACAGTTTTGCTGTGCGGATACAAAATCGAAAGTGGGAGTGGTAACAGGGCAAGGAAGTGTTTGTCTGAGAGTGAGAAAAGATTGACTTAACTAGGACATCTCTCCATTCGAAAGAGACTTGAAATTTTTGTTTATATATAGGGCCACTATATGGATAGGAGTAGGACATTAGGACCTCATTTATTTGTATATATGAGAGAAAATAAATAAATTAGACAAAGAATTTTTCTTTTTTCTTTTATGCTAAAATGTTTTCATGATCATCTTACTAAAAAGTAATTTTATAGTTTATAACGAGCAGTATATATTATTTAACGGTGAATAACGCATTGTATAATTCTATTAAAAATATATATATATTATATAATTTTATGTTTGTGCAATTTAATAAGACAAGATGAATTGAATATTTTTCATGTCATAAATTCTTATAAAAACTTTTGATGGCACAAACATAACATGTGACACCACCGTTTTGCTGTCACATACGATCTTTATTGGAAAAATTGATAACAGATCCAAAAGAAACATAACGAGACGAAATTTCAGCAATTTGAAAATTTTTCCATTTCAGCAATTTGAAATTTTTTCCGATTCCGCTATTTACTCAAAGTCAAAGTTTTTACCCAAAATCCTTGACTTTGACCAAAAATTTGGACTTTCAACAAATGGCATTGCCGGAACTTTTCCGAACTGCTGGAAATTCATCTTATTGTGCTAGTTCTGAATCTAGTTTCAATTTTTTCAACGAAGATCGTATATGATCGAAAAATACATGATGGTTCTACATCATTGCCGATTCTGTATGTTAAAAGTTAAGTAAGAAAAAGTTGAGATTTTATCCAAAGTAACCAACAAACAATGATTATCTTGGAAGGGGATGGATTTTTGTGCCTTGGTTATGAAAGTGACTGAAAATGTACTTCTCTAAAGATTGTTTGGGTTAAATTGTTACAAAATTTATTTTTAATTACTGCAGACTTGTAACTCTCTTTTTTTCGCCTATGAAAAATATACTATTAGTTTGAAATTCTTTATTTTTTATTTTTATTTTTTTTAGCATTAGCTTATACCAAGAAGCACTTAACAGAAGTGGGAATTGATAGGTAAAGACTTGAATATTGAGATAAATAAGCAGTTAATGAATTGGGAATTGATAGGTAAAAATTTGAATATTGAGAGAGAGAAATTTCCTAACTTGACAGAGGGAGGGAGTGAACATTTTTCTACTTACCATTGCTTGAAGCACGAGTGAGAACATTTTTCTACTTACCATTTTTCTACTTACCATTGCTTCAATTCTTTATTACTTGCGTATATTTTCAATAATTTTTTCTTCAAAATTATTTTTATGATTAAAAGCTATCGACAGATCATTTTTTGACGTTACATGGAGATGTATAACTTTTAATAATCCAAAATAATTCTTTTTCCCTCAAGAAACCGTGCCAGGTCACTCTTTTAGAATTAAGGCCTAGAGATGGCAAAGGGTTTGGGTCGGGTCACAAACCACTCGGGTGAAGCCATTGAGCCGAATTTTTTTTTTCTTTTAAAGAATTGAAAGAATAAAGTGCTCAATTAAGCCGTCTGGCAATTGGCTCTTAGCTTGGCTGTCATTGCTTATGGAATTGAATTGCTGAATGATATGAATTAGGGATTTAGACATTGTCATTTATCCATTGAGTTGAAATATTAAATTGGGTTATTAAGTATTGGATTATTGGGTTTAGGATTAAACTTGTTTTGGAATAATGGATAAATAGAATTGGGATAGTAGTTTAATAACTTCGCAAATATAATAAATTTGAATATATATATATATATAGATATATTTTTTCAGACGAGTCAAGTCGGGTCACCACCGACCCAACCCCGACTCGCGACCCGCCGCAAGTAATGAGATCCGACTCGAATCCACCCCGCTAACCCGCGGCTCAGCAAAATTCTGAGCCATTCGAAGCGGGTTGCCTGCGGGTTCGAGGATCATGTTATTTTGTTATCCCTAACATGAAGACTTGAGACTCAATCAAAACACGGAAGGCAAAATAGAAAGGAACAGTCCACTAGTACAGAACAGATGTGATACAAATATATATATACATATATATATATATATATATATATATGTATGCATGTTTTTTGTTGAAATTTTCCAACGGCAATTAGGGTTTCCCCCTCAAGGTTTCATGGTTGGTGTGAGGTAGGGAGAGGATTGGGGTGAGAACTGGTTTTGGGTGTGGGGTAAGTGGGGGTAAGTTTTGGGAATTGTATTGGAAAGTTGAATAATTTAGGAACTTGAATGTAATATTTTGAACATATTTTGCAAATGAAGACTTAATTGTATTTATTTATTACTAAGATGGTAAAAGTAAAACATTAAATTATTAAATTATCTTTATTTTATTAAATAAAAAAATTGAAAATGACCTAATAAGTTATCAAGGAAAGTTAATTAAGTTAATAGGACTAATGGCGCTGATTTTGAAGGGTATGGGGTTGTGTGACCCAAGAAAAAAAGTTGGAGACCAAAGCATAAATAGAGAGAAAGGTTGAAGACCATGGCCTAATTTACCATTGCGTAAAACAGAGATGATTTCTCTGGTGCAAAGTATATATTTTACTTACATAAAGAATGTGCAAACAAATGGACTGAAATTGAGGTTTTGGTTTTGGTTTTGGTTTTGGTTTTGGTTTGGGGTGTGTGACCCAAAAAAAAATCCAAAAAAAAAGTTGGAGACCAAAGCATATGTAGAGTGAAAGGTTGAGGACCATGGCCTAATTTACCATTGCATAAAACATAGATAATTTTTCTGGTGCAAAGTATGTATTTTCCTTACATAAAGAATATGGAAACAAGGGGATTGAAATTGGGGTTTTGAATTTTAAGGGAGGCATTCAAGTAATTAGAAAAACAAAATAAAAGGTAAATTCTATCAAGGATCTCTAATTTTTGGTGGTGTTACAATTAGGTTCCTAATCTTTAAAGTGTTGCACTCAGGGTCCTTAATCTTCAAAAATTGCCGATTAAAGTCTTTCCGTCCAAAAAAACGTTAGGTTGACCGTTAATTGGTCAAACTTGTTGTAAAATAACAAAATTAACCTTCTATCAATAATAACAATTGCAATTGAATACACAAGTTTGAAACATGCATAACTCAGTCCTAAACTTTAGTTAAATTACATAATTTTGCCTTATATTTTTTATATATGTTTATTTGGTCCATAATTAATTTTATCAAAATAATTATATACTAATTAAAAAGTTTTTATATAAATTTTCAAAACAGTATCATTAATTCACATTAATATCATAACTTTTCAATCTTTTACCATCGTAGACGTGCGTAGTTTTGATTTTAACCAATAATTAATAATAAATATAATTATTGTACTCTATAAAATTTTAGCAAATCACTAACGAAAATATACATACAGATTGTGAAAAACATATAAAAAACAAATAAAAAATTAAAATAAAATAAAAAATTGGTTAAACTCCACCTAACCTTTGGGAATCATTACAATCAGGTCCCGAACTTTTAAAGTGTCGCACACAGGGTCTCGAGGTCCCTATAGGACTAAAATGATAAGAATTGAAAGGAATTATCTTCATTTTATTTATTTATTATTCTACAATAGTCAAAATAATATGAAAATTGAAAAATAACATTTATTTATACCAATTAAACTTACGAGACTTGAGACTCAACCTCGCCGTATTGCCACATTACATGTACACCTTTTAAAACTTTGCCTAGAATCAAATTTCATAAACATATAATGGCTCTTTCAATGGAGCTCACAATTAACAATTTTTGTTGACATTAATCTATGCTTTTAGCATTGAATATGACTTTTTTCCATTTAAGCTTCGGAGTTAAAGACTCTGCTCCAAGGTTGGATATTTCAATGTGCTTGACAAGATTAAATAAAGAATACTTTTATAAATTAATAAAAATAAGTTGTAAATAACTACCTTTGGTGGACTCAATATAAGCGACTAAAAATATTCAAAAAACAATATAAGTGACTAAAAAGTAATTTAGTTATAATTATATTTATAAAAATGTTTACAAACAATAATATTACAAAACAATCCCATTAAAAATTTGCAACATCGAATTAAACATAATAATCTCTGAAATACAATTAAGTCAAGTAAAACTATGATTTTTGACCAAAAAAATTAATAAGAAAAAAGGGGTAAAAGTTTGATTAATATTTCCTCAAACGTTATATTTGTAATGTGATTGATAAATTAATGGGCTACTATAATACTTCCACTGCACTCTTTACTCCTCAAACTGTGGGTGAGATTTGGTGTAGATGCAAAGTTTGGTAGAAGGATTAAGGAAGGTGTACATAAAGAGTTGTTGAAAGCTCCGCATTCCTTTTTGAATATTACATTCGAGCAATGTAAAGTTTGAAGTTTATTGGCACCAAAATTTTTTATTTTTAAGTGAAATTTCTTGTTTATAACTCCCTTCTAGCTTTTTCTATATTTTGTAAAACTAATAAGTACTACATATTTATTTGCAATTTTTACTTTAATCGATTTATAAACACTTTTTAAATATATATATTTACAATTTTTAATTATGTTGCTTTTACAGTTTTATTTATTTTATATCGTCCTCAACTCAAGCAATGCATAGTGAAATAATAAAACTTATTGCACATTTATCTGAGCTATGATACAGTGTTTACTAAGGAGCACCTTATGGCACTCACAATAATTTTTTGTACATGAAATAGTTTCTTAGAATTGTCCAAGTACAATTTGGAAATTCGAGACCAGATATAGGTCCAGCACGGTGAGGGAGAGCTCCAGCAATTCGAAAAATTTTCCGGCGATATCGTGGCCGCGGATCAAAGTTTATGGCCATAATTTGGTCAAAATTTGGCCAAACACTCTGACCGGCGGCCACAATGTGGTCGAAAAAATTTTCAAATTACTGGAATTCTCCCTCGCCGTTTTGGACCTATATCTGGTTTCAAATTTCAGAACGGCTATCATATGTGATCAGAAATCACAGCGCTAGCGCCGTAGTTACTGCACTAGTGCTTGTGCTTGAACAAGGTTGAATAGTTTTATGTACGAGTATACACTTATGGTGCCCCCTAGTGGGCTCTAGATCAATATTATTATTATTATTATTATTATTATTATTATTATTATTATTATTATGAAATATGAATGTTAGTTGTAAGAGTTATTGATTTTGAAGACTACATATGCGGCTAATAATCTAATGCCACATGTGGGTGGATCGATGCCACCTGTCACTTGCCCCCCCTCACCCACTATCGGAAGGGGGGCCACATGTCGTCCATCCATCCACATATGAGCACCGCAATATATTTTTTGCGCTACATACACTCATATGGAAAATTTTTAATGATATTTTTAACCAAGATTTCTCATTTTCAATTCGTTTACGAAGTGTTTATACATAAATAATTTGAATTATAAACACTTTTAATTTTTAATAAATTTATTTTCTTTATCCAACATTTAGACCAACAAGCACTTTATATTTATTCACCATTTTTATTTTAATTGAACTAAGGCCACCTTTCTCATATGCTTTTTTCTCTTTTTTTTTTCAATAACGATTTTCTCATTGTCTACCAATATTTTAGTAACTTTTTTTTATAAAGTCTCACCCTTACATAAGTCTATCTATTTTGATCTAGTTCATTCTTCATTAAGTAGATGTTCTTATGTACATTTTGTTTTCAACGAATATGATGTACTATGATTTGGAGATGACGAATACTTATTTTCACGCAACGAAATTATATTAATTTGATCCGAGACTCCATCAAAAATAAATTTCAAATTTTTAGATTATTTGGGTGCAAGGGAATCGAAATAGATTAATTTATTTCAAATCCAGAGCAATTCTAAAAGCAAACTAAATATTGAGGGTTCGTTTGATTTAAAAGAACGTATTTTTTTGACAGAGATATGACTTAAATTTAGAAGTCACTATTTCTTAAAGAATTACACTTGATTCAATCTAGTTTCCATCTCATTTTGAATTAGTTCAATTGAACACCAGAATCAAAAATTGTGCCCAAAATATTCAAACCTACACGTACAGCCAACGTGAATCCCTGATCAGATTTTCGTGATTTTTTTTATCTTTTTCATTTTTTTTTTGTCCTACTTCGATTAAAATTAGCTTCATTGCATGTTTTGGACTAGAATTCGAGTTCTTTAGGAATTTTAATAGTTTCCTAAGTTTTATGAGGCATATAACGCTATAATTACCCCCTCTTATTATTGTAATAAACAAAATTCTTGATTATTATTCAATTTAAATTGTTTGTGAGATTATTTTCCCTCAAATTCTCGTTTCTTTTTGAACAATCCAGATTTATCAAGAGCGTGATCTGTTCTTATGGAGTTCACCCGTATTGGTTATCAATTCTACATCTTACGAGGTGATTAGTTTAATATACGTATTATTGCCAAGTCGTAAATTGAAGGTCAATAGTTTCACCGATCAATTCACCAGATCGTTAGCTTTTCTAGGTCAGATCTACTCTTTCGTAGGTTACATTGGCACCATTCTATTTGCATCAGTTGATATCAAAGCTTAGGATCTAAATTTTGATAATTAATTTTCTTCGTTTTTGTTAGTTTTGTTCTTCGTGTGAGATCTTAGATCTCGTGAGTTATCATTTTCAGTGTTGTTATTGTTCTTCGTTCTTTGTCGTTGTTCTTGTGTTTGAGTCAAAAAGTTAAAAAAGAAAAAAAAGGCTTCTATTTTTGTTCTACAAAAAAATTAAATAAATAAATAAAATAAAATGATGGATATATATATTATGATTGTTGTTTGGTGATGGAGCAAATTTGTGATTATAAGTTTCAGACAAGATGCTTGGTGAATAATAGGCCATATAGTATACTTATTGATGAAAATGATCCCATTAACTTGACTAGCACTACATTTTTTAAATAAGTAAATTTACCTTTGATAAGACATCCTAGACCCTATTATTATGTTTAAATGGAAGCGGAAAGGTGAAGGTGACTGGGCAAGTGTATGTAAACTTTGCCATTGGTATGTATAATGATAATGTATTGTGTGATCTGGTTCCTATTAAATCATATATATTTTATTGGGAAGTCGTGGCAATGTTGCATTAATGCAGTCTATGACAAGGCTAAGAATAGATATAGATTCTTTCAAAATGGAAGAAAGATCATTCTTTATTCTTTATCACTGTAAGAAGCGCTAGTGAATCAGAGGAAGGCGGGGGTAGGGACTAACCCAATTGAACAACTTGAAGAATCCATGTGCAAACAACATGAAGAACCAATCATGCTGGGGTTTAAAAAGTTTAAATTGGAAATTCTAGAAGCAATAGAAAAAAGGATTGAGAAGAGAGAAAATTAGAGAATGGAGTTTAAAAAAAGAACGAGATTGAAGAGAAAAGTGAGGTTCTTGGTGAAGAGAAAATTGAAGTGGTGGGTGAAAAACAAAGGGAAATTGAAGAAGTTCATGAAGGTAGTCCGAAGGAAAAAGAAATAATTGAGCCTACCAATGGAAGAAGAAAATATGGATTTTATTGTTGAACTTAGTATAGTTCATGAAGATGGAAAAATTATTGGGATGAGAGAGGAATTGAAGGATGCGGTGGAAAAGGTTGAAAGTAAAGAAGTCCAATCTATGGTCAAGGAGATTGAAACAATATTTCATAAGTACAAGAGCCCGTACCTTGTACCTCATCAATCTAACTCATCCTACCCCAATTTATTAAAATTTGTTTTGCAAGCAAGTATTCACACTGGAAGAGCAATAAATGAACCAATATCCATAGCGAAGTTTGCATTTCCAATCCAACGATGTTTCAAAGACTTGGGTTACCACATGATTTTTCTTGTGTATGACAGACAAATATTTTCATTTGATTTGGGTAGATTTATATTGTCCTTTAAACCATGTGGCAACTCAAGGACAAATCGGTGAAAAGATGGAGGGTGTGATATAATCTGAGACACCATCCAAAATAAATTTCAAGTTTGGAGCATTATTTGGACGCAAAGGAATTCCATCCTAAAGTTTGGAATAGAACGGGAAGACAATGTCTTCAGTACGGCCCTTCGAAGGCGCCCTTAGCGTCGAGGAATATGTATTAGGATGTATGTACGACTCGTTTAGATCATGAGCTGGAACCAAAAAAAAAATCGGCTTTTAAGTGCAACTCGAATCTTTTACACATTTGGATGAAGCGAGGAATTCGTCCATACCATCGGTAAAGTTTGAAAGACCGCGACTGATCCTGAAAGGGAATGAATGGAAAAAATAGCATGTCGTATCAATGGAAAGCTATATGATAGCACCCAATTTTTCCGATTCGACGGTTCGATCTATGATTTATCATTCATGGATGTTGATAAGATCCATCCATTTAGCAGCACCTTAGGATGGCATAACATAGCCTTATAAGTTAAATATAAGTTATTTTTGTTCAAATTCAGACCGATTCTACAAACAAATTAAAGATTGAGGGTCTACTTGATTCAAAAGAGTGCATTTTTTTTATAGAGATACGAGTCGAATTTGGAAGTTATTATTTCTTGAAGAGTTATGGCTCATTCAATCTAATTTCCAACACACTTTGAATTAAACTTGATCGGAAATCAAAATAAAAAATTATGCCCAAAATACTGCAGACTGCACGTGCAGCCAGAGCGAATCCTAGAGCAGATTTTTGTGATTCTTTTTTGTTTTTTGTCCTTCTTCATGTTTTGTCTTTTGAACTAGAATTTGAGTTATTTAGGTCCTTTAATAGTTTCAAAAGTGTTATGGGGTATCTAATATTATAAATACCCATTTTAACATTGTAATAAACAAAATTCTTGATTATTATTCAATTCAAATTGTTTGTGAGATTATTTTCTCTCAAATTCTCCGTTCTTTTCAAACAACCCAAACGTATCAAGAGAGTGATATACTCATGTGGCGTTCAGTGGTGATTGGTTTGATATACCAATTGTTGCCAACTCATAAATTGAAGTTCAATATATAGTTCTACTGATCAATTGGGAGGATTATTAGATTTTTTGGGTCAAATCTAATCTTTTGCGTTGGCACCGTTCCAACATGGTTTGCATTATATATTAATTGTACATATTTTATGCTTCACAAATTCATCACTAGACTTTTGCTTTGAAATTGGACATCTTCATTTTTTTTAGTTCTCATCGAAGGCTGGTTTAATTCTTTTTCAAATTCTACATCCTTTTTTTAATGGTACACATTATAAACTATATATATTACATCAGAATACATCATTAAAGCATTTGAAGTACGGTAACAAATCAATTCCAATCTCAACATGAAGTGTTGGGACTCACGAAGAATGAATCTGGGGGTATCCCAGGGCTCTATAACCACCATATGATAACTGAAGAAGAACTGTAATAAAGGAAACATAATAAGCCGCACAAATGTGAATAAACCAAACCACCACATAAGGGTATAAATACTTTATTTATTTAATATTTTTACATAGTTTGAACCTAGGATCTAATGCTAGTCAGGAGTGGTTCTGGCCACCAGGTTAACCCTGGGAGTTTCAAATTGTACATTCTACAATCAAATACTACGAATTAATCCAAGACTATATATATAATGCCTAATAGATTTTTTTTATGGAAATAATTACATGTTTGTCATAACATAACTATTAATTTACCAATTAGTTAAAAGTAAACTCATAAGTACGCATGTGTCAACATTTATAGTGGTGGACGATATTGCCCCCATCCCTTGACCTAACCCAAATTACCCTTCTTCACCAACTTTTCTTTTTCCTCCAACTTTTGTTCTTCTTCCTCTCCTCCATGCCAGCTGGAACTGTCTACCATGCCATCGAAATTGTTCATATGAGTAGAGTTGTTGACACTAGATCATGGACTTGAATACGCAAGCTATGATGATTTTTCGTTATTTTGTTCTGAGCTAATGGATTTGGCACCAAGATAATTCAATTTGTATTTTGGCATGGCCATTTATGGATGGCGTTGTGAGTGGAAATTTATGATTATGGCCATGGAGGATTTGAATTCTCTTTGATTATGTTATTTCCATATCTAAAATCTAAGGGTGCATTTTCTTTACTGTTTTCGAGTCGTTTTCTGTTTTCAAAAATGCTGAAAACGTGTTCTGTTTATTATTTTCGAAAACAGATTTTTGAAAATATTTTCAAGATTTGTATAGAAAACTCGAAAAGGTCTTTTTAACATTTTTGGAATTTTCTATGTTAAATATCGAAAATAAGGAAAACACGTTTTCGAATTTTAAACTTTATATTTCTTACATTTGAGTCCTAACTTTTCGTTTTTGTGCATTTTAGTCCTAACCACCCCGGCAACCGTCGACCACCACCAAAAAAATCAAACCACAAAATCTGGTGGTTTAACCACGAATTATGGTGGTCCGACCACCAACAGGTGGTCTAACCACCGCAGAGGTGGTTCGACCACCATTAATGGTGGTTGAACCACCTTGGAAGTGGTTCGAACTACCTCGGAGGTGGTCGACCACACCATTAATGGTGGTCGAACCGCCTCGGAGGTGGTTCGAACTACCTCTGAAGTGGTCGACCACACCATTAATGGTGGTCGAACCGCCTCGGAGGTGGTGGCAACCACCTACTGGTGGTGCGAACCACCATTTTCATGGTGGTTCGCACCACCCTCAGTCGCCGGTGACCTTAAGAGAGGGAGAGAGAGATGGCGTGGGTGGGTTGGGGTGGGGTGGGTCAGTGATGAAGATGTGGACCTTTTTGTTAAATTTAAAATTTTAAGGATCTTTTTATAATTTTTAGTATACCAACTTATGGTGGTTCTAAATGTATAAACCAAACAAGTTTTCTATTTTCTCTTTTCAAAAATCGTTTTTCAAAATAATAAACCAAACGCATTTTCAATTTTCTCAAAACACCAATTAAAAACAGAAAATATCAAAATATTTTCGAAAATGACAATAGAAAATACAAAACAAATAGAACGCCCCCTTAGCCTTTGTCTGCAATCTTTATTTGTAACCAGGATTTCTTTGGCAGAAGTAATTTTCCCAAAAATAAAAAAATCCAAACAGTTCCATCTCAAATTTAGGTTCATTGAAGTGTGATCAGTGGCGGTTCAAGTGTGATTCATTGACTGGAAAAGATGAAGAACATTGCCGAAGTTTTCGTCGGAAAAGATGAATTGTACCCGTATTGAATTTTATTTGTAGAAAATTACTATATCCTATAATTATAGGATATAGGATGAGGCTAAATTGGTACAACTAGTTGAAATTGGTGATATTCTCGTAATTTGTGAAAGTAATTGACAAATCAAAAATTAGCATTTGGCAATTCAACAATTAAGTAATTTACGCTGTTTTATAATCAAACTTAATAAGATTTATGCATCAAACTAAAATTTTCAAATAATATAAATTTTATTCATCATTGACCAAGAGAACGAAAAAACACAAAATCACATATAGCCACATAAGTTGACACGAGGAATTGCAATCAAATTGAAAGTATATATTCACATATGTTTGTAACATACAAGTTAATTATGTTCGTCCAAAACTCTAGCATATAAATAAGAAAAAAGACTCATAATTGGATTAAGTGCTAAAAACGAAAAAAATAGAGAAAATACTGGGGAATTGGGTTATATCACAACCCACATCCCCATGCACCCTGTTCCCACAGCTCTGCCATTATTAACATTATTATTTAATATCATCTCAAGAGGGAGACGATACTGAATCTATATATATAACATTAGATTAGGGCCGGACATTTCAACCGTCAAACCGACAAACCGACCGAAACCGACCGCATCGGGTCTGTTCGGTTTGGTTTTTTGGGGTGGGTGGTTCGATTGGTGGTTTGGTTTTCACCAAACCGAAAAACCGATCGGTTAAAAAAAAAAAGAAAAAACCGACAAAACCGACCGAACCAACTCGGTTCGTTCGGTTTCGGTTTACCGAACCGAGCCGGTCGGTTCGGTTCAGTTTTTAAAAAAAACCGACCGCGATCGTTCAGTTGTGGTTCGGGTGGAAAAACCGACTTAACCGACCGATGCCCACCCCTACATTAGATTATGTTCGGTTTGGTATTTTTCTTGAAATTAAAGATTAATTTTTATTAACTTTTTTAGATTATAAAATTGTGTGAAGTAGACATCTTTATTATTGTTAACTCATTTTGCAAGATTTTTACACATGAAATAGGTGTAATGCTCCATTAATATACCCCCCCCCCCATCCCAATGCTCCATTAATATACTCCCCCATGCCACAAACATTGTCCACATTTCATTTTTAGATACATTAAAAAAGTTCAATTAATATTATTATAAAAGTATAATTTAAGATCATTATTCGTAATGCACCCTTACATTTAATTATTATTCAACTTTATTATCTCTTATTTGTTGATTATAATATATACTAAATAGGGGTATGTCAGGAAATAAAAAATTAATTAAAGAAAGTGAACTATCATTTTGAGACCCAAAAAATGAATAGTTGACTATTTTTGTGGGATGAAAGGAGTACTATGTTCACAGGTTGTATATATTTATATCAAAATTAAATTAAAACTTGTTCAAAAAACTTAAATTAAAACAATCAAAATATGCTCCATCAATCTAGCTAGTAACGATAATTCACTATTCTTTTTTTATTCATTCCAAATTATAGTGTACTTTCCTGAATTTTTTTTTAGCTTTCTTGTATGTAATATGCCTCTACTAATGTACATTGTTATCAATCTCTATATTTTAAATCTTAAAGTGCCACCTAGGCAAAAGTGCCTACGTGACAATGCCACGTTTGACACTATTTTTGAAGGATTAATTATTTTTCTTATTTAATTTTTCTAATTGCCTTATTAGGTATTGGTTTTCTTATTTTAATTTTTTATGTATATTTTTATTTTTTTACGTGTATTAAAATTTTCGAGTTAATTTATATAATTTTTTTAATTCATTTATATTTAGTATTACATATATTAGCGAAAATGTGATAAGAAACTGAAGTTACAACTTATAGTATCTATCAAATTAATTCCGAAATTGAGAGCTAGCATTTTCTATAAGTATATATATATATATATATATATATATTCTTATATTTTTACCAAGTTAAAAGGGTAGTTTTAAATAATTTTCATAGATTATGTGCATTGAGCAGTTTAAATAGTGGGTAATTATTTTAGATCAAATATTGAGTTGTTAAATAATTAAATTTATAATTAATAATTTATTAATTAGAAAAGAAATATAAAACAATAACTTTCATGTCTCATTTCCTCATTTCACAGGTCACTTAAAAAAATAATTATTAAAAGTATCATTTAACAATCTCTTCATTTTTCTTAAAAAATTACAAGTATCAATAATTTTTTTTTAATTTTTGTTGCACATCCAGTGTTGTAAGCATTAATAAAAATGTGATAAAAATTAAAATTATAACTTATAATACCAATTAAATTAATTCATAAAATAAGAATTAACTTTTTATTACATTTTAATTTTACAGTTTATTATATATAGTGCCAACTTGGCACAATGACATGTTAGCAATGTCATGTTAGTATGTATTTTCTTTTAAAAAATTAAATTTAGAAATAAACCTTAAATTTGATTTTCTTTTCAATTCGACACGATTTCTTTAAAAAAGGATTCTATACAAATTTTTTTTTTAAAAAAAAGAACAAATAAACAAAAAACAATTTTTAATTTAGAAATAAATGCTAATTATTTATTCTTTTTAAAATTTGATTCTATATCAAAACAAATTTAAATATATGATTTACTAATCGATGGTGTCCGTTACTAAATAAAAGATGAAAACTCGAACTGTAGTACTTGTTTATTTTTTTTAAAAAGGAAAATTTTGACTTGTAATGAAAAGTAAAACTCGAATTGAATGTGTCAAATGGATTATGTTTTGCTGATTGATGCTGTTTGGTATTTGATTTTATTAACTTTAACTAATAGCGGCATAAATAAAATAGGAAAACTTCGATTTGAATACGGATGAATTCAATTCAATATTATATTCAATATCTGTATATTATAATAATAAAAAATTTGAGTAATAGTGGCAAAAATAACAAAATGGAAAACTTGAATTGGATATGGCTCGAATTCGATTCAATATTCAGTATCAATATATCATCATAACAAAAGTTAAGGGCAATTGCTTTCGCATATCGGTATTTTATTAAAGAAATCAATATTCAGTCATGGTCGGTTCTATAACATAGTATGTAGAGTTACAAGTAATTTAGATTTGAAGGTTCTTGCATGTGGCAGAGATGGAATGTCAACAAAATCAATGATAAATATTGTTTTCGAAAAATATTGCAAAATTTGTAATCTTTTATTTACTTTAATTCTTTTTTCTTTTCTTTTCTTTATTTTTTTTAATGTAGCCGCCCTATGAGCGGCGACTAAAGCCATGCAATACAACACGTAGTTGGTGAGACTCAAACATGAGATCTTTAGGTTTCAGAACCTCAACCTTTTCCTCATAACCAATTGAACAAGACTTGATTGGCAATTTAATTCACTTAATAGATTTGCATTGTCCACTTCGTAGATTTTAATTTTATTTGAAATAGATTGTAATCCTCCCCATGTATCACATGGATTTAATAGTAGTAAATTAAATGTATTAAATTGAAATAAGAATTATAAATTCCACTTTTTCTCAAAAATATTAATTAATGTTTCTTGACCTATGTACAAATAGGTAGAAAAATATCTTCATGAAATAAAATGGATGGAGCACATATTTCCTACATAAGAGCATCCACAATGGATATATTAAATTTAGCTGATTATATAGAAAAAAATATTAATTAACACATCAATATATTAAATTTAGTTAAAATTTAATATCCGCAACAGACATGTTAAATTTAGCTGCTACAAAGCTGTGTGTGGACATTTAGTTACATAAGAAAAGTGAGTAATAATATGCCATATTACATCTATTCAAAAAAAAAGTCGTATCACATGTCAAAATGCTAAATAAATTTAACAAAAAAATTAACATGTGACCAAAAAAATTCTTTTAGCATATTTATTGACATATGCATTTATAGATATAAATTTCACATTTGGTTAACATATAATCACATGCTCTAATTCAATATTTTGCATAACTATTGGGGGTAATAAGATTGAATTTTTTATAATTTTTTTTTATCAATTTTTATGTAAAAGGGAAGAAAGAATGAGTGGAGTTGAATTGTAGAATAAGTCCCATAAAATGTATAGATGTGATTGGTCTGACAAAAATTAAATAAAATATTTAATAAAAAAATGAAAATAAGTGAAAAAAAAATGAAAGCTATTATGGGCTGAAGGATGATCCCCCCATATAGGAAACTCCCCATGTTACATATCAACTTAAAAAATAAAAAAATTAATAAAATAAAATAAAAAAAAAAAAATCCTACTTGAGTCCCCTCCAATCGGGGGAAACATTTAGCATGGTGGATATTTTTTGGGGGGGATATTTGAATCAAAATTGACCATGGGCTCTAGTCTTTCGCAACGAAAAAGACGCGAATCATCTTACATCCAAGCACCAACGGATTAAAAATTGCCAATTTTCTCGGAAATGCATGGAGAACCCCGAGACTAGAAAGTGACAAATTTAGCAAAATAAAAGTTTATTTCACGGAGAGGAGCCAGAATCTACCGTAGGTCAGAACACTATAGACCTAGCCATGTCACCTCTCTCCTCGGTACACGTGGCAGTATGTGCTACAGATTTGACGCGTTTACCTTCTGAGTTATGGGACCCTTCCATAAACGCCAAAAGTTACAGTGGCTAGCAGTCATCAGATCAAATCTAATTCCAGATTCACTCACAGAGAATAAAGACAGGGAGCACACAGGAGCACACAGTAAAATGTGTGTGCATAGTCAAAGGAAACAGTAAAATTTGTTGGCCGCAGTTCCCAAAATTTCCCCAATTTTTACTTTTGGAATTTGGATAGCATAGATTCCAATATTTTTTTTCTAATTTTTAATTACTCTGAGCATATATTGGGTAGATCCGGAACCCAAGAGGTGAATATTTGTAATTTTTCTGTGTGCTGTCGTTGTCAATGCCCTCGATTCTTCTAAAACTCATCCCAATTAATGAATGAGTAGCAATTTTTCATGACAAAGCCCCGTCGAGATTCCATTTTTATACTTTATCCGTCTCACAAACATAAATTTGCGGGGGAGGGGTTTTTAATTTTTTATTTTATTTTATTAATTTTTTTGTATGCCGTATAATTTTTACAGTGATATAATATTAATAAAAATTTATTTATATACAATAGTTATATTTATTATTAATTATTGGTTAAAATCAAAATATATGCGCCCTCAATTCTAAGTTAAAGAAAATTTTCGGAAGGAGGATATTAATGCAAACGAATACTATTGTATTGAAATTTTTTGATAAAAATTATTTAATTAGTATCAAATTAATTTAATAAAATTAATTATGGACTAAATAAGCAACTGTAAAAAATAAAAAGTAAAATTGTGCAATTTAACTAAAATTGAGACTAAAGTACACATTTTCAAACATTGAGACTTGATTATAATAATACCAAAAGCTTAGGACCTTTCGTGCAATTTATTTCAAGTTAAATGGACCAAATTCACACCCAATTTTTTAGAAGTTGATTTTGACTAACAGTTATTTTGACGGATTCTATTCAAATGGACCAAACGAGCACCCGAGCTACTTTTTTTTCGACCAAATGTGCTACTTTTTTTTTTTATTTTGAACAGAAAATGCCCTAGTGCCACTTTTTTTTTTTTTTTTTTTTTACCAAATGCACCAATTTCCCTTTAATTTTTTTCATGAATTCTTTCTATTCTCTCTCTTTTTTAATTAGTCAATAATTGATATACACATAAACATTTATCTCTTCAATCAACACCAATAATTGGATATATTTTCTCATCGTTTTCATTTTATTTACGACATAAATGAGAATCCGCAATGTCCAATTGGAGATGCTCATCTAGAAAAAATGAAATAGCAAGAAGAGAGAAAAAAAGAAGTGTTAAGAGAGAGAAAAAAAATGTGGAAAGAGAGAAACTGCAAGGAGAAACAAAGTAGAGGAGAGAAATAAACACTTGTCACTTAATACTCCTTTTGTTCCATATGGAGAGCACTCTCCTTAGAGTTGTATCTGATATCAGTCTCATGAGGCAATTGACTCATGCGCACACAAAAATAAGGGGCACAAAATTTTGAGAAAATTTTTAAATATGTATGATTTGATCTGTTATGCATATTTTAAATTTTAAATCTTGTTAACTTTTATACCGTTGCATTATTAAAATAACTATGTACGACAAAAAAAAATGTAAAATATTTTTTTCATTTCTCGATATATTATGGGTAAATTCTGAAGTGTGGCTTCGAGCCATCGACATAAAAATTGTAATGTTGGGCACTAGTTACTTTAGTAGGATATGATAATTATGGAGTAGAAGAAACGAACAAAAGCTGACGTGCTACGCTTGCACACTTTGAGCTAATGATTTAATGCGTGAATTGTTTTGCAATTCAAAAAGAAACAAAGGGCAGAACCGAAAGCTTCCCCGAATATCGATGGAGGATCGTAAGCGCATTTGGAACCTTGCGATGACTTGAGTATTTTTTTTTCAATTATGGCGGCTCCAATCACGTTCAACCAATTCTCTTTCACATTGTGCGCTTGTTTGGCATAGCTGTTTGAAGAAAAATTAAAAAATACACTTTTTCTTATTCGTTTTTTCCTTTTTTTTAATAAATTTATATGTGGTTGGAAAAACTAAATACTTTAAAGGACCTTCTTATTTCTTTGAAGTAACACAAGTAAATAATTAATCGCTAGCCAACTCCGGCTCTATTTTTGGTTCTTGGTCTGCATGGCACATATGATGATATCCTATGCCTCATATGGATACACGCCTTGTTTCTTATACCGAAAATGAACTTAGATGCCACTTCTCATTGAAGCTCCATGCTCAGTGTAATACATTGAGAATAATATTTAAAGATGACAAGATGACATGTGAAAATTGTCAAAATTGAAAATTGTAGTAAATTGAGCCGAATTGGCGGGGGAAAGATAATCAATTTGATAGGTCGGTGTGGCAAATATAAATGCAGAATTTAAGAACTGGTGCGAGCGAATTTGATCCAATCCAAGCAATGAAATTTTGTTATAGTTATGGACACTATCCCCTGCTGCCATGTAGCTGTCAAGTCCCATTTATCAACCCATGCTGCTATGTAGCAACGTCAGGACATGCACGCCATCATTGGAACTATACGAAAATTCCAGTGCAGAAACTATAAAGGAGCTGCTAGTTTGAGTATGGTTTTACTAAATAATAATAATAATAATAATAATAATAATAATAATAATAATAATAATAATAATGATGGTGATGATGATGATTATTATTCTGAGCAATTACTTAGTATTTATTTTAGACAATCGGTTAATATTTTTAGATGAATGTTAATTTCTGTTTTCTTGATCGATTATGGCTAAAACTTTGATCGACCACCACCGGCGGCTATGGTGTTGATGGAAAATTTTCCAAATTGCTGGAAATTCCCCTGGCCGTGATAATTCTAGATATGGTTTTGGATTTCAAAACGGAGATTGTGCGGACCAGAAAATGCATCAATTTACGGAACCATCGATGACTCTTCATCATCTTTGTTGAAATGAGTTGCCAAACATCGGCTAAAACATGCATTTAAAGCTCACCGAAATGAATTATGATTTCAAATGAGAAGTAGATTAAAAATTAACTCCTCCGTTCTTGTGGGTTGGTGCTGATTTTGGAGTACTTGTTTAATTTACATGACCCATAGATGAGATATAGATGAAGGGCATTTAAGGTTAAATGCTCCAAGAATTTTCCTTTCCCTGTCCCCTTTTTATTTTTGATATTAATTCTAAGTTCTAAGTCGTTTGATAAAATGTTTTCGAAAGTAAAATAAATTTTAAAAAGTAAATACTTAAAAAAGTAGTGAACTATAAAAATATAAAAAATAATATCTATTACACAGCAATAAACACGTGGTTGAGAACACTATTAAAAGAAAAAAGAAAAGAGAAAAAAGAAGGAAAAAAGAAAAACACAGCAACAATTTTTCGTTGCTGAAAGTCTAGAACATTTACTGTTCTGATGCAATAATACTGTCCCAATAAATAATCGAGATATACTGTAAGAATTAAGGATCCAGTATTTATACAAAGGCTAAAAAGCAGGTAAAATTGATAATTAATATGTCGTGATAATCATAATAGCATTACCTACCGCAACATCCATTATGTATGAGCATTTAAAATCTTGCTCCTTTTATTCAATATATATATATCTTGCTTCTTAAGAGAAATATACTTCAAATAGTACATTAACCGTCAATGAAATTTTAAATGGCATGGAAAAGGCAGCAAAAACCTTTTCCAAATATTTTCGAATAGCCACCCAAGTTTAACAACGTCAATTTAAAGAGTACGGATTGACATGGTATATTGGTGTATATGTTTTATTAATTTGATGGTAATTTGGATATATTTTGAAATGCTCGGTGAAACTTTCGGTGGGTAAATATAGACAATCGTCACCAAACTTTGATATTGTAACCAATTGCTTACTATATTTTAAAATGCAAATGAATGTTTATCGAATTTTGTTTATTGCCAAAGATCAAATATTCATTGGTCTAAAATTTAAATATGTATGTTTATGAATTCTGTGCATATGACTAACAACATCATTCGTAGGGCCAATGGGATTGATTGTTAGCAAAATAAGTTTATCTATAAGAACTAATTCAAAGGAAAAACTAAATAAATTATCAAAAAGACCATTTTTTTTTTCAAACAATACTTGTGCAGCGTTTTTGTGGTTTATATGGTTGTTTGTCCAATTCGCGTGAATTTTTGTACCAATAGTTGGTCTAGTTGGTTTCATATAGGATAGCTTCAATCACATTGGTGCCATCTATTAATAGAATTGAATATTGAGTTAACGAGTTATTGATTATTGGCATTAAGTAAAGTTTGGTGAGCATGTAGTTACATATCAAAATATAGTGAGTAATAAATTACATATTCAAAGTTTAGAACCATTCATTAAATTTACCCCACTTTCAGTACATTCGAAAACTTACAACAAGGTTGCATGTTTAAAAGTTTTAAAGTTTGATATTACTTTCTAAGAAGGGTAAAGTATAATTAAGCGATAAAGTTACGAGTTTAAGAGGCGTAAATGTAAACTAAGCAATACTGGGGAAAAAAGAAAGCGTGATAAAATAACAAATTAATTCAAACTTTGCTTCTAAATATTGTTTAAATGAGGTCTAAAACGAATTTTCTAGAACAGAGGTATTACGAGTTCATGAATTTAGTGCCACATGACAAGTATTTCTCGAATGTAGAAGGTGCAGAATAATAGTAACGGTAGTGATGAAAGTGTTAAAGTTATGATCTATCTTTCTTCTTTAGGTGAAGTCAATGTCTATATGAATGATTATTGAACATGTTCATCATAATTGTTACATGCGTGTTTTATGTTCTAGCTTTTATCTTGTCTTGTGGCATTCCTTCTTATCGTGCTTGAATGTACTCAAGAAATACGACCTTCAATTATTATTACTACTTTTTTTTTAATCCAAAAAGTAATTTTGGTAAATAAACGATAAAAATACTTGGAATGAGGATCAGACGAGAGATGGTATTTCTAACCGTTGGGAAAAAAAAAAGAAGAAAAAGAAAAAAGATGGTATTATATAATTTGACAATTTGGTAGACACATATAGTATTCAAGAAATATTGGTGCACATCACTTTCTCGTGCCCATTTCTTGGTCCTCATCAATCAAATCTCCATGGTAGGCTTCTACATTCTAAAATAAGATTTTTTTTTTAATTTCTTCAACTTTTAAAATTGACAAATGTAAATATTAACTAAGATCTTCAATTTGAGTTTAGATTCACAATCTCATTCGCTGACTCGCTGTTCAATTAATTTTACATTCAATTAGAATACTCAAGATACACAATAAGATACATAAAAAGTATTCTGATTGGATGAAATAAAACAACCAATCAAACAATTAAAAGGACAATGAATCTAAATTCATGGTTATATATTAAATCTAATATCTAAACACACAAAAAAAAAGTCAATGAAGTGTCAATTTAAAAAAAAAAGATAAATTCATTTTTTTTTTATGGTACAACTACTAACGAGTGACAAATTGATGTTCGATTGGAATGAAGAACGACCGTGTTGCAATGCGTCTATGTTTTCCCACACAAAATTGGAACATGGCATGACTGTAACATGATGCATGTTGGAATGATATTAATATTTACAAAAAAACAGCTATAATCGAGGTGTTTGTTACTTGCCCAGTACACCTAACGACAACATTATATTAATGGGTGCGTTTCGTTCACTTTTCAAGTAGCATGGATGGATGGCAATCGTACAAATCCTCTCAATTCGTTAATAATTCTTGAACGCAAATAGTATCTTTGGCAGATCTAAAGAATTGGATAGTACTCCTCCTCTCTCTCTCTTTCTCTCTCTCTTATACATATATATATATATATATATATATATATATATATATATATATATATATAAACATACGTCTTTATATTATAAAAAGAGAAGTGTTGCCAACATGGCACTCATTAATATTTTTTTTTAAAAAATCATAAAAGTCAATTTTGTAGCTAAAAAAAAGAAAATTCTATTTTTGTAAATAAACTAACATTAATTAGTAGTTTTAAATAGGAAAATTCTTTAAATATAATTATTTTTTAATGAAACATAAATTTTTCATTAAATGTGATAAATAAAATTTAATAAGAAAAAATTAGTTTTGGAAAAACTTTAAATGTAATTTCATTTTCAAACTTCTAATCGAAAACATTAAATAATAAGTATTTTATTTATTTATTTTCACCGTGTTAAAAATTAGAGTTTTAGATAGTTTTGATTTGTAATGTGCATTGGATTATATAAATAGTAGATTATTCTTAAATCAAATAGTGCGTCTTTAAAATTATAATTGAATTTCTTTGAATAATTTATTTATTTTTAAATAAAGAGTAATTTATGAATCTTTATCTTTATATTTTGAATTGTTATATTATTATCATATCATTAATCTTTATATTCTGATTTGTAAAAAGTGTCATGTAGGCAAAAGATGCCAACGCAGTACACATTAAATATTTTTTAAAAAATTATAAAATTAGTTATGAAAATAAACCAACATTCATTAGTAGTAATTAAAAATATAATTGAAAATAAACCAATATTTAAAACAAATATTTAATGAGAAAAATTTATTTTGGAAAGACTTTAAATATAAGTTCATTTTTTAAAGGTCTAATTCAAAATATTAAATAATAAATATTTTTTATTTTTTATTTAATTTTATTGTAATAAAATTATAGGTTTTGGTAGTTTTGTTTGGTTACGTGAACTGGCCTGTTAAAAAAATAATGGATATTTTTTCCTTTTTTCCTTTTTTAAATTAAATTGTGAGTGGTTAAAATTATAGCTGCATTTATATTGAATAATTTATTTATTTTTAAGTAAAATAGTAATATATTAATCCTTAAATTATTATAATTGAAGTGCCACTTTTGGTGAACGCCTTATTGGCAGTGCCAACATGACACATAGTTTCTAATTAAAAAATTAATTAATATTTTTCCTTTTTAATACAGTTGATGTGATATGCTCACTAATTGAATTTTGCATTGTACGTACGTTTTTTGCCTTTTCTAAGTATATAAAATTAAAAATAAAAAGTTTTTGTTTCTACAATTAACATACACTTTACGTAAATGGAAAGAAATCAAATGAATTATGTAAATACGGAAAATTATCGGTATTATTACAAATTTAAGTTACTTAAAAATTAACTATAATACTTCTTATACAATAAAGTTAAAATTAAAAATTAATTACAACTAATCACTAAAAGAACGCATAAAATCATAAAATTTAGAGTGTATAATGTCTATTTCAGAAAGAAGAAAGGTGTTCAATATAAATTTGATATGTAAAACCAGGAAAGACACGTTTTGATAATTAAAGAATTTTTATATATTCATTCCCCATGGTTCGTTGACAATTAATTAATCTCCACGATCATTGTTGTGCATGCTATACAAGGCAATTAGAATTAAGGTTATACGTTTTGATAAATTTCTTAATTATGTGATACACGTGAATTTTTATAATTTACAATTATAAATTTACTCCATATTTTTTGCATTGATTATAATATACAATATTATAGATTTTAATAATTATTTACAATTATGCAATCTCCCATGCATAAATTAAATTACATTAATTCTATAATTCAACATTTATATTTATAATTTTATATCAATTATTTATCGTACATAAATTTAATTATTCCCATGCATCGCATGGGCGTGATACTAGTTTCAATTTAAACAACAATGTTAGAGCATGTTAACTCGATATCAATTTGGCCAAATCCTGAAAGTTAGCGATGCCGCCAATGTCGGAAAACTTAAATTATGAGAAAATAGATCTTGAGATTTTGTGATGGAAGTGAACAGTAGCAGAGCCAGGAATTATGTCTTGTGGGGGACAAAAAAATAATTGCTACTAAGTGGGTGTTTGCAAAACAATTTTCTTGTTGTTTTTTAAAATTTAAATTTGATCAATTAAACAAATCATATTCTCATATATATCAGAGGCCCCATATATACTAATAAATCTCCACCATTCACTCCATTCAAACTAAGTGTAATATTCTGGTCTACATAAACTTAACACTAAGAGGGTGTTAGCGGATAAGTTTTAATGTATTTTTATGAGTAAGAAGAAAGAGAATGAGTGGAGTTGGATGGTGGAGATTTAATTAGTGGTGAGATATATGGATGTGATTTATTTGACCAAATTTAAAATTTGAAAAAAATACATTGAGAGTATAGAAACACCTTAAACTAGTCTCATCGTGCCCTCATCTCTTCGAACTCAATGAGAGTCCATTTGCAAAGTCTTGATAATGACCTTCTCAAATATACATACACAACGATAGAACGAGAAAAAAGTTATATCCATTTTATGTCACAACCTCGTCGTAAAGATTGTAATAACAAAGAATGCACACCTAGTCATATTTGTGAATAATGTTAAAGCAAGGCAAATCAATTTGCCAACAAGATATAACTCATTGATTTACCCATCAATGCCAACATTTGATACAACTTAAGAAATGTAGACAAATTTTGAAATTGAGATTTATAGCAACTTCAATTTCAAAGAGTCCATTTGTATATGTTATATTGTATTGTGATAGTTAGGGTTTAATGTGAGTCTAGTCCAATACGTTAATTGTAAATATTATATATATGTCTTTGTATAATGAATGAATTACAACCGTTTCACAAATTATTCTCACATGGTATCAAAGCTTAATTAGTGAGAAAAATACCTAGGGCTTCCTATTGGTTATGCTTTATTCCAACCTTAGTATTAAAACCCTAGCTGCAACTTCTTTTTTTACCTGAACCATATCCACGCACCTGATCGAAAAATTTACACCACCATTTACCTCCCCATTCGATCGCCTCTCACTTGCCAGAATCTCGCTTGCAGCCCACTCCCTCCATGTGCGGCTGGTTTGATCTGTCTGCAGCCTCTTTGTTCGGGTCGTGTAAGCATGTAACTTCACCATAGACCCTCTGACAACCACTTGACAACTCGCCTCGACCTTTGTGACCTATCTCCAGTATTTGTTTGACCATATCTCTGCCAGCTTGTGACGATTGCCTCAAATTGCTCTCAGTTTGCTATTGTTTTTGGTATTCCAGTCCTTTAACATTCCTTTGGGAATTATTATTCTTCTTTTGGTCGTTTAATCTCAAGGTAACTTAAACTGATCCATCGAAAGATATGTCCATGCTTACTTTTTCATCCACTCCCATAATTTGTACAGAGAAGTTGACCAGATCAACTAACTTGGTCTTCGATTGTTGCCTTGTGGTTTATTAGTCAAGGTGTTGATGATCGCTTGGTAAAGCAACTCAAGGATATTGGTACTAAAGATCAACCAAAGTGGACTTAGGTTGATGCCTTTCTAATCTTTTGTGTAGTCTATTGATCATACCCTCGTTAGCCAATATGGGGCATATCGTTCTTGTTATGATGTGTGGCAGAAGGTTAAGAAACTTTGTTCTAACGATATCAATCGTCTTTATACTGCAGTTTCGAATATGAAGAAAGTTATGGAATAGGATCAGGATATGTAGACTTATTTTGGGCAAATTGAGACTCTTTGACAAGAATTTAACGAGATGATGCCCCTTTATGAGGATGTTGTTAAGGAAGATGAGAAACGGGGGACTTTTTTTTATGGTACTTGCACTAGCCGGTCTCCGTCCTGAGTTGAAATCTGTTCATAATCAGATTCTTGCCAGTGCTAGTATTTTGACCATGGATACATTGTCTGAATAGTTACTCCGTATCTCTGCAGCAGCCGACATCTCCAGTAGCTCCACTGCTACGCCTATTGACTTTGCTATCTTAGCCTCCTAGGTTTCTAGTGAAATGAGGGTAAGGAGGGCGGTGGAGGTTATAATCATCCTCGATGTTCATATTGTAACAGACTTGGCCATACTATCGATCGGTGCTACCAACTTCATGGTTGTCCTCCTAAGGTCACCAATGTCACCCAGTATGGGTACTCCTCTGAGACTTTAACTGAAAATGTATCAGTATCTGCTGTTGAATATACTGAGCTTCTAAAACTCTAAGAGAGTAAGCAGGCCCCTTTTGTCCCATCGGGTAATCCCACCAGGAACTTTGGTGCTTGCATCTCATAATCATCACCTCTTGGTCTTTGGGTGTGTGATTTTGGTTAGTGATGGCAGAAAAATCCGATCCGATCCGAATCCGATGGATACCCGATCCGAATGAAGCGATTTTTTTCCGATCCGACGATCCGTGGATCAGCCGATCCGAAACGGATTTTGATTTGGAGCGGATCAGGCCTGATCCGATCCGATCCGATCCGAATTGATTTTATTTTTTATTTTTATTTATTTTTATTATTTTTTATTTTTTTATAAAAATCTATACCAATATGGATCGTATTTGGATTTTTTTCTTGATCTGATTCGATCCGGTCGGATCCGATCCGAATCCGATCCGAGGAATTTGGATTTGGATTTGGATTTGGATCGGAGTGATTGATTTGGATTTGGATTTGGATTAGGCCGATCCGATCCGAACCCGATCCATTGCCAACACTAATTTTGGTGCTTTATATCACATGTCTGGTGAAAAAAAATTATTTTTCAGTATTACTTACTCGTACGCCCAGTCCCCCTATTACCTTAGCTGATGATTCCCAAACTAAGGTTAAAGGAATTGGTTGAGTCAAACTTTTTGAATCTTTATTTTTAGATTCTGTTCTCTTTGTTACAGATTGTCCCTTTAATCTTATCTCTATTAGCAAGTTATCTCAAAATCTACCTTATTGTTATAAAAGTATAGAAACAATAGAGAGAATTTAGAGAGAATGAATTCTAAGGAATTCTCAGGAATGAATTTCATTAATAACTGAAGCCCTATTTATAGGAAAACTTCGAATGGCACAATCGTAATTACATAATTTCATCAAGGGTATAATAGTCATTCACATATAATAATTACATCTTTTACCAAATTATTCCTCCACCAAATTATTCCTCCACCAAATTATTCCTCATAATTCATAACCACCAAATTATTCTCAATTATTCATAACACTCCCCCTTGAATGACTATTAATACAAATGTCTTCTGGACTTGTTTGGAGAAAAACCCAGTGGGAAAAAAAAAACTTCCAAACCGATTGCGGGATAGCTTGGAGTGGTTATATCTTTGCTTCATCAAAACATTGCTCCCCCTGATGTCTTCCAGCGGTATAGGAGTATTCATGTGCTGCCTCGTTAAAACCTTGTCAAGAAAACCCAGTGGGAAAAAACTTGATCGAAGGAAAAAGAGTACAGCTGCTCCGTTTGATTTCATATCTTGAGAACTGATATATTTACTTCTGGTAAATGATTTCAATATCATCATCGTTTGGATCTAAAGCATTAGCTCCATTATAACTTGATCCAATAGATACATTTTATCAATTTCTCCTATCGTTCTCAATATACCATGAATATGCCTCGTTAAAACCTTATTAGGAAAAACCCAGTGGGAAAACCCTAATGAAGGAAAAAGAGTACATTATTCATGTGAATACGCCTTTAAAGTTGCCTCATTAAAAACCTTGCTAGGAAAACCCAATGGGATAAAACCTCACTAAGGGAAAAAGAGTGCAACGCGTATTTTATACAAGTATCTTTTAAGCATTTCAAAATCTTTCATACATTTGTATGAGTATCATATACATTGATTTTATACTCTTCGTTCATTTAGAGTGCATCAATTTTCTTACACAACTACAAAACATTCACCATGAACACATGTCTCCAAATACACAATTTTAAAACATATAAATTCATCGTAAAAACATGTAAACATATAAGTAAACCTTCATAACTAACTAACACTTAAAATATATCATTTAACATTTAATACTCACTTAATAGGTTATTTCATTCCTGTGGCTTAGCTCCCCTTTAGGGTACTTATAAACACGAGCTTAGCTCACCCGATCCTTTAATTTCCTTTTAGACTACACACACGATCGGTAATTTAACTTTCATGAGCATGCAACATATAATGACCACCATGCTTATCTTTAAACTTGAGCAATAGTCATCATCATCTCATCATCTCATAAGTTAAGGATTTCACATTCACCATTTATCATCTTCAATATATCTCAATATTTTCATTATCATTGATCATATGTAGCGCTACATTTTCATATCGTGCCGACACTTTTCAATTTCATTTCTTTCCCCATATCGACATAACTTATCGAGATATCTCATTATCAATCCTCTTGTAGGATTACACAATATAGTTATGTCTATATACTCTTCAAGAGCATATGCCTCCGTTATTAAGACCATCTTTTATAATTTGCTTTGATATATATGTTTGGGAAATCTCATAATATCAACGCTCAAGCGTGCTAACTTATCAAAGCATCTTAAGCGATATATGTGATTGTTCATAGCATCTTTTATGCATCTTTGAACTTCAAGTTCATATTTTAATTGTGAGGATATAACATGATGCATTTCACATATCATTTTCAACCTTTAATACTCTCCCTCATCTTTGAGAAAATTTAGAACACCAAAACTCATACAGTTGGTATGATTTTAATCATATATGTTCTCATCATTCACTTTAATATGGGAATTTAGACCGTTTGCATTCTATTCTCGATATCGGCAATTTATTTGAGGACTTTAAATAATTTGCCATATAATATCCCACTTGTATCATACTCAAATCCTTCAGTGATTTATTCAAGTATTGGGATATACATTTACTAGCTTTATCATTAAATCAAAATCATGCTCATACCGTGAGCAAATATTTCAGAATTCGAATCATATACACATGTGACTATCTAGTGGATCCATATCATAATATCTAGTAGTCCACATGGAGGATGAGTGGGCCCATATTTCTCATCCTTTATTCCAGATATATTTGGGATTTATTCCCAATATTGGCTAGTAATGATTTCATCATTTATCGAGAACAATCATTGAAGAATTCTTTTAATTCTTCACTTGAAATATTGATTTCAATAATTATTTAAACCGGGATGTCATCTGGTTTTGCAAACGAGTATTATTGAACTTCTAGTTCAAGAAATTCTTATATCGATTTCACTAGTATCTCAGATAGTGCTCAACATGATTTATCATAGAAACAATTCACCGACATATTCCATCATCTTTTGGTGACATTATTGTCTACTCTTGTTCAAACACGAGTTCTGACTCATACGCATCACATCCGCTATTATTTAATTCCGAAATCGTAGCTCTTACGCTTTATTTAAAATCGGAGTCTTATTTCATACGCGTCGTATTATTCTATAAATAAATCATCAAAATTATTGCAAAATTCATCCTAACAAGGGTCTATACATTATAATGGATCATATGCTCTCAAATCTTCGAAAATACTATCCATCACTACCGATCAAAATCCTAAAAAGGATTTATCGATGTAGGCTGGAAAGATTAAGGATGCTAATGAATAAGGGTATCCCACAAGATATCCGATACTTGATTGAAGCAAAGGTTCGATTATCTGGTGAGGTTTCAATTCCTTCTAAATACATGCCTGGTATGGGTAAAAGTAGTTTTTCAAAGAAACGGAGAGCAAAAAGATTAGGAGGATGCTACAAGTGTGCTCGGTGGACATGTGACACTCGATGTAAATCTGTGGGGTACTTGTCCAGAAATCGAGAAGATAAAATAGCATTCATTAAGGATGGATTGAGTAAGGAGCCTTTGGATGATATTCAACAGGCTCTTGAGACACATCCTAGTGGACACGTATAAGGTGAGCTAATGGCCTTATGGGCCAAATTCAAAGATCAATAAACGCTAAGCATGTCTTTGAAAACTTACTTTAGAAGATCCTGTTTGTAAATTTAGTAGAAAAATTTAGCATAATGATTTTCCCATATTTATGTAAGAAAGCTCGGTGTAATAACAAAAATCAATATATTTCTTTTATTTGTAAATATCGTTTTTCAATTTTAAGATATATATTATTTTTCAATCACTGACAGCTATATGTCATATCACTAAAGAAAAATTTCTGCCTTTTTCTCTTTCATAATTGTCAAAAAGTAAATAGTGCACTCAATTATTGGTTTTAAAATTTTTCTTTAAATAGAGGGATTCATATATCTCTCATGTTCATACATTAAAAGTATAGTGCAAAAAGAGAGATAGGAGTAGAGATGGATATGGAGATTTTAGAATCATCTCATACAAGTCAGCTTTTACCTCGCCATATTAAAAACCGTATGTATTCTTGGTGGATCTAATTGTAGGCCATATCCAATATGTGGATATGGCAAACCGACTAAAAAGAGTTAGGGAGACAAGAAATCAATATACTATACGGAGGAACCAACAACAAACTTTTAGCTAGACTTATAATGGCCGCACAATCATGGGGAATAAGAGTTTCGAGTGTAATACCTTTCCATCTAGTTGGATCTAATACTCGAATTAGAGCCGCTTCTACCATGGGTCCAGCAGGTTGGTGCTACAAAGCGCAATCCATCCACAAGCGCATGATGTATATGATGAATAATAGTGATGCTTTCATTGTCCTTCCAGGTGGCTACAACACCTTTGGAGGAAATATTCAATATAGCCTCGCTGGCACGGTGGAATTTTCATGTCAAACCAATAGGTTTGTTGAATATTAATAATTTCTTTGATGGCTTACTAGCGTTTCTAGATCGATGTGTAAATAATAAGTTTATCTCTCATTCAATGAGAAAAATACTTATTTACGCTAGTCTTGTTGATGAACTACTCATCAAATTTCATGCATATGTTCAAGAATCATGTGGAAGCCCAGTCCGTCGGTCACGGACCACGGTGTCAAGCGAAAAGAAATTCGGATCCTTTAAATATTTCATTATGAATCCTAATGTTGATGGTGGCGGAGTTACGAAGTATTTATACTCTCGAGACGCATCCCTCATTTATGGATTCAAGATGTATATTCTTTTTGCATTTCTATATTTTCAGTGTTTAATGCCATCTTTTGATATTCTCAATATGTTCCACTTCTTTGTTTTGTACTTCTTACGGAATAATAATAATAATATCATATTGGCTTTATTCAAATCTGACGATATCTAGTGATTTTGCTTCTTCAAGAGCATTTTATTCTCATATTAATACAATCTCATATCATCGATGAGATTACTTCATATAAGCTTTCCATGCGATATATTTTCTTTGATTTATCAACATGGGATCTATTCAGCATTTTACTTTCGTCTATTTATCCAATGGTAACTTCAAGTACCACTTGTTCAATTTTCTCCATTCATATTCGGTATATATGAAGAAGTAATTTTATTCTCATCGTCTACTTCTTCGAGAGTATGATTAGAATATTTGATCAACTACTTCTTCTGGAGTAAGATTCATTATAACCAATCGTGTAGTATAACCCACCACATTGGAAATATGCACACCAATCGTGTGGTATTACCCACCACATTGGAAATATACTCAAACTATAAAGTGCATAAATTTAAATTGCCGAAATTAAATTTCCTCCAATAGGTGGTCGAACCTACCTTATGGGAATTATTGCAATAAATATAAATCTACGGAATTTAAATAGCAAGAATTAAATTGCATAATATTTAACTACTTCTTCAGGAGTAGGATCTGCTTAGTAGAAGGTATTACCCATCACTTAGCATATAAAGTGCAGAAATATATAAAACCTTCCGTTTAGTGACGGTTTGAACCCATCATCAAGTAGGAGGTATTGCAGTAATTAAATTGCAGTAAATAAAGTGCGAGAATTAAATATTGAACTGCTTCTACGGGAGCAAATTTGTTCTTCTAGAACAAATACTCATTACTTCTACAAGAGCACACTTATCCTTCTAGAATAAGTACATTATGTAATTGAACTCTTCGGGAGTTACATTAATATTTCGATCTTTTAACTCAAATGGACTTCAAGCCATTTTATATAATCAATGGATTTAGAATTTCTTCATGAATATTCTATCCATTTTTCACTGTCGTCAAAATTAGGTCGGTTTTACCTTAAGGGTAAAATTGTCCATTCCAATTCGCAAAGGTAAAATTTTCAAAAATATTTTATCAATGTTTTACGATTGGAAAATTATCTCCTTTCTACTTCAATTTATCAATATCAAAATATTCAATGACTATTTTGTAACTTTTTCAAAAGTTAGTGTACTGATTTGTAAATTTTGAAAGTTTGATAATAATATATTTCAAAACGAGTTGTTACCCTATCAATGTTGGTGTCAAATCGAAACTCTCGTTAAATCGAGTATAATGGAGTCTAGAAAATTTGATTTTGATAATGTATGCTCCTTATATCTCGATAAAACGAATGTTATAGTTTAATATATTATTATATTATAAAATCATATGATTTACCTTTTTCCCTTTCTCTAATTATTCCAATGGATGAGATTTACTTGCAATCCATTTACGTGATCGGAAAATTCTTTGGACTCCATTCTTCCAATTTTGGGATTTCAGACATCTCCAAGCAGATTGTGTAGAATGAGGAATTGTGGGAGAAGAATATGAACAAACGGGAATTTTCGATGATGTATTTGCAAAGAGAGAGTTATTTAGGATTGATGAGGATGAATTAATTCATTGGTAATAATCCAGCTCGATATGTAAGATCATCTATAAGATGCAACTGTAGAGCATACTTCTTTCATATTACTCAAATGGCTAGAGACTCGTGCTGATAACGTGTTATAAAAGTATAGAAACAATAGAGAGAATTTAGAGAGAATGAATTCTAAGGAATTCTCAGGAATGAATTTTATTAATAACTGAAGCCCTATTTATAGGAAAACTTCGAATGGCACAATCGTAATTACATAATTTCATCAAGGGTATAATAGTCATTCACATATAATAATTACATCTTTTACCAAATTATTCCTCCACCAAATTATTCCTCCACCAAATTATTCCTCATAATTCATAACCACCAAATTATTCTCAATTATTCATAACACTTATTCTATTACTTTCACGGCTAATTCAATTATTGTGGAGGATCGGAACACTGGGAGACAATACTGTTTAAAAAGTTGTTAACTAATCTGTTACTGATCTGCCCCGTTGCCATCACTAGTCTTGCATCAAATTTTGAATTGGCTATGGCATATATATATATACACACACATACATACATACATACACTAATGATCTCCTACTAATATATGGCATTTTACGGTCTCAACTTCTTTCACGTGTCATCCTCCCTTAAATAGAGGATAGCCCACACCAATCTTAACCAATACCCACGCTCCACATGGTATATTAGCACCGTAAGGTGCCAATATGTTCCCATTGGAACGGGAGCGTATATATATATATATGTGTGTGTGTGTGTGTGTGTGTGTGTGTGTGTGTATATATATATATATATATATATAGTGTTTATTATTTAATATTCCCCCACCCAACAAAGATAGTCTCATTTTTCTTCTTAATCCGTTCTAGATTATAGTTGACTTTCTTGTTTGGGTGTATTAAAACATTTCACTTCCCATTATACCCCTATTTGATATGTGTTGTTACCAATTAAAATAAACTATTATGATTTAATATAGGGGTATATTGAAAATGTATAATTGAATATTTTTTTCTAACAATAATTGTAATTTTTTAATCCTTGTAAAATTCAAGGCGGATTATTTTTGTGGGACCGAGAGAGTATGGTAGATAAAAAAAAATGCTATAAATTTTTGCAAATCACTATATACATCCATTTTTTACTTCACTCAATTATAACATCCAGATATTAATATAACATCCAGATATTTCGTTTGGTTTAACTATGTGAATGAACATTCTTGTAATTTTTCACGATAAATGAAAAATGGTTTTCACAGTTGTTACAGTTTTTAAAATTTCTTATTAGATAATACATATTCAAAAATAAAAATAAGTAAATTAACTATAATAAAATATATAGACAGATTTACTGTATAAAAGCTGATATTTTCAGTTCACACCAAAATATTTTTAACAAGATACTGTAACAGAAAAAATTGATTCAATTATATTATAGAAAATAAATTATTTGGATTTGATATTAATATAAAAATTTTCAATGTTATACAAATTAATTTTGTTATCGATGCGTATATAATAATTTATTTAAATATATCATTATATCGATATAAATCAATTATTATAATTAATATCAATTTATAACTTTATTAATTAAAATTTAATGGCTTAGGCCACGGGTGATAAATTAATTATATATTCTATGTGTTGCACAAATAATTTAATTAACTTATTTTTGAATTATTGGTATTTGATGGCGGTATAGATGAATCTAACTCAACGACAAATATATTTCATTTAAAAACTTAATATTAAATAGTTTTTTTTATAGGTTTGATTTTCACATACATTTTTCATATGTAAAAGGAATATTACTATCATCACTGTCACTATCAATATATACTATATTATTTATTATTAGTAGTACTTATATACATGTGTGTAAAATATTCATATTCCTATCTTACTCTCACATATTTAAGGTATTGGCCATTTTGCCATTTTTATCATTTGATGTTTTATTTAATTATATTATATATTACAATTAAACCACTTCATGCACATTCATGCACAGTGAGAAATTTTGCAACCATTTTGTCATTTAATTTACACTTTAATACTCTTTTTTATTGTGATTGTAATCCCATAATTTCAAACTATACACTATTTGAAAATGTGTCACATATCCGTTTCGTAAAATTCTCTCACAGTGTTATCCATGCATGTATACAATGGATATTGAACTGTTTCATACAATTTTCTTTTCGATTAAATAGTGTTTTGGGCAAAAAAATATTTACCGAAACTTAAATAGCCATTTTCGCATTTAATCAAACCATTGCATGCAAAATGTGAATATCACTCTCACTAATATATGAAAGGTGGTGGTATATGTATAAAACATTTGGTTTTCAATTTTACTTTTTTTTTTATTAATTCCCATGCTTTGAAACTAATACAATTGTAACTCTTATCCCACTATTGTAACTCTCTAATTAGTGTCATTTAATCTCAATTATGTAATTGATATATTTTGTCATTTACAATTGTAACTACCATTCTACTAATTGTTTTGAATTGGTATTCTACACGTTGACAACCTGTTTTTAACTATCATTAGTGTGAGATTTAATTATTTCGTTTAATGATCTTGTACTACATAATAATTTCACATGCATTCGCTCAAATTTCTACATGAGTATGGTTTGAGTAGAAAGTACTTTTTCCTTGAGAATGAGTAGAAAGTATTATTTTTTAATAATAATTTATAATAAGAAGTGTATATCTCAGATATATTTTTCGTACCATATAACATCCAATGCAGATCTGAATGACTTCTAATAATTTCTACTTTGCCTTACTCATCACACATTATTTAATACTTTCTATTAAGTACCCATGTTTTGAAATTAATAAAATTGTAACTCTCATTTTGCTAATTGTAACTCTCCAATTAGTTACTTTAATATCAATTATGTAAATTATATATTTTATAATTAACAATTATAACTGTCGTTTCACTAATTACTTTGAATTAGTGTTGTATGCGTTGACATTGGTGTTTCTTCACTGCCATTAATGTGAGGTTCAATTATTTCGTATAATAATCTTATACTACATAATAATTTCTCATGCATTTGCTCGAAATTTCCACACGAGTATGATTTAAGTAGAGAAATACTTTTGTAATTATATTTTCTAATAAGAATTATATATCTCTTACATTTATCGTACCATATAACGTGCAACACATGTTTGAATGACTAGTTATACTAAGGGCTGATCTACTTCACCCTACCTCACGAGTCACGGTGGTTACTCATGTCCACGATAAATCCTAATGGAGGAATGGAAAGGATAATAGTATTTGGATTGTGGCAGGATTTGATTCATAAGACATCCAAACTCGAGGCATGGGCACGGCTTACTACTTGCTCGTTTCCTACAATTATAGTCGTTTATTTTCTTGTTAATTCATTACTTTATTTACTCATTATGTTTCTTGTTTTCCAAAACTCTTAATTGTTTAGGTTTTTTAGTTTCCCTAGATTTAGAGTGTCTTGTTATCCAAGACTACTCGTGTTATTTATATGCTTGTTCTTATTATTTTAGAGGGGCATTGGATTTTAAATAAAATTGAGAATTTCTCACATCTTTCAACTATTTGGTATTCCATGTCAATCAAGGAATAGTTGATGCCTAAATGTCTAGTATTCTTGGAAATCAATAGAAAATTAAAAGGTCATTTAATTTGGGTGCTCATAATCAAGGAATTGTCTTTGAATTATTATTCTTTAAGCTTCTGCCTGCATCGAATGCCTACCGGACAAATCATTATTGTTGCAAAAATCATGCAAATTTGAATAGACTTGGTTAATCAACTGTTTTACAGAGGAATAGTTCTCGAGTTTGTATGGCTTAACTCACTTGGATGGCACTACTAAAGATATTATATTCATGTAAAAGGTTTATTCACTTGGTTAATAAATTTCGAAGTCTAGTTGATGCTACAAGTACTTGTGGGCTGTTCCAAAAGGTTTAAAGCATTCACATTCCCAATTCAATGATGACACACACTTTTGTGATACTTTTTCAATTTGTCTATATAAAAGAAAAAAGAAAAGAAAAATGTAAATAAAAATTGCACTAATTTGACTGCTAATAATCACTATTAGAAGATTGAGGGTTGTGGGTGTAACTCACTCAGAGGGAGATATCTGTGGGACCTGATTATCTCTCCTTTTACAAACTTTGAGGCAATAGCATGCGACCCAAACTATTACAATAATGATAAAATATAATAAATACTAGAATAAAACAAATATAAATGTAATAAAGCAACCTATGTCACCAACCCATTGGAACCTGTTTGTTTGCACTTTCATGATTGTCAGCTCATGGTGCAGCCCCACCCCTCTTCCCATGCCACCATCCCCAACTTTTCATACGTCCTTTTTGGTGTACAAATTATACTGATAATAATTAAGATATTGATGTGGAACAATTTTGCCTTTTGCTAAAATTATACTTTATGAAGTACTTGGTATAGATATCAGGAATGATCCGGTCCCATCGAGCGGTTTTTAAGTATAGAATGCTCGGATCATTTTGATGGCCTGTTCGACCTCCGTTTTGAAATCCGGGACCAGATCTGGAATCAGCACGGCGAAGCGGAGTGCCAGGAATTTTCCAAATTTTTTCCGGCGACACCATAGCCGCCCTAACCACCGGTCAAAGTTTTGGCAAAATTTTGGCCAAAAATATTATCAAAACTTTGATCGGTGGTCACGACGGCTACGGTGTCGCCGGAAAAAATTCGAAAAATTCCTGGCACTCCCCCTCGCCGTGCTAATTCCAGATTTGGTTTCGAATTTCAAAATGGAGATCGAACGGACCATCAAAATGACCTGAGCGTTCCATAAGATCCGGAACCATCGATGGTTCCGGAACATTTCCGGTATAGACATGAAAGATGGAAGAATGGATCCAATATCATCTATATAAAAATAAGTCAATAATATTTTTCCGTTCACACTTGTATTTTCAAAATTAAAAAATTATTATTTTATTCACGTTTTCCACTCATTCTTTTATTCATAATAATTATTATTTTATTCCTTGCAAAATTAATTCAACATCTCTAAAATCACGCACCTTCATCCCCCAAAGTCCATGCACATTAACCTCTTTCTCTATATCTCTCTCTCTCTCATTCGCTCAATGAGAAAAATACATACCAAATAATTTGAAATTTTCTAAACTCACAAATTTAATTGGTTTTTCCATAGAAATTTACCCATTGAGGATTTTGAAATATATAATATATATACATATATTCAATTTTTTTAATTAATTGCCTTGTATAAAATATTTAACCTTATTCGTCTATTTCCGGCTTTCTAGATGAAGTTTGTTATGAAATTTCAGTGGAGCCTAATTCAGTTGTAACTCCTAGATATTTGTCATTTGAGTCATATCCATTTCCAGAGTGATAAACATCGCATATGCTTCAATATTCTTAGATGGAAGCTTATTACTAATTGATATAAGATTATTGTGTTAGGTAGTTATGTACTCGAAAGTAGAATATTTTTCTATTCGATTAACTAACATAGTATATGTATGAAATCTATAAACCTCAATGCTTGAATGGACCCATTATTATATTGTTGTCAACAATAAACCTTGTTAATTATCAATTAAAATATCTATTTAAAGATTTATTAATTTATTTTGACAACAACAAATTAATTGAATAGTTACTGATGATTTTAATTTTATTTCGTTATTTAATCGCAAAAATTGAAAATTGATTTAAATCAATTCGCAATACAACTATTAAAACACTAGATTCATAGATCAATTTAAAGATGGTTTAATACTTGATTGGTAGTATTTATTATTTTAAAAATTAAAAATATTATTGTTAATGTCATAAAAATTACAAAAATTTAGGTTGATTTTCTAATTTTACAAACATATATAGATAAAAGAACTTTATAAGAATTATTTTATTTAATTTTCTTTAATAATAATAATAATAATAATAATAATAATAATAATAATAATAATAATAATAATAATAATAATCAATACAAAGAAACTAATTAATGTATAAGATTCATCCCTAAACCTATGAACTCTAGAGCTGCCTTGACCCGCGAGCTCTAAGGTAGGTCAAGAGGTGGGGTGGGTCAAACTTTCGATCTACAAGTTGATCCATGAAGCAATTTTTTTATTACATCGAATTTTTCTTTAGCAAATGGTGAATGAGATAACGGTAAGACACTTTATCATGGATTTATAATTTATGGGTTTCGTTTTCAAATGTCCAAATATTTTTACTTATATTAAGTTTTTTAATTTTAAAAATATAATTATATCCGTGGTTAATAGAGGTGGATACATGCCAACTGAGGTGATCCCAGAAAAAATTTGCAGGTTGCAAAATTTGTCATCGGGTTTTAAATACTTTGTTTGAAATATACTTATTATTTAGAATCATTAAACCCCATAATCAAAAAATGGAACAAATACAACTTTTGCTATGTAAAACAAAACATTTTATAAAACCTAGTGACAAAATAATAATCTACATTAACAATTTATGATAACATAATAACAAACTAATTAAGATAGAGAAATCTAAGTAAAATATGGTTTTTAAGATTGATAATGAATTGTGATAATGAATTCGTCAAGAAAAGAAAAAAGAAAAAAATATTGATCGTGAAAAAATAATGTGAAAATGAATTATTTACAGAAATTAGTTGAGAGCGATCCGTGAGATCATGCAGATTTTACACTGGACGATCGCTTAGTTGAAATTTTAGACGGTGCCTAAATTTACACTGGACGACCGCCCAAATTAAACATTGTGCAATCACCCAAGTTGAAAGGTACCCTCGCCAAGATTTTTCCTTGTCGATCGCCCAACTTAGTCTTGTTTTTTAAATATATAATTCTACTTTTTTTTATTGATGAACTTCATTACAAAGTGTCTATAATAGTCATGTAATGCACTATGAAAAGTTTGTAATATGAAGAATCTGTAACTATAGTGTAATGCGTTACATAGAGTCTGTATTGAATTAGAAATAATGTATAATGAACTTCAAAAAAATAAAAATAAAAATTGAGCTGGGCGATTGTCCAGTAATAAAATGCACCTGATGTCTCGTAATTATGTGCTAGGTTTCACCTTATTTTTTAAATTAGCTCTAGATTTAGTCTTATTTTTGAAATATGAAATTTAAATGTTTGTGGTTATGAAAGTTTCTCTCCTGTTAATTTGTTATCTCACTGCTCACTACAAAAAATTTACTTTTAATAGCAAACTCTTTGTCATAAAAAGCTGTGTTCGGATTGTTTTGTCGAAAGACAGTCGTTGGGAAAAGTTTTCAGAAAAAAATTTAATCGGCAAAAGTCACTCTCAATTATTTTTTTATTTTTTATTTTTTTTATTTTTTTTAGTGCTTGTCGCTTTCGCTATCACTAGAATGTTAAAAATGAACACACCCTAAAAGAAAAAAAACCAACTGAGATTTATAAAAAGCTATTTCACTTCGCCTCCAGCACCACCACCTTTGCAACCACCAGTCACCACCACAAAATAAGAACAGCAAAAAAAAAAAAATATCAAATGCAGAGACATCAGACATGTAAAGAAATCCGTTAGAAACAACTTCCACCGTAAGGAGGAAATTCAGGTGGCAAAAACTTATTCATATGTTACGTGCCAACTAAAGTGTATAAACAAATTCCAACGTAAAGATTTGTATGTTGAAATTGTTGATTGATCCATAATTATACATGATGGAAAAGCAAAATTAATGAAAGGACATGAAAAGAAAAAATGATTAAAGGATGCAACTGCAAGGCAACTGGTGTACTTGTGTAAATCTTGCGACCGCTTCTATTTGTACGTAATATCGGGCCAACTAGTGCAACGTTTCAGTAGCAGACATGGCGTTTTGGACAGTTTCTTACCAAGGATTGCAACCTTTCTTGATGCCTCTTCATTCCCTATATATATAGAGGATGAGATTCGTGAACCAAAAGTGTTAAAAACATACAGAAACATATCTATACTTGATCCAAAAGAGATCTGAATTGTTGAAGAGCAACAATGGAGTTTCTATCCTTTTTCCTTTCTTCATTAATGTGTTTAAGTTCATTTGGAATAGATTAAAGTGTTTATCTCTTCCAAATTAGAGGCTTGATCTAATCCTACAAACCATATGTCATGTATACCATAAACACTCAAACAATCCTAGTGGCGACAAATATCGTTGAGGACAGCGATTACACGATCAAGTTTTGGTATTGTTTAATACATTTAGTATTCTTATTTGTATTGTTTATCTACTATATATATATATATATATATAAAGAGCTTTTTTTCCCGCCTAAATACATTATTAATTTTTTTCACCTATTAAATTTGCCTAATATAATATTCGATCTATATATAGAATAATTTATATATAAAGAAAATGAGTCTTTTTTCTTATTATATTTTTTATTACCTTAAATCCGTTTTCCCATTTAAAACAAATTCTCTTTTTAGTTTATTTTTTTCTATCCTAATCCATTTATACCGCACTTTACCTAATCTTATGATATCAAAATACTCTATCATTTTCTCTTCTTTTGTTTTTTCATTTTCTACTTTTAAATTTTTTTAAAAAATTATGATTCTATTTTGTTGGACTTGATAAGAGTTTTAAAGCAGGTATACTATCAATATATAAATTTTTATTTTTCTAAAAATAAAAATTTACCATAAATATATAAATTAGTCTCCAACCTAAATATAAATTGATATTAATAAAGATTAACGACTATTGACATAATGAGATTTAAAAAATGGATAATTTGTTACGACACTTAATTGATATTTGTGCATAAAATTCAAATATAATGAAATGTATGAATTATTTTTTCTTTTAATTATATTCCATATTTGATTTACCTTAGAATAAATTAGATACAAACTAATGCCTAAATTTTTTTATCTCTCAAATATATGCTAAAGCTAACTTTATTTTATAAATGTGCAACATGAAAAATTAAAACTAAGCTTGGACCTTTAATTAATTTTAGAAAGAATTCATTCTTTTTAAAAATACTAATTTGCTAATAAATAAAAATTAATTAAAATTAGCAATTTCGCAAAGATTTCATTTTTATGTGATAAAAATTAAAATTTATTTAATTTTTACAAAAAAATTAAAAAAAACGTCTAACATCAATTTTCTTAAATTAATCATTCAATTGTAACATTAATCAATTTTTTAATTAATTGAATCTATATCTATATCTTTTAAATTCTAAGATATCATTTTAGTTATAAGATATCTTTAAAATGAGATTCATATAATTTTTAAATTATGATTATCAAGCAAATTATTTTGAAAATAATTAATTTTTTAGAAGTAATTAGCTTAAACACAAAAATTAACTAAAATTGTTTATACTATAATTAATTAAAATAATAAATTCTATTGCTAATATTTAGTTGGACATGAGTTCATTGGATAGAGATTAATCAAAATTAATTACATTGTTAAAAGGGAAAATATAATTAATTTAAAAAATATAAAAAAACATTAGATTATTATGGGTTTTCTCTAAAAAGTGAAAAAAATATTTTAAATTGCAATATACCTTTTAAATTACAAGATTTTTTCAAAATTAGATTCATGCAATTAATAAAAGTGTAGATATTAAAATGATTATTTCAGAAATAATTAATTCTTTTCATACATAATTGGCTAAAAATGAAAATTGAGTCATTTTCTATTTTCTATTTTCTAAAATATTGAAAACGCGTTCTATTTATTATTTTCGAAAACACATTTTCGAAAATATTTTCAAGATTTGTATAGAAAACTCGAAAATATCTTTTAACATTTTTCGGCGTTTTCTATGTTAAATATCGAAAATGAGGAAAATACGTTTTCAGATTTTAAACTTTATATTTATTACATTTGAGTCCTAACTTTTCGTTTTTTTACATTTTAGTCCTAACCACCAACGACCACTGCCAACCACCATCGAAAGAAATCAAACCACCAGATTTGACAGCCAAACCACCAGATCTGGTGGTTTGATCAAGAATAGTGGTGGTCCAACCACCATTATGGTGGTTGGACTACCATATAAGCGGTGGTTCGCAACCACCTGCAGAGGTGGTCGACCACCATTAATGGTGATCGAACCACCTCAGAGGTGGTCGCGACCACCTGCTGGTAGTGTGAACCACCATTTTTATGGTGGTTCGCACCACCCTCAGTCGTCGGCAACTTTGTCGGCGACTGTAAGAGAGAGAGAGAGAAATGGTGTGGGTGGGTGGGTGGGTGGGTGGGGTGGGTGATGAAGATGAGGATTTTTGTTAAATTTCAAAGTTTAAGGATTTTTTTGTAATTTTTATTATACCAACTTATGGTGGTTCTAAATATATAAACCAAATACGTTTTCTATTTTCTCTTTTCAAAAATAATTTTTCAAGACAATAAACCAAACGCATTTCCAATTTTCTCAAAACACCAATTGAAAACAGAAAACACCAAAATATTTTCGAAAATGAAAACAGAAAATACAAAACAAACACAACAGCCCCTAATTATATTACAATTAATTAAAATTAAAATTAATAATACTGTTAAGATTTAATTGGACTTGATATCAATGGGAAAAAATTGACTTGGTTTCATTAGAAGAAAACTAATCAAAAGTAATTCTATTGTTAAAATAGAAAAATAGTATTAATTAAAAAATAAATAATAATTAAGTTAATTAGGTTTTCATGGTTTACCAGATTTTCCTAAAAAATGAAAGACATATTTTGACATGCAAGATATCTTTTTAATTATAAAATATCATCAAAATTAGATTCATACAATTCTTAAAACCGCGGTTAAAAAAATTAATTATTTTAAAAATAATAAATTATTTTTATAAATAATTAGCTACAAAAAGAATTAATTAGAATTAATTATATTAAAATTAATTATATTTCTTAGATTTAATTGGATATATTTTGATTGGACGAAAATTAATATAGTTTTATTAGACGAAAATTAATCAATATTAATTAAATTGCTAAAGGGGGAAAACATAATTATTTCAACAAATGAAAAATAATTAAAATTAATTAGATTGCTGCAGGGATGAAAAATGTATTTCCGAAATTAATTTGTCTTTTTATGTATTTTAAAATAAAGTTAATTTAACACCTATAAGATTTTGGATTCTTAGAATTAGGGTTTTATATCTTATTGTAGAGTAAGTCGACTGATTATTAGCCCCTAATTAACTTCATTTATTTTTTCAGTATAATTCTTTTTTCAAAATATATTTTTATTTTGATTCTCATATGTTTTTGTATTTTCTATAATATTTCTTTTGAGTTATAGTTGGTGGAAAAATATTAATATTTCTTTTTTTTAATATATAATTAAGAGTGTTTCAAAGGATCTGCTCCTTTTTTTAAGTAACATTCCCCAAAATTAGGTTTTCAAATAGTAATGATTTTTTATTTTTACACTACTTGCACCAACAATTATATAATAATTATTTGGTTCAAATTATTGCCTTCGCTAGGGAATAAGTCTGAGAATTCTTACTAAACAATTGATTATCGACTTAATCAATTATTGAAATTATACGACTCAATTAGAATATTTAAACTGGCTTTCGACTGTGTTAAATATTTATTTAACTTTCTATCTCCTAAATAAATATTAAAAATTCTAACTACTTTAAATTATTTATTTTATATCAAAATTTCCAGTTGATATTTTATCTAAGTTTTAAGCATCATCAATTAAGTTGTATATTTTAAATATTAATCATATATATTTCAATTTATTTATCTTATCCAAATTAATTTAAATTTTATATCGAATAATTCAATATTTAATACTTTGAATATGTTAAATTAGTGAGTTTATACCTAATATGATAATATACATATTAATATATTTAGAAGGTATTTATTGAAGAAATAAAATATCAGTAACACATATATTAAAAAACATAAATAAAAGTCTTTGATTAGACCATGACGATGGGGCGGGGATGAGATGAGAATTTTCTAGTGGGGCAAGGATGGGGAATGGAAGTTCCCATCCTATTGTAATTCTTATATCATTCTCGCTCGGATTAAATAAAGATGGGTTGGAATGAGAATAAATGTTCCACGGCGTGCTAGGAACGAGGTGTTAGGGTTTGTCGGAGTGTACTCACTATATTGTTATTTTTATAATATATCTCTATATTGATTATAATTCATAATTAAAATTTAAAAATCATTATTTACATATTAATTGCTAATAACGTATATCACAATGATGTATAATTAATATCTCCTAAAATTTATAATTACATATAATCGAATATAAAACAATTTAAAGAAAAAATGATGAGTTTTACAAATGTTATTAGAGTTATTTTAACATGGTGATTTTGATAACTATAACATATAAATATATAATGTTATTTTATTTTGGGTTTATATTAATAGATTAATCTTGCAATGAATGAAATGTGATATATTATTACAATTTCTGCCACAAATTGTCATCACGTGCAAAACACGGGTGTAAATACTAATTAAGTTACTATTCCATGGAGAATAGTAAATTAAGTTGTGTGGATTTTTATGAGTTATTCCTTACATATTTGTAGGATGAATTAGCACGAAATGTAACGCCCCGTCCAGTTTCACATACATATACGTCATAAATGACGTCATATCAGAGTGCGCCGTGCACGCATCATGAACATAAACATAAAGCCACCTTTGGGCTTAGGCCACCTTCGGGCCCTTACATAACATATGGCCACCTTCGGGCCCGTACACGGGTTTTCTTTTCATTTCATAACATAATGGAACTAGACGTGCGTCCGTCATTCATTTAGACACGAAACCCTAAATTCATTTCTTTCAAGCATATAACGTAAGGCTAGGGTTTCAGTTTTCATTACGTACCGCAAGATCTTTTGATTCTTCGCCCACACACCACATCATAGCGTCTAGTGACCTTTCGCCCACTCTCCACGCACATCACCTACGTCAAACATATAACATACGCACATAATGAGTTATAAAGACTCAGTGGATAATAGATGCAATGCAATGCATGTCACACGTTCATTTTGGGCCCTCTTGCGAATCACGTGCTTACATTGGCGCCATTTTTAAACATATGGCCGGGTCCCATAACATAACATAACATCATTGGAGACATCAATCTCCCATTGGGGCATTGGTTCCCCGTTAGACCCAAATATCGGGGCGTAAGTCCCCCGCGGGGCGTGATCCCCCGTTAGGCCAAAACATTTTCATTTTGTAAATACGTGATAGGCATTTCATTCACACGTATGCATTCATGACATGATCATAGGTAGCACTTACCATTATGCCTTGTTTCTTTCGCATCGTCATCATTCATACGTAACCCATAAACAAGGCTTCATCATCACATCGTGAACACAAGCATAAAACATTACATATTTGTGCATTAACGTTAACTTCACATAAGGCCACGACATTCAAACGTAGAGCATACGATTACAAAGTGTCCACGTTGGTTCACGTTGGTTCACATAAGCGTACGTCACATATTGTCGTCACATAACACGCATAATATTCCACGTTGAACCACATAATCATACATGAATGCCAAGCTTATCACATTCTTCATTCATTACATATAACATCCACTAACTAGGTTTCTTTTTCTTATGACCCACTAATGCTTAGACACGGCATGGAGGATCATATACGTCACACAATCATGTACACATCATCAACATATCATGTCAACCACATAACACAAGGCCAAGAGATCCTAGCATGCCTCTAAGTTCTCAAATCATCATATTCATGTCATATCTTGTTTAATTCATGTATAAATCATGCAAATACGTCATAAAGCATGTAAAGCAACCATTACCCACCATAGATGAAGCTCAAACAAGCATGGAGATCATCTTCTTCCTTTTCTTCATTTCCTCTTCCTCTTCTTGTAATCATAGATTACACAAGCATTACATAGGTCATACATGAAGTGGGAGATGATCACATAGGTGTTTGGGAGTCTTGGAAGGGTTTAGGGAGTGTTAGAACCGAGCTCCTGTGAATAGTACCCAAGAAATGACAAGAATCTTCTTAAAGACCAATTCTGCCGACTTAAAATTACGGCCGTAACTTCCACATTTACGGCCGTAACCCCTTACTTATGGCCGTAACCCCATATCCTTACGGCCGTAACCTGATTCATACGGCCGTATCATACCATCATACGACCGTAATAAATTCTCTGTAAATCCCTTGCATTTCACCTTCTTGACTTACGGCCGTAACTCCATGTCTTACGGCCGTAACTCCAACCATACGGCCGTATCTTCAGATCATACGGCCGTAATTTGCTCTCTGAACCTTTTGGACATTTTCCACTGTTCACCATTTACGGCCGTAACTTTCGACCCTTACGGCCGTAACTTGACATTTACGGCTGTAACCCTTACATTTACGGCCGTAATTCTGCCTCTGCAGAATTTTCCCATTTTCTCATCTTCGACGGCCGTTTCGCATCCCGAGGCATATCCTGTACTTCAACTCATATCGTGAGGATATCATATACATATATAACATGCCGAAACATCATCACGTCATCTCATCTCATATACGGGATCATATACGGTATCACATACGTATTCACATACGGTTTTCGGGACGAATTCGGGCGGGTCATTACACGAAATATATGTGAAAATCTGTCGAAATTTTTATAGAATTGTTTCGAGTCAGATTAATTAAGTTTATTGTTGTAACTCATTCTTTATTTTAATAATTTTTTTAGGTTTTATGTCAATATTATTAATATCTATTAATACAGATATTCGTTGAAAAATTTGTCTCCCGTGCAACGCACGGGTGAAACAGCTAGTTACTAATAAAATCACTTTTTTTTTTTTTTTTTGAGTTCGAGTGTTATTTTGTTCTACCATGTTAGAATAGGAGAGAATCCCAACATTGTATATATGAGATTGCATGATATCTGCCCATTGTCCAAATTCATATGTTACCCGAAAACCAATGTGTCTAAACATCTATTTGTCAATCGATCAAGTATCAATATGCGTTTTCTATGACATTGTGTCAAAATATTTCGCTTCTGTTTGTTTAATTATTTTTCCAATCTAAAAATTATCTTTCATTATTAAGATAAAGACAAATATCCATAACAAATGCAAAACTCACATTAATACTAATTAAATCTCACGATCTCAAGAATTATCTATTGTAAAAATTTAAATTTAGCAAAACAAAAGTTTACTTGAAAACAACATTAGTTAGAGCATCTCCAGCCAACGCCAAATTGCTGTGAATTCCTTGAATTTGGCATCTTCCATCCTCCAGCCCAATGCCAAATCGGACACCATTTTGGGGATTGTGTACAGTGCAGCGCCATGCATATATGGCGTTGCACTGTACATACACGTTAAAGGTAGGACCCATGGTTTTGAACGATGTAATCCATTTTTTCCCATTTTTTTCCTTTTGTGTATTTTGTAGATAATATTTGTTGGTTTAAATATCCTTACCTATTTTGTGTATACTAATCAAATGATCCAAATTTATTTTTTTATTGTGAATAAATATTTATTGTCAATTAATTGTTTGTACTCAATTATTTGTGATTTAATTATTAATATACAATGATTTTCTATGGAAAGTGTGTTCTTAATTAAGATTTAACATGTTGTAGAAGATTTTTTAATATTCATTTAAAAAATATGTAATTTTTTTTATAATAATATTTTAGATTTCAAATGTATTTAACTAAATAAGAAAGAAAATGAAAATAGTGAATAATGTGAATTTGGTGTAAAATTTAGAGTTGATGGTTGGAGTTGATATGGTAAAATACTATAGCATCAACTGTATTCTAAAGTTTCAAAACTGTAAAATAAAGTTTTGAGCTGGAAATGCTCTTAAAGAAATAGAAACTTGGAGCATCTCCTATGGTCCATGCCGATTCTCATGGATATGGCAATTAGCGGGTGTTAGGATGCGTGTAAAAATAAATTTTTATGTGTTTTTACGTGATATAGGAAAGAGAATGAATGTAATTGAATGGTAGAGATTTGTGTAGTACATGTAAGTCCTACACGATATGTGGATGTGAAATATGAGAGAATAAGTGGGGTTAAAAAAGTGTGTAAAAATGTATAGAAGAATACACGTTATATAGACGGATGTGCAATAAGTTGGAAGAATATTAAACGTTCAAGCCCGAAAATCATCTCTAATACTCTACACTCCACATAATTAATTCATCTATTATTATTTTTTGTAATCATTTTTAAACTAAAAATTAAATATACAATGTCTATTTTAAGAGATTGCATATTTTTATGGAAAATCAATTTGATTGGATGCGAAAAAGGATGTCTAGATATAGAAGTTCTTCATCGCGTTATCTATTTTAATTCTTGCCATGTAAGTTTGCCGTTGTTCTAATTATCAACCATTGGAGAATGTCTTCTATACACAATGTCTAATCAAACTGACATCTCGATTAATTTCGACAACCTCACTTCGAGATGCTCTTACAAACATGGGAGTCAAGGTATGTTCATTTGACGAGCATTGCCATGACTCATAAACATATTAAAGATGCATAATTTCATCGCTACTTCGTAAAATAAGCTATTTGTAAAATTCATTAGTGTTTTATACAAAAGCATATCAATTTTAGTGCTGAAAATAACGTGAAAGCATCAATCTTTTATGAAAATTAATATCCTCAAGTATCTTTATTACATTTAAAAAGAAAAAGGAAAAAGAGAAAATAGTTTGATCTCAACCTGTCGCACGATTTGTGGGATAATTTGTTATTAGCATTATTCTAATTTTCGTCTAAGCATCATTAAAAAAGAAAAAAAAAATTCTACTGCATCATTGTAATCATATGTCCTTTTCTTATTTATTTATTTCCTTTTTTGGTTGCCTGTTGCAAGAATGAATGACAGTCTACCTTTTTTTTTCTTTTTTTCTTTTCGGAAACATGAATGACAAAAATAAATTGATTATTTAGAAACAGATCATGATTCTTGTTACGTTAATTTGGAAAAACTTATAAATTTTAAGATTATGTAACAGTGGTTGAATAATACTAATATATATGTTCTACAATTGGTTGGAAGTTTTTGGTTGTTATATAAATCTTTTATTTGTTGTTTTGAAAGCCTAACAATGTAGAACAACAACGATTCGCTACGTCTGAGTGCCCCATAGTTACGGAACATCTGGATCGTTTTATTGGCCCCTACGACTTCCGTTTTAAAATTCAAGATCAAATCCAAATCAAGCTCCGCGAGGCCGAGCTCCAGCAATTTGGAAAATTTTCTGACGACAACCGTGGCGACCGTGGTGGTCGGTCAAAGTTTTTGGCCATAAACTTTGACCAGCCACCACGGCCGCCACGGGTGTCGTCGGAAAATTTTCTGAATTATTGGAGTTTCTTCGTGTCATGCTGGATCTAGATCTGATCTCGGACTTCAAAATGGAGGTCATACGAACCCGTAAAACGATTTGAGTGTTTATGGAATACGCGGGTATTTTAGAACAATACATCAATGCCGAAAGCCACCTGTATCTCAAAAGTCATTACAATTGCTTCCATCAAGGCAATAATGTTTGATGCTGATTATTCTATTGTGTTGTTGAGCTAATCATATAACAACTTATACATCCAAGTCCAATCTACCATATGCAGCCAAATTAATCTTCAAACGAATCAAATTCATATCAAAATCATCAATAATACTCTCATGTTTTATTTTAAAATAAACAGTAGAATAGTGTACAGTGTTAGTTAATAATTTGACAATCGAAATCATGTCTATCAATTTTAACAGTCTTACTTGTAATATTCGTTCTTCTCTATTCTAGATTGAAGACCACAAATCTGTTGACCAATGCGCGTACACAAGCACAACGAAAGCCATAAAATAATTGGACGTTGCGTCACAGAGAATTACTTAAATAAAAATAGATTATTTATTGCATTTAACTGTTAGCTGTACTGAACTGAATAAATGAAAATTTGAGATTTTTCGTACTTTTAACAAAAAGAAAAGAAAAATAAAAGACAGAGCTATGGGCAAACATTTTCTATGTTCAGACATTAACTGATCAGATACTAGGAAATATACGTCCTAAAGGGAAACAAAATAAAAAATGGCTTCAGACTGCAAATAATTAGGGCAACATGTTTGTCATTGACATTTTATACATTCATGTTTGTGCAGATATGCTTTCTCGGTGCATTTCATGTCATTGCACATGAAAATATTTCTGTAGCGCTAAATTTATGGGGAAACCAATTATGCCTCTATTGCTCTCATGGCCCCCTTCCGTACCAAAGAAAAATTGGATTAATAATAATAAAGAGAAATAGAATTACTGATCATATGCATATCGACATATGTGACACTGAAAAATTATCAATGAGACATGTGTATCAATCAGTAATCGTGATACATTGAATTATTTGGCGGAGAAAATAAAGTAAGTTTAACGTTTCTCTGGCTTCTCATCCAAAATTATCAGCAAGGTTCTAAAAGGTGCGAGGCGTGGCAAGGAGACAACGTCAAGATTCAAGTCTTGGAAGCCTATGCGAGCAAGGTTTTAAAAAGCGCAAGGTGCGAAAAAAACGTTTACCTCAAGCATTGAGTTTAGGAGTGATAAAGTGCCTTAATGCATGATAAAGAGCGATTAATGCGTGATAAAGCGCAGGACGTGACGAAACGTAAAGTCCAACCATTGAGCCTAGGCACCGCTTAAGTGTCGCCTAAGCGAGCTTTTTACAACAGAGTATGCGAGCCTAGGCATAGAAAGACGTTTTCAATTTTTTATTACTTTAATTATTTCAGAGTGATAAATAACTAAAAAAAATTATATTTGATAGATTTTATACAAACTTCAATATATTTTTTAGTTTTTCAATAAAAATATAGTATTTAAAGTATTAAAAATTAAAAAATATTTAACAAAATACTATCAATTCCTACGATTATATTATAAAATGAGTACAAGTGATATATTTTTAATAATTTGGCAATCAATCCTGATTAACTTAAAAAAGCAAGTGCAAATGATCCTTACAAAATTAAAAAAAAAATCTCCGATCTAACTAAAAGGTTCACCCTTTTTCATGCCTAGGCCTTTGTAGGTGCGCATTAGGAGGTCAACTTTTTAGTTGATTGCATTTTCCACGCCTAATTCTTACTATGCAAGGTGTTTTTCCCTCGCTCCAAACCTAGGTGCACCTAGACAGCACCTTCTGGCGCCTTTTAGAATACTGATTATAAATAACAAATAATTTCTTTGGTTGTCTAAAGATCTATTTCGAAAACTCTTCTTCTAGAAAGTAAATATTGCATTGTTTATCATTTCTAGTACTATATAATTATGTATGACCAATATCACCAACTACCTTTGAATTCAATTATTCGGACAACAAAACATTTTTAAAATTTTTTTTTTAATTTTATATATAACGTTAATTAGCTAGTTGACGTGCATGCAGCCTTTGTCATGCAGTTAACACTCAACATATAAATCATTTTTGTTAATTGTTAGTTAGTGCTGCCACATTCACGTTTCCTAACAATCAATATAGAGTGTGTTAAAAATATTGTAGCTGCACTTTCAAAAAAAAAAAAAAAGTATTGTCACTGCCATTTATACCTTATAAAACGTTGGTACTTGTACGAATCTTTGGTACGAATTGGTAACCAACCTCAAGGTTTTTTCTGTTCCAATAATCAACAATTCAATAAATAAATAAATTAAACACCCATCGAACAACTCGGCAACAAAAATTAAACAATCATAATAAAGAGAATCCACGACCATGTTAACGTTTACCGGTAATGTTCTGGTACCCACTTGTGGGTACGTTATGGTACCCACAAGTGGAGAAAAAAATTCGTAGAGGGTCGGGTGAGCCCCCACTATCAGATGGCAGTTATGTATTATTCATATAATTTAACGTAGATATCAAAAATAAAAAATAAAAATAAAAATAAAATTTTTTTTGGAGGGGTGACGTGGCGCCACGTGGCGTGGGCACATACCCACAGTGGGTATCGGAACAAAATCATAACATTTACAATGAGTAAATGAACACATATTCGATTGAATAATACTATTTATCAACAATACGGATTATTAATCTGTATTGAATAAATAGCTTGGTAGAAACTTCACTATTACAAAGACCAAAAATACCCATAAAAACTCCAGTAATGGAACTCAACCTGTCCGACAGGATATGGACTTTTTTCATGGGCTGGGTTTCGATTTACACCAGCGATCTTCGGCTAGGTATAGCCGTATAGGAAACCTGAGCCCACTCCAATCCAACACCCTATTAATAATGAGAGGAAAATCAGGAGAAATATGGTATTTAAGTTTCAATTTTAATTTTTTTTAAAAGGTCAAATGAAATTATTATTTTGTGAAAATCCGGTTATGCACCACCTGATTTTACGCAAATCAAGTGTGCATGATCACATAAATTTTGTGTTCAGTGATTGCCTAGTACAAATCTGGGGGATCTCCAACCCCCCCCCCCAATTTCTTTTTTTTTTTTTTAATGCAATTTCCTAATTTTGAATCCATTACTCAAAGTGTATAATGGATTTACATATGATGTGTAATGGATTCAACAAAGTGTAATAATGAACTATACAGAGTGGTGTGTAATGGCTGTGTAATGCTATACATAGTGTGTAATGGATCAAAAAGACTAATAAAAAAGTGTAATTATTGAGATTTTTTTAAGTGTTTCAGACATAGAACTCACATATAAAGCCCGTTAACCAAGCATTTTTTTTTCCACTTTTTAGCATTTTTAATAACTTTTTTATCTATTTTTTCTTCCCCCTAAATCAATCACATCCACAAATCTCAACCACTCAACTCCACTCATTCTCTTTCCTCTTTTAGATTAAAAATTTTTAAAAACTATTATAATATATTTCATATTACCCTTATAATGTTGTTTGACTACACAGTATGTTTTTCGTGCTTATTGACAAGCCAGATTTACGCAGCTGCTACAACTATGGGCTTTTAAACATATTAGTGTTGTAAAGATGGAGTAAATCCACCGAAAGAGAAAAGAAAAAGCAGCGTAATTATATTGTAGGTAATGATTATGTTTTATTGTGTGAATGACTATTGTATATTTGATCAATATTTGTAATACGATGTGCCCCAAATATTTCTCTATAAATAGGGGTCATTTGTAATGAATTCAATAACGAGAATTGAAATGAAAAACTCTCTCGTTCACAACACGTTATCAGCACGAATTGTCTCTAAAAATCTACTCATTAATTCTCTTCAATAACTCCGTATGATTTTCTCTAAACCATCCAATCTACTCCAACTTTCTCTCTCTCACCGACACATTACATCATTTCTCCCTTTGCAGAAGCTCCCCATTTGTTGCTGCTTTATCTTCTTCACCTTTCATTCTCCCAGTCTCTCTTCAATTCTCTCTCTATTCACGCAATTACACATACTTCTCCTTCTAACGCCGATAAAATCACAGCCATTGCACAACTTCTCTATGCCCAACTCAAATGGGCTCACAAGAATCCGAACTCACAGCACCACCGTTTCCGCCGCCGTGATTCCCCTGACAACCGCCAACCCAAAGGTGATTCCCAATCGGATATTCGAGTTGTTAGGACCAGAACTGAACAATTCCCTACTATTCCGAAAAGCCTGATGCAGGACGGTGTAACTAGTGTGCAAAAGCAGAGAAAACATGAAGGTTCTGCTTTTCTGCAATTCTCTCTCTTTCTTCCCTGTTCCTATGTGGTGTTTTAGCAGAAAATGAGGAAGTCGCAGCTTGGTCTTTTAATGAACTACTACAAAGACACATGCCCACAAGTGAAGACAGGAGCTTTGGGATGAGAAATTTCAACTACATCGAGAGGCTTGAGGTACATATATATATATATATATATATATATATATATATATTATATTATAATATATTACTTTATAATATAATAATATATTAAACTATAACAACCGTTTTATCGAGATATATGGAGCATACATTATCAAAATCAAATTTTCTCGACTCCATTGTACTCGATTTAACGAGAGTTTCGATTTGACACCAATATTGATAAGATAATAACTTGTTTTGAAATATGTTATTATTAAACTTTTATAATTTGTAAAGTAATACCCCAATTTTGAGAAAATTACAAAATAGTCTTGGAGCATTGATATTTACAAATTGGAATGGAAATGAAACAATTTCCGATAGTACAATATTGCTAGAACATTTTAAACAATTTTACCTTTGTGGACTGGAGTGGATAATTTTACCTCTGCGGATTCGAATGGGCCGATTTCCATATGGTAGGTTCTACCACCTATTGGAATTTAAATTTACATTTATTACTATAATTTCTATATGGACGGTTATACCACCTATTGAAATTTAAATTTCTATTTATTGCGATAATTCCCATACGGTAGGTTCTACCACCTATTGGGAGAATTTAATTTCTATAATTTATGTTTTTATACTTCAAATGTGATGGGTTATACCACAAGTATTTTTGATGTGGTGGGTTATACCACACAATTAGAATGTATATCACCAATGTGGTTGGATTAAACCCCACGATTGGTACTAAATAATAATAACCGATTTATATATTCGACAAGGATGTTATATTGATATTAACAAAGAGATTTGAGCAAATGATGATATATGTGTTGATAAATTGCTCAAAGAATTCCATGGTGATAAAAGAGAAAGAAAATATACCATGGTGAAAAATCTCATTATGAGATTAATATATTGTGATACATTGATACAATGGCGAAATACTCTCAAAGAAACATTTAATGAAGGAATATTCATTCTCCACGTTTATTAAATATTGATGGAGAACATTTGAGTAAGAGGTACCAAAAGTTACCGTTGAATAAATATATAAAAGAGAAATGCTCAATAGATCCCAATTGACAAATCAAATGAAATGAATCATATGGTGGGATCATTTGAAATAATCCTATTGATGATATGAGATCGTATTGATATGAGAAGAAAGCGATCTTTGAAGAAGCATATGTTATGCTAATGGTACAATAGACTTTTATATTCGAACAAAATATGATATTATTGTTATTTTAGAAGAAGTACCAAATAAATTAAATTGGAATACATTGACAATATCAAAAGCGGCAATAAACACTCGAAAATATAGAAATATAAAAGAAAATACGTATTGAACCCTTAAATGAGGGATGCGTCTCGAGAGTATAAATACTCCGTAACTCTGCCATCCCTAACATTCAGGTTCATAATGAAAGATCCAAAGGATCTCTTTTCCGCTTGACACCAATGGTCTCATGTCGGACGGGTTTCACTTCCACAGATTCTTGAACATATGATTGAATCTTGATGAGTAGATCGATGCTAAGTATTAGCGAGAAACAAGTATATTTCTCATTTGAGCGAGAAATAAATTTATAATCTACACCACGATCTAGAAATGCTAGCAAACCATCAAAGAAATAATTAATATTCAACAAACCTATGGGTTTGGTATGAAAATTCCACTTGTGCCCATGATGCTATATTGAATATTTCCTCCAGTGTGTGATAGCGCCTGGAAGGACAATAAAAGCATCACTATTGTTCATCATGTACATCATGCAGTCATGAATAGACTGCGTTTTAAAGCATCAGTCCAATTTGAACCCATGATTATCTTTGGATCCAATACGATTGCTAGCTCCAACTTGATGAAAAGGTAATACGCTTGACACTCTTATCCCCATAATTGTGCGGCCATTGTAAGACTTTTTAAAAGCTTGGTATTGGTCCCTCCATACAAAGATATTGATGTTTTGTTTCCCCAATTCCTTTATAAGTTGGTTTGCCATATCTATATATTGGATATCACCTATCAGTCTAGATCCACCAAGAACACATACAGTCTTAATCAGGTGAGGTGAAGATTGATTTGCATGAGATGATTCTAAAATTCCCATCGCCATCTCCATCTCCATCTCTCTCTTTACACTAAAGTTTCAATGTATGAATGAGAGATACGTGAATCCCTCTATTTAAAGATAAATTTTTAAACCAATAAGTGATTTTACTATTTACCTTTTGACAATATGAGAAAAGAGAACGATGAAAAATATCGGTGAAATGACATACACTTTATGATTGAAATCTATATATAAATATATTTATTTATTTATTTACATACATATATATATTTGAAAAAAAAAAAAACACGATATTTACAATTACTGTGAAATACATCGATTTACTGATTTACTTTGAGAAAATCATAATACTAAGTTTTTCTACTAAATTTACAAAGCGGGATCTTTTAAAGTAAGATTTTCGAGGCTGCATCCGTTCTTGTTCATCTTTAAATTTGGCCCATAAGGCCATAAGCTCACCTTATGCGTGTCCACTAGGATGTGTCTCAAGAGCCTGTTGAATATCATCCAAAGACTCCTTACTCAATCCATCCTTAATGAATGCTATTTTATCTTCTCGATTTTGGACAAGTACCCTGATTTACATCGAGTGTCACAAGTCCACCGAGCACATTTATAGCATCCTCCTAACCTTTTTGCTCTGCGTTTCTTGAAAAACTACTTTTACCCATTCCAGGCATGTATTTAGAAGGAATCGAAACCTCACCGGATAACCTGACCTTTGCTTCAATCAACCATCGAATATCTTGTGGAATGCCCTTATTCATTAGTATCATTAATCTTTCAAGTCTACATAGATAAATTCTCTTTAGAATTTTGATCGGCATGAGGGATAGTATTTCTGAAGATTCGAGAGCACATGATCCATTATAATATCTCGACCCTTGTTAGGGTGAATATTGTAAGTGCTCGAATGATTTATAAGCGGCGTATGAGGTAAGACTCCGGCGTTTTAACGATGACGTAACGAGAAGCGTGTGAGATAAGATTCCACGTTTCAATAGTAATCGTAATAATGCCACCGAAAGAATGACGTGATATGTCGGTTGGCTATGCATGTGATGACGGTAATAAATCATGTTGAGCACTATATAGATTAGGTTCGATTGATGTAAATAATTTATTGAAATCAAGAACCTAAGAAATTTCCAATGATTGTTCTCGATAAATGATTGCTAGCTAATGATTGGAAATAAATCCCAAATATATCTGGAACATATATAAGGGATGAGATATATGGGCTCACTCACCCTTTTATGTTGACTACTATATAATATAATATGGATTCACTATGTAGTCACATGTGTATATTGAAATGATTTGCTCATGATATGAGCACGAGTTCCAGATCTAATGATAAAACTAGTGAATATCCCAATAATTTGAATAAGGCCGTAAATGATTGGATATGCGCATGCGAGTGGGATATAATTGGCAAAATATTTAAAGTCCTCCAATCGATTTGCCAATATCGAGAACAAAACATGATGAATAAATTCCCTATTAAAGCTAAATATTGAGAATATATACAAGGAAAATCATACAAATTATACTGAGTTTGGTTGCTAGCATGAGGGGGAGTATTAATAGTTGGAAATGATATATGAAATGCATCACGATATGAATTTGAAATACAAAGATGCATGAAAGACTCTAACGATCTCATATACCAACTATACATGTTTTGATAAATTGACGAGCCCGAAGTATTGATATTATTTGATTCCCCAAAAATATATAGCAAATGATAAAGGATGGTCTTATTAAAGGAGGCATACAAATTGAAGAGTATATAAACTCAAGTATATTGTGCAATCCTAAAAGAGGATCGAAAATGAGATATCTCAATAAGTTATATTGTTATGGGGAAAGAAATGAAAATGGAAAGTGTCGACACAATATGAAAATGTAGCGCTACATACGATAAGCGATAATGAGGATATTGAGATATATCGAAGAATAATATTGAAATATGCGGGCTTGATAAGAAAATTGAATATAGAACTATTAACAGATAACATTATTTGTAATAGCTTAAAACAATGATATTGTTGTATCGTTGTACTCTTTTCCTTATTTGAGGTTTTTATCCCAAAGGGTTTTCCTAAATAAGGTTTTTAATGAAGCGACCTAATCACAACTAATAGGAAATCTCGAGAAGAGATTCGGATATATATATATCGATCTGATGAAAATTTAAGATCGAGATTATCGATTGCAAATAAATACTAAATATGACATAGTGATAATACTTACGAAGGATTTTGATATGCTTGAAGTATACTTGTACAAAATACGCGTTGCACTCTTTTTCCCTTGATTAAGGTTTTATCCCATTGAGTTTTCCTAGCAAGGTTTTTAACGAGGCAACGCGTTTATGACATATTCACATGAATAATGAGAAATTGACTCAATGAATCTATTGGATCAAATGATAATGAAGAGATTACTCGGAATCAAGCTGATGATGGTATTGAAATTTTTCACCAAAAGTGAATGTATCGATTACCAAGATTCGAACCAAATGGAATAAATGTACTCTTTTCCTTCGATCAAGTTTTTCCCCATTGGGTTTCTTGACAAAGTTTTAACGAGGCGACATATGAATACTTCTATAAGAATGATCGTCATCGTGGAGCAACTTACTTTTGCCTCGAGGTTTTTGCCCCACGAAGTTTTCTTGCGGCGATATATGATCTATCAAGTTCTCCTACAATCAATTTGGAAGTTTTCACACTAGATCTTTCTCCAAACAAGTTTAAAAGGCAATTGTATCAAATAGTCATTCAAGGGGGAGTGTTGTAAAGATGGAGTAAATCCACCGAAAGAGAAAAGAAAAAGCAGCGTAATTATATTGTAGGTAATGATTATGTTTTATTGTGTGAATGACTATTGTATATTTGATCAATATTTGTAATACGATGTGCCCCAAATATTTCTCTATAAATAGGGGTCATTTGTAATGAATTCAATAACGAGAATTGAAATGAAAAACTCTCTCGTTCACAACAATTAGTTTGCTTTTGTTGGTTATTGGCAAGTCTTTCATTTTATAAGAGTTTTGAAAAAAGAAAAAAAAAATTACTTGTGTTGACCGATGCCCAGATTACTAGGTAAAAGTGTAAGTTTCCCTAATAATTACCTAGAAGTAGGGTCATAAAAATCTTAATTTCCCTGGAATTGTTTTATAAAAATTTCGTTTTAAAATTTTATTTTGCAATGCCAGGGTGCTAAGATTTATCGCGAATAACAAGTCCTAGCTAAATAACAACATCATCGACGTTTCGATTTGTTAACAAAATATGTTAATAATTAATATAAGAGAAATTGGGGCAAATGATTAAAAAAAAAAGGTATATCAATTGTGAGTTTGATAAAAAATAAAAAATGTAGCTCGATTGATCCAAAAAATTTTTTTATGCGAATTTAATGAAAATGGATGGAATCCGTCTAATATTGTCTTGCCGTTAGCTCTTCTAATTTTTGCTATTTTGTCTTTTTCCTAAGGGACATTATGATCATTTAACTTAGGATAAATTTCACAAAGATCGAAATCATTTGAGGTTATTATAATCAAGTATCAAAGTTTGAAATGCTTATACTTTAATCTAAAATTTTAATAAATTGTATAATTTGACCATTTAGTGTATGTATATGTATATATGTCTATATATATATATATATATATATATATATATATATATATATGGCTAGTAATTAAATTGATCATATTGATTTGATAGTAATTCAATAGTTTTAATAAAAAATATTCAATGCCGTAGCATTTGTTCGCATTAATATCTTAATTTTTCAAAATTTCTTTAGCGTTAAGGGGCACGCACATTTAATTTTTTTATCAACAACTAATAATATATGTAATTATTATAATTACATAAAATTTTAGTAGAAATATGTCACTGTAAAAAATATAAATAATGTAAAGAAATAACAAAAAAAAAAAAAGAAATAAAAATTTTAAAAATTTAAAAATTCGAAAACCCCAACCACTAGACTAATGCACATTAATAACGAAAATCGGCAATTAAATCTGATCCATTGCTAGCTAATTCCAATAGAAATAGATGCGGATTAACAATTGAATTTGATCCATTGCTAATAACAATAGAAACAAATATGGATTTGAACTTGAATTTGGTAGAAAAAAATACGGATTAGCAACCGAATTTGATTCGTTGCTAATTATATTAGAAATAGATATAGATTAGTAATTGAACTTGATTCATTGCTAATACCAAGAGAAACATATACAGATTATCAACTGAATTTGATCTATTACAAAAAACTATAATTTATTTATTTATATTTCATAATGGCAAAACTTAAAATAATGAAATGCGAATAATATAATATAAAGTGTCATAAAATAATATAATTTTTAACTAAAAAACTAAATTAATTTTTAAATTAAAAAACTATAAAAAAATATACAAATATATTATAAAGGCGATAAATAAATAAGAAACAAGATTGGCCTGATTGTTGGGACTTCACTCCTCAACTACCAAGTCAAAGGTTCTAACCTTGTATTCTTCAAATTATGAGAGAATTATTAAATTTATTTACGGTTGTCTACAATGGTTTATTTTATTGTTATTTCGGTTGGTAATTAGTAACGGAATAAACTTTCATTTATGAGTATCAGATACCTAGGTATCAACTACTGATTGTAGCAATAAATACGCTTCGTATCTGATAACTATTTACAACGGAAATGATATCTTTAGGAATAGATTTGTACATTCCTAAAGCGTCTTACTCTAGGCGCCCCACTCCCCCAAGAATGACTAGCAACAGTAGTAGCTCATGGTGGTGGTTTTTCTTCATTTTTTTTTTTTTTTTTTTTTTTTTTTTGGGTTGGAGGGGTAGGTGGTGGGTGGGGTTGAGAGTAGGGGTGGTTTTTTTATTTTTTTTTAATTTTTAATTTTATTTTTTTCACAATTATTTTTTATTTTATCTTATTATTATTTTTTTTTAAATTAGGTATATTTTTGATGTGACATATTCCTCCTAAGACTTTATGTATGTACAATAACTACCTTTATTATTAACTGTTAGTGAAAATAAAATATGTGTGTCTTTAATGTTGAAATTTGTTTTTGAAAAGTCACAATATTAATGTGAACAAATGCTACAGTTGTTAAATATTTTTTATGAAAACTATTGATTAGTATCAAATTAATCCAATAAAGTTAATTATTGACCAAGTATGTGTGTATATATATATAATAAATCGTCAAATTATACAATTTAATTAACATTTTGAACTAAAATATACGTGTTTTAAACTTTGGGACCTAATTGTAATAATATCCAAAGATTGGGACTTTGTGGAAATTTATCCTAAGTTAAATGACCATATCACCCTTTTGAAAGAAGACAAAATAGGAAAAAGAGAGCAATTAGCGGCACGATTAGATAGATTCTATCAATTTGGATTAAATTTGTACAAAAATTTTTTGACCAATCAAGCTGCATTTTTTCATTTTGTACCAAACTCGTAGTTGACACTTTTTTTTTTTTTTTTTTTAAGACTGCTTGCCTCAATTTCCCTTAGTATAAACTATGTTACTTTATGTAAATATTGTTAAAATTATAAATGAATGATCAATACATAGATTGATAACTAAAATTTCAATGAATTATTATATAATTCTAAGAAATCAAATTTCAATGAATAATGTACTTTAAACAGTGGTCACTTGACAAAGCCCAGAATTTAATTTGTCCCGATGGAGGGTGAAACTGAGTGGATTGAACTGGTCCAGTCGACATTAAACATAGTCACGGGCTTCATGGGGTCCGTAATTGTCATGCTGCGGGCTGGCATAGGTGGGCCAATTAGATATGGACTTGTTTAATTCAAATTTTACGGTAACTTTCACATTAGTGCCAACCTTTCGAATCTATAATAAATTCATGGGTTGTTTTCACTAATACAAACTTTTATTTTTAAGTAGGGCAATTATATTCACATCACATCCTTTTATGGATATACTATTTTTCAATTACACCAACACTCCTCAATCTTTGCCTATTAGTTTAATTATATATTTTTAACTTTTTTCTTTACATTCTTAAACTTAATGTTTCATAAATTGACACATTTATTCTTAATTAGAGTTTGTTTTCAAATATTCTGTTAACTTACTTTGAATTAGAGAATAAATATTCATTTAAAGTTTTGTGCATATTATTTTTCTTCACTTATTCTGCAATTATGAAGGTAAAAAAAATGTTTTTATGATATTTTAATGAGTTTAAAGGATTAATATATACCAACTAGTCGAAGGTTAATGAAATATAAGGCAAAAAAGTTGGAAAGTTAATTATAATCTTACACAAAGATTGAGTTAAAAAGTGGTGTAAAAATAAAAATTTGTGGTGTGAATATAATTGCCCTTTTAATTATTCATAAATAAGGCAAAACCATCTTAATTACCCGCTAGACACAAACATATAGCAAAAACTATTAAAATCTGGTATTTTTGAACCCAGACCAGCAACCATCTAATAAACAAGTAAAAATACATGCTGAGTTGAAAAACAAAACCAATGCAAACTAGAGACGTAAAACGGCAACCAGATCGTGAGATTCAAGCCACCGTAAGAACATCGCGATCGAGGAGAAGCAAAGAATAACAAGAAGAAAACACTATTAGCATCGAAAGATATAGAGTGGAAAAATAGAACTTCAACACTACATACAAAAAAGAGAATCATCGGTAAAGATGATAATCTTACTGTTATTTAACAAATCTGATGGAATTTTTTACTAATCATCCGCATTGTTGTTGTCTATGACTAAAAGAAGTAGAAGATTTTAGCTTTGAAGATTCACAAAAAAGAGTTATAATATTTGCTTTTTTTATGGCTATTGTCTGTGCATTTGAATCATTGATATGTGTTTTCCAAAAACAAAGAGTGAAAGAAAGGAGATAAAAGCATTACAATTAATGTGTAATACATTTAAATTGTATAACTCATAATTTGTTCTTTGTGCATTACATTTAATGTGTAATGCACTGATAAAAATGAATTGATTATCCTATGATATAAACAGATAAAAAAAATACCCGATTACAAATAATTGAGATGAAAAGAATGTGCATTAGAGTTCCATTGTTAGATATCTAATACTTTGTTTATTACATTTTATGTGAAGTGCATTACATGTATTGCACATGTTATCACAATTCTTGAACTGTGATTGCATGACATTTTAAAAAAGGAAAAATCCATGCTGCATGAATGGGGAGAGAGAGAGAGAGAGAGACACACACACACACACACACGCACACTCACAGTTCCTTAAATATGTTGGATTTTGAAGAGATTTGAACTACTCGGCATAAAGTTCACTAGTATTGTTGTTCCAATAGATTGCAGATATCAGAAATTGATAGATACTATAGAGGAAAAGTTCAAAATTAATAGGAGATTCAAGAGGCCAGAGCTGAAATTTTTTGTTAGCAAAAACACAGAACCAATGCAAATTGAAGATTACAATCTGCTGACATTGCGTCTCGAGATAAAAGGCAAAGAGAGCAATGCAACAAGCTTCCGACTGTGCTTAGGGATCAAGGATATTGAAATACATGTAGAAACAAGTCATGACAACAAAATGATGAATTACAAGAAGCTTACACAGAATCTATAATTCATTAAACAATAGTTACAAATTCTCTGTAATTGATTCGTGGGGTATTATTTTGCAACACAGGAGACCCAATAAGAATAATGACACCAATAATGTCAAGAATAGAAGATATGGCTGAGTAACTATACAACATGGTACAGATAACAAGAATTACTCGGGTTACAGAAGGACCAAATATCATCACAAAACCTTCTAGTGACGTTATCAAGGAAGAAAAAAATGTTCTCCAATGGGGATATCCTAAAAAAGAGTATTTCACTATATGCCACAGCAAACAAATTCCAATTCAAGATACAAAGATTTGATAAGAGTGAGTATATCTTGGTGTGTCTTTGTAAGGAATGTGATTGGATGTTTAGAGCCTCTAGATTCCGTAAGACTGACTATGTTAAGACAAGAATGCTCAAGAAGGAACACAAGTGTGGGAGAACGGAGGAACATGCCTAAGAGGAAGTAATGGGAGATCCAGAGCAATCATATGCTAAAATTCCATCATATCTATACATGTCAAAGAAGAATAGCCCAGGATTAGTTAGAAGACTGGAGACAGCCAACAACAATAGATTTCTGTATATGTTCAGGGCATTAGATGAGTGAACAAAGGTATTGAAAATGAATTACAGATTCCATGAAATCCATGTGCTGCATTGCACATGAGCTACACATAATGTGCAACAGATTACAATTACAAAGATTTATGCTGCTTTGAATTTACAAATATTGATCGTTTGATATCAATACTATCAGTGCCTGCCATAGAAGGATGGAAGTTCTGTAGATTTGTCATTGTAATAGATGTAACATTCTTGACCGGGTGCTTTGGTAGGGCGTTGATAATAGCATGTTGACAAGATGCAAACAATAGCATCTATCTACTTGCATATGGTATTGGAGATTCTGAAAACGAGAACTTTTGTGAATAGTTTTTATCTTATCTCACCCCGAAACAAATGAACTTTGCATTGTATTAGATAGAGGAAAAAAAATAAGAGATATAGTCAAGGTGGTGTATCCAAACGCATTCCATGACTTGTATGTTTATCATATTCTGAAGAACTTAAGGAAAAAATACCAAAAAATAAAAGAATACTCCTATGCCATTCAACCAAGCTGCAAGATTGACATTGAATTTAAATATTATATGTAAATGCATTACACATGAATTACGCATAGTCTATAATACAGTAGACACATGAACGTTGATTACTGATCGCTATACTTAATGCCTTGTTTACTTTAGTAGCATGACAATGTAGGGCATGAAAAGTGGACAAGAGCACACATGACAAGAAACAGATACAACACAATAACATAAATCATAGTGGAATCTGTTAATGATGTGGTAAAAGCAGCAAAGAGATTGCCTATTGAATCATTGACGGGATTCCTAAGACACATGACAACAGTTGTCCAACAAAAACTGTGGAATTGCCAGGGAACTATCACACCTTTTGGCACCCAACGCAGAACTTTTGTGAATCTGCTAGGCTGAGGTTAGTTTGAATATGTTAAGATGGAGCAATGCTATATTTAAAAAAATTAAGAATGCTGAGTTAGTTACAGATCCATTGTAAAGATTATACTGAACAAAGTGCAAAAATTACTACAGGTTGTTGTATCCAGCCATGTGTTATTTGAAGTGATAGATGATATGATGTCACAAATAGTTGACAGGCAAAACAACACTTGCATTTGTATTCCAAGTCGATAAAATATCATGTGCTCATGCAATTGCAGTGATTGAAAGTAGAAGGTCAAATGTTTACAACTATTGTAGCCAAGTGTATACAAAAGAGGCATACTATCAACATACAAAAGGAACATATATCCACTTGGAGATAGATTCCAATGGGTATTGTCGGATTATATGAAAATTGTGATTGTTCACCTACCACAGAGCAAGAGACCTCCCGGAAGACCTGTCGAATAAAGGCACAAGTTGTTTGACAAACCACAAGTGAAGATAAAGTGTGGAAGATGCAAAGGGCGCAACCACAATATGAGATCATGTAATGGTCCAATACATTAGAGCTGAAACAGAAGAACAATCCCAAATCAATGCAAGAATAGAAGAAAGTAAAGAATTGGAGATTTAATTTTTAATTAATATATTGAGCAAAGTCATTTATAGGTTTGTTATTTTCCAAGCCATTTTCATTCATAAGATATGATATTGATTACTTAAAAAGAAGATGTACTAATGTGATTCAATTTTTACAGAACAGTAGATGCCTTACACATAATGTGTCATCACTAATTACAAATTGGTTACAAAATAGTGGATAACCAATCTCTAACTCATTTATCTAACTTGTCCAACATTTTATATAGTAAATAGACTAATGATTACATATTGTTTACACAAAATCTATAATTAATTAGAGATTGGTTGCACATTCTATATAATTGAATGATGTTACCTCGTAAAGTGAAATAATCAAATGAATTACAAATTAATTACAGGAATGAGCAATTCATAGTGTAACACACCAGTGAATGACAAATTGTTTACATTACAAATGTCTTGCACATAACATGTAAGATAATAATCAATTGCACATTTCTTATACACAATGTGTAACTGATAAGATATTAGTTACACATTCTCCAGAGTACATTGAATTGTATTATATTACAAATTACGTAATAATTACACTGGAAGTGTAATCAGTTAAAATTTCTTATGTCTATATGAAAAAAATATATAGTGCAAAAAACAAAAACTTGGAACACTAAAAAAAACTTCATTAACACTTCAAAACAAAGATTAACAACACAAATTACAAACGATATTACTAACATAGTTCTAAAACACAATAAACGAAAATGCATACTAAGGAAATGTATTAAACCATAGTAAAACATACAAAACCTATTCTAAACCACCTAAAACAAACATTTCACCCTCATGTGAGCAACCCAAGTACCAACGAAAGCTTCTCTGGGAAGTTTCTCAGCATAAATCCTCAAAAGATGATCAGCAAATGCTTTCTAGTCGAGATTAGGATCCATAATCTCGTTCATCTTCAACTCTGCCATCATTGGAACCAAATCATTAGCGTCAATTGAGTTGATTTGTTCAACAGCAATCAAACTGGACCGAAGAACATGGGATTGAAGACCCTCAGCCTTAAAACATCGCCTGAAAATAGGATGAAAGTAATACTCCGAGTAGTATAAAATATCCATAGCAACCTTATGCAAAGCCTTTTCCTTGACAGGACCGTTATAAATACAAGCAGGGTATTGATACTTGTCGAAAAATGATTCCAACAACCAATCACTCATGGTTATTTTAGCAGCATCCAAAGGGAAATCACGGCTATAAATAACCACTCTAAAGCCTCTTTCATTACAAGTGAACACAGTAGTTGGATCATCAATATCAGCGTCTTCATGAGGTTAAAATTCAAACAATTTGATGTTAGTGGTACAAGTAAAGACAATAGATTTCTTTCTACCACCAAGTCTAATAGGCTTAGAGTTTATCGGTGGAGGCTAATTAGCGAGATAATATAAAGAAATAGCATCATCAGAGCTAGAATAGGAAGAACCAGAATGAAGATACAGCTTCACGGAAGGAAACTTTTCATCAGATGAAAAGTTTTGTGAAGGAGGAGAAACAAACTTGTTGAAAGTTTGAAGGAGAACAAAAATGCACAGAGAAATTGTTCTTCAGTGCAAAGAAGATTGAGATAATGAGATGAAGAACTAAGAAACATATGGAACTTAAATAATGGAAGTAACGGTTACCAAGGTAGTGGAAATAGTGGATTTTTATGAGATTTTATTCTTAGAAATCGAAAGAGAAAAACTGACTATAGTTTTATTGATTATCTACATTGGAATTGACAGTTAATAATGGTGTAATTTAGATGTTTATAAAAAAAGGACAACTAACAAACTGCTCGTTACACTTTATGTGTAATACTTCATAAATAGCACTATGTAATGCAACACATTGGAAGATGAATCAGTTACAAATTTAGTTGTAATAAATTATCCATAATATTCATATCAGATGGAATTGATACTAAGAAAAGATAATAATAATTACCTTACAATTGAAATGTGAAAGGATCAATTGCAGTTGACCAATGTATGTGCATCATTAAACTTAAAGTGCAAAATATAGAACTTAGATAAGCAACTAAATAAAAGACTATTACAATTAAATAATTGTAGTTAATTATAACATAAAGATGCTCATACAATAGAAAAAATCATAGTGCACACATTCCCTATTACACATAATATGCAATGGTTCTAAACATTAATGTGTGGTGCATTTCACAATAAAAGATGAACCAACTACAATTTAATTGTAATATTTTTTTCATATTATTAGAAAAATCATGACAACTAATGAGAGAAAATAGATTTGATATAAAACAATAACAATAATTACCTTGCAATTGAAAATCTACTACATAGATAGATCATCATTATAATTGATAAATTACGGTTAACCAATTTCTATACATCATTACACTTAAGTTGCAACATACAGAACTCAGATAACTAACTAAAATCAAAGTATTACAATTCAACTTTGATAAATTTCACAGAATGTGTAATATATGAAATATCATCAATATAGCATAAAAACAATATTGGTCAATCACTGTAACAAAATTCAACTACAATCCCATGTAAGAAGTTTGATTGGGCAATTAAATTCAATTACAATACCACAGGCATAACATAAATATCGTTAAAAAGACTTTAAAAGAGATAAGTATCAAATTGTTCTTCGTACATAATGAAATTGAAAACTACTCCTGCTCTAAATTGAGCCTAGTTTGGGAGAAATTATACAGCAGACTAGCAATATGCTGCCTTGTCTCCATTGGATCAAGGTGAAAGATCTTCCCGATCATTTGATTGATTACAATTTCTGCATACTTGATAATGAACACACCCACACCACAAGACAAGCCGCAAAAAAAAAAAAAAAAAAAAAAAGAAAAAAAGGAAAAAGATAAGCAAATAACATTAGCCAATAAAAAATAGTAATATAAAAAGAACGTTAGCAAATAAAAAACAATGTCAAAAATGCTAACCCTCCATTTTGGATTGGTATCATATCCCTGCCAAGAATGTTAATCTTCAAAGGTAGGATCCTTTCCTTAGCACCATCGGGACCCATGGCTTCCGAATAACTAATATGAACTATAAGATCAGGAAGCATTTCAGAAAAAGGCTTCATACAACTCTTCAATGACTGATGCCAGATAGACTCCAGAGAATTGTCTACATTAAGAACTCTATCGGCCAACATAAATTCACCAAGAATCCAGTGGTAGTCTTTCTCCATATGAACCGACAACAAAAAAAAAATCAACATTGTAACAACAAGAACCATAGAGAGGCAGCACCCCAACCATAGTTTGGGCCAAATAAAGCTACTTACTGAAAGAATCTTTATCTAAAGCCCAGAACTTGTAAATATTTACCAAGAAATTAGTAAAATAACAATAAGTAAGTGTGATCCTCCTACCCACACTATCTACAGCAAGCTTTGCCAACTTTTGAAAGTGATAAAAACATTCATCAATATGCTGCATAACAGTAAAACTGAAAATTAGAATGTAAAACTCAAATCTATTATACATTGAGTGTAATACACTATACCTAATGTATTACACTACATGTGTGGTAGACTTAATAAATACATCACAGTTCATGTCCAACATCATAGGGCATAATGAGAGACAATGGAGAATAAAAACGGAAATTTTAAAAAGATGAATGATTACCGAGCAACTTATTGGGTCATAAAGGAGCAAATGAGACCACAAATACTTTTCTTTCGTCTCCGTCAATTTTAATTTCAAACCAGGATAAATTATAGAATGGTTTAGCTTTCGGAAAAAGTGTTTCCTAACAATAAAAGAAGAGGTAAATCAAAGAATAATTTTAAAAAAAAGTCAATTACACTTCGGATAACCAAAAACAAGATCAAAATGAAGACAAACATACAGAACTTACCTTGCTCTGGAATTATAACCAATTTTATGCCATGCAGCAAAGGCAGTAATCACAGTAGGATTAGGATGTACCATTCCAAATTGAAAGGTTGGTGCTTCATCATCATCAACAAACTCAAATGTATATTTTAAGGATTCTGATCAGGAAGAACAAAATGCAATGACACATGTCCTTGATCATTGGCTTCTTATTCAGTTTCAAGAATCTCAATTGAACCTTGACTCTGTTTAAACACAATAAAAAAAGATATTAATCGAAACAATCATAAAAAAAAAAAGAAATAGTAAAATCAATTTGACAGTCATAGTAAAAAACCAAATTAACAGCTCCCTCTTGCACAGTGTCATCATCATTTTGTTGCTTGTTCTTCGTCAGCTTCACATTATCTCCATTTTCTTCTTCATTCTTCTCCAAAACATGGTCCAACACCTCATCATCTACATTTTCTTCCACATTCATCGGCAAATACCCATTTATCGCCTCATCACAAGCCTTCTGTTCTTCATTCTTCTCCATATTCAAATTCAGGTTCTTATCATTGTCTTTGAGTTCCTCATTCTCTAGATGATTCTGATTTAGTTTCCCTTTTCCCCTAATTACAAGATCATAAAAAAGGGGAGCAAGATCAAATTCCAGAAGACTTTAATCAAAAGTCGGTTTCACAGTCTCATGCTTAATAGTTGGGTTGCATTCCTCTCAGCCTCTACATATATGGCATAAAGATCACCAGGATCAAGAGTATCATCTTGACTAACAATTGTGTCCTTTGGTGTTTTGTCAAAAATAGTATGCATTTCTTGAATATCATGAGTTGTATTTTGACTAACAATTCTTTGCTTGGGTGTTGGCTCAGGTGTTTCAGAATCTAACAACTTAAATCTAGGGGGTGAAAAACCTATTTCAGGATTAGTAGTATGCAAAACAAATTGATAACAACATTAAACAATGTACTCATTAGAAACAGTGGAAAAATGTACTATAACACAGAAAGTGTAATTCATCAGTTATACACTAGTTACACATTCTTTGTAATTGATAGGTGTGTGCTCATACTCGATCTACACCACTAGTACATTTTGGCTTAGTAGCTTCTGACTCAGTAGTTTTTTGGTTTTAATTTATCCTCAGGTTTTTGATCAAATACAAGAGGCATTACTTGACTATCAAGAGGAGTGTCATTTGCCTTGGTAGCTTCAGATGTTTGGAGAACAATATCAAATTTCTTGGCCTCTTCTTCACAAGTTTGATCAAACACAAAACATAGATTGAGATCAAAACCTCGCAAGAGGGTCAAATTAAAAAAAAAAGGAAAAATGTAGGATACTGTAATAATAATTTAAATAATTTTGAAAAAAATAAAAAATTTCACCACCACAACATTAGAAGGATGAACATCAACATTCTCTTCAATATTACACAGTTGCTCAATGATAGAATTTTACACTCCAACCTTAGTATTCTTCTGAGAACTCAATTCTCAACATCATGACAAATTTCATCTCCTTTTTGTCCACTATGAACATTTGCTTGTGTGGACAACACTCCAAATCCAAATTGAGTTGCAACATGAACAACATTATCTCAAAACTCAACTTTTTCCATAGACTACAAACATTTATGAGAAAAAATAAAAACATAATGAAATAAAAGAGCATTACAGAGTGTGTGTAAGGTATGTACTCAGAAGAAAACTAATAAAAATACACAAATAAAATACCTGAATAGAACCAGACAACACCACCTTCTATGCATCGTTCATACAATGGTCATCGCGGTCATCTTCGCGATTGTTTGGACCATAATTACCTATCTCCTTATTTCGACTATCTTCATTAGAATGTAAACCTTTAGTTACAGGCTTCTCTATAATAGCTCTCGCTTTCACAATCTCCTCCAATTCAAACACTTTCTTCTCTAGATAATGAAAGGACTCTAACTCTCTCAAAAGCATTAAAACGTAACAGAAGAAAATCATACTTTTCTTTTGAAACAAACTTTTCACTAAGCTCAGAATCCTCTAAACCATAAATATTACCCTTTCCAGCGCTTACAACTACATCATTAAAGTTACTTAATTTCTGAATACCAGCATTTGAAAAAGCATGTTGTAGAAATGCAGCATGGGAAGACACATGCAGTTTCTTCAGAACCTGAGGTTTGTCAAACAAATCATTGCTATAAGATTTTGCCAACTCTTCATCGGTAACTTCAATCACACAAGCATTGTGCTACATGAAACAAAAATGCAACAGTAAATTAGAGGAAGCAATACAAAGTTATTGTATTACTAATAAAGTGTAATACAATGCAATCAAAGTGCAACGATACAAAAGGTCGTGCAACGACACAAAAGCTAAAAACTAGAATAAGCAAAAAAATCACCTTCTTATTATAGAACGGATAATCAGGAAGAACATCCTAATCAACTATGACATTAGATGACCACCTCAAAAGACGTGGCAAAAGAATAGCACCTGACTGCTTGTGAGCAATACCTCAAATAACAAGTAGAACCTCGTAGATCCATACTTGAAGAGCAAGAATGAATCCATTCATTCGGTAAGTAGAAGACGGCAACTCATTGGACTAAATTTTTGCAACAACTTTTTTCATCAATGGCTTCATAGAATTCAATATAAAATAGTAAGTTCATTATATAGTAATTAGATTAGATTTGTAATTTGATAGTGGTGTACTAGGTTATCTATTATAAATGCATAGTGCATTACACATTCTTTACACATGGAGTGTAATACAACAATGGAGGAAATTCATTAAGTAGTAATTATAGTAGATCTGCAACATGATTGTGGTGTACTAGAGGCTGCCCATTATAAATGCATAGTGCATTACACATTCTTTACACATGGAGTCTAAATACAATGGACGAAAACTCATTACGTAGTAATTACAATACATCTGCAATTTATAATAGTGTACCATGTTACCCACAATAAATGCGTAGTGCATTACAACTCAATAAAGGGTACTTATAGAGCATATGTAACTAATAGCTATGTACTATCATCTCTAATTCATGGTCACATAACTAATTGGTAGTGCATCACATGGGTTACACATAGAGTGTAATAAAACAGATAGGACTACACACTTGATACACAATATGTGTAACAAGCTAAATACAACACACAAAGCTAAAACAAAACCCGAACAAAGGTTTAAGCTTGCAAAAAAGTCTGATCCACCAAATTGATCGCATAGACATGAAAAAAAAAGTCACAACTACTAATACAACAAAATAAATTGTAGAAAAACTTCAAAATCAAATGCAAAATATTAGCAATATATAAGGACAATAGAAACAAACATTTTTAGCCAATCAATGTAAAAATTCTTAAAAATACCCAACCAAAAACTTACATTACAATGAGGTTTTTTTGGTGTAATCTTAACCCCGTCTTCTAACATGACGATTTTCGCATAGAAGGTTGCTTCGAAGAAGAGGCTTGTAGTGACCGCGAATTTCTTTAAATTAAAATATTTAATTAAAGTAAAATCTCAAACGTGTCGCTACAACTTCACCTATAGAGTTAAACAGCGTACACTCGTCTAGTTAAAATTTTATAATATTTACTATTATATTGAATTATTTAAAAAAAAAAGTAATAATTTATAAAATATCTATTTATTTATTTATTTTCAATTTACGTTTGAGGACCAAACTTTAGAAATTATTCGTTTTAAACCCAATTATAGGCCCGGTTAAAAGTCAAATTTTATCTCTTATACTATAAGAAAGCCCAATTTCAATTCAATCCTATTTTAAAGTCCATTTAGAGGCTCATTTGCAAGTCTTACCCTATTTTCCACCCTTAAATACAATATTGTTGGAAGTGCTCAAACCCTAACCCAAGTTTCATTCTTTACATCACCATTACACAAGCATTATCTTCATTCTCAAGATTTCTCATTCAACAACCATCTTCAACTTCTACTCCAACACTTGTAACGGGCAATCGATGTCTTGATTTCGAAGTTGATTTCTCAATCTCCTCTATTTCAATTTCTTCCTCCACCAATTTCAAGTGTTCATTTCGTTAGAAAGGTAATCCTTCTCTACTCTTATCTTTTTCTATCATAAGATAGGTTGTTTGAGGATAAATAATTGAAGTTTTATGGATTTATTGAGACTTTGGTGATTGGGGAAAAGTAATTTACTTGATACTTTGAGTTGGGCATGAGGTCTTGTTATGGGATGAGATTAAAACTACTTGATATCTACCAAGCCCCCATAGTGTTTGATGAATTGCTTGAAAGAAAAATCAATGTATTTTGCACATGTGACTTTTTTCCAGCTTCTGCACTCAACTTTGAAAGGCCATAACTTTTAGTATAGATGGAATTTCTAGGTGATTAAAATTGGGAAATGATCCCCCATGAGTTACCTATCATTTAGAATTTGTTTGACATCATTCGGAGTCTCGTAGGATGTTTTATGATACTTTTTGTGAAACTGGGCAGATTCCACCCGAGAACAAGATATTGTCCGTTTAAAAATAGTTTTGATGCCCTAAACGCAATTTATATGAAACAATTTTTAAATATGATGAATATGTATGAGTTTCCTACCTTCTGTAAAAATTTTAGAATTTTCTGATGTCGTTTACTATTTTAAAGAATTTGACAAACGCATACCGCCATAGCAGGATATTTTCCACAGTTTTTTTTGTACTTAGAGTTGAAAACTTGTTTTGGCTCATATAATTCGAGCTTAGATGTGATTTTAAAGTAATACATTATCCAATGAGTTAGTTATCCTAGAAATTGGAATTTCATGATCCTATACTTTGATTTGGGAGTTATTCCCATTCTTGACCCGAGAGAGAGTAGCCGAGAGAAGAGAGAGCGGGTGAGGAAGATGGTGATGATCCGAGTTCTTGGCCCAAATCCACTTAAAACCGGATTTTTTGCAAAATAAATCCCTCAAGTTCTATACTTGTTGCAAGTTGGCCCCTATAATTTATTTAATTTACAAGTCCCTAACTTTCAATTGTTGCAATTTGACTCCTAAACTTTTATTTCACTTTTAAATCCTTAATTTCTTATTCCCATTCGAGTTAGCCCTTAAACTTTAATTACATATTAGTCCCTCATGTTTTAAAAATCCTATAATTGAGTCCAAAATATTTTTAGTCCACTTTTATTGCATAATAATAGGTCCTCAAACTATTAAATTCTTTCAAATTGACCCCCAAAGTTTTATATTCTTTCCATTTTGGTCCACAAACTTCTATATTACTTATAGATACTTAATATTTAAGAATATTAACATAAATTAAACTCAAGTATTGGCTAGACGAGGCGCATTTTGACAAATTAGAGGACTGATTTCTCACCGTTAGTAAGCTCAATACTCGGGAAAAGGTTAAGGTAGATCCCCTTTCTAAAAGTTTCTTTTAAATGTACGCAATTGCAATTAATATTATTATAAATGCTGCATATAAATGTTATGTGATGATAGGCTTTTTAGCCTACTTTTGACGTGCTTCCTCGGCACTATGACGATAGGCTCTTTGCCTAATTACGACGTGATTTAATAGCATTATGACGATAGGTCTTTGGCCTAATATATTATAATGACGTGCTATTAATCACTATGATGACGTACGATTAAGAGGGATGATGAACGAACTTGTATTTTATACCGTCGTATTTTATGAAGATGATGATTATGTGCATTTAATTTGTAATATATATTAATTGTGGTGCGCGGGATCTCATCGAGTATTTAAAATACTCACGATTTTCTCTATCAAATGATCAACTTGCAATTAAGGAGCCGAGGCGTGGCGAGGCGTGGGAATCTCTTAGGGACTTTCAAATAAATTAGCTTTAATTAAATTGACAATTTAGTACTTTTAACTGTTGAAGAAGTAATGACTTTTGAATGTTTCGAGCTTACTAGTACTTTAATTGGATGTTTTTGAGGATTGTTTGAAAACTATCTTTCGACTTTGTTAGTTTAAATAAATTTCCGCATTTTAGCTATTTGTGAATTTTTTTTTCCGCATTTAATGTCATTATTATATTTCAAAAAAAAAGAGGAATTTAAGTGTTTTTAAAGAAAGAACTAACGTTCCGGGTTCTTAGAACTCGGGGCGTTACAAGGCTGAAGGTGAATAACAATGTCTAGCTTGAGAAATTTTTATACATACCCAAGGAGAGGGCATAATAGCTGATCTCCAATCAAATCAAGTTTAATTACTTCTTATTCAGAATCACAATATAACCAAGAAAGGAAAATAACAAAGTACTAATCTAGACTTTTGCTAACATGTATAATATAAGGTAAAACCATCTTATATAATCTAAAGTGTCATTGAAGCTCTCTGTCAAAGTCTTGTTGGAGGTAAATGTGTTGTGTCATGTCTTTGTAGATAGAGGATGATGTAGAGACTATATATATATAAAATAAAATAAAAATCGGTAACATTATAGGGAGTATAAAAGTCATCTCTAAATTTACACATTTAATTGATCCAAAAAACAAAAAGAATACAAATCGAATATTCGATCCAACGTACAAAAGAAGTATATTGAAATTTCACAATGAACAATTTGGCATAAAAATTCTCCACTTCCATAAAAATTAAAAAGAAAAAATAACTGACAGTATCAAAATAGATACAATCTATCAACATGTCAATTGCACAAATTTACGTTTAGTATTTCAATCATTTCCACAACTCAATGTATTTGTATTTTAAATTAATAAGCAAAAAGGGGGAAAAAGATTGTAGCAGTGAATTAAGTATGGAGATGTTTTTTATGGATTAAGTATTTATTTTTTGTCATTAAAAAAGGATTTATTATGTATAAGTTATCTATTCTTTTTAATTTACACAATGTATTCTGTAAAGAATACAAAAAAAGAATTGTGTTACACAAACCATAGAAGTTTATAGGGATGTATACCACATTACGGAACTGTTATGTAGTTTATTGCCAACGTAAGGATTTTGGCTAGAAACAACCATTTGACGAAAATTAGAGATAGAAACAAAAAGAAGAAAAAGAAGCCAAAAAAAAGAAAAGAAAAGAAAAGAAAATAAGAAAAATGGAGTAGGAGTGATGAAGCTGCGAAGTCAATAAGAAAGTAGAAAAAGGTTAGAGTTAGAACCAAAAAGAAGAAGAAGAACGCAAAAAAAAAAAAAAAAAAAGACCAAAAAAAGAAACATCATTTTTAAAAATGCAGAAGGTAAAGTTTCTATTGAGTTCATCCCTACATGATCTCACAAATGGACTCAAAATAGAGTTCGTCCCTAACAACAAAATCATTACAACAACAGTAAGTAAAAAACATTTCCAAACCACAATGACCAGCAGTAGAATAAATCACCCTCCATTCAAAAATCAATCTACATGAACCAAATGAACCAACGTCAATCCATTATTAACTGTTAGGTTTTAAATGAATAAAATACCAAAAAATGCAGAAATTAAAGAGCACGAGAATTGGTTTGGCCCTTGGCCCCGCCGTTTGGTGTAAACACCTACTCTGCGTTGAGCTCCACACTGATTGTGGTAATTGCTCACTGATTCCACTATAAAGAACCGGTAGCAAGGGAATTACAAGATTGCAAGCCCACTCTCTTCTATCAATACTTTCTATATAACTCACATTCCTCGAACGCACAAAGATCTTGAAAAAGATGCAAAATGGCTCTCTTACACAGTATGTAACTCTATATCACTCTATTCAAACATAAGCCAATATGCTAGCATTTTTACAATAGTGAAACCTTAAAAAATGAACTTATCGTCCAAGCTAATTACCTTGGGTCAACTTCAAGTTAGCATTCCAAACAAGCCCAATTCTTGGCCCAGCTAACAAGAAAAGGTAGCATCTCTTGGCCCAACATTAATAACCAACTGAACCAACATCAATCCATTATTAAATCAATCCACTAAGGAATACTGAACATAGATCAATCCATATCTCAAATACAACCTATGTTTTGTAGAATCTCATTTGAACACTCCAACAATTTGAAAATGAATTCTTAAAAACCCGACATAAACTGAAAAGTAAAATGAATTCCAAATGAGCAAAGAGTTTTTTAAGCAAATAAAAGGAAAATCCACTCCAAACTAAGGCTTTTCGATCTTAACATCATTTATTTTTTTGCTGTTTGAGCTTCGTGTCATCAGTGGACCATCAGAACCATCATTATTTTCTGTGTGTTTCGAGGCGGGTGTCACCAGCTCATTCGTTAGCTCGGGGAGTCTACAAAATGACCCACCCAAAAAATTAAAAAATAATATTGACAACCAATAAAAAATCCTGCAGGAATACAATGAATTAGTGAAATGGATCAGTGATAAATACCGCGTTTTAGTCAACTTTAGTCACATTATGCAACATCAAGCTTAAATCATCTTCTGAATCAAGGTCCTATTATACAATAGCATGGTACAGACTAATTTATAAATTTAACAAAGTTAATTTGAAGTGAGAATAATGTTATTAATCATAAAATATCGAATCTTAAGAAAGTAAAAGCACGAATCATAAGTAAACAAAGGACATAGGCAGTACCTCTCTCCGGTGCCACGCCGAACAAGAAAACAACTGACCAACGGCAAAACCGATCTTCCTAGGAAACCAATCATGGGGTTTCTTCTTCCATACAAAGTGATTAGGAAACTCTGCATAGGTAAGTTTCCTAGCTGCTGGATATTCCTGGTTTGCTTTCATCCATGCCATGAACTTGCTCTATTTCAGAGAAGACCGCCTCAAAACTGTCTTGACCTCGTCACCCTCGAAATATACAATACTTTGTTTCCCAGGAAGATGAAAGTTCAAACGTTCGGCTGAGACATATCTACAGCTGATTGGGAAAGCGAATATTCGCTAAGTCGCCTCACATGCTGAGATGTACCGACAATCATAATAGGAGTTAATCTTATCAATAGATTCCGTAGAGTTAGAATCAATATTTTTTTGCAAATGCAACCGTGATCCGATCACTGCCCTTAGTTATGTATTTGAATAGGTACTTAATGAACCTGGTTTGGTTGCACCATTCCACATTAATATGTGCTTTGTTGTGAAAATAGATCGCAAGTGTACGATATCGCCAAACAAGTAGTTAAGTGGACTTTTGAGTCTGGATTATTGTACCCACAATGACTATTTTATTTAAATTGGTATAAATTAATCTCAACTAGAACAAATAAGTAATGACAAGAATGTAGATTTTACCTATTAACGAGGAAACTAAAGCAAACACAAAAATAATCACGAAATTTAAAATTTTGGTTTAATTAATGAAGAACAAAGTTGGGAATCTCAATTTATCTATAGTTGTACTATTTGATTTCGCCTCTCAGTTTTATCCAAAAGTTGTGTTAGATCGAATTCAAGATAATAACTTAATTTATCTCTCTCGAATTCAAATTAATCCTATTTCATTAAGTCAACTACCATATCTCTATGTGTAGCTCGAATGTTCCTCAACAATATGCATTTAATTTCTTAGAAATTCTTAAGTGATCACAACAATTATAAGAGTATATCTCTATCTCTTATGTAAATTACTGGGTTTTACTACATGGTCTAAATATCTAACTTACCTTCCGGTTTGTTAGAATCCACAAATCAATGAATAATTGGCCAAAAAATTCACACATTAAGAGTAGAAGTAAAACCAACACGTAAGAATTAAATTCCAAATTTGAGAAGTGAAATCAAATATTCTAAATATATTACATCGTTCATACCAACAATAGAATTAGTTACACATATTAAAAATAAAGCTAAATGCTAAAATAAAAGAGGTCACCACTGGATTTTGAAGAAGAAATAAGTACAAGTTGCAAATCTTGCACCAAGACTCCACTTCGGCCTTCAATACCCTCCAAAACGGTTGAATTACTCTCTAGAAATCCCCTAATTGTGATGTGTGTAAGACTCCCCTTTTTATGTCTCAAAAACACATATTTATAGCCCCCATTAGGTTCTCAAAAGATGCCCAAAATCATACTCATGAATAAGATAAATTTTAAAAAATAAGCACATGCTGAAAACGAAACGTTGCAGCCGTAACTTTATTTCCAGCGGTCGTAACTTTGGAACTATTGATCGAAACTTTATTTCCCGCGGCCGCAACTTGGCACCTGCCTCCGCACATAGGTAGCACTTTTTGTTGTACGGCCTACAGCGAGCTCAACAAGTTGTTTCTTCAATCTTTGCGGCTGCACATAGCATTTTTGCGGGTGCAACATTTTAAACTAAATTTTTTTTTCCTTTTTTTATAATTTCAGTCCTCGATCTCCTATCCTTTTCACATGTTGATCCAAAACTCTTCAATTTTGGGAAAATTCACCATTTTCTCATCCTTTCTTGTAGTGCATTTGATCTATGTTGGTTTTTTTCCTAACAACCAATCAAATTAAACACACTTAAGCACAACAAAACATACTAAATACGAATAAAACTATAAAATAAATATAAATATAACACTTAACATGCTCTATACTTCAAAAGAAAATAAGGTTGTGAGGGATTACATATCTGTTGTCGAGGAGAATCCCACTTTTCTGAACACTCCTTCCGTCTTCTCGACGCTTATGCACAGGAAATCCATCTTTATCAGTACTCGCGCCGGGGACATACTTCTTGGGAAAATTTTTCGTAAATTTATCTCCAACCATACAGGGAGAATTCTTATTAAATACACCACACATAGACCATGAATCATTAGATCTTTGACCAAATTACGATATTCAGGTTGAGACTCCTTGCAGGGGATATCAGTAGATATTATCTTATCAATCTGTTCTGTAGTTGGCTTCCGGCGTGTAACGCCCCGTCCAGTTCCACATACATATACGTCATAAATGACGTCATATCAGAGTGCGCCATGCACGTATCATAAATATTGGCCACCTTCGGGCCCGTGCACGTCATTCATTTAGTTTCTTTCCATTTCAATGCATATCATTATGGAACTAGACGCGCGTCCGTCATTCATTTAGCCACGAAACCCTAAATCCATTTCTTTCAAGCATATAACGTAAAGCTAGGGTTTCGGTTTTCATTACGTACCGCAAGATCTTTTGATTCCTCGACACACATCCCATCATGACATCTAGTGACTCTTCGCCCACTCTCCACGCATAGCACCTACGTCAAACATATCACACACGCACATAATGAGTCATAAAGACTCAGTGGATAATAGATGCAATGCAATGCATGTCACACGTTTACTTTGGGCCCCAATTACAAATCATGTGAATACGTGGCGCCATTCATTCATTAGCTAGGCCTTTTCTTTACAGGCGTAGATCCTCAAGACCCGCTTTTCTTTTACATACGGGCGTAGATCCCCGATCGACCACGCTCTTTATGGGGCGAGATCCCCATGTAGCCGCTTACATCATTATGGGGCGTAGGTCTCCCATATGTAAACACATGATTGGTAACCATTCACACACATATGCTCGTGATATGATCATGCAACATTACCTCATTGAGCCTTGTTTCCTTTTTCCACATCATCATCACCATTCATAACACATAAGCAAGGCTAGATGATCATATCGTAACGTAAACATTTGACACGTTTCATAAACAAAGGACATTACATGAATATAAGGTGGACGTTAACACATAACTCATATAACGCCACAACATTCACACAGACCATATAGGGAGATTGACATCATATAAAGCTCGTCACACTAACAAAGCATTCTATCAAGTCAAGCTCATCACCCTCTTTGTTCATAGCCTATATCATCCAATAACTAGGTTTCTTCTATTTAAGGCCAAACGACGTTTAGACATGGCATGGAGGGTCATACTAGGCACGTAAACACATACATATCATCAACATCTCAAGCCAACAACATAACACCAAACCAAGGGATCATAGCATGCTTCTAAGTTCCATAATCATCATACACATTCCATGTCTTGTGTAATTCAAGTATAAAGCATGCAATTGCATCATAAAGCATGTAAAGCAAGTATTACCCACCATAAAGAAGTTCAACAAACATGGAGAAGCTCTTCTTCCTCCCTTTCCTCTTCTTCCTCCTTCATTTCCTTCATTTCTTTCTTGCAATTGATGATCAAACATAGATCATATACATGAGAGATGAGGTTGGAGATGATCACATAGGTTCATGAGGGCCTTGGAAGGGTTTTGGGATCATGGTAGTCGAGTTTGGTTGTTTAATCTTCAAGAAATGACCTAGAAGACCTTAAAACCAGTTTCTGCCGACTTAAAATTACGGCCGTAACCTCATAATTTACAGCCGTAAACCTTGACTTACTACAGAACCCCATACACTTACTGCCAGTAACGCTCCATACCGTATCGATCATCCCATCATACGCCGTAATAAACTCTCTCAGAATCCCACTTACTCCCGCTTTGACCTTACTACGGCCAGATCCTTTCTTCCTTACAGAACCTCACCATACGGCCGTAGATCTTCGAACCATACGACCGTAATTTGCTCTCAAACTTTTGGACATTTTCCAATGTTCACCATTTACGGCCGTAACCATTATACCTTACGGCCGTAACCATCCTTTTACGGCCGTAACACATGAACCCTTACGGCCGTAATACTGACATTTACGGCCGTAATTCCGGTTCTGCAGAATTTTCCCATTTTCCTCATTTTCGAAGGCCATTTCGCATTCCGGGGCATATCCTACACTTCAAAGAAGATTGTGACCATATCATATACACGTGTAGCATGCCGAAACATCATCACGGCATTTCATATCATATACGGTACATATACGGAATCATATACGTTTCCGAGACGGATTCGGGCGGATCATTACACGGCGTCTCTAGGCCATAAATAGCAAAATATGTGCATGCGGCAAACCACACTTCTGGAACTCCACAGTACATATCACTATACACGCCAAAACAAACATCACTACTAAAACTAGAAAGACCTAAGTCCTATAACAAAATTAATTAAAAAGCCAAAAGAAATTATACATATTTCAATAGAAAATAAAAATAATAATTTACCAGCTTTGGTCTCCTTGAATATCTTGTTTTTCTTCATGTCATTGATCAGTTGGTCAAGTTTAATCTTAAATACCTACATGCAATATCTAGTCGATCGTCAGGCTGAAGCCCTCTAGCCTCGATGAAATGTGTAATCTCTAGCCATTTAGGATTATACGTAAAGGTGATGAACAACTTTGGATATTCCACTCACTGACAAATTGCCCTTCCCACCTAATAATTACCAATCATATTATGCGGACTTCCAATATAAGTACTAGTCAACACCATCCTCTTTCCTAACCATGCTGGATCAGTCTTACCACATCCATGCGCATCGGTAAGCCTACAATACAACTCAGATCTCAATTCCGGCTGATGTGTGAGAACCCAGTTCATGCGAGATGTCTCAATCATCGTATAACCAGAGACCAAGAATTTTGGAATAGTCTCCTACATCGGAGAATATGTGGCGACTCATTCGATCTCTCATGCATCCAATAGGAAAAATATTCTCTCAGACAAACATGCCTTTTGCCTTTAAAGGATGATTCCAGCGCACGTGTAAGATCAACGTCTTCCCTATATCCATCATCTCCAAAAGGAAAAAGCAACGGATACTGGAGATCGAGAAATGAAGGGTTTAGATGCTTCACACGCTGGAGGCCTCCACCTTTTCTATGCATAGCCACGTCACACTTAAGTCCATCAAAAGTTATGTCGCCGGAAGCAAGCAAGCGATACTGTAGTGGTTTTGACCATTCAACCTGAATATACTGGGGCCTGTGCCACCCATCGAAATAAAGGAAAACATGAGTTATAAGACCGGATGTTGTCCATAAAATGTCTAGTTCTTTGATCGTGTCCAAAAATCAAAATTTTGAGTACTCGAAGAGGATATCCTTCACCGATGTAAGGACTACATTGCTTTGATTACAACACATGGTAAATTTTGGATTATGTTTCTTGGACATATTCTTCCTTATCTTGGCATACCAAAATATAGTACCACAGTGCTCGCACGAATATATGACATCTCCAATATCAACCTATTGTACCAAAAATCAAACTATTTTTTAGACAAATAATATTGACATATAATGAATTCTTTAATATTAACAAAACATTTTTAAAATTGATTTATAACACAGGGAAAATAAAAAAAAAGATCATCTGCAATTGAGAAATCTGAACACTCAATGTCGTCACCTGAAATATATTAAATAGAAGATATAATTAACAATCATGATTCGTAATTCGTAATATGTATATATATGAATATATATATATATAAACGAAATAATAATGTACTTTATTTTATTTTACATACCATCGTATAACTCAAGATCATATTCATCTCTAGAAGAATTTTCTGACAATTTAGGAAACTCGTTTACTAAAATTATTCCCAAAAACTAAATAAAATATTCACTACCATAAAAACATACATAAATGATTCAAATTAAATAATGAAAATTAGAATAATGCAACATCCCTGCAGAAAATGTTAAAACGCCGATGATATATTTTAATAATAATACTTACAAAAATCAAAACAATTGCTATTGTCATCAATGCTGTTAACATTGCTTGGACTAGCATCATCAATTCTACCACTTTTTACTGTAGAACGGGACGAACTACCATCCACACATTTAGTGGTGTTATTGCCTATGATCAGAATATAAATGTTATTCTCAAAACCTTGATCAATGTCATTATGACATTAGTTACATCTTAAACGTTGGACGTAAAAAAAAAAAAAAACTAATGGTGGAATTTTTAAAGAATATTTATATAGTAAACAATCAACTAAATTAATTCTAATAGAAGGATCAATCTTTGAATAATCAATTTTTTTTCTAACATACTTACAAAAATTTGATGAAGAATCTCCAGTGTTTTGATTAATCACTTTCCTTCGAGCGGCTCCGACAATTCTATCACAAGGTGGTATAGGTCGAGGTAAATTATGAATAACATGTCGATTGCTGCTATCGGTAAAGATAGGAACACTATTATTATTATTATGTGTTTGTGTCTTGTAGCCCAATACTAATGTCAGGTCCCAGCATTTGCGTCAGTAATTTAAAAATAAAATAATCATGATCACTAAAAGAAATTGGTCAAGATGAAACTACATATTTATTTTAGTAGCCACTCACTCTTAGTTAAACATCCAATCCCGGTGGAATGCTCACACAACTCAAATGACAATATGAATCACAAGTAGCAGGGAATTGAGATGCCAGTATAACTATTTCAAACATTGATTTGTAAAAAAATTAGTGATTCACATAAAAAATAAAAATAAGGTTTTAAGCAAACGAACAATAAGAAAAAAATAAACATATTATTAAAAATAAACACACCCTTAGTTATACCGGAATGTGTGGAATAGCCCTTAAATCATCAAGCATTGTCATAATAGTATTAAGTACCGTTCTTGTGTGATCGACTAAGAGGCAAATGGCAGGATTATTCAAAGAGCTACTGCTGCATGATGTATTGACTGACATACAAATGAAATGGATTAATAGAGATCATTTAATGACATACGGATACTCAAAGGCAAAGAAATATGAAATACATCGAATCATTTAGTATCATGTGATTCAACGACTACAATCAGGGAAATATTAGTATTGGTAAAAATATTGGTGTTGGTAAAATTATTTTTTAAAAATTAAGCATCACAACTAAAAAAAAAGCGCTAAATAGTATATTGTAAAATAACAACTAGACAAACGAAGAGATTTAAAATTATAATTGAAATAACATTATTCAATGTCGATATTTTTTATGTTGAGTTACAAAGATTTAACAGGCATACATTTCTAACAACTCATTGTACAAATTAATATATAAAATCTAGAATGGCAACGTCCTGGATTGATGAATTAATTTCTAAAAAATTAAGTAACATTTGTAGCTAGTTGCTAAAAAATGGTTGCATGAAGTCCATAGAGGATCTAAAATTAAATATTATTTGAAAGAAACATACCACTGGTGATATTTGACAATGGTGTTTGACTCATAGGTGACAAATGATCAAATAAACCGACCATGCAGGTGACATTAGGGGAATTGTCCATGGTGGATGAACGTGATTTCTTTGACTGCAGTTCAGTTGTAGCTGCGAAAATATGTAGTAAGATAAAAACAATAATTACCCAAGAAATTAAAGATGTGGTATTAATATACACTACCATTTTCATCGACAGGCAGTTGCCTTCCTTTTGAAATAGTGGCTGATTGTTTCGACTTCCTCATTCCAATGTAAAGTAGCACGGTATATTATTATAGTGCTAATAGCATGAAATAAACAATATATCAATATAAACCCACAAAGTAAATAATAGTATGCAACGCATATTAGAACACATAAACATTAATTGTAATTATAGTGAAAAAAAGTGTACCACACCATGTAAATTATGCCATTTGACCACGAAAATTGAAAATTGTACTTAAGCATTAAATCATAGTAGTCATATAAATGACCAAAAATTGTAATGCATTCAAAGACTTACAGGTACGAAAAATTAATCCTATGGAAAAAGGAATACTTATAATAATCATGGTTGTGCTTATTCAAATTTTAAATTCATTGATGAAATATTGGGTAAATATTCCGGTACAGTCTTGACAATTTAGTGGAGAACGAATTGGTCTAATGATTATTACAATGATCAACACATTGAAAATATAGTAATCTAATTATAGTGAATATAGACGCGCGAAATTGGGTAAATATTACATTTCTTCCATTGATTATTACCAATTTTCAATACATTGTAATTGGTTTATTGGGATCCAACATAAGCATACAGTCAATGGAGCAGATAGAAATAATTCTAAATACAGGGACATCAATTTTGCCCCCAACACGATCATCAAGAAAGTAGAATCCATGATTGGCACACTAAAATACATTCAACGAACTAATCAAAGAAGAAGGCAGGCTGTAGTCAAGAGCTGCGAGGTGTAGGATAGCTTTCACTTGTCTCCTATAATAATGCTATATTGCTCTTATAGATGCTAAGAGAACATAGTGTAAATAGAGATTACTATGTTATAATTTATCATATTCAGACAATAAGGCGATGAAGCCGTCAATTCTATCGAAAGCTTTGACAGGGATGAAGGCGATGCAAGTCGTTTAGAGAAGAAGATGGATTCTATGGTGATGTTTTAGAAGAATTAAAATTTCACAAGGATTCTAATGAAGACAGACGTGTATATTTTTTAAATTTGTTTCCATATATGTTTTATAATATTGCAATAAGGTTTAGTATAATATGGTAACTATAAGAACTGTGAAAAAAATTCTTAAAAATAAACCAAAACAAAAACTTAAACTTATGGGATAACTAAATGCACGTTTACTTAATTGATAACACATGCGTAGGTAAGTTACCTTTGTCAATTGCGTGAAGCTCTTAGTCTCCTATGGTTGAAGAAATTGTGGTGAAGTGATGTTGGTGTAACTGAAACACACAGATATACACATTAGTTCTTCTCTAGTAGATATATATATACATACATGCATATATATATATATATATATATATATATATATATATATATGGCACGAAATGATGTAAACATTAGCAGCATTTGATTGATGTAATGGTGTAAACATTATAATATGACACGAAATCATCATACTTGCTTTGACGTTTAGATATCAGTTAACTCAACCGTTTAATTAATCAATCTATATTAATAAAAATATTAAAAATAAATTGAAATTAAATAAAATGAAATCTAATTAATGTAAACCTAAATGACATCGTAAATTGGAAAAACTAATCATACGGGAAAAAAATTAATCTAATTAATTCTGTGAAATGAACAATTTTCTATACACAATTAATCTTATTGTGTTTCTAATTCATTGATCTTTTTACAATTTTCTTGTTTTCTGTTGTTTTTGCTTTTTAGATTGATTGTTTTGGTGCCCAATTTTCAAGGTTTAGTTACTGTGTGTTTTCTTTTGTTATGCAAGTGTGTTTGATGAGCTGTTTTAGTTCTGTAATGTTACATCTTTAAAAGATCATGTTGTTAATATATTATATATGTGGGTAGAAAAATAAACATTCTCCATTTACAATAACCTACTTCTTTCCCAATGTCAATGGCTTCAGTTCAACACATCAAATAACATTGTCAAACTATCAACCTTGCTACATTTTGAAATTTTTCTTAAAACCCACTTAGAGATTTTGTATTTTTCTTTTAATTTATATAAAAGTCAACATGTTTAAAAGTTAAAATGCATGTATATTTTGCCCCTATGCGTGCTTATCCATTCCCTATTCTTTTAATTTTAGCGAGTTGACAATGTTTGGGGCATTGGTGGCTGAATTTTAGGACGCTATGGATGTTGCCAGTGAAACAAGCTACAAACCGCCACCTATGTGCTCAAGGAGGATTCAAAAGATCCACTTGTTGAACTCAATATAAACAACTCAAATGAAGCTATGGCTAATGTGGTGGCCCATCAATCAAGTAAAATTCTTTTACTTATCATTATTATAGTCATTTCAAACGGTACTCTTCTTCCTCAATTTGGCTATTTTACAGAATTTTTAAAAAGAACACGTACCTCTGTTGCTACCTCAACACTATCTGGCCGTCCCTTTGCAACCCCATCTTGAAGTTCTCTGCAAAGAAACTCTCAAACACCAAGTAGCAAAAACACAATCCACCTGGGACTTTCAGTAACTAGAAATCAAATTTATTTATCAGAGATCTTCAATAACAAATGCTAGGTTATCAGCATAGTGTCAAAAGATCAAACACGGCAAAATGATGCAAACAATGTCAAGTTGAAATATATTTTAAACCAACCAAAGTATTACTTAATTAAATGAACATAAACAATTCCAAATCTCAACATCGAAAACAACAATAGCAGAATTGAAGCCCAAATGAAAAACCATGGAATGCAAATGAAAAACAGCTTCAAATTACAGGAAAAGCACCAAGATTCATCCTCTGTCTCTTCTCAATCTTCACACCCTTTAGCTTTTCGCTTGAAGAATTTTGGGTAGTCGGTGTAGCACCAACATCATCCCTATCTTCTTCCACGCGACGCTTTGAGGACGGTGTATTAGCAATGTCACCATCAGCTTCAGTAATAGATTCCAGAGGCTACAATATAATACGGAAAAAAATAAGTCTCAAAGATGTCACATTAAGTGAATGTCCTAAAGGTAAAGTTGATCTCCAACAAATTTAAAGGAGATGTACCGTATGTGAGTCACCCTTGGTATCGTCGGGAAACATGACGCTAAGATCATCATTCAAGTCATAGACCTATGATCAGTCAATAGACAACATAAAAATTACATATATGAAGGGACCATGATATGATTTTATTTATTCAACAAAAATTATTAAATGTCTTATCTCCACAACTTCTTCATCCTTTGGCTTATACAACTCAAGAACTTTAGGATCATCACAAAATTTATTGATTGTGTAAGTCCTTCCACCCCAACTGTCATTGGTATAATTATAAACCTTAAGGAGGAAACTTTTCCCTTCAACTACCAAAATATCCTTAGGAGGATTCGCAATTTCTTCAACCTACAAAAATAAAATAAATAAATCAAATAATAATAACAATAGTAACAAAACAAAAAATATTAAGGGACATATATAATTGCTTTAATTTGATTCTAGAAGGAATTACAAATTAACCAAATAGAAGTAAAAACTAACTTCATCCATCTCCTTGCGAACTTCAGCAGCTGTCTTGCCAATGAAGAGTGGGCATTGCTCATCCCACATGTGAACATTAGTGAAGGAATCAACATCTTCAATGGAAAACTTCATGTTATATTTATAAACTGGCTCCTTCGTTTTTTATGACACTTGCTATAGAAAAACTCTTTGCCAGCTGGAGTAACCTTCTTGGCACATCTAAAATTCGGACAGCTTGGATAGGACCAGTTGTTTTTTGAAATAACACGTTTTATAGTGGCATAAAACCAATATCCAATAGGCTACAAAAATGTAGAATGAAGGACAAAAAGGCTAAAATTAACAAACATACTATTCGTCAATAAAATAAAATAAAATAAGAATAAAATACTATCTAAACTAAGTTCAAAAATCCCACACTTAACAAAATCCATACCTCATTTGCATCCCTCATCGGTTTTATTTTTCCAATAGGGCCAATCGATGAGGAATTTGCTGTAGAGGATGATAAATCACCACTTGTCTGAGGAGCAGCGTGAAAAGGCCCCAAGAATCTAATAAGTTAAAAAAAGAAATTAGCTCACTTTTATAGTCCAAATTGTTTAAAGATGGAACGATGTATTCAATGCTCATCAATCATGACTTTCGATATATGGAATGATGTATTCAATGCAATAGTAGTCTACAAAAAATGTAATAGTGTTCAAAAGACTAAAACAAAATCAATTATAACCTTAAGATTAAAAAGATTAAAAAAGTGAAGAATGACAATCATAAGTACCCAAAAAGGCCCAAAAAAATAAAAGGAAAGAGGAGGTAAAATCAAATAAAAATATATAAGAAGATCTGCACCCATCTTTATGCGACCAACCTAAATGAGCACAATAATAGGATCATTCTGGGTTGTGGGAATTTAGTAATGGCTTCATCGCCATAACCCTCCCATAGGGTGCAATAAATCCTTTTCATACTACAAAAGCAATAAACAACAACATGAAATCCGAGGAAATGAAATATCATATATATAGTTAATTCTAAACAACTATCTCTTCACCTCACGTCATGCAAGGTAAATGAGAGATGTCTTGAATAGTTTTCGGTCACTTTAAAATATTAATCCCTCCCCAAGGAATCAATGCACCAACAAAATTTGAAATTTAAAAAAGTTAGCAATAGTTAAAAACACGACACTTTTAAATATTTAAGTGTAGAAAAAATGAACATAAGTTTGGATATTAAAATTAAATTTCAATGCATACCAATAAGATCGGCACTATTGATATCCATAGTGCTCAAAATCTTATCAACCGATTTGAAATGGTAGAGCGTACTTGGGAAGTCTTTAAACTGACGCAACTGGAACGGTCTAACACCGGTTTTGGGCTGACAATACAACCTGTAAGAATGGGGGGCAGACTTATACCTTTCAAGATTCGATTCAACACGGAAATTTTTCAATGCATACAATCCGTACTCCGTAATCTTATCTTTAAAATCATCTCAAAGATGAGGTTCAATGGTAGCTTGAATACGGGTTTCCTACAAAAAAAAAAAAGATGTTGAAACAAATGAGTTTTTTCAGAGAAAAAAAAAGAGGGACAAACAACGTAAAAAGAACTTATAATAGAAAAATTCAAAGAGTGAAAAGATTTTGAAAAAATGAAGAACATAACCTACTTATCTTGTAGCACCATTTCAACGCTTTTGATGGCATTCAAATTGTACCTCTATGGAACAATCCATAGACATATCACATGGACCAGGAAACCCCTGTCTTTTGGGATATCACCTTGGATCTCCGATAATGGGGTTGGTGTTGGGGCCATTGAAGAAAATATGGGATAAGCCTAATTGAACATTATATGGTTAATAAGCACTAGTACAAAAAGTGCTTTTAAATTAACACATTGTGCAACGGTTATAAGAAAAAGCATTGCAAAAAAGAAATGCGGTGGCAATTTTGAAAATAAATTTAACTTATACACAACGATTTTCATAATAACCGTTGCAAAATAAATCTGTGTCACTAATTTACCCAGGCATAAACCTGCATCGAGAATATTTACCTTTTAATGTGATTCAATTTAAAGCGTTGCAAAAATACCCGATTAGCAACGCTCATATCCAACCGCAGTAGATTCCCCCCTTTAAACTCTACACCACCGCGTATTCCCGTTTCCACACAACCGGTCCTCTTCGGCTCTTCCTCTCTTCTCTATTTCACCATTTATTCACCCGTTTTCTCTTAAAACTCTTAAGATTATCTAGATCTAGCGTGGAAGGATTATTGTAGGATTATTGTGTTATTGTCTCAACGATTAAAGGTAAACATCCATTATTTCCGTAAGTCGAAGAACGACCCCGCAGTTAGCGTTTTTTTTTCCCATTTCTTGTGTTTGCTATACATATTAACTCAAATTTCACCTCATTCTAGTATCAAGGAGGCGAGATTAAGCATATTTGTGGGCTATTATCTCACAAAGATTCAAGGTAAAACTCACCCTTTTTGCTCTTTTACTTGGACGAATATTGGGTAATATAATCGTTTTTTTGTTTTGTTTTTGCTATTTTGTGTGTTAATATGCATGATGAGCTTCGGTACATAAGATTTGTAGCATGGGTTTTCAAATTATTGTACCAATTTTTCCCTAACCAACCCACCCCATATTTGCCCACTACGTGTTTGATAAAATTCCTCATTTGTATTAACTACTTGCAGATAGAAAAGATGATCCTATGCATCCTGTGAATGATTATGAACTACTTCAAGTTTATTGATACCTTAGGTTCGTAGCAATTTTGAATCCTTTTGATTTGCGTGACATAAGATTTTGCATTGGAGAATTCGTAACCCGGAAAAGAGATTTCCTTATGCTTCTTTTCTTGTTTTAAATTTCCAAAGAATATCCTCAAGATGTTCATTGCTGGGTAAACTCTTATTTGACGTCAGCACATAATCATCTCATGAAATATAAAATTATTTAGTTAACTAGAAATTGCACATGTGGTCCCTTAATCTAGATGTTGGCATCTTTTGACAAATACCAAAAATAATACCATCTGAAATTAATTTAAGCATTTTGTCCCTTCATTTGATCTTTCTTCCTTCTCCAGTTGCTGGAACATATTATCTCTGGCACAGATATTAGATTATAATTGAAATTCATGCCGGTATGTGCCATCATTCATTCCACCTCCTATGGCAACAAAGGGTAAAGAATTTGATTCAGAGAAGAAGACTCTACTCTTAAAAATTTTTTTTGGGGGGGTGGGGGGTGGTATCATACCACTGATGATTCAGAGAAGAAGACTCCCACACCTCGTAATGAAACTCCATTGTAGGTTACTCATCAATCAAAATCTCCTCAAACTACAATCAAAAAGGGAAATTGGGATTCATTTTCCGTTTCATAGTAGAAAGAATAAGCAGCTCAATTCTCTGTAGTCTTTGCTTCAAAGAGGCAAACACATACTTAGATTCTTCAACCTTAATAAGATGAATAAATAAAAATAATAAGCCACATTGGCACATTCACACACTTTGATGTCAATGAACAGAAACAAGAAAAGATCAAAATAATAGACATACTCGGAGATCAAAAAGAATAGGGACTGGAGTTTCTTTTACCTTGGCAGCTAAAGAAAGACAAGCCAGAGTAGCTAATTCACTCATCCATGGCAAATCTTTTTTAAAACAAAGCCTTGTAATAAACCTATCATAATAGTTCACAAACATCGGGAAAATGCGGAAAAAAAAATAAGGCCACAAAAATGCGGAAGTCACTCTTTCCTTGTGTTATCTGGCATTATCTTGAGCATTCAGTAGCTTCTTTTGTTTTACATTAAATCGGCATATGGGCGTTCAGTGATTATTGGGTGTATTGTATAATACAATATCATGAACTAGTTTCAATGTGATGAAACATAAGACAGCTTGTCCTTTGGATGGCAGAACAACAAGGAAATGGAATATTTGGCGGCCATCATTAACAGAAATGATCTGTACTAGTGAAGAAGTGCCAACGATGTAAATCTCACTTTTAGAGACTGGGATTAAAGTTTCCACATCTTTCCTTAATTTTGATGTATTTACTTACTTAAGACTGCCTGTAAACTTGACTTGCTAAATGTTTGCTTGCCATGATGTCAATAAATTGAATGTTTGACTCTGTTGGATGACAATATAGCTACTTTGGAAAAAAATGGCCTGATGATATTATTTTATGATCCAAGATTTGTGGTTTATGAATATGAATTGAAGATTGGGTGGGGTAAATCAGTTTCTCTTCCATCACAAACACTTCTTGCTCCCCCTCCTGAACAAATGGCAATCAGGAGTAAGGAGGTCAGTTACTATCAATCTTTCCATATTCAAGAGTATTGCCTTTCATGGATCCATCATACTTCCTTCTGCAGTTCCATTGAAAATGAGTTTCCCAATTAAGACATTCATTTGACATGCATGTTGCCTTTACCTTTTTTAAGCATCTAATGTCGTAGTCACACATACTCGATTTTTTTTCATGACTATTACGAATAATTATATCTAAAAAAGAAAAAGTAAATTCTTAATTATTTAATACTATATATTGATAATAGTATTTGTTGTGATCATACTAAATGCAGCTGGAAAAAGTGGTTGTTTGAATCTCTTTGGTTAACATGTTTAAGTCACAAATGAAGGGGTGACTATTGATTTCAAACTATTGGAGTTTGTGAGACATCATCACGCGACCGATTCGCCGGAGAAGGTATATATACATAAATCATCAAACTATAATAAAGAATTCTTTAGTATACACTTCATCAACTTGTTTTAAACTAATGAACTAACCGTAGTACTACTTCATTTAATATTTTGTAGGTGAGTTTTGGAGAAGAATCATATACACAAGACCAAATCGATGAGGTTCAAAATTTCTGGGCTGAATACTTTATGTACGAGATGTAATAGTTGGTCAATTTAGCTTGGTCCCTTTTTTTTTTTTTTTTTTCTGAAATACGATTTAGCTTGGCCTTAGATCGTTGGATGTTTTGAAATGCGATTTAGCTTGGCCTTAGATCGATGGATATTTTGTAGTATTTTGATGCTCTATGTGTAATATGGTATAATGAATTGTGAATTTGATTTTAATATGGTTGTGGATGGAGTAATGAATTATGGTAGTGGTGTTGATCACGGTGTTGATCTTGTAATATAATTCAAAAATGTGGGTAGTAATGCTTTAATTGTGAAATTCATATTTTTTAAAAAGTTATCATGACGGTTCCAATAAAACCCGTTGCTAAAGCATATTTTCAAGCAGTTTATTTGATAAACCGTTCTTTGAATGTCAACATTCTGCAACGCAAGTTATCAAGCTGGAACGTTGCGAGATATGTGTATAACGGTTTACAAACCGCTTAGAATGTCGCCCACTTTCGCAACCCACCCGCACGCGTTCACACAACCGTTGCAAAATATCAAAATAACCGTTGCAGAATGGGTAGTTCTGTACTAGTGAAGTCATCACCAACATTTCTTTTCATACCTTATTTTCATTTTATTCATATTTTTCTTTTAAAAAGTGTACTTTGTTAACATGCACTTATTTTTATGAAATTTTTAACTTTTTTATTATTATGCATTCTCCAAAAAAATATAAATATCATTATTTTTTCAATATAAATTGTTTGAAAAATCAAATGACTAAAACTTATTTTGGATTTCACATTTTCTAATAAATTAATTTTATACAATAACTCAAACTTCTTTCATACTTTATAGATAATAGAACAATTTCATCCATTAATTCAAAACTTATTTATACCTTCTAATTATAAAATTCGAAGAAAACATCATTCTAAACTTCACCACATGTAAACCATCTCGTTTGATAACAACTCTATTCGCTTCTCTTTAAAGGTGGAAAATGGAATACAAATGTATATACAGTTGAAAAACACAGTAAGCCAATGAGCTTATAACTCATAACCACAAGAGATAAGCAACACAGCAACACAAGCAGCTGTATATCAAAATTCAGATCACCTCTATTACACGAAATGATTATTATCAGTATAAAGGCCGACATCAGATAGTCCAATTCATGACGATAATGACAGAAGAATGAAATTCCTGTAGTGGATGGAATCTAATACTTATATAGAGATACTAAGGTGTATATATTACAAGTTCAAATGAAAATTAATCACCAACGAGTTTTTTAATCAAATATTTGCCTGTGCTGGGCAAATTTGATTGCTCTCTATTATTTATTTTTAGGCAAAGTTATTAAAGCAATACTGGGTTGTCCTTGCAAAGTCAAGAGATATAGACCCCATAGTGGTAAATGTTAATTTAATGTGAAGCTTTATCAATATTAAAGTAATATGCCTAGCTAAACTATCTCTATTTTTCATGAATTAATAATTTAAGTAAGTAGAGGTGAAGTAGTATTTGTCTTACTGATCAATCAACTTCTTTGTATTTCGTTTCCCATGGAACTAGTGCAAAGATCCTCTTAGTCTGTGTGGTGCAATCTAGCACAACCTTCCTTTATGTATGTTAATTTAATGTGGAGCTTTATCAATACTAGTTTTGACACCCGTGCATTGCACGGGGAGTAAACCTATGTAGGTATATGTGAAATTAAAAAAAAAAATTATGTAGGTTGAATTTTGTGGTAAAGAACGATGAAAAACAAAATTAATTTTTGGACACATGATTTACAATAGTGCTCAATTGATAGTACCATAATATGATATAAAATATAAATATTTTGGAACATAATTTTTATAAACTTATTTACAGGTGAGATTATAGCTTACATAAATGAGTTGTCATTAAATATATGCCTTTGATCACTTATATCTCTTAATGTGATCAAACAAAAATAATTTAATTATAGAATTCAAAGTATTCTAAATGGTAAAATAATCACCTCTTGATTTTCTTGCATGATAAAAGCGTAAAACGACTACGGTGGTACGATTAGGTGTAGCCTCCACATCACGTTTACATTTTCAGCCGATGAACCAATTAACTTGCAATGAATTGCTTTATCTCTGCAAAAATAAAACAATATACCGTTGAAGAAATGAAAAACAAAAGTGCAGATAACATAGTATGTACAAAATAATATAATAAAAATGATAAATCGAAATAATAAAAATAAACATGTAGAAGAAATTTGTCTCACTCAGTGTCTCATAAAACCAAGACCATAGAATGAGGAATTTAAATTGCAATCCCTGCTGTGGCAATTCTCCTTCTGAGTCACCCTACCAACATCTTAAATTGGAAGACATGCTAAAGAAATGACAACAATAGAGATATGTCAAAAATGGATATAAAAAAAATGTAAAGAGAGAAAACTTGACATAAAAATAATGATGATATTCAATACCTGGAAACATTATGTAGAAATCAAAATAAACGCATCGAATATGTAATTTTGTTCCTCTGTTGGGGTATTTAAAATATCAATACATAGCATGCAACTATTGATGGAACTTGAAATGGAGGAGCCTAATTGCTTAAACATCAGTTTCGTTGATGAAGTTCAAGAGATATGCATGAGAGTCGCATATTAGGAGTATGTTTGATCATAATTTTATTATTTGATATTTAAAAATGTTATTTAATAGCATTACAGTCAAATAAAATATCATTGATATAAGATAATAAAATTATAATATGATACTTAAAAAATATAATACAAAAAAATATTAAAAATTATAATATTTTCACAATCTTATGGAAAAAAAATGCTAACTTAAAATCCTCTTTTTATTTAGGGTATTTCATATATAAATAAATACATAGTTTGCGATCATGCATCTTACATAAATGTTATTGTAATATTATTGTGTTATATTTGAAAGCTAGGTAGTTACAAATATGAAAAAAAAATTACATTTTTGAAAAAATTGGCAGTAATTGGAAGGTATTTTAATACATAAAAACTATAAACTAAAACTATAATCTATATATTATAAAATATAGATAATGGAGAAAATAACCATTATTATTGGAGAAACCGATTAGTTAATGGATGAAGTAAGTTGAAATAACGTGTCACTTAAAAACTAAACAAAAATGTGATAATTCAAGTGGTATATATGACATATATAGATTTTATATTATCAACTAAGGTAAGAAGTTTATAGTTTGAATCTTTCAGTTATGTTTATTTTTAATAAATATCCCAACTAAAATTCTGATAAGAAAAAATCTAAAATACAGGTAGAATATGGACACGTGAAAATTTGTAATTGGTACAACAAAGCTATAACTTCCAACTAATTGTCAATTGAAACTTCTAAAATTTGGTTAGAATAGGAACACATGGCAAATTGTAACTGGTACAACAAAGCCATAACTTCCAACTAATTGTCAATTGAAACTTAACTAATTCTCAATTGAAACTTCCAACTAAAACCTAAAAATATATAATATATAGATTAAAGTAATATGCCTAGTTAAATTATCTCTATTTTTCATGAATTAATAATTTAAATAAGAACAAGTGAAGTAGTATTTGTGAATTGTTGTCTTACTGATCAACCAACTCCTTTGTATTTCGTTTCCAAATGGAACTGGTACAAAGATCCTCTTATTCTGTGTGGTGCAATCTAGCACAATCTTCTCTTTATGTATGATTAGATTAGATTATTTCACAACATATTGAGTCTTGTGACCTTTTTAGCTACCAGAGATTGAGTGCACACTAATGGAAAATCATACGAACCAGCGGTTTTTAAACAATGGGAGAAGTTATTCTTCACTTTATTGAATGTCTTTGATATGGAAGAACACATATATCTTAGACATAAACTAATACATATACTGACAATTATCTCTAAACGTAGAACATATATGAAAGAGAGGAAAGATAATTCACAAATCGAACTTCAAAGAATCAATTAACACAATATTGAGTGAAAGATAAAAGCCCCATACCTAAGGCCAGATGAATAAACTAACGAAAACAGTAGATTATAAAAAGATTTACTTGTGGATCGTTACTTGATTTAAGGAGAAACAAAGAGCAGATTTTGAGCAAACAACTTCAACTCAGTGGCGACCTTCGATTTAGCGTGGCGTTTAACAACCCACAAAAAATCTAAAGAACTACAAAAACATATCACGAAAATCAAATATAAGTGAATCAAAGAATGAACCAAAAACAGAGGGACAAAAGAAATCACAAAATCAGAATCTGTTATGGCCGAACACTATAATCATAATTTTGACACTTTTTATTGTGTACAATGATCCCAAAATACTAGGCATTGGAAATCCAAACAAATTAAGACTGTATTTATGAGATTCTCAAAGTACTCACTATGTTTGGAGCATTAAACTAATGCGATGTGAAAGGCTGTAAAACCACTTGCAAGAAAAAAAAAATTTTGGAAAAGTCAAAAATGAAGGCTGCCAACTTTGTCCTCCACCGCCTGGCGCCGATTAAGTTGAACAAAAAGACAAGAAAAATCAATAATGGATTGCTACCTACCATTACGCACCGTCGAACATTTATCTATAAATAGGCAATCCCATGTCTTGAATTTCTATCCCACAAACGAGAGATAGAGAGAAATAGAGAGAAAAATTAGAGAGAAAAGATAGTGAGTTTCTCCTAAATTTTTCGTGTTATTTCCTTTATTTGTGAGGGTGTGTTTTCTCCTATTATAAGAGAGAGGTTATCGTCAATTGTACTCTCCTTATATTAGAGAGAAGTTGTTGTAATCCTTTGTCGATAGTGAAATCCTTCTATCGTTTGTCCGTGGTTTTTACCCGAATTAATTTGGGGGTTTCACGTAAAATCAGTGTTTTCATTTTCTCATTTCTATTTCAGGTTGTAATTGTGTGCAGTTCCACAACCGATCCTAACAAGTGGTATCAGAGCTTTGGTTGTGATTTTTCATTAAATTCTTAGTATGCTCTGTGGTTGCAGCATAGACTGATCTTCCACATCAGAAACGATTTTTTGAGAAAATCACTAGATCTATAGCCGAGTTCGTGCTAAGATCGAGATCCGATTAGTGGAAAAGAGGCACCTATAAAAATGGCGACGAAATATGAAATAGAGAAATTCAATGGGAATAATTTCTCATTGTGGAAAATGAGAATAAAAGCGATTGAGAAAAGATAAGCTTGGCGGCAATTGGAGAAAGGCCCGACGATATCGCGATGATAAATGGAGCGAGATGGATGGCAATGCTATTGCTAATCTACATCTAGCACTAGCCGACGGAGTATTGTCAAGTGTAGCGGAGAAAAAGACAAGAGATTTGGGATACTCTCACAAAATTGTATGCGAGGCCAAATCACTACACAACAAGATCTTCTTGAAGAGGAAGTTATACACCCTTCGGATGATGGAGTCAATTTCGGTGACAGACCACATCAACACCCTGAACACTTTATTTTCACAGCTCACAACAATGGGGCATAATATAGAGACGGGTGAACGTGCTAAAATTCTACTTCAGAGTCTACCTGATTCGTATGATCAACTCATCATCAATTTAACCAACAATTTGGAGATACTAGTCTTTGACGATATTGCACTGCTGTGGTTCTTGAAGAAGAAAGTCGGCGCAAAAATAAAGAAGATAGAATTGGGAGCTCACAGCAAGCCGAAGCTCTAATGATGGCGAGAGGTAGATCAACGGAACGTGGCCCCAGTGGGAGTCAAAATCAGAGTAGATCAAAGTCGAGAAGTAAGAAAAATGTCAAGTGTCATCACCGTGGCAAGAAGGGCACTACAAAGGGAGTGTTGGCGGCTCAAGAAGATTGAGGAAGCAAAGGAAAACGACTGAGACATTAAATGCTCGGGGTTGTGTAGCGAATACATCGGATGAGGGCCGAGATATTATACAAATGGGCAACGGCGCTTGTTGAAGGCGTAAGAAGGTTCACCGACGTGTGGCTTTTTGGATTCAGGAGCTACATGGCATATGACCCCTAGGAGAGAATGGTTCCACCAATATGAACCTATCTCAGGAGGATCTGTGTTTATGGGTAACGATCATGCCTTGGAGATTGCTGGTATTGGTACCATCAAATTGGTGATGTATGATGGTACCTGTTCGCACCATCCAGAGGTACGACATGTGAAAGGCTCAAGAAAAATCTATTGTCATTGGGACAATTAGATAGTATTGGGTGTAGTACCTATGTTCGAGATGGGATCATGAAGATTGTTAAAGACGCGCTTGTGGTGATGAAAGCAGAAAAGATAGCAGCAAATCTGTACATGCTTAAAGGTGAAACACAACAAGAAGGAGAAGCGTCAACTGCGACGGTGAATTCGGGAGAAGACGTGACGATGATGTGGCACCGTAAACTTGGCCACATGTCTGAACGAGGTTTGAAAATTCTCTCAGAAAGAAAGCTTCTTCCAGGGCTCAAAAAGGTATCTTTACCATTTTGTGAGCATTGTGTTACTAGTAAGCAAAGACAGATTGACATTCAAATAGCCTCAACTCTAGAAGTAAAGCTATACTTGAGTTGGTTCACTCTGACGTTTGGCAAGCACCGGTTGTGTCCCTAGGAGGTGCCAGATACTTTGTATCATTTATTGACGATTACTCCAGGAGATGTTGGGTGTATCCAATTAGAAAGAAGTCGGATGTGTTTGAAGTTTTCAAAATCTTCAAAGCGCGGGTTGAACTTGAATCGAGAAAAGATCAAGTGTTTGAGGGCGAACAATGGAGGAGAATATACTGGCGATGAATTTGATAACTTCTGTAAACAAGAAGGTATCAAAAGGCAATTTACGGTGGCACACACTCCACAACAAAATGGAGTAGCAGAGCGGATGAACAGAACCTTGTTAGAAAGGACAAGAGCGATGTTGAAAACTGCAGGGTTGGCCAAATCGTTTTGGGCTGAAGCAGTCAAGACCGCCTGTTATGTGATCAATCGGTCACCATCAACCGCAATTGATCTAAAGACTCCTATGGAGATGTGGACGGGGAAGCCAGCTGATTATTCTCGCTTGCATACGTTTGGAAGTTCTGCGTATGCTATGTACAACGCCCAAGAAACATCAAAGTTGGATCCGAAATCCAGGAAATGCATTTTCTTGGGGTATGCTGATGGTGTTAAGGGGTATCGCCTGTGGGATCCCACTGCCCATAAGGTTATAATCAGCAGGGACGTTGTATTTGCAGAAGATAAGGTGCAAAGTGATGATAGCATTTCAAAGGAGAAACCAGAGACTACTGTAGTTCAAGTTGAAGATCAACTAGAACAAGAAGTTCTAGATTCTTCTGAAGCAGTACCAGAGCACGAAGAACAAGAGCAAGCTGAGTTTGTGACTCCACAAGTTAGACGGTCAACTCGGGAGAGAAGAGGACCAGCTTGGCACTCAGATTATATTATGGAGGGTAACATTGCATACTGTCTACTAACAGAGGATGGGGAGCCATCAACTTTCATGGAGGCTATAAAGAGTCAAGATGTTTCTCTGTGGATGACAGCAATGCAAGAAGAAATGGAAGCTCTTCATAAAAATAAAACTTGGGATCTTGTTCCACTGCCACATGGAAGGAAAGCCATCGGAAATAAATGGGTCTACAAGATCAAACGAGATGGCAATGACCAAGTGGAGCGGTATCGTGCTAGATTGGTGGTGAAAGGATTTGCTCGAGAAGAAGGTATTGATTTCAACGAAATATTTTCTCCTCGTTGTTCGAATGACAACAGTTCGAGTGGTTCTGGCGATGTGTGCTACATTTGATTTGTATTTGGAGCAGTTGGATGTGAAAACTGCATTTCTTCATGGAGAACTTGAAGAAGAAATTTTTATGCTCCAACCAGATGGTTTTGAAGAAAAAGGAAAAGAGAACTTGGTTTGCAGGTTGAACAAATCTCCCAGACGGTCTCAAGCAGTAGCCGAGATGTTGGTACAAGAGATTTGATTCCTTCATCACGAGCCTTGGATACAACAGATTGAATGCAGATCCTTGTGTCTATAACAAGAGATTTGGTGATGGTGATTTCATTATTCTACTTACTGTTGTATGTTGACGACATGTTGGTAGCAGGCCCCAACAAAGATCGTATATTAAAGGCTCAATTGGCTAGGGAGTTTGAAATGAAGGACTTGGGACCAAAGAAACAAGATTCTAGGGATGCAAATTTACCGAGACAGTAAATAATAGGAAGATTTGGCTTTCTCAAAAGAATTACTTGAAGAAAATCTTGACGCTCAATATGCAAGATTGTAAGCCAATCTCTACCCCTCTTCCTATTAATTTCAAGTTATCCTCAAGTATGAGTCCTAGCGAAGCGGAGAGGATTGAGATGTCTCGAGTGCCGTATGCATCAGCGATGGGTAGTTTAATGTTCGCTATGGTTTGTACAAGGCCGACATTGCACAAGCAGGGGAGTGGTTAGTCGGTACATGGCGAATCCGGGAGAGAGCATTGGAATATCAGTGAAGAGGATCTGAGATATATCAAGGGTACCTCGATGTCTTGCATTATGTTATGGAGGATCGACTTTATTGTCGAGGCTATGTTGATTCGGATTACGCAGTGATCTTGATAAAAGCAAATCCACCACAGTTATGTGTTTACTCTTCTTTGGAGGAGCGTGAGTTGGGTTTCGGCAATCTATCGTGGCTACGCCAACGACGGAGGCGAATCGTGGCGCCTACACAAGCCAGCAAAGAGGCAATATGGTTGCAAATGTTATTGGAAGAGCTTGGGCACAAACATGAGAAGATTACTCTATTTTGTGACAGTCAGAGCGCTTTGCATTTAGCAAAGAATCCAGCATTTCACTCAAGGACGAAACACATTCGGGTTCAGTATCACTTTATTCGTGAGAAGGTGGAAGAAGGAAGTGTGGATATTCAGAAAATCCATACGAAAGACAACCTAGCGGATATGTTAACAAAGCCGATCAACAATGACAAGTTTACATTGTGTCGATCTTCTATTGGCCTAGCGGAAACGTGAGCAGCACATGCAGATGGCAAGCGTAGAAATGGTAAAAGGATTACTATAAAAGTGGCTTTAAGTGGGAGAATGAAAGGCTGTAAAGCCACTTGCAAGAAAAAAAATTTTGGAAAAGTAAAAATGAAAGGCCGCCAACTTTGTCCTCCACACTTTGCGCCGATTAAGTTGAACAAAAAGACAAGAAAAATCAAGAATGGATTGCTACCTACCATTACCCACCGTCGAACATTTATCTATAAATAGGCAATCCCATGTCTTGAATTTCTATCCCACAAACGAGAGATAGAGAGAAATAGAGAGAAAAATTAGAGAGAAAAGATAGTGAGTTTCTCCTAAATTTTTCGTGTTATTTCCTTTATTTGTGAGGGTGTGTTTTCTCCTATTATAAGAGAGAGGTTATCGTCAATTGTACTCTCCTTATATTAGAGAGAAGTTGTTGTAATCCTTTTGTCGATAGTGAAATCCTTCTATCGTTTGTCCGTGGTTTTTACCCCGAATTAATTTGGGGGGTTTTCCACGTAAAATTTGGTGTTTTCATTTTTCTCATTTCTATTTCAGTTGTAATTGTGTGCCGAGTTCCACAACCGATCCTAACACGATGAACGAATGGATGTTGTAGACCCGATGAAAACATTCTGATAACAAAGGCTGTCAACAGCAGACCTAACTTGAAAAAATACCCAATTTGCTTCGAGATGGTGGCGGCTGAATACCATGACACACGTATATATAGTTGCAGCGAACATCGAACACTTTTAGAGGTGAATGATCACCTACCAACTTGTTGGCAACTTATGTTGCCAACAAGGGTGACGTGGTGCCTTCACAGGGCGCCACGTCACTGGCCAAATTTTTTTTTGAAATATTTTATTTTATTTTTTTTGGAATCTATGTTAAATGAGATGAATAATACATAACTGCCCCCTGATGGTGGGGGGACTCACCCGGCCCCTATATTTTTTCCCCCGAAAATGGGGGTGTTGGCGCCTTATGACGCCAACTTGTTGGCATCGGAACGGGAGTGCACTTTTAGAATTATAATTGTAGTAGAATTCCACAAAACATTAGGCAATTTTGTTCCCATATTTAGCCATTTGATTGAGGTTTTGCATATCAATTAAGGCTTTGATTTAGAGGGAAGGATAGAATAGAAGTCAGAGTTGTTTAGAGCATCTCCATTGCATAACTTTCACATCCTCTATTTTTGTCTACGTGGCGGGAGATAGAGACACACAAAAAAATACGGGTCCCACAATTTTTTCTCTTTTTCTCACTTTTCCCACTTTTTCCCCACTTTTTTCCACTTTTTCACCATAAATTCACGCGTCACCTCTACATCTAGAAGCTCAACTTCACATCCTCCACTATTATTTTATTATTATTTTTGAATTTGTTTCTATATCTTTCATGTTTTTTCACTTTTCCCTCTCCTTTATACTATACATTCTCTATTCTCTTTTCAATCCACCTAATTATCTTCTCTCTTATCTCTCTCCTCCACATCATCCCTTAACATCACTACCCATTGAAGATGCTCTTAGGAAAGAAGGGAAGGGAAAATGGAGAAATCCAATCAAGGGTGAGAGGAAGAGAAGGATGAAGAAGCGTGTGAGGAAAGAGAGGTTGAAAACGGGACATACTTGGGCTAATGGAAATACACGGACCAAGTAACGCGAGTGGGCTTTCTTGCTATGCTTTATTTGGAAAACGTGTTTCCTCTTCATTAATAATAATGAGGCGAATTAAAAAAATTAAAAAATAAATGGAGGAATTGGCGGGAAAACCTAGAATTAAAAAATAGGAGAATTTTTCCTACTTTTCTTAATATATAGATATAGATATTGATTATTCCTACACTACTTTGTTATTACTTTAGTATAATTGTACTCTTAAATGTTTGATATAATTCAACCTAATTTGTAAATATTGTATGCATTAATTTATTATATGTAGAAGCCTAAATTCGGGACATATCCAATATTCAAGTTAATACTAGTTCCAACAAAATCCATAGTCATACATTAACTATTAGTATTTTTTAATAAGGTATATATTTTAATTTAATTATATCAATTTTATTTAACATTATAGGTAAGGGGCAATATTTGAAAAATCAAGTTCTAAATTATATCCCCTAAGTTTTAATTACTTTTATTTATAGAATAATATTTAAAACAAATTATTATAACAACATATTAAAATAAAAACTAATTACTTTTTTATTGATATTTTACGTTATTTATAATTCATCGAAATTTGTACCTTTAATTCAAAAAATTACTTATTTAACTAATAATAATTACACTCACTAAAATTATACCTCTAATTCAACAATGATGATGCATATAAATCCCACATATTCAAGGGGAAAAATAGGAAAATTTGGGACCAATTGATAAGGTTTACACTAGAAAACATAGTTCCAATTAAATTACACCCAAGAAATACAACATATTAAACATGAAATCACAATTTATAGATATATTACAATAAACAAAAAACATAAAATCAAGATTTACAACAAAACCCAAGAATTTGGGGATGTTAACTTACTAACCTCAAAAATAGGAAAATTTGGGACCAATTGATGGAGGCAAGATGACCTTGCTTCAATTGTGGCTCCAACTCGTGAAGAAAATGCAAGAAAATCAAATTGCAAGAAACCCTAGAATTTTGGGATGTTAAATTCTAACCCCAAAATTTCACGAATTTGGAAAGAGTAGATAGAGGAAGCTTACCTTACTTCAATTGAGGCCCCAATTTGCGAAGAAATTACGCTTAAATCCGATTTGAAGTTATGAAATTGCAAGACCCTTTCAAGAGATAAATCAACCTCGTTTGGCTTCGCTTTGAAAAAACGAAGAAGTAAGAAGAAGATAGGAAAGGCTGGCGGTTGTCACATGAAAACCACAACACAAAAGCTTTAAATATATTTTTTTAACATTTAATTACAACGGGTGGTGGTTTCTTCCAAGAAATTGCAACCTAAACTAATTTTTTGATATTACAAATAGAAAAAAACATGTGGCAGTTTATTGGAGAAACTACCACCCTAAATATAATATACATATTTTTTTTAATTTTAATTTTTATCGAATACTAGGTGGCGGTTCCTTGCCACAACCGCCACCATTTTGTTTATTTAGTTTATTTTTAATTTTATATTCACTTTGGGTGGTGGATTTTTGTGAAGACCGCCACCCTTTGTGTACCAGAAAATTACAATCATGCCACTAGTAAGTTCGGGTGGCATTTTTAAATAAAAACTCCACTCAATCGTGACCCTTAATGTCTATTGTGTACTAGTGATTGCTACTTGAGATCTTGATATTTTTCTTTGGGTTGAAGGATTTCGACTAGCCAGTCTGTACTGGCAATGACCAATGCTATTATTTTCCCCAAAAGGGGGGAAAAAGAGAAATCACACATGCATTCATTTTATTTTGTTTTGCCCCATTCGTTTGCCTCATTGACTCGAATGATTAAGTTTTGAGGGGCATTTTAAAACCTGGTTCCTTAGGTGATGGGTTTGGGAGTCATTGAGATTGATAGGGGTTTGATGTGCCGAGAAAAGACTTTAAGGCTAGAAATTTGGAGACTTGGGGCTGATGTGGATGGAATGATACCTGTAATTCTTTTTAACATCTTTCCACTCGTCTTGACATCTTGTGTGAAAACATATACCGAAAAATCTTTAGCAACAATAAGTTAGAAGCACCTCGGGAATTGAGAGACAAGCATCAAAAGTGATTCATGAGTGGGGTGAGGATATTTGACCACTGGGGAATACAAGCATGGTTTTGTTTTGAGCATTCTTTGGTGATATTTTGGCAAGTACTTGAGTTAGGTGATGACTAGCACATACACGTTGTATAGTCGAGCACTTGGATAAGTGAATTTCTTTTTCGTGATTGTTTTATTTGTCCAACTTGAATTTCCACTACATCATCTGCCTGAGGCATATGATACACAACTTGGCTGTTGAGTCTTGTTTGTGGTTAGTGTTCAGTTTGTTTTGGTATTTTTTCCTTGAGGTTAGTTTAGTTTCATTGTTCGGGGACATACTAATGTTCTAGTTTGGCGATATTTGATAAGTCCAATTTATACACTTACTTAGATCTCTTAAACTACGTGTTTATATAATTTATTCTTAATTTCTTGTTTAATTTGGTTGATTTTGTTTCTATTTTAGTGGAAAACTAGAGTTTGAAGGAAAGAAAGCAAAAGTGGACTAAAAAGGAACTAAATCAAAACATGGGGGCGGGCCTCAATTGGAAGAAATGAAAGTTGATTGAAGGAAAGAGAATCAGATTGGAGCTAAATTGAATAAATTAAAACTTTAATGACTCAATCGCACAAAATTGGAAGTTGAGGACTCGTCCTGCAATTACACTTTGAGGAGTAAAATGGAATCGGCCAAAAGTTGAATAAAGGTAAGCCCATGTGGTCGCACGTGACCGCATGCCTTCACAGATTTATAACCATGCGACTACAAGCACAATAGCATGGTTATATCAGGACATTTTCGGAAAACTTTCCAAAACTAAATTGGACTCCAATTGTTGGGTTTTCTTGCATCTTTTTAAGACTGATTTCTGCCTAAAAACATATCATACACTGGAGAATACAGAGAGGATGAAAATTGCAGTATTAAACTTGGAGAAATTGGAGGAAAAAATATAATTGAATACCACGTAGACTTTATGATTCATCATTTTATTTTTTTCAATTAATTTGGTGTGTATTTATAAATTAAATACCACGTAGTCCATATCAATAATTTGTAACTATTAGAGAAGAAATTTTTGGACAAAATGCTACTTGTACAATACAAGAATGTGGCCCATTCAATAATTATTGATTTAAAAGTGACATGATGTGTGAAAAACCAAAATCGCGCCTAGTGTAATTGTTTTGTAAGTTTTTTGCATAACTTATTGCACATGTAGCGTGACTCAAAGTTTTGGAACAAGCTATTTATTCAGTCAATATATAATATAAAGTCATTCGATTTCTTTATGTCTTAAGATCGTCTCCAATGCAAGAATTTTGGACATTATCCATGGAAGACAGATAGATTGAGATAGAACATCTGAGATGGGCCTCACTTATCTTATATTTCTTAAAAATTTTCTAATTTATAGTTATTTTTATTTTATTTACTCCCATTTTTTAATTGTTTCCCGTGCTATGTCTACATCGCCACACCCAACCTCATGCTTTTTACTAATATTTTATTAGTATTTTTAAATTCCATTCTTTTTCTTCTTTTTCACATTTCCCCCCCTTTTTTTGGTTTATCCATCTTTTCATTCTTCTTCAATTAAAATAATAATTTTCACAATATCTTCGTACTCGATAACATCTCCAATCAACGAGGGATGGCAAAAAACCGACTCGCCCCGAACTTGCGGCAACCTAGCCGAATGGTTCAGAACTTAGTTGGCCTATCGGTCAATGGGGTAGGTCTCGTAGCAACCCATGACTCGTTGCAAGTCACAGGTCAAGTTCAAGTCGGTGGTGACCGACCTTAGGTACCAGATTTTTAATTTATTTTTTGTTTTTAAATTATTATATTTCTAATTAAATGAGTGTGCAAATGCAAACCATTTGCCAAGCCCAAATTCCCAAATCCCAATGCCCATTTTACATTAAGATTCAATTTGTATTGTGCCCTAAATCAAAGGAGCCTACGCTAGTTACGCTACTGCTCGTCTGCACCTTAGTCCTTCAGCTACTCTAAGCCCTCTCTTAGTTTGTCTCTCATCTCTCTTAGCTACATGCTCAAATTTACATGAGAATTTCTATCCAATAGGTTTCATTTCAAAATATAAATGTACTCGCTATTATTATTGTATTTAAAATTTTAAATCCCTGTTTTCTTTATTAAAAAAAGAAAAAATGGGTCAACACTCAGGTCAACGGGCTGACCCAATCCGTCCGTGACCCAATCCGAGCTAACCCACGCCGATTATTGATGGGTCATGGGGCTGAAATAGGTTGGAGAAAAATCCCGTGGGTTGGCCACACAATCGGCCGACCCGAACTAAACCCAACCCGTTGCCATCCCTAATCTGCATTGTGCTTTAGAGATGCTCTCAACTATAATTTTCATGGCCTACCCCAGATCATGCTTCCAAACCTGAGACATGGCGTGCGTCGATGGCATATGCCAACTAAATGCGGGACCTACTACCAGAGCATCTTGAACCTGCTAACCTTTAAAAATGCCTATATGCAAATTTAATCTGATGCAACTTTTGAAAAGAAATTTTGACAGTTACCCCAATAATATTGACTTAACCAGCCTGTGATGCATTACAATTCCTCAAACAAAACATACTTAGAAAAAATTAAGAACTTTCAATCCTTCAAAGCATGCTTAACCAAGTAAAATCATTCTTAGTCACCTTATAATATTTGCATCCCAAAATATAAAACTTTTAATTGCTTATATACACTTAACAAAATATATCGAGAAGTATTTTCAGAACCTCTTCTCGAGTGGCTAGCCTACACTTGAAGAGATGGAGAATGGTGCTCAGGGTATATAAACCATGCTCACAGAAGAAGATATTTAGTTCTTCAATTGAGACTTCGATGAGGAGGAAATCGCATTACATTGGCTAGTTTAGGTCCCTAGAAAGCCTCGGGAATTGATGGTTTTCATGCGCTTTTCTTTCAGAGGCATTGGGATTTGGTTAAAAATGTCGTTTTGGCTGTTTGTCTCGAAGTTCTTAATGGAGGTAAATCAATTCGGCCTTTCAACCAAACGGTGGTGGTTTTGATTCCAGAAAAGAAAAATCCGACATCTATCATTGAGTATAGGCCTATCAGTTTGTGCACTACGATGTCTAAGATCATTTCTAAGATGCTGGGAAATCGCTTGAAATAGGTGTTGGGATCTCCTGTAGCAGACAATGAAAGTGCATTTATTCTGGGAAGTCTACTCACCGATAACGCAATCATAGCTTTTGAGCTTCTTCATTCCATGTCTCTCAATCGTATGAGACAAGTGGGGCCTATAGCGATCAAACTCGATATGAGTAAAGCATATGATAGAGTTGAATGGCAGTACGTGTGCTCAATTATGCATAAAATGCGATTTCCAGATAAATGGATCAATTTGATCTATGATTGCATGTCGACTGTAATGCCCCGCTCAAAGTCGACCCGACATAATGTATGTGTATGATGTGTTCATGAAATGTTTGGGAATGTATGAGATATGTCGGGAGTCGAAACGGCCGTCGAAATGATGAAAACGAGAAATTTCAAGAAGTTACGTAGAAATGTAAGTATTACCGTAAATGTCGGTGACGGCCGTGAAGGGTCGTGAATATTCTGGTAAGTAAATTGTGAACAGTGGAAAATGTCCAAAAGTTTCAGAGAGTAAATTACGGTCGTATGATCTGAAGATACGGCCGTATGGTTGGAGTTACGGCCGTAAGGAATGGAAGTTACGGCCGTAAGTCAAGAAGATGAAATGCAGGGGATTTACAGAGAGTTTATTACGGCCGTATGATGGTATGATACGGCCGTATTAATAAGGTTACGGCCGTAAGGTTATGGTGTTACGGCCGTAATTTTAAGTCGGCAGAAGTGTTATTTTAGAAGATTCTAGCCATTTCTTGACATTTGAACACCCAAACTCGGTTCCAATGCTCCCAAAATCCTTCCAAGACCCTCATGAACATATGTGATCATCTCCCACTCCATATATGAGCTATGTAATGTTTGTGTAATCTATGATTACAAGAAGAAGGAAGAAAGAGGAAGGAAGAGAAAGAAGAGGAGGAAGCTTTGGGATGTCAATGCTTGATGTTCTTGCTAGTACATGGTGAGTAATGGATGTATCTTTGATATAGTATGCATTTAGGAAGTATATGTATGTTTATGTATGCCTATGATGATAATTATGATGAGTATCAAGCCTACAAGCATGCTAGGGTTCCTTTGGTTTGTGTTATGCCTATGTGATGATTAGGTGATGATAATAGAATGATGTGAACATGATTTTGTGACTTATATGACCTTTATGTCAAGTCCTATGGGTTAAGGATCTATGTACATGAAAGGAAACTAGTTATGTTAATGAACATGTAGTGAGACAAGAAAGTAGAGTTTATGTGTTTCATGTGATGTCAATGCATGCTATATGATGTTCAAGAAATGGAATGCGTATGATATGACGAGTGTAGCGCCCCAAGAGTAAAAGAACCCTTGGGGGACGGCTTATGAATGTATGAATGCCATGTATGTATATGTACGATTATCAGGTAAAGCATGCATGATGTATGACACGAGCATGTATGTAGAATGTAGTTGCCTATCATGTGTTTACAATGCGCTTGATGATGATGTGGCGGCCTAACGGGTAAAAGAACCCTTAGGTGACGGCCCGGCGGCCTAACGGGTAAAAGAACCCTTGGGTGACGGCCTAGAATGTTATGGGCGGTCTAAGAGTAAAAGAACTCTTTAGACGAGCAGCGGCGCCCAAAGCGTAAAAAGAACCTTTGGGGACGGCCTATGCTATGATATGACAAGGTATTCACATGATTCGCAACTAGGGCCCAAAGAAAGAAAGAAAGAATGTCACGTGCATTTCATGCAATCGCATTGCATTCATTATTCATCGGGTCATTATGACTCACTATGTGTTTACGTTTATGTTTTGTAGATGTTGTATCACGGGAGTTGGCGAAGGGTCCTACAGTATGTGATGTTGGTGTGTGAATGGGAAAAAGGAATCAGACGATCCAAGAGCCACGCGAAGGGTTTTGAAATTTATGTACACGAGTAGCGCTCCCTCCATCCGCTGCAATGTATTTGTGTACGTATATGTATCATATGTTATATGTGTTACGGGGGCGGGGCGTTACATCGACCACCTCGCTTACTTTCCGTATCAATGGAGTAAATGTCCAGCATGTAACTCCATCACGGGGGCTTAGACAATGGTATTCTTTATCACCATATCTATTTATCCTTTTTGCTGGGGGATTCTCGGCTACAATTCGGGAGGCGAAAGCTCGAAGGCACATCACTGGGTTGCGCTGTGGTCATCAAGGCCTGAAGGTTAGTCACCAACCTTTTGCTGATGATTCTATCATTTTCTCTAAAGCGACGATATCTGATATTACTCATATTGTATCTATTCTGACGAACTGTGACGGGCGAGTGGACAATTAGTTAGCTTGGAGAAAACATCAGTGGCTTTTAGTCCAAATACTTCTCGGTGAATGAAAATGCAGATTTTTGAAGAACTTGGAATGCAAGGTACCGTTCCTCATAATGCCTATTTGGGATTTCAATCCATGTTGGGATGAAATTGTAGAAGAACCTTTGGCTTTATTTGTGAGAAAGTCTGGAAAAAGACCAGCAGCTGGCGAAACAGGCTTTTATCTTTGGCTGGTTGGGAGGTGCTTATTAAGTCCGTAATCCAAGTGATCCCAAATTATATCATGGGTCTTTTTAAGGTACCAGCTTCTTTTTGCATCGAATTGTGCCGTTTGTTACTCCGTTTTTGGTAGGGTGGGGATAACGAGAAGATGAAACTCATATGTGTTAGTTGGGATTTGATGTGTCGTTCCAACCATGCGGGAGGTCTTGGGATTAGGGATTTTAACCTTTCTAATCAAGCTTTTATTGCTAAACAATTTTGGCCAGTGGTGGAAAATCCAGAGTCTTTAGCTGCTCGAGTTCTTTGATCAAAGTATTATCCGAATGGGGATATCTTTGAGGCGGTGCTAAATCCTAATTCATCATATCTTTGGAGTAGCTTATTGTGGGGACGAGAAGTCATTTTGAAGGGTTCTAGATGGAAAGTGGGGTCGGGAGACAACATATGAGCCTACGTGGATCCATGGTTACCTCGCCCAACATCATTTCGACCTATCTCTCCCATGAGAGAATCGGTTTGGTGGGTTTGAGATTTATTGGACTCTTATGGTCAATTGAACGAAGCACTAATTTGTCAAGCTTTCACTCCCGTTAATGCTGAAATTATTTTGGGAATCCTCTTAGCCATTCATCCAACAATGATACGAGAATTTGGCACTATACCTCCAACGGGAAATATTCAGTGAAAAATGGATATCACATGCTTAAAGCTGAATTGTAATGACCCGCCCGAATTCGTCCCGAAAACCGTATGTGAATACGTATGTGATACCGTATATGATCCCGTATATGAGATGAGATGACGTGATGATGTTTCGGCATGTTATATATGTATATGATATCCTCACGATATGAGTTGAAGTACAGGATATGCCTCGGAATGCGAAACGGCCGTCGAAGATGAAAAAATGGGAAAATTCTGCAGAGACAGAATTACGGCCGTAAATGTAAGGGTTACGGCCGTAAATGTCAGGTTACGGCCGTAAGGGTCGAAAGTTACGGCCGTAAATGGTGAACAGTGGAAAATGTCCAAAAGTTTCAGAGAGCAAATTACGGGCGTATGATCTGAAGATACGGCCGTATTATTGGAATTACGGCCGTAAGTCAAGAAGGTGAAACGCAGGGGATTTATAGAGAGTTTATTACGGCCGTATGATGGTATGATACGGCCGTATGAATCAGGTTACGGCCGTAAGTAATGGGTTACGGCCGTAAATGTGTAAGTTACGGCCGTAATTTTAAGTCGGCAGAATTGGTCTTTAAGAAGATTCTTGTCATTTCTTGGGTACTATTCATGCAAGCTCGACTCCAAGACACCAAAATACTCCCTAAACCCTACCAAGACTCCCAAACACCCATGTGATCATCTCCAACTTCATGTGTGATCTATGTAATGCTTGTGTAATCTATGATTACAAGAAGGAAGGGAAGAAGAGAAAGAAGAAGAAAAGGAAGAGGAAAGGAAGAATATGATCTCCATGCTTGTTTGAGCTTCATCTATGGTGGGTAATGGTTGCTTTACATGCTTTATGACGTATTTGCATGATTTATACATGAATTAAACAAGATATGGCATGATTATGATGATTAGAGACCTTAGAAGCATGCTAGGATCTCTTGGCCTTGTATTATGGTTATGACATGATATGTTGATGTTGTGTACATGATTGTGTGACGTATATGATCCTCCATGCCGTGTCTAAGCATTAGTTGGTCCTAAGAAAAAGAAACCTAGTTAGTGGATGTTATATGTAATGAATGAAGAATGTGATAAGCTTGGCATTCATGTATGATTATGTGGTTCAACGTGGAATATTATGCGTGTTATGTGACGACAATATGTGACGTACGCTTATATGAACCAACGTGAACCAACGTGAACACTTTGTAATCGTATGCTCTACGTTTGAATGTCGTGGCCTTATGTGAAGTTAACGTTAATGCACGAATATGTAATGTTTTATGCTTGTGTTCACGATGTGATGATGAAGCCTTGTTTATGGGTTACGTATGAATGATGACGCTGTGAAAGAAACAAGGCATAATGGTAAGTGCTACCTATGATCATGTCATGAATGCATACGTGTGAATGAAATGCCTATCACGTATTTACAAAATGAAAATGTTTTGGCCTAACGGGGGATCACGCCCCGCGGGGGACTTACGCCCCGATATTTGGGTCTAACGGGGAACCAATGCCCCAATGGGAGATTGATGTCTCCAATGATGTTATGTTATGTTATGTTATGGGACCCGGCCATATGTTTAAAAATGGCGCCAATGTAAGCACGTGACTCGCAAGAGGGCCCAAAATGAACGTGTGACATGCATTGCATTGCATCTATTATCCACTGAGTCTTTATGACTCATTATGTGCGTATGTTATATGTTTGACGTAGGTGATGTGCGTGGAGAGTGGGCGAAAGGTCACTAGACGCTATGATGTGGTGTGTGGGCGAAGAATCAAAAGATCTTGCGGTACGTAATGAAAACCGAAACCCTAGCCTTACGTTATATGCTTGAAAGAAATGAATTTAGGGTTTCGTGTCTAAATGAATGACGGACGCACGTCTAGTTCCATTATGTTATGAAATGAAAAGAAAACCCGTGTACGAGCCCGAAGGTGGCCATATGTTATGTAACGGCCCGAAGGTGGCCTAAGCCCAAAGGTGGCTTTATGTTTATGTTCATGATGCGTGCACGGCGCACTCTGATATGACGTCATTTATGACGTATATGTATGTGGAACTAGACGGGGCGTTACAGGTGGTATCAGAGCAAGATTCTTTATTCCCCACACATCAACGGACTCTTTCGCCACTCCACGATGAGGTACGATGTATGATGTTATGTTATGATGTGAATGCACTGAACGTATATGACGATATGAATGCCATGACCACTATGCTATGAATACGGGAGCTAAATGAATGATATGACATGATATGTTATGCTATGTTCCCGATGATGTTCCTATGCATATGTGGCCTATGGTACGTCCCAATGTGAAAGCATGTTATGTGTTATGTATGTTATGTTATATGTAACGGAACTTGGGACGTATGAGACGAAATGTGAATGGATATGGGATGGATGTTATGGACGTTATGTTATGGGATGTGTTGACCGGGAATCAAAAGAATGTCTCCTCTTCCCTAATTGTCTCCCTCCGCGATGTGTATGCGATGATTTGATGAATGAAGATCCGAGAGTATGGGTATGATAAGAATGTGATGACGTATGAGCGGATGGTAAGCTACAATCGTATCGTTGCTATATGAATGTTAGCTCCGATGAATGACAAGGGAGTGACTTCATTATGTTGCATAGTGGAACGAAAGGCATGTGGTGTTTGAACCGTAGTTCAACGTCGTTCAGTGAAACGACATATGACTACGAATATGTATGTGACGTTAACGGCTCCAGATGTTGAGCAAACGTATGTTGATCCGTGATGTCCCTCAACCGAATGTTTATGTAGTATGATATGAATGATTAGTGAATCAATAGAGCCGTCTCGTAATGAAATGTGAATGAATGCACCTCGTTGCGGTATGTTATGTCTCCCGGATGTCTATGTGATTATGTGGTGCATACGGATGATATTCTGTAAACGAATGGCCGATATGTTTGTTCGTTTATTTCGAACTTGGCCATGAAGCCCATTCGTTTATTTCGAATGTGGCAAGTATGTGATGTTCATTTATTTCGAACTTCAAGTTAAGTCAACATGTGCAGTCAGGCTATACGTTATATGCTAAGTTATATGCTATGTTATGGTATGTAATGAAATGAGTTCGGCCTGATTCACCGTACGGTTATGTTCAAATGTTCCCGTACGAAATGTTGGCACTACTGAACGGCTTATGTTATGTGATGTCTTATGTAAAGAACAAGGGCTCTAATGTGTCCAGTGACAATATGAATAGCCCGGCCTTTCTTCAATATTATGTCTATGATTATGTGTTTGATCATGAAAGCAGCGGGGTTTTCCGAAAGGCCTATGTTATGCCGTTTATATTCAGTTGTGACTGAGGCTCCTGTTTCTCGTTATGAGAATAGCCGACAGTTATATGTTATGTCATGTGCCAGTGTTCTCCGCGAGACACGGCTAATGTTAAGTATGTATATGAAGTCACGGCCGATGTTGTGTATGTCTATGTTATGTATGTTTATGACGAAGGAAAAAGGGCAGATGTATTCTTCAGTTCTTGAAGTTCTCAACGTTTAGCCGGACTTCTGGAATGGCTCAATGTATACGGCAGGTATCGTTTATTTCGATATATAGCCTGCATATGTTTTGTATGATTTATGACGTTATGTATGTATATGTTCGGTTTCTCTACGGCTTTCTTTATGTTAGCTCGGCCTTCTCTTGTTAGTTGCTAAGTATATGAATATGTGTATCACTTCACGTTGTGCCAGTGACTTCGGTTGCTTCTTAATGGAATGTGAGCTATCAATCATATGAACGAATCGACCGAGTCTTATGTCTATGTGACGAAGTATGTTCTATGAATGTTATGGGGTTCGTTATGCTTAAGTTAGAAGTTCAGTTATGCTCTACGTTCATGTGATATGTATGTATTCGGCCTTAAGCTACCAGTTATTTCGATTGCTTCTTATGTAACGACCTATGTCGAGGGAATGAATGGTAAGAAGGTATATGAGAGCCGAATGCATGAACCGAGAACTGCGTTCCTCATGGCCATGAGATTTGTTTGGTATGGTTGGTGATGACATGTATATCTATAAGCCGTTTAAGAATGATCCGTTAGGGAATGGAAAAGCCATGTGATTCGTTATGTGTTCGATGAAAGTGTATTCTCGGTATTCTTGGTATTTTCCATCTCGGGAAATTATGTCGAGAATGTATATTATGGTTTCTTTCCGTCCCGACCTTTATTCGTGAAGCGTCAATGATAAGTGAGTCAATTATATTCTTATGTTATGTGATATGTATATGCCGGGAGATTCGAGAGCTCATACGTTACGGCTATGCTTATGTTACGGCCTGTTACGGATGTTATGTTATAGTTCGGTTACGTCCCGGCAAATGTTTGAAAGATACATTCTTATGTTCTTCATCCCGTCGGGGAATTATATGTTCGAAATGATAGGTTAGAATGACGTGAGTCTCGGGAACGAATGAATGGCTCTTCTCTTTATGTTATGTTAGGCCGGAAAAAGATATAAATGGTATGCTATGTGAACTGAATCTGAAATTCCACGAGTGTTGAAAAAGGAGCTTAGTTATGTGATCCGACGACCGTGATGATGATGTAGTTCCGTTGTATGTTGAACTAGTATATATATGCAATGCGATAACACGAGATGAGCTTGAATTCGAATGTTCCGAATCCGATGGGATTCGATTGATCGATATGGTCTTTTGTTGCTTTCCGTATTCTTGCTATGTGAAAGAAGCTCAGGGCTATGTAAACAAAAGGCAAAAGAGTGATACGGACATGAGCCGACATGATTATGTAGATGTTATATGTTATGTAATGCACGGCAAGCCCTTGGCTCAACTCGACGAATCTTGTATACTTCTTCGGTCCTATGTTCCATCCGGTATGAATCAGAGTGCACAGCGAAAGCTATAACCACAGTTGGCAATGTTTCACAGAAACGGGAATTATATGCTGGATTCAATTATGCATGTATGTTATGTGAAGAAATATCAGTTCAGTACGGTATTCTCTTCTTATATGTATGATGTGAACGTCGATGAATGTTATATGTTATGAATATTACGGGCCCTTTGATTCTTTCAATAGTATGTGTTACATGCATTCGTCTCTTAGAATGCCGCTAGGTGAAGTTCAGAACTGATATATGTACGAATCGGTTTGGTATATGTGGCCAAAATGGGGAAATGCACACCGAATTCCGATATGTATGTATGTTTAGATGCTAATGTTCACGAAAGTCTCGTCCGGAATTTTCGGGTATATTTCCTATGTATGTGATGGAATGATTTGTTCGGCTCTTATTCGGATCAGCTTTATGATAATGGGACTGTTATATGTTATGTGTACCGTTATCTCTTTTGTTCTGTATCTGATATATGACTGTGCAGTACAGAATAACCGTTTAGTCCCGTGTATGTTTATGATGATGAAGAGACATGGGAAAGGAAAGAGGATAGGAGACATTGATCCCGAGTCAATTCTAAGGCAATTTCGAGGACGAAATTATTTAAGGGGGGGAAGGATGAAATGACCCGCCAGAATTCGTCCCGAAAACCGTATGTGAATACGTATGTGATACCGTATATGATCCCGTATATGAGATGAGATGACGTGATGATGTTTCGGCATGTTATATATGCATATGATATCCTCACGATATGACTTGAAGTACAGGATATGCCTCGGAATGCGAAACGGCCGTCGAAGATGAAAAAATGGGAAAATTCTGCAGAGGCAGAATTACGGCCGTAAATGTAAGGGTTACGGCCGTAAATGTCAGGTTACGGCCGTAAGGGTCGAAAGTTACGGCCGTAAATGGTGAACAGTGGAAAATGTTCAAAAGTTTCAGAGAGCAAATTACGGCCGTATTATTGGAATTACGGCCGTAAGGCATGGAGTTACGGCCGTAAGTCAAGAAGGTGAAATGCAGGGGATTTACAGAGAGTTTATTACGGCCGTATGATGGTATGATACGGCCGTATGAATCAGGTTACGGCCGTAAGTAATGGGTTACGGCCGTAAATGTGTAAGTTACGGCCGTAATTTTAAGTCGGCAGAATTGGTCTTTAAGAAGATTCTTGTCATTTCTTGGGTACTATTCATGCAAGCTCGACTCCAAGACCCCAAAATACTCCCTAAACCCTACCAAGACTCCCAAACACCCATGTGATCATCTCCAACTTCATGTGTGATCTATGTAATGCTTGTGTAATCTATGATTACAAGAAGGAAGGGAAGAAGAGAAAGAAGAAGAAAAGGAAGAGGAAAGGAAGAATATGATCTCCATGCTTGTTTGAGCTTCATCTATGGTGGGTAATGGTTGCTTTACATGCTTTATGACGTATTTGCATGATTTATACATGAATTAAACAAGATATGGCATGATTATGATGATTAGAGACCTTAGAAGCATGCTAGGATCTCTTGGCCTTGTATTATGGTTATGACATGATATGTTGATGTTGTGTACATGATTGTGTGACGTATATGATCCTCCATGCCGTGTCTAAGCATTAGTTGGTCCTAAGAAAAAGAAACCTAGTTAGTGGATGTTATATGTAATGAATGAAGAATGTGATAAGCTTGGCATTCATGTATGATTATGTGGTTCAACGTGGAATATTATGATGGTATCAGAGCAAGATTCTTTATTCCCCACACATCAACGGACTCTTTCGCCACTCCACGATGAGGTACGATGTATGATGTTATGTTATGATGTGAATGCACTGAACGTATATGACGATATGAATGCCATGACCACTATGCTATGAATACGGGAGCTAAATGAATGATATGACATGATATGTTATGCTATGTTCCCGATGATGTTCCTATGCATATGTGGCCTATGGTACGTCCCAATGTGAAAGCATGTTATGTGTTATGTATGTTATGTTATATGTAACGGAACTTGGGACGTATGAGACGAAATGTGAATGGATATGGGATGGATGTTATGGACGTTATGTTATGGGATGTGTTGACCGGGAATCAAAAGAATGTCTCCTCTTCCCTAATTGTCTCCCTCGCGATGTGTACGATGATTTGATGAATGAAGATCCGAAAGTACGGGTATGATAAGAATGTGATGACGTATGAAGCGGATGGTAAGCTTACAATCAGATCGTTGCTATATGAATGTTAGCTCCGATGAATGACAAGGGAGTGACTTCATTATGTTGCATAGTGGAACGAAAGGCATGTGGTGTTTGAACCGTAGTTCAACGTCGTTCAGTGAAACGACATATGACTACGAATATGTATGTGACGTTAACGGCTCCAGATGTTGAGCAAACGTATGTTGATCCGTGATGTCCCTCAACCGAATGTTTATGTAGTATGATATGAATGATTAGTGAATCAATAGAGCGTCTCAGAATGAAATGTGAATGAATGCACCTCGTTGCAGTATGTTATGTCTCCCAGATGTCTATGTGATTATGTGGTGCATACGGATGATGTTACGAAACGAATGGCCGATATGTTTGTTCGTTTATTTCGAACTTGGCCATGAAGCCCATTCGTTTATTTCGAATGTGGCAAGTATGTGATGTTCATTTATTTCGAACTTCAAGTTAAGTCAACATGTGCAGTCAGGCTATACGTTATATGCTAAGTTATATGCTATGTTATGGTATGTAATGAAATGAGTTCGGCCTGATTCACCGTACGGTTATGTTCAGATGTTCCGCATTTAAATGTTGGCACTCATCGAACGGCTTATGTTATGTGATGTCTTATGTAAAGAACAAGGGCTCTAATGTGTCCAGTGACAATATGAATAGCCCGGCCTTTCTTCAATATTATGTCTATGATTATGTGTTTGATCATGAAACGACAGGGTTTTCCGAAAGGCCTATGTTATGCCGTTTATATCTCAAGCCAGGATCGAGGCCCTCGCTTTCTCGTTAGGAGAATAGCCGGACGATTATATGTTATGTCATGTGCCGGTGTTCTCCGCGAACACCGGCTAATGTTAAGTATGTATATGAAGTCACGGCCGATGTTGTGTATGTCTATGTTATGTATGTTTATGACGAAGGAAAAAGGGCAGATGTATTCTTCAGTTCTTGAAGTTCTCAACGTTTAGCCGGACTTCTGGAATGGCTCAATGTATACGGCAGGTATCGTTTATTTCGATATATAGCCTGCATATGTTTTGTATGATTTATGACGTTATGTATGTATATGTTCGGTTTCTCTACGGCTTTCTTTATGTTAGCTCGGCCTTCTCTTGTTAGTTGCTAAGTATATGAATATGTGTATCACTTCACGTTGTGCCAGTGACTTCGGTTGCTTCTTAATGGAATGTGAGCTATCAATCATATGAACGAATCGACCGAGTCTTATGTCTATGTGACGAAGTATGTTCTATGAATGTTATGGGGTTCGTTATGCTTAAGTTAGAAGTTCAGTTATGCTCTACGTTCATGTGATATGTATGTATTCGGCCTTAAGCTACCAAGCTTATTTCGATTGCTTCTTATGTAACGACCTATGTCGAGGAATGAATGGTAAGAAGGTATATGAGAGCCGAATGCATGAACCGAGAACTGCGTTCCTCATGGCCATGAGATTTGTTTGGTATGGTTGGTGATGACATGTATATCTATAAGCCGTTTAAGAATGATCCGTTAGGGAATGGAAAAGCCATGTGATTCGTTATGTGTTCGATGAAAGTGTATTCTCGGTATTCTTGGTATTTTCCATCTCGGGAAATTATGTCAGAATGTATATTATGGTTTCTTTCCGTCCCGACCTTTATTAAATGAAGCGTCAATGATAAGTGAGTCAATTATATTCTTATGTTATGTGATATGTATATGCCGGGAGATTCGAGAGCTCATACGTTACGGCTATGCTTATGTTACGGCCTGTTACGGATGTTATGTTATAGTTCGGTTACGTCCCGGCAAATGTTTGAAAGATACATTCTTATGTTCTTCATCCCGTCGGGGAATTATATGTTCGAAATGATAGGTTAGAATGACGTGAGTCTCGGGAACGAATGAATGGCTCTTCTCTTTATGTTATGTTAGGCCGGAAAAAGATATAAATGGTATGCTATGTGAACTGAATCTGAAATTCCACGAGTGTTGAAAAAGGAGCTTAGTTATGTGATCCGACGACCGTGATGATGATGTAGTTCCGTTGTATGTTGAACTAGTATATATATGCAATGCGATAACACGAGATGAGCTTGAATTCGAATGTTCCGAATCCGATGGGATTCGATTGATCGATATGGTCTTTTGTTGCTTTCCGTATTCTTGCTATGTGAAAGAAGCTCAGGGCTATGTAAACAAAAGGCAAAAGAGTGATACGGACATGAGCCGACATGATTATGTAGATGTTATATGTTATGTAATGCACGGCAAGCCCTTGGCTCAACTCGAACGGAATCTTGTATACTTCTTCGGCCCTATGTTCCATCCGGATGAATCGAGTGCATAAAGCTATAACCACGTTGGCAATGTTTCACAGAAACGGGAATTATATGCTGGATTCAATTATGCATGTATGTTATGTGAAGAAATATCAGTTCAGTACGGTATTCTCTTCTTATATGTATGATGTGAACGTCGATGAATGTTATATGTTATGAATATTACGGGCCCTTTGATTCTTTCAATAGTATGTGTTACATGCATTCGTCTCTTAGAATGCCGCTAGGTGAAGTTCAGAACTGATATATGTACGAATCGGTTTGGTATATGTGGCCAAAATGGGGAAATGCACACCGAATTCCGATATGTATGTATGTTTAGATGCTAATGTTCACGAAAGTCTCGTCAGAATTTTTGGGTATATTTCCTATGTATGTGATGGAATGATTTGTTAGCTCTTATTCGGATCGACTTTATGATAATGGGACTGTTATATGTTATGTGTACCGTTATCTCTTTTGTTCTGTATCTGATATATGACTGTGCAGTACAGAATAACCGTTTAGTCCCGTGTATGTTTATGATGATGAAGAGACATGGGAAAGGAAAGAGGATAGGAGACATTGATCCCGAGTCAATTCTAAGGCAATTTCGAGGACTAAATTATTTAAGGGGGAAGGATGAAATGACCGCCAGACTCGAAAACCGTGATGTGAATACGTATGTGATAATCGTGATATGATCCCGTATATGAGATGAGATGACGTGATGATGTTTCGGCATGTTATATATGCATATGATATCCTCACGATATGACTTGAAGTACAGGATATGCCTCGGAATGCGAAACGGCCGTCGAAGATGAAAAAATGGGAAAATTCTGCAGAGGCAGGATTACGGCCGTAAATGTAAGGGTTACGGCCGTAAATGTCAGGTTACGGCCGTAAGGGTCGAAAGTTACGGCCGTAAATGGTGAACAGTGGAAAATGTTCAAAAGTTTCAGAGAGCAAATTACGGCCGTATTATTGGAATTACGGCCGTAAGGCATGGAGTTACGGCCGTGAAGTCAAGAAGGTGAAATGCACGATTTACAGAGAGTTTATTACGCCGTATGATGGTATGGATACTGGCAGATGAATCAAGGTTACTACTGTAAGTAATGGGTTACTGACCAGTAAATGTGTAAATTACTGGCGTAATTTTAAGTCGGCACTGGTCTTTAAGAAGATTCTTGTCATTTCTTGGGTACTATTCATGCAAGCTTCGACTCCAAGACCCCAAAATACTCCCTAAACCCTACCAAGACTCCCAAACACCCATGTGATCATCTCCAACTTCATGTGTGATCTATGTAATGCTTGTGTAATCTATGATTACAAGAAGGAAGGGAAGAAGAGAAAGAAGAAGAAAAGGAAGAGGAAAGGAAAGAATATGATCTCCATGCTTGTTTGAGCTTCATCTATGGTGGGTAATGGTTGCTTTACATGCTTTATGACGTATTTGCATGATTTATACATGAATTAAACAAGATATGGCATGATTATGATGATTAGAGACCTTAGAAGCATGCTAGGATCTCTTGGCCTTGTATTATGGTTATGACATGATATGTTGATGTTGTGTACATGATTGTGTGACGTATATGATCCTCCATGCCGTGTCTAAGCATTAGTTGGTCCTAAGAAAAAGAAACCTAGTTAGTGGATGTTATATGTAATGAATGAAGAATGTGATAAGCTTGGCATTCATGTATGATTATGTGGTTCAACGTGGAATATTATGATGGTATCGAGCAAGATTCTTTATTCCCCACACATCAACGGACTCTTTACGCCACTCCACGATGAGGTACGATGTATGATGTTATGTTATGATGTGAATGCACTGAACGTATATGACGATATGAATGCCATGACCACTATGCTATGAATACGGGAGCTAAATGAATGATATGACATGATATGTTATGCTATGTTCCCGATGATGTTCCTATGCATATGTGGCCTATGGTACGTCCCAATGTGAAAGCATGTTATGTGTTATGTATGTTATGTTATATGTAACGGAACTTGGGACGTATGAGACGAAATGTGAATGGATATGGGATGGATGTTATGGACGTTATGTTATGGGATGTGTTGACCGGGAATCAAAAGAATGTCTCCTCTTCCCTAATTGTCTCCCTCCGCGATGTGTACGATGATTTGATGAATGAAGATCCGAGTATGGGTATGATAAGAATGTGATGACGTATGAACGGATGGTAAGCTACAACTGTATCGTTGCTATATGAATGTTAGCTCCGATGAATGACAAGGGAGTGACTTCATTATGTTGCATAGTGGAACGAAAGGCATGTGGTGTTTGAACCGTAGTTCAACGTCGTTCAGTGAAACGACATATGACTACGAATATGTATGTGACGTTAACGGCTCCAGATGTTGAGCAAACGTATGTTGATCCGTGATGTCCCTCAACCGAATGTTTATGTAGTATGATATGAATGATTAGTGAATCAATAGAGCGTCTCAGAATGAAATGTGAATGAATGCACCTCGTTGCAGTATGTTATGTCTCCCAGATGTCTATGTGATTATGTGGTGCATACGGATGATGTTCACAAACGAATGGCGATATGTTTGTTCGCTTATTTCGAACTTGCTGCCATGAAGCCCATTCGTTTATTTGAATGTGGCAAGTATGTGATGTTCATTTATTTGAACTTCAAGTTAAGTCAACATGTGCGATCAAGGCATATACGTTATATGCTAAGTTATATGCTATGTTATGGTATGTAATGAAATGAGTTCGGCTGATTCACCGCATTTGCGGTTATGTTCGAGATGTTCCGTCTGAAATGTTGGCACTACTGAACGGCTTATGTTATGTGATGTCTTATGTAAAGAACAAGGGCTCTAATGTGTCCAGTGACAATATGAATAGCCCGGCCTTTCTTCAATATTATGTCTATGATTATGTGTTTGATCATGAAAGCAGCGGGTTTCGAAAGGCCTATGTTATGCCGTTTATATTCGATTGTGGCCGAGGCTCACATCTCGTTATGAGAATAGCCGACAGTTATATGTTATGTCATGTGCCAGTGTTCTCCGCGAGACACGGCTAATGTTAAGTATGTATATGAAGTCACGGCCGATGTTGTGTATGTCTATGTTATGTATGTTTATAACTGTGAAGGAAAAAGAGCGGAATGTATTCTTGATTCTTGAAGTTCTCAACGTTTAGCCGGACTTACAGAATGGCTCAATGTATACGGCAGGTATCGTTTATTTCGATATATAGCCTGCATATGTTTTGTATGATTTATGACGTTATGTATGTATATGTTCGGTTTCTCTACGGCTTTCTTTATGTTAGCTCGGCCTTCTCTTGTTAGTTGCTAAGTATATGAATATGTGTATCACTTCACGTTGTGCCGGTGACTTGATTTGCTTCTTAATGGAATGTGAGCTATCAATCATATGAACGAATCGACCGAGTCTTATGTCTATGTGACGGCAAGTATGTTCTATGAATGTTATGGGGTTCAAGTATGCTTAAGTTAGAAGTTGATTATGCTCTACGCTCATGTGATATGTATGTATTCGGCCTTAAGCTACCGCTTATTTCGATTGCTTCTTATGTAACGACCTATGTCGAGGGAATGAATGGTAAGAAGGTATATGAGAGCCGAATGCATGAGCCGAGAAGCTGCGCTCCTCATGGCCATGAGATTTGTTTGGTATGGTTGGTGATGACATGTATATCTATAAGCCGTTTAAGAATGATCCGTTAGGGAATGGAAAAGCCATGTGATTCGTTATGTGTTCGATGAAAGTGTATTCTCGGTATTCTTGGTATTTTCCATCTCGGGAAATTATGTCGAGAATGTATATTATGGTTTCTTTCCGTCCCGACCTTTATTCGTGAAGCGTCAATGATAAGTGGAGTCAATTATATTCTTATGTTATGTGATATGTATATGCTTGGGAGATTCGAGAGCTCATAACGCTACGGCTATGCTTATGTTACTACTTTATTACGGATGTTATGTTATAGTTCGTTACGCCCGACAAATGTTTGAAAGATACATTCTTATGTTCTTCATCCCGTCAGGAATTATATGTTCGAAATGATAGGTTAGAATGACGTGAGTCTCGGAACGAATGAATGGCTCTTCTCTTTATGTTATGTTAGGCGGAAAAAGATATAAATGGTATGCTATGTGAATCTAATCAAATTCCACGAGTGTTGAAAAAGGAGCTTAGTTATGTGATCCGACGAGTGATGATGATGTAGTTCCGTTGTATGTTGAACTAGTATATATATGCAATGCGATAACACGAGATGAGCTTGAATTAATGTTCAATCCGATGGGATTCGATTGATCGATATGGTCTTTTGTTGCTTTCCGTATTCTTGCTATGTGAAAGAAGCTCGTGGCTATGTAAACAAAAGGCAAAAGAGTGATACTGGACATGAGCCGACATGATTATGTAGATGTTATATGTTATGTAATGCACGGCAAGCCCTTGGCTCAACTCGAACGGAATCTTGTATACTTCTTGACCCTATGTTCCATCCAGATGAATCGTAGTGCACAAATGAAGCTATAACCACGCTTGGCAATGTTTCACGTAAACGGAATTATATCTTTGGATTCAATTATGCATGTATGTTATGTGAAGAAATATCGATTGATGCAGTATTCTCTTCTTATATGTATGATGTGAACGTCGATGAATGTTATATGTTATGAATATTACGCCCTTTGATTCTTTCAATAGTATGTGTTACATGCATTCGTCTCTTAGAATGCCGCTTAGGTGAAGTTCGTAATCGATATATGTACGAATCGGTTTGGTATATGTGGCCAAAATGGGGAAATGCACACCGATTCGACATGTATGTATGTTTAGATGCTAATGTTCACGAAAGTCTCGTCCGGAATTTTCGGGTATATTTCCTATGTATGTGATGGAATGATTTGTTCGGCTCTTATTCGGATCAGCTTTATGATAATGGGACTATTATATGTTATGTGTACCGTTATCTCTTTTGTTCTGTATCTGATATATGACTGTGCAGTACAGAATAACCGTTTAGTCCCGTGTATGTTTATGATGATGAAGAGACATGGGAAAGGAAAGAGGATAGGAAGACATTGATCCGAGTCAATTCTAAGGCAATTTCGAGGACGAAATTATTTAAGGGGGAAGGATGAAATGACCGCGAGAATTCGTCCCAAACCGTGATGTGAATACGATGTGATAACCGTGATATGATCCCGTATATGAGATGAGATGACGTGATGATGTTTCGGCATGTTATATATGCATATGATATCCTCACGATATGACTTGAAGTACAGGATATGCCTCGGAATGCGAAACGGCCGTCGAAGATGAAAAAATGGGAAAATTCTGCAGAGGCAGAATTACGGCCGTAAATGTAAGGGTTCTGACGTAAATGTCGTTACGCCGTGGGGTCGAAGTTACGCCGTAAATGGTGAAGCTGTGGAAAATGTTCAAAAGTTTGCAGAGAGCAAATTACGGCCGTATTATTGGAATTACGGCCGTAAGGCATGGAGTTACGGCCGTAAGTCAAGAAGGTGAAATGCAGGGGATTTACAGAGAGTTTATTACGGCCGTATGATGGTATGATACGGCCGTATGAATCAAATTCTGGCCGTAAGTAATGGGTTACTACCAGAATGTGTAAGTTACTACCGTAATTTTAAGTCGGCAGAATTGGTCTTTAAGAAGATTCTTGTCATTTCTTGGGTACTATTCATGCAAGCTCGACTCCAAGACTCCAAAATACTCCCTAAACCCTACCAAGACTCCCAAACACCCATGTGATCATCTCCAACTTCATGTGTGATCTATGTAATGCTTGTGTAATCTATGATTACAAGAAGGAAGGAAGAAGAGAAAGAAGAAGAAAAGGAAGAGGAAAGGAAGAATATGATCTCCATGCTTGTTTGAGCTTCATCTATGGTGGGTAATGGTTGCTTTACATGCTTTATGACGTATTTGCATGATTTATACATGAATTAAACAAGATATGGCATGATTATGATGATTAGAGACCTTAGAAGCATGCTAGATCTCTTGGCCTTGTATTATGGTTATGACATGATATGTTGATGTTGTGTACATGATTGTGTGGACGTATATGATCCTCCATGCCGTGGTCTAAGCATTAGTTGGTCCTAAGAAAAAGAAACCTAGTTAGTGGATGTTATATGTAATGAATGAAGAATGTGATAAGCTTGGCATTCATGTATGATTATGTGGTTCAACGTGGAATATTATGCGTGTTATGTGGCGACAATATGTGACGACGCTTATATGAACCAATGTGAACCAACGTGAACACTTTGTAATCGTATGCTCTACGTTTGAATGTCGTGGCCTTATGTGAAGTTAACGTTAATGCACGAATATGTAATGTTTTATGCTTGTGTTCACGATGTGATGATGAAGCCTTGTTTATGGGTTGCATTATGAATGATGACGCCGTGAAAGAAACAAGGCATAATGGTAAGTGCTACCTATGATCATGTCATGAATGCATACGTGTGAATGAAATGCCTATCACGTATTTACAAAATGAAAATGTTTTGGCCTAACGGGGGATCACGCCCCGCGGGGGACTTACGCCCCGATATTTGGGTCTAACGGGGAACCAATGCCCCAATGGGAGATTGATGTCTCCAATGATGTTATGTTATGTTATGTTATGGGACCCGGCCATATGTTTAAAAATGGCGCCAATGTAAGCACATGATTCGCAAGAGGGCCCAAAATGAACGTGTGACATACATTGCATTGCATCTATTATCCACTGAGTCTTTATGACTCATTATGTGCGTATGTTATATGTTTGACGTAGGTGATGTGCGTGGAGAGTGAGCGAAAGGTCACTAGACGCTATGATGTGGTGTGTGGGCGAAGAATCAAAAGATCTTGCGGTACGTAATGAAAACCGAAACCCTAGCCTTACGTTATATGCTTGAAAGAAATGAATTTAGGGTTTCGTGTCTAAATGAATGGCGGACGCACGTCTAGTTCCATTATGTTATGAAATGAAAAGAAAACCCGTGTACGAGCCCGAAGGTGGCCATATGTTATGTAACGGCCCGAAGGTGGCCTAAGCCCAAAGGTGGCTTTATGTTTATGTTCATGATGCATGCACGGCGCACTCTGATATGACGTCATTTATGACGTATATGTATGTGGAACTGGACGGGGCGTTACATGAATAGTGGAATGAATAGCCAAGGAGTTCGACTTGTGCCAGATTATGGTGGAAATGGATTTGGCATCTAAGAATCCCTCCTAAGGTACATTTATTTTTATGGTGATTACTTCATTATGCTATTCCTACCAGTGATAATTTATGCCACCATCATGTTAATGGAAACTTTTGTTGTGCCCGGTGTGGTGGTGTAGAGTCATCTCAGCATGTTTTTTGCGATTGTGGTTGGGCTGTACAACTATGGAAATTTATGGGATTGTGGAGTATGGTTAAGAGCTTCATTTCTGATGACATCATGCAAATGGTGTTGTGCATCTTCGAATTAGGGCAATAGTCTGGGAAATGGTGACTATGATCCTTTGGGTGATATGGTCTGAACGTAATAAGGGATTTCATTATAAAGCCTTCCGGCATTGGACAATGGTTGGTGCCATGACTTGGGACTTGCCGGTTGACTTCCAAGCATCAAGCAACCTTCAAAATCTTTTGGGAAATGGTCTAGCTGTGGAAAATCAGCAACAACCTCAAGTGCATCAGCAGTGGAAGGGATAAGGCCAATGCTCAAATGGCCTTACTCTTTTCTGTGATGCATCAGTTAAAGACGGGAATAATTGGCGATTGTCTTCGAGATATGGAAGGTACTATGATTCTTGGTTTCGCTACATGATTAAGCGGAAGCTATACGGTCGACTCTCTCTAGCACGTGAAAGGCGTATTGTTGTCTAAGAGGTTCACACCGACGCCCTTCGAACTATACATAGTATTTGCAATCCCATGAGCAATGTGGTGGTAGAACATATTTTCAAGGATATTTTGTCCTTGCTTAAAGATGTCGAATGTAAAACATGTAATTATATTCCTCGTTCTCAAAACACTATTGCTTATGTCTTGGCATCCCGAGCTCTATCGTTGTCTATTTCTTGTAATTGGGTAGATTATATGTCATTGTTTCTACCTCCCCATATTTGTGGGGAGAAAGCTGAATGAATTTATTTTTCTCAAAAAAAAAAATACATCCCAAATCCAATCTCATGGCAAAAGTATAATACAACTTCTAAGGGATTAATCAAAACAAATCATGGAATTGCCTACGTTTATAGTTCGATGAATGTACAAAAGCTCCTTCCATGATGCTCAAAATGCTATCTTTTTCCTATAATATCAAGAGTTCGGGGAAATATGAGTATATAAAACAGTGAGTGGAAATTCGTAATAGGAAATTTGTAATTTTTTGTTAAAAACAACATATTTCATAAGCCTTGAAAACTTAAAATAAGGCATACTTGTCAAATAGTTGCTCATAAAAGGAACCATGAAATGATCATAAGCATCATATTTAATAATCCGTAATACATATGAAAATTCACACCAAAAGGGTACCCAATAAATACATCCACTGAAAGTGTAATCTGTATATAGTCATATCCGCATAAACGGTGGAACACCTCCGTACATATGACAAAGCCCATAAGTGCACGAAAGTGGATCCCAAAGACCTCATATACATAGGTACACCATTATACACTGTCACAGCCCCTCACTACGTAACAATGGGTTCACCAATTCTAGCACGCTACTGAAGCCCCTCAGCGCACTAGAATGAGAACAGGCAGTTACATCAGGTACTTCTAGTGGTATTGAAATCAATATCGTGATACTAGAATAACATGATAATAAACCATTATCCTAAAACAAATTAATTATAAGGTGTTTACTGGAAAATCATGTGTATCTTGTAATCGTGCCATAAACAAGAGATTTTCGTAACATTTATAGCATTTGAAAATCCATTCCTAACTAGAAATATTCCAAGGTTTAAAGTAATAAAGATTCCCACTCGCAAATAGATGACCGCCTCCTAGTTACGGTGACATATCGCGCCAATCTCCTTGTTACCTATTGAGATAAGAGATAATACTGCGATCAATATTAGATTAGTAAAATGGTAAAATAGTGTCATTCTCAAATCAATCCTTATACTTGCTTCTCTTAACTAGCTGTCTTAATTTTGAACATTTCCCTCTCTCAATAACTTACAAATTCTTAGCATCACCAAAGATTTAAAATTTGAAGCCATAAGCATACAATTTCACTTTATCTTAGGCCACCAGGCTCAGTAGTTTATTGATCCCCTTTCAAAGTCAACCCAATAGAAATAAACTACTTCAATATCTAGATTTTCCACTACTTCAATATCTAGATTTTCCAACTTAAAATAAACTAAAAATTTGTATAATCATGTTTAACTTAGCTTAAACCTTAAATTAAACCCAATAACTAAAAACCCTAGCTTTCAATACCAAGTATATACCTTATCCAACATAAATACTTAATACATAACACAAAATTCATCCTTTCTTGTTTTATATAACCCATATTTAAATCATAAATCAAAAAGCTCTAATTTTTATACAACGGAGAGTAACTAAATTATTCACTCACCTAAATAGAACTTGGGAGAAAACCTAATGAATCAGAAGCCCAAACAATAGACACCATCCAGCAAAGTTCCCCCTTCTCCCCTTCCATTTTCTTCTTCCTTTCCCATTTTTTCTTTTTTTTCCCCCATTTTCTTTCTTTTTCTTTTTCTTTTTCCCCGAAAGCTTCCCTGGCCGTCCCTTTCTTTTTGAGAAAATGAATAAAGGATTGTTTAGTTGTTTTGATACATGATTTTATAAGCACGTGTGAACACATATTTCACACGTGGTATTATGATATTATTTTTAACCCAAAAAATGGTTACAATAAATAAGATTAAGAACCAATAGCTCACAAATGGCCATACAAATGAAAGTGTCATTTCTGGTAGAGAGACTCAATCAAGATTAAAATATAAAAATAATTAAAACTTAATTTAATCTATGTCTATAAAGTATCAATATCAATATGAAACAAAGATGATCAAGCACGATCAAAAGAATTAAAATAAATTTGAGGGACTAAATTGATATGCCACAAATATATTTGGGACTTAACTGAACCAAGATTGAGCCTTTGATGAAAAATATAAAACATAAAAATTAATACTTTTATCTGCAGTCTTTGAAGCCTATAACAAATTGTGTGTTTATAATTAACTATTGCAAGTAAGCTAGTGTTAAACTACAAATTGAGACATTCAGTTTGACATCTATGTTACATACTTGTTGACTTAACTATGATGTCAATTTTTTCAAACAAAAAAAAATGAGAGCAAGAGTTGAAAAGAAATAGAAAATAAAGAATCTTTTAATTAATTAATTAATTAATTAATTAAGGCCAAACGAGGAATTAAAAACATATATAAAGGTAAAATATGGAAATCAAAAGTTTTCACCTTATCCATACTTTTATATATTAGTGATTGTGATTAAGTAACTACTTTTGACAATAGGTCCCCAACTCATCTATTACACTTAATTAAATCCATAATTTATTCTTATTTTCAACTAAATCCTAAACTTATATAAATTCTAAAAATTAACTCCTCTAAATTAAGTTAGTCCATTTTATTCCCAATTTGATTTTGACTTGACTATTCCACATTTGACTTTGACTAGTAAAAATTTGACTTTCAATTTAAAAGCGGGTTATTACAATCTTCTCCCCTTCGAAGAATTTTGTCCTAGAAATTCAATTAGCAAACATATGAGGATATTGAGCATGTATCCGCTTCTCGTTCTCCTATGTAGCTTCTTCGCCCAAATGATTCATTTTCATTCCAAAATTTCAACTGGGTATTCCTCACACGACAAATTCTCCTTTAGTTCAATTGGCGGAAATCCAATACATGAAACACGTCAAGGATATACTTGCGAAGCATAGAAACATGAAACACATCATGTATTCTAAACAACTCAGCTGGTAGGGCAAATCGATAACCTACTGGGCCGATCTCCTCAACAAGCTCGTACAGTCCAATATATCGAGGACTCAATTTTCATTTCTTGTCGAACCTCAAAATACATTTCCATGGCAATAGCTTAAAGAAGACTTTATCCCCAACTTGTAGTTTAAGATCTTTTATACTCTAGTTTGCATAACTCTTTTGCCTATCTTCAACTTCTCTTGCATGATCTTTACCTTTTCTGAAGCCATTTGAACCATCTCGGGACCTACTAACTTCTTTTTACCCACCTTATTCCAACAAACTAAAGTTCTATCTTTTACCATATAGGGCTTCAAAGCAGCCGTATCAATGTTGGAATGGTAACTATTATTATAAGCAAACTCCATCCAGTGCAGATGTGCATCCCAACTACATTTGAACTCAAGAACACAAGCTAGTAACATATCCTCCAAGGTCTAAATGGTCTTTTCTAACTAACCACCTAGCTGTGGGTGAAATGCCACACTAAATTGAACTTTGGTACCTAAAGCACTTTGCAACTTGGGGCAAAAATCAGGGGTAAACCGAGGATCTCGATCAGACACAATAGTAATTGGAACACCATACAAATATACTATGTCATCTGCATACAATTTTGCCACCTTATACAAAGTAAAATTGGCTTTCGTCAGTAAAAATCTTGGGGTCTTGGTCAACCGGTGTACAAGCGCCTAGATGCCATTATTACCACTCAGAGTACGATGAGGGCAGAAAAGAAAGTCCATAGTAACATGCTCCCACTTCTACTCTGGAATAGGCACAGGCTGTAAAAGTCCCGTGGTTTTCTAGCGGACTGACTTCACCTGTTGGCAAACAAAGCATCTAGACACAAACTTGGCTATCTCATTCTTCATACCCGGCTACTAGTAATATTCTTTCAATGAGTAATACATTTTTGTGCTACCAAGGTGCATTGCGTAAGTCGAATTGTGAACTTCTTCTAATATTTCCTTTTTCAACTTTAGAATATTGGGGACACACAACCTGTTTCCCATAACTAAAGTACCATCATCTGAAATAGAGTAAGCTGTTTGTATCCCCTACTTCAACTTTCACTTTTAATATCTTCAATGTTAAGTCCTTGAACTGGACTTTTTTAACTCGATTAACTAAAGTAGGCCTCGCCTTGAAATTAGCTAGCACTATCCCTGAGTCAGTGGTTGATAATTGAGCATTCAGTCTTCTAAATTATCCAATCAAAGAAGCACATAATGGATTGCTCTGGTTCAAAAACCTGCTTGCCTTTCTACTAAGTGCAGCAGCAACCACATTGGGTTTATTTGTATGATAATCAATTTTGAAATCATAGTCCTCGATCAACTCTAGCCATCTCCATTGCCTCAAGTTCAATTCTTTCTTATCAAAAATATAGTTCAAGCTTTTGTGATCAGTGATAAAATGGCATATCTCACGATATAAATAGTGCCCCCAAATCTTGAGAGCTAACACCACTGCAACCAATCCTAAGTCATGGGTCGGGTAATTCAACTCATGCGCCTTCAATTGTTTAGAAGCATAAGCTATAACTTTACCATTCTACATTAAAACATATCCCAAACCCCGTCTCAAGGCATCACTATAAATCACAAACTCTTTCCCCGATGTCGGAAAAGTAAGTATAGAAGCCGAAGTCAGTCTACTCTTCAATTCTTGGAAACATTTCTCACATTCTTTAGTCCAAACAGACTTAGCATTCTTTCTAGTCAAAGTGGTGAAAGGAAGGGTAATCTTGGAAAATCCCTCCACAAAATGATGATAGTACCCAGCTACCCCAAGAAAGCTTTTCACTTCCATCATGTTAGTAGGATGTTTCCATTTCGTGATGGCCTCTGTCTTTATAGGATCAACATAAATTCCATCGGTCAAAATTATATGCCCCAGAAATACAACTTTGTCCAACTAAAACTCATACTTAGAGAATTTCGCATATAATTGTTCATCTCTCAAAGTCTACAAAATAATCCTCAAGTGCTCTACATGCTCATCGTGACTACAAGAATAAATAAGTATATCATCAATAAAAACAATCACGAACCCTATCTAGGTAAAGATGTAGAACTCTATTCATTAAGTCCATGAAAGAAGCCGGGCGTTAGTCCAGACCAAACGGCATCACTAGAACTCATAATGACCATATCGAGACTTAAACGCAGTCTTTGGTATGTCGATATCTCAAATCTTGGGCTGATGGTAGCTTGAACGCAAATCAAGCCTTGAGAATACCTTTGTACCTCGAAGCTGGTCAAATAAATCATCAATATTCAAATGTCTATAATCAATGCATAATCTCAAAATGCCATATTTCTTTTTAAAAAATTAAATTGATGCTTCCCATGGAGATGCACTAGGCCTGATAAAACCCTTATCAACTAATTTCCGCAACTGCATTTTAAATTCCTTCAACTCAGCTGGTACCCTCCTATAAGGTGCTTGAGAAATCAGAGTAGTACCAGGCATCACATCGATAGTAAATTCAACTTCCCTATTTGGTGGTAATCCTGGAAAATCATCTAGGAATACATCCAGAAAATCTCTCACAATAGGTATATCCTTAAGTCTCGGCTTACTAACTTCAATATTGATCACGTGGGCTAGATATCCATGACATCCTTTCTTAGGTTGCGAACTAGATGTCCCTGTTTGATTGCCATTACTTCGAACGATTATCTATACTGTAATGCCCCGCTCAAAGTCGACCCGACATAATGTATATGTGTATGATGTGTTCATGAAATGTTTGGGAAGGTATGAGACATGTCGGGAGTCGAAACGGCCGTCGAAATGATGAAAACGAGAAATTTCAGCAGAACTGAAGTTACGGCCGTAAATGTAAGGATTACGGCCGTAAATGTCAGGTTACGGCCGTAAGGGTCGAATGTTACGGCCGTAAATGGTGAACAGTGGAAAATGTCCAAAAGTTTCAGAGAGTAAATTACGGTCGTATTATCTGGAGATACGGCCGTATGATTGAAGTTACGGCCGTAAGCCAAGAAGATGAAATGCAGGGGATTTACAGAGAGTTTATTACGGCCGTATGATGGTATGATACGGCCGTATTAATAAGGTTACGGCCGTAAGGTTATGGGAATTCTGGCCAGTAAGTCATAGGTTCTGGCGTAAATGTGGAAATTACGGCCCAGTAATTTTAAGAAGTCGGCGAAGTGTTATTTTAGAAGATTCTAGCCATTTCTTGACATTTACACACCCAAACTCGGTTCCAAAGCTCCCAAAACTCTCTCAAGACCCTCATGAGCATATGTTACTTCCTTAACCCTTCCATATCAAGCATATGGTCCATGTAATTCATATGTAACCTATGATTCCAAGAAAGAGGAAGGAAGAGGAAGAAGAGGAGGAAGCTTTGGGGATGTCAATGCTTGATGTTCTTGCTAGTACATGGTGAGTAATGGATGTATCTTTGATATAGTATGCATTTATGAAGTATATGTATGTTTATGTATGCCTATGATGCTAATTATGATGAGTATCAAGCCTACAAGCATGCTAGGGTTCCTTTTGGTTGTGTTATGCCTATGTGATGATTAGGTGATGATAATGGAATGATGTGGACATGATTTTGTGACTTATATGACCTTTATGTCAAGTCCTATGGGCTAAGGATCTATGTACATGAAAGGAAACTAGTTATGTTAATGAACATGTAGTGAGACAAGGAAGTAGAGTTTATGTGTTTCATGTGATGTCAATGCATGTTATATGATGTTCAAGAAATGAAATGCGTATGATATGACGAGTGTAGCACCCCAAGAGTAAAAGAACCCTTGGGGGACGGCTTATGAATGTATGAATGCCATGTATGTATATGTACTATCATCAGGTAAAGCACGCATGATGTATGACACGAGCATGTATGTAGAATGTAGTTGCCTATGATGTGTTTACAATACGCTTGATGATGATGTGGCGGCCTAACGGGTAAAAGAACCCTTAGGTGAGGGCCCTGGCCTAATCGGGTAAAAGAACCCTTGGGTGACGGCCTAGGATGTGATGGGCGGTCTAAGAGTAAAAGAACTCTTTAGACGAGTCCGGTCGCCCCAAAGCGTAAAGAACCTTTGGGGACGGCCTATGATATGATGATGATGGTGTACTCACATGATTCGCAACTAGGGCCCAAAGAAAGGAAGAAAAGAATGTCACGTTCATTTCACGCACTGCATTGCATTCATTATTCACTGGGTCATTATGACTCACTATGTGTTTACGTTTATGTTTGTAGATTATGTATGCGGGAGTTGGCGAAGGGTCTTCTGATATGTGATGTTGGTGTGTGAATGGGAAAAGGAATCAGATGATCCAAGAGCCACGCCAGGGTTTTGAAATTTATGTACACGAGTAGCGCTCCCTCCATCCGCTGCAATGTATTTGTGTACGTATATGTATCGTATGTGTTACGGGGGCGGGGCGTTACAGGTGGTATCAGAGCGAGATTCCTTCTTCCCCACACATCAACGGACTCGTCTCGCCACTCCATATCAAGATATGATGTTGTTATGTTATGTGAAGCATAATATGAAAGTATGTTATGTTATGCAATGCAAGACGATGATGTTATGTTATGCTATGAAATGAACACGGGAGCAACTTTAAATGCATGATAGGTTATGACATGAAAGGTATGCTATGCACGATGTTATGTTACATGATGGGAATGCATGATGAACGAAAAGAAAGTATGTTACGTTATGTTATGCTATGATGAGAACGAGACAAGGAAGTATGTTATGCACGATATGTTATGACTATGTTATGACTTGAACGAGAGAGTAAGCATGTTATGAATGTATGTTATATCATGTGTGATGTGGTGTGATGTTGATGAACGAAGAGACATGAGATGTATGTATTAAAGGGATATGATACGGGACGCTATGCGGGTGAACGTATGTTATGATATGCGTGTAGGTTATGTTATGTGGTATATGAACGTACGAAGGAATATGGGACGTATGATATGAATGGAAGTTATGGGATGGAAGCTAAGTTATGCTATGGCCGTTTGGGGATATGACCGTACCAGTATGGCCAATGTATGTTGTAAGAAGGAAACGTGAAGGGTACGCGAAGCAATTTCGAGGATGAAATTTATTTAAGGGGGGAAGATTGTAATGCCCCGCTCAAAGTCGACCCGACATAATGTATATGTGTATGATGTGTTCATGAAATGTTTGGGAAGGTATGAGACATGTCGGGAGTCGAACGACCGTCGAAATGATGAAAAGCGAAATTTCAAGACCGGAAGTTACGGCCCGTAAATGTAAGGATTACGGCCGTAAATGTCGAATTCTGACGTAAGGGTCGAATGTTACGGACGTAAATGGTGAACAGTGGAAAATGTCCAAAAGTTTCAGAGAGTAAATTACGGTCGTATTATCTGGAGATACGGCCGTATGATTGGAGTTACGGCCGTAAGGAATGTAAGTTACGGTCGTAAGCCAAGAAGATGAAATGCAGGGGATTTACAGAGAGTTTATTACGGTCGTATGATGGTATGATACGGCCGTATTAATAAGGTTACGGCCGTAAGGTTATGGGGTTACGGCCGTAAGTCATAGGTTACGGCCGTAAATGTGGAAGTTACGGCCGTAATTTTAAGTCGGCAGAAGTGTTATTTTAGAAGATTCTAGCCATTTCTTGACATTTACACACCCAAACTCGGTTCCAAAGCTCCCAAAACTCTCTCAAGACCCTCATGAGCATATGTTACTTCCTTAACCCTTCCATATCAAGCATATGGTCCATGTAATTCATATGTAACCTATGATTCCAAGAAAGAGGAAGGAAGAGGAAGAAGAGGAGGAAGCTTTGGGGATGTCAATGCTTGATGTTCTTGCTAGTACATGGTGAGTAATGGATGTATCTTTGATATAGTATGCATTTATGAAGTATATGTATGTTTATGTATGCCTATGATGCTAATTATGATGAGTATCAAGCCTACAAGCATGCTAGGGTTCCTTTTGGTTGTGTTATGCCTATGTGATGATTAGGTGATGATAATGGAATGATGTGGACATGATTTTGTGACTTATATGACCTTTATGTCAAGTCCTATGGGCTAAGGATCTATGTACATGAAAGGAAACTAGTTATGTTAATGAACATGTAGTGAGACAAGGGAAGTAGAGTTTATGTGTTTCATGTGATGTCAATGCATGTTATATGATGTTCAAGAAATGAAATGCGTATGATATGACGTAGTGTAGCGCCCCAAGAGTAAAGAACCCTTGGGGGACTGGCTTATGAATGTATGAATGCCATGTATGTATATGTACTATCATCGGAGTAAAGCACGCATGATGTATGACCACGAGCATGTATGTAGAATGTAGTTGCCTATGATGTGTTTACAATACGCTTGATGATGATGTGGCGGCCTAACGGGTAAAAGAACCCTTAGGTGAGGGCCCGGCGGCCTAACGGGTAAAAGAACCCTTGGGTGACGGCCTAGGATGTGATGGGCGGTCTAAGAGTAAAAGAACTCTTTAGGCACGATTACATGTCAGCGCCCCAAAGCGTAAAAGAACCTTTGGGGGACGGCCTATGATATGATGATGATGGTGTACTCACATGATTCGCAACTAGGGCCCAAAGAAAGGAAGAAAAGAATGTCACGTGCATTTCACGCACTGCATTGCATTCATTATTCACTGGGTCATTATGACTCACTATGTGTTTACGTTTATGTTTGTAGATTATGTATGCGGGAGTTGGCGAAGGGTCTTACAGTATGTGATGTTGGTGTGTGAATGGGAAAAGGAATCAGACGATCCAAGAGCCACGCGAAGGGTTTTGAAATTTATGTATACGAGTAGCGCTCCCTCCATCCGCTGCAATGTGTTTGTGTACGTATATGTATCGTATGTGTTACGGGGGCGGGACGTTACATATACTCTCGGAATGTTGCCTTCTAGAATCATCTTCTCTATTCCTGCAAGTGCCTCCACAAGTTCACTAAAATTCTAATGTGGATAGCCCATCACCACAGCCCTCACCTCTAGCCTTAATCCTTCCTCAAACCGTCTCCATTTGTTCTTCTCGTGAGTGACAAAGTCTATAGCATACTTAGATAATTCTGTAAACCTCCTCTAATAATCAACTACTGCGAGAGATCCCTACTGAAGATCCAATAATTCCCTTTGCCTGCCCACATGATAAGATAGTGGATAGTATATCTCATAAAAGGCTTCCTTGAACATAATCCAAGTAATAGCACTAGGATCACCATACCGACCCAAATACATACTCCACCAATCTGCTACCATTCCTCTTAATAAGAAAGTGGCAAGACGTACCCTAGTAGCATATGAGGATACTCTCCAAATCTTTCATCCAATGCTCAGCATCACTTGGATTGCTAGTGTTATCAAAAGGTTTTGCCCCAAGCTTCATTGTTCTCTCAATGCTATCATCTTTAGTTGGATTCTATGATGTGTTCGGGAAAAGAGAGTTCATAGCCGCCGTAATCCTACAAGCCAAGGGGTCGTTCCCCTAATTCTGTTGTCTCCATCTTTGGTGCACAGATTCTTCATTCAATTTTTTGGGGTGAAGATTTCGACGTCCACGTATCCTCACAACTTGAGACATCATATACCTAAAATATGTATTACAAGTTAGCATATCAGAATAAGAATAAATATAAACTTAGACTAAAGACTTATGTCCTTCCAAAAGCCCAATGACCATGCTTTAATAGCAATTGTCATGACCCGCTTTAGATCATCTTACTAGACCTGAGAAGTGGCGTGCGTCAATGGAAGATGCTAGCTAGATGCGGGACCCACCACCAAGGCAAATTGACCCTATTATTCTTTAAAAGGCCAATATGCAAATTTAGTTCCATGCAAGTTTTCAAAAGAAATTTTGACGAATTCACCTCTGTAGTATTGACGTAACCGACCTATAATGCGTTACAATTCCTCAAACAAAACACATTTAGATAAATTAAGGACTTTGAATCCTTCCAAGCATGCTTAACCAAGTAAAATCGTTCCCAGTCACCTCCTTTTCATATTTACATCCCAAAATATAAAACTTATAATTGCTTACATACACTTGACAGAACACATGCCAAGTCCAATCTACATAGCAAAAGTATAATATAACTTCTAAGGGATTAATCAAAATAAATCATGGAATAGCCTACGTTGATAGCTCGACGAATGCTGCAAAAGCTCATTCCATGATACTCAAAATACTATCTTCTTCCTATAATATGAAGAGTTAGGGGAAAACATGAGTATATAAACCAATAAGTGGAAAGTCGTAATAGAGAAAATTGTAAATTTTTTATTAAAAACAATATATTTCATAAACCATGAAAAGTTAAAATAAGACATACTTGTCAAATATTTGCTCGTAAAAGGAACCATGAAATGATCATAAGCATCATATTTAATAATCCGTAATACATAAGAAAATTCACACCAAAAGGGTACCCAATAAATTCATCTGCTGAAGCTGTGTATTCCTTGAATTCTAAGAGCCGGAACATTAGTTCTTCCTCAAAAATATTTAATATTTTTTTATAATTATAAATGCAATATATATATATATATATATATGTAAATTGCGAAATTTGATTTAAATTAACAAATACGATAGAGTACGTTACATCGATCGATCTCTAACGACTCCAAGCATTTTTAAAGGGCTGCTCAATAAGTTCAACACCTCCAAAATAACATACTTAATAGTACAAAGTTACTTAAGATAACAACGGAAATGAACTTATTTATGAAATAAACTCTAAGTAGTTACCACATCCCATTGCGCCACCGACTCTTCATTCTGTAAAAATGTTAAAATAGGAAAACATGAGTATTTTGAATACCTAGTTGACCCCGCTACAATAATTAATATATGTTACAAATTAAATGCGCATAATCATCATTCATCATAATTAATACAAACAAGTATATAATACAGGTTTGTTTATCATCCCTCAATATCGTGTACATCATCATAGTGTTTAAAAGCACATCATTATTATTTATTAGACTAAAAGCCTATCATCACAGGCTAATAAACAGGTCATAAGTAGGCATAAAGCCTATCATTATAGTACCGAGGAAGCACGTGGTAGGTAGGCTTGAAGCCTATTGTCATATAATATTTATATGGAAGTATTTATAACAAATATCAATTGTAAATGTGCACATTTGAAAAGCATTTTTTAAAAGGAGTGTACCTTAAACATTTCTGGAGTTTTGAGCTTAATAAGTGGTGAAATCAGTCATCTAGCTATTCGTACATCTCGTCTAGTCAATAAGGAATTTAATTCATGTTAATTCACTTAAATATTAAATATTATAGATAATATTTAACTTATGGATCAAAATTGAAGGATTATAAAAGTTTGGCTGTTGATTTGAAAGAATTGGATAGTTTGAGGACCTAATATGCAAAAAAATTGAACTAAAAATACTTTGGACTAAATTATCATATTTTTAAAGTTAAGGACTTAGAATTGAATAAATTATAAGGGCTTACTTAAATAAAATAAATAATTTGGGGGAATAAATATAATTTAGGGGTAAAATTATAGAAATTAAAAGTTGAGGACTTTATAATTAAATAAATTATGAGGACTAACTTAAACTAATTAAAGAAATTGAGGGGCTAGGCTTGCAATTTCCCAATTAAAATCCAGAATCTTGGCTGCAATCCATCTACATTATAGACTATAGCTTCTCATTTTCGAGCCAACCGGCGAAGGTGGAATTGGGTGCGGTGGCATAAAGTATGGGGTTAATTGAAGAAGATGAGGAAGATAATGGACGAAATTGAAGGTTATATTTCAAGAGAAAATTTTGGGGATTTCTTAAATTCAATCCATTTTCTATCCCTTTTCGTTTCTAATCGATTCACTAAGCTTCTTGAGGATGTTAGGTAGGTGGGGAAGGTGATTATGGTGGTTGGATACACCGTGTATGTATATGTGTGGGAGATGTGCGTATTTTGCCGCTGAGTGCTACGTGTTTGTGTATGTATGTGTTGCGTGGTTGTGGTGGCTATGGAAGGTGGTGGTGATGATGGTGATGGTGGTGGCGGTGGTGGTGGAGCTATGGGTGCAAAAATGGTGTATTCTACTAACTATTACAAAAATCGAGTGAAAGGAATGCAAGTGAAATAGCAATTGATTAAGTACCTTTGTGTGTGTGTGATGTAGTACTAAATAAAAAGAATTAAAATAGAGATGTAAATACATGTTAAGAAATCTTACCAATTGAAACTTGTTTGATGTTGAATGAGGATTAAGGAGATGAATGTATAATAGTGAAGTGTAGGGTAGGGAGAGATGTTGGGGCTAGGGTTAGAAAGAATCTCAACTACAAGTATTTAAAGGGTACACTAGGATAAGGAATTGATTAACGTATTCTTAATGTGTCAGAAACATGAATGGGTCTGTAATGGGCTTCTAGTTGGATTAAATTATCTCTACACTCAAATTAGACTATAAATTATGCTTTAATGAATAAAATAAAAATCTTTGGGGATTGAAATGAATAAATTTAAAAAGTTTGGCCCTCAAATGTAAATTTAAAAAATAAATAAATTTTTATAAATTATTTTCTTGTAATAATTAAATATAATAATAAATAATATAAAATTCGATTTGACGAGTGTACGCTATCAAATTCTATAAGCGAAGTCATATAGACACGTTTGAGATTTTATTTAATTAAATATTTTTATTTAAAAAATTTGCAGTCACTACAAGCTGTCACCTGTATCTAGTCACATGCGCGTAGTCATAGCCCCTCAATGTGTAAGAGTGGTGTCACCAATTCTAGCATGCTGCTGAAGCCCCTCAGCATACTAGAATGAGAACATGCAGTTACATCGGGTGCTTCTAGTGGTTTTGAAATCAATGTCGTGATACTAGAATAATATGATAATAAACCATTATCCTAAAACAAGTTAGCTATAAGGCGTTTACTAGAAAATCATGCGTATCTTGTGATCGTGCCATAAACAAGAGATTTCTATAACATTTATAGAATTTGAAAATACATTCCTGACAGAAATTTTCCAATTTTTAAAGTAATAAAGATTCCCACTCGCAAAATAGATGACCGCCTCCTAGTTACCGTGACATACCGTGCCAATCTCCTTGTTACCTCCTGAGATAAGAGATAATACTGCGATCAATATTAGATTAATAAAATGGTAAAATAGTGTCATTCTCAAATCAATCTTTATACTTGCTTCTCTTAACTAACCATCTTAATTTTGAACATTTCCCGGTCTTAATAACTTACAAATTCTTAGCATCACCAAAGATTTAAGATTTGAAACCATAAACATACAATTTCTTTTAACCTTGAGCCACCAAGCTCACTAGTTTATTGATCCCCTTTCAAAGTCAATCCAATACAAATAAACTACTTCAATATCTAGATTTTCCAACTTAAAATAAACTAAAAATTTGTCTAACCATGTTTAACTTAGCTTAAACCTTAAATTAAATGCAATAACTAAAAACCCTAGCTTTCAATACCAAGTATATACTTCAACCAACGTAAATACTTAATACATATCACAAAATTCATCCTTTCTCCTTTCATACAACCCATATCTAAACCATAAATAAAAAAGCTATAATTTTTATACAACGTAGAATAACTACATTATTCGCTCACCTTAAATAGAAGTTGGGAGAAAACCTTATAAATTACAAGTCCAAACAATAGACACCATCAAATAGGCTAAGCTTCCCCATTTTTCCTTCCTCTCTTCTTTTTCTTTTTTTTTTTATTTCTTTTTCTTTTTCTCTTTCCCCGAAACCTTTCTTCTTTTTGAGATAGTGGATAATGTTGTGAATAATTGAAAGAGGAATCAAGCAAGTGGAAGAAAATTGTTATATAACAAGGACAAAAATGATGGCATATATGCGACGACGCAATTGTTAATAATTATATTATGTGAATGACTCTTATACCCATGATAAAGTTATGTTATTTCGATTGTGCTATTGGAAGTTTCTATAAATAAAAGCTTCATTTCTTAATAAAATTCATTCTCCAAATTATCTCTATTTCTATATAGTTTTATAACACGTTATCCGCACGAGTCTCTAATCTATAAAGCGACGTTATGTAATAAGAAGATTTGATTCTCTTCTGTGATTTCCTATATTTGATTCACCCTTTCTTTCTTTCTCTTTCTCTATAGTTTATTGGTTAGTGTGTATGAGTGTAGGAGAGAATGTGACGAAAGTAGAAGACAAGAAAGCTTATCTCCTTGTTCAAGTAATCCTCCATTTTCTTTCACCCTTTTGAAAATCTCTACAACATGGACAATTCAATAATTCGAAATGCCATTCAGTGAAAGTTGTGAAAATGGCTACAAAATCGTAGCAACCCCACTAAAGGCCATTATCTCTCTCTTTCTCAATCTCATATTTCTCTCTCTAGTTCTTGGTTGAATTTGGAGACTGACGGAGCATGTATTGAAAATAATTTCTACAGACTACATGTATCAATTATGTTTTTACGCAAAGTCACGCAAAGTGGTTAACATAGATTTATTTATATAACTAGTGTTCACACCGGTGCGATGCACGGGAATTACTAATTGGCTTACGAGTTTTTTTTTTGTAGCATCCGTGCAACACTATCAATGTAAGTAGGATATGTAAATGTAGTTGTTGTCTACATTGCAATGTCTATTAAGGGAGAGATGGACACATTGTTTTACTATGGGTCACATATTTTTTTATTCTTTTTCTAATCACTTTTCTCTAAATTACCTCACTTTTTTTTTAAACATTTTCTAACCTCACTTCCCGTATCATGTCCAAAATCGCATATCCATCTGCACATCTTCCACTATTATTTTTTTATTACTTTTGAATTTATTTTTATATCTCTTGGATTCTCATTTTTAATTTTCCTTTTTCTTCTTACGCTCATTTCCATTTTACTTTAATTAAAATAATCATCTTTCCTCTATCTCTCTCTTCCATATCATTCTAGACATCCACATTTGCATTGGAGATGCTATCATGAATGTAAGAATAAACAAAAAGTATTGTAATTGTAATGGTTAATAGGAGATCGACCACTTATTATTACAATCCAGACCATTTATTACTACAATCACTACTATTTATTGGGTCGTTATTGAATTTTATTTTTTTTATTATTATTTTCTAAAATATGCATATATTGTTGTTAGTTAAAAATGATCATTTTACCAAATTATTTTCAAGCAACACAATTTCAAATGCGAAGATTTCTATATTTAAAATTGGTAATTATTAAGAGAATAATGAATATGAATATTATAGGAATAGGACAACCCCGTGTGAATTATTAACTATATCAAATATAGAATTTATATTAATTATTTTGTTAACATAAAAAATTATAAAGTTAATATAGATTTATTATGTACCACATTTAAATCGGTAATGGAAAAAACTTGTTAGTAAATTAAGCTTTTTATTTATATAATATCATTGATTTTTTAAAGGATTTATATAATGGATTAGTTATACACAAATCACCACTGTATGGTTAATTGATATACAAATTTGGAGAAGTATTTACACATAAAATTATGCAATTTAATTTTCATATTATTGTAATTATTAAATAATTCGAATAAGCAATAGTAACAGAAAAAGTCCAAAAAAAATTGAAGTGAGCTCCAAGTGAGATGGTACAACGCATTTTATACAATTAGATATATTTCTTTGATTTTTTTTAAAAAACAAAGAACTCAATATAATCTTTCGTAGAAAATAAAATGAAATAAATCCTAAAAAATAGATATCGATTATGCACAATATGGCAATAGTATATCAAGTGCTGCAATTTCAATCAAAAGATTTTTATTTATAACAATGCACTTATTTTGCTAGTTTTAAGTAATCAACTATGCATTCTTAGACTTTTGCGAATCCATAGTCTATATAATAGATCCAGATGTAATTGTACGTGTGGAGGTGAACTTAGTTTTTCATCCATGAAAAAATTAAATAATTAACCAATGGAAGTTTGTCTTTTGTATTTAGATAATTTTATCTTCCTTTATAAAAAAATAGATAGTTAAAATTTAGTTTCATCATTGAGCAGTTTGTTGGAAGTTTCAGCACATCCCACTCCACGTTTATCCAGCACTCTCAGCAATTTCAGCACACGAAGTTGGACACTCTCTTGATTACAGTAAATGGACATGTAACATGACATGAAAAAACAACACCATATAAAAAATAATAAAATTATGTCCTAAAATCACTAAAAACAATATTTCTTCTGTCTTAAAACCATTGTTATTTCAAAAATGGAATTGACATCTTTTTTATATATATTATAGATTTATTTTTTTTGAATCTGTACTTTACGATCATACACTCTTATGATAATTTTTTAAGGTCTTTATTTAATATAATAATTTTTATTATTTCGAATATTTTTATGTAAATTTTATGATTCTTAGGGAGAAATACTTGTGGTTTTGTTGAAGGCAGTAGTACAACTAATTTGAGCATGCTATTCAAAAGCATGTTTTCTTCACAAATTACCATTGTTCATTTACATTTCAATTACCATAAACATCAAACGTGCCCCAAGGTAAGTGTCCATTCACATGTATGAATTTATTACCCTTCAAGTTTGTATAAATGCGTGTTTCTTTATTTTTGTCAATTTTTACCTTCTATAGTTTAGTGGTTCATCTTTAATCATTTTCACTATTATTGTTTTGTCTATTACCTTTAACCTTTAATCTTTCATTCGCATATTTGCATAATTCTAGCATGAAACAATTACCTAATTCCAATCAAATTATGATAATAATGCGTTTGCAGTTTGACTTTTTAATGTAGTTATCATTGTCTTTAAATGATAAGTACTAATATAAACTCTTTTTGGTTTTATAAAAACAATTTAGTAGTCATGACTCATGACCTATGTTGTCTAGTGGCATTAGGATAGGACCATATCCCTTAGGTCAAGAGTTCAATTCGCACTCCTACGGTCCCCCTTGTAATTTAAAAAAATAAAAAAGGAAAAAAAATACAATTTAATAAAAATTCAAGAAAGCTATAGATCAAATATAATCATAAAAAATTTAAGAAAAAACAAATGATGATTAAAGAGAAGGAACCTCAATAGTACTCGAGTTTATGTATCAAACAATATATATACATATAAATTTTATCAATAATTTTCAGTCGTAAACATGGTTATCTGTCTTTTAACTACTCTGAATAGAAAAATAATTTTTTTGGGTAGCATAAATATAACAATTTCACAACATACCAATTACATAAATAAATTTCACCAATTTACCTTTGTTAAAATAAATATTATAATTTCAAATATTTTTAATGGCCTATAACTGAAAAAAGTTGTAAACAATTTTTTGTTTCACTATTAAAATAAACTATTTGATTGACAAAATTCTGTTTTCTTGTCAAATCACACATAACTTAATAAAGAATCTGGAATAATTATAAGTAAATGAGTCATACCATAATTAGTTTGTACTCATCAAAACATGTAAAAGTATTTTAATTAAGTTGATAAATTTATAAATTGATATTAATAACAACATCGTTAATTGTTTTAAATAGTAATAGTGAGAAAATTTATAAATTAAAAGCAACATTTTTAATTTCTTTCATTGGAATGGCATAATAGTCTTTAGTATAATTTTTTGCTTTTTTTTTTTGTCGCATAAGTTTTTGGTTTAATTTGTATAGTATAAAAGATGATATTAATCCTATAATATTTTTTTTATAAAATTATAAAATTTTAAAAGTGCATATCTACATATATAATTGAACTAATATACGTACTATAACAATGTATAGTAATCTTATAATTTTTTTTTGAAACGTTCAATAATTTGACAATTACTTAAGTTTTATGAGATATTGTGAAGTTAATTTTATTGATTAATAGACATTTCATTGAAATAGTTTAAGCGTTACATTAATTTAGATTTATATTAATTTATTAGAACTATTTAAGTAATATAATAATGTTAACCATATAATAATTGATTTAGATTAGATGAATATCCTAATTATTTTCTATTAATCAAAATCGTGTATAGGTACTTTAATTAAGTTATAGCAAGCAAATTAAAAAATGAGTTTTATAAAAATGTAATGTATAAATTCTAACTAATGTGACATAATGACAAATCAGCGATAAAGATTAAATAACAAACAATCTAGCTGAAATAGGAATAGTAATGGCGCAACAAACATTTCAATTTGAATGTGTTGATCACCTATGTTGATGTCGAAATCAGTAAGGACTAATTACTTATCAACTGAGGTAGGTGTCAGGACCTGAGTAGTGGTAACTGAAGAAGTAAAATATGTGTATAATGTCCGAGCTAGTCCTTGTTTACAGAGAGTTTTTTTTGTCTTTTTCAAATGAATGCTAAGTGTTCTATTTATAGTGCAAAATCAGGTAGGGGCCGTAGGTCATCATGGCGCCTGAAGACCTAGGCCCAGAATAGGTGTAATGATGTCTCTGTAGCACCTGCAAGCCGTCATGCATTTAAGGCGTTGACCTCGGAATTTGGGTGTAGCCGCCAATGCATTAATGGGGACAAGATGCTCATAGGTTGCGGTGTGGTGTCGTGGTGTCAGGTGTGTCAGGTGACACGTGGGTTGTCCTTGTCGGCTACTGTAGCGAGTGGGACTGGGCAAGGACATGGCCGAGCTGACCTCGGCCCATCGGGTGGTCAGTAGTGATGGGAACAGCTCTCCATTGTCTGGCCGACCTGGGCCTAGGGGTCGTCGGCCGGGCTGGCCAGAAATGAGCGGGGCCTTCGCCAATTCTCCAGGGGTGAATTCCATGACTAATCCGACCTGAGTCAGTGGACTCGTCACCACCGACCTTACACTCCTACCGCGTCGGAGAGGGGTCCACATTGGGTCTGAGGGCTGGCGCGCTCGTGCCCGCGTCACCGGTGCCAACAATTGTCCCAGCGTAAATCGACCTCGGTTGGGGTTGACGCTTAACCGCCTGGCCGGGCAGCGTGGCATGTGGTAGCGGTGGACCACGTGTCCGTCGATGATTGGGGAGGTCACGTCTTTTCATCTTCCGCCACCATTGCCTATATATACCCCCTCATTTCCTCGGTTTCCACTTTTCCGCTTCTCTACACTTGTGAAATTTTCCTCTCGATCTCACGCAAACTTGAACTGCTCGACTCGAGCTCCTAACCGAGCCTAGTGTTCAGTAGATTTCGAACTCCAAACTTAGCCAATTTTTCTTTGAAATGTGCCGGGTTCGAGGAAGTGTCGACTACGACATGGGCAACCAATATCCGAACCCTCCCCCTCTCCGCAGAGAAGACTCCCGAAAGCGTCGAGGAGGTCTGGAAGGCGTGCCACTGCAAGCGTCAGGGCTACAATTGAGTCCGCCGAGCCTCTCGATGTGGGCACGTCGTTCCCATCCGAACCGGTCTCTCCATCACGACCTTCCTCAAGAGGAGGAAGAAGTCGACCAGCCTTGACCGGTCGGCCGTGGGATGTTCCCAGTTCGGTCGGTGGCGGCGAGGAGTTCTTGGCCTTGACGCCGCCCGATACATGGTCTCACCTCGGGTAAGGTTCGTGGTGCCTGAGGCGGACGGCGAGTGATTACCCATCCGGCGGGCGCGTGGCGGTGGTCGAGCCTGGCCGTCGAGTGGTGCCGTTTCAAGAGCGGTGAAGCGCTTTCTCGATTAGCAGGGGGTAGCGCCACTCACTCACCCCGAACACGTGGAGGACCGTCTCTAATGATGGTGCCGTGGCACCGGCCGGCCTGAGCGGCGACGGTGTAGGAGTTCAACCACGGTATTCCTTCAAGTCGGACGGCAAAGACTCGGCCGGTACTATCGCTCAATCCGGCGAACTCTGGTGCTACCAACGGACTTCCGGACGGTGAAGGCCGGGAAGCCGAGCCGTTACGGGCGAGGGGTGCCTGGTCAGCCGGATGATCGAGGAGGTCGCCATTCCTGTGAACTACCACGAGCTCGGTAATCATTCTTCCGATCTCGGCATTATTTTATTTCGAACTGAGCCAACTCGCTTTCCTTTGCAGATTTCAAGGAGGCAAGACCGCTAGAGGGCTGGACTGAGCGTGCTGCGATCGCGAGATCGATCTCGGATCGGGATTGGCGCTCTCTATTAACCGAGGAGAACCTGTTCAGTGCTCGGCTTTCACGAGCTCGTCCTCAGCGATCCTCTTCCACTTCGGGTAAGCGTCCGGACTACCCCGTTTTGCTACTTGCCGACGTCATCATTTTGCTAACTTGTTCAGTGCTAACTCGCAGCTCAATCTTCTTCTCAAACGACAATGCGAGGTCGTTAGTCCTCTCAGGCCCCAGCGAAGAAGGCACGAACTGAGGCCTCGCCGACCTCGAAACCAACCGCCAATCCCAGCGCCAGCGGGTCCGCCCGGTAATGACAGGGCTCCCGCCAAGCATGGGGCGGCAAGGGCCTCATGATCGTCCCTGTGGCGCCGCAGGCCGGCCCAATTGACGTCGGCGCACCGCTGACAGGGCTGCCCTACTTGGGCACTACGCCGAGGAAGGAGGAGGCGTACTCCTCGTCGAAGGGGACAGCCCCTAAGGTGCTCAGGGACTTCTTCCGGGCTAAGTCCCCGCCGGTGGAGGAGGTCGGCCAATCCAATCTGCCGTCCTCGGTGGAATGCGCCGTAGTTCTGTCGGTCGTGGACCCTGACCGAGGCGTTACTGGGCATGCTCGGCCAGGAGGACAACATGTTGACCCGCGCGGCACCTGCTGCGATCGGGCCATGGTGCACATGATCGGAGTGGAGAGCAATCGAGCGGGTATCCTGGAGCGAAGTCGGCTTGACCGAGTCGACACCGCCCTTGCGACATCAAGTCGGCCTTTGCCGAGGCCAGGCCAAGGTGAAAGAAGCCCAGAAGAGGGCTAAGGATAGGGCCCAGGAGCTGGAGGATCAGAAGAAGGCCCACAAGGCCGAGGTGGACTCCCTGCGGGCCGAGCTGGAGGCTCTAAAGGCGGCCCCCGGGTGAGCCCGGTCGTCGTGGGAAGCGGTGATTGAGTTCAAGGCCTCGGATGAGTACGCCTCGAGCCTGAACTCAACCTTTGTTCACCTTGGCGGAGGGCGTCATGGCCGACATTAATGAAAGCGGCCTGGCCAGGGCGTCGGGTTCTGGCGAGGAGGTGAAGCGGCTCGAAGCGCGATGCAGGATGCCGGTGAAGGCGGCGATGATAGGGCCTTGTAATTTTATTTTTCCTTGCTCTCTCTTTTTTTTTTATTTATTTACTTCCGTAGTGGGCCTCGCCAGGTCGGCCATATCGATCTCGGATTTTGTAACCCCCCTTTTGGGATTCTAATTATAATATAATGAAAGTTTGAGTTTAGCTCTTCTTTTTCCTTATTCGGCTTTTCAATTTCTTGTTCAAGTTCTGCATAACCGTACATAGCTGTCTCGAAGTCGACTCATTTCATTAGGTCGTTCCCGCGCTGGGATCATAGGCATAACTTAATGATCCAATAATTTTAAGTGTTGGTTCCGCCAGGGTGGGTTCGTATCCAGTCCGCATCTCGTAGGTCGGCCATAACTGGTTACGAGTCCTCCGGCGTGAGCCCTTTCGACCGATCTGATGACTTGCTTTGTTCAACTAATGAGTGAGTCCAGCTCGGTATACCCATTTCATTCGACAATCGTTTTAAGTAATCAACTCGGTCGGGGTTTCATGGTCGTGGACGGGTCGCTCCAGATCGAGCAGTCTCCCTTTGTTTGGGTGCCACCGTGGTGGATCTGCCCCAAGGCCGGACCACGTAGGTCGGCCATGACAGGGAGTGGGTCGCCGTAGTGGACCCAATTTTTTGTTTGGACGCCACCTTGGTGGGTCTGTCCCCAGGCCGGACCACTTAGGTCGGTCGTGTCGGGGAGTGGGTCGCCGTAGCGGACCTAGCTTGTTATGGATTGGATGCCACCGTGGTGGATCTATCCCCAGGCCGGACTACTTAGGTCGGCCGTGTCGGGGTGTGGGTCGCCGTAGCGGACCTAGCTTGTTATTGATTGGATGCCACCGTGGTGGATCTGTCCCCAGGCCGAACTACTTAGGTCGGCCGTGTCGGGGTGTGGGTCGTCGTAGCGGACCTAACTTGTTATTGATCGGATGCCACCGTGGTGGATCTGTCCCCAAGCCGGACCACTTAGGTCGCCGCGTGTCAGGAGTGGAATGCCAGTAGCGACCCAGCTTGTTATTGATTGGATGCCACCGTGGTGAATCTGTCCCAGGCCGGACTCGTGGGTCGGCGTGTCGAAGGTTGATCGCCGTAGCGGACCTAGTTTTTTTTTTTTTGGGCGCCACCTTGGTGGGTTCGTCCCCGAGCAGGACCACTTAGTCACCGAGTGGAAGTGGCCGTAGCGGACCTAGGCATGATAGTTTAAGTATCGAGCAATCAATTCAAACAATTAAAAAACTTCCATTCATTCTATGGAGTAGAGATATTACGGCTGATTTTCAATCATATACAACGTGGAACATTTTACAACTTGATAGCTCTGGAAGTACTTCTTCGGTGCTTTCGGCGTTCCAGGGGTGGGGGGCTCGGCTCGCCCGGCCGTCCAGGCGATAGAACCGTTGCAAAGGGCTTTGAGGACAACGAAGGGTCCTTCCCATTTCTCGGCAGGGCTCCTGCGGACACGATCTCGGGTAGCGAGGAAGGCCTTTTCGAGCACCAGGTCTCGGGCACGGAAGCCGCTTCTTTACTTTACGGTTGAAATCGAGCAACGCTGCGGCGTTTGTATAGCTCGATTGCACATGTAAACTTCAATTAAGCTTCTCCTCGATGGAGTCGACCTCGAGCATAAGTCCCTGGCTATTTGTGTGCTCGGAGAAGTGCCGAGTTGAATGAGGGTAGCTCGACCTCGGCTGGTACAATAGCATCCACCCCATAGGCCAGCGCGAAGGGGGTCTCTCCCGTGCTGGTCCTACATGTAGTTCGGTAGGACCATAGGACGGCCAGGAGCTCGTCTGCCCACCCTCCTTTCAGGTCCTCCAGTCGGGTCTTGAGTGTATGCTTGATGATCTTGTTCACGGCCTCCACGACCAGTTGGGTGGGGTGGTTCGGCGTAAGTAGTGCTTCTTGATCCCCGTGTCTTGTGAAAGACCTCAAGCAGATGGTTGTCAAATTGCCGCCATTATGCATTACGATGGACTCGGGTATGCCGAATCGGCATATGATTGACCTCCGGATGAAGTCGGTGGAGTCTTACGTTACGTGATCCAGAGCTAGCCCTCTGCCTCTGCCCACTTGGTGAAGTAGTCCACGGCCACTATCGCATACTTCACTCCTCCACGACCAGTTGGCATGGGTCCTATGAGGTCAATTCCCCATTTGCAAAAGGGCGAGGGGCTTAGCACATGAGTAAGCTCACGCGAGAGCCCCACCGACTGGCGTGGCGGCCGGGCACTTGTCGCGGCGCTGGCGGCGTGGCGATGGCATCCTTCTTGAGGGTAGGCAAGAAATAGCCTTGCCTCGAGGACCTTATGTGCCAGGGCCTGGCCACGAGTGGTTCCCACGTTCGAGTGGACCTCGTCGAGTAAAGGCGCCTCTCCCTCGGTCAAGCACCGTAATAGAGGGGCACGAAGGCTGCGTTTGTAGAGGGTGTAAATGCGATGATGGTGTAGCGGCGGCTACGATCTGCCGGTTTGTCACAGCGACTGGCGTCCTCTGAGGCCCTACCATCCTTCAAAAATACAAAATTTTCGTGGCCCATGAAGGGGGCCCAGGTCTCACGCCACATGGGAGGGCTGGGCAATGGCCGACCTCGTCGATCGGTTGATTGGTACAAACTCGACTCCTCTATCCCCTCGGTGGCGAAGCCGCGTGCCGAGGCGTCGGCCAAGTTGTTCTGAGTCCGGGGGATCTGCCGAAGGACGACCTCCTCGAAGTTCTTCATTTCTGCGGAAGCTAGGTCGGAATAACTGGTCATCCGCTCGTCCCTAGCAAGGTAGATGCCGTTGAGCTGGTTGACGACGAGCTGGGAGTCGCTTCGGACTTGGAGGTGGGAGATACCCATCGCCTGCGCGTATCTAAGGCCTGCGATCGGGGCCTCGTGCTCGGCTTCATTGTTGGGCCAGGAAATGAGAACCGTAAGGGCGGCAAAGGACTCCAAGGAGGGCTCAGAGCACGAGCCCGGCTCGGCGTGCATGTCCGTCGGCGAGCCGATCTACAAAGAGTGTCCAAGGCTCGACCTCGATGCCGGGGCTCGGTAGTGGCGGTGAACTTCGGCTATGAAATCCGCCAGGCTGACTCCTTGGCTGCGGCCAGAGGTCGGTAGGTGATGTCGAATCGCCAGAGCTCTCGCCCATTTGGCGAGCCAACCCTGATAGTCCGACCACGTAGCACCCGCCGCAGGGTAGTTCGTCACCACCTCGATGGAGTGCTCGAGGAAGTAAGGCGAAGCTTTCGAATCGCGGTGACGAGCGCGAGGGCTAACTTCTCCATCGGGTGTAAGCGCTTGCGGGTCGATGAAGGGCCCGACTCGTGTAGTAGGCGGGTGTTGGACATCCCACTCGATGCGAGTAAGGACTGAACTCGCCGCATGCTCAGAGACGGCGAGGTAGAGTGAGAGAACGTCCTCCGCCCTGGGCTTCGACAGCAGAGGAGGTCGGGACAGGTGTTTCTTGAGCTCCTATAAAGCTTCACTGGCACTTTCGGGGAGTCCATCCAAGTCCTTCCCTTTCTTCAGGGCCTCGAGGAAGGCGGCGCACTGTCCCGTGGCCATGGACACAAATCGGTTCAGGGCTGCTATCCGGCCGGTGAGACTCTGGACCTCTTTAACCTTGGTGGGAGGTCTCAGGTTCAGCACGGCCTTAATCTTCTCCGGGTTCGCCTCAATGCCTCTCGAGCTCACCACATAGCCAAGGAATTTTCCGGACTCAACCCCGAAGGCGCATTTTGCCGGGTTCAGCTTCATTCTGTATTCCCTCAGGACCTGGAACATGTTACCCAGGTGCTGGATGTGGTCTGAAGCCCTGACACTCTTCACCAGCATGTCATCGACGTATACCTCCATAGTGACCCCGATCTGGGACGAGAACATCTTGTTGACCAGGCGCTGGTACGTTGCCCCGGCGTTCTTCAGCCCGAATGGCATGACCTGGTAACAGTAGAGACCTCGGTCTGTTACGAAGGCCGTGTGCTCCTGGTCTGGGGGGTACATTGGGATCTGGTTATAGCCAGAGTACGCATCCATCATCTTGAGGAGCTCGTGTCCCGCCGCGTGGCGTCTACCATCCGATCTATCCGAGGTAGAGGAGCGAGTCCTTGGGGCCGGCCTTGTTGAGGTCGGTAAAATCTCTACGCACCCTAGCTGCCGTTGTTCTTCTTGGCGAGGGCCAGAGTTCGCGACCCAGTCGGATATTTGGCTTCCCTGATGAACCCGATCTCAAGCAACTTATCCACTTCCTTGGCCAGGGCCTCATAGCGCTCCTGGTTCAGCGGACGTCGTCTCTGTTGCCGAGGCCTTACCGCGGGGTCGATGTTCAGCCGGTGACAAGCCACTGACGCAGGTATGCCAACCATGTGCGAGGGCTCCCACGCGAAGACGTCGGAACTAGCACGGAGGAACTTAACAAGGGCTGAGCGTGTCGGTTCAGCCAATCCCTTTCCAATCTTCAGGACCCTGTCCGCGTGACCGGGCTCAACCTCGAAATTGTCTAGCTCTTCCATTGGCTGTGCACTTCGGTCCTCAGGTCGGCCACGGGGGTCGTCGAGCTCGGCCATGGCGACGGTCAGCCCCCCGGGCCTACCTCGGACAGAGGGTTGGGTGACGTCGCAACGGCGGGCTGCGGTGTAATGGCCCTCCCCAAATACACATACATATACGTACAGAACAAACCCGAAAGCATACTCATCACACAAGGCAATTAGGCACGTATAACATTTGGCTCGTTTCATCAACATAGCATTGTCCCTAGCTCATAATAGCCGAACAACATATACACAGAAGCACATAGGTCACGTAGACATGTTCATATCCTTATCACAACATCACATAATCATAAATCCAAGCCAAGTTCATATATCATGCTCATTAAGTTCATACGTAACAAAAACGGATTCACAACTTGTTTCTTTCGTAATTAAACATGTAATCGTGTCATAGAGCATATAAAACATCCTGCTACCTACCTTTTAGACTAACCAAACCAAGCACAAGAGAACCCAAGCTCTTCCCCTTCCTCCTCTTCCTTTCCATTTTCTTCCTCTTCTTTACTTTCTTTGCTTTCTTCCTTGTAATCATAGCTTACACAAGTATTACATAGATCATAGAGAGTTTTTGGGATGATCACATAGCTTCATGAGGGACTTGGAAGGGTTTTGGGAGAGTTAGAGTCGAGCTTGGTGGAGAAATGACCAAGAAATGGCTAGAATCTTCTAAAATAACACTTCTGCCGACATAAAATTACGGCCGTAACTTCCACATTTACGGCCGTAACCCCTTACTCTGACCAGTAACCCAAATCATACGGCCGTATCTTGAACTATCTGACCAGTAATTTGCTCTCTGAAACTTTTGGACATTTTCCACTTTGTTCACAATTTGCGTAGTAACTATTATACTTACGGCCGTAACCATACTTTTACTACGTAACACGACCCTTACGACCGTGTCGACATTCTGACGTAACCTTACATTCTGACCGTAACTCTAGTTCTGCTGAAATTTCCCGTTTTCATCATTTCGACGGCCGTTTCGACTCCCGACATGTCTCATACATTCCCAAATATTTCATAAACACATCATACACGTATACATTATGTCGAATTAGACTTTGAGCGGGGCATTACAATCTTCCCCCCTTAAATAAATTTCGTCCCCGAAATTTGCTTAAAGTGACCGGAATTTCGATGTCTCTTATCCCTTTCCCTTCCTCATGTCTCCTCCGAACCGAATTCATATTCAAACACCTACGTATACCGGCGGTTAAACGTACCTCATTTACATATCATATCACGGTTCTATTGGCATATAAGCGATCAAACAAACATCGATGTAATCATTCGATCACATACACAGGGAATACTCACAAATACTTCCGAACGATCCTTTCCTATAAACATCTATTTATATTGGAATTCGGTACAAATTTTCCATATCGAATCATAATCAAATAGCAGTCAACGAGATTCACATCATTCACATACGGTGACCGCCACACAGAACTGCTAATTCGTTTTCATCGGATACATATTGCATTTCGGCGATGAGACACATGCGTAACAAATCACAGATCGAACGTAATACATATCAAACATAGAAACCAAGGAATCATACAGAACCAATAGCTTCTTCTTTCATAAACGGTTCACATACGGTTTCATATCATATCGTATCGTATCTCACTTTACGCTACCATGATCTGCTTTCCCATAAGAAGACAACATACGACGACAACATAGCTGATCTCGAGCTCATCACATTTCATACGAAGACTCGGGTTTATGCATATTTGAACACATTTCGTATTGCAATTCTCGAAGTCAGCAACACACGGAAGTCTCGTATTTCAATTCATATAGAGCGTATAGTGTCCCGTGTCCCAAGCAAATACGGTTCACGACATTGATAAAGTCAAAACACTCGTCCGAAGACGAAGTCATACATATCTAAGCCATTCGTGCTTCTACCAGAATTTCACATACATAGCCGGAACATATAGCATAACATATAACATAGCAAGTTCATACGACTCATAGAATTTCAGATTCATATCATATAGCATATCATTTCTTGATCCACGATCAAGGCACACAGAAATATATTCTCCGTATCCTTCTCCGGAATAACGTAACTCATATCACATAAAGAGAAGAGCATGCATTTTCCAGCATACATAATTGTAACATAGCATTCGTAACATAGACATAGCCATATGAGTTTCACGCATATGCCGGCATACATATCACATAACATAAGAACATCACTGATTCACTGGTCATTGGCGCTCAACGAATAAGGGTCGGGACGAAAAAGAACCGTAACATACATAAGTGAGCTTCAACATACCTTTACGAACTCCCCGACATAATTTCCCCGAGATAGAAAATACCAAGAGCACCTAGCATATCTTCGAGAAGTGCGTTGAGAAGTGACTTAACGAACTGCTTTCATATATCATGTCGTCACGAACCATATCAAATAAATCACATTTCAACACGGCCATAACGAACACAATACTCGGTTCATGCATTCGGATCATATAACTTCTTCCATTCGTTTCATCTCGAGTATCCCGTTCACATATACATCGAAAAGCGACCAAACAACTGGTAGCTTGAGGCCGAAGACATATATATCACATGAACATAACTTGAAGCATAACTGATGGCGATAGCATATGAAACTCGCCCATACAAAGAAAGCCACGTTAACATAACATAACATGCCGTAGAAAAGCCGAACATATCCACATACATACAAGAGGGAAAAGAATACATGGCTTCTTGCATCCTATAACATCATATAAACATATGCAGGTCATCTATCGAAATAAACGATACCTGCCATATCATCGGGCCATTCAAGAACTTCCAGAACTTCCAGAACTTCCAAAACTTCGGCCGAGCACTGAACGACACAACACATTGCATATAGAGACAACTGAAATCCTGACATACTTGACACATAACAAATGAGGAGAACATATAATCTGAAAATCATTACGTTCGCTCTCTCTTCGCATACCTTACCATTCCGAGAGACCACCAGCATCATAATCATATACATAGCAATATGCAAACATAAAGAGGCCAAGAAACTTCATATCATAACATTCACATCAAAGATGCGCAGGTAAAAGATCGTTCGGAGTATACCGGAATACAGACGATATACATAAAATTTCCGGCGGCCTTCAATCGGGACGAACATCGGTTCTTCATATGCATAACCTTGGCCCCTAATACAGACATGACACGAGGTCCTTACATAAGCGGTCATAACTTGGAAGAGCTTCTCATTCATCACCTATACAATCAGGATCACAATAGAATAAGAGGCCGAAGTAACTACATTGTTACCGTCCTGCGTGATTACAAAAGCCTCTCTCGTTTTCGTTCATATTTCATAACATAACACACATCGGAGTGGTGATACTCATAACAGAAGCCCTTCACATTACATGGTCTGCGGTCGAAATAAACGAGCGAGTTCATTGGCCGAGTTCTACTGAACATACATAGCATAAACATACGTCATCAATGGTCACATCGGCTTAAATACTGACATTCGATCTTGTCTCGTTGCCATCACTGTATCAGTTACACTGCAACACATACTAACTGCGCATATTTCAAGTTCATTCAATATCGGAGAATCATATCTAATGTTGCAACTCAGCAAGGCCGTTCATAGAACCGATCGAGCCGTTTGACTGATGACTTATAACATCGACACATACTCGGCTCAAACTGTCATGACTTCGCATTCACTCTAACATAACCGGAAGAGTCATAGTCCAACATACCATATTCTTGCTGCACAAAATTCGGAATGTAAACATAAGCAAACATTCATTAACGCAAACATTTAGCCCTCATGGAACCCAGTGGCAACAATCAAACATACCGTATCATAATCTCGGCGTAGGTACACATTCGTATATATTTCATCACGTGGGTGCCTGGGCACAGGATCAAATAGCCAATCTTTCTTTTCTGGATTTGTGACAGAACATAGCCATACATACATAGACAGATACATCAAAGCCCAAATCGTATCATATAGCACCTTGGCAAACTTGTTGCTCATCACAGTCTCACATTTATTTCCCACATTCGGATCCGTTCAAACATCGAATCATTATATACAGAGAGGAGGGAGACAACGGGGAAAAGGCGACATCCGAATTCACATTCCTACCCAGGTCACTACAGAACGTACTCCTCATCATATCCTATCACATGTCCCCAGAATCCATCCATTCATACATAGTCACATAACGGGGGACGTATCATATCTCGGCATAACACGAGGCATCACACACATCCACGTCATACTTTCACATACCCAAGTTTGCCTCGTTCATATATGCCACGTATAACATAAGGTGGAAGTTCTCGGACATACACATCGGATTCATATCATACAAAACTTCACACACGAACATATCATATATCTTAACTGGAGTGGCGAAAAGAGTCCCTGACGTGTGGGAAACAAGGGAAACCGGCTCTGATACCACCTGTAATGGCCCTCTCCAAATACACATACATATACGTACAGAACAAACCCGAAAGCATACTCATCACACAAGGCAATTAGGCACGTATAACATTTGGCTCGTTTCATCAACATAGCATTGTCCCTAGCTCATAATAGCCGAACAACATATACACAGAAGCACATAGGTCACATAGACATGTTCATATCCTTATCACAACATCACATAATCATAAATCCAAGCCAAGTTCATATATCATGCTCATTAAGTTCATACGTAACAAAAACGGATTCACAACTTGTTTCTTTCGTAATTAAACATGTAATCGTGTCATAGAGCATATAAAACATCTGTTACCTACCTTTTAGACTAACCAAACCAAGCACAAGAGAACCCAAGCTCTTCCCCCTTCCTCCTCTTCCTTTCCATTTTCTTCCTCTTCTTTACTTTCTTTGCTTTCTTCCTTGTAATCATAGCTTACACAAGTATTACATAGATCATAGAGAGTTTTTGGGATGATCACATAGCTTCATGAGGGACTTGGAAGGGTTTTGGGAGAGTTAGAGTCGAGCTTGGTGGAGAAATGACCAAGAAATGGCTAGAATCTTCTAAATAACACTTCTGCCGACATAAAATTACGGCCGTAACTTCCACATTTACGGCCGTAACCCTTACTTACGGCCGTAACACCATACCCTTACGGTAGTAACCCAAATCATCTGACGTATCTTGAGAACATCTGACAGTAATTTGCTCTCTGAAACTTTTGGACATTTTCCACTGTTCACAATTTACGGTCAGAACTATTATACCTTCTGGCCGTAACCATACTTTTACGGTCAGAATATTCTGACCCTTACGGTCAGACCGACATTTACGTCAGAACCTTACATTTACTATCAGAACTCCGGCCTCAACGAAATTTCCGTTTTCATCATTTCGACGGCCGTTTCGACTCCCGACATGTCTCATACATTCCAAAATATTTCATAAACACATCATACACGTATACATTATGTCGGGTCGACTTTGAGCGGGGCATTACATGCGGCCTGATCCCCCCGGACTGTCGCTATCCCCGTTGGCGTTGGGAACTTCATGGCATAGTGGTAAATGGAGGTCGAGGCCCTGAGCTCGTATAGGAGGGGCCGACCTAGGAGGGTATTATAATTGCCTGGGAGGTCTACCACGATGAAAGTGGCCATGATGGCCCGTAGGCATGGCTTCTCCCCGAGCTCTACCAGCATTGATATCTGCCCGACTGGGTCAGTAGCGTGACCAGTGACTCCAACCACAGGGCCAAGGGGGCACGGGCTCAGGTGCCTCTCATCGAGGCCCATGTGGAGTAAGGTCCTGAGGTACAGTAAGTTGACTCCACTCCCATTGTCGATAAGTGTTCGGTGCACGCACGTGCCATTGAGGACCATACTGATGACTAGGGCGTCCTGGTGGGGGTGGCGGACGTGAGCAGCGTCGGCCTCTGTGAAGGTGATCTCGCCACAGGGCTCAGCGAGGTCGAAGCTGGTCCCCGATCCCGCGGCGAGTAATCTTGTAGTCGATCTGAGCCTCCTCGCAAGCCTTTGCGGCGGTTCCTTGACCCGACGAAGTGTTGGTTTCCCATGACCAACGTGTGGACCTCGTTCCGTGGCCCCGCAGGCGGTGGAGGCTGGTGGGGGCCCCCCGGCTGTGGTCGGCCGTGGTCGGGTGGTGGGGCGACGAACTCGCGCAGCTGTCCTCGCCGAATCAGGCCCTCGATCTCATTCCTTAGGTCCCTACAGTCATCGGTGTCATGCCCGGTTTATCTATGGTAACGGCAGTAAATCTCCTGGTTCTGGCTCGAGGAGGGGGTCTTCATCGCGGTCGGGGGTGGTAGGATCCCCCGATCCCTCACGTGCATCAGTACTCCTTCCAGACTAGTGTTGAGGACGTGGAAGGACTGGAACCTCTGAGCCTGGTCCGCGATCTCGCGCCCGCCAGCTGGGGTTCTTCTTGAGGGCGTGGGGCTGGCCGAAGCGGTGTCCTTCTCCTTGCCTTTTTCCGGCCGGGGGTTCTGGGGCTTCGTCTCGAGGTCCCCGGACGCCTCCTCAGCCCCGATGTGGCACTCAGCTCTGCTGAGGAACTCATGATATGTCTCGGCCGTTCTCGTGGGTGACCACGAATCCGACACATGCACTGAGGTCGCTAAAGGCTGCCACTAAAGCTGTTTGCCTGGACACACTTCCGATCTCAATGTATCGGTTGTTGAACCGCTCCACATAGTTCTTCAGGGACTCGTCCTTCCCCTGCTTGACGTCTACTAGCCTCTGCTTTGGGGTCGGCCTCAGTCGGGACCCCATGAAAGCAGCTTGGAACCTGGTAGCGAGGTCGCCCCACGTCTTTATGGAATGCGGGGGAGCTTCTTGAACCACTTCATGGCCTTATCCCCTAGTGTCAGAGGGAAGGCCTTACACATGAGCCCGTCGCTCACCCCCTGTAACTCCATGAAGGCAGTGTATCTGTCGACGTGGCTCGTTGGATCGCTGACTCCGTCGTAGTTCCCTTGCTGGGGTAACTTCAATTTGGCGGGCATGAGCTCAGCCTGGATCTTCAGGCTCAGCGGGGAAGCCTTCCCTACCCCGGCCGAAGGACTGGGGGCCTTCTCCCGGGCCTCTAGCTCGGCAACCCTTTTTCGCAGGAGCTCGAGCTCGGACTGCGGAGGTGGGGTACCGCGCGGAGGCGGGGGGCCGTGCACGTTCTCACCCTGTCCCTCGTCCGTTCGCTTCCGCTTGTGGTGAGAGCCGAGGCGGTCGAAGACACTGGGAGTCTTTCCGGATGACCTGGTATCTGGGGTGTCTGATGGGGGGTGTGGTTCGGTCGGTCTTGGGAGATCGGCTGAACCAGTGCGTCGTCGGCGTCGTCGGTGGCGCCCGGAGGGTGATATGACGCTTGCCTCGGCTTGCGGCTTGTCCGATCTACGCTGGAGGTCGGCCACAGCCTGGGTGAGGTCGTCCAGCTGCCTCAGGACCTGGGCCGGAGTGACCTCGCCGGTTGCACGATGCCCTGCATCCGATCGGGGCCGCCTACTCGACCGAGGGACGTATTCCATCTTTGGGGTCGAAGCTTTGTCGATCACCCAGTGCAGGGTCCGGTCGTGACTCATAGCTATGCTTTGGTAGAGCTGGGATGTCTTCTGAAATACAAAGGGGAGGCCCTCCTTCTAGCGCCAATTGTTGATGTCGAAATCAGTAAGGACTAATTACTTATCAACTGAGGCAGGTGTCAGGACCTGAGTAGTGGTAACGAAAGAAGTAAAATATGTGTATAATGTCCGAGCTAGTCCTTGTTTACAGAGAGTTTTTTTTGTCTTTTTCAAATGAATGCTAAGTGTTCTATTTATAGTGCAAAATCAGGTAGGGGACGTAGGTCATCATGGCGCCTGAAGACCTAGGCCCAGAATAGGTGTAATGATGTCTCTGGAGCACCTACAAGCCGTCATGCATTTAAGGCGTTGACCTCGGAATTTGGGTGTAGCCGCCAATGCATTAATGGGGACAAGATGCTCTGTAGGTTGCAGGTGGTGTCAGGGTGTCAGGTGTGTCAGGTGACACGTGGGTTGTCCTTGTCGGCTACTGTAGCGAGTGGGATTGGGCAAGGACATGGCCGAGCTGACCTCTGCCCATCGGGTGGTCAGTAGTGATGGGAACAACTCTCCATTGTCTGGCCGACCTGGGCCCTAGGGGGTCGTCAGGGGGGCCTAGCCGAGCTGAACTGGGACGCTTCGCCGATTCTCCAGGGGTGAATTCCATGACTAATCCGACCTGAGTCAGTGGACTCGTCACCAGCCGACCTTACACTCCTACACGTCGGAGAGGGGTCCACATTAGGTGCAGGGCTTGGGCGCGCTCGTGCCACGTCACCAGGGTGCCAACAACCTAAATTGGAACAATTACGTAGAGAAAGAAAATTAAAATGAGACCAATTTTGTTCACCCTCCTTTAAGAGGGCCTATTTGGAGGGGTAAAAATTTGAAATAATGAATTTTTTCTGCTTCATATTATTCGTCTCATTGAGAGCTTTAATGTGAATACAATATTGATATATAATTTTTACTATTTTAAAAGCTATTTATTTATCTTAAAATAAGTAACTTATCAATAAAAATAAGTAAATTTTAAAATAGTAAGAATTATATATCAACATTATACTCATATTAAACCTCTTGATGAATAGAATAATATCGAACGAGAAATTTTCAAAAATTTCAAATCTTTAACGCCGAAATTGAACCTCCCAAAGGAGGGTAATCTTCACCCTCATTTTTAGGAGGTGAACAAAATTGGTCTTAATTAAAATGCTTTAAAATTGGTTCCACGTGCAAAAATAGCTGCAAATAATTTCATAACAACAAAAAATATCAACACATGCACATGTGGCACTATTTAAATGGTACATTAATAATAACTAATTTTTTGTCCGATAACTGTTTTCCAATTGAAATGTCAATTAAAACCTAAAATTATATAATATACTAGTATTATCCCCGTGCGTTGCACGAGATAATTAAAATGATATATTTACATAAAATAATATTATAAAATAAGACAATAATTTGGTGCGAAATATTATTTTATAAGAAAAAATATTATATCAATTATCGTAATTGGTGATTTTGGGAAAATTTTGATAACATATTTTTTGAACAAAGAAAAAAAACTAAATACTATATTTTATGAGCCATACATAACTATTCAAATACGATTAGCAATGATCTTATAATTGGTCTACAGATACGTATATAAATTTTGTGAATATTGAATTGATTTTATATCATATTTAGCTCAAATTGAATTATGAATATTGAACGGATTTTGTACACTAAGTAAATAAAAAAAGATTTTTCTCATTTACATTTTTAAATAAATGAAAATGAATTTTTTAAATAGCAAATCGCTGCCAACCTAGCACTATATCAAGTTGACACTATAATTCAAAAACTAAAAAATATATTAAAAAATTAAAATATAATATTCAAAAATTAAAATGTATATTAAAAAAGTTAATTATCATTTTTAAAAATATTTAAATTGATATTGCAGTTTGTAACTTTAATATCATATCACATTTTCATTAATGCTTGCATTTTTTTTGTTTAGTTTCAATTATATACATAATAATTGAAAAATTAAAATTTATATAAAAAATTAAAATAAGGAAAAAATACTAAATAAAGAAAATAAATTAAATTAAATAAGAAAAATAAAATAATAAAGTGTGTATTTAATATTTATTTCCAAAATAAGATTTTCCTTTTTTACTTTTAAGTAATTAAATGAGTGCCAACTTGGCATTGCCAATATGGCGCAGTGCCTAGTTGGCACTCCTCTTATTATTAAGATAAGATAGATTTGGTGAAGTAGTTAACACGGAGAGATCTACCTCTGTGTTGTTAAACTAAAATACTTCCCAAATAACTAAATTTTAGTTATGATTTAGAAATTAATCAATGGTTTTTCCTTATCATTTGGTTAAATTCAAGAATCTATTTAATGTGAAAATTTTCTAATTGTTGGCAATCTTCAAATTCACGTTTGTCTGCTTTTTCTTTCTTCTCTTTTTAAATTTTTGCCTTACGAAATTATGGTGCCGAGCCCCGGCCACGCCGCGGCTTTCGGAACCTTGAAGCATCCCACACAACGCTATTGGTGATAGTTTACTATTGATCTCCTATCTACATTGCGGCGATGGTTTTATTAATTTTGGACAATCCGACAGCAAGGAAATATTAAGCGTAAGAGCGAAACATTTTCCGGCTAAATTCAAAAGGATAAATGCATTTAAGACCAAATTTAGAACATATTGACGCTTCCCGATCATGGATCAGAGTTATGTGTAAAATGTGGATGATTTTACCACTACCGATGGTTAAAGGTAAAACCAATTGGATTTTGCAGTGACCGCATGTAACGAACAAATTTCTCTTGTATTAAAATAATACAATTAAAAGTTGTTACAAATTGAATTTGAATGATTTGATGTGGAGGTTAGGGGCCACATGGCTTGATCCTACGCTCCAAATGATTTGATTGCTGACGGTGTGGATTTGTTGAAGAACTTCGCTTTGACTCTTCGAATGTAGATTTTGATTTGGCTTTGTGGGAAGACTTCGTCTCCTGAATTTGATTTGGCTTCTCACTTTGATTTGAATGTGGATTTGGCTTTAATCTGGAAGAGCTTGGTTTTGCTGTGGATTTGAAGAATTGAAGAGGTTTTAACCCTCTTCTCCTTCGTTTCTTCCTTGTCTTGACTTCGGCTTGGTTTTGGAGAACTGAAAAGTGTTTGTGCTCTTCTTCTCATTTCTTCTTCTTGTGTCTGGCTCTGGAACTTCTGCAGCTCTTCTCTTCTTGACTTCTCCTCCCCTCTGCAATAGGGTTAGTGGCCTATTTATAGGCATATTTGGATAGCTTTGCAACTAATTAATACCTATCCCTTCATTTGAATAAGCATTATCACTATCAAATAACTATCCTACTTAATTTAAATGATTTATTAAACATATTTTAATATAAATCAAATAAATACGTTAAGAAAAGTAGGATGAGTCTCATGGGCTCTTAAATTGAAATATGGGCTTTAAATAGACATTTGGGTTTTAATTGACTTAATGGATCGATCAATTAAAATCAACCCAGTCCAGTAGACTTAATGGGCTAATTAAAATCAAATTGACCCAAAGGAATTTTTTTTTTATCTTTTTATTTTTTTATGTCTACAAATTCCCCCTCAATATTTATCAATTTATTTAATAAATTGGTAAATATTGAACCTTGATTTTAAAACTTTTCTTTTTTTTTTCTTTTCTTTTTTTTTTTCAAGTTTGATTTAACCTTGAATTTTATCCAAGATAAAAGGTTTTTTTTCTTCTTTCTTTTTTAAATCTAGAATTTCACTCTAGAAAAAATGGGTTTTTTTTCCGAATCTCGAATTTCGCTCAAGATTAAAGCACATTTTTTGTTAAAATATCTTGAATTTTGTTCAAGATAAAAAAAAAGTTTTTTTTTTGGACAATAAATCTTGAATTTTGTTCAAGACCAAAAGATTTTTTTTTTCCTTTTTCTTGAATTTCACTCAAGACAAAGTTTTTTTTTTTTTTTAACCTCGTATTTGCTCAAGGTATAAAGAAAGCTTCTTTTTTTCTGTTTGCCGCCCTGATAGAACTTGACATGCATTGGGAGTCTTTATTCTTAGCCAATCGTTAAAAGGATCGGGATTGCACCAAATAGAGGAAATATGATAATCCCCGGAACTTATAAAAAATTAAGCGGCCTCCAATCAACTTCAAGAGTTTGATTATAATTAAAACCTCCAACATATGCCATATGTTAAACACGTGCGTTGTCCCATGGATAATGAAAATTTTTTGATGTGAAACTCCTACCAAAGTAAAAAGTTTGACGAAATTCATTAATTAAGCCTCCACTAGTTTGATTGGTCAATACTCCCAAAAGAAATCGCCATGGCTTCCAGTCGTGAAAGAGGTTAACATAAATTAGGAGTCGAGAATCCTACCCGCAAACAACCTCAATTTCTTGATAATCTACCTTATAGATAACATTAAGAGACTTAATGCAAGACACGACAATGCAACTCATCACCCGAGCAGAAGCGTGACCCTGTTAGCGTGAATATCTACTTTTTTCTTTTCACAACCAGCTGCAAGAATTACGTTGCATACACCGGCTTCATCTCACTAAGCTCTAAGAGCAGTAGCCCCAGCACGAGAATCAAATTCCAGATTTCCTCTTTTCCTTTTCGGCTAGTCAATCGACGGGTGATTTGCTCTCCATCAAACAATAGAGAATTTGTCCTCCATCAAGGCGACAAAATTAAAGAGAGCCTTCATTAATTAGTTCACATCTAGAGTCGACAGCACGTTTATTGCCTTTGACACGTCGGATTTCCCAAACGACGACTTCATTGATACCCTACATCGGCGTTCCTTCGGGTGATCTTGTTTGCAGTTCGTCCCACATCAATTGAGAGAGAAGTCGAGGCAAATCGACATTTCGTTTCCTCCTTCCTTCGAGCCGATAATAGTTCACTTCAACTTTATTTTGACTTCTGTTCTCTTTTTGTGTTTTGAGTTTTTCAAGCACTTGAGATTACCTTTGTGTTTTGTTCATCTTTCAGGTTTCAATCGTCTATCGGCATCAACAAATTTGGACAAGACTCGAGCCAAACCCGTCATCAACCTCGGATGTGTCCAGAATCTTGATCGTGGAGTTTTATATTTTCTTCCACAACCAAGATCGCATTTTCTCAATTCCATCTGCTCTTCGAACCCATAGCCAATCCTATAATCGCACCGCCCGTCTCCCGCTGAGACCTTGCTGAACTTTGGAGGCCAACGATCGCCGGCTATAGGTAGCTTTCTTTTCCTTCGCTTTTCTCGTGTTTTTTGTTGTATATATAAATACACAAGCACGTATATATATATATATATATATACTATATCTAGCATGAATATAATCGGATCACGAATTGATATTCAACATTCACATGGGTCAAAACGTGTCAAGCATCCCTTTTTTTTGGCATTGTTTTCTTTTTGGCTGTTTTTGGTTTCTTCTCTTTTTTTTTTTTTGTTTTTTTTTTGTTGCATGTATACATACACAAGCATATATGTATATATCTAACATGAACATGGAGGTAACGTTGAGGTTAGACCACCGTTTGACTAAATTTTGCATGCTTTTGTGTCTTTTGTTTGTTGTATATTACCACTGTCTTACCTATGAGGGTAGGTGTCTGGAACTCAGAACCGTTCCGGTACCATCGATGGTGCACCATCATCCAACGTGGCGGTCTACGTGGCACAGCCCGGTGCCACTTTTAATCATGATTCCAAATTTCGGGGGCCTCGCGTGCAAAATCCCAGTGTAAGGCTAATTGTATACCCGATGGCATATCCCGATGGTAGAACTCGGCCATACGAAACCTCGTTCACCTCAACAACCGCCGACCCACCGGCCACCGGCTGAACCGCAGACCACCGCCACCACCCGTGCCGACCCACGTCCAGGTGAGTTTAATTTCTCATTCGAATTTTCTTCTTTTACCTTGTCGAGCAAATCTAGGAATTTTGAAGCAAATTAGGGATTTTGAGCGAGATATGAACTAGAATTTGGGGATTTTTCGTATGTGCCCTATTGTTTGGGGATTTGGGACTTGATTCAGTTGTCATTCTCGTCTGAAAATCAAGCCACCATCGATGAAAAAACGAGTTTTGCCTTGAAAAGAATGTCGTGGATTTTGAGCAAGATTTGACGAGTAATATGGGGATTTTTCGTATGTGCCATATTGTTTGGGGATTTCCACCCAAGAAATCACATTTTCTTTTATTAGCAAAGTACAAGAAATTGGAGTACACATGGCTAAATTGGTATAAATTGGAGTAAATGTTGAGAAGGCATGCTTTAATGGACACGAGGTTGACAGTGGCTTCTCGAAACATTGCTTAATTCTTTACAGACAATCCTTAATTCTTTACGAGGAGTTATTGCTACACATTAATCTTTATCCCTTTTTTGGCCTTCTTTAACTGCTTTAGCTTTATCCCAAAACAAATTAGAACACAAAATTTGCCATTCACATGTTTTCTTCACCTTTTTTTTTATTCAGTTGTCATTAACATGTTTTTTTCCTTTTTTTTTCTCCGACCGAGATATAAACTGCATGAAAAATGGGAGCTATACTTGCGGAGCTACTGTCGTGTTTTCTTGAAGGGATTTTGTGGCTGCTGTAATGTTGTTAGAAGTTGTTTTTTTGAAGTGAAATTGGCTTTTTTCCCTCCAGCAGGCATCCACTTCAAACAAGGCTAGAGTTTCATCGCCCTGACTGTACTCTATATTCTTGGAGAGACAATGTCGGAGATCTTGTATTCGAATGATATATCCGATTCACACGCTTCGTCTCAAGGCGAAAAAGAAGAGCAATGTGAAGAGGAGGAGGAAGGGGATGAGGACAAGGTCGAAGAAGAAACCAATGTCAATGTCAATGCAGGTTAGTTTATCTTTTATTTGGATTGTTTGATGTGGAAATTTTAGCCTTCTTTTAGTTCAACCGATACATAAAATTGTTTAATATGGGGATGGGCAAAACCAAGGCTAACATGTATTAATTTTTCTAGTGATTAAAATTTAATTACATATGACGTAAATATTTAGTGTGGTTGGTGATAATTTGATCTACGGAACTATAGTTCATTGACGCCATTGAAATATTCTTTGTAATTAGAACCAAGTTACCATTTCATATATAGGTTCTTCAAGGGGCGACTACATGGGAAGCAAATGGGACCATTAGATATATTGCATTTTTTATTGCAATTTGAATATGTGATAGTAATGCTGTTTCCTGTGATGCTATTAATATGTAGTTGTAATCCCTCTTGCCCTTCTATTTTCACTTATTTAAATATTAGTACGTTATCCAATTTATGGTACACTTACTTAAAGCTTTCTATTTCCCTTATTCTTTTCAGTAGTGGAGGTGACAAATGGAGGGGCTGTATACTTTCCTAATGTTCCTTCGGATGATGTGCCATATGTTGGGAAGAAGTTCAATTCCTAGGAAGAGGCACTTGTATTCTACAATAATTATGCGAAGATAGCCGGGTTTAGCACACGTAGACACAGCAGCATATTGAGCCAAGATGGTATAGGATATCGTTCGAGAACATTTACCTGTTCAAGACAAGGTAAGACTAACCTACGCTATCAAATGAAGGACAAACATACAAAACCGAGATCCGGGGTACGAAAACGGGGACGTACTAGATGCCTTTGCATGGCTAGTCTAACTGTGAAGAAGGTGAAAAATGAGTTTGTGTGGACAGTTTCAAAGTTCATGGCCGAACATTCTCACCCATTGACTAGCCCGGGTAAAGTGCAGTTTTTGGCTTCTCACAGAAAGGTAACACCGGCTCAGAAGTGTCTTCTCGATCAGTTATCCCAGGCAAACATTCGCACATGCCAGCAACTTAGGATACTAGAGATTGAAGCAGGCGGTGCTTCTTCCGTTGGCTGTCAGGAGCGGGACATTAGGAATGTGGAGAGGGAAAAGCGCCAAAAGAAGTTGGGACACGACGCTGATACCCTCGTGAAATATTTTGAGTGTGAGAAAGAGACAGACGAGAACTACTACTATAGTATCAACACGGAGGAAGGGGTCTTTGACAAGTGCTTTTGGGCTGATTCTACATCACGTAGTGCGTACACATACTTTGGCGATGTAGTGGTATTTGACACAACATACAACACAAACACGTATGGTATGATTTTGGCACCTTTCGTCGGTGTAAATCATCACAGACAATCAATTATATTTGGGTGTGGATTGCTTAGCAATGAGAAGAAAGAGTCATTTATTTGGTTGTTCTCAAGGTTTTTAGAAGCCATGCCAGTTGGGATTGCTCCGAAAGTTATCATTACTGATCAGGATCAAGCAATTGGAGGGGCAATTGCTACGGTAACTTCTATTTGCAATTATATTTTCATGTTATGCTAAATTGTGTATGAAATTGTGAATCAAGCACAAACTATTTATTAGGCTGATCAAGAATTATTTATTTTAGGTGTTTCCACCGACAGTACACCGACTATGCTTATGGCACATTACGAACAAGTTCTCAGAAAAATTGGGTTCAGGGGTTTATGGTGATTACAACGGTGTCCTGTCATCTATTGTGATGAGATCTGAGACACCTGAAGAGTTTGAGAAAAAGTGGGGTGAGTTGATGAGAAATAGACCATTGGGGGGAAATGAATGGCTACGCAGCATATATGCCATACGAGATCGTTGGGTACCTGCCTATGTGAAACACATGTTTGCTGCAGGGATGACGAGTAGTCAACGGGTTGAGTCTCATCACTCGTTCTTAAAAACGTACGTGATTAGGAAGAACTCGCTTTCAGACTTCATGGTACGGTTTAAACATTCCGTGAGCCACCAGAGGCATTTGGAGGTCCAAGCAGATACATTGACAAATCAAGAAGTGCCTATTTTATTGACACATTATCACATGGAGGCTCAGATGCGGGCTGTGTATGCGAAGACAATCTTTTTACTCTTCCAGGAGGAACTAGTACAGAGCTCGTCCTATGATTACGAGAAAATCTCTTCTTCTGAAAATGCAAAAGTGTATCAGTTATCTAGGTTTGATGCAGTATCAGATCGGGCACGGCATGTCACTTGGAACACCGGCCCAGATATGATCATGACTTGTACGTGCAAGCTTTTTGAATTCAGTGGTTATCTGTGCCGCCATATCTTGTGTGTGATGTATAGGAAAGGGGTTAGGGCCATACCTGATCAGTACATCCTTAATCGGTGGGCAAAACAGGCGAAATCAATTCCCATATTCAAATCCACACCGGGATCTATAGGGAATGAGTCATCTATTTCTGCACGAGCCAGGATGATCTCAGATTTTGTGAGTTTGGCGAACGAAGTTTCTATGTTTCCAGATGTCAGAAATTTTGTCATGCAAGGATTTAGTGACCTTAGAAGACAGGCGACGGAGATGATGTCTAGGATGGCACCAGGACATGCAAATACTGAGAGGGGTAATATTTTTCAATTTTAAATCTTAAATTTGACATTGGTAATTCTCATATGCTAAATATGGCCATCGATAAAATTTTTTGGTAATGATAATCTACATGTTTCCTCTTCTAGATATCTCGACTTTGCTCCCCGCTCAAATGGACGACGGTGGTGGTAAAGATTGTTTGGGAATCCAAGATCCAGTCTCATTGCGTGGCAAGGGTTCCGGGAAGCGTATGAACATCGAAGGAGATTGGGATGAGTCAGAGTGGGAGAAAGTGCAGGCAGTGCTGCAAACCGGGCCATAACACAAAAACCTGTCCAGAGATTATTTCAAGGTATGCCATTCCGTGCTTCACTAATCTACTTCTGTTGTCTACATGTCATGAAAATTAAGTACCTCAAATATACCATATGCTTGTGCTTTTATTTTATTGATTGTCTGACGTATGCGTGGGGAACTATGTAATTATTGATAGTAGAAAATCACATAATGACACATGTAGAGTAGAAAATACGGTTAAAGCTGTACCTATACCCCAGATATGTATCTCGCACAATTATCCGTGAACATTCAGCTGTTGTAATAGTCAATACACGTGAGAGTCTATGTGAAAATATGAGGGCTATATATAATCTGATAGAAATGTGGTTTTATCAATTTCTCTCAAAGATTTGTCAAGTAGACAAAGTACAACAATGGTGCATAACTATCATCATGAGTTAAGTGAAGCCAGCTGCTGATGTTAGGCAAAAGTAAAATGCAGTGTGCGTGTGTGTATGAAATGATGAAGGCTACACGTGAACATGTTCTGCTGTAGAAAATAATGAAGACAACACATGAAGAAGAATACCTGCTTAGGAGTCCTCTGAGTTGCAATGGTACCACAAGAGTTGTTAAGTTTCTGTTTTTCATATTTAACAATGCAGTCGTCCAGGACGACTCCAAATCAATTCGGTTTAGTACATTGATAAGCACTTACGACAACATCAGATAGATTTGTATGAGCACAACCACTACATTGACTGTCTTGGAGTTTGAACGTTAGTTTTCTACTGATTAGTAATGTGCAAAATTATTTTGCAGAACCAGGTTGATCGACGAGGATTATACCCCAGATATGTCAAACGTGAACAACGGGATTGGAGATGCGGCAATTGCTGATAGTTTTGTTTCTCAAGCTTCTAATAACTACTCTGGTTACCCAGCAAGCCTACCGGAGGGCGGATTCCTATGGTAGTTCATCATTTTAGTATTTTGTTTTGTAATCGATGAAACTTCGTATGGTTGTTTGTTGGAATGGATAACTGAGTTGCTGATGGTAGTTATTTTGTGTTGTAAACAATGAACCTTTGCGATAAGTAATTGAATTTAGTTAGTCCTGTGTTACTTGTTCCTTGGGGATCGGAATATCAAGTGTTTATAGTTGCAGCAACAATGGTTTTGCAACCTCTAGGTAAAATTTGAAGTTATCACTATTATATAGGTAAAATTTGAAGTTATCACTATTATAGTTGCTTGGACTATATTTGCATGCTAAATTGGGAAATGTGACAACCTACACTTACGGCGTGATGTTTGGCTTGTACATGTATATTGTGGCGCGTTTGACCTATCTCATGTCAAACTTTTTATTCTTGCAAGTAGCTCTTTGATACGCCAAAAGCTAACATGAACGCATGAATCCCTATGAAAACAAGTTCATAAATAACAACTCATGTTGAGGCTTCGCAATTCGAAATGATAAAACAAGTTGCAATGTAGATTAGACATCTGAAATTAAACCTTCATACATACGTCCAATACGACCCAACATTGGCGATACTACAACAAAATACATTATCAAATATAAAAAAAAAAAAAAAAAAAAAAAAAAAAACTACAATATGGAACAACATGGTGGTAATTTATCCAGCTTGTCCAACTTGTCCAGTTTATCCAACTTGTCCATCTTCTCGGTGATGCGTGCTAGTAAAGGATGATCTTCAATGCAAGCAGTACCCATCACAATGTTCGAATTATAAGACATTGAAGCAGACTTATGCTCTGCACCTTGAGCATTACACAATATTTCGTCAACCCAAAAGAACCCTTTACAAGCCATCCCATCCTACACAAGCACATTGTAAAATTGCTTGACATCATTACAAGTATGATAGATAAAGTCCAATAGATTTATGCAATTGGTTTAATAATGAGAGACTTCACTAGATTGGGACTAAAATTGAAAATTATACATTCCTTTACTTAGACTTCGCATAACAGTCATAAAGTCACTTGATTAAATTAGGAAGCTTACCTTCACGTTAACACATCTCCAAAAATCACGATGAGGATTGAGCTCAGTATGTGACGTCTTCAACACCATCGATGCACCACAATGACATTTTACAGATGGGCGCGTTGTGTTTGAACTAGAAGAGGCCATGAGTTGAGAACCTACATGAAAACATGTTATTCCTTTACATGAAAGACAATGGAAGTCAAGAAGATTAGAGCTACAACTGGCCAAAATATTAGAAATAATAAAACACCAGGAATTATTCCCACTAACATTGACAATGACCATTTGAATCCTATTTACCACTATATTCATCTATGCTAGATAGACTATATATGGAAAAATGCAGAGCAACTATGTCATCAGCAAATTCCAAATAACTACCAGCACATCTGGGGGAAAGGAATGATTTCCGAAACAATGGACACATAACATCAGTCTTGATGGGGTTACAAGAAGAAAAATCCTAATCTTGAATGACCAAAGAGTGAGACAAGAATTTGCCTTAAGAACAACACAATGTAAAGAAATATTACCAAATCACACAGTTACAGAAGGGGCCTTAATGTATAGATTTTGAGCAAAATAAATTATAAAAACAAGAGCCCACCTTCTCTCTCACACAAACAAATGTGTCTATGAGAGAGATTATGCTTTCTTTTTGACCCAAACCACATGTCGGTCCAGCATGTAGGAGAAAAAGGGCATGTCGTTTTGGTTGAACACAAAGTATAAAATGACAGGATTCACTGTCGTTTTGGTCACCAAAGTGTGAAATTGAATCTGGTAAATCACTAATAATGTCGTTGGTAGCATTTTGTGTTCTAATTTGTTTTGGGACAAAGCTAAAGCAGTTAAAAAAGGCCAAAAAAGGGATAAAGATTAATGTGTAGCAATAACTCCTCGTAAAGAATTAAGGATTGTCTGTAAAGAATTAAGCAATGTTTCGAGAAGCCACTGTCAACCTCGTGTCCATTAAAGCATGCCTTCTCAACATTTACTCCAATTTATACCAATTCAGCCATGTGTACTCCAATTTCTTGTACTTTGCTAATAAAAGAAAATGTGATTTCTTGGGTGGAAATCCCAAAACAATATGGCACATACGAAAAATCGCCATATTACTCGTCAAATCTCGCTCAAAATCCACGACATTCTTTTCAAGGCAAAACTCGTTTTTTCATTGATGGTGGCTTGATTTTCAGACGAGAATGACAACTGAATCAAGTCCCAAATCCCCAAACAATAGGGCACATACGAAAAATCCCCAAATTCTAGTTCATATCTCGCTCAAAATCCCTAATTTGCTTCAAAATTCCTAGATTTGCTCGACAAGGTAAAAGAAGAAAATTCGAATGAGAAATTAAACTCACCTGGACGTGGGTCGGCGCGGGTGGTGGCGGTGGTCGGCGGTTCAGTCGGTGGCCGGTGGGTCGGCGGTTGTTGAGGTGAACGAGGTTTCGTATGGCCGAGTTCTACCATCGGAATATGCCATCGGGTATAAAATTAGCCTTACACTGGGATTTTGCACGCGAGGCCCCCGAATTTTGGAATCATGATTAAAAGTGGCACCGGCCTGTGCCACGTAGACCGCCACGTTGGACGATGGTGCCATAATATGGCACCATCGATGGTACCAGAACGGGCTTGGTCTGGAACTCCCCTTTTTTTGGAAGATTCAGGAAGTTGGCTGGTGGTAATAATAAAATGCTTTATTTTTAAAAAAAATAATAATAATAATAGTAAATAAATAAATAAATTAGGCAAATTGATTTGGACAAAAATTTAACTTGTTCTTTATTCCCTCGTATTTGCTGATAGCCTCACAAATTTTATTTTGCCTTCGTTACAAAACTTTCAATTTTTTTTTCAAAAAAAAAAAAAAAGAAAGAAAAGATGATTATTGCCGTACCCCTTTTTCTTAAATCATTGTTTCTGCTTTTTTTCTTTTTTTTTTTTGTTGTTGTTTTTTTTTTTTTTTGACTTTTCCCTTATTTATTTATTATTTATTTTATTTTTGGGTTTCTATTCCAATACATGTATACATATTTGTATATATATAGCATAAAATAGGAAAGTTTGGGGCCACCATATTTTATTTATTTATTTTTTAAAATTTATTATTATAATTTTTCACTTTCAAACCTTTAACATGGCACTGTGTCATACTCTTTTATTTATTTATTTTTTTTTTACGAATTTTCTTTCCTTTTTTTTATATTTTTTATATTTTTTATTTTTTTATATAACAATGATATCTAAAAAGATTGTTTCTTTCTCTTTTTTTTTTGAAGGAATTTCAAGAGACACAGGGGATTGAAGTTTGAAGATTTGGTGTGCCCATCCTCACAAGTGTTCTTATACACTTGTGTGATAATTGAAGATTGGAGCAACTTAGGAGCTTGAAGATTCGGCGTACCCATCCTCACAAGTGTTTTTGCACACTTGTATGATAATTGAAGATTGGAGCATGTTAGGAGTTTGAAGATTTGGCGTGCCCATCCTCACAAGTGTTTTTGTACACTTGTGTGATAATTGAAGATTGGAGCAGGTTAGGAGCTTGAAGATTTGGCGTGCCCATCCTCACAAGTGTTTCTTATGCACTTGTGTGATAATTGAAGATTGGAGCAGGTTAGGAGCTTGAAGATTTGGCGTGCCCATCCTCATAAGTGTTTCTTATGCACTTATGTGATAATTGAATATCGGAGCAGCTTAGGAGCTTGAAGATCTGGCGTGCCCATCCTCACAAGTGTTTTTTATACACTTGTGTGATAATTGAAGACCGAAGGAGCTTAGGAGGCTTAGAGATTTGGCGTGTTCATCCTCTCCATTTATTGCAGGACTTCTTGAGCTATCCAAAACATCAACAGATTTGAAGATTTCAAAGTTTGGAGTATCTCCTTGTAGAAATGGTGAAGTCAAAGTCCGCTAAAGTTTTGAATGTCGATGGCCACATCATCACTGAAGACGTGGAACAAGGTACACGGTACCTCCAGTTTGAAGAAACAGATGTGAAGTACCATAACTCTTCTAATGCGAGAGGCGAGCTAAAATTTCGCATCCACGAGGCAATGATGAGTCCTTCTCCCCGCGTTAACCCGAATCGCTTGTCTTCTCTGGACATGCCCATGTGGGCGTGTTGTCGCAGTACGCCAAAATTTATTTTATTTCCTTACTCGGTTTCAAAACTACAAATTAATGTAGAAGTGGTAAGTAAGGGTCGAACCCAAGAGGAACGGTGTTTGATCTAGTTGTTTTTATCAATTAATATAGAAAAGGGGGGTTTTGTGAAGTTGAATGCAATTCGAAAATAAAATTACAAAATAAAAGAGATGAAAATGAAACAATTGAAGATATATCTAGTTCTCTGGTTCGGTTGTGTCAACATCTTGTGTTTATCTTTCCCATGCAACGTGTACTATCCCTTCTTCAATTTATCAACTCTCAATTAACCAAGAAGCTCTGATTAACGAATTCTTCCTTAAGTGTATTAAATTAAAGTGAGTTCTTTAACTTAACATCTAGCTATTGGATAATCCTAAACAAGTTCTTAGGATTTAATGCAATGCTAGTGTGAAATGAACAAGAAGAATGAGTTGAATTAGATGATCAATTTCACAAACTTGAATTAATACATCTAAGTTGATTTATTAACAAATATGCACGACATTTGTTTGCTACTGTGGATTGGAATCTAGTGATAATTACGGATCAAAAGTTCCAATCCTAGCACTTAACTTGAACTTAAAGATTAATTGATTCAATTGGCCAAAGTGAATGCAATAATCACATAAATTCAAAACGGGTTTAAAAGCATAACAAATCAACAAATTGAAGTAGAAGAATAGATAAAACGTTAGCAAAGAGTTAGAAAAGATAACAACATGATAATTGAACACAACGTCCCCTCGAACTAGATAGAGAAGTCTAACTACTCATATTAGCGGGTATCACCACTGCTATATGATAGATTATACTTCACTATCTCAAGTAATATATGCAAACTATAGAAATCACGTAAATAATGCTAAGAATTAAATAGAGAAGTCTAACTACTCATATATGCGGGTTAAATACTTATAACGCAGTAACGCCGTGTATCACCTGCAATATATGAGAAATTATCTTTCTCAAACATGAAAAATAAAAGAAGAAGAGAAATTAGTGAAGAAATGCTCCGCTAATCATATTCACTACAAGTATCGTCGATTGATTTTTCGAACCTATATTTAGGTTCTTACTTCTGCCGGAATATGAAAAACTAAGAGCTTTCAAGGTACAACTAAGAACAAATGATGAAGAGAATTTTATTGAGGAGAAAATTGGAGAGAATCACAAGCTAATTCTCTCTACAAGTTGTGTGATTCAAGCTTGGAAATGCCTCTATTTATAGGCAAAATATTACACCAAAAAATATTAAAAAATCATAAAAGTCTTCCTTCATGAGTCTATTGTGGTGTGCTCAGGTTGTTTTATCTCTAAGAAGTCAAATAAATACCAAAAAACACGCGTTTTATGGTAGGTGGAGTCCATTGGTCAAAATCTGCAGCGGTGGTGTCGGGCGTACTCGAATGCCGCGCCGACTCGAAGTCACGCAGCGATTCCGCTTAGTCACGCGGCAGCGAATCCGGAGGCCAGGGCGGTTGCGGCGTGACTCGATCACTTGCGGCGGTGACTCGAGTCACTTGGCGGCGCCGATCGAAAGATGATCGGGCGTGACTCGAGTCACTATGGCTCGACTGATCACGTCGTGACTCAGTCACCCGAGTCACCCGAAATTGCACACCAAGTCCCTCAACTTTTGAATGTTGTTCATTTTGGTCCTTGACAAATTGCATTGTGGTCCTCCAACTTTGTGAAACGTTTCACTTTGGTCCCCGACTTTTGAAAAAGTTGCACTTTGATCCCCACCGCTTTGGCTTTGATGCTTTAGTCCTTTTTCTTCAAATGGCCATAACTTTACGCTAGGAAACTCCGATTTGAGATCCGGAAAAAGTTTGGGAATCCTCTTTTGGCGTTCTTCGACTTTGGCACAAGAAAAATTGTAAAACAACTTTTCATAAAATTGCATCGGAGGTCCTCCATCTTTGATTAAGCTTGCCTTTTGGTCCCAGTTTAGTTTTCATTCGATTTTCATCCTTTTGACTCCTTTCGATTCTTTGTGACCCTAAACACCACAATAAAGGAAAAACACATAAAACGGAACATATAACACTAATAAAACACACAAATACATAAAATAGAAGAGTTATTTAAGTGCGTTTCTAGCACTTATCACCATGCTTTCGAAGGATCGGGGCCCCGCTACTTCTTCCAGGGCCCGCTGTTCAAATATCCAGCATCCGTTTCTGTGCCTTCCACCTCACCATGCCCTCGACAAGGATGTTATTCCAACAGCTGTGCTCGCAGAGCGGATATATGACAAAGAAATCAGGTGGGGAAGTGCTCTTACCAGCCGCGGGGAGATATCTTATCTGCGAGGTTTTTGGGAATGGCCTCTTTGGATCCAGAAACTGCTTAAAATGAGACATATGTTGGATTTGGCTTCAGCTGTTGGCGCGGCAGCGATAGACTATAGTCGCTCAGCTTCTGCCTACAGGGCTCTTTGTGAGGTGTGGTGCCCCAACACTAACACTTTCGTTACTGTCGATGGCGAAATTGGCATCTCCCTCTGGGACCTCCGGATTATCACCGGACTGGCAATTCGTGGTGAATACTATGAAGAAGCTGTCCCCAGCCTTTCTGACTTGAAGAATCTACCAAGGTCTTGCCAGCAACTTTTTATTATTTTCTCCCACATTGTTGATAAGAAAGAATCTGATCGCGTCAGCTACCAAGAATGGATTAGCTTTTGGTTTCGAGAAACTGGTTGTGCTAGAAACCCGCAATTACATGATTCCTACAAGGCTGCAATGGCATTGAATCCACACAAAAGAGGAACTCATCACCGACTACAGGAGATCAGAAGACCCGTTCTTGTAGATGAGCCCAAGGATCCGGAACTTCGAGACCGTAGCCATTGGGACGATATGCCATTTCCATTGAACGCCAAAGATGAAGAGCAATTAGAGATAGCAGCTTATCTTTCACTCTGGTTGTGTCGTTTTGTGTTCCCTTCAAAAGATGAATTTCTTCGTGTGGAAACTTTCGAAGCAGCTTCTTTGATGGCAAGCGGAGTCACTTACAGCTTGGTCCCTCCTATCTTGACCTGCATTTATAAGGGACTTACGCGAACCACGTACTGTCCCTCAGGTTATGACATCGGCTCAATTGTCGATCCATTTCCAGGACACTTCTTTTATGCTTGGGCCGTAGTTTACTTCATTAGAGGCCTTTACCATCGAGTTGAGAGAAATTTTCATTCCCCGACCATCAAAGGCATCGCCGATACCCTTAATGCCTTGCAATCTTGGGAGATCAGCGCCATTGACTGTCGAGACTTGATTCGTGGATGAATGGACTCCCGTGATTTTTGTTGGAATCCGACTACTTTGCCTCATCCGGGAGATTTCAAGGATGATGGAGCAGTACCTGGAGAAGCAGCGGCTTTTATGATGAGCATCCAGGCCGGATTCATCTCTTACCGTCGAGGAAGCTCCGTTTGCGTTATTGAAGCATACAATCCGCATAGATTTGCAAGGAAGATGGGCTTCGAGCAGCAACTTCCAGGCTCACCGGAAAGGATAAAGCTTCAAGACACTGTGGTCCATGCGTACCAAGTTTGGTTATCCTTAACCATGGAATGCAGTGACTCCACATTTCACATTCCAAGAAGTTCGAGTGGCGCCCGACATGAAGCTAATAGCAAGTACTTTAAATGGTGGAGTGATGAAGTGTTACCAGGTTTATCAAAGATCCCGGTGCAAGTTTTACGTGCCGCAGAGGGCCCTATTTTCACTCCTGACCAAGGTGCTGCGAGACAGACAAGTAGGGATAAGGCCACCATCCCGAACTCTTATTGTGTCGCGTCTAAAGAAAAGTCTAAGAAGAGAGAGTTGCGTCCCGAAGAGGAGAAACGCCCAAAGAAGATTAAACTTATAAGGTCGAAATCTAATGCCACCAAAGAACAAGCTGCGGAGGCATCCAAAGTACCTTCAAGTGGGGCTGGAAGCTAACCTCCTCAACCAACTGCAATAGGCCTGTCTTTTGAAGATGAAAGTGACAATGTAGTTTTCTTTTTTTTTTCGTTTTTAATTAATGGGAATCTCGACCTCCTCTTACATGCTTCATCCCCCCTTTTAGGTCCTGATTTCTCAATTATCTCGTTGAAAGCGTCAAACTCATCCAGAAGAAGCCAATGTTATGCAAAGTGAGAAGGATGCCGAGGTGGCCGACTCCATAGGGAGGTATCTCGACAAAATGATTGTGGATGATGAAGACTCTGTTATATCTCCTTCGGCAATAAGAGCAGGCATGTTACTTTATCATTATTCTTTCTTTCCCTCTTTCTTTTCTTTTATATTTCATCACATTTTCGCTCGTTTTCTTCTTGTAGGGTTCCCGCCAATCGAACAAGATTATATTACCAATTCCCAGGATCAACTCGGAATCAGGATGCTAGGATTAGCGCACTCGATGGGATTGAAGGCGATGCTAACTCCCAAGTACCTATGCGTAAGTCTCTTGGTACCACGGGTAGGGAGTGTTTACCATCAACTGCAACTCGTGACGAAGAAGTTAATTCAGAGCCCCCAGCAACCAAGGATTCGAAAACTGGCTACCAGACCGTATTTGTGATGCCCTCAAAAACCTACTCCCTTGGTGCCTACCACAGTTGCAGCTCCAGCTTATTCGTCCATGGGAAGACCACTAGCCCCGCTGACCGAAGACTCTCAATTTATAAAGGATGTGCTTCGAGATGCTATGAATACTTCTCTTAATAAGATTTTTGATGAGGCATTAAAGAGAGGATTTGCCCACCTTCGAGAATGGTGGGAGGAGGGCAGTTCGATCATAGAGAACTTGATCGTCGGCTCTTTTCACGCGGACCCAACACCTTTGATGCGCCGGATGGAAGCATTCTTAAAAGAGGTTGACGATTATATTTCGGAAAGGACATACTGCATGGAATGCCCAACAGAGGAGGAGAAAACTGCACAGTTGAAAGCTTTGAAAGTTGACGTCGAAGCCAAAGAGCGCGAATGCATAGTCCTGGAAGAACAGGAGAACCAATTGAGTATTTAGCTAGAAAATCTGCGCAATCAACTAGAAGAGCAATGTGGGAGTTTGGAGACACTTAGGAGAACAAAAGAAGTCCTAGAGTAGACTCCAGCAAGAGATGCCTCCCGCGTACAATCGGTCGACCAGAAGAGAAGGAGCCTTGAAGAACCTTTTTCACGGATTTTTGAGAATAGCTCTGCTTAGAATCAATTTTTTCCTTAGGCTTTTTTTTCCTTCCTTCTTTGCTTTTGGGTTGTCATCACACGATATTTTTTTTTTGTAATGACTCGGTGGTAAAAAATATTCTTGATCATTTTAATTCATTGTCCTTCTTTTACTTGCACATTAGAACAATAAAAACCGTTTATTGATTTTCGACTGAACTTGGATTTACAAATTTTTTTTTCAACCCAAGCTGCCTACGTACCCTTGGAAGGGATCAAGTCTGACGTAGTTCCTTACAAATGATTTCTTTCTTTTATTTTTTTTTTTTTGGATTTGTTTTGAGTTTGTTTTGCTGTTCACAGTTTATCCTCTTGCGGGCCAGGAGTGGCACAAATAATTTTCCAGAAGGCAGAACGAAGAATCAACAGACTCTACGCATAGAAGCGCTTGAGAAACTTGCCGTTGATTGGTCCAATCCGCAATCCATCTTTGTCCACTATCATGTACACGCTATTGCTGAAGACTTGAGTGACAACGTACGGGCCATCCCACTTTGGTTGGAACCTACCCCCTGTTTTCCTTGTGATCACGATCGATCTTCGTACTGAAAGCACTAGGTCACCAACTTGAAAAGACCTCAACCGTACTTTTTTGTTGAATGATTTGGCCATTCGCACTTGGTAGCATTCTAGTTGAGTTTGAGCTTCCAACCTCTTTTCGTCCAAAGCTTCTAGTTCTTGAAGTCGAAGACGGGCATTTTCTTCTGTGGTTAGCCCTTCTTGGATAGCAATTCGCAGCGATGGAATCTGGCACTCCAAGGGAAGTACGGCTTCAACTCCATACACCAAAGCATACGGCGTGGCTTGAGTTGGAGTCCGAAAAGTTGTGCGATATGCCCACAATGCCTCGCCAATCCTTTCAAGCCAATCCCTCTTGGATTTTGATACAACTTTCTTCAATAAATTGCATAGGGTCTTGTTGAAAGCTTCTGCCAATCCATTTGCTGGTGCATGATACATAGAGGAGTTATGCTGTCTGAAGCCGAACTTTGCACACAAGTTGCTTATGTGACTGTTGCAGAATGGCTTCCCATTGTCGGTGATGATATACCGGGGGACTCCATAGCGGTAAATGATTTGCCCCCTGATAAAGTCTGCCACATTTTCTTTCTTGACTTCTCTTAGTGGTATAGCTTCAGCCCACTTCGAGAAATAATCAGTCCCATCAAGGATGTAGGAGTCCCCGGCTGAAGATTTTCGAGTTATAGGTCCAACTACGTCGAGTCCCCACGCGCCAAACGGCCAAGACGCTGCTGTTGGATGCAACGGTTCTGGCGGTTGGTGGATGAAATTTGCATGGACTTGGCACGCCTCACACTTCTTTTCAAAGTCCATGGAGTCTTGTACCATGGTCGGCCAGTAATACCCCATCCTTTTCACACGGAAGTGAAGTTTTGGCCCTGACTGATGAGCGCCGCATATTCCGGAGTGAGCTTCTTCCAATACACGTGCAGCTTCTTCATTGCTTAGGCATCGAAGAAAGATTCCATCGAACGATCGTCTGTAGAGAATGTCTTTTTATAAAATGAAGCGGGGGGCACGCCTGCGGACTTTAGTCTTTCGTCGAGGGTCGTCCGGCAATTTCTGGTGTTGGAGGTAATCGATAAGTGGCTGTCTCCAATCATCTTTTTGCTCACCATTAGTTTCTACGCTGTTGTTCTCTTACAGATCCTCGGGAGATATCAAAGGAATTACCCATCTCTGAACCATAGACACCGGATGCAGTAGATCCTCATCTAATTGAGCGAGAACAGCGGCTAGGTTGGCTAAGGCATCAGCTTCTCGATTCTCACTCCTTGGGACGAATTTGATTTTTATTGATTCAAATCATTCGATGAGTGCTTGTGCATACCCGTGATATGGCTTAAAGTCCTTGTTCCGTACTTCGTATTCGGACACAAGTTGATTTATTATCAACAGAGAGTCTCCGTAGACTTCCAAATGTTGAATCTCCATATCCAGCGCTGTCTCCAAACCAATGAGCAAGGCTTGATACTCGGCTACGTTGTTCGAGCATTTCTCAGTTAAAGAGAAAGCGTGAGGCATCACTTGATTATCAGGAGTGACGAACACGACCCCTGTCCCTGCGCCATACTTTCTAGCTGCTGCGTCGAAGAACAACCTCCATGCGGCCACAACTTTGATGAAGATTACTTCTTCATCTGGAAGATCTTCGGGGGGAGTTCCCAATCCGCTGGGATGGGATGATCAGCAAGGAAATCTGCTAAGGCTTGTCCTTTTACCGCTTTTTGTGGAACGAAACTTATGTCAAACTCCGACAGTACAAGAGTCCATTTCCCCGATCCTTCCCGAGAGAATTGGCCTCGACATGATATACTTCAATGGGCCGATCCTTGACACAAGGTTGACTGTGTATGCCAACATGTAATGCCTCAACTTCTTTACTGCGAAGATCAGGGCCAAGCAGATCTTTTCAACTAGGGAGTATCTTAGTTCGGCTCCCACCAGTGTTCGACTGAGGTAGCAGAGCGCACTCTCTTTCCCATCGTCGTTGAGTTGTACTAGCAATGCCCCCAGTGAGTATTCTTGTGCAGCAACATAGAGAGTCAATGGCTTTCCAGGAATTGGAGCTGTAAGTACTAGCGGATGTAATAGATACTGTTTAATGCTTTGAAAAGCTTTACTGCACGAACTGTCCCATTCGAAGGGTGTGTTCTTCTTTACCAATTTATGGAATGGATGGCAGCGCCCCGCCAAATTGGAAATGACCCTTTGAATATAGGCGAGCTTTCCTTGGAGGCTTTTCAATTCGTGCAAATTACTCGGTTCTGGCATGTTGACTATAGCGTCTATCTTTGATTGATCTATCTCAATGCCACGGTGTCGAACAATGAAGCCAAGGAACTTCCCGAAAGTGACTTTGAAAGCACACTTTAGCGGGTTCATCTTCAGCTGATAACGTCGAAGTTTGTTGAAGACGTCCCTAAGGTCTTGCAAATGGTCGTCCCACTTCTTTGTCTTGACAACGAGATCATTCACATAGCACTCGATCTGTTTATGCATCATATCATCGAAGATTTTCTGCATCGCTCGCTGGTAAGTTGCTCCTGCATTCTTCAATCCGAACGGCATCACCTTATAACAGTATATGCCTTTTGGAGTTCGGAATGCTGTAAGTTCTTCATCTTTCGGATTCATCCGAATTTGGTTGTAGCCAGAGAAGCCATCCATGAAGGAAAGGACTGCATATCCAGTTGTTGCGTCCACCATCAACTCTGTTATTGGGAGAGGAAAGTCTTCCTTTGGGCAAGCTTTGTTCAAGTCTCTAAAGTCAACACAAATGCGTAGCTGACCATTCTTCTTGCGGACCGGAACGACATTGGCGATCCACATCGGGTACTTGAATTTGCGTATAAATCCTACTTCAATCAATTTGTCAACCTCTATTTCAATTTGAGGGATAAGCTCCGGACGAAACTTTCTTTGAGGCTGCTTGATCGGGCGTACTCCATGCTTAACTACGAAATGGTGCACCGCCACTTTAGGGTCGAGGCCTGGCATTTCTTTGTAGGACCATGCAAACACATCCTTATATTCTTGAAGCAAGTAGAAGTATTTGGAGTCTTCTTCTTCGTTCAGGAGAGCACTCACAAAGACTGGCTTTGGATCTTCCTCCGTTCCTAAGTTTAGCTGCTTCAAATCATCTACAGTAGCCTGTCCTCCTTCTTCGAATGTTGGCGGAGCTGGTTGAGGCTCTTCGTCTGTGGGAGAATTCTCAGATTCAGACTCTGACCAAGAAGCTTCCTCGAACGTGATGTGATTGACGGCTACTACTTCGTTATCAGTCTCATCGTTTTGAAGTCGTGGATGCCTCTTATTCCTCTATCTCCTCCTGGATTTCTGAGACTTGGAGCGTGGATTGGAGGTTTTGACTCCAAGCTGGGAGAAGGCTGATTGTCTGTGAGTTAACTCAGCTGAGTCTCGTGCTCGTTCATCGGTGCGAGCAGTGGTCGTAGCTTCACCACCCAACCTTTGAAACACGGATACCTTTTCTTTGGACTCGACTATTGCAGATGGCTGTCCCTGCAGTCTCTGAAACACTGAGACCCTCATATCCTCGTTCTGGATTCTATCGAATACTGATGGTCGCCTTTGCTCCTCATATTCTTCTTCAGGGACTTTGCAGATCTGGATCATGATGGGATTTGACGAAGCCTTCTTGATTTTGATGGGTTTCGGGGGATTCGGATTGTACCCCAACCCATACCTTCCTTCTGCGGCTGTACGTCAATTGGAAAGAATTGCGTCAAGATCGCCTAGCTTCCGGGGTTCTCCTACTCCAAATCCAGCATTCTCCAACAGCTTCTTGGCTTGGGGGTTATAACACCCCTTGAAGATCTTCTTTGGCTTACTACTGGCTTCAGTGATTTGCTCCGTCGAACTTGATTCATGTGATTTCGAACTGCTTGGTGTGGCTGAGGCGGCTCTGGAAACTTCGGAACTCTTCATAAGCTCATGGGACAGCAACAACCTTGGGATACTGGGGATTGGGAAAGTTAGTTCTTTCTGTAAGACTGTTACAGGATGTTTTCCTTTAGATGACTCTCCTTGGTGAATGTTCGATTTGCCAATTGGTAGCTTATGAGGCGGGATTACAACCTTGACTGTGTCCTTGCCGTCAGGATCAGCCTTGGGCATTGTAGTTTGGTGATTGTCCTCCATGTAAGATTCCTCACTGAGGAATGGCTTTGCTTCGGCGGCAACACACTTAACCTCGCCATCTTGACTGTACTTGAAGCATTGATGCCAAGTTGAAAGGACGACTCCAGTCTCGTGCAACCAAACACATCCAAGGAGCAGTTTGTATGACGTTTTGGCATCAATGACATGGAAGAGAGCTGATGAAACTAACTCCCCGATTTTCAACTTTAGCCGGATTGTACCCATAGCTCGTTGACCCTTTTGGTTGAAACCCCAGATCATGATGTTGTTCCTCGCAAGGTCCCTAGCACTTATCCCAATCTTCTTCATGGTGTGGATGGGCATTATGTTGATGGCCGAGCCGCAATCGATCATGATGCGCCGAATTCTACATTCTCGAATGTGGCCACTGACGTACAATGGACGATTGTGTAGTCGAGAACCCAATTTGTAGATCCTCATCACTGAATGTGATAGCAGCCATGCAATCTCTTCGAGTAGCCAGCTTGGTGGGCCTGAAGATTTTCTCTTCGTACTCTTCAGGATCGATCAGAGCTGCAATCAGAACCATACGATCATCAAATGGAAGCTGGAGTATCCCCACAAGACTTATGTCAGGAGAAATTTTGTTGAGACGAGCAACAGTTTTCTCCAACTTGTCGCTTTGCTTTGAACTTTCCTCGACTTTTTCATTCTCCTTGGCCTTGAGCTTCCTGCTATCTTTGACATTCGTGACATATGAAGTCACGGGTTGATCTTTGAAATAACCTTTAGGAAAATAATCTCCTAAGGTTATCGGTTTGGGAAGAGTTAACGCAGCTGCAACTCCTAGAGTCGCTTTCTTTGATGCCACTCTATTTGTGGTGGGCTTCTTTCTTCGATCGCTCGACCACTTCCTTTTCCCTTGTGGTTCTTTGCGACTGCTGGAGGGTGGCGTCATTGGGATCTTTCTGCACCGTCTTGTAACGAGGGTCCATGCCCCCGTCCATCGTCCGCTGTTGTTTCTTCGACGGGTTGGACTTCTTTACTTGGCGCCCCTAGTGTTCGCCCTGCAATAGGTTTAAGAAATGAGGCTTTACCTTTTCTACCTGATTTTGGATATTTCTTCTTCTTTCTCATGAAGGTGGACCAGCCATCGCCAACTTCATCTTCGGTTTCAGCATCGGATTCCCAGACGTCCAAGTCATCCGTCATGACTTCATAGAATGAAGGACGATTGGGAGCACGAGGTTTGTCCATCTCTGGGTAGATGTATTCGGCAGTTACTTCTTCGTTGGCCCAAAACTCTACCAGTCTCGCTCCCTCCGGCAGTTGACGTCCGAACTCAACTAGTTTCAGCGAAGGCGTCCCTGCATTTTGGATGGAATGACAATTCTTCCCGTGATCTGGGATAGGGATTGGGTCAAACAACCCGAACGAAACCATTGAGCAGTTTGCAGTAGAGCTTTCACCGGTTTCGAGTGTGATTTTACTTTCATTGGCCAAGCGGACAATGAGATCCTTCAGCACGAAGCACTTTTCCACGGGATGGCTGATGATCCGGTGGTACCTGCAGTATTTTGGATGGTCAACCCGACCAATCTCATCCGACCTTTTTGGCGCCAGAAGTTCAATTATATTTTGCTCCAATAATTGATCCAGGATTTCGAAGACTTCAGAATCTGCAAAGGGGTACTCTTTTTCTTCGAGCTCCTTTAGGCTTGGGAGACTCTTCTTTTGGGTTGGCGCCTTGTTAGGCTTGAATTCTTGCTTTGGCCTTGGGGCCTGATTTGAATTTGGTTTCTTGAAGGTGATTTTCGCTGGAGTCGTGGAAACGACCATTGCTTCCTTTGATTTCGCTGGCCTGCTGTCGTTTTTTACTTCTTTCTTTAAGTCCTTTTGCTTTCTCGGATCACTTGGCAGATAGCTTCCATGCCTTGCGATCTGGATTTCGAGATTGTGCGCTCGGGTAGCCAACTCCTCAAAAGAATGTGGCATGTTGGCTTGGAGATTGTACAGTAACCCCCAATGCATACCTTGGACGCACATGTCGATGGATAAAGCTTTACTTATGCTCTCTTTGCAGCTGAGCACAAGATTTCTCCATCGTTCAATGTATTCTACCACCGGCTCTTCCTTACCTTGTTTTGTCCTAACCAAGTTACGGAAGGTACGACCGTGCGCTGGTCTTTGTAGAAGCGAGTGAGAAACTCGCGTTCAAGTTGATCCCAACTGTCAATCGATCCAGCCAGGAGATCGGTGTACCATTCGAACGCTGTGCCTTTGAGAGAGCGGACGAACTGCTTCACCATCATGTCATTATATGTACCTGCATTATTGCAAGTTTCAATGAAATGAGCAATGTGTTGCTTCGAGTTGCCTTTACCATCAAAGCACTGGAATTTTGGAGGTTGATAGCCGAGGGCATCCTCAATTCACAATTCGGCGTAGGGTTTTGCATACACTAGTGAAGATTGCGATGAACCACCGTATTGGGCACGGATGGTATCAGCAATCATGTGTTGTAGCTGCTGGGCTGATAGAGAACCAACAGAGAACTGTGCGAAGTCCCGGAATGCGTTTTTTAGTATCATCCAGTCGTGCATGTCTTTCTTTTGCTCATCTTTATGAGCTTCAGGACCTTTGCCTTTTGAGGAGCCTTCTTCGGGACCTCTGCTTTTGGAAGAGCCTTCATCCTTGTAGCCATCTTCCTTCGCCGACTCCTTCATCTCTAACTTGTTCATAAGGGTGGTGATTTGAGCGTCTTTCTCTTCTAGAGATTTTGACAACTTTTCGATCGCCAAAGCCATTTGTTGGATTCTCTCATCCGAGTTAGAGCCAGCTTCGGTGACAAACACATCCTCGAGCGACTCCTCAAAAGATGTGTAATCTCCCCATTTTCAAGGAGAGGCAGCTTTGACTGATCCGGCTTCAGACCCTTCATTTGAGGCTGAACTGGATCCAGGGTTTTCTTGGAAAAGAGGGTTCTCCTGGAAGAGTTTTGCGTTTCCTGGAGAACGGGAGGCAGCTTTCTTGAGGTTGAGGATTTTTCCTTTACCTCTCTTGGAGAACTTTCTCAATGGCGATACCAATCGAGATCTCCCAGCCCTTGTCTTTGCTCTGGTGGCGTGGAGGAATTCAGCTAGCGTCTCCTCGAAGTTCGCCCTGGTTTGCTTCACTTTTCCGTCAGTCATCATGTTTGTTGAATTTGGAATTTGAGATTTCGAAAAATGAGATGCAAGAGGGTCCCACCGGGCGTGCCATAAATTTGTAATGAACAAATTTCTCTTGTATTAAAATAATACAATTAAAAGTTATTACAAATTGAATTTGAATGATTTGATGTGGAGTAGTTCCCTTGACTTGAGCGATCCTCTGATTAACGGTCTACAGTTGGAGGTTAGGGGCCACGTGGCTTGATCCGACGCTCCAAATGATTTGATTACTGACGGTGTGGATTTGTTGAAGAACTTCGCTTTGACTCTTCGAATGTAGATTTTGATTTGGCTTTGTGGGAAGACTTCGTCTCCTGAATTTGATTTGGCTTCTCACTTTGATTTGAATGTGGATTTGGCTTTAATCTTGAAGAGTTTGGTTTTGCTGTGGATTTGAAGAATTGAAGAGGATTTAACTATTTTCTCCTTCGTTTCTTCCTTGGCTTGACTTCAGCTTGGTTTTGGAGAACTGAAGAGTGTTTGTGCTCTTCTTCTCCTTTCTTCTTCTTGTGTCTGGCTCTGGAACTTCTGCAGCTCTTCTCTTCTTGACTCCTCCTCCCCTCTGCAATAGGGTTAGTGGCCTATTTATAGTCATATTTGGATAGCTTTGCAACTAATTAATACCTATCCATTTCATTTGAATAAGCATTATCACTATCAAATAACTATTCTACTTAATTTAAATGATTTATTAAACATATTTTAATATAAATCAAATAAATACGTTAAGAAAAGTAGGATGAGCCTCATGGGCTTTTAAATTGAAATATGGGCTTTAAATAGACATTTGGGTTTTAATTGACTTAATGGATCAATCAATTAAAATCAACCCGATCCAATAGACTTAATGGGCTAATTAAAATCAAATTGACCCAAAGGAATTTTGTTTTTTTTTATCTTTTTATTTTTTTATGTCTACAAAGCAATTTTTTCTTAAATAAAAATATTTAATTAAATAAAATTTCTCAAGCGTGTCGCTACGAGTTCACCTAAAAGAATTTAATAGAATACGCTCGTCTAGTCGAATTTTATGTTATTTATTATTATATTTAATTATTATAAGAAAATAATTTATAAAAATTTATTTATTTTTCAAAATTTATATTTGAGGACCAAACTTTCAAATTTATTCATTTTAATCCCCAAAAAGATTTTAGTTTTATTCATTAGAATCCAATCCTAGCTTCAATTTCAATTAAAAGGCCAATTATAGTCTAATTTGAGTATAGAGGCAATCCAATCTAATTAGAAACCCAACTAAGGCCCATTTATGTTTCTTCCCTATTAAGAATACATTAACCAAGTCCTTTACCTTAGTATTCCCTTTAAATACTTTAGTTAAGGTTGTTTCAAGCCGTAGCCCCAACTTTACTCTCTACACTTCACCATTATCACATTCAGTTGCTCCATTCTCCTTCAACATCAAGCAAGAGCAACTAAACAAGTTTTCCGTAGGTAATCTCTCAACCTTTCATTTTAAATCTTTATTTCTATTATTATGTCATAGCATTTAATCACATACACAAAAGTGCTTAATCAATTGCCATTTCACTCTCATTCTTTTTACTTGATTTTTGTAATAGTCAATAGAATACACCACTCATTGCATTAGCAAATAGAGTGCCCAACCTTCACTTCAGTCATCACCATCTCCACCTCCCACAGCCACCACCATCTCCATTTCAGCACCAACCCAGTAACACAACACACGCTAACAAAGCAGCAGCCAAACACACACACTTTTACGCGCAAACTCACGGTCCATATATATACAACCCACGCATAAAAATCCTTCATCTCCACCTCAAAACACCCCAAGAAGTCAATTAGAATCGAGAAAAAGAAGAAAAGAGTAAGATTTGAGGAAAATCCCCAAATTTATTCTTGAGCTATGACCGTCGATTCCTTGCATACTTTTCACCAAGTTCTTCAAATTTCACCACCACGAGGATCACCGCACCCACCGCCACCCTCACCGCGGCACCACCGCCTTCTCCTCCGGAATTTCCCTCGGCCGAGCGTAGCTAGAGACGACGGGAAGAAGCCCATATAGGCATATACCAACTGGGAATTAAATCATGAACTGGGGATTTCAATTTGAAGTATTTACCACTCAAGTCCCTCAACTTCTTTCTTTTGTTTAAGTTGTTCCCCATAGTTTATTTAAAGTATAGATCCTCAACTTTTAATTTTTATAATTTAACTACTAAGTAATATTTTTAGATTTAGTCCCCTAATTTATTTATTTTATTTAAGTATGCCATTAAAATTTATTTAATTCTAAGACCCTAACCTTTTAATCCTTACAATTTGACCCCTAAACTTTTTATTTCAATTTCAATCCTTCAATTTCTTACTCTGATTTAAGTTAACTCCCAAAATTTATTTGCACGTAAGTCCTCCATGTTTTAAAAATCTTATAATTTAGTCCAAAGTATTTTTTTAGTTCAATTTTATTACATATTAGGTTCTCAAACTATTCAATTCTTTCAAATTGGCCCCCAAACTTGTATATTCTTTCAATTTTGGTCTATAAGTTTCATATTATCTATAAATGCTTAATATTAAGTGTATTAACATAAATTAAACTCTTTATTGACTAGACGGAGCGTACGAATAGTTAGAGGACTGATTTATCACCACAAATTGAGCTCAAACTAGAGAAAGACTTAAGGTAGGCTCAAAACCCAATTTTCAACTTTACCTTTGTGCTATTTATAGTTAATAATCTATGCTATATGAGTGCTCTTAGTATGTAAGTGATGAGATTGCTTTCCTTCAGGGCCGAACTTGCCTTCAGCCTAGACTTGCCTTCGGTACCAGACCTACCTTTCAGTATTTCACTATAGAGTTTGCATATCTATTTTCCTCATACACCTGTATAGATTGATTAACTGGCGCAGAATAACTTGCGCAGAACCTACCTACTGAGTATTTCTTGAAATACTCACACCTTCCTTTTTAACAAATTGCAAATTAGGGAGTTGAAGGAGCAGCAAAACGTGTGAGCTACTTAAAGTTTATCTATAAATAAGTTTTAATTCCATTGTTTTTTTAGTACCCTTGAAGTATCAAAATATGTTATTTCGAATGTTTTGAATTATTAAGTACTTATTTGTAATGTTTGAGTTCTTGGAAGTCAAATATTGTAATATACTCTAGCATGTTTACTGTTTTAAACAAATTTCCGCATTTTAAATATTTGTTATTTTTATGCATTTATTATCGTTAAAAAATTATGAAATAGTTTTAAAGGAAGAACTAACTTCCAGGTTCTTAGAACTCGGGGCATTACAGATTTTGATGATAATGAAAAATAGATAGAATGTTCCCGAAGAAATTCTAACTCTGTTAAGAATGTATAATGTCCAATTGAAAATATAAATTTTTGATAACTATAAAATGGCCGGAAATCCAATTGAGTTAAAATATCGAAATATTATTGTAACTTACAAAGAGTTCAATTATATAATGTATTTGTTTTAGAAGGACAAGTCTGCTCCTGTAGAAGCTGTTAAACGTTTTATAATTTAATTCTCACACTTCATTATTACAATAATTTCCAAGTGGTCGATTGAACGACCTATTTGGAGAGTTTAATTTTCTCAATTTAAATACTGCAATACCTCCTCAATGATGGATTCAACTATCACAGTACGAGTGGTTTTATATATTTCTGCACTTTATATGCTAAGTGATGATGATACTATTTATTAAGTAGATCATGTTCCTAAAGAAGTAGTTAATTATTAAATACTTTAATTCTCACAATTTAAATACCACAATTTAGATTTATGCACTTTGATTATTACAATATCTCAAATGTGGAGGGTTACACTACACGATTGGTTATAAATATAGCTCCAATGTGGTGATTAATACCACACAATTGATTATAATTAATACTACTCTAGATGTAGTTGACCAAAAGTTTCTAATCCTACTCTCGAAGAAGCAGTCAATAAAAATAAAATTTATTCTCCATACTTATAGAATATTAATGGAGAAAAATGAGCAATTTGTATCTGGGCGTGTTGTCGCAGTACGCCAAAATTTATTTTATTTCCTTACTCGGTTTCAAAACTACAAATTAATGTAGAAGTGGTAAGTAAGGGTCGAACCCAAGAGGAACGGTGTTTAATCTAGTTGTTCTTATCAATTAATCTAGAAATGGGGGTTTTGTGAAGTTGGATGAAATTCGAAAATAAAATGACAAAATAAAAGAGATGAAAATGAAACAATTGAAGATATATCTAGTTCTCGGGTTCGGTTGTGTCAACATCTTGTGTTTATCTTTCCCATGCAACGTGTACTATCCCTTCTCCAATTTATCAACTCTCAATTAACCAAGAAGCTCTGATTAACGAATTCTTCCTCAAGTGTATTAAATTAAAGTGAGTTCTTTAACTTAACATCTAGCTATTGGATAATCCTAAACAAGTTCTTAGGATTTAATGCAATGCTAGTGTGAAATGAACAAGAAGAATGAGTTGAATTAGATGATCAATTTCACAAACTTGAATTAATACATCTAAGTTGATTTATTAACAAATATGCAAGACATTCGTTTGCTACTTTGGATTGGAATCTAGTGACAATTACGGATCAAAAGTTCCAATCCTAGCACATAACTTGAACTTAAAGATTAATTGATTCAATTGGTCAAAGTGAATGCAATAATCACATAAATTCAAAACGGGTTTAAAAGCATAACAAATCAACAAATTGAAGTAGATGAATAGATAAAACGTTAGCAAAGAGTTAGAAAAGATAACAACATGATAATTGAACACAACGTCCCCCTCGAACTAGATAGAGAAGTCTAACTACTCATATTAGCGGGTATCACCACTGCTATATGATAGATTATACTTCACTATCTCAAGTAATATATAAAAACTATAGAAATCACGTAAATAATGCTAAGAATTAAATAGAGAAGTCTAACTACTCATATATGCGGGTTAAATACTTATAACGGCGTACGCTGCAGTATCACCTCTGCAATATATGAGAAATTATCTTTCTCAAACATGAAAAATAAAAGAAGAAAAGAAACTAGAGAAGAAATACTCCGTTAATCATATTCACGGCCGAAGTATCGTCGATTGATTTTTCGAACCTATATTTAGGTTCTTACTTCACTAATATGAAAAACTAAGAGCTTTCAAGCTCCAACTAAGAACAAATGATGAAGATAAATTTATTGAGGAGAAAATTGGAGAGAATCACAAGCTAATTCTCTCTACAAGTTGTGTGATTCAAGCTTGGAAATGCCTCTATTTATAGGCAAAATATTACACCAAAAAATATTAAAAAATCATAAAAGTCTTCCTTCATGAGTCTATTGTGGTGTGCTCAAATTGTTTTATCTCTAAGAAGTCAAGAAAATACCAAAAAACACGTTTTATGGTAGGTGGAGTCCGCTGGTCAAAATCTGCTGTGGTGTCAGGCGTGACTCAGTCGCCGCTGTGACTCGAGTCGCTGCGCAGAACGGACGCCCTCGGACGCGCGTCTTGAGGCGGATGCGGGACATGGCCGAGGGTGACTCGGCAGGTTGCGGCGTGGAACGAGGCATGGCCGAGGGTGTCTCGGACGGTTGCGGTGGTGACTCGAGTCACTCGAGTCACCCGAAAATTGCACACAAGTCCCTCAACTTTTGAATCTTGTTCATTTTGGTCCTTGACAAATTGCATTTTGGTCCTCCAACTTTTTGAAAAGATTCACTTTGGTCCCCATACTTTTCAAAAGTTACACTTTGGTCCCCAACAGTTTTGGCTTTGACGCTTTTAGTCCTTTTTCTTCAAATGGCCATAACTTTCACTAGGAAACTCCGATTTGAGATCCGGAAAAAGTTTGGGAATCCTCTTTTGATGTTCTTCGACTTTGGCACAAGAAAAATTGTAAAAACAACTTTTCATAAAATTGCATCAGAGGTCCTCCATCTTTGATTCGCTTGTCTTTTTGGTCTCGAGTTTCCGTTTTCATCCGATTTTCATCCATTTTGACTCCTTTTGATTCTTTGTGACCCTAAACACCACAATAAAGGAAAAACACATAAAACGGAACATATAACATTAATAAAACACACAAACACGTAAAATAGAAGAGTTATTTAAGTGCTTTTCTAGCACTTATCAGTATCAGAAGCTACCATTAGATAACTAGATGAAAATAAAATGCTCAATAGATCTCGTGTTGATAAATCAAAAGAAATATATCACATGGACAAATCATATTAATACTGACATTAAGTAATCTCATTAACGCTATTAGATTGTATCGATACAATAATAAAACACTCTTGAAGAAGAATATAGTCCTAAAACACTCGATTTCTGTATTTGAATAAAATCGACATGATATCATTACTTGTGGCTCAGAAGAAGCACAATACTCCATAACTCTGCCATTGATGAGAGGTACGTCTCGAGAGTACAATACTCCATAACTCTGCCACCCCTAACTAACATTAGGGTTCATAATGAGAGATCTAAAGGATCCAAACTTTTTTTTTTCGTTTAATGATAAGTTATATTTTTAATGTTTTAATTCTCGCATTTTGATAACGTTTTTGTGATATTTTTGTATATTTTTACTGGTTATTATTTACTTTTTGTGTTAGGAGTTACAAAGAAGCAAAAATGGTAAAATGACTACGTGCCCAAATTTGTGAAGATAAGAGATCTCGTAGTGTGCATCCCATTGCCATGCTTTCGGTGGAAAAAAGAGGAGAAACACCATGATTGTGCATCATTAAAAGACAAGAGAAATGAGAGGGGACATGATGATTATATTCCTTTTTCTCTTTTTGACTTGGTGTTTGGAGATGGAAAATTGGGTGCATTTATTGAACGTGAATTCTATATTGATTTTTACTTTAATTTGATTTTTTTTATTATTTATTTATTTTGTTTCTCGCTTTGATTTTATTTATTTTGTATGCGTAATAGGAAGTTTAGTCCATTAATTCCCCTTGATCCTGAAATCGAACATACTTTTAGGTATAGATTACGTGCTATGCACTTGGAACGAAAAATGGCTGAAGAAGCAGAGGATCGAAGGATTGTTGCAGAGCGTCCTTTGAGGGATTATATTATTTCCACAATTGGGGATCATTTCACTTGCTTAGTTCCTCCAGCGATTCCCGCAAATAATTTTGAAATCAAGCCTGGAACTATTCAGTTAGTTCAACAAATTGTTCAGTTCCATGGCCTACCCGACGAAGACCCACACAAACACATCAGAAAATTTTTGGAAATTTGTGGAATGCTTAAAATTAATGGAGTACCGCCCGATGCAATAAAAATGAAACTTTTTTCATTTTCGTTGATAGGAAAAGCAAAAACATGGTTTTATGCTTTACCTCCCAACTCCGTTACTAGTTGGGAAAGTTTATGCCAAAAATTTTTACAAAAATTCTTTTGCACCGGGTAGAATGCTTAAAATTCGGACTGAAATTTCATCTTTTAGCCAACGATCAGGAGAATCTATTTCTGAAGGATGGGAACGTTTCAACGATCTTTTGAGACATTTCCCAAATCATGGGATACCAGAATGGCTTATTGTCCAGACGTTCTCTAACGGACTAGGAAATGGAAATAAGAAACACGCTGACTCAGCTGTAGGGGGATCACTAATGGACAAGACTTTTAATAAAGCATCGTCAATCTTCGAGAAAATGGCTGCAAATAGCCATCAATGGTATTCGGATCGCGCAGTTCAAAAACATGTTGGAGTTCATGGAGTAGATGCCATCACTGCGCTCTCTGCTCAAGTTGCAGCCTTGTCAAAGAAAATTGAAGGATTGACTGTTCCAACGGTCAATATGGTTCAATCATCTGGAGGGTGCGAAATTTGTTGCACAAATCATGCCACTACAGAATGTCCTGTCACGCACTCAAATGGGCCTACTGAAGCAATGTTTGTTGGAAGCAATCAAAGGCCACAATTTGGGCCTTATGCTCCCTCCTACAATCCAGGCTGGGGAAAGCATCCAAACTTTTCATGGAAAGATAATCCAACACCAGTGAGACCACCTGGATTCCACCAGTCACAGGAAAAGAAAACCTCGCTCGAAGATGTATTCGCAAAGTACATGGAGGTTAACATCCGTTTTATGCAGAAAACCGAACACACTCTCCAAAATCAAAATGCTGCGATAAAAAATTTGGAGACTCAAATGGGACAAATCACATCGGCAGTTGCAAGACGAGCACCTGGTAAATTACCAAGTGATACTGAGACAAACCCTAGACAAGTCAATGCCATTACAACAAGAAGTGGTTTACAACTTCCGGAGAAAGAAGTAAAGAGAAAGGAGAACAATGAGATCAAAGATACTGATGAAAGAAAGGAAGAGATGAAGGAAACAAGTGTTGGTGAAACATCCTCTGAAAAATCCCAATTCGAAAAGGAGGAAAATGAGATTCCAAAACCTGTGAAAGCATACGTACCTCCTATCCCATTTCCTCAAAGGCTACAAAAGAACAAGCTGGATAAACAATTCGGGAAATTTCTTGAAATCTTCAAGAAATTACACATCAACATCCCTTTTGCAGATGCCTTAGTACAAATGCCCAGCTATGCAAAATTCATGAAGGAAATTCTTTCTAACAAAAGAAAGCTGGAAGAACATGAGACAGCGATGTTCACTGAGGAGTGTAGTGCCATTCTCCAAAAGAAACTACCTCCCAAACTGAAAGATCCAGGGAGTTTCAACATTCCCTGCACCATTGGGTCATTCTACTCAGGATTTTCCCTATGTGACCTCGGTGCGAGTATCAATCTCATGCCGCTATCTGTTTATAGGAGGCTTGGATTGGGAGAACGTAGGCCTACCACTGTGACTTTACAATTGGCACATCGATCTATCATATACCTAGAGGAATTATCGAGGATGTGTTAGTCAAGGTCGATAAATTCATTTACTCGGTGGATTTCATCATTCTAGATATGGAGGAGGATAAGGAAACTCCTTTGATTTTTGGAAGGCCATTTTTGCGAACTGGAAGAGTTTTAATTGATGTCTACGAAGGCACACTGACACTAAGGGTGGATAAAGAGTAAGTAACTTTTAATGTCTTGAAAGCATTAAAACATCGTTCCTCTTCTTCCACGGATGCTTGTTTTCAAATCAACATCATTGACCAAGTAGTTAAAGACACTTTTGAATAAAATCTACCGCAGAACCTCTGGAGGCTTGTCTTGTCAAATCGGAGAGTACTGACACGGAGAATAAAGTCCGAGCTGAGATGGCTCATAACTTGGAAGCATCACCCACATGACGTACAGGAGAAATTGGATTTACGAACCTTTGGGTGAAGCCTCGAAAAAATTCTTGCCATCTATTGACTCTCCCCCAACTCTTGAATTGAAATCCCTTCCCACTCATCTCAAATATGCATATTTGGGATCTTCTTCAACTTTACCTGTGATTATCTCTAATCACTTGACGGAGTTAGAAGAGGAAAAACTGCTTCGAGTCTTGAGAGAACACAAAACTAAAGGGATTAGTCCCTCTATATGTATGCGTAAAATCCTGCTGGAGGAAAATTCGAAAACTTCCATTGAGAATCAACGCAGACTGAATCCCACGTTGAAAAAAGTTGTTCGAGCCGAGATAGTTAAACTTCTCGATGCAGGTATTATTTACCCTATCTCAGACAGTGAGTAGGTCAGTCCGATCCATGTGGTGCCTAAAAAGGGAGGGATAACTGTGATAAAGAATGACAACGATGAGCTAATTCCCACTAGACCAGTCACTAGATGGAGAGTATGCATTGACTATCGAAAGCTCAACAACGCAACCAGGAAGGACCACTTCCCTTTGCTCTTTATAGACCAAATGTTGGAGCGGCTAGCAGGGTACTCTCACTACTGCTTTTTGGATGGGTATTCGGGATACAATCAAATTCCCATCGCACCTTCTGATCAAGAGAAGACAACTTTTACCTGCCCCTATGGGACATTTGCCTACAGGAGAATGCCGTTTGGCCTATGCAATGCACCGGCCACCTTTTAACGATGCATGATGGCGGTCTTCTCAGATATGGTGGAGTGATTTATAGAGGTTTTCATGGATGACTTCTCTGTTTTCGGGTCATCTTTCGATGAGTGTCTCCATCATTTGAGTTTAGTGTTACAACGATGTGAAGAAACAAACCTCATACTCAATTGGGAGAAATGTCATTTCATGGTGAATGAAGGGATTGTCTTGGGCCATCGTGTATCAGAGGTAGGGATTGAAGTTGATAGAGTTAAGGTGCAAGTCATTGAGAAACTACCCCCACCCACATCTATCAAGGGCATTAGTAGCTTTCTTGGCCATGTAGGATTTTACAGACGGTTCATCAAGGATTTTTCCGCCATTTCGAAGCCATTGTGCAAGCTGTTGGAGAAGGATGTGCCGTTCCATTTTTCAGAGGAATGTCTTGTTTCCTTTAACACTCTAAAGGACAAGCTAATTTCAGCACCTGTAATCATCGCACCGGATTGGAACTTGCGTTTTGAAATCATGTGCGATGCTAGTGATTATGTTGTGGGGGTAGCTTTGGGGCAAAGGAGGGACAAAATTTTCAAAGTGATCTACTATGCTAGCAAGACTCTCAATACAGCTCAAGTTAACTATGCTACCACTGAAAAAGAACTACTTGCAGTTGTTTATGCTTTTGATAAATTCCGAGCATATCGCATTGGGTCGAAAGTGGTGGTTTACACAGATCATTCAGCTTTAAAGTACTTGTTTGGAAAGAAGGATGCCAAGCCGAGGCTCATTGGATGGGTATTGCTCTTATAAGAGTTCGACATTGAAATTCACGATAGGAAAGGAACAGAAAATCAAGTGGCAGATCATTTGTCAAGACTTCAGCAGGGTGTGGAGCCCACAGACGGTGACATCAATGAGAATTTTCCGGACGAGCAATTGTTTCTAGTTGACAAAGCTCCTTGGTTTGCCGATTATGTCAACTACTTAGTTGGGGGCGTAATTCCACATGAATTTTCCTATCAACAGAAGAAAAAGTTTTTCCATGACCTTCGCCACGCCTCATCGAGGAGCCATTTCTACGCGAGGACCGATCAAATCATCAAGTCGTGTGCCTGATGATGAAATGAGAAGAATTCTAGAACGTGTGCATTCATCACCTTATGGTGGCCATCTGGGACCCACCAAAACAGCTGCTAAAGTGCTACCGAGCGGATTCTACTGGCCCACTTTATTCAAAGACGCGTTTTCATTTGTTAAAGCGTGTGACCGTTGCCAACACACAGGCAATATTTCTGCACGACAAGAGATGCCACTGAACAACATTTTGGTGGTCGAAATCTTTGATATTTGGGGCATTGATTTCATGGGACCATTCCCATCGTCGTACAACAATCAATATATCTTGGTAGCAGTTGATTATGTGTCAAAATGGGTTGAAGCACGTGCTTCACCGACGAACGATGCTAAGGTGGTGGTAGAATTTGTCAGAAAAAAACATCTTCACAAGGTTTGGAGCACCTCGTGCTATCATTAGTGATGGTGGTACTCACTTCAACAACAAACTTTTCAGGTCTGTCCAGGCCAAATATGGAGTTCATCATCGAATGGCCACACCTTAGATAATCCACAAACAAGCGGACAAGTTGAGATATCAAATCGACAGTTGAAAAGAATTATGGAAACCACTGTTAACTCATCTCGCACTGATTGGTCAAAGAAATTGGATGATGCACTTTGGGCATACCGCACTGCGTTCAAAACACCTATTGGTATGTCTCCTTTTCAATTAGTGTTTGGGAAGTCATGTCACTTACCTGTTGAATTGGAACACAAGGCATATTGGGCGGTCAAACAATTGAACATGGACATGAAAATTGCAGGAGAGAAGAGATGTCTGCAACTCAATGAATTGGATGAATTTCGGTTAGGTGCTTATGAAACTTCGACAATCTACAAAGAGCGTACTAAGAAATGGTATGATCGGCACATTCAACAGCGAGAATTTAGGGTAGGGGACCGAGTCTTACTCTATAACTCTCGTTTGAAGCTATTCCCAGGAAAACTTCGGTCAAGATGGTCAGGACCCTTCACTATTTCACAAGTGACTCCATATGGTGCTATCGAGCTCTCTCACCCTACCAAAGGGACCTTCAAAGTCAATGGTCAACGACTAAAGCATTACTTTGAAACCGATTTCTCGAAAGAAAAATCGATTTTGGAACTGCAGTGATTCTTTCAGTCAGGCTCGTGACTATAAACAAGCGGTTTTTGGGAGCCAACCCAAACTTCGTTCATTTGATGTGTGTTGAGTGTGCTTTACATCATACTATTTTCTATTTTTTTTATTTTTTATTTTTATTTTTATTTTTTATGTTTTATTTTATTTGAGTGTTTAATTAAGTTAACTTGCATTTCATCTTCACATTTTATTTTTATTTTAACGTTTATTATATTTTTATTTTTGTTTATATACTCCTATTTTATTAATGCATATGCGAGATATTTCAGGTGGGACCAATAATGATTCTAGCGTGCGGTGGAAAAAGTGTACGTTGGTTAAAAAAAAAGAGAAAAAGAAAAAGCAAGGCCAGACGCGTCTCCTCGACAACCACGCCGACCTCATTTTTCCTCGGATACCGCGGACAGCTCACCCCCGTGTCTGGTTAGTGGTTGCCACAGTAGTCGTTCCGGATCTTTTAAGTCAAATGAGGTACACCATTTCTTCATACCACACTCAGATCTCACTTGCTCTTCCCTCTCGGTATTTCCTCAATCACACTCTATTTAGGTAAAATTCTTCTTTTCTTCGATCCTTTAGTCGGATATGGATGCATGCTTGTATATATATCTTCTTCTTGTGATTGTTGAGTGCGTACTTCAAATCTTTATCCTTTTCTTCTTTTATTTCATCAATTTCTTCCACTAAACATGGATTCTGCCTTTGTGAAAATTCGAAAATACTACTCATCTTTTCCTTTGAATGATTTGAAACGAATCTACCATTTTCGACTCGAGCGGTTGAGATTGTTAATGTATTATGGGATGCCTGAGGATATACGTTGGTTAATTGAAGCCAAGGTTCGAATAGGGGGAGAAATTCCAACCATCTATACCAAACATTGATCAGGTTTAGGTAAAAGCAGTTTTTCAAAGAAACGACGAGCAAAACGGATGAATGTTTGCTATAAGTGTGCTAGATGGACATGTGATACAGGTTGTCGTTCACTTGGATTTACGTCTAAAAATCGAGAAGATAAGATCACTTTCATTAAGGATGGCCTGAGTAAAGAGTCGTCGGATAATATCCTACAGACTCTTGAGACGCATCCTTGTGGAGCTGTGCAACATGAACTTCTTGGTTTATGGACTCAATTCCACAAAGAACGTGAACACTACAGTCTTGGGAATCTGATTTTAAAAGACCCTGTTTGCCAATTTTTAAGAAAACTGAATGGGAAGTATATCCCCAACTCATAGAAGGTGTTGCAGCCGTTTCTGGACGTAAAACCAGAGGAAGATGTGAGCCACAATCACAACTACTTGTTTATATTGTTGTTTTTTATTTTCTTTTCTATTTGTTTCCGTTTTAGCTTTTTGGGTGAACTCGAGTGATTATGGAAGCCATTCCCCGCACAGAAGAACCTTCATATGTACAATTAAAAACCATTGGCCTCTTTGGTGGCACTACTATGGGGGGTGAGATCAGAATACACTGCTGCAGCAGTCGATGTAGGCAGAAAATTGGGGGAACTTCAAGCCAACATCGTCTATAGAGGAGGACTATACGGACTGTTAGGCTGTGCGATTACGGCTGCTCGAGTACGAGGATCTCGAGTGGTTGGAGTTACTCTCGAGCTTTTATCACAGGTATACGGATTCACAGTGGGTACTGAGGTAAACGTTCGATCCCTTTATGAGCGTCTGTCACTCATCATCTCTTATTCTGATTTATTCATTGCACTTCCGGGAGGTTTTGACACATTGGAACAAATTTTTAACATTATCTCTTGGTACCAGTTGAACTTGCACAATAAACCTATTGGCCTGCTAAATGTGGATCATTTCTTCGATGGTTTATTAGCGTTTCTAGATTTTGCTACTGCAAAACAACTAATTTCTCCCATTTCAAGAAATATGATTTTAGTTGCCTAATCCATTGAGGAATTGTTGGAAAAATTTCATGCTTATGCACCACAACTTGATCCGTCACACCCTCCAATCAATTGGAGCCGAATCTCCCACAAGCGAAAACGGGATCCGAATGAGCTCGATTTAGACTTGCGATTATAATTGTGGAATTTGAGCCTTTGATTTTTGCAGCATCTTTGTGTGATACTGTTTAGTTTTTTTGTTCAGGATTTGCGTATCACCCCCAATTTGAGCCCTCCTCAGGTGTTATCTTTCCTTTTTATTGCACATTGAGGACAATGTCCATTTCGATTTGGGGGGTGGGATTTTTGTGTTGTTTTGTGCTGTTATGAAATCAGTTGAAATTTGTGTGGAATTTGGATTATTTGTTCTGAGATGGCAGAGTAAGGAGTGGCAGACTATACGGACTGTTAGGCTGTGCGATTACGGCTGCTCGAGTACGAGGATCTCGAGTGGTTGGAGTTACTCTCGAGCTTTTATCACAGGTATACGGATTCACAAAGGTAATCGAGGTAAACGTTCGATCCCTTTATGAGCGCTTGTCACTCATCATCTCTTATTCTGATTTATTCATTGCACTTCCGGGAGGTTTTGACACATTGGAACAAATTTTTAACATTATCTCTTGGTACCAGTTGAACTTGCACAATAAACCTATTGGCCTGCTAAATGTGGATCATTTCTTCGATGGTTTATTAGCGTTTCTAGATTTTGCTACTGCAAAACAACTAATTTCTCCCATTTCAAGAAATATGATTTTAGTTGCCTAATCCATTGAGGAATTGTTGGAAAAATTTCATGCTTATGCACCACAACTTGATCCGTCACACCCTCCAATCAATTGGAGCCGAATCTCCCACAAGCGAAAACGGGATCCGAATGAGCTCGATTTAGACTTGCGATTATAATTGTGGAATTTGAGCCTTTGATTTTTGCAGCATCTTTGTGTGATACTGTTTAGTTTTTTTGTTCAGGATTTGCGTATCACCCCCAATTTGAGCCCTCCTCAGGTGTTATCTTTCCTTTTTATTGCACATTGAGGACAATGTCCATTTCGATTTGGGGGGTGGGATTTTTGTGTTGTTTTGTGCTGTTATGAAATCAGTTGAAATTTGTGTGGAATTTGATTATTTGTTCCTGAGATGGCAGAGTAAGGAGTGGCAGACTCTTGAGACGCATCTTATTGTTGTTTGTTCTATATATTTTAAACTTTTTTTTTTGTGTTCTTATGCTCTAATAAAAATAGTTGCTGATTGCATGGCTTCTAGTTTAGTCTAGTCATTTGTACTTGTGAATGGTAGAATTGGTCGTAATTCTCAAGTGTGGGGGTTACTAGTTTGAGTTTACCTTTTGATTTGTTGTGCGTGTTTGGTGTGTTTATTATTTATAAGTTGTTTGCTATAGGTCTAGTATTGCGTGCATGTGTGATCGTTTTGTGTAAAAATTTTCATTTTCCTCAAATTTGAAGTGTATTTAACTCACGCAATATACTACTCGAGTTCTTTTCATGCTGACTTGTCCATTGGATGTCATGACTCAGTGTTTTTGGATTTAGAAATTGGTTGGTTGGAATAAGAAGTGTGCTTGAATTCTTCCCACCACCCTTCATTTTTGCAACACTTTGCTGTTATGAGATAAGTGGTGAATTAATTGGTGAAGGATGAGTTAGTATTGAGACGATTCCGTGCATGATAACTTGTGTGGAGTGTCTTTGATCAGCAAGTCGAAACAATGTAATGACCGTTTACTAGAAATACAATTCATGTCATAAAAAAATGAAAAAAAAGCATTCATTTCATTGTGCTGCCACTCTCTTGCCTCATTGACTCAGGTGAATAAGTTCTTAGGGATATTTCAAAACCTGGTGCCTTGAGTAACGAGCTCGGGAGTCGTCGACCTAAAGCCCGCTACATGGGTCATTGAGAAAGCATTATTGTTTGCGGCATTGCATTGCACGTTTACATATGAAAAAAGAAGAAGAAGAAGAAGTTAGCATTGTCGACTTGGAATTCTAGTTGGTTTGAATTACTTTGGACTAACTTGTTTGTTAGAACACTCAAATTTAGGGAGAGTCATCACATTACTACACTATTGATCCCACCAAGAAATTCACTTCAGCATAGGAGTTGAAAAAGAAAAGAGTGATTGAGAATAACCCTCGGGATGATCATTGGGGATTGCGAGAACATAAGTTAAATGTGACCATGAGAGGGTAAGGGTCGGGTTGCTAACCACTCAATTTTTGGATCTAAAAGGCAATGAGAAGTGAAGATTACCAAATGACGAGCTAAACATTTTTGTAGTATGAATCGTGAGTTGATTACAATTTTATATACTTGTTTGTATTGGTGTATGTTAAGTTGTTTTGAGTCTTACTATATTTGATGGTGTGCTTATTTATTTTTTTCTGCTTGCTGGTGTGTATTTTGAGTCTTTGTTGTTTGAGGACGAACAACAGTTTAAGTGTGGGGGTATTTGATAAGTTATATTTTTAATGTTTTAATTCTCGCATTTTGATAATGTTTTTAATGATATTTGTGTATATTTTTACTGGTTATTATTTACTTTTTGTGTTAGGAGTTACAAAGAAGCAAAAATGGTAAAATGACTACGTGCCCAAATTTGTGAAGATAAGAGATCTCGTAGTGTGCATCCCATTGCCATGCTTTCGGTGGAAAAGAGAGGAGAAACACCATGATTGTGCATCATTAAAACACAAGAGAAAAGAAAGGGGACATGATGATTATATTCCTTTTTCTCTTTTTGACTTGAGTGTTTGGAGATGGAAAATTGGGTGCATTTATTGAACGTGAATTCTATATTGAGGGGGCACATGCATTACGGGAGAGAAAGTTGGAGCATAGGCAGAGAGTTAAAGAGAAGTATGCAGTAAGTTGAGGAGAATAAAACAGAAGATAGAATTGAACACATATATTTTTGAGCAGCAAAAGAAGAGAGAAAACATCGGAGGCCAATTATTGTTTCAACTATTTAAAATCCGGTTATGTATCTCTTAATTTTCTCTATTGAAATTCTCGTATTCAATATCATGTGTGACTAAATCTCTACTTGGGACAAACAATAAATCCTCTTTGTGAACTCTAGTATTTTGTTATTGGATTTAATAGTACGTGGTTGATTTGTCGTTAATTTTATGTTGTTAAACTTATAAATTTATCTTTTTGATCAATTGATAAATTATAAATTGGTTTGTGTTGGATTTGAGAAATGAAAATATAAATTAGAATAAACAACATAGAACATTAATTTAGACCAGATTTAGAGATAAACTTGTGGTTAGTGCGATCTTAGATGAAGTTTCGACGTAACCTATTTGAATTTATTCTTTGAATGCATTCTAGAGGGTCGATAACGAATTTATTTAGAGATAAATAAATTGGCCTAATAGAATAGATTTATTTATTATCGAGAGATGTAAATAATTGATTTAATAAATTCGATCGTTAATGACAATAAGATCATTATTAAATCCAATTACGTGTACTAGAGGGATCAAAGTCGGTGAAATTGTAAGTCCCAAGTCTTATAATTCCCATCGTTGTTTATTTATATTTCGCAAATATTACTTCTTGTTATTTAGATATTATTTAGTTTTTATATTTAATTTGTAAGAACTTTATTTTTCATTGAAAAACAAAGCAACATTCGAATTGTCTTTTCAAATAGCGTATAAAATTGATAATTTTGGTAGTTAAATCAAGTCCTTGTCGGATCGATATTTGGACTCAAAATCCATTTTACTACTTGTTCGACCCCGTACACTTGCGGCATTTATTTGACACATTTCACAACGAACATTTAACACGATAGTCTATGACCGACTGACCTTGAATTCTAGAAAATCTTGAATTGGAACATATGCTTGAAGTTTTATGAGTAACTCATCAACTGTGTTGGTAGAAATAAGTATTTTTCTTGCTAAACGAGAAATAAACTTATGCCCTATACCTTGATCTAAAAAAGCTAGCAAGCCATTGGAGAAATTGTTAATATTCAACAAACCTATGAGTTTGTCATGAAAGTTCCATTGTGCCCATTGCATTATACTAAATATTTCTTCCATCGTGCTATAGCCACTTGGAAGGACGATAAAGTCATCATTATTTTTCATCATGCAATCGTGAATAGTCTGCATTGATAGCATCACTCCAGTTGAACCCGTGATGGTGCTGGCTCCAATTTTGGGTGAAGAGGGTCACCCTTATTCACCATAATTGTGCGGTCATTGTAAAACTGTTTAAAAGTCTGTTGTTAGTCCTCATACATTATACTGATATTTTATCTCCCTAATTCTCGTACTAGTTGGTTTTCCATATACACATATTAGATATGATCTACCAGTCTGGACCCACCAAAAGCACATATGGTTTTAATTTGACGAGGTATAGATCGACCTATATGTGAGAATTCTGAAATTTTCATCTATCTCACTCTCTCCCTATCTGCTTGCACTAAGTTTTCAAACTATGGAGGAAAGATACGTCTTTACTATATGTAGCTCCCTATTTAAAGAAAAATTTTTGAACCAATAAATGACTTCACTATTTACTTTTTGATAATTTATAAAGGCAAACGACATAAAAATTTAAGTGAAATGATATTTATTTGTCGATCACTGAAAAATTTTAAAAATTGAAAAATGATATTTAGAAATACTAGAGACACATTGATCGCGCTATTATGCTTGGTTACCCTGCATCATTGTTAGAAAATTACAGTGTAGTGACCGCAAATTTCTTTAAAAAAATAATTAAATGGTTAATTAAATAAAATTTCAAATGCGTCGCTACAACCTCACCTATAGAATTTAATAGCGTACGCTCGTCTAGTCAATATTTATATTATTTATTGTTATATTTAATTATTATAAGAAAATCATTTATAAAAATTTATTTATTTTCGAATTACTTTTGAGGATCATACTTTTTAAAAATTTATTTATTTTAGTCCACAAGGATTTTTATTTTACTAAAGCCCAAGTTATAGTCCAATCTGAATGTAGAGTCTATTTTAATCCAATTGGTAGCCCATTTACGACCCAATTGTGTTATAGCCCAATAAGAATGCCCTAGCCAAATTCTTACCTTAGAATGCCTTTTAAATACTCATTATTGAAATTTTATCAAACCCTAGCCCTATTAACATCCTCATTTTCCTCTATTATCATCCCCAACCTCATTCCATCCATTCTCATTCAACGAATCAGGCAAATTTCAACTGGTAAGATTTTTTAACCTTTTTATTTACATCTTTATTTCTTTTTATTTAAGGTATGTTTGATTCATAACAAATTTTGAGTAAGTTTTGTTTACTCGAATTATGTGTAGGTTGTGTGGTTGAAAATGAGAGATAGTATATTAAAAAATATAAAGTAATTGTGTGTGTAGTTAAAAAGGATGAGAGATAAATTGTTTTTGAAATTTGTTGTGAATCAAACATACCCTTAGTATTAAAATCTCTTGATTAGTTGTTGTTAGTTCTTTACCAATTTCATTTGATATCACAATACATAATAGCTTCTGTTTTTCGTCTATCCACAACCATCATCCCCATCACACGCACAACCGTTTTCATGCATTAACAACCATGATATACACAAACACGAAGATATATACACGCATATACACATACACGCCATTAGCCACGGCCAAGAAGTATCTACCACACTCAAACTCAACCTCACAACCTAAAAGCACACCTACACCTTCCCCTACTTCCATAGAATACCATAAAACCAATTAATTTAGAAAAACGCTAGAGATTATATCGAATTTTTAAAATTCCCAAAATTTTTCCCTCAAGCTTCCGCCTTCAATTTGAGCCTTAACTTCATCAAAACCTTCAATTGAAACCACCACCACACACACCACGTTCGCCGCCACTTCCACAGCCAACCACCGCCAGAACCGCTGCCATTTTTTTTCTTTTTTCTCCTGCTTTGTTTTCGATCATGAGAGCAAACGAGAGAGAGCAGAGCAGCTAAGTATACTTGGGCCAAATTCATGCTTTATTATAGTAATTGCAAGTCAAGTCCCCGACTCCTTTAGTTAGTTTAAGTTGATCATTGTATTTTATTTAATTTATAAATCCTAAACTTTTAATTATTGTAATTAAGCCCCTAAATTTTATTTGAAAATCTAGTCTCCCACTTTATTTGTTTTATTTAAGTAAGCCCCTAAAGTTTACTTAATTCTAAGTCCTTAACTTTCAATTGTTGCAATTTGATCCCTAAACTTTTATTTTACTTTTAATCCTTCAATTTCTTATTCCTGTTTAAGTTAACCCCCAAATTTTAATTGCATCTTAGTCTTCCATATTTTAAAAATCTTATAATTGAGTCCAAAATATTTTTAGTTCAATTTTATTGCACATTAAGTCCTCAAACTATTCAATTCATTCAAATTGAACCCCAAATTTTTATATTCTTTCAATTGTGGTCCAAAACTTCTATATTATTTATAAATATTTGATATTTGAGAGTATTAACATAAATTAAATTCGTTATTGACTAGACGGGGAGTACGAACAACTACAGGACTGATTCTCACCGCTTAGTAGGCTCAAAACTCAAGAGAGACCTAAGGTAGGCTAAAAAAAACTCATTTTTACTTATCTCACATTTATTGTTAATAATCTGTACTATATGAGTGTTTTTAGTATGTAATAGACTTGCCTTCAAGTTTAGACATGCTTTCGGACCCAGAGTTGCTTTAGAGCAAATTACTTGCTTTCGGGCCCAAAGTTGCCTTCAAGCAAATTACTTGCTTTCGGGCCTAGAGCAGCCTTCGAGCCCAGAGTTACCTTCAAATATTATATTACAGAGTTTACATATCTATTTGCCTTGTATACTTGTATATATTGATTAACTTGCGCAAAGCTTACTGAGTATTGTTGAAATACTCACGCCTTTCATTTTTAACAAATTACAGATTGAGGAGATTGGAGGCATGGTGAGGTATGGGAGCTCTCTTGGGTTTACTAATAAGAAACTTCATTTCTTTTGTTATTTTAAACAAACTTGATGTATTGAAGTATGTTATTTTAAATGTTTTAAACTAATCAAGATTTTTATGTTGAGTGTTTTGAATTATTAGAGATCGAACAATGTAAGATACTCTAATATGTTTGTTATCCAAAATGAATTTTCGCAACTGAATTATTTGTTATGTTTCAGCATTTAGAATTTTATTATTACTATAAAAAAATCGAAATGTTTTAGAAAAAGAACTAACGTTTCGGGTCTTTAAAACTTGGGGCATTACGTACTGTGTTAAGTTTTTCTACTAAACTTACAAACATGATCTTTTGAAGTAAGTTTTTCGAGACTATAACTTGCTCGTTCATCTTTGAATTAGGTCAATAAGACCATAAGCTCACGATGCACATATCTACTCAGATGTGTCTCAAGAGTCAGTTGACAATCATCCAAAGACTCCTTACTCAATCCAATTGGGTCAATAAGACCATAAGTTCGCGATGCACGTATCTACTCAGATGTGTCTCAAGCGTCAGTTGGCAATCATCCAAAGACTCCTTACTCAATCCATCTCAATGAATGCTATTTTATCTTCTCAGTTTCTGGATAAATACCCCACAGATTAACATCGAGTGTCACATGTCCACCAAGCACATTTGTAGGACATTCGTAATCTTTTTGCTCTCCATTTCTTTACAAAACTACTTTTATCCGTACCTGACATGTATTTAAAGAAATTTGAAAACTCGCCAAATAATCAACATGTGCTTTAATCACCATCGTATATCTTTTGGGATGCCCTTACTCATTAGAATCCCCAATCTTTGAGCCTGCCTCAATAAATTCTTTTTAAGATGAATACAAGAAGTAATGGATAGTATTTGCGAAGATTTGAGTGCACATAATCCATCAGATATATGGACCCTTGTTAGAGTGAATTTTGCAGTAATCTTGATTATCTATTTATAGAATAATACGACACGCATGACATAAGACTCCGCATTTGAATAGTATCGTAATATGAAGCGTTAAAGCTAAGACTCCGTGATTGAAAAATAGCCATGATGTGACGCATGTGAGCTATGACTCCGTGTTTGAATAGTAGTGAGCAATAATGCCACCGAAGATGATGGGATATGTCGATGAACTGTCCCTAAAATGGAATAAATAAATCATGTTGAGCACTATACAGATACTAATGAAATCAATATAAGAATTTACTGAACCAGAAGTTCAATAATAGTAGTTTGTATAATCGAACTGACCATCCTAGATCAAGTCATGTAAAGAATTATTGAAATTGATATTTCAAGTGAAGAACTAGAAGACTTCTTCAAATCGTTATTCTTGATGAATATGAAAACTGTAATAATCATTACAAGCACATTTTGGGTATCAATTCCAAACATATCTGGAATATATAAAGGGTGAGATGTATGGTCCTACTCACCCTTCCATCTGGACTACTAGACATTATGATATGGATCCACTAAATAGTTACATGTGTATATTACCCGTAATTGGAAATTTATGAGATGATTTGCTCAGTTATGAGCATAATTTTCAGATCTAATAATAAAGTTAGTAAAGATACATCCCAATGACTTGAATGGATCCTTAAAGGATTGGATATGCGCATACAAGTGGGATATTAATTGGCATTTTATTTAAAGTTCTCCAATCTATTGTCAATATCGAGAATAGAATGCAAACTGCATAAATTACCCACCTTAAGGCTGAATGCTGAGAAATATATAATTGAAATTATACCAATTGTATAGTTTGGTTCTTTGAGGTTACTCGGCATGAATGGGAGTACTAATCTTTTTCACCCGTGCGTTGCATGGGAGAGGCTAATGTATCAATAATTACATATTTCGATATATATTAATTCTATATCAATAGTACCATCAAGATAATAATCGAGTATTTGTGATTGCACTAAACTTAATAATTAAGATAAGTAATGAAAGAATCCGGTAAAAATTTTGGTAGAGTTTTCCTGTATATTGGTACAAATCCTTCCTATAAAATATTCAAATAACACCTCACCAAAATCCGCATAACTTAATTTACAATTCACTTGAAAATCTCATAACTTAATTTACAATTCTCCTGAAAATCTCAACAATAAAAACAATTAAAAAATAACACCATCAACTATTGTCAACAACATAAACACCAATGAATGGACTTAAACATAAATCTTAGCCCTAATATTCTCCAAGAAAATCAAATTCCTATTAATCTACCAATGAATCGTAATAAGACAACAGCATGTATTTTTTACGTAAGCCTCTCGAACTTCGAAGTGCATTTATATGAAAAACCTTCAGAAATATAAAAGATAATACCATAGTTCAGATAAAATAAATTTAACTATCTATAAGTGTAATTTTCGACAATAAAGCAAGTTAAGCTACCTTAACTCGAGTACAATGCTACTTATCGATAAGAGTTGCATATCATTAATTTGTATAACTCCAGCAACTATCTTAACTGGACATTATCTTCAAACAATATAATAGTAGAAAACCAATAATATATAAATACAGTTATTCACTTCTTATATCAACGTAGATGACATAAAGAGTTTGTGTAAAAAGTTAAATAAAGTAAACAACGTACCTCACATGATTAATAAGTGTCAGACTATACATTACTCAAAACTTCTTTACACACGACATTTGTAGTAGCTTTGGTTGGATGACCATCGTCATAACAGAGCACAAACTTCAAACCCTACCTATTTGTTGCTTTGGCGATTGCAAGACATAGTTCGATAATGAATATGTAAACAATAATTTTTAAGATTTGATTGTGAAATATAATTAATTTACATATATATTATAGAAATGACAATATAGTGGGTACTCCAACACCCTGTTTCTGTTCCGCTGGGAAACGTTTTTCATCATCACCACTCCCATCGTCATTTAATTGAAGGCGAGCAAGTATGATATAAGGATTGCAATTGGATGGGATTCCCATTGGCTATCGTGCCCTGCTAGAAAATTCACATCCCTTGCACTACCCATCGTGATTATATTGTTGAACAGAAGCTTTTATTTATATTTTTTTAATATAAGTGATAATGACATCTAATTTATTTTATAAATATTTTCTAAACATACCAAACACGTAAACATATTTGGTGTAAATTTAGCAATTTAATATATTTGGTATATTAATATTCTGTTTAAACTCATGAATTTAGATTTTTACTTTAAATAATTTAAATTGTATAAGATTTTTAATGTGGTTGATAAAAAAATCTTATAGATTTTACATTTTCTTAATCAAATATTGAATGATTTGATATTAAATTTAAATTATTTTGGATAAAAAATAAATTGAAATATACGTGATTAACAATTAAAAAAATAACTTGATCAATAATTTAAAAAAATTAAATAAAATCTAAAATAATAAAAATCGGTATAAAATAAATAATTTAAAGCAGCCAAAATTCTCAATATTTATTTAAAAGATAGAATTATAAATAAAAATATTTATCATAGTCGAGAGCCAATTAAAATTTTCTAATTGAGTTTCATAATTTCAATCGTCGATGGAGTCAATAGCCAATTGTTTATTAAATATATAATTTACAAAATACGTAATTTAGATATTTACTTTTCTTCTTATTAAATAATATAGGAGATGGAATCATTCAATCTATATATATCTGAAAACAAAGGTTTTAGTTAAAATAAGGATTGTATTTTAAAATATATAATTTTGGAAGTAAATATTATCAAAATTAAATATAGATTGATTAAATTCAAGCCAATAATTATCACCGTACAGTTAACTAATACAATAAATGGATAAACTGATTTTTAATTAAAATAAACTATTTATTTAGAAAAATATTATTATACGATAAGGAATTCAAATTGATAAGAAATTAATATGCTATAAAAATCAAAACCACAAATATGACTTGGACAATGTAATCGAAATATAATTACTTGTCTTTTGTTAATTAGATTTTTTTTTTGTGCTTTTAGCAAATTATATTATCTGAGTGAGTTATTTAGTGATCGATTCCAGGTATTGCATGTAAATACTATAAAAAATTTTATTTCTTCTACTTTTTTCTATAAAAAGTTTTAAATTGGAGAGTTGAACGATAACTTTCCTTTTATTAGAATTGTGACTTTCTTACACAAGATTTTTGTCAAAAATATTAGCAATTAATATAAAAACTGAATTAAGAAGATATTTTATTTTTAAAAAAATTAAGGTATTATGCTAACTAATTTTAAATATACATTAATTAATTTATATGAGTAAAAAATTAATTTATATTTATGTAGAAAAATATTTTAGAAATCCAATATTCTTATTTTGTTGGTTAAGCAATAAGATAAGTTTTTCTGCTTTTTTTTATATATAAAGCATAAACTATAGAGTATGTTTACACATGGAACATATGCATACGTTTTAATGTATTATTTTTTATAAAAATTTCATCCCTTGAGATTTCCCACCAATGCGTACCAAAGGGGTAGGAATGAGGTTAGTATTTCAACCCCTGCGATTCGTCACATTATTTGCTTTGAGAATCAAATCCTACTTAGACAAATAAAAAAAATTAAATCATAAAAAGAGTTATTTTTTAGTAAATTATGTAAATTATAAAAAAAAAGGAAATTATGGAAAAGCGTACATTTACTTTTCAATTTACTAAAATCAAGTGCTTTGTTTAGAATTTAAAAAATCACGTTTTCCAAAAACATGATTTTAACGATATAAGTTATTATTATGCATCAACTTTTATTTTGAAATAATATGTCGACTCAACCCAATGATATTTAAAAAATTATAATAAAATATTTATCAATACAGAAAAGTAAACATTTTTGTTCACTATAAGTGATTCAAACGAATTTAAATCAAATGGATATAAATTATCTTCCCTGATGTATAGGAATATCTCATTAGATGGAGATGCTAGCAATGTCTCATCCAACGCATGGGAATTATTTGGCTATTGAGGAAAGAAAGTAAAATCAATCCACAAAGTTACCTTCGCAATTTAAAAAAAAAAAAAAAAAGTGGAGTCGGTTTAGTGGTATAAAAAGTTAATGACAACAACAACAAAAAAAAAAAAGAGGAAGAAAAAATTGATCGGTAAGAGGGAACAATTGTTTCAACTATTTATGGTAGAAAATTCATCGAATTCTTGAAATTCATACTTTAATTTATTTCATATAATTATAAACAAAAATAATTGGCCTATTTTCAACCTAATGATCAACTTAGGAAGAAGAAGAAAATGACTATTCTAAAAAATAACTGCATTATATATAATTGTAAAATAATAATAATAATAATAATAAATTGTATTAGAAATTGTTTGGATAAAAAAAATTGATGATAGTAATGCAAAAAATACTAATAGTTTGAAGAAATTAAAATCAATCCATAAATTTGCCTTATAAATTAATCATAGCCAAAAATGAGGAAAAAAAGATGAAGACGAAATTTTTTAGTGGAAAGAAAGAATAATTATTTCAACAATTTATCATAGACAATTTGTTGAATTCTTTCAAGTCATGTCTTAATTTATTATCTATAATTGTTAGCAAAAATAATTGCACTGGAGATTAGGTTGGTAACAACTAAAAAAATATAATTAAATTAAAAAGAATATTAATGCTAAATATAATGATGGTCTATATAATAAAAATAATATCATTAAAATTGGAAACGTCTATTTAAGCGAAAGATAATGTCTATTTTAGGAAAAATGCATTGGGAGTAAAAATATAATGATGTGGAATTAAAAATTAATTAAAAATTTCAGAAAAAAAATATTTTGGAGAGAAAAAAGTATAGATATATATATATATATATATATATACATATAGATTAATAGCTAGAAATGATATGTGAAATGGATCACTTATATCCTCACAATTGTAATATGAACTTGAAGTTCAAAGATGCATGAAAGACTATCAACGATCTCATATACCAGCTACAGCTGCTTTGATAAGTTAGCATGCCCCAAAGCATTGATATTATACAAATAAGAGTTCCCCATATATATATCAAAGAAAATGATTAAAGATGGTCTCAATAAAGGGGACATACACTCTTGAAAAGTATATAGACATAACTATATTGTGTAATCCTAGAGGAGGAATGATGATGAGATATCTCGATAAATTATGTCACTATGGGGAACAAGGTGAAATTGAAAGTGTTGACACACTATAAAACTATAGCGCTATATACCATTAATGATAGTGAGAATATTGAAATCCGTTAAAGAATACCGATGTCAAAATATATGCCCTATAATAAAATATTAATTTGTGGGCTTGATGAGAAATGATAAAGGAACACTTGAAGACATTCCAAATGTATTATCATGCAGTGGATGCAACAACTCAAAATATTTGAAGTGATACTGTTGCGAAGGAAAATTCAAATGCGTTGTACTCTTTTTTCCTTGACTGAGGTTTTATCCCACCAGGTTTTGCTAGTAAGGTTTTTAACGAGGCAACTTTAGTGTATTCACACGAATAATGTACTCTTTTCCCTCCATTAGGATGTTTCCCACTGGTTTTTTCTTAATAAGGTTTTAATGAGACATATTCATGGTATACTGAGAACTACAGGAGAAATCAACACAATGTATCTATTGGACCAAGTTATAATAAAGGCCTTATTTCAAATTAAAATGATGATGATGATATTGAAATCTTTTACTAAAATGACAAAGTATTAACGAGGCAGCACTCGAATAGTCCTACACCACTTATCAACATCCGAGGGAGCAACTACACACCAGCCTCTTTACATAGGTTTTGTCCCAAAATGGTTCTTCTTGATAATGTTTTGACGAAGTAGTATATGACCACTGCAGGCTCTCTTACACTAATTTGGAAGTTTTTTTCCATTGGATTTTTCTCCAAACAAGTCTAGAATATATTTGTACTAATTGTCATTTAAGATGGAGCATTGTGAATAATTGAAGAGGAATCAAGCAAGTGGAAGGAAATTATTATATAACAAGGAGAAAAATGATGGCGCGATGACACAATTGTTGATAAGTATATTATGTAAATGAATATTATACCCTTGATGAAATTATATAATCACTATTGTATCATTGGAAGTTTTTATAAATAAGAGCTTCATTTCTTAATAAAATTCATTCTGGAGAATTCATTCTCTAAATTCTCTTTATTTCTCTATAGTTTTATAATAGATAAAGGCTTGTTTTGTTGTTTTGATATATTAAGTAACTACTTTTTCACAATAGGTCCCGGCCCCAACTTATCTTTTGCACTTAATTAAATTCACAATTTATTCTTATTTTCAATTAAATCAACAACTTATATAAATTCTAAAAAGTAACCCCTATAACTTAAGTTAGTCATTTTAGTCCCAATTTGACTTTGACTTGACTGTTCCACATTTGACTTTAGCTAGTAAAAATTTGACATTCAATTTAAAAGTGTGTTATTACAATAATAATCTATTAAATGCAATATCAATGACATCTTGAACGAACTTTTTAAAGTTCATGAGTTATATATATTGAATGGAGTCCAAAATGCTACCCAGTTCGATCCCATCATCAAAGCTACAATCATAAACAATTTCACAATTTGGAGAAGAAAAGAGCACCATTATTATTCGAAATGAAATATGAGAATATGTCCATAAACGATAAGGATATTGAGAATCGGATTGCAAGGATTGGAGCTAGACAAACCCTCCCGCAAGAACCTCTCACCCATGGATAAGATAAAGAGACCCCACCCCACTCCTCATGTGATATCGCCCTATCCCATCACCTACGTTTTCCTCCACCAAAAAGGATAGTAATAACAAAAACTAACAAATAAAAATCTGCTTCAGGTTCTTTACTCCTCTTTTTTTTTAATATTTCTTGAAAATTAAAAAATTAAAAATTACTTACGTCTATATGAAGTGTCAAATTTTAGTAAATTGTGTTTATGTTAATTATCATTATTTTATTTCACATAATTTCACCACATTACATACAGTATGAATTAAATAATATACTTCATATTTGCTACCCAATTAATCAATAGTTCTTACAACTCCTATTGTACGTTATCTTGGCGCATCTTGTTTTATGCCCTTTATTTTGATAATGTTAATAAATCTTTAGATTTTTGTGTTGTGCAAAAACCGACTACTTTAATCATGTGATTGCTCCTAAAAGCCAAATCGATGACAACTAGATAGTTTCAATTAATCTAATGTTTGTTTGGAAGGGATTTTTCAAAAATTAAATTTTGACTATAAAATAATAGAGAGAAGTTTTAAAAGTAGACAAGAAAAGCAGTCAAATCAATTAAGTTGAAAATGAAATTTTAAGAAGATGATTGCTCTCAAAATCTTATCCATACAAGCTCAATATAGACTATTGCTCATTACAAGAATGTCATCTGCTAAGCAACAAAATTTTAGCCATTAGATTAACGTGATGTTTTCCTTAGTAAACCAAGGAGAAAAGTCAAGTCAAAATAGTTGCACGACTTAATTAGGCTCCACTAAGGGATGGAAAGCATCGAGGGCCTATATGCTACTGAAGCCCTAGAATGTAGCTCTGAATCACATGTTCTCCAAGACAACCCGACGTTTCCTTGTGCACATTTCGTCTCTATGATCCGACGATATATATAGGAAAGCCAAGCTTGTGCAACCTACATAAAATGCGTTGGGTCCTCACCCCCTTCGCTCTCTCTCTCTCTCTCTCAAGGTGTTTGAGGACAAGAAAGTGGTTGCGACGAACACACAAAGTAATTTGTAACATGATGATGGGTACAACACCTCACATTGTCGTTGCTTCGAGTTGAATGGACTCGCATGCAGCATGCATGTAATGTAATTCATTAACTTAGAAGGGCCAGTTATACGTGGCAATTTTTACAGTGGGACGAGTTACTTGTCACATTTTAAGATAACTCATCACCTTATAAAAATATATTTTTAAGAGTAAAAAGAGAGAGAGCTTGAGCGGTTCTTTTGTGGCCGGATGAGGGGGCATACATATTTCGGGGTACATTTTAATTCGTTGTACTTGAAGTCTAACTATATCTTATACCCTTTTTTTTTAAAGTTGAAGAGCCTAAATTTGAATTCAACCCAAACTTTTAGGCCCGTTTTTTATAACAACAAGAGAACAAAATAGAAAAATAAAACACAAGTCTATATTTTTGTCCTTACCGCATATAAAATCAAGATATTTTCTCTTTTTTTTTCTTGTTTTCTTTGGCTATTTGTGTTGGCGTTGGCTGAGTTTTTTATTTTTGGTCTCTTACTATGCTCTTATATCTTAGGCTATCTTTCTGGGCTCTAATTGAGTTTTTTTTCCTTTTACTTTGTGTTTGGTTCTAGTTGAGTTTTTTATATTCTTTTTTTGACTTATTACTGTTATTGGTTTACTGTAGTTCGAATTGAGCCTGGTGTGCCGCGATATATTAGCTTTATAAAATTAATTAAAAAAATTAAAGGGATCCATTTTTTGAAGTTCGACTCCGACCCAACGAACCGCAAAATCGCCACTGAGAGAGAGAATGAATTGAGTTGAATAATAGTGATTTATTATGCATGTGGGTTCTACGATATATGGGGATGTAATTTATTTGATCAAATTTAAATTTAAAAGACGAGGAAAAAGTAAGAAATTTTTATTTATTTATTTATTTGTTGCAAACACATGCCGAGCACTGTCATCAAATTCATTTGGGAGTAATCACATTTTGAATTTGCAAGAGTATTGTTGTGAACGAGAGAATTTTTCATTTCAATTCTCGTTATTGAATTCATTACAAATGACCCCTATTTATAGAAAAATATTGGGGCACATCGTATTACAAATATTGATCTAATATACAATAGTCATTCACACAATAAAAACATAATCATTACATTACTATCATTACTATTCCTTTCTCCCTTACTTTCGGTGGGTTTTACAACACTCCTCAACGATATTATTTATACTGAAATGTCATAATACTTGTTTGGAGAAAAACTTCCAAACTTATTGTAGGAGAACTTGAGAGATCATATACCGCTGCAAGAAAACCTCGTGGGGCAAAACCTAAGCCAAAAAGTAAGTTGCTCCCCCTGATGACGATCATTCTTATAGAAATATCCATGTCTTTGCCTCGTTAAAACCTTGTCAAGAAAACCCAATGGGGAAAAACTTGATCGAAGGAAGAAAGTACATTACTCCATTTGGTTACGAATCTTGGTAGGTGATACATTCATTTTTCTTTGATGATTTCAATATCATCATCGCTGATTCCAAGTAATCTCTTCGTTATCATTTGATCCAATAGACTCATTGAGTCAATTTCTCATTATTTGTGTGAATATGTCATAAACGTTGCCTCGTTAAAAACCTTACTAGGAAAACCCAATGGGATAAAACCTTAGTCGAGGGAAAAAATGCAACGCGTATTTTGTGCTTATATCAAAAATCCTTCAGGTAAGTATCATATTTATCAACGTGTCATAATCAATTGCTTATTTGCAATCGACAATCTCGATTTTACATTCTCAATCGTATCGAGATATATATATCCAAATCTTCTCTCGAGATCTGCTATTAGTTGTGATTGGGCTCATTAAAAACCTTATTTAGGAAAAACCCTTTGGGATAAAAACCTCAAATAAGGAAAAGAGTACAAAGATATAACAATATCAATGCTTTACGCTATTACAAACAATGTCATTCATTTAATGGTTCTATATTTATTTTCCCAATCAAGCCCGATATATTTGAAGAGTATATATTTCAATATTCTTCGATATATCTCATTATCCTCATTATCGTTAATCGTATGTAGCGCTACATTTTCATACCGTGTCGACACTTTCCAATTTCATTTCTTTCCCCATAATTATATAACTTATTGAGATATCTCATTTTCGATCCTCTTTTAGGATTGCACAATATACTTGAGTTTATATACTCTTCAATTTGTATGCCTCCTTTAATAAGACCATCCTTTATCATTTGCTATATATTTTTGGGGAATCAAATAATATCAATACTTCGGGCTCGTCAATTTATCAAAACATGTATAGTTGGTATATGAGATCGTTCTGATCTTTCATGCATCTTTGTATTTCAAATTCATATCGTGATGCATTTCATATATCATTTCCAACTATTAATACTCCCTCATGCTAGCAACCAAACTTCGAGATAATTTGTATGATTTTCCTTGTATATATTCTCAATATTTAGCTTTAATAGGGAATTTATTCACCGTGTTTTGTTCTAGATATTAAAATCGATTGGAGTGACTTTAAATATTTTGCCAATTATATCCCACTCGCATCTTGCATCTCCAATCATTTACTGACTTTATTCAAATTATTGGGATATACATTCACTAGTTTTATCATTAGATTCTAACTCGTGCTCATATCACGAGCAAATCATTTCAATATACACATGTGACTACATAGTGAATCCATATTATATTATATAGTAGTCAACATAAAAGGGTGAGTGGGCCCATATATCTCATCCCTTATATATGTTCCAGATATATTTGGGATTTATTCCCAATCATTGGCTAGTAATTATTTATCGAGAACAATCATTGGAAATTTCTTAGGTTCTTGATTTCAATAAATTATTTACATCAATCGAACCTAATCTATATAGTGCTCAACATGATTTATTACCGCCATCACATGCATAGCCAACCGACATATCACGCCATTCTTTCGGTGGCATTATTACGATTACTATTGAAACGTGGAATCTTATCTCATACGTTTCCTGTTACGCCACTGTTAAAACGCGGAGTCTTACCTCATACGCGTTTATAAATCATCCGAGCACTTACAATATTCACCCTAACAAGGGTTTAGATATCATAATGGATCATGTGCTCTCGAATCTTCGTAAATACTATCCCTCACTGCCAATCAAAATTCTAAAGAGAATTTATCTATGTAGACTTGAAAGATTAAGGATACTAATGAACAAGGGCATCCCACAAGATATTCGATGGTTGATTGAAGCGAAGGTCCTAAGATCCGTGAGGTTTCGATTCCTTCTAAATACATGCCTGGAATGGGTAAAAGTAGTTTTTGAAGAAACGCAGAGCAAAAAGGTTAGGAGGATGTTATAAATGTGCTCTGTGGACTTGTGACACTCGATGTAAACTGTGGGGTACTTGTCCAAAAATCGAGAGGATAAAATAGCATTCATTAAGGATGGATTGAGTAAGGAGTCTTTGGATGATATTCAACAGCTCTTGAGACACATCCTAGTGGACACGCATAAGGTGAGCTTATGGCCTTATGGGCCAAATTTAAAGATGAACAAGAATCTGCATGCAGCCTCTAGAAAATCTTACTTTAAAAGATCCTATTTGTAAGTTTAGTAGAAAAATTTAGTATTATGATTTTCTCGTAATTGTGAAAAATTTTGGCGTAGATCGATGTATTTCGCGTAATTGTAAATATCGTGTTTTTTTTTTTTTTTCAAATATATATATGTATGTAAATAAATAAATAAATATATTTATATATAGATTTCAATCACCGAAAGTGTATGTCATTTCACTGATATTTTTCTACTGTTCTCTTTTCTCATATTGTCAAAAGGTAAATAGTAAAATCACTTATTGGTTTGAAAATTTATCTTTAAATAGAGATTCACGATTCTCTCATTCATACATTGAAACTTTAGTGTAAAGAGAGAGATGGAGATGGAGATGGCGATGGAATTTTAGAATCATCTCATGCAAATCAATCTTCACCTCACCGATTAAGATCAGATGTGTTCTTGGTGGATCTAGATCGATAGGTGATATCCAATATATAGATATGGCAAACCAACTTATAAAGGAATTGGGAAACAAAACATCAATATACTTTGTATGGAGGGACCAATACCAAGCTTTTAAAAAGTCTTACAATAGCCGCACAATTATGGGGATAAGAGTGTCAAGCGTATTACCTTTTCATCAAGTTGGAGCTAGCAATCGTATTGGATCCAAGATAATCATGGGTTCAGCTGGATCGATGTCAAACGCAGCCTATTCATGACCGCATGATGTACATGATGAACAATAGTGATGCTTTTATTGTCCTTCCAAAGCGCTATCACACACCTCGGAGGAAATATTCAATATAAAGCATCATGGGCACAAGTGGAATTTTCATACCAAACCCATAGGTTTGTTGAATATTAATTATTTCTTTGATGGTTTGCTAGCATTTCTAGATCAGTGGTGTAGATTATAAATTTATTTCTCGCTCAATGAGAAATATACTTGTTTCTCGCTAATACTGTTATCTTGATCTACTCATCAAGATTCAATCATATGTTCAAGAATCATGGAAGTTTAAACCCGCCGTCGATTACACCATTGGTGTCAAGCGGAAAAGAGATCCTTTGGATCTTTCATTATGAACCTGATGCTAGGGGTGGCAGAGTTACGGAGTATTTATACTCTCGAGACGCATCCCTCATTTACGGGTTCAATATGTATTTTCTTTTTGTATTTCTATATCTTCAAGTGTTTATTGTCACCCTTTGATATTCTCAATATGTTCATCTTTAACTTGTTTTGTGTATCTTCTAGAGCAATAATAATGATATCATGTTTGCTTTATAGAAATCTATTGTACCATCAGATAATATTTGTGACATGTATTTCTTCAATATCATTTTCTTCTCATATCAATACGATCTCATATTATCAATAGGATTATTTCAAATGATCCCACCATATGATTCATTTCATTTGATTTATCAATTGGGATCTATTGAGCATTTCACTTTCATTTATTTATTCAATCGTAACTTCTAGTGCCTCTTGCTCAATTTTCCCCATCAATATTCAATAAACGTGGAGAATGAATATTTCTTCATTAAATGCTTCTTTGAGAGCATTTCTCGTCATTGTATCAATATATCACAATATATTTATCTCATAACGAGATTTTTCACCATGGTATATCTTCTTTCTCTTTTATCACCATGAACTTCTTTGAGCAATTTATCAATACATATATCATCATTTGCTCAAATCTCTTTGTTAATCTCAATATAACATCCTTGTCGAATATATAAATCGGTTTCTATTATTTAGTACCAATCGTGGGGTTTAATCCAACCACATTGGTGATATACATTCTAATCGTATGTATAACCCACCACATCTAAAGTACTTACTCTAGTTGTGCGGTATAACCCACCACATTTGAAGTATAAAAACATAAATAATAGAAATTAAATTTTCCCCAATAGGTGGTAGAACCTACCATATGGGAATTATCACAATAAATTTAAATTTCAATAGGCGGTATAACCTAATTACATATAAATTATAGTAATAAATGTAAATTTAGATTCCAATAGGTGGTGAACCTACCATATGGAAATTATCCATTACAAATCATAAAAGAAATTGTCCATTCTAGCTTCTCAAAAGGTAAAATTGTCCATCAATTTATGATACTTTGATATAATAATTACCAAAATATAATTATTATATTTCTCTTTTTCATTTTCCAATAATTTACTTCAACTATTAAGATTAAAATAATATTATTTTAATCTCAATTCATTGTTACTTATTAATATTTTGTAGTTAATTAGTTCATTGTTAATTTCATAATCTTCTAATAATTGGGACTTCTTTTAATACTCGGATATGATTTCTACACTAAATAATAATAATAATAATAATAATAATAATAATAATAATAATAATAATAATTGTTATAAAACTTCTTAAAAATAGAGAGAATTTAGAGAGAGAGAATTTTCTGAATTATTTTCATTAATAACTGAAGCCCTATTTATAGGGAAACTTCGAATGGCACAATCGTAATTATATAATTTCATCAGGGACATAATAGTCATTCACATCAATAAACAAATAATATTTGTTTCCCTCGGTGCCTCGTTTACAACACTCCCCCTTGAATGACTATTCACTATTACATTATTCATCAACTCTCATTTACAATCAATAGCGGGGTATATTGCGTTGCCTCGTTAAAACCTTTATCAGTAAAACCCAATGGGATAAAACCCGATCGAAGGAAAAAGAGTACAATCGTTCCCCTAATTGTGATTTGTAGGAGTATTAATTGGCTGCCTCGTTAAAACCTTGCCAAGAAACCCAATGGGATAAAACCTGGTCAAAGGAAAAGAGTACACTACTCCCCACGATGTTGGTCACACAATATCCTTGAGCCGACGCATTCCAATCGATGTATCAATTTCTTAAATGTACATGTTGGTAATGCCTTAAGTAAATAAGTCGGCTACATTGTCACTTGGCCGAATTTGTTGAATTATAATGTTGCCACTTTTACGAAGATCATGTGTATGGAAAAATTTTGGTGAAATATGCTTTGTCCTGTCCCCTTTGATGTAGCCTGCTTTGAGCTGTTTAATACAAGCAGCATTGTCTTCGTACATTATTGTCGGGTCATCTTTTATTGAGGCTAATCCACAGGATGTTTGGATATGATGCGTCATATCCGTAACCAAACACATTCTCGACTTGCTTCATCAATCGCAATGAGCTCAGCATAATTTGAGGATGTCGCTGCCAAAGTTTGCTTTGTAGATCTCCAGGATATAGCGGTTCCTCCTCGTGTAAACACATAACCTGTTTGAGATCTGCCTTTATGTGGATCGGAAAGATATCCTGCATCTGCATATCCCACTAAAGAAGACCCAGATCTTCTTGAATAAAAGAGTCCCATATCAGTGGAACCTCTTAAATATCTTAGAATGTGCTTAATACCATTCCAATGCCTTAAAGTGGGTGCAGAGCTATATCTTGCAAGAAGATTCACAGAAAAAGCTATGTCTGGTCGTGTGCAATTTGCAAGATACATTAACGCACCAATTGCACTAAGATATGGTACTTCGGGACCAAGTATCTTTTCTCCATCTTCAAGTGGACGAAAAGGATCTTTATTCATATCAAGTGATCTAACGACCATAGGTGACGTCAATGGATGTGCTTTATCCATGTAAAACCTTTTCAAAACTTTTTCTGTATACGTAGATTGGTGAACGAACAATCCTTCGGGGAAGTGTTCAACTTGCAAACCAAGACAAAATTTTGTCTTTCCCAAATCCTTCATCTCAAACTCATTCTTCAAGTATTTTGCAGTTTTATTCAACTCTTCAGGAGTCCCAATTAGATTCAAATCATCAACATAAACTGCCACAATTGCAAATCCTTTGCTTGATTTCTTTATGAAAACACAAGGGCAAACATTATCATTTTTATATCCCTCTTTTAGCAGATATTTGCTAAGGCGGTTGTACCACATCCGCCCAGATTGTTTCAATCCGTAGAGTGACCTTTGCAATTTGATAGAGTACATTTCTTTGGGACGAATATCATTCGCCCTTGGCATCGTAAATCCTTCAGGGATTTTCATATATATATCACTGTCAAGTGATCCATATAGATATGCCGTTACTACATCCATGAGGCGCATATCAAGTTTTTCGGATACAGCCAAGCTTATTAAGAATCTAAATGTGATAGTGTCCATTACAGGAGAATACGTTTCCTCATAATCAATTCCTGGTCTTTGAGAGAAACCTTGTGCTACAAGTCTTGCTTTATATCTCGTAATTTCATTGTTTTCGTTTCTCTTTCTTACAAAGACCCATTTATATCCAACGGGGATAATATTGGCAGGAGTTGGAACTACTGGCCCAAACACTTTACGTTTTTCTAAGGAATTTAATTCCGTCTGCATGGCTTCTTTCCATTTTGGCCAATCAGATCTATTTTGACAATCACTAATGCATCAGGTTCAGATCGTCATTCATGATATCAAGAGCCATATTGAAGGCGAAAATGTCATCCATGTCAACACATTCACGTTCCCACAATATATGAGATGACAGATAATTTATTGAAATCTCATTATTTTCGGACACTTGTAGTTCTTTGGGAACTACAACATTTTCAATTGGTCGGTCAGCCTTTTTCTCAATTGTTGGTTTCTTTTCTGCCTCTTCTTTTTTTCGAGGTGCGTAATCTTTTGGAACCAATTGGTCGACCACGTTTACGAGTTGTCTTAGATTCATTTGCTAGTATAGGTCAGCCCTTCTCAGGGACATCAATTTTCGCTGGAGCATTTGCCGATGGTATATAAGATTTTGTCACTTTCATTGTATCGACAAATGCATCAGGGATTTGACTAGCAATTCTTTGCAAATCAATGATCTTTTTGACCTCTTGTTCACATTGATTACTACGAGAATCAAAGTGAGTAAGGGTTTTCACATTCCACGAAAGATCATGTTTCTTTTCTGGATATAGTTTTGTTCCTCCCAAAATTGGAAATGTCATTTCATCAAAATGACAATCCAACATAAATTCCAAGTCTTCGTTGGGGACCCATCTTGGTACGTTGTGGGGGTGAAATCGGTACTTGCACAGAAACACCAAAAATTTTTAGGTGAGAAACATCCGGTTCTCGACCGAAGGCAAGTTGCAAAGGAGAGTATTGGTGATAAGACGTTGGCCTTATACGAACCAATGCTGCAGCATGTAAAATGGCATGACCCCAAGCCGAAGTGGGGAGATTTGATCTCATAAGTAGCGATGCGGTGATTAATTGAAGTCGTTTAATAAACGATTCCGCTAAGCCATTTTGTGTATGGACATGAGCAACGTAATGTTCAACATCAACTCCAATGGATATACAATATTCATCAAATGCTCGAGACCTAAACTCGCCAAAGATTATCAAGACTAATTTTCTTAATTGAATAATCGGGAAAATGTGCTGCAATCTTATAATTTGAGCAAGTAGCCTCGCAAAAGTCAAGCGTTTCTAGTAGAAAGCAAGCAAACATGGGACCATCTAGAAGAAGCGCCAATTAAGACCATGAAGTAACGAAATGGTCCACATCTATGGGTGTATAGGCCCGCATATATCTCCTTGAATTCTTTCGTAAAATTTGGAGATTCAACATCGACCTTCATTTTGGAGGGTCTTACGATTAATTTGCCTTGCGAACAAGCAACACATGGAAAATCATTTGCTAAAAGAATCTCCTGGTTCTTTAGGGAATGTCCATGTGAGTTATTGATTATTCGCATTATAGTCGCTCCAGGGTGTCCAAATCTATCATGCCACAACATGAAACTTTTAGAGTCAAATGAACTTCGGGTTCGTGAACATTATTTGACTCTATTGTTTTTATGAATGTATAATACATCCCGGATGGCGTTGTTGGGAATTTTTCTTTTATCAACTTCCTGGCCGTATAAAAAGGAAGTGATACATAGATACTCTATATTATTTTCTTTCATTGTCTCAATATGATATCCATTTCAAGGATATCCTTAAAACTTAGCAAATTTCTTCTAGATTTGCTAGAGTAGAGGGCATCATCAATATTTAATATCGTATTATTTGTCAAGATGATACGAGCTCTTCCGAGCTATCAATGATGTTTGCCATGCCCGATATGGTAATAACGGTATGTTACGGTTAATGTTAATTCCACAAAATACTTTTTATCTCTGGAGAATGGTATGCGTGAGTTGCACTGTCGACTAGACATACATCTTGACAATTCATTAAGAATCTACAAACATATTTGAAAAACTTCAAAAACTCCCATTTGTTGAAAAACGATTTATTCAAACATTGTACAACATGTTGAAAAGTTTTATATGGAGTAAAATGATTTATTCTTCCATGAGATGTTCAATCTATCGATGGACCAAAGATACGATCGGGAACATCCATGTGTGTCATATCCATTGGATCGTCACAATCTAGGAAATTTGTTTCCACTTTTCCTTTTCCCTTTTCCTTGATAGATTTTTGGTACAGTTCTACCAAATGTTTTCATTGCAGACTGGTGCACGTGACCAATGCCCCTCATTCCACAAATAAAACATTCTTGCTCATGTACCCTTTTGGATGGGATATTTTCATTATGCTTTTTATAACCGTGAGTCCCGACTATGACGCGTTTTCCACTTCCACGCCCATGTCCATATCCACGCCCACGCCCACGCCCACGCCCACGCCTGCGTGTCCGTGTCTATAACCAGGTCCGTGGCGTGATTCATTATTAGCTTCTGGCGGTGTGATAGCATTTGCTTCGCAATGCAAAGGGACAGGTTGGACGCATCCCATGATTTTTCATGAGCAACTCATTATTTTGTTCACCGACAAGCAAGCATGAAATGAGTTGAGAATACTTTTTAAATCTCGCCTTCATCAGCATCGTTGTTGTAGCAATAGACATTCGAGGCATGGAACGTTGAATACGTTTTTCAAGCATATCCTCTTCTTTAACCTCTTCCCCTTGAGCTTCAATTTAGAAACAGATTCTAAAAGCTCAGATTGTATTCACTTACGGACTTAAAATCCTCGTAGCGAAGATGAAGCCACTCGTAGCGGGCTTTTGGAAGGACCACGATTCTCGATGGTCAAATCTATCTTTCAAATTGTTCCATAAGATCTTCGGAGTCTTTTTCGTCAAATATTCAACTTTAAGATCACAATGGATATGGTGACGAGGAAAATCAGTATTTGCCACGATTCTTTCTCGATGCTTTATTTTCATCTTTAATAGTATCTCCTAGATCCTTTGAAATCGATGGATTTCGCATCAAGGACCCATGACAAATAATTTTTTCCGTAAATATCGTTGGGCAATGAAATCAAGTTTCGTGATATTCTCCATTTGTAGTTCTACAATAGAAAATTAAATCCGATTAATTTTCATAATAGAAAATTAATCAATATCTACAGGATATGAATGATATATTTTCCTTCAGGGATTATTACCATAGAAACGATGTATATTTTCAAATTTTGCTACTTCAAGAGCAAATTATATTCTTCTGGAATATATAAACTAACTACTTCTTCAAGAGTAGATTTGAATTATAACCAATCGTGTGGTATAATCCACCATATTGGAGATATACATAATATTTAGAGTATATAAATTTAAATTGCAGAATTTAAATAGCGAAAATTAAATTGCATAGTAATTAACTACTTCTTCAGGAGTAGGATCTACTTAGTAGATGGTATTACCCATCACTTAGTATATAAAGTGCAGAAATATATAAAACCTTCCAGTTTGTGACGGTTGAACCCATCATAAGGTAGAAGGTGTTGCGGTAATTAAATTGCGAAAAGTAAATTCTCCAAATAGGTAGTTTAATCCACCACTTGGAAATAATTGCAATAAATAAAAGTAACAAAAAAAATGTCCAACTGTTTCTTCCTTAGTCAGCATGGGTAACTTTGTCGATCCAATCCGCATAGGTAAAATATAATATAATATCAATGTTATAAGATTAAGAAATCGCTTTCTTTTACTTTAATTTGTAAATAGATGTTCAAGTTAAAAATTTATATCTTAAAGCGAGTTATTACAGTATCAATATTGGTGTCAAATTGGAGCTCTCGTTAAATAGAATATAATGAAGTTGAAAAATTTGATTTTGATAATTTATACTTCTTATATGTCAAGAAAACAAATGTTATCGTTCTTAAATTATTATATTATAAAGTAATATATAATAATATATATTATATACCTTTTGTTTTCTTCTATAATGTGAGGGAAAATCTCTGGCCAGATCGAAGTAAGATTTTAGCGATACTTGATAACGCTAGTTATAAAACTTCTTAAAAATAGAGAGAATTTAGAGAGAGAATTTTCTCAATTATTTTCATTAATAATCGTTCTATTTATAGTAAACTTGAATTAAGACAATCGTAATTACATAATTTCATCATGGACATAATAGTCATTCACATCAATAAACAAATAATATTTGTTTCCCTCGGGTGCCTCGTTCACAACAATAATAATAATAATAATAATAATAATAATAATAATAATAATAATAATAATAATAAGATGTACTAACCTGGTGTAAAGAAGTTTACACTCAACCACATAGTCATACTATTCATCCCACTACCACATGTCCACAACACAAATCAATTATTGTCTGGCTTGTAGATAAGCTTTCCTTCCTTTTCCAATTCTCTAATCACGTAATGAATTATTTGCATAGAAATGTATGCTAAATTACTCAAAATCCACTCATGATGTCTTGGCTTTTGTGATAAATTGTGGACCATGGCATAGAAAATATTATTATCAAAACTTTAGACTTTCTCCACCTACTCCACAACTCATTCAGAATGGAAACAAAATTCCAATTAAGGATGAAAGTTAGGACGAGTAGGGGTAAAGATTAGCAACTTGTTTTTCTTTGTGCAATTCGAAAGTTTAGTGCTTCTAAATTCTTTGTCCGTGTTGTAGACTCAGATCGTGAAATCGAGAAATCAAAAGTCTAAGTGGATGGATATCTATGACTTATAAGAAAAGCTTCATGGCTATGGAATCATGGAGGGTTGATGAAAGCGAGGTGGATTTCTCGATTTAAGAATGAAGGTGAGTTTATCTTAATATTATTCAATTGCTAGAGGCTAAGCTAACCTTTAGAGTGAGGAGCGGGAAGGAGGTGAGAGTGAAGGAAAATAAAAATGAAATATTTGAGCTTTATCATAAAGCTCCACTATAGTTTTCTTAGAATTCCAAAGCAATAAATTGGCATAGAATCCGTAGGTGTTAGTTTTGAGTTTCATCATTGACAGCAAGCACATGTGGAAGCCTAATCTCGATCATTGCGTTTATGGTTATTTATGAAGAAGAAAATGAGATCCCTCCACCATATGTAACTGATGCTATGAACAATGGAGTAGAAATTAAGACCAAGGAATTTCTAAACGGAACCGTGATTTAATTTATTAATGATAAATCATGGGAGAAGAGTTTCGTGTGATTTTGGCACCAATTGTAGTGGAGGAGGTGAAGAGGAATGATTATAGATTTAAATTCAAAAGAGAAGAAAATCTGTTTAGAAGTAAAAATAGAGTTATCGTGCTGATAACGTCTTGTGAACGAGAGAATTTTTCATTTCAATTCTCGTTATTGAATTCATTACAAATGACCCCTATTTATAGAAAAATATTGGGGCACATCGTATTACAAATATTGATCTAATATACAATAGTCATTCACACAATAAAAACATAATCATTACATTACTATCATTACTATTCTTTTCTCCCTTACTTTCGGTGGGTTTTACAACAAGTATCATTTTATATCATATTTAAAACACAACACTCATATCATTTGTCATTGGTGCGTTCCTTGACAAAAGAACATTTCATCAATGAATTGATTGATTTGAGAATCACAAAATAAGTGTCCAGATTCGTGCTATTTCACATTTTCGATGTGTAATCACCCATTATTATAAATTTATAATGAGGTTTTCTTTCTTATATTTACAAAAACAAATTATAATGAGGTTTTCTTTCTTACATTTACAAATTATATCATTGTCTATTTTTTTGTCCGCCTGTCTCTTTTGTTATGATCTTTTTCAATTATTTCTTTCTAAATTTTACAATCACGTCCCAAAGAACAAAATTTACTGACCAATAAAATAGAATCAATGGTAGTTAGTGCGTGAGTTGTGTTTTGAGAACACATAATTTAGTGTATGACAAATGTCACACCTTAATAAGCCCCCCTACCCCCCAATTTTTCGGGGGGCATAATTATTATTTTATGCTACATCCTATCATGTGTGTCTACTTCAAGATTTATCGGTAATATTTCGGTAATATTGGCTATTGGTGTAAGTAACATCGGATTTGTTCAAGTATCCACTGTGGGTACCATACAATGGTACCCACAGTGGGCACGTGGCGCCATCAGGTGGCGCCACGTCATCACACGGAAAATTTTTTTATTTTATTTTATTTTTTTGAATTTTTTTTGGAATTTACGTTAAGTTAAACGAATGTCATCTACAGCTGTAATCTGCACGATGGTGGGAGTGCCTCACCATATAATTTTTTTTTTTTCTGTAGACTGCGTAAGATACCTTGTGGGTACCAGATCAGAACTGTAAGTAACATATACCTTAAAACTATGGTCCGCGAAGCAGCACATCGGCGAGAGGATAAAATCCCAAATAAATCCAAAAAATACGAACCGCTCATTTCGTCACCTGATACAAACAAATCAAACAGTCTTCCAACTCACCGTGCATTACCATTTCACAGCAAAAAACTTCCATTCGGACACTCTTCCACTCCAATTTTCTCTCTCTCTACACTGAAATATGGAGTCTCGTGTGCTCACCGGCGCCACCGCCATTCGCGCTCTTCCAATTCTCGGGAAGCCGGCCGCTAGGGTCGCCGCCTACAGCAGTTTCCCCTCCTTGAAGCCGACCGGATCCTTGACCGACGGCGGAAACTTGGTGTGGGGGAAGCAACTCCGGCCTGCTATTCTTCTCGAAGCTTCCCCTGCTAGTGCGGTTTCTCCGGTGATTAAGAGGGAGAGTCTTCCGCCGTGTTTGGCGGCAGCTTCTTCGTCTGCCGAAGGAAGCGATTCCGCCGGGTGAGGTCCGTTTTCATTATATCCGACTTATTGAGGCAGATTTTTTTGGAGCTGTAATTGTTCTAAACCGTTTCTTTCGCAGGCCGGTCGGGTTCTTCCAGAAATACCCGGCTATTGTAACCGGGTTCTTCTTTTTCATGTGGTATGTCACGTGATTTCTCTATCCTGATTTAGTTTTCTTGTTTACTTGACGCATATGTTCGTGCCAACTTATTTTTACTTGAGGCCTTGTTCCACTCGACACAATTCTAATATAAATTTTATTAATTTTTTTATTTCATTATTTAGAATCACTCATTCAATTATTTAATATATTTTTTTCAAATTTCAACTACACATTCAATACATACATAAAAAAATTAACTTTATCACCAATTAAATATACTCTAAAACTCATCCATTGCTAAAAGTTAAAGTCAGAAAGACAAATATTAATACAACCATACATTGCAAATCATCACTCGTTATTATTTACGCATCTTCTGGTCCCACCGCTATCCATGTAAAAAGTTATGACTTTTATAGGGGTAGGTATAGGATTAGGTAAAGTTTTAGGTAAAGTGAAAAAATGGACCAAATTACCCCCCCTCCCCCACCCCACATTCATGGGGGCGGGCGGGGGTAATTTGGTTCATTTTTTCATTTTACCTAAAACTTTACCTAGCACTATACCTGATTCTAGTATTATTCAAAAAGTTAACGCATCTTCTAATCCCACCGCTATCCATGTAAAAAGTTAATTTTAACTAATTTTGTGGTGAAAATAAGTTTATGCGTACACACCTTAGGAAAGGTGAGCCCTTTTCTCCTACCACGTGTGTACGTACCCATGTCAGGGGTAAAAAAAATAAAAATAAAAATTGTGGACCCCTCATTGGCCCCCACCATCAAGGAGTATGTATTATTCATCTGACCCAATGTATATACTATAAAAAAAAATTTTAACGATGATGTGGCATCGGCATTGGCACCCACCCACATGGTTAGGTGATCAAATTGGTAGGAAAGGCATAGTGTGAGCTAAACTATTTTGGTTTGAGGTGAACAACGTTTAATTACCGTTTTACCATTTTGATTTTCTCTTTACTCTCCAGGTACTTGCTGAACGTAATTTTCAACATTCTCAACAAGAAGATCTATAACTACTTCCCTTATCCTTAGTACGTATTGCATCGTATTCGTACAGATAAATGTTTCTTTCCACATTCAGTATTATACACATTTACTTTAATTAGCCGTAAGTAAGAGTGGTTTTGATTGGTTTTGATCGCTTTGCACAGCTTTGTGTCGGTTATTCATCTGCTTGTCGGTGTAGTTTACTGCTTGGTTAGCTGGGCTGTTGGCCTTCCTAAGAGAGCTGTAAGTGGTCTTTTTTGGTGCAATCCATGTCTCTTAGTAGTTTTATTTGGTACAATACAAAATATTTTCTTGATATATGTCAAATGGTTTGAATTTAATCGAATCGTATTCTATTTGGAGAAGAAAAAAAAATTGTATGTCGTCTTACCACCAATGTACTGAGAATGCGCTGTGCTTTGTAGTAGTCACCCCTTAACCTGAACTACCAAATTCCCTTTTTCCAAGTTTAATGTTCATGCGAATTTATTTCCTTGCCAGTAGATTAATAATTATGTGACTTCATGCAGCCAATTGACTCAAACCTCTTGAAGTTGCTCATCCCAGTCGCCGTGTGCCACGCTTTAGGCCATGTAACCAGTAATGTCTCATTCGCTGCTGTTGCTGTGTCCTTCACTCACACAATTAAAGGTGACACTCAACCCATCATTGAGAATTGATACAAGAATTAAATGAACTTTTTAATAATTTAATCTGATTCATTTATTTTGCAAAATGACCCTTGTTACTTTTGTTTCATTCTAATCAGCTCTCGAACCTTTCTTCAATGCTGCCGCCTCACAGTTTGTGCTTGGGCAACAAATACCTTTAACATTATGGTTGTCACTGGCACCAGTGGTTCTCGGTAAGCTATAATACTGTTCTGAGTTCATTCATCAGCTACTAAAGCCTAGTTGTGTGCATTTTATGATTTTATCTTGTGAATGTATATCCACAACAATGTTCTATTTCACGTTCATTTCATATGGTGAATAGGAAAGGACTTTTTTAGATGCAATCAAAGCTTCCATGTACACTTTTTGTTTTTCTTTTTCCCAAGTTTGTTTATGGCATCTGTACATGCATGCAGAGAGATGACAACAATAACTCTAAAATTAACCATCTTTAGGAGTTTGAACATTTTGCATGAAGTGCAGGTGTGTCGATGGCATCATTGACTGAGCTCTCTTTCAACTGGACTGGCTTCATCAGTGCTATGATTTCCAACATCTCCTTCACTTACAGGAGCATATATTCAAAGAAAGCTATGGTTGATTGCTTGATTCACATTTTTCAAAGTTCCCCTTTTATCTTAGTTCTTTGAAAGATGTTAATAACGCAGAGTGCAGTCTGCATCTCCACATTTGGGACTATTTTTCTCTAAGAATTATTTCTTCTTTTGCAGACTGATATGGATAGTACTAACTTATATGCCTACATTTCTATCATCGCTCTCGTCGTCTGTATTCCACCTGCCATTGTTGTGAGTGATTACCCTTTTCTTTTCCTTTTCTTTTCTTTAGCTATATATACAACCTATATTATGAACGCCCCACTTTCTTCAAACCTATTTCTTTATGACTTTCTATGTCATTTGTTCGCTTATCACACAGTTAGAGGGACCTCAACTGCTAAAGCACGGATTCAATGATGCAATTGCTAAAGTGGGATTATCAAAGTTCGTGTTAGATCTTTTCTGGGTTGGAATGTTTTATCACCTCTACAATCAGGTATTTAAGTTTATACTCTAGTTTTGCACCCCGAGATCAATAAAAAAAATTGACCGATAGGCCTCTGTGTAATATAGTTTACCATTCAATTGATATATGATGTTGAAAATTTTCTCATTGATGATATGGTCCTTACTGTTTCTGAATATTATTGAAAGTTTTCTTCTTCACTTCTCAGCTAGCAACAAACACCCTTGAGAGAGTGGCACCTCTCACACATGCAGTTGGCAACGTGTTGAAACGTGTTTTCGTGATTGGCTTCTCAATCCTGGTGTTTGGTAAATATAGATACTTGTTTACGCCAACGTGGTTCTAAATGGTGCTGTAAATGATAGTACGATAGGTTCATGGTGCAGTAAGAGTGATTTTAACTGTTTAAACTTTGCAGGAAACAAGATTTCACTGCAGACTGGTATTGGTACCTGCATTGCAATTGCTGGAGTTGCAATTTATTCCTTCATTAAGGCCAAGATGGAAGAAGAGAAACGAGTAAGACTCGAACCTAGCTAATCAAAGGACATCTTTCAAACATCCTAAAATTGACAGTACTCCTTCCGTTCCAAAACAATAGACTGACTTTCCTTTTTCATTTATCCTTAAAGATACCCCACTTTCTATTTGTATCGTTTTAATTTCTTTATTTTTCGTATTACAACCTTATTTAATGTGCATCGTTATTAATAAACATGTATTATCATCATTTAATATAGGGGTATATTTGAAAAACATAACTTAAATTTAATTTTCCAATAATATTAATTAGAATTTCCTTAATCTGTGTGAAAGTCAAAATGGGCCTATTGTTTTGGGACGAGTGATATTTTATACTATGATGAATATGGAGAAGTCGATTGCAAAATATATAAGATTATAAAATTTAATTATTTGATCTGATATAACATTGTTTTTGCAGCAATTGAAAAAGGCATGAGAAGACTGAGAAAGATGGAAGAAATCTCGTTGTACATTTCAATATTCTCATGAGAAAAATGAGTACCCTTCTCTTCATTGTGTAGTTCTTCGATCAAATTTTCTTAATTTTCGTATAATTCATGCTACTGATGTTAAGTCATTTGGTGATGTCCCAAATAATGTATTATTTCTGATGGTCAACGTTCTGATCACTAGCTTTGAAGAATTTGAGGATACAAAGTGTGAATAATGTATTATTATCTTTGGGCATCTTTTTATAGAAATGTTGTATGTCATTATGAATTCCATAACAACGAGATGCAGAATTATGAAAGCTTTCATTGTGAGCTCTGAAAATGTATATATTTATTTTATTTTTCGTTTTGTTGGATCAAAATTTGGTTGATTGAAGCCTATCTCTCAATATAAAATTATCGTAATAGGGTTAAGTTGTGTTGTGTTGTGTTTGATAGGGTGAGAATTTCCCATGAAAAACGTTTTCATCTTCCTTGAAAATTTTTCCACCCAACTAGGAGTTGCAATTTTCCTCGGAGTTTAAACTATAATAATGTGCGTGGGAGATTTATACCTTGAAAAATGTTTTCATTGAAAATTTCCTTATTAAACACAAAAGTCAAATTTATTTATTTATTTTTTAAGTCAAGTGCACAGGATCAACCAATTTAATATTATCAATTATACAATTAGCTCATCAAACAAAGCAAAATTCCCAACGCAAAAACATGCAATTATCCAACCAAAGCAATAAAGCAATAAATAAACACCACCAATTGATGGCGAAAGAAAACCCGTCGAAAAACTCTTCAAGCAGTGAAAATATCTGGATGAACTTGCCACAGAAATTCATCAGAAAAAGATAGTGCCTCCTAGCCATTTAACTCCATTCTTACAAATTTTTACACTTTTTTTTTAATTTAAATTTAGTCAAATTAATCACATCCACATACGTCGTGGGGACTTACATATACTATACAAATCTCTATCATTTAACTCCATTCGTTCTCTCTCATATTTCACATCAAAATCCAGAAAAATCTACAAACATTTACACACTAACATGCTTTATTTCAATGCTAACCTGCCTGACCCCTAGTGTCTAAACCCCCAACGAACCTCATTACATTGTGCGTACAGCGTAACACACCATTCGGAACTCCAGTGCATTTTTCTGCCCAAGTGGATCTTCAACCAAGCTTGGACTCCAGTCACCTCGCCAATCTTCATAACTCTGAAGGCGATATGGTAGAGAATTTTGGTTGTTGGTGTTTATGAAGAAGAGATTGCTAATTTGACAATTGATTCAACAAAGATAATAGCAATCTAGTGTGAAGAGAGAGTTTTAGCCTTTTAAGATGTTTTCTATTAGGAGTGGATATTTCGGGTTCAATTCTAGGTAGTACATTAAGGTAATAGCAATCTAATGTGAAGAGAGAGTTTTAGCCTTCTAAGCTATTTTCTATTAGGAGTGGGCACTTCAGGTTCAATTCGAGGTAGTACATTATCCAAAATCGAACCATAAATTCCGGTTCTATAAAAAATGGAACCATTCATTTCCTTTTAAACAAAATACACGTTCGATTCCACTTCCACTCAGTTCCGATCATTTCAAATCTACACAAATTCAAATTATATGATGTAATGTAAGGTAGGCTTTATTTCAAACAAGATAGGCTTTAGTCATGATCCCCAATCAAAATAAGCTTCTAAGTTAAACGATAATACACAAGCATATATATAACAATCCACTCTCCATTTATCCATTTCATGCTAGAGTTATTGTCACCAAAAGGCAGAAACTAGTACATTAATCATTATACACAAAATGCACCAACTTCAAACAAGCAGCAGTGGTACAAAAACAATAGCAACAGTAGCACAAAATAGTAGCAGCAGAAGCACAAAAGCAGCCAATTTCATCACTAGCTATTACAACAATCAATAGCAGCAGTAGCCAATTTTAATTACAAAAGCAGTAACATCAGTAGCACAAAAGCAGACGCTAATGCACAATAGTGTTGGGAAAAATTGAAAATACGATGTTGCTAAACACATTCGTACATGAATATAAGACAATCTATAACACGTAATTACACAATAAAATTAAATAGAGATACAAAACCGAATGAGTCGAGGCAAACGTTCCACGCAATGTCCTCAAAGTAGATTTGTCCTTACCTCGCCGTCATGAGCGTTTGCCTCCTAGGATACAACTACGATTCGAACTGCGTTCGCGTCGCAACCAAACTAAATGCAATGTTGGAACTCAATCACCAAGCCACTCAAGGATTTGGAATCTTTAGAAGATTGAAAGAGGATAGAGAGGGATTTGTGTCACTGTGTGTGTTGTATCCTTTTGTGGGAGATTGGGACTCAATATATAGGCACAACTAGGAGCCCTTGGTCATCATCACAACCGTTACAAAATTGACAGTTGCCATTAGTGCAGCCATTACAAGATTGATGGTTCATTATACTGCCATTAATGGTAGGGGTTTCATTTGAGTTTGTAACGAAAAATTCCCACAGTGTGGCTTGCACGTTGTAGCTAATTTATGTACGTCAATCACGCTCGCACACGAATCTAAAGCTCATGTGGATATTGGTCCGTGATTAACAATTCAATAATTGGTTACACTTTACAAAGTGTTAACCATATTTAAGTTGGTCCAATTCCAGTTCGTTTTCTAGGCGACATAGCTATTTAACCTTTCCACATAACGTCACTTTTCTTCATTCTGCATTGTGGAATTGTACTCCCCCTTTAAGGCTCCTTTCAATTCTCACTTCATTTTATAATGTGGGATCAATTTCACATTCACACATAAAAATTCTATAAATTTTCCAACAAATAGCTAATTCCAAAATAAGTCAATGAAAAATTGAACTCCAAAAAATCTCCATGAAGCAAAATCTCCCAAAAAATTTCCCATATTTTAGACAATACATAAATTAAAGATATAAAGGGTGAATGGATCCTCTTTTTCTCACTTTTTACCACTTTTTTCAACTTTTTTTCTCTCCCTAAATCAATCACATCCACATATCTCATCACATCCACAAATCTCAACCACTCACCTCCACTCATTCTCTCTCTTCTTTCACATTAAAATCCATTAAAAATCATTAAAAGTTACTCCCATTCACCCTTATATATTCCTCTTCCCCTTTTCTTTTCCCAGACTCCCTTGTATCAAACCGAATAAACCCCACAACAAATATCCATCATCCAAAAAGTATGAAATTGAGTACTATCTCCTTGAGACAAAGCAAATCCAAGAAAGAGAGAGCAAGAGAAAGATCAAGAAAGGCCTAAAAGTATAAAGGAAACAAGCAAAAGGAAAAGAATAGAGAATTAGAGAGTAGAGATGAAGGAACTAGAATCGATTCAATTGAAGGTTAGGGTTTGTATTTGGGAGACGAGAAGAAAGGATGAAGTGTGAGAGTGAGAACTGAAGTCACATATGAAGTCTTGGGGCATTGGGTGAAAACTGAAGTCGAGAATGGAATACTAATTACGATGGATTTTTTTCAAAATTTTTTTTAGTCTATATCTAGGTAGAACCGGATTTGGGTCTATTACCCAAGAACCAAACCGAAAAATGTCAGTTCTTGGGTATTGAAGCTAAATCAGGTTTTAAAAGCCCAAAAAAAAGTCGGTTTTGCTTTTTCGGTTCGGTTTCGAGTAGAATCAATCGGTTCCAACTTTTTGCCCACTCTTATTTTCTATGGTGAATAAGCTATCAAAATCATAGATTATAAAAATTGGGACGAAAATAGTATGATGGAGGGTTAGAAAATGCTAAAATTAAGTCAGAATTCCGAACTAGGTCTTTAGACGGGCCGCTTGAGCATCAATACAATAGCTCGAGTATACTGACTGGAGCTCAAGCGCCAGTCAAGAGGCCATCTAGCGGCTAGCCTCTATAAAATCCGCTCAAGCAGATCTCAAGAGTTCCGAGCTCTAATTAACGTGCTTTAGCGGTGTTTGGACTGTTCCTTCGTGTTCTTCTAATAACTCCAAACTCATGTCCTAAACTATCCAACAACTAACTAAACAAGTTAAAGCAAAATACAATTCAATAGGTTTGATTTTCGCACACTACGAAAAACGCCAATTACAAAGCACCTTTTCTCTTCTTTTTTCTTTTTTGCTTTTAATTTGAAGTTTTTCACACTCCTTCCATCCCACAGAGACAGTTCACTAGTTATTTTCATACATATTAAGAAAATGGTAATTAATTAAGTTGGAATATTAAATTTTGCATTATTTTCCATATATACCCTTGCATATCGTTAATTATTTGAAAATACTTTTAATGTATAGATAGTTGAAGGTACATTAATTAAATGGAAATGAAAAATTAGAGGCATACAAATGCGATAAGTTGACTATTTTTTTGGGGGCGAACAAAAATAGTATTAGAAAATTTGTGCAATGAGTCTTTTTCTTAGTGGAGTTAAAAATGTAAAAATTTGTTAAATGATGCATTAGAGTCTTCCATCTTTTGAAGTCAATCTGCATGCCTTGAAACTTGTGGAACCTACAATTTATTTTAAACTATTTTTTTTGAAGCTACAATTTATTTTAAAATTTTTTTTGAATAATTTATTTTAAACCTTTTTTCTGAATAAATTTATTTTAAACTTAAAGCAAGGAGAATTGTAACAACATAAAAATATGAGTGAAGAAATGATATTATTCTTTCACTTTCGACATTATAATTTAGTTATATCATATTACTTTGGTCCAATGTAATTAAACCATGAGATACTTATGTTTAAAATATTTCTACAAGAGTGACGTTAATTCTCATTCCAGACCATGTCACTTCAAATTATTTATTACTAATAATAGTGTAAATTACAAACCCATTGACGTTCCGAACAAAACTTGAAACCCCATTTTTCCATATTTTTGGTTTTTCCTCCGCATCAGCTTCAGTCTCAATATCGCTTGTACTTAATTGTTTGGTATGCTTTTATTCCAGAATGATACGTTCACAAGTAAATTAGTCATTTTCAAAAGTATTTTGACTTCTTCGACTTTAAATATCCATCTTTTCTAACAAAATTAAAGATGGATGAGCAGCGGTGAAATCAATATTAAAAGGAGTAAACAAGTTTGGCTTTATTGTCCCGTCTCATCGCTCATGGGTACTTTGATTTTTCACATCTATTCTTTCTTACTTAAATTCTATTTTAGATTGATCGGGTTTGCATTTGTATGCATTGTTTTTAGGATTATTTTGGTAAAGGACCCCAAAGTATCTATTTTGTAACAAATCTGCCCCATTCTTTTTGTCATCGTGGAACTCCCAACCTTTCAGAAATTATCGCAAGCAGATTCCCAATAACTGTTTCCATCCAAATCTACCGTTAAGTTAGCCTTTTTTGTCTCTTAGTGTAGGGATAAAAATTGTCAAATAATAATTATTTCACTGAAAGGTTTGGGGATTTTGTTAAATGAATCAAATAAATTGCACAAAAGGTCCCCTAACTTTTAGAGTCTATTACCATCAAGTTCCAAAGTTTGAAAAATATATTTTTTAGTCCAAAATTTTAATTAAATTGTTTAATTTTACCTTTTATTTTTTCCATGAAGGATTATTTGGTCCGTAATTAATTTTATTGAATTTGATACTGTTTAAATAATTTTTATTGAAAATTTTAAATGTAGTAGTATTTGTTCACATTAATGTCATAAATTTCAAAAATTTTCTTTAGTATTAGAGACATGCACATTTTGATTTTAAGCAACGGTCAATAATAAATGTAATTATTATACTTAAATAATTTTTTATTGGGAATCTATCATTGTAAAAAATATATCGAATACAAAGAATTAATCACAATAAATAAATAAAATAAAATAAAAAATAAAAAAATCTTCCCCCCAAAACCACCACCTCTGCTCATGGTCTTTGAAAAATTTTCTTTAGCATTGGCCCCCTTTTTTTTTTAGCAAACACCAGCTAGACCAGTAGATCGGTTTTATGCGTCCGCCGAGCCTAGCTGGTGGGGTTTAAAATTCCTTTACCTTTTTATTAATATAAAAAAATAATTATAAAAAGAGAGGGGTATAAACCTGATCTCCAAACAATGAAATACAAGGAATATGTAAGAAGCGGAAAATGAAGAGATATTATTTCTCTAACAATAAGGAATAAAAGAATGACATAATAATAAATAATAAATGTAATTGTTGTAGATAAATAAAATTTTATCTGGAATATATCACTGTAAAAAATATACCAGGATATAGAGAATTAATCACAAAAAATTAAAAAAGATTGAAAAAAATCAAAAATAAAAAAACTCCCCACCTCCACTCCTAACCTAGCCGCCCAACCCTGGTGCATTGTTGTGTTACGCCAAAAATTATTTTATTTTCCTTACTCGGTTTCAAAACTGCATGTTAATGTAGAAATCAAAAGTAAGGGGTCGAACCTATAAGGAACGGTATTTAATTTAGTTGTTTTATCAATTAGAATAGAAATAGGGGAGGGTTATGTGAAAATTGAATGAAATTCGAAAACAAAATGGCAAGTAAAAGAACGATGAAATAAATCAATTGAAAGAAATATATATTTGTTGGGTTAGATTGTTTCAATAATTTTTATTAATCTTTTCCATGTAACATGATACTATTCTTTCTTCAATTTATCAACTCCAATCAACCAAGACGATATGATTAACGAATTCTTCCTCAAGATTATTAAATTAAAGTAAGTTCTTTAATTTAACATTTGACTACTAGATAATCCTAAACAAAATTTTAGAATTTAATGCAATGCTAATATGAAATGAATGAAAAGAAGGAGTTGAATTAGATGAATGATTTTACGAACTTGAATTAATTCATCTAAATTGATTTGTTATTAAATATTTATGATATTTATTTGCTATTTTGGATTAGAATCTAATGATAATTATGGATCAAGAGTTCTAATACTAGCATATAATTTGAATTTAAAGATTTAAATGATTCAATTGGTCAAAATGAATGCAACAATCATATAAATTAAAAAATGAGATTAAAAGTCTAACAAATCAACAAATAATTAATCACTAATCATCACTAATATATCAAAGTGGAGATATGTGTAAAACGTTGACATCCCCATTTTGCCCCTAACTTATTTCTTAAATATCTAGTTTGCCCATTTGATTAATATTAATATTAATATTAACATTAATTGAAATTTTTTCTCATTTTTCCTAAGTTTAAAGCTTGTATGTTACAAAAATTTAATTAATACACACTCCCTCATTCTTTGTGTAATTGTTTTAACTTTTAATTTTTAATCGTGTTTTCCAATAAATGATTTAGTAAAAGAGTTTCTTATCTTTTAGTTTTAATAGTATTTTCTAAAATATTTTTCTCTTCTATACTACGATCTCTAAATATTGATAGCAACTTTCTATTTTGAAAATTGAATTCTTAGAGCTTTTCGATTTAGTTAGTATGTATTAAATAATAATAAATAATAAACACTAGTTGATTATATATTATTTGTGAGATCAAAATGAAGATAACTCTTATGTTAAAGTCATGCTATGCAAAAAAAGTATCATGATGATAAAATTATTAATTTGACATGCTTCTTAATATTTAAATAAAATAAAATAAAGTTTAATTTACAACATAATGTTTTTATCTTCTGATTATAGTGAAATAATTTTTAAAGAACGCAATAGTCATATAACAAGCACGCGAGGGAAACAATCTCATTGTTTTGCTAGAAATTTATTATTACTATTGCCTTTCTACTTCTTCATTTTCATGTGAATATGTTTTTTTTATTCTTTATATTTTAACCATGGGGAAATTAGGGGAGGCGATATGGTTCTAAACCATGTCTTCTTCTTTGAATCCAAAAATATTATTAACATCACTAACTACTAATAAGGGGAATGAGTGTAAAATGCTATCAAAAAAATTTATGTTTACTCAAAAAGAAAATATCCTGTATGAAATTCTCAATTAATTTCTTGCATATTTGCTTTGAGAATATTTAGTTTTCATAACTATTTATACTAATAATAAAATAAAAATAAATTGAAATAACGTTTCATATCACGTGCAATGCATGTGTTACGTACTAGTTGAATTAAAAGAATAGATAAAATATCACTAAAATGATGGAAAAGATAATAATATGTTAGTTTAACACAACATCCTCCTCGAACTAGATAGAGATGTCTACCCAATCATATTCGCAGGTCAAATACTTTTTGGCGATGGAATCGCCTTGTATCCCCACTGAAATATAGGAGATTATATTTCTCTAACACAAATAATATACAAAATAGTAGAAATTAGCAAAGAAATTAGCAAAGAAATACTCCTCTAATCATATTCATGGGCGAAGTATCATTGATTGATTTTAGTTTTCGTAGTTTAGTTCTTACTTCTGTTGGAATATGAAAAACTAAAAGGTTTCAAACTAAAACTTAGAACAATGAAGAAGAGAATTTTATTGAAGAAGAAAATATAAGAGAAGACCATCTAATTCTCTTTACATTGATATGGCTTTCCTCTTCATTTTTACCTCTATTTATAGGTAAGGATTTATTTAAAAAAATAATAATAACTTACATATGTGACCCCTCCATGAGTCTATTTTCTTGTTCCCATCTTGTAATATCTCAATGGGGTCAAAAAGTAGGTAAAAATCATATCAAAATCATATTGGAACAATCTGGATGAAACTGGAGGAAACTGCCCAGGTGACTCAAGCATGATTCGAGTCATGCCGAGAAGCGCGCACTGCTCGAGAGCTGCCTAGGTGATTGCGGTAGTGACTTGAGTCATACCTTTTTACGGGTCCGTTGCTTGATAGCTACTCAGGCGATTGCAGCGGTGACTTGAGTCATGGCTGTTGTGACCCGAGTAATCACTCTAGTCATGTTGCTTGCCACCAAGTTATTTGCAGCCTAAGTCCTGAACTTTCAATTTTTTTTTTCATTTTGGTCCTCAATTTCTTTGGAAAGTAACACTTTAGTCCCCAAATTTTGGAAAGTTATGATTTGGTCCCCAAACTTTTAGGATTTGAAGCTTTTAGACATTTTCTTCAAATGACCATAACTTTCACTAGGAAACATTGATTTAAGATCTGAAAAAAGTGTGATAATATTCTTTTTATGTTCTTTCAATTCGTTTAAGGAAAATTGTTAAAACAACTTTTCACAAAATTTCACCGAAGGTCCTCTATCTTTGATTGCTTATTTTTAGTCCCTAATTCCCATTTTTCGTTCTTTTATCACTCAGTTTGGCTCCTTTTGACTTTTTGTGAACCCGAACACAACAATAAAAAAAAATATAAAAATGAACATTTAAAACAAATAAAAATAGGAAAATATATGAAATCGAAGAATTATTTAAGTGTTTTTCTAGCACTTATCACACTTTATCCGTAAAAAACCACCACCGTAAAAAACCATCACCAGCTTGGTGGTGGTTTTTTACAGGTGGCGTGGGGGAGTTTTTTTTATATTTTTGATTTTTGATTTTATTTTTTAATATTTTTTGTGATTAATTCTCTATATTCTAGAATTTTTTAAAATAATATATTCTTAATAAAATTTTACTTATCTATAATAATTACATTTATCATTAACTGTTGCTTAAAATCAAAATATGCGTATCTCTAATGCTAAAGAAAATTTTTGAAAGTTATGATGTTAATGCGAATAAATGCTACGTTATTGAAAGTTTTTAATAAAAACTATTTAGTCATTATCAAATTAATTCAGTAAAATTAATTGCAAACCAAATAAGCATCTATAGAAAAAATAAAAGGTAAAATTGGGCAATTTTACTAAAATCTGGGATCAATTGCGCACCAAAGTTTTTTGACCGTTTGAGCTACTTTTTTTGGACTAAAACCTCAGTCCACACACTTTTTTTGGACTGTTTGTTCCAAACTCCCTTTTTTATATACAAATAATCTTAATTATGGGCTTAAATGGAAATCTATAAATAACTAAAGTTAAAATTGTCAAATTTGGAAAGATTTAGAACTAATTCGCACATTGCTAAAACTTTATATTTTTCAATTTTCTTTTTCTTAGTTTATTTGGTTTATTTTACAAAACCCCCAATTTTTCAATAAAATAATTATGATTTGACAAGTTTACCCCTAGACTAAAAGACAAAAAAACCCAAATTAATGATAGATTTGGATGGAAAACTTTTGGGGGAGCTGCTGCCATAATTTTTGAAAGGTTGGGTGGTTCCATGATTAAAAAAAAAGAATGGAGTTAAATTTATTACAAAATGAATACTTTGAGATCTTTTTGCGAAAAAAATCCCTTTGTTTTTATGCTATAAAAAAACCTTTGTTTTTATGCTATTGCTATAAGCATTATTCCCATTATTATTATTATTTTCAAAATTCTCTCGCTTAGTTTGCCAAAAACCACTTCTCAGTTTGTGAACAAAATATGTTATTAAATTATTTTGAAATATTATGCCATAGATTTCGTCCTTTATCATTTTGTCAATCTCACGTGTAACAGAGAGCCTTGGCTTTGTTGACTTGGCCGTCAACAATAATTGTTTGTTTATTTTCAACCACATGTGTTATGTTTGTTGGAAAATGATTTATTTCCTATTCTAAGTTCATGCTATGTATTACATTTCTATAGCAATTTCAATATACTTTATGCTATACATTTGCATAAAATTTGTTGTCAGTGTGGGCATTCTCTTTTGGATGATTGACTATTTGCAAGTCTTTAGTTTTCACTTGCAACATATGTAGGCTACAGTGTTACACTTGAAAATGTTCCAATCTCTGCGCGGGTTTATATTCGTGTATGTTTTGGTAAAAGAGTGCGATTTTGTCGTAAACTACATATTGTTTACTATGTAGGTATAACCCGCGTAGGGATCTAGAAATTGTCTTGTATTACACTTGTGTAAATCCTAATTTTGTTTAGTATTTTGAGGTTTGAATCTACTAAATATTGCAAACTTATTTTTTGAAAGTGAAACTAGTTTGATAGAACTTAAAACTTATTTTTTTATTCTAATTTTAACTGCACATCCTTTGGAAAAATAATTATTTTCCACATTTCTCTATAACTTTCCTTATTTCTAATTTATACCCTTAAAAAAACACTTTTGTTTCTCACTTGAACCTTACCATGACAATTCAATCAGAGATGGAGCCACAATTCAATCAGAGATGGAGCCAGTACATGGCTCCAATAGGTTGTAATATATTACAACTCCTAAAAATTTAGTATATGATTTGACCAATATATTCTAAGTGAGAGAAAATAATTTTGAGAGGAATTAGAACGTTTTGAATTAAGTTATAAGATATACACGTATTGCTCCTATCAAATCTAACAAATTTCTGCTAAAGTACAACTATTAACAAGTTGGCACCACAAATTACAAGTAACTCTTGCAACTATATATTAGGGTTAATCATGTTCAAATATATATATATATATATATATATATATATATATATTAGGGTTAATCTTATGTTCTATATTAAATTTTGCTTGTTTGCGCTAAAATTTTATTGTAATGAATGATAGTCCTCCCCAACCTCTAATCCTAGCTCCGTCCATGAATTCAATCCATGTCTAAACATGTAGGTAAGAAATAATTTGATCAAAATGAGTGTGTGAAAAAATAAGAGGAAATTATGTCTTCTACTAGTTTTTAAAAACTATTTCAAGTTTTATTGGTGAATGTTTTTCATTTATGTAAACATCACAAATGAAAATTTAGCTCACTAGCTCCCTTTTCTCTTAGCACAACTGTATTGCTCTCTTTCTCCACAATTTATGATTATAACTTAAGGACGAGGACGAAGATTAAGCAATGACAAAATCAAGATCAAAAAATGAAAATTGAACCAAGAGAAAAGACGACAATAAGTAATAATTCAAAAAAACAAAAATGCATGCATAATTAGACTTGGATGACAAATCTGACCGTTAACCATCACATGTGGTGGATACTTAGTACTTACACTTCGTTACATCACAAAAAATTTTCACCACCTTTGAAAACATCAACTATATATACTCCGTCTCTTCAATTCTGTCATTGAATCATATTACTTAATCGGTTTCTTATTTATGGAGAAAAAGTGTCATCTCATCTCCGATTCAACTTCTTTTTCTATTCAACTATGAGACTTCAATAAGTGCTACCTAGTTACAAGTTATCTTCTTATAGTGAAAATGTCAGTTTATCAAAATGTTAAAATAAAATGTTAAAATGTTATTTTGCAAATTTGTTATATTGTTAGTGCGACTTGTTAAATTGTTAAGATGACATTTTTCGGAACAAATATTTTTAGCAATAAACTTAAATTTATTTTACTTTTTCAGGTACTAATTTGTCAAAACGTGTGTTGCGCGTTATATGTAAAAGTGGAAGGTGTGACCGTTAGGTAGCAAATAGGTTGTTTGATTAAATTGTTAAGAAGTAAAATAAGTTAGGTTCATAGAAAGAAAGTGATTGGAAGAATTGTTTGCTAACACGTTGTTGTAGTGATGAATGTGAACATGATGGTACAGTAAAAATTCTTTGTATACGATATTTTTTGTTAATTTCCATACTTTTTTCTTTTTGGGTTTCTACTTGTATCAATATCTTTGCTGTTTCCATTAATATATAAAAGTTACATGTATCCTTACTCCAGCAGTTGTACTTAGAGACTGCATGGAGAATAAGTGGTACTGAATATACTGTTTATTCTTGGAGCTTTGTTCATTTAATTGACACGTGCATAAAAATCTAAGAAATGGAAATATGCAGGAACCCTTTGATATCCTTGACATACTAGAAACTACATCATCAATTTGTGCTTTAAAATCATATTTAAATTAAAGAAATTGTTCAATGCTTGATTCTATGTCAAACTACTCCATCTGTATTTTTTTTTCTTCGTGTCCAATTCATGTTCTTGGACTTGCAAGAATAAATAAATAGTGAAAACCGTAAAAAAAAAAAATACTAACTTTTACCTTTCTATCAACTAATATTAGCTTTAAAACATCAGTTTTTCATTCTTCTTTTTAATATGTTTCTCTTGAAGTCTTTCGGGCAACTCTTACTTTGATGGACGACATTTTCTCACGGGGTAATATCTCTCATATAACCTTTGCCTCCATAATATCAAATATTACCTTATCTTATTTATATGTAAATATGTGATGGAGAAAATGATAGATATTTGAAATGAAATGGTTTGGGGTGGTGGGTTTAAATAATTGAGCTCTACATCACATTAAGTTCAATGTGAACTCCATTTTTTTTGGGACACACAATAATATTAATTGCATACATTGAAAAATATAAGATAATAAATTATGTTCATGGATAAGAATTTACACTTCAAAACCGTTGAACTCATGCATGAACTCGTTCCTTATGTATATATCTTATATGTTTTGGTATTATAAACATTGCATCACATGCATAAACTAACTCCTCAATTGTTAGATTGGTATCATTAGGTCATGTGCCTTCATCGATATATGTTCAATGCATGTGATATTTAGATTGGTGTCATTAGGTCGTGCGCCTTCATCAATATATATTCAACGCATGCTCTTTACGATATAATCGTAATTAATTAAATATAACTTGGGTAAAATGATCCAAAAATGATTCTCACCGTAAGTGACTTTTAATATAGTGTCTATATATATAGATCGAGGGTAATAAACTCAAATAATAATTGTTACTAGTTTTCACCCCCGTGCGTTGCACGGGAGTAAAACTTTTTAAATTGAATTTTGTGGTATTATACTTAATTGATGGTAATATGAGATGCATAAAAAGTAAAGATTTTGTAGCATATCATATTACAAATTTATTTAAAGTTGAGGTACATTTTAAATGAATAAATAATTGCCAACATAAATCTTAAATGAGCAATCACTTTTATTGCCTAATTTCCTACTTATTTTTATTTTCTTTTTCTCTAATCACTTTCACTATATAAAGGGAATTTTTAATGACATAACATAAAATTTTTATATATAATAAGTTAGATGTAATTTTAATGCCACAAATTTAGATACAATTTTCTTGTCAAATAAATAATAAAACAAATAATTTTCTTGCCACAACTTTATATTATAACCTTAATTTTTTGCTAATATTGATTTGTATTCATCTTAATTAACTCTCGTTTATTCTTTCACAACCTTAATTAGACATATTCTATATAAAGATCCCTTATTATATAAACAAAAAGGAATTTATAAACTTCCAAAATATTGCAATTTAATCATGTCGTGACTTATCCCTTCTAGCTCTTAGATCCACATAGATAAACGTATAAGTTTTTATCTCCATCTCCAAGAATTCTACAAATTCACGGATCGAGAAAAGACTATTTGTTTTTGAACATAGTCATCAATATCCTACTTCATTCTTTATATGCAAATATCATTATACACATTTATAATTTTATGGATCATTTTAAAGAGTTAATTTATCATCTAACGACAAAAAGAAACTAAAAAGGGAAAATATTTTGTTTGATGTCTATGCCAATAGATTGAATAAAAGCAACATAAGAGAGCTATCCATATTGGATTTTAGCAAGTAAAAATGTCAATAATATAATAACAGACTGACATTAGTAATTTACGAAATTCAAATACCATCGATCATGTAATATTTTTATCTATAAACACATGAAATTCTCCATATCCAATATAACCACAAAGGTTTCAATGAGTGAATCTTCCATCAAATGTACAAAATAGGGAAAAATACTACTGGGCCAATGGATATAACCTTTTAAAACACTTTAATTAAGATTAAAAAGTTATCATTCAAAATAAAAAAAGTTAAAAAACTTAATGCTGGAGAAAAGTTTTCATTTAAGACAATCGATAGATAAAGTTTGTCTATATTCATTCACAACATCCCTCACTTATAGTCTACCTAAACTTTACTAAATAGTGAAGGTGAATAGCAAATTCTAAAGTGATGGGTTAATCATCATTTCAACCATTTAAACACGGACTTTTGTTGATAATTATGGCACTATAAGAAAGACGCATTTTGATAGATTAACTATCATGTAAAAATAAAATATTTCATTTCATTTTGGTAGTAATATTTACATACATAATTATTACAAAAAGGCACATTGATTTAAAAGTTGTTTTCAAAACCAATATAATGGATTGAAGTTGAAGCACTAACGTTAACGTGATCTTGAAGAATTATTTTGTAGCACTATCATTTGCATATGTTTCATTCTCTCTAAAGAATTATAAGTTATTATTCGCAACAAATAATAAGAGACAATAAAATTTAATTAAGATCAAGATTAAAGGTATAAAAGAATAAGAAAAACAATAAAACGGTCTTATTAATCACATCTCAAATAAACAATGTCATTGTGAAAGTCCAAAAAATTAGAAGAAACACCAATATGAAGCTTAAAACCCAATGAAAATATAACTGATCCACCTTAAACTAAATTTCTTCACAAACACCACTTGATTTTTTTTAGGTAAGAGAGAAAGAGAGACCAATTATCTCTCCAAACTTGATAATAAAAAAGAAAAGAGGAAAGTAACAATAGTAATAATAAAATTAGTTCCCTAAATTAATATTAGAATGTTAATATGATAACTTCCCAATACAAATTAGCTTATATTATATTTGAATATGATAACTTCCCACTACATGTAGTGGATAGTGTAACAAATTAGTTATTTTTAATAAAAAAAAAGTAAAAAAGACAATATGACACATGGCAATTTTTAACTCGTACAACAAATCAATAACCAAAATTGTGTCCAAATAACCGTTTTTCAATTACTAACTTCCAATCACCTCTTCTTTATATAATACTAGTTTTCACACTCGTGCATTGCACGGCAATAAAACTGTGTAGGTTTATGTGAATCCCCAAAAAAATTTGTGTAGATTGATTTTAGTGGTAAATAATAGTGCGAACAAATTTTTTAATAGATAACAGTTGTGCTTATTTGACAACACCATAACGTTATATAAAAGGCAAACATTTGTGGTATATAATGCTATAAACCTATTTAAATTAAGTTGATTTGATTGAGATTTTAAATGATGCTATAAACCTATTTAAATTAAGTTGATTTGATTGAGATTTTACTTTAAATAAAGTAGTTACTTTTAACATAAGCATTCTTTCTAAATATTCTAATAGTTGACATTAGGCATATAATAATTTGATTATTTTAATTTTTTATGCAAAATTTAAATGTAATTTTTTGGGGGAAAAAACAATGCATAAGGCGATAAAAACTATAAGAGATGTAACATAAATTGAAATCCAGATAATTGTTCAAAACCAATTCATTAAAAAGCGATAATAAGTGTAAACAAAGCTAAAAATTACTGTATGATGCACTAATATAAAAATTATATTAACTTAAAAAGGAAATCAAGACAATGTTCAACAGAAAATTAATGTAATTCAGAACAACCAAATAAATAGTATTAATAAGAACGAAATATTATAGAAAATAAAATTCATATTTTTCATTTTATATTGCACTCATAATTCATAAAATTCGTATGTGGTCGGCTGTCATTTTATATTAAATATAAAAAGATTTTACAATAAAAATCCATAAAATACAAAATATATAATCAATTAAATGCTATTGAAATAATAATTATTTCACTCGATCACTGTCTCAAGGATATTAGCATTAACAAAAGTCCTGCCTTCACAATCACCGTCTATTAGTCAGATTTCTTTTCTTGTAAATCGATAATATAGAATATATTAAACTTACTTTTTCTATGCGAATAGAAAAATAATAATTGAAAATGATGCATAAAAACATTTCAATTGAGTATCATTCAAACTTTAAATGCGACAAAGAAATAATATAGCCACAATAGACTAATTTCAAACCGATTCATAATAATTATTCATCTCAGTAGCACGATGCTGTGTAAGAGTACAATGCATTTCTTCATTCTTTGGAACAAAATGTAATTGCACAAATGAGAATAATAAAAAAATAAGCAAGCGTAGAAAACAAATAAAAATAACAAAATATAATCGGACTATATATTACACAATAAGATAAATTTAGTGAATGAATAATGATATACTTTTCATCTAGATGACTCATTTGTAGCCTTCCATCATTAATAATAAAGTCCATATGTCCTATCGTTGATGTAAATAAAAACATCATGTTATAGGCTCGAACGGTTTGCACAAAGTGATTACTTCCTTCATTCATGTTATCTAGTAAATCACTTAAGATAGCAGAGACATCCCTCATTAGTGGAAGCTCAATCACCGGCCCGTACATACAACATAATGGAAATTTTGGAACTCAACATCTTTTATAATGCTTATGTATTTTTTTTATCGTACCAATATATCGTGTTAGGAAGTTGACACATATAGGAGGGATCTCCTAAATATGTATATGATTCACCTAGAAAAAAATCTGTATATTTCCTAATCCTACAAAAAAGAAATAACATGGAAATCAAAATTATTATGTAATAGTTTCATTTAATAAGTAAGTCTTTTTTACATATTTTTCAAATTATTTTGATTCTCTGTAATCTTTAATTTATAGGTAGAATACAATGTATGCTAATTGCTAAGAAATTCCTCTACTACTTTTAGAAACTAATTACAAAATATTAATGCCCCTTTTGGGCGGTAGAAAATTAGTAAATGAAGAAAATCTTGTTAGCTAGGAAATTTTTCTACTCTGAACTAAAAAATTAAAGATATAACTAAAAATACTTAAAGTACAAATTTCTTGTTAGCTCGGAAATTTTTCTACTCTGAACTAAAAAATTAAAGATATAACTAAAAATACTTAAAGTACAAATTAAAGATATAATAAAAATATTTAAAGTAAAAAATTTAAGATATGATCTTGTTATGTTAGGAAATTTTTCTACTCCTAAATCAAAATTAAAGATATACTGAAAAATATTTCCTTTATTTAATAAGCACAAATGCAAGATATAATTGGAAATATTTAAATTAAAAATTAAATGTATAATTTTGCTGTGCTAGGAGAATTTTAAAAAATAATTAAAAAAAACACACTGGGAGATTAAATAAACCTTTTTAGAGAACAAATTTGTTCAGCCTTTTAAAAGAGGGTAAACATCAATCTCTTTTTTCGTGGGTCGATTTGAGGGTTAAAAAATTAAAAATTTTGAATTTTTTTTGTTCCATATTATTTTCTTCGTCGAGAGTTTTAATATGAGTATAGTATTGATATATAATTTTTATTATTTTAAAAGTTACTTATTTTATCGGAAATAAGTAATTTATCACTAAAAATAAGTAACTTTTAAATCAGTAAAAATTATATATCAAACATGGTACTCATATTGAAGCTCTCAACGAATAGAATAATATGGAACAAAAAAATTAAAATTTTTTAATTTTTTATCTCTCAAATCGACCCACAAAAAAGAGGGTGATGTTCACCCTCTTTTAAGTGTGAACAAAATTATTATCCATCATTTATGACACTTGGCAGAAAATAATTGGCCCAGCAAATTGCTAACTAAAATCTTGGTCTAATAACTGTTTTTCAATTGGCCAACTTCCAATTAAACCTTATTTTATATAATATATAGATTTTATTATTATTATTATTATTATTATTATTTTTTTTTTTTAAATTTTTCTTTCCGAACAAGCAGGTACATGAACACGTACATGAGCAAACAAAAAGCCCAGGTGACGTAAAGCCCACAAACCGAAAACCGAAACGGACAATTGGATCTTTGCAAGAAAATAGATTCCCAAAGGCAGAAGAATGTGAAACAAACAAGTCAAAGGCACCCAGAAGTGAAATGAAATATGATAAAAACAACCAAAAATAGCAAAACAAATAAAAAATGAAATCAAATTGAGAGTCAAGTCAAGTTTCTAACGTGTTGTTATTCGTCAAACAAAAATCATATAATCGATCAAATTCTCCGAAAAAAAGAAAAAAAGAAATAGGAATTTTTATCAATCAAATCAGGAAAAAAAAAATATATAAACAAGGAATTTCTTCAATTTGAGAGCGAGATGGAATATTATTATTATCGCTACTGTTCTTTTTGGGTTGCTTTTAATTCCAAATTATTATTAATATTTTTATTATTAATCCGTTCATTCTCTCTCTATTTTGGAATTAGAATTCACAATCACACCTGTCCCTATATAATATCTATTCTTCTTTTTCTAATGAGTCGCGTGAAAATTATCTGGCCTTTAGATTTATTATTTTCTCTCAAGATAGGAGATTTTGTGATTTGAGGAGCCCTAATTTTTTCGGCGGAGCTCTTGGTGTTGATCTGGAATGGAGCCCGGTTCTGAGGAAGAGATCAATAGGAACGTGAATCCAGATGCCTCCAAGCGCCCCAAGCGTCAGATGAAGACTCCCTTTCAATTGGAAGTCCTCGAGAAAACATATGCAGGTATGCTTTAGTTTCACTGGATTTTGTTCTTGTATTAATTTGTGTTTGCATATTTGAATTTATGAATTTTTGTATTCTTTTAGATTTTTTTTTGCTGTTTACGATTTGGTAATAATTTGGTGGTTGTAGTTTCGTTTTTATGTGTTTGAATACATTGGATTTGTTGTTTCTAGTTTCCGACTGTTGGATTTCCCTTCCCCCCTCTCCCTAAAACTTGAAAGTGGAACTTTTTATGCTGGATTGTAAAAATTATTGTAAACATAAATTCTTCTGTCAATGTAAGTGATAAAGTTTACACTGATGAAGCTTTGGTGAATTATTCAGTGAAAATGAAGTGATGCCATGTTCGAATGTACTGTGTAAATAGTGAATGCATGTTGGTTGGTTGCATGTTTTTCCTTTGAAGTTAAAATTTTTTACGACGGTGATAAATGGTTGGGTGATTCTGTGCAGTGGAGATGTATCCATCTGAGGCAACACGAGAAGAGTTATCAGAGAAATTAGGTTTAACAGACAGGCAATTGCAGATGTGGTTTTGTCATCGGAGGTTGAAGGATAAGAAGGAAGCAGCAGGAATGGCTGCAACGAATCCTCGCACCACTGCAGTAGTTGGGAAGAAGGTTTCAATGGAGTCACCTGGAAATGGAACAATGGTAGCTGAGTCTAGTAGTGGACATGAGTCTGGTTCTAGGTCAGGATCTGACACTGGTTCACGTTCGAGTCAGTCCGGTGATGGAGATCGTATGCCAACAGTGCCAGTAAGGTATTATGACTCACCTAGGTCAATCATGGAGCAAAGGGTGATAGCTTGTGTGGAGGCACAGTTGGGAGAGCCCTTGAGGGAAGATGGACCAGTTCTTGGAATGGAGTTTGATGAATTACCACCTGGTGCGTTTGGTGCACCTATAGGTATATTTATTTTAACCTACTACCATCTATATCTCGAGCATATGTTCGTGGCCGTGGTTGGTGTCTTGAATGTGTTGCAACTGATTTATATTGGATGAGACTGTATTTGTACACTTATATCCATTGTTTTGAAGTTGGTACTGTTTTGTGGGACTAAATAAATCCCATCTCGCATGTGAGCACTACAAGATCTCGATTCTTACAAACTGCATAGAAATGTAAGATAGTTTCCTTAATTAAAAAAAAGGGGAAATTTTGGCCTTGTTCTATCCACGTTAAATTTGGATGTGTGGTTGAGAATTGGATGAGAAGTATTAAACAATATTAAATAATTGTCAAATCAATATGAGTTAAAAGGGATGAGAGAGAAAAGGAAAAATATTGATCGGATGAAATTTAATGTGAGTAGAACAAGGCCTTAGTGAACTATAGATATTGAGAAGCTTCAAATCTTTGATTGGGGTCGAGGGACATGGAGAGTCGGAACAGCAACACCTAATCATTTTGCGACTTTTATAGAAGGATTTTACAGTTCTTTTTATTCCTGTGAATGTTTCTTTAAGAGTTTGCCTTCTCATGCCCTCATCTAAATTATTAACTTCATTATGTTGCTCGTAACAAGCATTGTCAGCTGAGCAGCGGGACAGATACAAGCAATCCTATGGCAGCAAGTCCTACAGGCAATATGATACCAAGCAAATCAAAGTCAGTTCTTATCTTCTTTATAATCAGATTTGCTCTTTTTTATGCATTAAAAACCTAAAAATTTTTGTTAGAACGTGGATAATGGGTTTTATGACTCTCTTCAACTGGTTAGATGGGTTATCTCTGTTGATATCTGTTTCCATTTAGAATGGGGGAGAAAAGATAAAAGCAGAGGAAGACGGGGAAGAAGTGTCTTCGTGGATGCCATTCTTTGATGTTTTCAGCGGCAAGCAAACACTACATTTTTCTAGTCAAATAAACAAGCTAAACGTTACATTTATTTAATTCTCAGGCTGCATCCAGTGGGCTTCATGAAACTGCCGAGCCTAAGATGAGGCCTGACATGTATGGGCACGTTGCTGTGTCTTACCCCTATGAATCAACTATTGATGGTCATGCTGCAAAAAGCTTGCCATTGACACATGGAAATAAGCATCTTCCCGAGGAATATATTGCTGAAGGTCCAGTTTCAAGTGTTGATAGATGGGGTCAATTTTCATCTTCTCCAAAGAATAATGACTTTGTGCCACACAGTGAAGATAATTCGCATACAGAGAGGAAACGCAAGGTATCGTTACATGGTCCGCATTATTTAATCTTTGTTACCAAACGCTTCCAACTTTTTTCTCTGAAGCCGGTGAACTGTGAATTACTCGCTGCAGGGTGATGAAGCTAAAAGTGGACGGGAAGTTCAAGCTAATGAAAAGAAGACGCGGAAAGAACTTGAGAAACAAGAGATACTTAGGCGAAAGGTTCGGCCTTTTCAGAACATTATCTTAATTCTTTCTGCAGATCTAGAATACATAATGCTTTTGCTGAATCTGAGAATTGCTATGTCTTTTGAAAGAGGGAGGAGCAAATGAGGAAAGAAATGGAGAGAATAGAACGTGAAAGACGGAAGGAAGAGCAGAGGATGATGCGGGAACAGCAGAAGCAGGAGGAGAAATTTCAGCGTGAGGAAAGGCGTGAAATGGAAAGGAGGGAGAAATTTATGCAGAAGGAGCTTTTGCGGGTAGTTTGAAAGTGTATTATGAATGCCTTTTTTAACTGCAATATGGCATTTGTTTCTTCTACATTTTGTTAGAAAAGAAACAGTTATACTTTTTATGTTTCTACAGGAAGAGAGGAGGAAACAGAAAGAAGAGCGTCGCCGAGAAAAGGAATCAGCGAGACAGAAAGCTGCAGCAGAGAGAGCTACAGCTCGGAAAATTGCTAAGGAGTCCATGGAGCTAATAGAGGATGAGCGCCTAGAACTGATGGAATTAGCTGCATCAAGGAAAGGATTACCTTCAATCGTAACTCTTGATTATGATACCATGCAGAATCTGGAGTCATTCCGAGGTTGGTATTGATCTCCATTACTTCTACAAGGTTTTGTGCCTGTTTGTTACTGGTCAGATATTGAAAATTCTCAAATCTATTTGCATACTGATTTGTTGCTGTTTTGTATTCTTTCCCGAAAAACTAGATACATTAAAATGGAGTGATGCAGTAGTGCCTTTCTATATCGTATATCTTTAATTATTTATTCTTAATCCGTGGCCTTGTGGTAGCTTAATTGCTGCTTGTGTAGATTTTAGATGTAAAGAATTTGATAAAAGGTTTCAACTCTTTCAGATAACTTTCGCTCTCCTCTTTCTTTCTTTTTTTTTTTTCAAATACATTTGCTGTCACGTAGAAGTTGCTATTATTATATGTAAAACTCCGTGGTGGTTTTTTCTGGTTTAACTACTTTGGAAGGTTGTTGCACATTTAAACGAACCTTTTATGATACAGACGATTTGTGTCAATTCCCTCCAAAGACTGTGCAACTGAAGAAGCCGTTTGCTATTCAACCGTGGATTGGTTCTGAGGAGAATGTTGGGAACCTCCTCATGGTATACTATTTTGACTTACTTATTTCTGTGCTTCAATAAGTACTGTGATCCAGTCTGAGCTGAAATTTTAAGCATGTAGCCACTTTCTAAGTATTTTAGGGACATAACTTTTTACAAATTTACTGTGTGTGGGGCCTGTGCTGGAGATGCCACGTTCATGCACTTAATTGATTAATTGACTAGTTTGGTTGAGCCTCCGTTGTATTTTCTTCTTTTGCATTCTTCACCACATGCCACCAAAAAACAGTTAAATACTTGCCTCTGAAGTCTGTATAAATTAGAAACTGAATTTTCCTCGATCTTTTAATTGCATAAGCAAGAGGCATAAACTTTGGTTGTGTTACAATATTTTTATTTATTATTTATATATATTTTTTGAACTTGTGTATGATATCTGCCAACTTAGTGTATGTTTCATAAAGATTTTTGGGAAAAAGAAATCATTTTTGAATATGTTGCTCGAAAGTAGTGAATGTTCTTAATAGATATTAACATAAAAGTTGTCTCATCATTGAAATGTATAATTGAAAATGACGTTGGAGAAAAATGATTTCATAAAAGGCTTGACCATACAGGCTTTTAGTCTGTTAGATCTTGTCTTCTAATGACCTGAAGCATTTTATAAATTGCGCTGATATATTTTTTGTTCTTCCATCTGGACTACAGAGATGTTTCCTGCAATGCATCTTTTCCTGTAAAGTCTTGATAAATGTTACCATTTCAGGTTTGGAGATTCTGCATCACTTTTGCTGATGTTCTTGGGCTCTGGCCTTTTACCCTGGATGAATTTGTCCAATCTTTCCATGACTACGTAAGTTTCCGAGGCGCTGCTGCCTTTTAGTTCTTTTGGCCATTTCAATTTTACCTTTTTCCACTGTAAAAGGTGTTTGTCGCCTTTATATTCCCCCCCCGCCCCCCCCTCTCCTTGTAATAGTAGATAATCTCAAATTGGCTGGCTTATACATTCTCTATACTTCTCTAGACTTTATTTAGCCTTTGTCTCTTGCAGGATTCAAGGCTTCTTGGTGAGATACACATTGCTCTTCTAAAACTTATCATAAAAGATATTGAAGATGTGGCGAGAACACCTTCAGGTGGCCCTGGAACAAATCAGTATAGTGCTGTCAATCCTGAAGGCGGACATCCTCATATTGTTGAAGGGGTAATTCTCAATGGATGCAAGTCTTTTGTCCAATGATCAGGCTTTTTCTTGAATATTATGTTTACTATTAACTTTTCTGACAGGCATATTTGTGGGGTTTCGATATTCGTAACTGGCTGAAGCACTTGAATCCATTGACGTGGCCTGAAATCCTGAGGCAATTTGCACTCTCTTCTGGATTTGGTCCTCAGTTAAAGAAGAAGAATCTTGAAAGAGGTTCCAGAAATGATAATGATGAGGTGATTATCTTTTGTTACTTCAACCCTATATAACTTACATCAACAAACAATGTCCTTTCCTCTCAGCAGATGTATCTGATCATAAACTTTTGGGGCTGTGTATTTGTCTGGGCAAAAAGACATGGATATGAGACTTGGACTGCTAGATGTATGCCACTAAAAATCAAATAACAACCAACAAATTATCTAGCTTACTTTATGTCCGAAAAGAACATATAGAATAAGAAGTGTATAGGAAAGTTGTTTAAGATAACATATGTAATGATTTTGACCAAATCAAACTAGAATTGTCGAAAGCAGGACAATTTACAGAAGTTGGTGCATGTTCCCAGATGGCCTAACATACTAATTATACTTAACCAGGTGTCTTGTTTCACTGATATATATTTTCATTATGTTTATCTCTCGGACACAAGGCATTGGTTTTGTTGTTTCATATTCATTAAATGATTATTCCCCTTCCCTTCATTCGCCCGATTGCACGATCAGTAAAACATGCCAATAGTGATACAACTGTATGCCATGACCGGGAGATTCTTTATTTCTCAGATTAAAGGTTGTGAAGACATAGTGTCCACTCTGAGAAATGGTTCAGCTGCTGAGAATGCAGTTGCAATTATGCAAGAAAAAGGACTTGGCCTTCAGCGCAAATCAAGACACCGGTTGACGCCGGGTACTGTGAAATTTGCTGCTTATCATGTTCTTGCTCTTGAAGGAAGCAAGGGCTTAAACGTTATAGAGATTGCAGACAAGATTCAGGTGACTAATAGCTTGTCTATTGTAACTGATGCACCTAATGGACTAAACTTCATGTTACTTTTTCTAATTTAATTTGTTTTGTGCAGAAATCTGGGCTGCGTGACCTCTCTACAAGCAGGACTCCTGAGGCTTCTATTTCTGTCGCGTTGTCAAGGGATCCAATACTGTTTGAAAGGGTAGCTCCTTCGACATATTGTGTACGGCCGGCTTTTCGGAAGGATCCTGCTGATGCTGAGTCGATACTTGCTGCAGCCAGGGAGAAGATACAGAGATATGCTAATGGTTTTTTAGCTGGGCAAAATGCTGAAGATTTAGAAAGAGATGATGATTCAGACAGTGATGCTGCTGAGGGTACAGAAGGTGATGTTTTAGCTACTCCATCTGACACAAACATGAACAACGAATGCAATGAAGTTGTGTCTTGCTCAGGGAGTGGAAAGGATAATCACCGCGATGCTGATGCTCAGCAAAATGAAATTGGTATGTTTATGAGAAGTTCCGCACATTTCCTCACATGATAATAGGACTTTCAGTTGCACTTATTTAAGATGTGATATGACAAGTCTTTTCTTTTGACTGATCAATCTGTTGATACTGTTGAAGGCATTGGAACTTGTGATACTGACCAAATAGACACTGAGATCGATGAAAGTAGATCAGGTCAGCCCTGGGTTCAAGGACTGACTGAAGGAGAATACTCTAATCTCTCTGTTGAAGAGCGTCTCAATGCTCTTGTTTCCTTAATTGGTATTGCGAATGAAGGGAACTCTATTCGGGTTATTCTTGAGGTAAAATTCTGTAAATTCCTTGGAGTTGAAAATTGGGAAGCAAGAATTTTGTCTTCTATTTTCTGACAAATGAGACTGTTTCAGGATCGGATGGATGCGGCAAATGCTCTTAAAAAGCAGATGTGGGCAGAGGCACAACTTGATAAAAGGCGCATGAGAGAAGAGATTGTAAAGTTTCATGATTATTCTTTTACTCCTGCAGCAGATGGCGGTCAAAGCCCACTGGCTGCTGCACAAAATAATATTTATGATCCATCACTAACCACTTCAGTGAGATATGACCCTTCTTTTACCGCCGATGATATTCGTAATTCCAATGATAATCCAGCACAAGATACTTCAATGGGTCAGTTTGGTTTCCCAATTCAGCAAAATGGATATACAACAGAAAGGTCACGTATGCAGCTGAAATCTTATATTGGCCATAGAGCAGAGGAGATGTATGTTTACAGGTCGTTGCCTCTGGGTCAAGATAGAAGGCGCAATCGGTATTGGCAGTTTGTTGCTTCTGCTTCTAGCCAGGATCCAGGTTCTGGTAGAATCTTTGTTGAGTCACCTGATGGCTGTTGGAGGCTCATCGATACGAAGGAGGTAGACTCCAATGTTCATTCATTCTATTTTCCCCTAGTTTTCCCTGTTTCTTACTTGCCTTCCGTGGATGTGCTACCCTACGCATCTCTTATTCATATGCATAAAAACATTTTTGAAAATGATACTGATGGTCAATAGGCATTTTCATGCTCACATGAGCACACTTGAGTGCAGGAATTTGGTTCCGACATGTCACGGAGCTCTGTGTGTAACATGTTTAGAAGCAACAATAAAATTAAGACATGGTACCATCTGTAGTTTTTGCTACACATGATATTCACCACCTTGCAGCCACTACATTCATTATTCATGTTTCATCTGCCCTTATAATCTCTGATATGGTAATTGATTATCGTTTGCATGTAGGCATTTGATGCTCTTATGACGTCTTTGGATACTCGTGGGACTAGAGAATCTCATTTGCATATAATGTTGCAAAAGATTGAGATTTCCTTCAAGGAATGCATCCAAAGGAATAACCAATTGTCTGTTATGTCGGGTCAAGGTGGAAAAGAAGCTATTGAAGTAAATTCCTCCATTTCTTTCACTGATGGTGCTGAAAGTCCCAGCAGTGTAGTCTGCAGTGCCAATGCTGATAAATTGGAGCCGTCACATTCCATCAAAATCGATCTTGGAAGGAATGAAACAGAAAAAAAGAATTCTTTAGATAGATACAATGACCTCCAGGTTTGGATGTGGAAAGAATGCTTTAAGTCATCTATTTTACGGGCCATGGCACATGGAAAGAAAAGATGCTTGACTCTGTTGCGAATTTGTGATGTCTGCTTGAGTTTTTATAATTCTAAAGAGGACCTTTGCCCTTCTTGTTTTCGGACATTTGATGAAGTTGGCGGATCAGGAAATTTGTTGGAGAAAATTAACTGTGTGGAGAAACTAAAGAGTGAAACCAACACAATCGTTTCAAACTCATCTCCTTCACTTAGGATCAGATTGATTAAGGCACTGCTAAGTTTCCTTGAGGTAAAGGGATAAAATTATTTGTTTGAAGTATGTTTTTGCTTGAACTCCTAAATGTTCTTCGTCGTAGACTTCACTATCTGTGTTTTGTCCTCTTTCTCTCTCTCTCTCTCTCTCTCTCTCTCTCTCTCTCTCTAACAGGTGTCTGTTCCATGGGAGGCTCTTAAATCTTCTTGGACAGAGGAATATAGGGATAGTTGGGGTTTGAAGCTGCAAAATTCTTCATCGACTGAGGATATTCTGCAGGTTCACCTTATTATTATTATTATTATTATTATTATTATTATTATTATTATTATTATTATTATTATTATTTATGGGTGAGATTCTGCTTTATACTTTTTTTAGTAGAATGTTTGGTACACAGGATCGTATAGATCTAAGTGCTAAGAAGAGCTAACATATTGTTCTGTTACGGACTTAACATCCAGAATTGAATTAAGCATTAATGTTTGTGTGTGCTAATTAAGTGGTTGTTTGGTCAAGTGACTTTGACAATCCACTTTTTCAATGCTCATTTTCAGCCACACATTTTATGGGCCCATATTCACACTTTTCAAGGACCTTTTGTCAAAAGTACTTAGACTAAATAAAATCTCAACGTGTTGCGTGGTTTGGGAGAATTTGGTTCTCTAGTAGTTCTCTCACCATCATATAAAGGTGTAATATTTTATCAGCCAGTTCTAAATGTTTTTAGCCATAAAAATGTTGATCACGTCATCTTAGCATTGATTAAGTGGATAATACATAAATTCAACAGCTTGATTTAAAAGTGTAAGCCGTTATATGTATGTTATTGAATATTATTTTCAATGTGCGTCCTCACTTTTATGCAGTATTTTTTTGTTCCCATCGAAGGTTAATACGATGAGAAGTGGCTGATGAACATGTCAAATTACTGCAGATTTTGACCCAGTTTGAGGATGCCGTGAAGTGTGATTATCTGTCAACAGATTTTGAGACAACAGCAGAGCTATTAAGCTATTGTGCTGCAGTGAAGAATGCTGCTACTGAATCTGCTTACTCTGGTTGTGGCGCTTCACTTCCTTGGATACCACGGACGACAACGGCCATTGCTCTGAGGCTTTTTGAGCTGGATGCCTCTATTTTTTACGTCCCACAACAGAAGGCCGAGGTGCATGATGAAAAGCCTGTGGAAGCACTTCCAGTTGAGTATCAGTACCCCCTTCCTTTTTTTGTTTTTTATTTTTTATTTTTATTATGTGTAGTTTCGCTCATACATTTTTAGCAAATACATTACATCCATAAACTTCTTTTGTGTTGTACACAGAAGTTCACTTTCAAGTATTCTTATACACAAGATATTCTGAAGACTGAAAATACAGAATTTGATCAACATGGCCCCGTGAAAGATAGAAACTGGGGCAATCCGCGTGACGTTCCTGGCAGCTCGGGAAGTAGACAAGTGGCTCGTAAGCGAGGAAGTGGGCGTCCACGTGGAAAATCTCGGAAAAGGGCTTTAGGTTCAATACAGCAATCCAACAAGAAGGGTATCAAAAAAGGTGAGATGCTGAGTCAAGTTCTTATGCAGCATGGAGAAAGAACAGGTGGACAGAGTCATGCACGGGGCAGACGAACTCTTAGGAAAAGGAGAACAGACAAGAAGGTTGCTTTACAAATGCTTCCAGATCACGAGGGCCCACCTGAGGATGTTCTAGAAGAGCCAATAAATTCCGTCCATGAGGATCTCGTGAATTTTGACACCAGAAACATTGAAAATGAAATTGATGACAGTAGTAACAGCATGGAAGTTGGGGATTTTGACGATAATGCCCAACTGAACACGTATGAGTATGGGCAATGGGGTTTGGGTTATGATTATGTTTCCAGCAGAAGTAAGGAGATGGATGAAATGAGCGATGAGGACGTAAATGGAATGGAGGATGATAATGGTGGTGGTTATGGATATGAGGATGAAGAGGATGGTGAAAATATGGAAATGAATGATAACTCGGATGGAGATGGAGAAGGGGATGAGAACAAGGAGGACGAAGGCTCTGATTCAATGGTCTCTGGTGATTACAGTAGTGATTGAGGTCACAAATATTTTGGGTGACCTGACCTGTAAGCAAAAAGGTGAGGTGTAATGCTATAATTAAATATAATACGTCATATTTTTTTAATATTCTTTGAGATGTAGGTATTTAGTTGGTAGTGTTTTGTAAAATTATAGAGGAACAGAATTAGATTATAGTCGCTTTTTAGCACAGTTAGAAATATAATTAATCTAGAAGTGAAAATATCCATTGTTGTTATCATCTTAATTTTCTTGTTGGGTTTTATCGAGAAATGTTAGATGGGGAAAAGGGAGAACAAACGAACGAAGAGGGACGGACAGCTAAAAGGTTTTTTCATGAGCCCAAATTGCTAGTGTTTAAAGCAAATTGCATAAATTGTGTCCCTTTAAATACATATAAATACAAACCACAAAGTATAAAATTGAGTTCTCACTTTGAAAGAGAATATTGTGATTGTTATGAATGAGAGAGTTTTCGTTTCATTTTTGTTATTCAAGTTCGTGACAAATGGGCCATATTTATAGGAAAATATTATAATATATCGTATTATAAATATTAATTTGGTACATAATCGTCATTCACAAAATATATATATATATATATATATATATTGTTAAATATTATATATTGAGTTGGTGGTCGATAATTGGTATCAATACTATTATTCTAATCAATTTTTTATAACACTCACTTGAATAATTATTATAATGGTTGTCTTCAGAACTTGTTTACGATACCTGTTTGGAGAAAAACCAATGGAAAAAAATTTCCAAATTGATTGTAATAGAGTTTGGGTTGATCATATGCTGTATATTTATAACATTACTAGGAAAACTTGTGAGACAAAACCTGAGCAAAGCTTGCTTCCCCTGATGTCGATCATTCTTATAGGAGTATCCATGTGTTGTCTCGTTAAAACCTTGTCAAGAAAATGCAGTGGGAAAAATTTGATTGAAGGAAAGAGAGTATAGCTACTCCATTTGATTTCATATCTCGAGGACTGATATATTTATTTCAGGAGAAAGATTTCAATATCGTCATCATTTGGATTTGAGTCAACATCTCCATTATAATTTGATCCAATAGATATATTGTGTCGATTTCTCCCATAATCCTCAACATATCATTAATATGGTTCATTAAAATTTATTAGGAAAATGTCAGTGGGAAAAATCCTAACAGAGGAAAAGGAGTTTATTATTTAGGTGAATGCGTTATCAAAAGTTGTCTCGTTAAAAATCTTGTTGGAAAAATCCGGTGGGATAAAACCTCAATCTAAGGAAAAAGAATACAACGCGTATTTTTTTACAAATATACTTTAAGCATATAAAAAATTTCCAGAGATTGACATATTCCTTGTGAATGAAATCTTATATTTCAGTAGTATTTATTACTTTATACAGTATCATGTCATATCAATGTTTATCCACAATCGACAATCTCGAACTTATATCCTTCTTGTATCAAGATATATACCCAAATCTCTTCTAGAGATTTCATATTGGTTGTGATTACGCTGTCTCATTAAAAACCTTATTTCGGAAAAAAAAACCATTTGGGATTTAAAAAAAACTCAATCAATGAAAAGAGTACAGCGTACGAATTTACAGCATACGAATTTTCCTTCACAACAATATCATTGTTTTGAGCCGTTGTATGCACTGTTATCCGAATCGTTTCATTCTTTCTCATCAAACCCGTATATTAATACTTTTATTAAAGACATATATTTCAATATTGGTATTCTTCGACATATTTTAATATCCTCATTATCATTGATCGTATGTAGCGCTATAATTTCATCGTGTGTCGACAATTTTCAATTTCATTTCTTTTCCCATAACGATATAATTTATCAAGATATCTCATTGTCAATCATCTTTTAGAATTACACAATTTAGTTATGTTGTTCGTTTAAATATGAATGCACAATGGGAACCGCAAGTGCACGATGTCGAACAAGTAATAAAGTGGTATATAAATATGGATGTCGATTCCACAGAAACCAATTGAGTACCAAAATTTGTAGTTATCGCCTTATTTGAATAAGTTAATTCTTTTGTATTTTAACTATCTAAATGGATTAAATAGCAAATTGAATAGACTAATACTAAATTAAAAATGAAAAATGCAAGAAATAATGAATGAATGTTTGTGAATGTTAAAAACAATGATTTTAAATGTCTTGAGACTCCTTACTTCACCCAACTGATCCCCCTAATTTATACATGTGAATCCAACAACAATCAACAAGTGCTAACGATAGAATCTTCCCAATTTAGAGCTTGTTTGATTGTTGAGTTATTTATTGTGCAAGATATTTCGTACAAAATGTGTGGTTAATATTGTATTGGAGAATGTGTGTGTGATTGAAAAGAGGAGAGAAAATTTTTTTGTTGTAAAATGATGAAAAGAACAAGCTCTTAATCAACTACCCGTCTCGAAGCTAGCTAAATCTACCATATCAGGCCAATTTACCTATCTCGAAGTAAATTCATTATCAACCCTTTAGGAGGCATTCAAATAAGAAAATTCAAGTAGATCTCCTCGAAATTAAATCTACGTAATCGCACTAACCACAATTTTATCTCTAAATTTTGTCTAAATTAGTGACTTACGTTGCCCAATTCTAATTCATGTTTTCCTCTCTCGAATCCAACACAAATCAATAAATAATTTATCAATTGACCAACGATATAAATTAATAAGCACAACAACGCAAAATTAACACATAATTAAACTAGAATTCACGATTGAGATCCGTAGTTTGTCCCAAGAAAAGAATTTAGTTATTCATAATAAAAATAAAAAAAAAGCAACCGGATCCATGATTTGATCTTAAAATCTTCTTCAAACCCTTGATTTATACTCCAATTCTCGTACCAGGTGTTTCTCCTTTGCTCCAGACATCGACTCCCTTCTCTAACTCAAAAAATCTGCTAATATAGGGTATTTTCCTCCTCAAAGTCGTGAATAAGGCCCAAGTGTAATAGGTGATAAGTGTGCATTGTACACACTTATTTATCTCTAAACGGTTAAAATTATCATTAGATTGAGCAGATATCTACTTATTTTTATGTATTTATTTTGTTTTTAGGTAAATCTTCAATTTGGATGAGAACAATGCAAAAAGGAGCAAAAAGAGCCAAAAGAGGCTAATTTCTTAGGCTTTGGGACGAAAACGAAACGGACCAATAGTTAGAGGGCTTCGGGGTGCAATTTTTGTGAAGATCTTCTCAGCCATGTCTCTTATATTTACATGGAAGAATATGGAAAGTGGAGTCCGTAGCCTTTTACAGATCTCAATTCCGAGTTACAAATCAAAAGATATGGCCAAACAAAGATCCCAGACGAGAAATCTGACTTTGAGGAGCATTTTTGACATAGATGAAAGTCGAGTTGGAAGACACAATCAACTAGAGAGTTGTAGAGCATCGAGTCTAGTTTCCAACGCAACTTGAATTGGCTCAATCGGACATCGGGAGAAAAAGTTATGGTCGTTTGAAGTTCAGGCGCAGTGCAGCCGAAAAGTTGCGGTCCGCACATTTCATTGTGCGGCCTGCAGAGCATTCCCGGCTGCAACTGTGCTGCTAACACCTGAAATGTGCGACGCACATGGCCAAAACCAGCATACCGAGGTTTTTCCATGCTTCTCGATTTTCTCCTCTTTTGCCATCAAATGAGGGGCTTTTTGGGGATTCTTGGACATGAATTTGGGGCCTTTTAACACACATTTTTCACCCCCAAAAGGAGACTTTTAGTTTTTCCTCTTCTTAGATTTAGTTTAGGGTTCTTCCTTTTTCTCTCTTTTCTTTCTTCTCTTCTTGTTCTTCTTCTTCTTCTCTTCTCTTAGTTTAGGGGTTTGATTGGGGTTGTTCTTTGGAGTAGAATATGGAGAAATCAAGAATAGATGTTGGTTGAAGATGGAAGAATCAAGAATGGGCATCACAAAGGGAGAAATCTTAGCTTGTTCTTGAACTTTTCTATTTTTATTCCATTCATGCTTTTATTGTATTATTGTCTTGTATATTTCTTCACCATGAGCTAGAATTTGTAATGTTGGGATGATTGATGTAGCTTAACCTAGTTTGATTAATATATATGTTTATGGAATTGAAGTTATTTGCCCATTTCATGTATGTTTGCTTTTGAGCTTTTATCCAAGTGTTTGCTTGATCACCAAATGCTTGTTTGTGATTTGTGTTGACCTCGAGAGAGGTGATGCATTTTAGACCTTCGAAGCAAATGCCCTAGGTTTCGTAATGGAGTAGGTGGAGACACTCTACTACCCCTAGGTGATCCATTGAGTACTTTCACAATGCTTAATGCAATCATTGGGACCATCTACGTAGAGATATTGTAGGTTAACCAATTGATTAGGGCGGTTGACACTCGAGAGAGGCAATTCGCTAAGTTTGGAAAGTCGGGTCTAACATAGATAATGAGCGATATATTGTGATAAACGATGGTTGATTAAGTTATGGTTAATTGAAGTTATGATTCCCAACTATCTATTCATCCAAGTTCATCCCCGTTCATTCTCATTTTATATTATTATTTGCTCTATATTCTAGTTTAGCTTAGTTAGATTCACCTCCCCCTCTCGTGGCTATTTTCTCGATAGAATAAGTGACTCCATCACGAACACCAATCCCTGTGGGTACGATATCCGGACTTTTGAGTCCACTTTATTACTTGTGCGGCCCGTGCGCTTGCTGTTTAATTATTGCGCGTGCTACAGCGCTCGCCATCAATAGGTCTCCAAGTTCTAGTTACAAAATCTTGTGGAAACTAGATGAAAATATATACAAGTCATCCAGAAATAGCCTTGGCGAAATTCCAATTTTATCTAGGTCAAAATTCATCCTCAATCCTTAGCATAATTTCGTTCTTATCCCCAAATTTGGAAACTTTCCTTATCTAGGTGTTTCTTTCCTTTTTTTGGCCATTTTTACTCAAATTTTGCTCAAATCGCTTCCAAATCTAATTTTTCTTTTAAAATAACATTAAATTGCAAAACTTAGGCATGAAACAAATATAAAACATAATTAACTAGAGTTTATCGACCTTAAATAAGTGCGTAAAATGCACTTATCATATGTCGATATACTCTTCAAGAGTGTATTTGAATAATATCAACACTTTGAGCGTGCTAACTTATCAAAGCATATGTAGCTGGTATATGAGATCGTAATAGTCTTTCATACATCTTTAAACTTCAAATTTATATTTTAATTGCGAGGATATAACATTATGCATTTCATATATCATTTCCAACTATTAATATTTTCCTTCATGCTGAGAACCAAACTCATATAATTGGTGTGATTTGCATTATATATATTCTCAGCATTTAGGCTTAATGGGGGGATTTATTTAGTTTGTATTTCATTCTCATATGGGCAACTTGATTGGAGGACTTGAAATAATTTGTCAATTATATACCACTTGTATGCACGTATCCAATCTTTTAGGGAATTTATTCAAGCTATTGAGATGTACATTTACGAACTTTATCGTTAGATCTAGAAATCATGCTCATATTGTCAGCAAATCTTCTCTTAAATTTTCAATTACGAGCTATATACACGTGATTATCTAGTGGATCCATATCAATATATCTACTAGTTTACATGGAGGGTGAGTGGACTCATATATCTCATCCCTTATGTATATATTCTATATATATTGGGGATTTATTCCCAATATTGGCGAGTAATGATTTCATGATTTATCGAGAATAGTTATTTGAAGAATTCTTCTGGTTCTTCACTTAAAATACTGATTTTAATAAATTCTTTACATCAATCGAATCGGGACTGTCAATCCCGTTATGCAAACTAAAATTATTGAATTTCTGGTTTAGTAAATTCTTATATCGATTTCATTAGTATCTGTAAGTGTTTAACATGATTTATTGTTTTCATCATATGAACAACTCACTAACATATCCCATCATCTTTCGGCGATATTATTGCGCACTGCTGTTCAAACACGGAGTCATAGCCTACACCCATTACATCATAGCTACTGTTCAATTGCCGAGTCTTAACTCCTACATTTCATATTACGATACTATTCAAACGTGAAGCCATATCTCATAGCGTTATATTGTTCTATAAATAAATCATTTGCACATTTGTAATGTTTACCCTAACAAAGGTCTATATATTATAATGGATCATATGCTCTCAAATTTTCGTAAATACTATCCATCACTACCGATCAATATCTTAAAAAGAATTTATCAAGGTAGATTCGAAAGGTTGAGGATGCTAATGAATAAGGGCATCACATAAGATATCCGATGGTTGATCGAATCACAAGTTCGATTATCTAGCGAGTTTTCAAAATCGTCTAACCATATGCAAGGCACAGATAAAAGTAGTTTTGTAAAGAAATGGAGGGCATAAAGATTAGGAGGATGCTACAAATGTACTCGTGGGATATATGACATTCGATGTAAATCTGTGAGGTACTTGTCCAGAAATTGGGAAGATAAAATAACATTCATTAAGGATGGTTTGAGTAAGGAGTTTTTGGATGATATTTAATTGAGATACATCCTAGTGGATACGTATAAGGTGAGATTATGCCCTTATGGGTCTAATTCAAAAATGAACAAGCACTTTATAGTCTCCAAAAACTTACTTTGAAAGATCATGTCTGTAAGTTTAGTAGAAAAACTTAATACTATAATTTTCCAATATTGATGCGGGGTAACCCAACATAATAGCGAAGATCAATATTTTTCTCGTATTTGTAAATGATAAAACTCATTTATTTCATATAATGGCAATATTTTTCCATATTTATATTATTTGAAAATTGTTTAAGTCCTTGATTTTAATTGTATTTTATATTTTATGGACCAGGTGAAAGAGTTGAATCAAGTTGAAGTTAATTTTACAACTTTTAAAGAAATAGTGAAGATCAATTGGAAAACAACTAGAAGAGCATCGGGTTTAAAGTGTGATCACGCCTTAGAAATATGATTTTCGCCATAAAACGTAGGAACAAGACTCCTTGGAAGTGAAGAGTTGGAAAACTGTTAGAAGACCCTATTTAATTATTCATACTCCTAAAAGGAATATGAATATTTTATAGGAACCTTTAATGCAATTAGTTTTTGTTTTGTAGGAAAAAAATCATAGACTTCTATTAGAATTAGGAAACTAGAATCTTTCCTTTTATTTTCTCTTTTATTATTTCTTAGATAATTTTTAGATCTGGATCGGGCCCAAGACAATAAGAAACCCATGTTATTTCTTGGTCAGAAAACACGATTCATTCATTCTACATACTACACGTTTCTCTCCATGATCTTCAACCTTAGGATTTTTCTTCATCTTCTACATGGATAGCTAAACCTTAATTCCAGTTCAAGGATAATTGAAACTTGATTCTTCAAGTATTGTGAGATCTAATATATTCTTATATTGTTCTTCTATTTAATTTCTCTATTCATATATTTTCTACACTTGATTGAAATTATTGTTTTGATTAATTATACAAAGTGCACGTTGTGTGATTGTTAAAACGAGAGATCACCAATTAGGATCCTAAATCCGTAATTGTTTTGGTTTTCTAATGTTAGTGGCAAACAACATAATGGATTAGGTCAGAGTTTTCAATTTATGATTGTGAAAATATATGATCTAACTTAAACATATCATCGTATGAATTTGTTGGTTAGAATTGGTCGTCTCTCTAGATATTAACGCTATTGATAAATTAAATCATACGGTCGTACCTAGGGTTGTTTATTGATTAGAGAAATAATCAATGGTCGTACCTTAGTTATCGAACAAGTAAGGAGAGATAGGTTATTAGGTCGTACCAACAATCATAAACAATTTAGAGAAAGCATAGAAGAATTCATCTTTACATCAATGATCAATTCTGTGAATCAATCCTGAGATATTCCTTGGACTGGATATTTCTGTTATTCGATTACCCCTAATTTTGTTTTCTTTGCTATTGCTTTAATTTTAATTATTTTAATCTCAACATCCAAAACCCCTCATTTTTATTTTATTTAGTTTTATTTTCAAAGAGTAAATCTTACTAATCCCTGTGGATACGACCTTACTCATTGCTATCACAATTTATATTTTTAGAGTAATTTAATTATTATTTATTGGATTCGACACCCATATTAAATATCGTTTTTCTTTCTGAACTTTTTCAATCACCGACAGGTGTATGTCATTTCACTTAAATTTTTCTATCATTCTCTTTTTCATATTGTCAAAAAGTAAATAGCAAAATCACTTATTGATTTGGAAATTTACATTTAAATAGAGAGTTTCATGTATCTCTCATCTATACTTTGAAAACTAGGTGTGAAGAGAGAGATAGATGAAAATTTTAGAATCCTGACATACAAGTCGATCTACACTTCATCAGATTAAAACTATATATGTTCTTAGTGGGTCCAAACTGGTATGTCATATCTAATATGTGGATATAAGAGAATTAGGGAGGTAAAATATTAATATAATATATAGAGGCACAAACAATAAACTTTTAAACATTCTTATAGAGGAGGCACAATTATGGGGGAAAAGGGCGTCGAGTGTAATACATTTTCATCGAATTGGAGCCAATATTGTCACTGGTTCAATCAGACTGATGTTACAAACACAGTCTATTCACGACTGCATGATGTACATGATGAACAATAGTGATACCTTTATCGTTCTTCCAGGCGGGTATAGCACATTGGAGAAGATATTCAATATAACGCCATGAGCGCAGTGGAACTTTGGTGCCAAACCCATAGGTTTTTCGAATATTAACAATTTCTTTGATGGTTCGTTAGTGATAAGTGCTTGAAAAGCACTTTAATAGCTCTCTAATAATGTTTATTATTGTGTGATAATTGTTTTATAAGTGTGTATTTATTTATTTTTATTTATTTTCGTGTTTGAGGACCAAGAAGAGTTGAAATAGATTTAAATGTATAAACAAGGCATGGAAAGTGCAAATTAACAACTCGGATTTACACGGCAGCTTTCAGTGTTTGGATCATAACTTGAGCTAAAAATATCGGATTGACCTGATTCCAGCGCCAAAATAAAGATAACTCAATTATATACAATTGTTATTTCTGGTCTCAAAGGAAAAATCCGTGGGAAAATAGACGAAAATTGAGTTGGAAGACAGCATCATGAGCATCCAACGTGTCCAATGTTAACTTTTAGTACAAATGCCATAACTTGGCCTACAAAGATCCAATTATGGTTATTCCACTGCAAAAAAAAAAAGGTAATTTGATGGCATACAACAGCTATTTCTGGTCTCAAAAGCAATTATGGATATTAAGATAGCTAAAAAGTATGAGGAAGTGGAATAATAGTGGAGGAGTAGCTCACCTAGTGCATTATTGAAAGATTCCTTTAGTACTTATAAAAGGGCAATACCATTAAGCCATTTGAGACATGTAGAAACTTGTAAAAACACTCTCTCATCCTCAAATTCTTAGTGTTATATTTCATTCTAATAGTATCCATCTTTTGTTTAGCTTTCTTTTCTTATTTTGAGTAGAAGTGTGAATAAAATTTTAGAGATTAGTTAAATAGCTTTTCATATTTCGGCGGAAATATATTTGAAATATATATTTTAGCCGAGAATATGATTGGTTAGGCGTCTCGATCTAGTTCAAGGGGATGTCGTTGTTCTAAGCTTGCTATCCTATTAACTCACAAGTAACGTTGTTCTTATACTCTTATTCAAATTGGTTTGTTTTTCTATTTTATTTTTGATAATATGAACTTTAATTAGATTTGACCAATTGAGTTAAATTCTATTATCAACTTGTTAGAATTAAAGTTTCAATTCGTGATTGTTGATTTCTTTAATTTATACGTAACAACTAGCGATCACATATCGTTGGGAATAACAAACCCTATTGTTAAACATTTCGAGCGGACTGAAATGTTACTCTAAATTTAACCTGTTTTCCTAATTCTTAATGCTAGCTTTTGCATTAAATCTAGAGATCGGACTTCTAGGTTATCCAAAAGTTTAAGGATTAATTGGAAAGTTGGTCTTCAATTAGTTACGCTTAAGGGAAAATAGAGATAATAAAAATGTGTAATTTATTATCTCAAGGTTAAAGATTTGAATAGAGAATAGAACACATCATGAGTAAATTGGATATGCAATTGGAGGCTCGACTGAACCAAGAACTAGAAGATTTCTCTCATTAGTGAAACTTTCTTAATTGTTATTTTATTTTGTATTCAATATTTATTCTTCATTTACTAAAACCTCCAATCATATTAGTTAGCATAAGTATACCAAATTGACGAACTGTTCCTTGTGGAATCGATCCTTACTCACCACTGCTATATTAATTTGTAGTTTTCAAAACCGAGAAAGGTAATTAATATTTGGTGTATCACGAAACGCACCAAGTTTTTGGCGCCGTTGCCGGAGAACGGTGCTGATTAAGTTTATTTGTGCTAACATTTTATTTTATTTTATTTTATTTTCTTTCTTTCTTTCTTACCTGTTTATATACAACACTCGATCTTCTAATCAATCTCCTTTGCGGTTTGATTTAGAAATTGAAAAAACTTTAAGCAGGATAAGAACTTTAAACAGGTTAAGAGAATCAGTGAGAACAAATCAAGACAACGAAGAAATGGCTGATGAACATTCGCCTCACCTCACACCTATCATATTGGGACGTCTATTTCTTTACACTTCACGCACTAAAATTGATGTCTATGAGGGACAAAATGGAGCTGCAATGGATTTGAGAAACCCTACTTGACAAATGGGAAATGTGTCGAGCTAACGATTTTAAACAAAAGCGCTCTTGGGAGGCAACCCAAGGATTTTTTCTCATTTTTAGTTTTCTTTTGGTATTTTTATTATTATTTTTTTTATTTCTCTATTTTTTATCTAACGTACTAAGGAAGATTTTGCCTTGTAACTGTAGAAGGAAGATATCCAGAAATTCGATTATTTGGAAAGAGACATGATGGCACACAAATCGGTGATTAGCAATAGTTACTGATAACGTGTGTGGATTAATTATTGATAATGGACAATTTGTCAACGTGTCTTCTCGGATACTCCTCCCATCGTACTCTTTCCAGCACATTCTACGTGCATGGTTGTCGGTTGAAACATTGCTCATTTGACTATAAATCCAGATCATTCTCCACTTGAAACCACAACTACAATTTCAATTACTCTGTGAGTGTTCATTTCTAGCAGTGATTAGGTAATTTTTTTCTCTTCTTGATTTTTTCTCTTATTCTTCCTCTCTTCTTCTTATTTATTTTTCTTATAGCATGGATGTGTGTGATATTTTTGTATACATATGTGTTTTCCTCATATTAATTGATTATGTAATTCAAATTTTCTTTTTTTTTTCCTTTTTCAATATCTTTGAAAATATGGGAGAATGTGATAATCTACTATGCTTATTGATTTTGATGGTTTTAATCTTATTTCTTCAGTGTTTCTTTTTCTTTTGTGTGTTACATAACTAAAAAAAAAACCCTGGATACTGGTTCTTGTATCCCGCCCAAAAGCGTTAAACTGGTCTTTTTTCAGTAGACCTTAAAGAACTGTCTTCTTTCTCCTTCCTCTCTCACAAGTTTTTTTTTTGTAGATACAGTTTTAAGAATTGAATTCTCACTTCTCTCATGGCATCTCCTCTACGTATTGTTGCTTTTCTACAGGTACTTGACTCATTCTCTATGCCTATTGATATCAAGATTCACATTGTTCGACTTGTTGACAAGTATGAGCGTTCCTTTTGGAACGTTATCGCTTTTGGGGTGGGATCATCCCGATCTGCTCGTAAACGACGTGCTAAGCACCTTAAATGTTTTAAATGTGGAAAGCTATTAGATGGACCTCATTGTACTAGAAATCAAATTTATTCACAATATAGACATGTTGTTTTCTTCAAGGATGGACCGATTAAGTGCAGGGTCGAAAAGTTTATCAGAAGAAACAGCCAGCTCGAAATTAGTGTGAGTAATTTGTTGGAACAACGACAACGTCTGTTGGAAACCAAACTCGATGGCTTGACCATTGAGCAACAACTTTTTGAGCGTGATCACTAGCACCCATCCGAAGATGTAAAACTACGTCTCATTCATTTGAGAAGTGTCTAAGTTGGACGTTCTGCTCTAAACGTTCTCCCATTTATTGGTTCTTGTTAGGCTGTTCTTTATTGAATGGTAAGTATACCTGTGTATCATGTGGCGATATGGAGGACCTTTTCATTAAGGTTGGTTGTCAAATTATTTTGTAGAGAGTATGCTGATTCAGATAGTTTCCATGCGGATCAGACTTGATGGAATCATATCATTAATTTGATGTGAATACTACTGCAAGATATTCAGAAGGTTGTCAACTCCCATAGTCGCTTTGTATATATTTCTATTCTTAAAAAAAAATTCACCTGTTGTTTTTCTTGTTTTGTAAATATGTTGATTGCAGGTCTCTTACTCTTGGATTGTCGAAGTGTTCCTGAGAAGTGCTACATTGTGCAACCACCATCCCCAAATCGGCACGACTCATTACTTACCATAGGAGAGTTTCCATTTCTTCTCTTTTTTCATGCTATCTATACTTCTACATTGGGGACAATGTAGAATTTAAGTGTGGGGGAGTGGAATATTGTGGTCTGCGTGTGATTTTTTTTTATTTGTGTCGACGATTTTGCATGAGATAGCAACTTTTGAATATGATTGAACTTAATTTGCGTGACTTAACTGAAACTACAAGATCTCGAAAAAAAATGTGTTCTGTTCTTCTCCAAGCACAGCTAACAAATTTATCTAAGCACATTTATAGGTAATTTACTATCATTCTCTGGAATACAAATTGAAGGTTAAAAATGTTGATTTTTTTTATTTTTCTAGACCATAGTAAAATAACTTTTTCTTTTCTTTTTTCTATCCATTCGTCCTGCTCAAAGTAACCTGGAAACATCAATTGTTAGTAAGGTGGAGTTATAATCGCATGGTATCTGTTTTTTGTGAATATGTCTTTTATTGACAGAGTTTTAAAAAGTTTGGAAAAAGACTCGACCTATCTTTGAGAATGAATTTTACTTTTATATTCGAAATAAGGAGAGGGACCGCAGGAAAGAGCTACCTGCCTCGGAGAGTGAAAGATTGTCACCTCGAATGGGTGAAGAATGCTACCTCCAATGAAAGGGGTTAGTGTGAAAGCTACTTGTGGGGTAAAAGTTGAAAAGAAAATTGCAAAACTCTTCTTCTTCTTCTTCCTCTTCATAAAAAAAAAAAGATAAAAAAAAACAAGAAATGTGATAGCTACCCAAGTGTGTAGTTAGATAAATAAATTTTCTCAGTGATTTGAAGTGCTCAATCTAATACTCTTTAAATTGAAGACATATTTGCGATAAAACACCTACCATGCCCTTTTTTTTCTTTGCAGTACTAACGGTTGATGATTTTTGGTAAACTGAGTAATTTTTAGGATCTATGGGAATCATTATAAAATAAGAGTGGGATCACGAGAGGTGAAAGGAGATTTGACCATTTGAATTGAGATTTGGATAGAACATCGTAAGCTTTCATTTGGTTCCAGTTAGTGATGGGATGATAACCTCAATTGCACACACTCACAAACCATTGTGTATTTGAGAAGAAGTGAAATTTTCATGGTTCGGGAGAATGTTTAATAAGCAAGTCATTATCTGTAGTTGGATTTCACCGTTTAAAGTCGTTTATCTCATGTAAAACCAGTTTGTTATCTTGTGTCATATGATTGTTATTCGAGGGCGAATAATAGTTCAAGTGTGGGGGAGTTTGATAAGTTCTTGAAAAGCACTTTAATACCTCTCTAATAATGTTTATTATTGTGTGATAATTTTTTTATAAGTGTGTATTTGTTTGTTTTTATTTATTTTCATGTTTGAGGACCAAGAAGAGTTGAAACAAGTTTAAATATATAAATAAGGCATGGAAAGTGCAAATTAGCAACTCGGATTTACAAGGCAGCTTTCAGTGTTTGGATCATAACTTGAGCTAGAAATATCGGATTGACCTGATTCCAGCGCCAAAATAAAGATAACTCAATTATATACAATTGTTATTTCTGGTCCCAAAGGCAAAATCAGTGGGAAAATAGACGAAAATTGAGTTGGAAGACAGCATCATGAGCATCCAACGTGTCCAATGCCAACTTTTAGTGCAAATGCCATAACTTGGCCTACAAAGATCCAATTATGGTGATTCTACTGCCAAAAGAAAGGTAATTTGATGGCCTACAACAGCTATTTCTGGTCCCAAAAGCAATTATGGATATTAAGATAGCCAAAAAGCATGAGGAAGTGGAATAATAGTGGAGGAGTAGCTCACATAATGCATTATTGAAAGATTCCTTTAGTGCCTATCAAAGGGCAAGGCCATTAAGCCATTAGGGACATGTAAAAACTTGTAAAAACACTCTCTCATCCTCAAATTCTTAGTATTATATTTCATTCTAGTAGTATCCATCTTTTGTTTAGCTTTCTTTTCTTATTTTGAGTAGAAGTGTGAATAAAGTTTTAGAGATTGTTTAAATAGCTTTTCATATTCCGGCGGAAGTATATTTGAAATGTATATTTTAGCCGAGAATATGATTGGTTAGGCGTCTCGATCTAGTTCAAGGGAATGTCGTTATTCTAAGCTTGCTATCCGATTAACTCACAAGTGACGTTGTTCTTATACTCTTATTCAAATTGGTTTGTTTTTCTATTTTATTTTTGATAATATGAACTTTAATTAGATTTGGCCAATTGAGTTAAATTCTATTATCAACTTATTAGAATTAAAATTTCAATTCGTAATTGTTGATTTTTTTAATTTATACGTAACAACTAGCGATCACATATCGTTGGGAATAACAAACCCTATTGTTAAATATTTCAAGCGGACTGAAATGTTACTCTAAGTTTAACATGTTTTCCTAATTTTTAATGCTAGCTTTTGCATTAAATCTAGAGATCCGACTTCTAGGTTATCCAAAAGTCTAAGGACTAATTGGAAAGCTGACCTTCAATTAGTTACGCTTAAGGGAAAATAGAGATAATAAAAATGTGTAATTTATTATCTCAAGGTTAAAGATTTGAATAGAGAATAGAACACGTCATGAGTAAATTGGATATGCAAGTGGAGGCTCAACTGAACCAAGAACTAGAAGATTTCTCTCATTAGTGAAATTTTCTTAATTGTTATTTTATTTTGTATTCAATATTTATTCCTCATTTACTAAAACCCCCAATCATATTAGTTGGCATAAGAATACCAAATTGACGAACTGTTCCCTGTGGAATCGATCCTTACTCACCATTGCTACATTAATTTGTAGTTTTCAAAATCGAGAAAGGTAATTAATATTTGGTGTATCACGAAACGCACCAATTAGCATTTCTAGATCAAGGTGTCGATTATAAGTTCATTTCTCAGTCAATGAGAAAAATACTTATTTCTGCTAGTACAGTTGTTGAGCTACTCATAAAGTTTCAAGTATATCTTTAAGAATCTGTAGAAGTCAAGGTCCGTCGGTCACAGACTATCAATGTTAAGCGAAAAAGAAATTCGGATCCTTTAGGTCTCTCATGATGCTAGTTAGGGGTGGCACAGTACGGAGTATTTATACTCTCGAGACGCATCCCTCTTATATGGGTTCAATATATATTTCCTTTTCTCATATCTATATTTTCGAGTATTTATTGCTACTTTTGATATTCTTAATATATTCCACTTCGATTATGTTGTGCTTCTTCTAGAACAATAATAGTGAAATCATGTTGGTTTCATTCAACTTCAAAAGTCTAGCGATTATGCTTCTTCAAAAGTATCTTATTATCATATCAACTCGATCTTATATCATCAATGAGATTACTTCATATGATCTCACCATATACTATATTTTCTTTGATTTATCAACATGAGATCTATTGAGCATTTTACTTTCAACTATTTATCCAATGATAACATCTAGTGCCGCTTGCGTAATTTTCTACATTAATATTCAAGCAATGTGGAGAATTTATTTTCATCGTCTACTTCTTCGAGAGTAGGATAAAAAAAATTCAATCAATTACTCATTCCGGAGCAGGTTTTATTATAATCAATCATGTGGCATAAATCACCATATTGGAAATATGTACTCCAATCGTGTGGTATAACCCACCACATTGAAAATATACACTTCAATTGTGTAGTATAGCCCACTACATTGGAAATTTAAAGTTCATAAATTTAAATTATAGAAATTAACTTCTCTCCAATAGGTGGTAGAATCTACCATATGAAAATTATTGCAATAAATATAAATTTGTGTAATTTAAATGGCGAGGATTAAATTACATAATGATTAACTATTTCTTTAGGAGTACAACTGTTTTTCACAATCCGCAAGGGTAAAATCGTCCTATCATTTATAACACTCTTATTTCCATGATCGTAAAGTCATATAATCATTTTCCAAAATATAATCATCATAAATTTATTTATTTATTATTATTATTGTTATCATTATGATGATGATGGTCATCATCATCATCATCATCATCTTTAGTTAGTGAACTTAATCGAGTATATCTCTTAAAGAACATACCTTTTCTACCTTGAACATTCTGAAATTCTTTTACCTGCTTTTGTTGCTCGGCTTGCAATCCACAAATAGTGATTAGAAACTAAATCATCCACCAAACCTCAAAGCAACAAGTGGAAACGAGAAGCCCACAAAATGTGTTCAACCCGATTTGAGTTAGGGTCATCAAGTAATCCATCTTGGATATGGTTGGATTAGTTATTAAAAAAATATTCTCCTCCCTGGATCTAAGATTTCCCCAACAGCTGGCCTGTGTATCTGAGTTGACATGCCTCTATCTTCCGAACCAGAGGGTGTATTTTCGTTAGACATTGAAATTCCTTTGGAACGCATATCTTTCACAGAGATAAGAGGAGGCGACCAAGTGATATTTTGGAATCTAAACTATGAGGATGACGAGACAAATGATGATGATTTCTTGAAAACGATTTATGGTGAGCTTTTCTATGAGAGGCCATTTAATTGAATTGAATAGATTGTCATGTATGTGTTTTTGTGTTTGTATGTGTGTACGTGAGAGAGAGAATGGAAACCCAGGAATGAGTGAGCTTGGATATTTCCCTTAATTGATGGTCTGATATGAAAAGTTGCATTATTGATTGAGATTTGAGTATTTGAAAAGAGTGATATATTTCCGGGCCTTCTGGACAAAGAAGTTCTTGAATTATGAAAGAATGTAGTTGCTATTCCACAACAAGCTCTAGTTGAAAATGGAAGAATGCTTAAGATAAATGATGAATCGACACAAGGATTCATGGAAATTTAAGAAATTAAATTTCGATGTTGCAGAAGCTCGAGTGTAGAGTTTCGTGCTGATAACGTGTTATGAATGAGGGAGTTTTAATTTTACTTCTCATTATTAAATTAGTTACAAATGACCCCCATTTATAAGAAAATATTGAGGCACATCGTATTACAAATATTAATCCAGTATATAATAGTCATTCACACAAAGATATATTATTATTATTATTATTATTAAATTTTATATATTGGGTTAGTGGCCGATAATTTTCACCAACACCATCATTTTTCATCATTTTAGAGCGGTGATTTGGATTCCAATAAGTGAGGCTCATAATAACTAAGGGCTTGTTCTTTATAGTATAAAATCAACTAACTTACATTAACATTTTTTCTATCATCATTTTCAATCACTCATACAATCGTTTTATATTTTTGAATATATTTTCTCCAAATTTCAACTACTAAATCTACACGAATTTCGAGTAAACAAATTTTATTCTCCATAGAACAATGCCTAATTGTTGGAAATTGGATGTATATTTAGGTACAACCCTTATTAGAGAGAACTGAGGATATGGTGTGTGTTCCTGAAGTATGGAATGGCTGCTACTCCCTTCGTCCCTCAAAGATAGTCATATTTTTCATTTTCGTCCATCTCAAAATGTAGCCTTATTTTCATAATTAATTTCTTAGTTCTCTTATATACTCTTATTTAATGTGCATTGTTATCAATGTATGAGAATTATTAAAATGGAATAATGAATAAATAAAATGGTATACCACGAAATATGTTTTAAAATATTATTTTTCCAAGGTTATTAATTGAAATTTCATAAGTTCTGCGAAAATAAAAATGAAACTATCTTTACAGGACGGAGGGAGGATAAATTTGAGGGCTAATTCCAAACATTGCATTGAACCCTAAGGCAAATGGATCAAGGTCACCTTTCTCGAGTATTGCATTGAAGCATATCTGTATTCTGTCATTAGTTCGCTTCTTCAATTGTAGAAGGAAATTTTCAACTTCTATGAATAAACAATATTTGTGACTTGTGAGGGGCATATGCCATGAAATGAAATATAATAAAATAATGTGCACCACAATTAAATTATATATTCCACCATTTCGCCTGATGGATAATTCCGATGATATTACTCGTAAATGTGAAATTTCCTCTATTTTCTTTTGAATGCCACACTTGAAATTCCAATAAATAATACGAGACTTAAAAAAAATAAAAATAAAATAAAATAAAAATTAAAACGGTTGTTTTCAGGACCTTGCGGGCCATCCCCCAAGCAACAAGCCAACAATACCGGGTAAATTGTGTGGGGAAATAAACCTTGAAAAAATTAATTTGTTTAAAGCTGACGAGTAATATTGTAATCAATTATAGCCTGGTGAATGCGTGGGGAAGGCGGGAAGCTATTTATTATTTAACCCATATCGTAGAAAACACCAATAATCAGTTAGTAGCATATAATTTTAGAAGTATGAACATAAAATACATTTAAAATGATTTATCATTTGAAGACACTTTGAAACTATTATGCTACAAAGCATTATTGGAAACCAGCGAGTTTCCAAAAGCAACTGAGGCCTTGTTCTTTTGGGTGTTTAACTTATCCGCACGCAATTCCGTATAACCAATACACATTTTCAACCACACACACATCTTCTAATACAATATTAACCACACATTTTTACACGGAATACCGCGCGGATAAAATTTACACCCAATCAAACAAGGCCTGAAGCTATCATAAGATCACTACGCAGATAAAATCAACAAAAAACCTGAACATATGACATTTCTTTGATATTCCCTTCTCTTATAAGCCAACTGCGGTTAACTATTTTAACCAACTACATGTATTTCACTGTGTTTAACGTAAAATTGTCGCGCAGTGTAGAGTCATAATTATTAAAGTGTTCATGCAATTGAGCAATCACAAGGCACCATACCATTATTCTCACCATGCCCAGAGACGCAAGAGAAACAGCTTTTTTATATTACCGCATGAGGGTAAATCCGTAAAAAGCAACATTGTTCTCAAGTACAGAGTGCCTTCTTTCTGCTCTTTGCGATGACAACTGTGTGTATATATACATATACCTTTTGGAGCCATGGCCAACTCTGCTGCACGAGTAGCTGAAATATTTCAAAAGATGTGATGGCAGTTGAGAGTGGCTTGTTATAACTAGGTGACTAAACAGCAGGGGACAACATTAAGTAAGATAAAGGAACTGAATTCTAACCAACATTACAAAGGACATTTGCAAGGTTCAATTCCCCAGGTCTGCTCTGCATATTCCTCGATCGTCCTATCACTGCTAAATCTTGCAGCACCAGTGGTACTCAGAATGCTCATGCGGGTCCACTTCTCTTGATCCACGAATGCCATATCAGCAGCAGCCTGTATTTATGTTCTATAAGTCAAAATCTGACACTGTTACAAATATACGGATAGTTTGTGAAGCTCAGAAATTACCTGAGCCTCAAGATAGCTAGCGAAATCAGCTCCCAGCAAGTAGAAATCTTTTCCATTCTCCACAGAGTCGCATAATGACTCGAAGTAGTCCTTGAAACCAAAATAACCCTCTCGGACCATTCTACATACGTATTCCATGTAACACTTCAGAGATGTCACATTGCTGATATTGGAGAGGAAGAGTAGAGATGCAATAGATTTACAGTGCCATACATAGGGTTGAAATAGCAATAGACAGCATATAAATAATAGACATCCTAGTCAAGGACAAAAAAATCAGAGTATAAGTTGGAAATAACTGTCATATATACCTTACAACTCGAACAAATTGAAGGGGTGCCCTAATAGAAGCTCCCCGATCTCTTAATGCTGGAACCTCGTTTACTTTTGCACCAAACAGAAACTGATAAGGTGGAAAATGCTGAAGTTCAATACGCATGTCTTTCATGAGAAACTAAAAGAGAAGCCAGACCTGGCATATAGGAAAACTTTTATTTTGCTAAAAATTATTTTTAAGTTAAATAATGTGAGGATCATGAGATGCATCCATAATAAATGATAGTGATGCAAGATATGTGGCTCATGTTCATGTTTGCTTTGGCCGCGTAGTAGAATCTTATTTTAGGGTAGAGAAAAATTCAAATGAACACAGGCTAGTGTCTATTACACATTGTTCCAAGTATGAGCCTACGTTGGTTTGGGTGAAAAATTAGAAGCAAAAATACGAAGGTTAGGCTCAGGAAGTAGAAGTCAAGGGCTGAAATGCCGTCAGCCACCACATTTACCCTCCAAAATTAACATGGACCAAGGGAATGACTAAAGAATAACCAGACTAATCTGTAGACAAAAACTACACAAAATGAACAAAAACCATAAAATGTAAAAAGTATACTGCCAATGAATTTCATGTGGACAAAATTCTTTTTACCTCCAATCTTTAGACAACAGCTGCACAGTAAAAAATCAGTGTCCTCCTTCTATTATTATTATTATTATTATTATTTATTTATTTATTTATTTATATGCCCCTGCCAAACCTCAGGAAGATTATGCAAGGGGCACATTTGCAGATTTGTTTTTCCTTTATTGAAATTAAATATAGTGGTATGGTTGAAGGAATGTAAACTGGTAAATAGATTACCATGTTGTCTGCTCCTATTTCTTCAATTATTTCAACAGTTGATCCATCTGCGGTGGCTAAGAGTAAGCATCCATTCATCAAAAATTTCATACTGCCTGTTCCAGATGCCTCGTGCCCTGCAGTACTGCAACCATAGCTAGATGTTAGGTTGATAATCAGTATAATATTAAACAAAATATTGCAATGCAACACCACCGGTGCTACACCGCCTACGTGGGTGCTAAACACTAATTATGCTTCATAGCATCATTCTTGAACTATTCTTTTCACCAAACAAGAAAATGAAATAGTAAGGCATATCCACGCAATCAAAGAAGAAGAAATTGGATAAGAATTTTCTACATTAGCAACAAATGACAAATTACTCCATTTTTTAAAGGTACCGTACCTTTCATATCATATAATATGTGGCAGAAAGTATTACAAAAACAGAATCAGAAAGAAAGAGAAAAGATATGGGAGAATAATGATAAGCATTTGGGAGTACAAGTTTCAATCATAATCAAAGTCTACTTACAAATAAAATCTCGAGTCCCCATTAATAAAATGAACACCTAACAAACCAAAATTGTTACCACTTCTTGAGCAGAACTCACCATCAAAAGTTATTTCTTAAGGGGAAGTTGGCCAGAGATTATATATAAACCCAAATAGAACACTGTCACGTGGGACAAGCCCCAAACTTGTAATGCGAACCAAGATAAACAACCACACCCCGATGCCCACACCTATGCTGGCCTCAATTTGTACAAACCCCACACCTAGTCGAAAAGGAACTTATGCTACTATCACAATCTGCACTGCTCAACTACAACGAGGAGAAGCACCTGCTCTGATAGCATCATTACATCCTTTCGGTTAGAACTCACTCTCAAAAGCTAGTTAATGGAAAATAGCTTAAAGGATTGCAAATCAAACAATCAAATCTCATACTTCCGTTGTGGGACAACTTGCAATAGGAAGCACGACAAAGATCTTATCGGAAAAAATCTACTGAAAAAACAAGCTCTACTTTGAATAAGAACTGAGCTTATGACAAACATACTTTAAAACAAGCTCTACTAAAAAAATCTAATCTAATCTTATATTAATCTTATCTTTCATTCCCCTTTTTCCATTATAAGTGACAGCGACCTTGGCGCATCCCGGCTATTTCCTTCTCGACTTTGAATAACAGCACGTCATTCATCCGTATCTTCATTCATATAATTTATTCTCATTCACAATCATTTTTCCATGCTGAGAGAACTCTTGGGAGGTAAAAATGTAACAAACTTTCAACAGAGGACGATCTTATTGACGAACCAAGTATCTATAGGAATCTTTTGATAACAACATAGCACACATCCTAAGATTATGAGTTCAGCAGAAGTTCAACGATTCTTCCTGACGTTGTCCAAATTCTGGTGGAGCTCAGCCAGAAGTTCAAAGGCCCATTCATTCCCCATTCTTTGTTGGACCTTCCAGACAGCTATCTTCCAGACACTCTCCTCAGTGAAAATCGAGCTCACGATTGGCCCAGCAATATTAGGGAACCTAAGGTGAAACTTTGATATTCGAGGTCTTTGTCTTTATATGAATTTGATGCTTTTTATGTATTAATTAACAACATAAGTCTAAATTGGATCCCTAGATGGTTGCCTAGGTCACCTAACCTTAGGGCTGTCTCTGATCAAGCACTTAGCTTGAAGATTTCATCTCTTGGTAGTACTCTGACGATTCTCCCCCTGTTTCATCTACCACAAATGAGTCTTGAGTTAAAAAATTCTCGAGATATTTTCTGGGTCACCAGCATCTTTCACATAGCAACCCATATATCCTTCATCACCTGGAGGAAAAAGGTATGTCTTGGCCGACAGTTTCACTGTTGCAAGGAAAAGGTACATCTTTGCAATGCAGGGCTTCACGGAGTAGAGAATCCACTCCAACACCATGGAGTTCCTGGATTTCCATCACTAAAAAGGGACATTGAGGTTGCAGGCTTCCTCGTTTCTCGGGCAATGTATCCCATCTTTTGTTGCCTTCAACCTTTCTATGAGGAGTTGGAACGAGGAATTTCGAGCTTATTTGAGTTTATGGTATTGACGATCTCTTCCTTCTTTTATTGTGGTTTGCCATTAGTTTCTAAGGTAATGGAAAGTTGGCCTGTTACAACGTAATTATGTAAGCAAATGAGAAGAATAAAAAGAAGAGATTTTGTATTTCTTACTCCGAACATTAGTCGTTGACTCTTTGTACATGGTTTTACACTACATAAGCAGCTATGAAATATTAAAAAAATAATAGATAAATAAAATAAAATAAATTTTATATTTTCCTATTACAAAATAATATATTTTCTAACCAAGAAAAACCCTAATCCAAAGAACCAAAATATATACTCTAAATAATACAATATCACCCACAGCAGATGTAGTGTATGTTACTGTACTATTTTTGTATAGTATTGGTACTATATAGACATAACCGTAAACAAGGAAAGATAATAAAATGAGTAAGGAGACCTTCTATGAGCAATAAATTTCTGTGTTTCTTTTTAAAAAATAAAAAAATAAAATGAGTAATGAAAGATGCGGCCATGTCAGGAAATGGAATGAGGAAATTAAGGAAATAATAAAATTTCCTTATTATACATGCATGATATGCATAAAGGCTGCATTCCTACATACTTGCTCCCCACATCCAAGAAAGAGGATTATGCACTTCCTAGGATCCGATGAATTGGAGATAAATTATGTACTCTGATTATAGATTTTTTGAAAAAATCAGAATCAAGAAGGCAACAGGATTATCCATTGTATCTACAGATGAAAATGAGGCATTACAGCAGACCTGATGTGCTGTGAAAGGTCGCTGCCCGGGATCACTAATTCAGCAACAGAGACATTGTAATCTGGGACAAAAATCTGCAACACCAGTAGTTGAATCAATACTTGATGCAGCTAATTTGTACTCTTCAAGCGTAAAAAAAAGTTGTTACTACTCCATTTCTATTTTAGCCTTTCATGATTCATCATTTACAAGTTATAAAACAAACAACAACATTGGTGTCCATAATCTACTTTGGTTTCCTTTCTTAGTTTTTCTCTACATCCAATCATCAATCTGTTTACACGTGCAAACATGGATGCAGAAATGTAGATTTGCGTGCACGTGTGTCGACATAAAGATTTATATTTTCTTTCTTTCAACTTAGTATCGAACTTTGATGCCTTCTTTCGGAATGCTTCTTAGTACTGTCGACTTTAAGGCAAATGCTTGAAGAACTCACATGTAAGTCATTCAACCAGAAACTCCCCACCACCACAAAGAATAATCTAATCTATATATATATAAAAATAACATTTTTTCCCTCCAAAACATCATTGATTTTTTTGAATTTTTTAATTAATTTTTAATTCCATATCATTATATTTTTCCTTCCAATGCATGTTTCCTAAAATAGGCATTATCTTTGCCTTAAATAGACATTATCCTTTTTAATGATATTCCTTTTATTATTACTATATAGACCATCATTATACTCAACATTAATGTTCCTTTTAATTTTAATTATATTTTTTTATTGGTTACCTAATCTAATCTCCAATGCAGTTATTTGTGCCAACAATTATAGATATAAATTAAAATATGATTTGAAAGAATTCAACGAATTGTCAATGATAAATTGTTGAAATAATTTTTCTTTCTTTACACTAAAAAATTTCGTCTTTGTCTTTGTTCCTCATTTTTTTGGCTATGATTAATTTATAAGGCAAATTCGTGGATTGATTTTACTTTCTTCAAACTATTAGTATTTTTTGCATTTATGTCATCAATTTTTTTATCCAAAAAATTTCTAATACAATTTATTATTAGTATTTTTATTTTTACAATTATATATAATACAATTATTTTTAGAATAATCATTTTCTTCTTCTTCTCGATTGATCATTAGGTTGAAAAGAGGCCAATTATTTTTGTTTACAATCATATGAAATAAATTAAAGTATGAATCCAAATAATTCATGGATTGGCTGCCATAAATTGTTGGAAATAATTGTTCCTCTCACCAATAAATTTTTGTGTTCCTCTTCTTTTTTTTCGCTGCTATACATTAATTTTTTATACCACTAAATTACAGAGCGCAAGGCACACACACATATATATTAATTGCGAAGGTAACTTTGTAGATAGATTTTACTTTCTTTCCTCAATAGCCAAATAATTCCATGCATTGGACACATTGTTAGCATCTCCATCTAATGAGATATTCCCATACACAATGGGGAAGATAATTTTACATTCGTTTGAATCGCTTATGCTTTAACAAACACGTTTACTTTTCTGCATTGATAAATTTTTATAATGATATTTTAAATATCATTGGGTTGATCGACATATTATTTGAATATAAGTCTAAGTTCTTATTTTAGGTATACTTCATGTGATGCATAGCTAATTTTTTTCCATTGAAGTTTTTATTTTTTCAAGTTGTTTGATGGTTTTAGTTAACATTCGATTGATGGTTTTTAGAAAAATATTAAATATATGTATATAAATAACAAATTATTTATTCAAAAAATAATAATAAATTGTAGTTATATTTTTAAAATCATTTTGGAAAATGTGTTTTTTTTTTTAAATTCTAAATACAAGTACCATTTTAGCAAATTGAAAAGTAAACGACGCTTTTTCATAATTTCCATCTTTTTATAATTTATAGAATTTATTACAAAATAACTCTTTATGATTGATTTTTATTTGTCTAATTAGTACTTGATTATCAAAGCAAAGAATGTAGGAAATCTCAGGTTGAAATACTAACCTCATTCTTGCCTGCAGTTGGTTCGCATTTATGGGAATCTTAAGAGAGTTGAAATTTCTATAAAAAATAATACATTAAGACGTACATATATGTTTCATGTGTGAACATACTCTATAGTTTATGCTTAAAAAAAAAAAAAAACAAATGTCGTGTATAAAAAAGTGTTCAGTAATTTATAATCTGACATTTATTAATCATGTGAGGTGCGTTATGTTTCAGATTTGACTTTTTATACAAACCCTCTAGATCATCTATGTTGATCGAAGAAGTGAATCACTATACTTATATATTATTGGTTTTCTCGCTATTATATTTGTTTGAAGATAATGTCTAGTTGAGATAGTTGTTTGAGTTATACAAATTGATGATATGCAACTCTTATCCATAAGTAGCATCGTGTTCTAATTAAGGTAGCTCAATTTGTTTCACTCGTAAAAATTACACTTTGAGTAAGTTATACTTATTCTATCTCGAACTCCCAGTGTTATATTTTATATTTCTAAAGGTTTTTCATATAAATGCACTTTAAAGTTGAGATGTTCTACTTAATGTAAAACACATGTTGTTGTCTTACTACAATTCATTAGTAGATTAATAGGAATTTGATATTTTAAATAGGGTATGAGATTTATATTTAAGTCCGTTCATTATTTCTTCAAAAATATGAGTCGCTTGTATTATTTGTTTTGTATTTATGTTGTTGACAATAGTTTATGGTGTTATTTTTTAATTGTTTTTATTATTGAGATTTTCAGGAGAATTGTAAATTAAGTTATCACATTTTTAAGAGAATTGTAAATTAAATTATGCAGATTTTGGTGAGGAGTTCCTTGAATATTTTAGAGGAAGGATTTGTACGATATATAGGGAAAATTCTACCGTAATTTTTATATGATTCTTTCATTATTTATCGTAATTATTAAGTTTAGTGCAATCACGAATACTCGATTTATTATCTTGGTGGTGCTGTTGATATAGAATTAATGTATATCGAAATATGTCATTATTAATACATTAACCTCCCGTGCAACGCACGGGTGAAAAAGGCTAGTAATAATAATAATAATAATAATAATAATAATAATAACAGTAATAATAATAATAATGTGATAACTTCTAACTAGAATGAGAACAAAGCATTTATAATTGTTCCTCATTGATATCTATAGAATAACTATTTTGAGTAGAAAGCTATGCAACAGTTAACTAGTATTCTAGAATAGGTATTTGAATCTGATGAATTAAAAATGTGCACGGCGATATCGGGTAGCAAATGTCTCATGAAATTAATAGCAAAAACAAACAAACCCCAGTACCAGTTTGAGTAGGTCCCCCACATCCGGGTCATTGTTAACTTTTTCTGCTACTGCATGACAGAGTTTGATAATCTTCTTTGCAATTTCATAGCCAGGAGCAGCTTTCCCTCCAATTATGCAGACACGAGGGACAACCTTCCGTCTGTCACTCTCGTTCATATTCTTGAACATAAGAGAACTTAGTATATTGACATAAATAGACATTTGTCCAAGAGAAGATAGCCAAAACCGTGTTTGCTTTATTTAATTTCAAGAGCAGGATACCTTAATACAGTCATATCGATGTATGATGCCCAATATATTCAGCAGTTGCCTCTTATATTCATGTATTCGCTTTATCTGCACGTCAAACATTGCATCTAAACTGACCTGCAATTATTGGTAATAAATAAATCTGAGCAAGATAACCACAAAAACATTAAATAAAATGTATAAAAACTAATGGATTGAAGATTTTTGAAATTTCAATTACTACAAGTCCAAACCTTCACTCCGCTTAGAGTTTCTATATACTCTGCTAGTCTTATTTTGTTTATCTGCTTCACCTTCAGATAAGAAACCAGTGGTAGCTCTTAGGCTAACATTGAACCAGTACGCAAATTAATGCAACCATTTGGAGCATCCAAATGTATTCCATACCATCCTCCATTCTTCTTGTAGATCAGCATCTAATGCATAATTGCGTAAACCTGCTAAGAGATCGATATTACGAACCCATGCTTCTGTTCCAAGCCATTTCGAGATGAGAGAGCATAACCCAGGATTGCTCACTACTATCCACCGTCTCTGATAAATAAACATAACAGAAAATTGAAAGAAAAATCACATATTAGAAAATTCAATCATAGTGAGTCATAATAAGTCAATAAATTAATAAATGCTCAGAAAAGGAATGCATAAAAATTGCTGTAGGAACTAATATATAATCCAGATACGAGTCCAGAAGCCTGGTTGTAGTTATAAACCTTTTTCTAAATGCTGCTAAATTTTCAATAAGAGACAGAAGAAATAAGCAAGATATTCATGAAGATATGGCTTCACGCTTGAGAGAGTGGTTCTCATACTTGCTATTGAAATTGAAGCCAGCATATGCCATCTAACTTATACCTGTGTTACTCCGTTTGTCTTATATTGGAACTTCTCTGGCCACAGGTCATAGAAATCCTGTTTAATATCAAAAAGTCAGAAAGCCTTGAATGAGTAATCGAGCCTCCATGTGAGGGGGCATCTTAAAGATGAAATCCAAATAAGTAATTACATTCCTCCATGAATTTAAGCATTTAGATGAATATGTTCAACCACATGAATGCTTCTTCCATACACGGCGGTAAAAAAAAAATAATAATAATAATAAATAAATAAAACAAAACAAGAAGAGTCAGATTTGCCATTTGGTTAATTACCTTAAATACTCTTGTTTTCAATAATTCGAAGTGCACTCCAGAAACACCATTCACCTTATGGCAACAAACGATCGACAAATTTGCCATGCGGATACTCTGCCAGCTCAAAAGAGAGTCACCTATCAGCTATTATAGTAGGTTTGCACACCAAAACCAAACTACAAACAAAGCTGATAAAATTCCAATTGAGAACCACATAAATCTTTCAGCAGTCATCCAACTGGAACAATCTACATGTGCAAAATGAAAAATAACTTGGAAGTATATAGCATCCAGAATACATTATTAACATTTATTTCATTTAATTTAATTTACCTAAAAGGGCAAAGTAATTATTGAGAATATAAGCTGTTTCACAAAATTTGCCTAGAAGCAGCAGAAACAAGAGAGGCAAACACGATAGAACACACAAAATAAATATCCTTTCAAATGTTTCAAAAATCATTTTTCTCCAGCTGATTTCAATCACAATTCATACATAAACTTTAATCGGATGTGAGAATTTTTTAATACTTCTAAAAACTTTAATCGACTTCTTCGCCACATTCCAAAATCATTTTCTCAAAAATCACTCTCAAATACTAAATGTGGTTCGACTAACCGTCGATGACCTCTGCAGAACAAGTAAATGTCAACTACAAGACTTTCTTTCCCATCTCAACTTCTCCCAACGCACGAGACACTCAAAAGTGCACTGGGCGACATGCCTACCATTTGTCTAGTTTCTCTGTCCTCAATTCCTTCTCTATGCTTGACTGTCTCTTTGTTCTCATGTCCACCCTCCCTCTGTGCAAAAATTGAACACAGCACGATGCCGGAGCACATACATGCACACATGACACGTGCGCTTTCTTCTTTCTTTCACTCACTAACACACACTTTGCTGAATTGCTGTAGAATCTCTCTCTCAAAAACAAATCATGTCTGTCTCCCTTCCTTCGACACACTTATTTTGGTAGTCTTATGTACTTTAGAACACGTCCTTCAGTTCCAACTTGTAAGTTTCCTTTCAACCCTATGTCTTCTTTCCTTTAACCTTCCCTTATCCAATGGATTTTTGGCTGCTAGAAAAGACCTATTAGAGCCAGTGTGTGTGTGTTTATAACTAACATATATTTGTTGAGGATAGTAATTATATAAAATCTAAATTGGAACCGATCTATCAGCTTAACCTTTTAGATCAGATGGTTCCATAACTTTAACATGGTATCAGAGCAGGCAGAGGTCCTGAGTTTGAATCTCACCGCCACCCATTTAAAATGAATTGTACACGTGTTAGGCTTTGTTTGGGAAAAATAAATCCCGCCTACACGTGAGGGGGCGTGTTGAGGATAGTAATTAAATAAAATTTAAATTGGAACCGATCTATCAGCTTAAGCTTTTAGATCAGATGATTCCATAACTTTAACAATATTATGCTTCGATGAATGATTTTTGAAATACAAGTCCCTCACCTTGATTGTTATATCATGCATTAGCCTTTTCTTTTCTTTTTGAATTGAGTCACAAAACCCAATTAGCTGGGCAGACTGTAGAACACAAAGTTCAACTTACCACCAAACATACGATAGTTTATTACCTTCACAGCACCTTCCTCGACGATTGACATCCGAGCATGTCGACTGTAGTCCTGAGCAAACTTCTTTTTCAACTTCTCCATAAATTTATAATTTATGTCATATATAATCTGAAAGCAAACTCAGTATAGATCAGATACAAAAATTAAAAAAAAAAAAAATCGATAATTCAAAACCAACTATATGTTTATGGCTAGTATGTCACCACACAAAATATTTTATTTCATATAACATATCCTGAGATACATACCAGAAAGTCAAGAGGCCCCTAGAAATATAGCGGACAAAATCTCAATTTTTACATGAACTATCAAGTGCCACGATATCCAGTCTTCAGTCCTAGAAAATGGACTATTTACTAGTGTTACGAAAGAGAACATACTTGTAAGTGACGTGGGAGAAGACTGCCCATAAGATCAACAGGAATTTTCTCCAGTCCTTCAGGTTGTACAGTATGAGTTGTGAACGAGAAAATTTTCCAGACTGTATTCCATGCTTTATCCCAATCCATGTGTTCTTCATCAACGAGAACTCTCATGACCTCAATAATTGCAAGTGATGGATGAGTATCATTTATCTGAAGAGCAACCTGAAAAATGTCCTGAAGAATCACTTTTGGATGGCCAAGAAAGAGCAATAAGATCATTTGTTACTGCACTTAATAGAGAATTAAAATCATATAGTTTATACTTTAAATTAACCTTGCCCAAGTGCCAAAACATTATCAAGACTGGAGATAATAAATTGTTAAACCCTACCCCTCTGGTCCAACAGAAATGCCAGCTGGAGGGGGCAAGAGTAAGAAGAGCGAAAATGATGTTACATAAGAAATTAAGTTTAGATCACTCAATGATTTCAAAATGATGCCTGCATGTCAGAATGTAAATGCTAATCAGTTCTCAGCTTCATATGGGCAGATCTATGCAAAATTTTTGGCTTCCAACCTTCTCTGTGAATTCGTCAAAGTTATCATGGGCATCTTTGAACCTCCGAATTATGTCTTGTATAGATGCCGAAACAAAGAAGTATTGTTGCTTTAATCGCAATTCCTTCCCCTAAAAAATGAGAACGACAAGAAACAAGTCAGACAGTGATTGATTGGACAGCTAGAACTCTCCATGTTTGAGACAGAGAAACGATAAAAGCATAAATCATCGGGCGAAACTCATTATTGTTATTCTCCAATGTCATTTAGAGATTTATGGTGCTAAATAAGTCGTTAATTCCCTTCCATTTAGAGATTTATGGTGCCGAATAAGCTGTTAATTTCCTTCATTCAGACTCCATATCACAGCTAGGGATTTTATTTTATTATTATAGTTGAATTCAAAGGTATGAAAGAATAGAAAAGAAATAATATGAACAAGAAAAGAGATCGCTTCCCCAGAGCTTAGCCGACCTCATATATATATATAATAATGTTATAACCTTAACAATACACATAAGCCGTCATCACAATAGAAGAATAAAAAAACCCTACACACTTAACCTAGCATGCCCACGACTCTCTTAACACTTCCCCTCAAGCTGGAGCATACAAATCAAACATGCCCAGCTTGAAACACAAAGTCAAAAAACTATCACAAGCCAGAGGCTTGGTGAAGATATCACCCAACTGATCTTCAGACTTCACATATGGAGTAACAATCTGCTTTGACATCATCAAATCACGAATAATGTGACAGTCAACCTCGATAGGCTTGATGCGCTCGTGAAACACTGGGTTGCTTGCTATAAATATTGCCGCTTTATTATCACAATACATCGGCAAAGGAGAGGTCGTCATAATACCCATCTCAGACAAAAGTGAACGAACCCATATCATCTTAGCTGCTGTATGTGTCATAGCCCAATATTCAGCTTTAGCACTTGATCGAGCCACAACATTTTGCTTCTTACTTCGCCAAGTAACAAGATTACCACCAACTAAAGTACAATACCCAGGCGTTGACCGACGATCGGTGGAGTCACCTGCCCAATCAGCATCCAAGAATCCACTAATATCGATATGTTGTGAAGGCCGATAAAGAAGTCCCTTGCCAGGAGAACCCTTCAAGTATCGTAGAATCCGAATCACTGCATTCCGATAAGGAATGCTCAGACTGGGCATAACCTTACGAACAATACTAACAGCGTAAGTAATATCAGGGCGAGTCATAGTTATATAGATGAGACGGCCAACAATGCGTCGATATCTACCCAAATCAGCAAACACCTCCCCCTGTTTGGCATCTAGCTTCATTGTAGGATCCATAGGAGTATTTAGAGGCTTTGAACCGAGAAGCCTAGTCTCACTAAGTAGATCCAACACATACTTACGCCGAGAGAGATTAAGGCCACTACCTGAATGAGCAACCTCTATCCCAAGAAAGTAACAAAGGAGGCCTAAATCTTTCGTATGGAACTTTGCCCCTAAGTACTTCTTCAAAAGCAGAAATACCAGCAACATCACTTCCAGAAATTATAATATCGTCCACATAGACAATGAGAATAATTGTACCAGAAGGGGAATGCCGAACAAACAACAAATGATCACATGCCGAACGGCGAAGGCCAAACGGGAGAACCACAGAACTAAACCGATCAAACCACACACGGGGTGATTGTTTCAACCCGTAAATCGCCTTCTTCAGCTTACACATTATATGTTCTTGGCCTGGAACAACAAACCCAGGGGATTGGTCCATATAAACCTCTTCATGTAACACTCCATCCAAAAAGGCATTTTTAATATCTAATTGATATAGAGGCCACCTTTTACAAACAGCAACAGAGAGCAAGATTCGAGTTGAATTGAGCCGAGCAACTGGAGAAAAGGTCTCCATATAATCCACCCCATAAGTCAAAGTGTACCCTTTGACAACCAAATGAGCCTTCAAGCGTTCTACAGCGCCATCTGGTAAATACTTAACCATATATACCCATTGACATCATACCATTGTTTTTCCATGGGGGAGCGAGGTCAAATCCCAAGTCTTATTCTCATGAAGAGCAGATATTTCCTCCGTCATGGCTGATTTCCAACCAAGGGAAGCTAGTTCCTGAATAAGAGAAGATGGGACCGAGACAGAAGATATGGACAATGCAAATGTACGAAAAACAAGAGCAACACGATGAAATGAAACAAACTGAGATATAGGATGGATTGTTTTGGACCTGGTTCCTGTAGCAATGGGTTCTACATCAACACTCTCATTACGAATGACAGGAGCCTCTATAGAGGATGATGATTGGTTCAAAGGCAATTCACTTGCAATGTCTTTTCCCACAATGCGACGATGATACTGAGCATAAATGGGCATGTCACGCAACGTAGTAATCACAACACAACCTAACACTTCCTTAACAGCATCACAAGGGACAACTAGGACAGGAACAACTGGAGGAGATGGACTAAGAAACTCCCCTTCACGACAAGATACTAACTCTGAATCAAATTGCTACCCAAAAGAGGAAAAATAGGACGTAGACTCCAAGACGGTGACATCAGCACTAACATAATGTCAATGGGTAACAGAATTATAACAATGGTACAATTTTTCAGTGCGGGAATAACCAACGAATACACACTTGACAAACCGAGAGTCCAACTTGTCATGACCAAGGCTGAGAACATGGACAAATGCAACACAACCAAACATTCTAGGTGGAACATGATAGGTCGTTTGACCAGGGTACAACAACTGGAAAGGCGACTATGTAGCAAGGATAGAAGATGGCATACGATTAACAAGGTTATTAGCTGTAAGAACACCGCCAGCCCAATATGGTTTAAGAACTCCCATAGCAAACATCATAGTACAAGTAACATCCAATAAATGACGCATTTTACGTTCAGCAACCCCATTCTGTTGCGAGGTATATGGGCAAGTGGTTTGATGAAGAATCCCTCGATCTTCGCAAAAGGATTTGACACACGATTGGGTATACTCTAAGGCATTATCAGACCGAAATATTTTAAGTTTGGTATGAAATTGGGTCTCACATTCGTTGTAGAAATTAGAAAGAATACGGGGTAACTCAGTGCGATCTTTTAATAAATACAGCCACGTCATTGGTGAATAATCATCGACAAATACCACAAAGTAAAGAAAACTAAACAAACTTTTATTTCTTACAGGACCCCAAATGTCCGTATGGATTACATCAAATGGATGCAACAACCGTTTATCAATCCTATTGGGAAACGTACTACGATGATGTTTTCCCAAATGACACGCTTCACACTCTAAAACAGACATAGGACTCAAATTAGGAATTAATTGACATAATTTAACAAGATATGGGTGACCAAGAAGGCAGTGCCATTGAAGTGGCGACACAGAGGCACTCAGTGCAGACGCAGAACTAGACTCCTCAACATCCAACACATATAGTCCATCGCGCTCATATCCAGAACCAATCATCATCTTCGTCTGGAGGTCCTGAAAAACACAACCAACAGCGGTGAAGGTTATAGAGCAGTTTAGAGCTTTACTAAGAGCACTAACAGAAACAAGGTTAAATGAAAGATTTGGTACATAGAGGCCCGATTTCAACTCTAAAGATTGAGTTGGATGGAGGGTTCCACTACCAAGAACTGGACGCGAAGGACCATCAGCTAAACTCATACTAGGCTTAGTAGACACAAAATTGGAAAGAAGACAGGAATTACCAGTCACATGGGCACTAGCTCCTGAATCAATGATCCAAGATCAAGAAGGCATTGCCAAATTGGCAAACTTACCAAAACTAACAACGACAGTGAATAAAAAGGCGATTGTGAGGTGCCCCTTAACTTTGAGGTGCACTTCCAATGCCTCAAGGCGTTCAATCTGAGGCTTTACTTACGAGGCTTGCGATTTTTCACATGAGGCGTGTGCCTCAACTCAATGCCTAAAGGCGTTTGAGGCTCACGCCTCAAAATAAATCTATGTTTTTCGAAATTCTAATGCTAAAATTAAAAGAATTGGAAGGCGCAATTGCAGCTCATTAAGAAAATAAATTAAATAGACCAAACCTAGAGAGATCAAGAGTCAATTCCATCATTTGCATATTTTCAACTTTCGACTTTAATACCAAATCAAGAGTCAATCCCGCGAGGAGGCGCTGCCCCCTTGACCCCCGTCACAAAGTGACTATCATAAATCAAGTGGTAAATCATTTGCAAAGATCATGAGTTTACTTTTATCAAATTAATACAAGTTCTTTTTTTTTCATTTTATGATTATTGATTAATCAATTGTATTTTTTTACAAGTTCTAAAAATCTGCAATTAGAATTTAGAAATACTAAAATAGAATTACTAACTTTCATATTACTCAATGAATATTCTTTATAGGATGTCAAAGAACAATCGGATGATGGTGATGAGCGATCACTGATGATCTGATCCTAAATTTTAAGACTTCATTCATTTATTTGTTTCATGATTTCAATTTGTATGAACTATCTTTTTTTAAGTAGGCTGCTATTGAATATTTGAGTAAAATATGCTAAATTGCATTTTTTGGCAATATTTTGAATTTTTTTGGAGGTTTACGCATCAATGCGCCTTAAGGCTACGCCTCGCCTCATAAGTGGAAATCACCTCAGTACCTAATTTCGCCTTTTCGAACATTGAGCAACTGTAGCGGTGGGCATGCTAGAAGATGTAAACAAGGAGCTTAGACAAATCAGAATCTGGTCAAGTTATCAAAAGGTGTGGGCGGCGCCATATCAGATGTCTCCAAAGATTGATCGACAACATGATTGGCATAAGTTGGCTTCCCATATTTATCCCAACAAAATGGTTCATTATGTCCTTCCAGACCACAATGTGTGCATTTCCTTTGTCAGTACCACCATTCCTTCCACCACAACCACGATTACCTTTAACACCGCGTGAACTCCTACCAATAGAATTTCCACGACCATAAGAACCTCGACCATAAGAACCTCGACCACCACTCAATCCTCCTAGTCCACCACTACCAAAAGCAGACAGTAACGCAGACGACTCCTTTGAAGGGTAACCAGATTCACCACTCTCTTGATGTCTGCTTTTAAGACGAGAGAAAGCCTATGCAACTGTGGGAATTGTTGCACTAGCCAGAAGTTGATCTTTGTACACGCTATATTCGAAATTGAGCCCATGCAAAAGAAGTGCTACTTGAAATTGTTCTCGAGCTTGTCGTTGTTGCTCGAGATCCAATGTAAGCGGTTGAGAAAGTAGAAGTTCTTCCCACAGTCCCTTCATAGTGCTGTAATACTCATCAATGGTTCTCTCACCCTGTTTGATCTTAACTAAGGATTCATACAGATCATAAATACGTGAGATATTGTTCTCTTGAGAATACATTTCCTTCAGAGATGACCAAACCTGTTTAGCTATTGGTAAAAACTGCACGTTGGTAAGAACTTTAGGTTCCATACTGTTCCATAACCATGTTAGAACCATTGAGTTGAGGATTCCCACTCATATTCTGGACCAGTCCTACTTGGAGGATCATCCTTAAGAAATTTGATTTTCCTTTTAGCACGAATAAAGTACTCAACTGCATAACTCCAAGATAGATAATTATTCCCATTCAGACAAATGTTTGTAATTGGCTTGCCAAGGTCGTCATTAACATAATACCAAGATGGCTTGCTGCCAGACGCAGCGGTTGATGTGGGTTTCACAGTCTCTCCTCCCATTGTTCACCGGATCAAACAAAACAACCGATCAAATCTGAATTTCAACTTTTCACACCAGAACGAACCCAGAACAAAACCAATGAACAATGATCACTATGGAAAACAAATATGTAGCAGCATCACTATAGCGAGATTATTGTGCCGGCGTCATTGTAGCTCGATCACTATAGCGCAATTTATGTAGCGCAATTATTGTAGCACTAGAAAACTGTGCAAATTGGACAGCAACAAACCCAGATTTGATCGATGCAGACTTAATTTCAACAACTTACAACACACGCACCAGCAACACTGCGAAGCCAACACCAATCGAAACACAGCACAAACCCACGACTTCACCAACTTTAATACATCAAAGATGCAACACACTTGACACAAAGGGTTTAAAAAAAACCCCAAGAACACTTCGATTATGGGAAAAAGAGGAAAAAAAGGGAAAGGAAAGGTGTTTGAAAGGGAAAAAAGAGAAGGATTTGGCTCTCATACCAAGTTGAATTCAAAGGTATGAAAGAATAGAAAAAATATATGAACAAGAAAAGAGATCGCTTCCCTAGAGCTTAGCTGACCTCATATATATATATAATAACATAACCCTAGCAATACATATAAGCCGTCATAACAATAAAAGAACAAAAAAATCCTACACACTTAACCTAGCATGGGCCGAGAAAGATAAGCCCACAGCTTTGTTAACAATTTTTTTTTTTAATGGCAGCACTGGGAATTTGATACGGCTGAACATATATGAACACAAACGTAAATAGATGACAAGGAGATTAGAATTTAAATGCATTGTTCCACACCAAACAAAAATGCAAGGGAAAGAAAAACACTAAAGTTGTACATAAGGTAATTAATCAAATTCAAGGTTTTGAAAACACTGCATCTTTATCAAACATGCAAAGGTCGTGAATTGGTGTGGTTGCAGAGAGACATAATTGGGTCATCTGGAAGGGAAAATGCCAACGCGGGTAGCGATTAACAATTAAATCAAGATATACGCAGTTTCATGAAAGAGAAAGAGGCAGTTGACTAAGTCTCTGCATACTGTGGCCTAAAGACAGTCAAGTACATCGTTTTTCTTTTTTACAGTACTCTTTTTTTATGTTTGTTGGAAAGGGAAAGGTTCTTACTTTTTAACCAGTTGCTATTTCAAAGAATCACTTTTTCCGACAAATATGCCTTGACAGACAACCACACAAAGAATGAAGATTTGCGAAAACTGTTCTCCGGTGACTTTCTAGTTGACACTAAGGGTGTGTTTGATTGGCATTCGTTTTCCCGGAAAAATCCATTTTCCAGCTTTTTTTTCCTTTCTTGGTTGTTTGATTAGCATTTCTTTTCCCGGAGAACGTTTTCCAGTTTTTCTCGAAATCCGCACTTTTCCTTATTTTGGAGGAAAACGTTTTCCTTGGGGGGAGGTGGTTTTTGTTTTCCGGGGAAAAGTTTGGCACTTTTTTTTCTTTTTTTTTTAATGGACAATTTACTTTAACCATAAAAATAAGGAAAATGATCAAATTTCATTAAAAAAAACTCAAAAATAAGGAAAATAACATTATTTTTCAACTTTCAAATTAACCCAATCAAACACCTACAACTACCATTTCCTTGGAAAACCTTTTTCGGAATTCATTTACCCAAAAAACATTTTCCTTCTAACCATTTTCCGGCTTTACAATCAAACACACCCTAAATAGACTGCGTTTGCATTGGCCTAGCATCTATGCATATGGATAAAATAAGAAATCTAAACACTCCAGTTTTCAAATATTTCTCATGTTCTAAAAAAGTTACAGGGATTTAAAGTCACACTTATCATGATACGCAAGACACACATAGATGCGAAGGCACCAGGGACAAGCCTCCATTTGTTAAAAAATAAAAAATAAAAAAATAGTAAGAGTATACCTGATAAGAACGGTCATCAGGATACAAGACATTGCTTATCGTTTCGGCCTTCTGTCTGTTTACAACAGCATTAATATAGTCACCAGTATTGTAAGATTCCTACAATGCACATAACAAGATATTAGAAAATGTACATTTATAATGAAATAAGAACCATATTAACTTCAAACCAACAATGTCTGGCCATCATAATCTGCATTTTTGTTTGTTAATTCCCTCTCTTAAACACGATACAACAACAAACAACAAACTAAGCCTTATTCCCTACAGATAGGGGTCGGCTGTATGGAACCATATGAGAACTACGTCGGATCGTAGGTATGAGTCAGTGTCAACTTGGTTTGACATTTATTAATGGTTCAGAAATTCCGTCAAAGTGAATCATTAATTTCAACCATAGATTATAACTACAAAACATAATTATCCACATATTTCAGAAGAGCCCCTCGTGTTCCTCTTACTGTTCCTATAAACCATTTATAGATTTGCCAACCCGTAGCTCAGTTGAAAACAACCAAGAATTTCTCTTCTTGCAAAGACATGATTTACATATAATCTTTCCCCATTTCATTCGTTTTGATTGAAAAGAAGAAATACTCCCCCCGTCTCTGCCCCCGTCTCACAAAGATAGGCTTGTTAACTTTTTCACAAGAATTAAGAAAACATCAATTAATATTGTTAGAAAAGTAAAATATAAGAGTATTTTCCGAATATACCATTTAACTTTCTAATTATTATACTTTAATAATTCGATTTTGTTGATAACAATGTACATTAAATAGGAATATATAAGGAACTTAATATTTTAACTACTCCATTTAAGGAAAGTGGTCTATTATTATGGGACGGACCAAAATAGAATACAAGCCTATCTTTGTGGGCCTGAGGGAGTAAATGATAAGTTTGTCAATTGTGAGATGAAGTCAATAATCCATTCATTCTTCTCACGGCCAGAATGATATGATAAAGTTTGGATTGAAGTCAGGTCAAATTACCAGGTCATCTTGACCACTTGGTTTGGCAGCCCATAGCCGAAGATTAATAGCATTTCGAGTTCCATATCCAGGTATAGGATTGTCATATGCAACAGCTTCAACCTACCAGGGAGAACAAAATGAAAAGAAACCTGAGCTACCCAATAACAAATTGTTCAGAAAAATAACTCCTCCTTAGAGTCATAAGTACGGGATAGTGTAAATTCTGAGGCTGAAATATCTGTTGACAGTTCACTAAATTTTGAAGTAAAAAAAAAAAAACCACACACACACTTACTGTTTCTCCAGGTATCCAAGCTTTATAAGTTACTCCGTCTGAAACTTCCTCTACAACTGTCCCATAAAACTGGTGCACAAAAAATTTCAACAAGGAAAACAATAGAAATTTCAGATACAAGGTTTAAGAAGATAAAAGCAACTAATAAATAGAAAGCATACAGAAAAGAGATGGAACATGGTAGTACTTTCAAACCTTCACAGTGTATGACACTTGAACCCTCTCTATTTCCCAGGGATTGCCAAAGTTCAGCCAATAATCTGGTTGTTCATGTTGAAATCCATCTACTATGATTTGACGGAATAAACCATACTGATAGCGCAATCCATAACTAAAGAAATAGAAACGCAGTTAATTGATATATTGTAAAACTTCTTGTCCAAAAAGAAGAATGGTCTGCTTAAAGTATTGTTCTTTTTTCTTTATTTGATTATTACAAGCTTCAGGACTAGCACACGACAGGAATGTAGTTTGAAGTTTGATTATCCCATGCTTAGTCTAATTGTTCTGTATATGCAGAACGGTCTGGTTCAATAATACACAGTGCTTCATGGCAAGCACATCAGAAATAAGAAGAGACAAGCAAAAGCGTTAGTTTGGGAGAGACATTGAAAATGATAATTTTTGTTTATGCAGTTTGAAAAATGAATAAGAGTTTTAGAAAGAATAAATGTTGTCAAATCGATGAAATGGATAGTTGAAAATGATGTTGGATAAAATTTTCCAAAAAATATACACCAAACAAGCTTTAAATGTGGTTGGTTTGATACCAAAAACTTCCAAGGATCTAAACAACAAAGCTCCATGTAATAATACCCCCATGCTGGAAAGTCCAAGGTTGCTAAAGAGTCCATCTGGCAAGCTGAAAGCCGAGCTAAGCCACCATTACCAAGGGCTGCATCTCCTTCCTTGAAGGGAATGAAATTACGAGTCAGCCGATGGGTTAAATATCTGATGAACATCAGATAGTGTGTAATATGATCACTAAACTATACTGAGCATGCATTTCGTCATCGCAAATAATAAAATGCACAGAGGATTCAATCATAGATGGCTGGCAAGTGGCAACTCCACAGCATCTTTGGCTCAATTTTCTTCCATTTGAATTTTTTTTTTTTTTTTTAAGTGAAAGAATTGTGAATTCCAAGATGGAGAACATGGAGAAAGAGGCAAGAAGAAAGGAAGATATCAGGTCGCATGCAACTATTCACGGACTGCCAGTGAACGTCATGTTTTATTCGGAAAGTGGAAAGATAGCATGCATTGTTTTATTCTGACTTGTGCTCCATGAGGGAGTAAAGGCGTTCATTTGTTGATTTATGTTTAATGTGTCAACTGGTTAAGAGCATTCCTTCATCGACATCAGTCCTTGGTCCACAGTGGTCAGTGCATACTGAATAGTGAATAGATGAGATAGGGACTCTTTTGAAACTAAGCATGAGGTAGGGCGAACATTCATTTTGCTAAAAACTGTCTCTTTTTTTTCCCCCTTCTGTTGAATTGATGTGGACACAAGATGTGTGGATACTAATAAGTAGTGATGGCATGTGTAGTCAGCTGTTAATGTATGACTTTGACTTAAGTGATAGAAGTTAGTTTTGAGGTAGGAAAAAGTGACAATGGGAGAACTTGCTAACCTGCTCAGCTATAACTTCAAACTCAAACCCAAGTTGGCTTAAAGCATCTGCGTACTGGTCTCGAATGCCGAGGTTTATGACACTGTTAGACAAGGAGCGACCTGGCAAACAAATGTGACATGCATTAGCAACAAAGAAATAGGATGCTGAAAGAAACAAAGAAACATGAGGACAAAATTAAGATTTAAACAAGGATGCTGCTTGATAATGCTCAAGTAAAAACAAATTGATTAAAAGAAATAAAAGAAAAGGTCACAAACAAGATAAAGTCGATAGTTTTTCAAGCCTGAAAACAAGTAAAGGAAAAGACGATGCGGAAGAAAAGTCACATAATAAATCAGTACCCATAAGAAACTCTAGTGAAAGAAAGTAAAGGCGTTTTGGATCTTTTTGCTTAAAATAATGATGAGTGTCGTGCCACCGCTCAATAAGCCGATCTCGGACGCTATGGGACAATGCCTGCATGTAAAATGATTGAAGAAATTAAAACATAAGCATCCGTTGTTTCTCGCATGCCAGCAATATGTAAGCAAAATGCATTACCTTCTAATATGCATTTTGATGTCATCATGCAAAACATATTAACTCATTCTTTATTGCTCTTGCTAGTAACCAGGCTGTAAGCATATTTATTCTTAAATTACAGAATGCACAGTTTTTCTAACATAAACTTCAGAAGAAAGTAGCGGCAGAAGATGATAAACGATAATCCAGCATTAATTTGCAGTTTAGTATCTATATTTGAATATGCACGTCCCACTTTACAAAGAAAGGAGCTTCAGTTTCATCTCAATCGACAATAAAACCCGGCAAATTCAAGAATGTGTTCAAACCTGATAACCTTACAGGTAATTATTATTTTTGAAGAACGGAATATTACCTGATAAGCTTCAAAATCATCAAAACTGAACCTTGACCTCGATACAGTGTACTCAACGTGGTAAACAATATCCTTCTGCAAACTTGCAGGATCATTCTTCAAAAACTCATCCATCAATCTAAACATCTTCTCTGCCTTTCCTCTGCCGTCTCCCAGAGCTTCAAACCCGAGTCCTGGTTTCCTCACCACCACCCCTCTTCCACCCAACCCCAGTTTCGAAGTACCAGAGCCATCACCGGGTTCAATTGCCTCCATTAATGCCTTCTTAATATTCTCCAAATCTCCAACATTCTCGATTTTCTTGCCTTCAGAATTTTTTACATAGAATTTTTTAATGAAATAATCGCCTTCAAATTCGACGGTGGCTCTTTCCACAATAAGGTCAAGGATTTTGAAAACCCGAGTGATTACTTGAAGCATTCCGATTCTGTTCCGAGCTTGAATTACGAAGAGTGTGGAGTCCAATGCATCGTCGTTTTGGATAGTAATAGTTGAGGAGCTGCTAGTAGTAGTAACATCAGTAACAGAATCAGCATCCCCGGTTATCGAGGCTTGTGGAGGGCCGAAGAAGTGTTTGGATAAATTCAATTTGTGGAGCTTAGTAGGTTTGAATGAAGTCGAAAGCACACGTTTGAAATTGCAAGGCGAGAGGATGAAAGGATTTGAGAACGATGATCCAACGGTGGGGAGATGAAGTGTAATCGCGGACATTGTGTTGTCAAATGCAGATAGCTGAATTCCGTGGTTGGCAGCGAAGGTTTCTGAAAACACGCAGCGACGCCGTACCGCGGTGGATCATGGCAGAGGCGGAGCACGGGAAGTTCGAGTCTCCGTAACTTTTTTACTTTTTATTCCTTTTTCCGTGCCAGTCTCGCCAGCGAAAAATTTGACTTGTAGTCTGCAGAGAAGCGAGAAGGTATCGAAAAGATCGTTCACCTTTTTTATTATGGCTTAAGGTGTGATGCACGTTATACTAATTTTAGATAGATTAGCATAAAATGATCGTCAAAAGTAAAATATCCACTTGTGATACACTCGGACTGATATAAAATATTACATCTAAACTATGTGACAATAGTAGTATTAATAAAGTGGCTAGTTGTGTAAGCGCTGTGTTATCTTTGGTCTTGTATATGTTAGCGTGGACATCATATCATTGCATTTGTATATGGAAGAGACAAGAAAGAAAGAGAGCATTTTTTGGGGTATAAATGGTAAATATGTTTTCATTTACAACTTTATTTGTTTTTGTTGTTTTCGCACACTATGGAACCACTCGCTCTAGAAAGTACTGATCTAAAATTTCAAGTAATGTACACAAATTAAAGCCTCATTCACAAAAAATTACACTAACGGATATCAAATGGAAGGTCATACTACCTTCACCTATGAAGCAACAACTCCTAATCCCCTAAAGAAGGTATTAAATGAAGTGGTTTCCACGTTCCTTGGCATTGTATCATAGTTATAAACCTACTACAAATGAATTAAACGCGTGTTAGGGTGTGTATTTTTATGTGTTTTTATGTGTTTTGATGTGATATAGGAGAGAAAAAAAAGTGAAATTGAATGGTGGAGATTTGTATAGTACAAGTAAGTCCCACGAAATGGGTAGTGTAAAAATATGTAAAAATGTGTAAAAATGTATAAAAATAAGTAGGAGAACAGGAGCTAATTAATGTGCATTTTTCCGTATCGAATTTAAAGCCTCCTCTACCAGCTTGAAAGTTTTCTTTACAAGATTATGATCGAGATCAGTTGTCCAATAAATCTTCAAAACTAGGTCATAACACTCAAGGCCACTCTGTGATTATACAACTCCTCAAATTTCTTCTTCACAAACATGACATTAGACAATTAAAATTCAGTACACATTGAAACACTCAAAACTCCGTTCTTATCCTACCTAAAAAAAAAATAGTTTCAGCAAATAAAAGTTTAAACGCTTGTTAATGTATTAGCTACCATTTATAAGTTAAAACAACAGCTTTCTCATGCAGTAGAGTGATCTTGTGACAAGAAAAATACTTACTCATGAGCGTGTTCAATTTCTTCTCTTCCCGTTGGAACTAGCTGGTAATCCTTGAACCACTCACAAACATTAAGAGGTACTAGCATACACAGAGGATAACTTAACCAATAACCAGTGTCATGGAAGTTAAATATTAACCATCTTTCCTATACAGTGTAAACTTTGAGAACCTTCTCAAACAAATCAAATTTGTTGAGAAACAGCACAAATGAAGTTTTTTGGAGAAAAAGATGTAGGCACAGGTCATTTTATTCTTATAAAATGCAGACATCAAGAAAAATGTATAAAAGATGGACTCATAAGAAATAGATAAAATCTTGAAGATGGTTGCTTGAATATCCAATCGAAGAGTTCCTTAGTTTCCATTGGTCGACTTGTGCTAGTGTCTTCGTTTGATCATACCTGAAACCCAGTGATTACCATGTGTTAATGATGATACAATCAGCTTGAGGGGTAAAAAGTAGACAAGTGGAAGCAACACGAGCAATACTTATTTATCGCTGTGCAAAATATCACAGCAGTAACACCTCAAATAGATGAATCCACTTTCTTCTCTCGTTTCTCTAATCTCCAACATCAAAGAGTCGATCAGCTTCACCATTTTTGTTCTCTCCAAATGGATTGGAAACATTTACATGATGAAAGAAAGAATATAGTGTATCAAGTTTTGGATCAATATGTATGACATCTCTGTCTACTGTCATTAACAAGTGCTAATGTTAGTTTCAATTTTTTTTTTTGTTTTAAAAATAAAATTCATAAACCAATCCACATGACATCGAATTTATTAGTAAACTCGAAATGAGAAAGAAGATTATGATTGTATGTCTACTTTGTATGTACAAATATTCTAGCAATTCTCATGGTTATGTCCTAGTTCTTGTTGTTAAATAGTGTATGCAATTATATTTACCTTTGAGAATGAAGATGGTAATTGGTGAAAAGTTCTAATTTTGTCTGCCAACTTCTCTTTTTCACACATGTATTTCAAAGCACAAAACCCATAAAGTGATCAAATGACAACCTGTGCAGAACCAATTATTTGAATTCATACATGAAGTCGCATTTGTATCTTTCTTCTATAAATTGTACAAGAGATAGCAAAAGAATCAATATACATAAAAATAGTAGAGACGACTATGATAATATGCCGAAATTGAAAAGCTAGATAATTAAAACAAACTTATGGAAAACATAATTCAAGTACATACATCCATATCTATCTACCTTATTCTTTGTCCCCTCAAATTTTATATCAAATTTCTCACTAATTGATAATGGAAAAATTGAAAAAAAAAAAACATATGTTAAGCCTATTCTATATAGTAAGAAGATATAGTAAGAAGATATGTAATAGTTCATGCATTGGAGAGAAATAAACTAACCAAGAGAAGAACAAAAGAACGACATGAAAGACGTGAACCAAGAGAATGGAAAATAACGAAAAATTAGACAAGTGAACTAAAATAATCCAACCTGAAAAACCTATAACCAATTCCAGGTTGAGAATAACATAATTCTCAATGTGAAACCACATAAATAACAATCAAAAATCCAAAAAAAAGGAAATTAAAAATATGATCATATTTCCAAGCGTTACACCTTATAAATTACCATATAGCCTTTTCAAATGGATGAGTTTCATGTATGCAAATTGGATATAGTTTGCCATAATCCTTAATTAACACACTTGTTAGTACACTATCATTGAGCCAAAGGCCTACCGGTTAAAGCAATTAGATGGGAACAAAATTATTTGAAGGTAGTTAATATTCACACTCTCACAATTTATAATTATTGTGTTTGGTATCACACAATGGATTCCAATAGGAAAATTTGAATCAAGTCAAGTATAAACATATCTATTATATGGAGCTACCAATTCCATGCATTCAAATTTCACTTATAATTGATTCAGTTCGAATATAGGGCAAGAACCGAATAACATAGATAATCGATTGATGCCACATGTGGTAGTCGATCTTCCCAGTGTCTCATATCAACCGTCAATGTAAGCTTATATAGTTATAGATGTTTTCTATTTATATTAATTTTTCTGCGTGTAGACTATGAAAGGACGATATTCCTATTTCGTATTTCTTAATTCACCCTTCATTTTATTCTATCGCTATATTGCTAAATAGATGTCCAAAAACTATCTACCATATTTTATTTTGATCATGATTGGTATAATTTCTCATTGTAATCAATTTTTTTAACCCTTACTCATAAAGACAATCCCTTAAAATATATATATATATATATATATATATATATATATATATATATATATATGAAAGAAAATTAGGTACCATCAAAAACTTTTCACCACGACTGTTCCAAAGCCTACAAGAATCCGAACTCTTACAGTCAACAAAATACCTCACAAGTTAATAGTTCATAGCGCATATTGGAAGTACTAACCGATCTTAATGAAATTACTAAAAAATCCTTCGGCAATTGAAGTGCATGAAAAAAAGAAATTATTAACTCACTGCGCTAACATCTTTCCATGCATGGTTAAACCTAGCGCCAAACTCATGAATCTCGCTTCCTATAATAACAGTATATACTCTGTTAGCCAACCACTTTTTCCATTTTTTACCACTTTTTACAACTTTTTATCAATTATTTTTTTACCCTAAATCAATCACATCCACATATCTCATCACATTAACAAATCTCCACCACCCAACTACACTCATTCTCTTTCCACTTTTACTTTAAAAACCATTATAAACCATTATAAAAACTATCTAATTTTTCTATAAAAACTATCTAATTAGTATCAAATTAATTTGACATAATTAATTATGGACCAAATAAGCATATATAAAAAAAATAAAAAGTGAAATTATGTAATTTAATAAAATTTTAGACTAATTTATTCAAAAAAAACTTAGACTAATTTATACATATTTCAAACTTTGGGACTAATTGGGTCAATTTCACAAAACCTCTACAATCTTTCAGTGACAATTTTACCCTTACACAAAAAGACAAAAAAGGGCAAGTTAACGGAATATTTGGATGGAAACCGTTACAGAGAACCTGCTGCGATAACTTCTAATAGGTTGGGGGAGTAGCAAGATGAAAAAAAAAAGAATGGGGTTGAAATTGTTACAAAATCGATACTTTGGGGTCCTTTTACGAAATTAACCCAAAATAATAATAATAAATAAATAAGTATAAAAATAAATTTGTTTTTTAGCAAAATAAAATTTTATCTAAATGCACCATGCATTTTCAAAGTTAAAATTTACTTCAATAGAATGGAACGTTAAGCTAAATATGATTATCAAATGAAAAGGAAAAAAACCATAATTATCAAATCTATTGTTATGTTAAAATTGAGACGCAAGTTACTCAAGTTTTAACAAAAACTATTGTTAATCAAATCTATTACTCTTTTTCAACTATTTTTTTAGTTGTTAATCATTTATACTATATGCACCTTAGAGATATATGAAGATTATTGTTAATCTATAATATTAATTACCTGTTAATATAGCGTTTTTCAATACACTCGCTTAGCTAATATATGTTATGTTCTTAAATCTGATTGAAAAAAAAATATAAGAAAATCTTCATGTAGGATTGGCAAAAATAAAAAAATTTCATTTTTCTGTCTGATTTTGAATTAGTTTTTTAGTTTTCAGAATTTCTTTAATAAATTTTTCTAATTTTTTATTCCGTAGATTTTTTACTCTTTAATTAATTTATTATTAATAATCTATATCTATATCTGTTTTTCTAGCCAGGAGTCTAGCATGCTAATTTTTTAATTAATATATAGATTGTATAAAATGAAGAGATCTGTGGTAGAGTACGAGTGGCCCCCATTGAGGATAAGATATGAGAGATTCGACGAAGATGCTTTGAGCACATACTGCGGAGACCTGAGAATGCACTTGTTAGGAAGAGTGAGAGTATTAGGGTTGGAAATGTTAGGAAAGGTAGAGGAAGACAGTTGATAACGTGAATGCAAGTAATTCATAACGACATGTGTGTTAGACAGATAGATGAGCAACTATCTTCTGATAAAAATGAGTGTTGTAGAAAAATTCATACCTGCGATCCGACGTGATTTCTTATATGGTTCTACGTAACTAACCCTTACTTGTAGGGAATAAAAGTCAAGTTTGTTGTTGTTATAGATTGTATAAAATATACTCCCTTCGTCCGATATATATAATCCACTTTTATTTTTACACAAAGGTTGAGAATGGTATTTGAAAAGTAAATTTACTTACAAATTTCCTTTAATGCTCTTATTTAAATGAATAGAAGTCGTAAATATAATTGTATTTTCAATGATATAGATGGGGTATAATTGCAAATGAATATAAAAATACTATTAAATATAAAAATGAGACTATATATATAGGACAATCCAAAAAGGAAAAGTGGATTGTATATATGGGACATATGGAGTATAAAATATCATTCTTAACCTCTGAAACCCATATGCAAAGACGAAATCTCTATAATCACGCTACTCTTTTTCCCTTTCACACCCAGTGCTCGGCCAGGCACTAGAGAAAGATATTTTTTACTTCAGTTCTCAAATTTAGAAACATGATTTGCCACTTTCTATGATGCCTAGCTTATTAATACAATTTTCGTGTTATATCATTTGTTTATTGATGCTGCTTTTTTCAATACAACGGATCGTTAATATTTTTGAAATTGTTTTTTTTTGCCTTACACTTTTCACTAATTTTTTCGAGGACTATCTGCTCATGTTGCTAAATCATATGCATGGTCCAAAATCTTATGAAGATATAAGAACAAGTTGATGGGACGGTATATAATACTTTCAAGGAAGCTTAACATGCTCGGGGTCTTTTAGATGATGACAAAGAGCACATCGATGGCATTATCGAGGCAAGTCATTGGGCTTTTGAAATATCGTTGAGAAATTTGTTGTCACTCTACTTGTGTTTGACTGCTTGGACAGACCTGAGATGTTGTGGGATAAGTGCTGGCAATATTTGTCAAAAGATATAGAACACAAACACCGTAATGCTCTTTGTAACCTAGGTAATCATGTTCCCGTCATTTGGATGCTTTGATTCTTCGTCTATAATTTTCCAAGTATTCACTAATTGTGGGATATGCATTATAGATTTACAACTGATTGGTGATCAGATCAGGAACTATGCATTGGTTGAAATTGAGAAGTTGCTGTGCCAATGGAGAAGATGGCTTCGAGACTATGATTTCATGCCTTTTTCCTGATGGTTCGTATTTCTCTGCCCCAAACAACATGCTGATATACAATGAATTGGACTACAATAAGGATGAATTGGAGGAGGAACATGCAAGGTTGCTATCCAACCTGACTTATGAATAAAGAAGAGTTTACGACACTGTGACGAATGCGGCTCATGGTGATCATTGTGGGTATTCTTTTTATATGGACATGGTGGTACGGGGATAACCTTTTTGTGGAGGACGTTTTCAATTGCAGATAGGTCTCAAGGAGAGATAGTGTTTAATGTGGCATAGAGTGCAATAACTTCACTCCTTCTTCCAGGTGGTAGAATTGCTAATTCACGATTGTCTATCCCATTAAATGTTGATGAAAATTCAACTTGCAATATCAAATAGGGAAGTCACTTGGCCGAGTTTATTGAGAGGACTAGCCTGATAATCTAGGGACTTTAAGCAACACGCCCTGAAATTTTGAATGCATCTTTCAATTTCTTTTCTTTGCGGGACCATTGCAGAGTATTGAGATTTGCGAAAAATATGACGCTCCGTAATCTCTTCGGAGATGAACACGCTGATGAATTGAGAAAGTTTTTAGAATGGATCTTAAATATTGGGGATGGACAAATTGGTGGGCCAAATGATGGTGAGGCCCCCATTGAGATACACGTGGATCTTCTGGTACGTAGTTCCTCTGATCCGATGAAAGCTATAGTGGACAGCACCTATCCCATTTTTTTATCGAGGGGACTTATCATTCTTACTTGAATGGACGGGCTATACTTGCTCCTACGCACGAAAATGTTGGAATGGTGAACGATTATATGGTTAACATGGATCGTTCAGAATTGAGAACATACTAAAATTCTGATTCCATGTGTAGGACGAATGGCGAGGAGGGTGATTTGGTTAGCGAGCTTCACATCTCGGAGTTCCTGAATGGGATTTCGTATTCTGGAGTGCCCAATCATGTTTTGAAGTTGAAGGTCGGTGTCCCAATCTTGTTGATGCGTAATATAGATCACTCAGTTGGTTTGTGCAATGGTACCCATTTTATAGTCGCGCGGCTTGGAAATCATGTTATAGAGGTGATGATTCTATCTGGAATAAATATTGGAAAGGATTTTCTAATTCCTAAATTGAGTTTGACTCCAGCTGATAAACGATTGTTGTTCACTTTTGAAAGGAGGCAATTTCTCCTGATGGTTTGTTATGCGATGACCATCAATAAGAGTCAGGGACAAACACTTAACAATGTTGGGGTGTATTTGAAGAGAGTAGTCTTCACCCATGGTTAGCTGTATGTCATTGTCTCGAGGGTAACGAATAGGAAGGGTTTGAAGTTCGTCATTTGTGATGAAAGTGGATGCCACACTAACACAACTACAAACATCGTGTCCAATGAAGGTTTCAGCAGCCTATAGTGTTATATGAATGAATCATTTGAGGTACGTTGTTTGTATTTTTCAAAGTTTTTATTCACTTATCAGTGTTATATCTGATTGTATAAAGGATAAATGTCGTATATATAGACATAGGATTGGTCACCTTTTGACTCAATCTCACTTTGACATATTCATGGAACTGGAATATTATGATTTGCATTGTAACTCATATTTTTCGATTTGCACTGCAAAATATTTAAGGCTTGGAATACGCATGTGATATTTGTTCTTGTTTGAGCCGTTGTAGATGAATTGGTTGTCTTTGGTATACTATGGTTTGCTATTTTTGCTGCAAAGTATCCCATCATTTTTCTATGCTGGTATGGATGAATATATAGTTAGTTGGCTTTTGAGAACTGTGGATTGGTTTTGTACTTTTCAATATTGATGATATTTCTGCTTGCCTATTCTATTGTAGGTTACCGAGGGCACATATCACACATTGATACCTTATGCGTCACGTAACAAGAAAGTCATGGTAAAAAGACTGTGAAATTATCTTTACGCTTTTAATGCTAATGTATTTATGAATGTCATAGTATGCTAGGTAATGTTCTCCAAAGTAATTTCGTGGATAATTCTCAAATGTTGTTATTACTCGATACCAGACTTTGTTTTTCATAGAGTTTTTTGTATCTTTGTGTATGTATTAGTTGTTATGACATTGTAATTAACTTTAATAGGTTGGATTTACCCCAATTAAAATCGAAATTTTGTTAAATTTTTTCAAAAAAATGAATATTCTTCTCTTAAATCCTGTGATGTTAATGTTTGCACTCAAATAACCAGAAAAAATCAATTCATATAATTAGCCACAGTGGCAACGCACGGTGTTCCAACTAGTTAAGCATAAGAAAATAATGGAGATGACTTGAATGGATTGACTATACTGCATATGATATTGAAAATTGGAAAATATCAAAAATTGTTGTAAGTTGAGTACCCAATGACATAATACTTCATCTACCTTCGTGTGTAAAAGGAAATTAATTATCTTGCTGAGCTCCCATCCATAACCTCTTAATTACATCCTACAAAAGCAGACGTGTGAGAATAAAACATAATATGAAATGATTCAAATTAATTTAGGAATGAGTTGACATCCTAGCATCCTACAAGACCAGATGTTTGAGAACAAATCATTATTTTAAGTGATTCAAATAAATTTAACAATGAGTTAACATCCACTAAGAATGAATTTGCTCAAATCAAAGATACACCGTTAACACAGAACTTAAACGTAAAAGGAAGTGCACTAGAAAAATTTGTTTTCAATTGTTCCACTTATTCCAATTCGGCTTCACGTTAAATTCTTACCAAGAGATAACCTTGCCTCCAATTCAGATCCAAAAGGTTGTACCGTAGTGCAAAATCCTTTTAGGAATAGAACCATGAATGACGCACCTGAAAAATAGGAAAAAGTTGACCCTTGGTGTCATATTCATGCTCCATTATTTCAAACCTCCCAAAGGAAATCAAATTCGTGGAAGGAAAGCAACAAACGTCTAACCATAAAAAATTCTGGACCAACTTATTAAAGCACATCAAGTTCTTCTATAGGCACATGTTTGATGATTATTAATTAAACATTATGCATATCAAATGGAAGAACAAAATATTTCCAGGAAAGGATGTAAGTAAGCTTTTTGCATTCAATCATCTGAAGATAGTCCAAAGAAATAATAAAAAAAATAAAAAACCTTTACCAAATAAATATTTTAACATTTGATCTAAAATAAGTATTAGTTAATTTTCATAAAAGTTGAAAAATAATCAAATCCCCAAATAGGCCAGACTTTTCCAATCGAAATTAGTACTTTTCCAAGAAAAACGTTGCCTATTAGTTGATGATTCACAATTTTTCTGTTTCCTTCTCTTTCTTTCACCACGCAATTCTCGTCGGTTTTCATTTTCAGCCTCTTTCTTCTAGCGTAAAGTTCTTGCCTCCTTCTGTTACGAGCATCTTTTGCTACTAGTTCAGACATAGAACTCGTAGGAACTTCTTGAAACAGGAACCAAATTGAAGAAATTATCCAACTATCAATATAATATAACTATAAGAAGATAAGTAGTGACAATATGTTTAAATTTTTTCTTCAATTATCAGAACCAGAGCAAACTTTAATAAGGAACCAAAAAACTAGTGAAGTTTCTTGGAAATTTCAGATGTCTAAGATTGCTCGAAAATTTCAAAACTTGTGACACCATATATTTACATAATTTGTTGCAACTAACAAGAATATACTAATTTGTTTATGACTTATTTTTCATTTGTTTCCTGTTATTTAGCTTGTCTTTATTTTAACTTATTTCTAGCTGAGAATTAGTTTCTATTATTAATCATATATGTCGAAACTGCTCATTATTGTCCACATATTTCATTATCTCTACTAATCTAAAAATTTAGCTTTCAGCAAAATGTTCGAGTAAACTTTTTTCTAGCTAATTATGTGAAATGAAAGACAAAAGGAAAAAATTAGAAGACAAACCTTTATCTTGTCGTGACAGGCTTCATTTCTCATTTGCACTGTTTCATATATCCAAAGAATGTTGTCCTAACCGATAAACAATAGAAAGAAATGAAAAAGTAAGATGTCATAAAGCAAAAATGTGAGCGTAATGAATGCAAGTACGCATCTCGATTTTCACAACTTATAACTAAAGCCATGATCTTACAAATCTCACAGGAAAACATGAGATACGAGTTAGTTTCATCAATTTCTTCAATAACCTTGTAACCTCATAATCATATGGACCTCCGACTTTTTACAAAAAACCGCTTAGCTCATCTTCCAACATCAGTTGTAGCCTTGGGTTTAGCATATTTGGTCTTTTTAGCAAACCTGTTCACAAGTTATTAGGTAGAAAAATATTACTCCTCGTACCAGATGGTAAAATCTGTAGATGGGTAATTTTCTACTAAATTTAATCATAGACATGAAATGGAATTTGACAATTATTAGGGGGAAAAAGGGAAAATTGTTGTAAACAAAAAGCGCAAGATCAAGAATAATTATAGAAAGGAATTTTTTAAATTTAAAAATATAAAATCCATGAATAAAATAAAATGCATATCTTCACTTCGAATAGTCTTTCTTTTCTTTTGAGTATAAAGTTCACTTCTATGTTCATTTGATGCATCTCTCTTTCTAGTTTAAGGCAGGGTAGTCATAGTTGTCATTCATACCTACAAAACTATCATGGAAAAGAAATAGCCTATAAACTCAATTTATCAATTCCAAATTCATCACTTTTTTCCCTTTCAAATACATCACTTATATAAACCAATAGCTCGAAAGATCTCAATAAAATCACAACGAAAATTCTAAATCACTTACACAATCAAACAATGCATAGCTAAATAAAAAAGCGAAACGTGATCAAATCGACCTTTCAAATTGGATGTTCAGGTTTTTAAAATCTCCGTAAATCTTCACCAATGGATTTGGTACCCAAAACCCACAAATTCATTTCCTCTGTAAAAGACCAAGGTTTTATCCTTTCTTCCAAACACAACATGCTGCCATTATTCAGTGAGCAATCTCGTAAAATGGATGAATACAATTGATAAATTAGGCCTTGTTCTTTTGGTCATGAAGTTATATGCATGCAATTCCGTATAACTACACACATATTTTTTAATAAAATATTAACACACATTTTACACGAAATTGTGTGCATATAAACTTTATCACCAATCAAACATACCATTAGGGATTCTAATTATGAAGATTTGATTTTTTTGAATTCTATAGATTTATAATATCAATTATTTTTTGCTAACAAGGTGATGTGACGAAAGTACCAAAAAATGCAGAAAAGAAGTTCAGCGGGTGTTGGTGTATATGTAAAAATAGATTTTTATGTGTTTTTATGTGATATAGGAGAGAGAATGAGTGAGGTTGAATGGTGGAGATTTGTATAGTACAGGTAGGTCCCACGAGATATGTGGTATGAAATAGGAGAGAGAATTAGTGGGGTTGAAAAGAATGTATAAAAATGTGTAAAAACACATAGAAGAACACACGCTCAATTGGCAATCCAACTCTAAGACCATAAGTAATGTAGTGAAATTAACATTTATACTATAGGTAGACCTATAGGTGAATTAAATAAAACAAAATAGAACAAACAAAATGATGCAAAAAAAAGCACAGTCTGTATATGTGGTAAGTATGTTTCAACAAGCGAGGAAAGCATAAATTTTTTTTTTTTGGTGCAATGCCAAGATAAGTATGTTTGTGCGAAAAGCGGGTGAAAAAAGGTTCGATAAGCAAGGAACCGGGTTGGCCCAAGATCCGCGAGTTCTTAACGGGTAAATTTCCTTAACCCGGCACCAAAACGACGTCATTTTTGGACTGTGAGCAACCGAACGACGTCGTTTTTGCATCGTCGTAATGAACAGTGAAACGCCACTCACACTTTTATAATAGCAACGATTTCCTACTATTTTGACCCGTACTCGCATGTATCAAATAACTCACGTACGTTGCACGGGAAGATATATTTATCAAATAATATATTACTTTAAAAAAAGTATAACAAAATCCACACGGTTCTTTAACAAATTCAACAGAGTTTCCCTTGTATTTTGAAAAAATACACACTATTAATACTCATGGCATAAGCCGCAAAATTCAACATAACATCACTATATATTATCTACAACCTTGTCAATTGCACCAACACTCCGACTATAATTATATGCATTGTTCTTCACGACACAAACAACATATAAAATACATGAACAAAACATTTTTTGAAAAACCATTGAATCATTAAAGAAGTAATCCAACTTATCTATGCCTCACATCTCTTATTCATCACTTATTCCATTCTTCCAAAGCATACATTGGTTCATGCACCATCGATCTCCTCTCCTCACATGACAGATCTAAATAGAAGGAAAAATATTATTAAAAATGAACGGCCTTACGACAGATCTATATAGAAGGGAAAATATTATTAAAAAAATGAAGGTAATAAAATCCTAATGAGTGTAAAGATGAGACAATTACAATCATAAAATAGAAAGACAATATAATTTTTCATTTAGCAAAAATACGTCTCTTAGGAAAAGGAGCATACCAGATGGAATTGAGTTTGAGTACACTACAAGTTATTAAAAAATTTCCAAGTAAACAATATTTGTAGTTGTTCATTTAAAAGAAATCTTTCATTTTTTAATAGAAATCTTACCATCGCATAGTAATCTAAATAATTGTAATTAATTTTAATTATTTTAAATTAATTTTAAATTTTTGATTTTAGCAATATAATTAATCTTGATTGATTTTTGTCCAATGAAACCGTGTTCAATTAAAACTTAGCAATATAATGAATTTTAATTAACTAAAATATAATTAATTTAAATTAATTTTCATTTTTAGCTAATTATTTCTAAAAAAACTTAATTATTTCTAAAATAATTAATTTAATAACTACAATTTTAAGAATTGTTTTAATCTAACATTTTCACGCATATGTTACACGAGAGACTAATTTTTCAACAAACAGAGATTTTGATAAAATTAATGGAATAATCGACTAATTTTTTATTTTTGGAAACTTCATTGTACTAATTAAAAAATGGTGGGACGCGAAGATGCACAAGTGCAAAACAACCATAAGTTTGAGAACATTTGCGTAATTAACATTTTGTATTTTTAAATACAAAAATTTTGTCGCATTCTTTGATGCAATTTTTAACTCTCCTACTCAATTATTCTATCCTTGTGGGGTTATTATGCCGAACAGGTCTCCTTTGAGACAAATTTGTCTGTAAGATTTGCAAATGACGCAAAAATGTATTTCCAAGTGGCACAACTATGCTCATGTGATGCGCTAGATTTTTATCAAAATTCAAAACTATATATGACCACTTATGTCAATTAATATTAAAAACTAAGTAAGAGAAACATTTTAATTTTAAAACAATTTTAGATATCAAAATAAGTAATTTATATATATATTTAGTTAATTTATATTTTAAATTTGTTTATTTTTTCAACTTATACATAGCTTACAAAAACAAAAGACACTTTCATAGTTTTATCCCTTTTTCTTTTTTAGCTATCCAAGTTAGGTTCTGAAAAAGATTTGAAAGAGTTTGTAGTGTCCTGAACATATAAATTTTAATTCCAAATATGTTATGTTGTGTATTATTTACCTGCATATAAAGAAGAATGTGTAGAATTCTTCTATGTAACAAAGGGTTGATCTTGTTCAAAAATATTATTAAACAGTCGTATTTCAAAACAAGGAAAGACAAATTTCATAAATCACATTGGTAACCAATCAAATTCTAATCAAAGCATATTTGACATAATTTATTTTTAAAATAATTTAATCACTTCATCATTTAAAATGATTACATCGATTTAATAAAATATTTTATATTTTTTTTATCTCAACAATCGCATAATCTCTAATTATTTTTCTTCAATAATCTCTATTAAACAAAAGCTAATCTAAGAAAGCAAATATCTTTTACCTCATTTGGTTCAAATTGCTATAATTAACTGTAGTAAAATAATAATATTGTACAAAAAAATGATAACAATAATAAACTAAAGAGGGCACTCAAGTTTAACTTCCATGTTATATATTACATCGAGAGGCACATTCCATGCTTTCATAGTCCAATCCTACTTAGACAAATACAAAAAAAAAAAAAAAAAATCAATCATAAAACGAGTTATATTGTAGTAAATTATGTAAATTATAAAAAAAGGAAAATTATAGACAATAATATTTATTTATTTATTACAAATCATAATAAATTTTGTTTTTGTGATGTAATTATAATGGTGGGCACATTTAATCATTTCATTAATTTGATAATATTTTTATATTTGATTACAACATTTTCTTTAATTCTTTATTTGATTACAAAAATTTTCTTTACTTCTTAACTGTATGTTTAGATTTTTTAATTATTTTTATGATTAAAAAAAAGTGGACAAAAATTTAAAAGTATATATGTGAGAGAGAGAGAGAGAGAGTAGGGGGAGTACATATTGCTGGCACAACAAAATGCTACGTATTGTTGGGGACAAAGAAGTGCACAACAGATTGACTTTGATTTTAAATTACTATGATTTCCACTTTATTAATTACAAAATACACAAATCTGTAACCAAGCCCAATAATAGTAAAATAATTTAAAACCCTTGCCCAATCTATAAAATGTCAGCGTCTTACTTAATTAATAAATTTAAAATTGAAATAATTGCAATACAATTATATACAATCTATATCTATATATTAATAACCCGTTATTTCATGTTTTTACACAAGTATTTTATTCTTCTTCTTCTTTTTCTTTCTTTCTTTTTTTTTTTAAGGTGATGTTTTTGATTAACTGTACTAATCACTGTGTTTTTGTTAATGAAGACAAAAAGGGAAAATACATAACAATGAAGTTGTTATTTCAATATCAATCGAATTTTATGTAATCTAACAATCCGTTTGTTACAATTTGAAGTTACTGTAGAAAAGATGAATCATATTTATTATAAAGAGGCAGTTATATTCAGATCCCCACAGTGGGTACTTATGGTACCCACTGTTTGACGTGTCAGACATCCGGCGGGGGCCACGTCGACTGTTGCACGCAGTTGGACAAAAGGACCAAGTTGAACATTGGCCCATAGTTGATGGGCCTTTTTGCAAAAAAAATTGTGAAAACACGATGCAAACCATCCATCAAATTGGTTCCCCCCTATTTCATTCGAACAAACTGAGCTCATTCAAGAAAAAACCCTACCTCCAAATTAAAAGCACGAATTGAAGCTCCCAAATTCAAAAACCTACCCCCAAATTCGAATACCCTCCATTCAACACCCCAAAAAATGACTTGAGAACATTAATGCCGCTTCAATTCGAAGAAGGAGAACTCTAAATCAGTTGAAGATGTCGATAAACTTTGAAACTCGGCCACCCATCGGTACTCCAAGTCGCGGCGTCGATACTGCAGCAGCCGACCAAGGTACACAATTGATTAAAATTTAGTGCGGCCACCGGAAGTGAACCATAATTTGTTTCCTCTTATTATACCTTCTTTATTAGATGAATTGAGTTGTGTTTTGTGAAGCATTAGTTTTGCAGCTGCTAATTTACTATAACATGGGAGTTGAAAAATATCTTACTTAGGATAAATTAATTAATTAGATATACTTGATACTAGTGCACATGATCCTTCTCCTCTGGGACTTTGTGATTGAATCGATTATGAACACAAACATATACCAGGATGACTAATTCCCATTTTAATTTGGATAAGGAACCAACTTTAATATCAGTAAAAATTTCAAATGTTTAATTACTTTGCTACTACAACTAATTAACCAATTTTTGATCTCAATTGAACAATGTGCCAGTATGAAAAACAAAACTTGCAAAGCGCTAAGTGGACAAACTTGATTAATTTAAGTACTGCTAGTGCGTTTATTATCGCATATTTTATTAATTTATAAAAAAATGTACCTAAGTATGTTGAATTATTATCTAATTACATAAATATGCCTTGCATTGAGATGAGAACATCTCATTGGACAATCCATCTATCTTAATTCTTGTGTGTGGTAAGTTGTGATTGGTTTACTCCCATTTCTTGTACCGTGTTGCTTGCTTATTATATGCTATTATGTTTTTGTACTTTCTTTTTTTAATTGTTATTATTATTATTATTATTATTATTATTATTATTATTATTATTATTATTATTATTATTATTATTATTATTATTATTATTATTTCATTGTAGATGATCTTATGAGTGTGAATTGATTACTCGCAGGTATGCAAGTTACTATGAACCCTAATGTCTTTGTGCCCCACGTCTTAGGTGTAGATGTAGTGACCACGAATTTCCTTAAATGAAAATATTTAATTAAAGTAAAATCTCGAACGTGTCGCTACAACTTCACCTATTGAATTAAATAGCGTACGCGCATCTAGTTGAATTTTATATTATGCCTTATTATATTAAATTATTTTGAGAAAATAATTTATAGAGAACTTATTTATTTCCAATTTACATTTGAGGACCAAACTTTAGAAATTATTCATTTTAGTCCCTAAAGTTTAGTTTCTTATTCAATATGACTCAATATCTATTTTAAACCCAATTATAGGCCCGTTTAAGGTCCAATTTTAATTCTTACACAACAAGCAAGCCCATTTGGAATGGTAACCCTAATTTTGTCCTCTTTATATAAGTTTAGGGTTGATTTTAGAACTCAAGCCTCATTACTTCCTCATCTCTCTCCCTTCTTCCTCCCTTGTGGTGACCTCTATTTGGTTCTAATAAGGTAATCTTTCTCTACTCTTATCTTTTTCTATCCTAATATCGGTTGTTTGAGGATAAATAATTGAAATTTTATGGATTTATTGAGACTTTGGTGGTTGGGGAAAGTAATTTACTTGATACTTTGAGTTGGGCATGAGGTCTTGTTATGGAATGAGATTAAGACTACTTGATATCTACCAAGCCCCCATAGTGTTCGATGAATTGCTTGAAAGAAAAACCAATGTATTTTGCATCTGTGACTTTTTTTCCAGCTTTTGCACTCAACTTTGAAAGGCTGTAACTTCTAGTATAGATGGAATTTCTAGGTGATTCAAATTGGGAAATGATCCCCCATGAGTTACCTATCATTTAGAATTGATTTGACATCATTTGGAGTCTCGTAGGATATTTTATGATACTTTTTGTAAAACTGGGCAGATTCCACCCGAAAACAGGGTATTGTCCGTTTAAAAATAGTTTTGATGCCCTAAATGCAATTTATATGAAACAATTTTTAAATATGATGAATATGTACGAGTTTTCCTACCTCCTGTAAAATTTTAGAATTTTCTGATGTCTTTTACTATTTTAAATAATTTGACAAACGCATACCGCCATAGCAGGGTATTTTCCACAGTTTTCTATACTTAGAGTTGAAAACTTGTTTTGGCTCATATAATTGGAGTTTAGATGTGATTTTAATGTAAAACATTATCCAATGAGTTAGTTATCCTATAAAATTGGAATTTCATTATCCTACGCTTTAATTTGGGAGTTATTCCCATTCTTGCCGAGAAGAGAGTCGGGAGAGGACCGAGAAACCAGTTGCAATTCCATCCTTCAATTTCTCATTCCTATTTAAGGTAGCCCCTAAACTTTAATTGAATCTAAGCCTTGCATGTTTTAAAAATCTTATAATTGAGTCTAAAATATTTTTAATTCAATTTTATTGCATACTAGGTCCTCAAACTATTCAATTCTTTCAAATTTGACCCCGAAGTTTTATATTTTTCTGTTTTGGTCCACAAACTTCTATATTATCTATAAATACTCAATATTTAAGAGTATTAACATAAATTAAATTCCTTATTTACTAGACGGGGCGTACGAACAGCTAGAGGATTGATTTTCACTGCTTAGTAGACTCAAAACTCGGGAGATATTTAAGGTAGGCGCAAAATTTTAAATCTCAACTTCACTTTTGCGCAATTGTAGTTAATAATCTGTACTATATGAGTGTGCAAATGTATGTAATTGATGTGATTGCTTGCCTTCGGGCCTAGACTTGCCTTCGGGGCCCAGAGTTACCTTCAGGTAAAAGAATTGCCTTCAGACCCAGAGTTACCTTCGGGTAAGAGAATTGCCTTCGGGCAAATTACTTGCCTTCGGGCCTAGAGCTGCCTTCGGGCCCAGAGTTACATTCGGGTATTATATTGCAGAGTTTACATGACTATTTGCCTTATATACTTGTATAGATGATTAACTTGCGCAGAGCCTACTGAGTATTGTTTAAATACTCACGCCTTTCATTCTTTTACAGATTGAGGAGTATGGAGGCGTGGCGAGACATGGGAGGTCTACTTAGGCTTATTAAATAAAAGATTTCATTTCCGCTATCATTTTGGTAATTGATGTATTGGATCATGTCGTTTAAAAGCTTTTGAACTATTTAGTAATTCGTGTTAGATGTTTTGATCGTTTGGTGATCAAATAATTTTAAAAATACTTTAGATGGTTGTTATATTAAATGAAATTCCGAATTTTAATTATTTGTTATATTTCCGCATTTGATATTATAATTTATTTAAAAAAAGATCCAAAAAAAGGTGTTAGATTTAAAGAAAGAACTAGCGTTACGAGTTCTTCGAACTCGGGGCGTTATAGCTTGGTATCAGAGCGGGTCTACATTTCTGTAGACTTGTACATTTTTGAAGTATTTTCAAAACAAATTTTAAAAAATTTTATGAGTTTTAAGTCCTAAGAGCTACCATGATCGTCATCACTCCACCGACTCCGAGGTAAAGTATTTATTTATAAAGATTTTTATGTTTATTTCGGATACATGAGATGAAATGTTTTATAAGATAGAGATGAAGTACTTGCATCCGTATAGAGAGAAAAGAAACTGAAGTTTGAGCCTAGCGTGAAATCTCCAAGTGATTAATAGAGCATAATTTTAAATGTATTGCATGATATTTTTAGTCCTCGAAATTTACTTCATGATTTTCAAGCCTTGACTATTGTGAATGGGTATTGTTGTTCTCTCTTGCCTCTGCGAATGATGATTTATAATTGCTGGTAATTGGGACACCAAGTCAGTGTAATGCTTTGAGATAAGGTTGTAAGGGATTGTGATTGATTGTAATGGGACTTCAATTCAATGTCATGGGTAAAAATAAGGTTATAATGGAATGATGGACATGATTAAGAAGGAATTAGGCCTTTGTTAGGCTAGATATTGCAAGATTCTTGAGTATAAAGGATGAAAGACAAAACGAGTGAGGATATTCACAAATATAAGTTAGTGTGTGATATTTATTGATCGTAGATATTGTTGACTTGATTGTGCGCAGTTGAGATGAGATTACTGGATTGCATTGTTATGAAGTTTTGATGCAAGCGAAAATGTATATCTCATCGTCTACATTATGGGTCGCATATATGCTATTTTATCTTCAAAGTGAAGTTTGTAAGTTTTATACTTGCATGTTATAGTATCCTCAATGGAAAAAAAAACAATTTGAGATTAAAGATTATTGATTGAGGATAATTAGTAGAAGCTATGGCTTTAGATTTTTGGATTATGGACTGAGCATTAAATGTTAAAGGGTTTGATTTGAATTGTTTTTAATGTTGAATTTGAAGGATTTGATCAGTGGTGAATCAATTCAGATTGTATAAATTGAAGTTACAAGTAACATTTACGATATTTGGGTGGCATGTATATATATTATGACGGGAACTTCTAATCAGAAAGTTTGATGAATTATGTAAAAGGCGACTATATGATAATTTTGATTTTAAGGACGTAATGTTATTTTAGGAGACATGATCTTGATTTTGTGGGTGTGATTGATTTTTAAAAATTTATTTGGATTTTTGGGATTTGAGGATCTAAATGTGAGGATAAAGATTATACGGTTGGTGGAATTGCTTGAGAAAGGTTTCATCTGGCTAAGTGTGTCTCTTTGGGGAGCACCTGACTTATTTGATAAGAAGAATGAGGGCAGTATGAGGATGTGCATTTACTATAGAGAGCTCAACAGGTTGACGATAAAGGATAAGCATCATTTCCCAAGAATTTAAGATTTGTTTGATAAGTTGAAAGGTGCTTCGGTTTTTCTCAAGGATTGATTTGAAACTGGGATACCTCCAGTTGAAGATCAAGCCCGCAAACATACCAAAGACAGCATTCAAGACATGATATTGGTATTATAAGTTTAAGTGGTGCCCTTCGATCTCACTAATGCACCTACGGTATTCATGGATATAATGAATCGAGCTTTTCATCAGTATATCGACAAGTTCGTCATTGTGTTTATCAATGGCCTATTGATCTATTCAGGAGAGATTCGGTATGGGGAATATTTGAGGATTGTAGTTGATGTATTGATGAGAGAGTCGCTTTTGAGAATACTCGAGCCATACATGATCCCAATGAGAATATTTTAATACAAGCTGACGAAATTATTTATCTAGTTTTCAATCGACTTTCACCATCCTTTGCAAGTTGATTGATCATCTATTTTCGAATTTCTTAAGTTGCGTTTGATTCAAAATACATTTCTTCTTGAGAAAGAAATAGACATCGATTTCGAAAACATGGTTAACATTGGAATTATTATTATTATCAGGTTGTGTTAGATCATACTTTTATTTGACTTACTTGTTTAATAAGTAAGAACGTTTTGAGCTTAAGTGAGGCAACATTATGAAGTTTCCTTGGCCTTTATTTGAGGATGAAATGCTATTTAAATGGTTTTGTGATTTAAATTACGTTCCTCCTTGTGAGAGTTTCTGGAATTTTTATCCATATTTTTAAGCAAAATATGTATTTAAACGGAGACAAGTAATCCTTGTGAAGAAAGAATTTGACAAAATTTCAGTTTCTATTTAAACTACTAAGTTGAAATTAATAAATGCTCTAGCTATTTTCAACAAAATTATTTCCACTCCTATTGGAGGATGACTATTGAATTGGTTGAAGATCAAATTTCAGGAGGGGTTATGATAGTGGAGAACATGTTCAAGAAAATATTTGTGGCTTGAGAGAAAATCTCTGGAGCATGACAAAAGTCGTAACGGTTTTGAATTCGAGATTTGAAAATTTGGAAAGAAAAGAGAGGTTTACGACTATGATGTTATTGCTAAATTATGTTAGGTTGTGCTATTTCAATTTTTTTTTTACATAGATGAGAGAGCAAGGTCCTTTGGACTATTATGGACTAATCCTGGACGTATACATACACCGGGTATTGTTATCTAAGTGATAACATATGCAATATTATTGAGGCTTTGCTATTAGGAGCGTAATATGATGTAATCGAAAAGGAATTGATAATTTCAATTGAGTAGAAATGTTCAGTTGGATACAAATCGTAAAGACAGTATTATTCTCGAAGGAGAAGATCACCAAGGATTTCGTGATAGGTTTACCAAGATTAGTGAGAGGATATGATGTTGTTTGGGTTATTGTGAATCGACTTACTACCAATTCGAGGGCGCCCAATGTTGACCAGTTGGCACAATTGTATGTTAGAGAGATTGTTCGACTCCATGGGGTACCTATGTCCATTGTTTCAGATCAAGATCCAAGATTTACCTTGAGATTTTGGGAGAGTTTATAGACGTCTATGGGCACGAAGCTTAAATTCAGTACCGCTGACCACCCCTAGACGGATGGTCAATCTGATCGTATCATTCAGATATTGGAGGATATGTTGAGAACATGTGTTTTAGACTTAGCCGAGAGTTGGAAAACTCATTTGCCACTTGTAGAGTTTGCCTACAACAACAATTTCTAGGCGACGATCGGGATGGCGCCTTATGAGGCATTATAAGGGTGACGGTGTCGATCGCCGATCTATTGGGATGAGGTTGGAGAGAGGAAGATGTTGGGATCAGAAATGGTAGAGAAAACTGTTGAGGCTATAGAGAAGATCAGAGTGAGGATCAAGGCTGCACAAGAAAGACAGAAGAGCTACGCCGATAAGAGGAGAAAGGATTTGAAATTTGACATTGGAGAGAAAGTGTTTCTCAAGGTGTCTCCAATGAAGGGCACCATACGCTTTGGGAAGAAAGGGAAGTTAAGACCACGATTCATTAGACCATTCGAGATATTAGAAGTTGGGACAGCAGCTTATCGCTTGGTTTTGCCACCTGATCTTTCATCGGTGCATAATGTATTTTATGTCTCACAATTGAGGAAGCATGTCCATGATCCAAGTCATGTGGTGAACTTTCAATCTTTGGGTATTCAGAAGGATTTGTCATATCAAGAGACACCCGTAACTATCATAGATCGAAATGTTCATGTTTTGAGAAATAGAAGAGTTCCTCTAGTTAAGATTCAGTGGAATAGACATGGCAAGGATGAGGCAACATAGGAGAAAGAAGAAGAGATCCTATCTCAATACCCAAACCTTATAGATCAAGTAAGTTTATATTTCAAGTAAGTTTAAATTTCGAGGACTAAATTATTTTAAGAGGGTAAGGTTGTAGTGACCACAAATTTCCTTAAATCAAAATATTTAATTAAAGTAAAATCTCGAACGTGTCGCTACAACTTCACCTATAGAATTAAATGGCGTACGCTCGTCTAGTTGAATTTTATATTATGCCTTATTATATTAAATTATTTTGAGAAAATAATTTATAAAGCACTTATTTATTTCCAATTTACATTTGAGGATCAAACTTTAGAAATTGTTCATTTTAGTCCCTAAAGTTTAGTTTCTTATTCAATATGACTCAATATCTATTTTAAACCCAATTATAGGCCCGTTTAAGGTCCAATTTTAATTTTTACACAACAAGAAAGCCCATTTGAAATGGTAACCCTAATTTTGTCCTCTTTATATAAGTTTAGGGTTGATTTTAGAACTCAAGCCTCATTACTTCCTCATCTCTCTCCTTCTTCCTCCCTTGTGGTGGCCGACTCTATTTGGTTCTAATAAGGTAATCTTTCTCTACTCTTATCTTTTTCTATCCTAATATAGGTTGTTTGAGGATAAATAATTGAAATTTTATGGATTTATTGAGACTTTGGTGGTTGGGGAAAGTAATTTACTTGATACTTTGAGTTGGGCATGAGGTCTTGTTATGGGATGAGATTAAGACTACTTGATATCTACCATGCCCCCATAGTGTTCGATGAATTGCTTGAAAGAAAAACCAATGTATTTTGCACCTGTGACTTTTTTTCCAGCTTCTGCACTCAACTTTGAAAGGCTGTAACTTCTAGTATAGATGGAATTTCTAGGTGATTCAAATTGGGAAATGATCCCCCATGAGTTACCTATCATTTAGAATTGATTTGACATCATTTGGAGTCTCGTAGGATATTTTATGATACTTTTTGTAAAACTGGGCAGATTCCACCCGAAAACAGGGTATTGTCCGTTTAAAAATAGTTTTGATGCCCTAAACGCGATTTATATGAAACAATTTTTAAATATGATGAATATGTACGAGTTTTCCTACCTCCTGTAAAATTTTAGAATTTTCTGATGTCTTTTACTATTTTAAATAATTTGACAAACGCATACCGCCATAGCAGGGTATTTTCCACAGTTTTCTATACTTAGAGTTGAAAACTTGTTTTGGCTCATATAATTGGAGTTTAGATGTGATTTTAATGTAAAACATTATCCAATGAGTTATTTATCCTAGAAAATTGGAATTTCATGATCGTACGCTTTAATTTGGGAGTTATTCCCATTCTTGCCGAGAAGAGAGTCAGGAGAGGACCGAGAAACCAGTTGCAATTCCATCCTTCAATTTCTCATTCCTATTTAAGTTAGCCCCTAAACTTTAATTGAATCTAAGCCTTGCGTGTTTTAAAAATCTTATAATTGAGTCCAAAATATTTTTAGTTCAATTTTATTGCATACTAGGTCCTCAAACTATTCAATTCTTTCAAATTTGACCCCGAAGTTTTATATTTTTCTGTTTTGGTCCACAAACTTCTATATTATCTATAAATACTCAATATTGAAGAGTATTAACATAAATTAAATTCCTTATTGACTAGACGGGCGTCATTTAACAATAGAGGATTGATTTTCACCGCTTAGTAGACTCAAAACTCGGGAGATATTTAAGGTAGGCGCAAAATTTTAAATCTCAACTTCACTTTTGCGCAATTGTAGTTAATAATCTGTACTATATGAGTGTGCAAATGTATGTAATTGATGTGATTGCTTGCCTTCGGGCCTAGACTTGCCTTCGGGCCCAGAGTTGCCTTCGGGTAAAAGAATTGCCTTCGGGCCCGGAGTTACCTTCGGCTAAGAGAATTGGCTTCGGGCAAATTACTTGCCTTCGGGCCCAGAGTTACCTTCGGGTATTATATTACAGAGTTTACAAGACTATTTGCCTTATATACTTGTATAGATGATTAACTTGCGCAGAGCCTACTGAGTATTGTTTAAATACTCACGCCTTTCATTCTTTTACAGATTGAGGAGTACGGAGGCGTGGCGAGACATGGGAGTTCTACTTAGGCTTATTAAATAAAAGATTTCATTTCCGCTATCATTTTGGTAATTGATGTATTGGATCATGTCGTTTAAAAGCTTTTGAACTATTTAGTAATTCGTGTTAGATGTTTTGATCGTTTGGTGATCAAATAATTTTAAAAATACTTTAGATGGTTGTCATATTAAATGAAATTCCGAATTTTAATTATTTGTTATATTTCCGCATTTGATATTATAATTTATTTAAAAAAAGATCCAAAAAAAGGTGTTAGATTTAAAGAAAGAACTAGCGTTCCGAGTTCTTCGAACTCGGGGCGTTACAGTAGAAGTTCCAAGAGTTTGCATGATATTCGAGACAGAGAACGAAGCGTACTTATTCTACAATAAATATGCAAAGGTAGCTTGCTTTAGCATACGTGAGGACAATTGTCTAAGGAACAAAGCCGGCGAGTATTGGCTTAGAATATTCATATGCTCGAGGGAAGGGGTGACTAGTGAGTCATGCCAGGAGAAGAGAAAATATAGCCAACCACAAACCGGTGAAAGAAATTGAGGGCATACACGTTGTAAATGTGAAGCTAGTATGAATGTGAAGAGAATGGCGAAGGGGGTGGGTGGATTGTTAGTAAGTTTGAGGAGAAGCATTCACATCCTTTAGAAAGCCCTGGAAAGTGCAATTCATGGCTTCACATAGGGTGGTGTCGAAATCCAGGAAGAAACTTGTCGATCAATTCTCAGAAGCAAATGTTTCTATTTCTCAATAGTTTCGATATTTTGAGTCAGAGTCGGGTGTTTCATCATTTGTGGGTTTTCGTGAGAGGGACTTAAGAAACTACAAGCGTGACCTACGTCAAGCGATCTTGGGGCGTGATGCGGAGTCCCTTATCTACTTCTTCGAGAGGGAGAAGAGTCGATTCTCACTATGTTTATGATACGGAAACCATTGCATTCAAGGTGGAAAGCAAGAACGGGTGTTTATGAAATGTTTTTGGGTAGATTGTGCGTCACGCAATGCGTATGGCCACTTCGGATATGCCATTGTGTTTGACACTACGTACAACACAAATGCATACTGTATGGTTCTTGCTACTTTTGTGGATGTGAACAATCATCGACAGACGGTTGTGTTTGGATCTGGTTTGCTCAGCAACGAGATTGCAGGATCGTTTAGGTGGTTGTTCTGGCAATTCCTTCATTGCATGCCAGACCGAGGTGTTCCACAAAGAATTATTATAACAGATCAGGACCACGCAATTGGAATTGCAGTGCGTGAGCTATTACCTAATACTATGCATCGTCTTTGTCTGTGGCATATCCAGAACAAGTTTTCTGAGAAATTGGATAATAGCTTTGTACAACGAGCATAAGACTAATCTTTATAGCACCGTTAATGACTCGAAGACAATAGAGGAGTTTGAACGCCATTGGGGTCAAATGATGAGTACAACACAGTTGGGAGCAAATGAATGGTTGCGAAACATGTACGAGATACGGGATAGGTAGGTTCCAACCTATGTGAGGGATATTTTTTCCTATAGGAATGTCGAATAGCCAGAGAATTGAAGCAAATCATGTGTTCTTCAAAAGGTTCGTGCTCAACAAACACTCACTTGGAGATTTCATTATAAGTTATTGGAAAGCAATCGACCATCAAAGGAATGAGGAAAACCAAGCTGATTACAATGATCGTTCTTAAGTCCTACGTTCTGCGACATCATCCCCCATGGAGAATCAGATGGCTCGGATATACATGAAGACGATGTTTTTGCTTTTCCAAAAAGAATTACGCCAAAGTTTATGGTACAAGTCGAAGATGATATCGGCCATAGAGGATGACAATGTAAATGAGGTTTGCAGAACTGTTAGGGACGGTATATCTATGCATATATCTGATCAGGCTCGTACTCTTACTTGGAGGGAAGGTCTGTTTTTTTCAAGTAGTGATTGTTAATTTATTTTATTAATGTTGGCGTCAAATTGTTTTAATGTTGTTAATTTTATTAATTTGTTGGAAACCTTAAATTTGCTATTTCATTGTTTATTTTGTGTATAGGTTCGGATTTCATGACTTGCAACCTTTTTGAATTTTATGGATATACATGTCGGCACATTCTGAGACTGTTACTTACGAACGAAAGTATTTCTTTGCCTGATCAATACATTTTGCTGAGGTGGACTAAGAAGGCGAGAGAAAATCCTATTTTTCAACAATCTAGGGAGATTAGTTTGGAGCAAATAGTAGCTATGAGGCGTAGCACCTTAGCCAGTGTTGCCATGGATTTGGTTGATACTACCTCATTCAGAGAGGACGTTAGTAAGTTTGCCTTATCAGAGATGCTCATCTTAGGGAGAAAAATTAAAGACCTTATCGATGCAGGGGCAGTTGTCGTCCCCATCCCGACGATTAGAGCAGTGTAAAGCATTGAATGTGGCATATCCACCCATTGTGCGAACCAAAGGCAGTTCAAAATGGTTAAAGTCATCGAAGCAAATGGGAATGGAGAAGACACAAAAGGTCTTGAGGTCATTGCCATGCCCCGGGGCACATTATAAGGAAATGTCTGCAGCTGCAGTCTAGGTAATTGTTACTTTTACCTATCCAAATGAATTTTGTTTATTTATGACAAAAAAAAAAATATGAGGCAATAACTTCAAATTCATAAATTGTAAAGAAATGTTATTACCGATGGTAGGAATTTTGAATTAAATAATCTGAAAATAATGCTTGTGTGATCTTGTTAGGAAATTATATGAACAGTTATATTTTCTTTCATATGTAGTTCCCAGTTAGTGAACGAAGATGACAACGACGAGGGTATTTATTGCCTTAATCTATCAAACCTAGATGGCGGGGTCGACAACAGTCTCCATGATAATTTCTACACTGATTGCAGATTAGATGACAATACAATGCTTAGGGAAGAATTTCTTAGTTTCAGTGACACTTAAGAGACCTATTATGTCATGTATTTTATTTTTAGGAATGTGATGTGGACACGTGGTAGGAGTTGTGTAGGAGTTGTGTTTTATTTTGATTATTGTGCCGCACGTAGTAGGTGGTGTAATTTATTTTCAATATTACTATTTAACTGTCAAATGCTGATCATAGAGGAAGATGCCATGCCTTTGAATGTTTTTGTAATGGCTTCGTAGTGATGAGTATTATATGTTGAAGAGAGAGAATGAAAACTTCTTTTGCCAACTGTTTTCATGCCATTTTTCCGGAATACAAAAACTAATGTATATAGCAATCTAGTAGGATGGGTTCTTTGAGGGGGACCAAGAATTATTATACAAAGTAATTTGTTACTTTTGCTTGGTTTCTTTGGTTGCGACAATTGCATTGACAATTTAAAGTGAGAGATTTGATTGATGGATCATTGATGATCAACAATTGACATTTGGAGTACAAGATCGCTAAACCAAAGCAATGATCATTCAAAAAAAATTCTCCACAAATTATTATTCACTAATTGATTAGTTTTGGATCCTCTTCGGTCTCCAGACCGACTAATACAACAATAGTTTCTTGCCGTTGTCGTAAGCACTTGAAACATTTCATGCTTGTGGAAGATGGTAGATACTAGTATAGTTCAATGAAACTACCTACAAATTACAAAGATAAGTAATAGCATCCATCCAACACGACATTAAAACATTCAACGCCATGAATACGAAAGTAAGACATGACATAGAATAGACCAATAATTTTAATACATGCCAAATAGTTCTACATAAGTCGTTCTAGATAAACATGACAAGCCATTTTAGATAAACTAATAACACCAATGACACAGCTAATTGTAATGCCCAACACAAGTCATAACGTATCACTCATGACCCATTACTTTCCCCTTTCCTTTGCAGAATGACATATTCATCCAACAAATTAATCTCAACATCTTCCTCGTCTGTAATAATAGCAAGGGTTTTGAACAAGGTCTATAGTTCTCCATTAACCTGTCGACGCTCAGGTATATTCAACACAGCATGCTCAGGTGTAATCTGCACACCAATCTCAGGTGTAATCTGCACACCATGCTCAAGTCTATTCGGCACAGCACGACTAGTTTGACCTGCATGAGACACACATGAACACCCTGCATGATCCCACTTGAAATACTTGCAACAACTATCCAATGTGCAAGTGAAAAAAAGTTTGCCGTAGCTCTCTAACCGTGTATCCACGACTTGGAGATGTTTAACAAATCCCCTCTTACATAGCGAGCATCTCTTCTTGAATGGACAACGATACAGAGTGTGGCCAGGCTTCCTACAACTAAGGCATATATCCTTGTTTGATGCCGACGTTGTGTCTCTCTTTCTGCAATTCTAATTTCAAAAAACAAAGCACAATCTATTCATTGAAGCAAACCTAATGCAGAGCAACATGATCTACTACCTACTCCAATTTACAACTCATTAGTAATGTGATAATATATCATTTCAAACAATGGAGGCTTATTCTGAGCAAATTGAATATGATATCTTTTGGGAAAAAACAAATTGTGTGACAAAGGAAAAACCATGAGTTATTATCAATTTGTATTTTACCAAACACTAGAAAAGTATTTTAGAACTTACTACTATCAAGTGATCTGTCACTTCAATCATTGATAATTTATTTTGCATTAGTTAAATATGGTATTTTTTAAAAAGCTAAAGTAATGAAAGGAAAGAATAATATTGAGTTCTCGTGATTTTAAATTTTAATGAAAAATTTGAAGATTGTTTTAGCACTTACTAATATTAAAAGTTAGCTGAATGGACAAAAATGAATTTCCTCAATTTCCTCAATTCTTTGAAAACAACATTTTCTCATGTCTTTTAAATCAATTTTCTACCAACCAATTTAATTATAAACAATACATTCATGAACACTACTTTCATTTCAATTCATCTCTCTCTTAAAATAATTCTAACATGCCTTTTCAATATTAAGACAAATAGACTACAATGCTTGTATAAGATTACTAAATGGTTTAGTGGAGCAGTCTAAAAATCACAAAAACTCAGTACAAGCTCAAAAGAAAAATTGAGGAAAATATAGAGAAAAATAGGCGCACCGAAAAATCATACGAAATCAAGAATAGACGGCAATATGACAACAATATCAAAAGAATAGACCATACAAGAGAAAATAAGCAAGAACAAAAGCGAGAAAAAATCGCATTTGGACCCTCTTCGAATGAACGAGAGCTTGCGGTAATTCCAATTCAAACCCCTAAATCGATTTTCAGGGACCAATCTAATGGCAATATTCATCTCCTTCTTCGAACTCAAGCTACAATAGAAGCAAGGACGCCTCCACTTTCATTCGAATTTTTTTAGGGTTCTTGAGGTGACGATGAATTTGGGGATCTCCACGAGGAATTCATTCAATTTAATGTTCTCACATCACTTTTGGGGGTGTTGAATGGAGGGTATTTGAATTGGGGGGTAGGTTTTTGAATTTGGGAGCTTCAATTTGTGCTTTTAATTTGGGGGTAGGGTTTTTTCTTGAAGGAGCTCAGCTTGTTCGAATGAAATGGGGGGGAACCAGATCTGATGGATGGTCTGCATCGTGTTTTCATAATTTTTTTAAATTTTTTTATTATTTTTTTTGCAGAAAGGCCCATCAACTATGGGCCAATGTTCAAGTTGGTCCTTTTGTCCAGCTGTGTGCAGCAGTCGACGTGGCGCCCGCCAGGTATCTGCCATGTCAAACAGTGGGTACCATAAGGTACCCACTGTGGGGATCTGAACAAACCTGTATAAAGAGGAGAAGATATGGAATTCTCTGTGAGCATACAAAATCAAATTGACCTCAACATATGAACTCAACAGAAATCCCAACTAACAAATAAGAGAGAACTGTGAAATACTTGTCTATATAAGACATAATAGAAGGCATGTAGGCTTAGTGAAAAATTAGGTGGACATATATGATGCTATGAACAAAAAGAATAGCAGTGAAGCTTCTAAGTTGGTGGCATTTGCATAAGATGAATCGTCCCCTTCCCACAATACAGGTTTAGATCCACCCGCTACATGATTTAAAAACCCAGAAAGATTCTTTGTTTATCCCTTTAAAATCAACTATGTGTATGTACTATTGTATTATGAAGATAGAAAAGAGCAAAGATTTTCTACCTGAAGGTGTTCCATGATCAAGAGAATTTGGTCAAGCATTTGGGGAGCTAGCAGGCGAACCAATTGCATTACACCGGCAAAGATAATGAAACACTATCTGCTTACATATAGAAAGTTATGTTATTTATTGAATCGTGTGATCCCTTATGTATTCTAAATGATTGTGCAAACCATTTCCAATGAATATTAGGCAAAATAATAATAATAATAATAATAATAATAATAATAATAATAATAATAATAATAATAATAATAATAATAATAATAATAAGGAAAGCCATCCACCTAAATGTCATTATCCCGTCTTAGAAACTAAAGGTCCAATACGGTAGAAGGAATAATTCCACCTTTGAACTCTCATATCACATAAAGAGTTTCATTTCTCTTCAAGCAGTTAAACAACCAAACAGAACGATCAATAATTCTAAAAGCCATGAAGAATGTAAACAATTAAATTAATCTAAAATCACACCCAATCAGCATTAATAAATCATTATTGCTATAGACAACAGAAGCACCAAAAAGAGAAAAGGGTCCGAGTGAATCACTAATAGTTAGTACCAATTTGGGGCGATAGGTCCAACCAATTTCTTAATATAAAAACTTGCAAAAATCGGGCAACTGAAGTATATTGACAAATGAAATGAAAAGAATAAGATAGGAAGATCTAATACGTTTGAATTTGATCGACTTTTGAAATGGTAATATGGCAGACCATCAAGGAAATGTATTGAGGAAGTACCAGAAATTGCTTCCAAGCATTTACCAATCATGTGGTTGTTTTGTGATATATCTATCAATGTCAAGGGTGTAAGATTTTTTTATATTCTTCAACCCGGCATAGTCAATCCATGACCACAGATTTCCGGCAAGTGCAAGTTCTTAAAGGCTAGATAAAGCACAAAACAAAGTAACTAACGAAATATAAATGGGACGACAATGTGATTGCTCACTTAAGCAAAAAGAAGGAGAAACCTTTGATGTTGCAATGAGAATTGAAGGTTCCCTCTTTATAGTCATCCTCAACTCAATTTCTTATTCACCTTCAAATTCTTCTTTTTGCTACATAAATCCATAGATTAGAGGTTAGAAATGAGAAAAATAACCAAAAATATGGGGAATCTAATAATATATTTGATAATTTTTATATGTCACACATTTGTATCTTTCGAATTCAAAAGAGACAATCCTCTGTCAAAAGTGTCCCCCTTTTAGATACAATATCTTAAGCTCTATGGACTTAGTAGTTGAAATTATGGTTTACTTTCTAATCCCCAAAGAAACCAGATGATAAGGGCCCTTATTCTACGAAGTGAAATCAATAAAAACCAAGGACTAAAAAAACGTAAACATCTAGCAGCTAAAAGTTCTAAGTAATTCAAAATACATAAAATTCCATCATATAGCTTATAAATCAATCCAATATATATAATAATTTTTATATGCCACGTATTTGTACCTTACGAATTAAGAAGAGAAAATCCTCTGTCAAAAGATTTTTCCTCTTAGATGTAGTATCTTGAGCTTTATGGACGTGCACCAATTGAAAATTATGGTTTTAGAAGGTTGAGAAGCTCTAGCCCTCAATTTGGAGGAATGTCCTGTAGTAGTGTTGCTCATCCTTCCTATTCAATACTTCGTCTGTTCATCAAAAGTGCAAGGGAAGAGTGAGCATTCATGATATATAAAATCTAAAACACTGATAGAAGTTTAAGCACAAAACAATATGAAGGTACCTGTATAACAATTTTATACAAGGTGTACCTCCATTATCTCAATAACTGTAGTTGTACCACTACAGAAACAATCAATGGTAGGATGCCACTTTAACTACTTATCCATTAATTTGAAAGCCCTCAATATCAATCTCTTTGGTGGCATATGCACCTCGGGAGTTTCTCATTTTCTTTCAGTTTCAATTGAATCAAATCCATCATCATCCACGAACTTATCAAAACGAAACATTCCTTCATTGTTCCCATTCTCAGTTGTAGATATTTCTTCACTATTAGATTTTGCTTCCCACTCCTCACAAAGCAATAGTGGAAGAGAATCCTTAGCTTTCCTTGCAACCACATGACCAAAAAGATGAGGACCATCAAAGGCAGAATATTGGATTTGTGTTGGTTTTGGTACAGAAGTTCTATAACAGAGGGATTTGAAGCAAGCCATAAACTACTCCAAACAGGTATAAATTCATCAACTTTTCTTTCAATTCTTGAAAAATATAACCAATCATACCAAAATTGACTTCATCTAACTAATTAACTTGAAGTTCATTAGATACTAATTATCAAATCACTTAGGGTGTGTTTGATTGGAGGTTGGAAAATGACATAGAATTCCAATTCTATGAAAGTCAAATTCCCACCCCTTCCCCAAAGTATTCAAATTCCTTGATTTCAAGGAAAATCTCTACTTTTTGGCCTAAGATGGAAAATAAATTCGAATGAGAATAAAATGTGCTTGTTTGAAAAATGGAAAATTTGGGTGGAAAACATTTTCCACCCCCAATCAAACACACCCTTAATGATCTATCCCATTACATTCAGATAGAACATATATAGTTGATTTTTCACAAAAACTAACCTCCCAAACAATCATAGCATCCTGATTAGTTCATTTCTTCCTCCCTACTAAGTGCATAAGTAGGCGATGCTATTAGCTCGAGAAAAGTCGGCCCTAAATCTAGTGCAATGCACTTTGAGGCGGTGATTGCCGCACCGCCACTAGTTAACTTGCTGAAAAATGTCACAAAATCAACGCAAAATCTCTGTCAAAGGAAATCAGTTAAAGCTCTTTCTCTTTCCCTCTCTAAATCTTTTCAAATCCTCTGCTTCTCAACCCCTGTAAAGAATCAGCAATCAATTAGCAGAAACACAGAAAAAGATAAAGAATATCGCCGGGGATTCTACAACTGGAGGGAAAAAATCACAATTTGATTTGCACGGAAAGGGGCTTGAGATGATAAATTTTTCAAAAATTCACAATTTGATTTGGACGTTGAAAATCACAATTTTTGGTTTGAGAAGATTCACAAATAAACGATTCATTCATAATTGTAGAAGATAAGTACAAATCAGTAAGAGATTTAAGGAAATCTAATTTTGGTTATACACGGTTTTCCTTGTGACGCAAAGATGATGATGTAGGGTAGATTAGAGCCGAAAAGAAGAAAGAAAAGTGTGTGAATTTTCTCTTTCTTTTTCTTACATGTTTGGAATTGTGAGCAAAATGGAAAGGAGCGTCCAGTGTGAGAAGGACAAAACACAAAAAGAAAAGGGAAATGGCTCGCCCAAGATTGAGCAGAAAAATATTTAAAAATTAAAAAGTAGGGTGTACTCTTGTTTTATATATATACATATATATATATATATATATATATAGATTTATTTATTTATGTTTTTTAGTAAAAGAAAAATAGAAAATTTCCACGTGTTCATGAAAATCAGCACTTCATCCATGAGTCTCTGCTATCTAAATGATATGAAAAAGAAATATAGAGAAGATGGTTATTTTATTCGAAAAAGAATGAAAAGTGTTGGTGAGGCAATAGAAATTTCTAAAATTATTAAATAACCTCTCTCAAACAAAATTAAATATGTCTTTATGAATGAGATAGCTATAACTCCATGGTATTCACGACGTAGAAATGCTTTTATTTATGTTTTTTTTCAAGTATAGGGGAGTGGAATTAAGTCCTTGATCAAAGGTGCACGCACTTATATGCCCCTTTATTATTTTTTTCGGGAGTATAGGGGTGTGGAATTAAATGCTTGACCAAAGATGTACGCACTTATATGCCGTTGAACCACAAGGCGTTTGGTAGGAGCATATTAAATTAAAAATTTCACAAAAGATTGTATAGAGTATATGGGTATTCTCATCCCTCATCGAACTCTACGATTTAACACAAGAAAAGAGAGTGAAGTGAAAAAGAGTAGAATGATAGAAACAAATTCAAAATAATAATAAAATAGTGGCGAAAGATTTTTAGATGTGGATGAAAATATAGACATGACATAAGAATTTATGAAGAAAAAGTGAAATTACGCAAAAGGAGGTTGTAAGTTTGCCTAATTCAAAAACCAGGTAAAATAAAACCATTTAAGCGGATCAGGTAATCTACCGCCCAAACTTCAGCATTTCAAGTACTGCGATTGCATGTGCGATTGTGCAATTGAAATTTGAGTTCCGGCTCAGATTTCAACCATGCAACTACATGGTGTTTTTCTTTTTCTTTTCTTTTTTTATTTTTCAAGTTTATCATTCCCACCTAATTTTCTAAATCTAAACCCATTACAAATTGTGTGTAACTAATTACCATGGAGTGTCATAAATTACAAATGGTACTTAGTAAATTACAAAGTGTGCAATAAATTACAAAGTATGTGTAACATTACAGAGAATTTGTATTTCTGCTATTAGTTTGTTTAATTTTGTGTAATATGGGTAATGACGTGTTCGTTTTGATGGATAATATATTTTTCACTTTTCTCGCGAGTCCATTCCAACCACAATTCGTCGGTGCTAATATCATTTTTCACAAATTATCTTCTATTTGTGAGTTATCGGTAAATTTTTACAAATTTTGAAAAAAATATTGTACCATGTGGTTGCACGCACGATCGCATGGCACAATATTGTACCATGTGGTTGCACGCAAGATCGCATGGCACAAAATTGTGTCATTCTCAATTTTGTGCCATAGTTTTGTGTCATGTGATCACATGGTACAATATTGTCTACCTGATTTTTGTAAATACTTTGATTTTACTTTATTTTTGAATTATTAATTTCTAATCTTTGTACTTGTTAAAAAAACTTTAGAAAAAATAGGATAAATGAGAGAAAATTTATTAAAGAAAATAAAAATTGGAAAATTAAGGGACCCGTTCACAATTCTTGTTTTTATCTCTCTTTGGAATCAACATTCACTATTGACACTTGCATTGGAGATGGAAACTATCTCCATTGCAAGAATGTGAAGTAGGGATGATGTAGAGTAGAGAGATAGAGAAGAGATAATTATTTTATTTTATTTTATTTTTATCATGTGTAACATGATACAAACATACAATCTGTACATTGCAGTGTGAAGGCGCTAATAGATACTGTTCAACTGAAGCATATAGTGCAATGAAACCTCTTACCGGGCAGTATGACCCCTTATTGGGGCAATGTAAAGCCAAACCTCCTAATTAGTGATAGTAAAATTTCGCTAATGGGGAGTCGAACCTGAGACCTTTAGGTTTCAAGGTCCCAACATTTGCCTCCTAAACCACTAAGTGAAGCCTCATTGGTGAGAAGATTATTTTAATTGAAGAGAAATAGAATGAAGTGTAGGAAAAAATGGAAAAAATGAAAAAAGATAGAGATGTGGAGATAAATTAAATAATAATAAGATGATAGTAGAGGATATAAAGTTGAATGCACGATTTTGAAAGTGGGATAGAAAGCGAGAAAGAAAAGTGGGAAAAAATGATGAAATAAGGATAGCAAAGAGAGAGAAGTGAGACTCACAATCCTCTCTTGTTAAAATGTAACTAGTACTATACCCGTGCGATTCACGGGGTAGTAAAATTTTTAAATAATAAACTAAATATCAATTATAAAATTAACGGTGTGTACATTTAAATACAATAAAAAATATTTAATTATACATAAAATTAAAGCTATATATATATATATATATATATATATATATATATATATATATAATTTTAGGACAATCAAGAAGTAAAAGGAAATGGAGTCTATTTATGATCAATACACTAAATTGTATATCTTTTGTTTTGTTAAATAATTGATTGACAATATCTTAGGTCAGTATTTAATTATAAAATCCGATAATTAATACTTATTTTTATTGCTTGATTAATGATTTTGACAATGTGTGATGGCTTCAATCTAAACATTCATGAAAGTTATTTGCATTAATTATTCCAGAATTATTTGTTAACCTTAACGCTAGTTATTTGCACTAATTATTCCACAATTATTTGTTTTTTCTTACTTTGGGCCTTTTTATCACTAAATATGAATTCAATGTTTATAAATTATGTTAGTTTTCCTCTATCGGTTAAACTATATAGGCTGACTTAGTTCTACATGTAATACCTTAGTGTGTTGCTTGACTATAGTTGATTAGCTACACATTAAAGATATATTTAATAGCTTCAATAAATCGTGCTTTTTGAGATTCATTCAGATTATATAGCTAATTCTATTGCTTGACTATAGTTGATTGATATAGATAAGCAATAAACTTAGCTATAATAGACTTGTGAATGATTATACTGCTATTAACATGAACCTGTTTGAGTTTGCCTTTTTCGATGCACAAATATTTTTTTATTGATGGCCTTGTGAGTCAATTAGTTTACTACCCATTGTGATTGAATTAATTTACCCTCTAGATAATGTCATTGATTTCATGTGTGTGAATTCCCATATTGACTGTTATGTGTGTGTGTAAAGTCAAATTCTTTATTCACCTATATTGTAAAGGCACGGAATCCTTTAATCTACCCTTGACTGAGTCCACATGTGAAGGTTTCTATAATGCCCTAATTCTAAGAACTTGGAATGCTAGTTCTTTCTTTAAAATATTTCAATTTTTTAATAATAATAATAATAAATGTGGAAAAATGAAAAATAATTAAGATGCGTAAATTCTTTTAAAATAACACACTTTAGAGTATCTCACATTTGTTCGATCTCTAGTAACTCAAAAATATTCAACATAAAATACTAAATAGTTAAACATTTGAAACGGCATACTTCAATACATTAGGTTTACTTAAAATAATAGTGAAAATGAAATTTCTTATTTAATAAACCATAGAGAGCTCCCATGCCTCGCTACGCCTCCAATCTCCTTAATCTATAATTTCTTAAAAATGAAAGGCATGAGTATTTCAAGAATACTCACGGGCTTTTGCGCAAGTTAATAAATCTATACAAGTATAAAAGGCAAATAAATATGCAAACTCTATAATATAATGTCCAAAGGTAACTCTGGGCTCAAGGCAAGCATTCAGATCAATTTCATACTAAAAGCGCTCATATAGTACAGATTATTAACTATAATTGCGCAAAAGTAAAATGGAGATTTGAGTTTTGAACATACTTTAAGTCTTTCCCAAGTTTGAGCCTACTAAGGGTGAGAATCAGTCCTCTAACTGTTCAATTCGTACGCCCTGTCTAGTCAATAAGGAGTTTAATTTATGTTAATACACTTAAATATTAAGTACTTATAGATAATATAGAGCTTATGGACCAAAAATGAACGAGTTTAAAAGTTTGGGGATCTATTTGAAAGTATTGAACAGTTTGAGGACTTAATATGCAATGAAATTGAACTAAAAATACTTTGGACTCAATTATAAGATTTTTAAAATATGAAGGAATTAGATGCAGTTAAAGTTTTGGAGTTAACTTGAATGGAAATAAGAAATTGAAGGATTTAAATTGAAATAAAAGTTTAGGGGTCAAATTGTAAAAATTGAAAATTGAGGACTAGAGTTTAAATAAACTTTGAGGGCTTACTTAATTAAAATAAATAACTTGGGGGACTAAATTTATAAATATAACTAAGAGGCTAAATCATAACAATTAAAAGTTGAGGATTTATGATTTAAATATAATATAGGGACTAACTTAAACTAAATAACAAAGTGGAGGGACTAGGCTTGCAATTTTCGAAATAAATCATGAATTTGGCATTGTTAGGCTCGGTTCTTCTTCTCCAACATACCATACCACGTCTTGACTGAAAAATGAAGGAAAAAAATGGAAGAATCTCCCTGAAAAAGTTCAAAAAGAAAAGTGGCCAACGGCAAAGGTGGTGGTTGTGGTGGTGACTTCAATGGTGGTTTTTAATCGAAGAAATGAGGATTTATTATGCATGAATTTGGGTGTTGAAGGTTGAGGAAAATTTTGGGCATTTTCAAAATTCAACCGAATCTCTAGCTATTTTCAAAATTAAATGGTTCTATGATGTTCTATAAAGGTAGGGGAAGGTGCAGATGAAATTTTTAGGTTGTGAATTTGAGTTGGAGTGTGGGAGATGTTTCTTAGCCATGAGTTATGGCATGTACATATATGTATGTATATGCGCATGTGTGCGTATATGTTGCTGTGATGGTTGCAGTGGTGATGGAAGTGGAGATGGTGGTGGAAAGTAGCGGAGGCAGTGGTTGTGGCCATGGTGGTAGTTCTTGATGGTGATGGTCAAGTTTTGTGCATGTGGGTGTGTGTTGTGAAAACAGTAAAATCCATGAGACAATGTGGTGAAATCAAGTGGAGATGTAAATGAATAACAAATGATTTAGAACTATTGTGTGTGATTGTTATGACATAATAATGGAAATAAAGATCTAAAATGAGAGGTTGAGAGGAAATTACCTATAGAAACTTGATTAGTTGCTCTTGTTGGATGTTGAATGAGGATGAAGGAAATGGCTGTGAAAGTGGTGAAGTGTATGAGAAATGTTGGGGCTAGGGTTTAAGAGAATTCCAACTATGAGTATATAAATCATATTCTAGGGTAAGAATTTGGTTAGGGTATTCTTGTTGAGCTAGAACACAAATGGGTCTTAAATGGGTTACTAATTGGATTAAATTGTCTCTACACTCAAATTGAACTAAAAATTGAGCTTTAATGAATAAAATAAAAATCTCCGAGACTAAAGTGAATAAATTTAAAAGTTTGGTCCTCAAAAGTAAATTCAAAAAATAAATAAATTTGTATAAATTATTTTATTATAATAAGTAAATATAATAATAAATAATATAAAATTCGATTAGTCGAGCATACGCTATTAAATTCTATAGATGAAGTCATAGCTATACATTTGAAATTTTATTTAATTAAATATATTTTATTTAATAAAAATTTGCGATCACTACAGTTTCAGTAACTTGTGAAGATTATAAGATGCCTTTTAGAGTAATCTTAAAGTCTTGAGTGTTGACCATTTATAGAGTGCCTTTTAATCAAGTAAAATTATACCACATTAATAGTAAGACAGAAACTATGACTCGTAGGAGACACTAAAAGAAATTGGAAAAGACAAAAGGAAAATAGGTAAATGATTAACCATTATTTATATAATTATTCAACTGCTAAGTTAAAAATAAACATGAATCCATTGGTAACGTAAAAGAGAAAAACAAAGCTCAGAGTCTCGTAAAAATTCAGCTGCTTTCGTTCGTTCATTCCTTCTCAACCTTCACTGCTTTTATTTTCTTTGTCGTAGACATCTGGCTATATAAATCTTCAACTTCTTTTCCATCTTGAAATCCTCTTTTCATAGGTGTAGCCATGGAACTCCTTCTTGACTCGAAATCTCCACGCTTCTAGGATATCACACAAACATAAATAAGAAGTTATTGTAAAGAATATGACATCAAATGCAATCTTTTGTAGATGCATCCTATCAATTAACATACCAGGCTATTATTATTGTCGTTTGAATTTTCATACTTGACATAAAAGAGTAATAGAATTTCCATATCCTAAGACAATTAGCAATTAAAAAATGAAAAAAGAAAGGAGAAAGGACATAGAAGTAGAAAGTATTTGGGCATCGGTAAATAAGAAAAAATAAATAAAAACCTTTGACTTACGAACGTATGACAATTTTATGAACATAAACCTACTCCTAAACTCTTGGATCTCGGGAATGTCTTGATTGAGAATAACTTTACTGGAATATGTTGTAGTCAAGTATGTGTCACCTTTAACATAAACATTTCAACCGTTAATATGATTATGTAGGTTAGCTTTTATACTGATGAATATAGTCGGTTGAGAAAGAGAAATACCTCGATAAATTTATTCTTTGCAAAGCTGGATAATTATAACAACCAGCTTTGGAAAATCTCTGAGCAGATATTCAAGGACTCTAGTGGCACGATACTCCCACAACGGCACCTTTATAGAGTTGTTTTTGCAAGAAAAAAATTAACACATAATGAATCATTAGTCAGAGAAATTGTGAAAAAATATGAGTTGAACTTTAGTTTACCCATCTTGTAAGATTATATCCAAAGACTTACATCTCCCCACACGGCTGTCATCCATATCTCCTATCTTTCCAATGACATCTGTAGCATAGAATTAAGTGAATCAGTTACATTGAAGAAAAAGAAAAATACTTGTATGCTAAAATTATTGTAAAGTATACCAAATATTTTTAAAATGTCAGCGTTGGGATCGCGTAATATAGATCTGATGTCTTTGAAGTTGTATGCACATAATGAAAACTTAACCTTCCGCTCGACGTAGACTAAAGTTTTTTTTTTCCATGAATTTTAGTCTCCATTCGTGCTTTGTTGCTTTGTAAGAAACTTTGTTTGGATTGACTGTGAAACACATTATTCTATAAAATCCATCCTCTTCAATTTGGTCTTTGAATTTGTTTATAAAAAAACAATAAATAAGTTATAACAAATCGTTTGTAATGTAATTTATCAAATTGAACTACAAAAATGGTTTGTTATGTGCTGTACCTTTTCGTCCACAAAAAGAAATTCCATTGTTTTCACTTGTGTCCCATCATGTTGTGAGAACTCTAGTAACCACTTCCTTGGCACAAAAACTTGAATGCCCAACTACGACTTCTTGTTGTCAATTTGGTCAACGTAGCTCAACCATGACATCATACTATTTTTTGGATTGAGAATTGCGGGACTTGCACTTTGCTTTTGCGATTAGAAATGTATGCAACTCATGTATCACAAATGTAATTTTATGGCTTGCATAGACTTATATTTGTAGCTGCATTCACTTTCTAATCATGAGGATAATATAGTTCAAATTCATTATTTAATATTATTTCCATTTATGGTCTCTTGACAATGGCTCCTTTCCAGTTTTGTGCTACACATTTCTTAATCAAATCACTGTAATTGATTTTAACCAATAATAATGAAAACCTCGAGATCTGAATTTATTATTACCGTGTGTTATTTAGGGAAAATCTTTGACCATTTAATAACAATTTTAGAAATTCTATAAATCAATTACTAATAATTTTTTTTAAATTAAACCAAGTGCCAGCTAGGCATTGCCAAGCGTGGCACTAGGCCTAGCTAGCACTGCAAAATTTTTAATATAAAGATGGCACCTCGTTTAGGAAAAAAATATAGTGTCATCTAGGATGGAATGCATATTTGCAATGGTGGTGCTCCATTGCATAATGTCAATTGTATCGTAAATGGCAATTTTATTGAAAGAGATATAGACATATAAAAAATGGCGGGTCCAATTTCTCCCTCTTCATTATTCTTATGCTCTCACTTTTTTCTACTTTTTTTTTCATTGCTTTCCATACTACTTTTAAAATCACACATTCAACTTCACATCATTCTCTATTATTTTATTATTATTTTTGAATTTGTTTCTATCTCTCTCAACTTTTTAAATTTTCCCACTCTTTTTTCTCGACACATCTTTCCATTTTTTTCAATTAAAATGATCATATTTTCTCTATGTGTAACGCCCCAAATTCTAATACCTGGGATGCCACATTATTTCTCTCAAACCTAACTTTTAAATACAAGGCGCGGAAAACTAGCTGGATGTAAATATCAAATCTTTATTTGCAAATGAAACCTCCAATAAATAATGTTTTTAAAAATAGGAGAAGCAACTCGAACAAAATTAAATGATGAAAATAATAAAGAAAATAAAACCTAAAATGCTATTGAAAATTTCTTATTTCGAAACTAGTTCTATTCTTTATTACTGTTCGCCACTGTCATTCGCCACATTGCCGACTCCATAATCTGCAAGGATTAAATAAGGTGGAAAAAATATGAGTACTTTAAATACTCAGTAGACTCCACGCAATAATAATCATTTGATATCACAAGTGGGGCACATATTCATGATATTCAAGCAAAACTTCATAACTCATGCTTATAACAAGCAAGCAAAACTCATGCTTATAATAAAGCAAGTAAACTCATGCTTATAATTAAGCAAGTAACTCATGCTCACAAGAAGTAAGTAAACTCATGAATATAGTCATACATGCCAGATATATAATACAAACAACTATTAATGCAATTTTAAGGGAAAAGTAATTTTGTAGTTAGGAGTCTACCTTAACCCTTGAATTCGAGCGTAAGTTATAAAAGCCGTTAATTCTCTAAATCTTGCGCGTCGTCTACAATTAAAGGAAATTATTACATTAGTGCTAGATATTGAGTTTATAAAATAAATGAATGAATTTGGGACTCTATTAGTGTTGGAAAATATTTTAGTTTTACATAATGAAAATAAGTAAATAATAAAATAAAATAAGAATTTTAATTTAAATAGATTTAAATAAAATTAGATAATTCTTTAATAAACTAAATAGAGCTAACTTAAAATAGAATGAAATAACAAAAAATAAGGATTTTTTTAAATTTAATTAAATTTAAGTTAAATAAACTTAAATAATCTCATAAAGTTAAATTAAATAAGTTGAGCATTATAATAAATTAAGTAAAACAAAACATACTATAATATAATAGGATTAAGCTAAATAAAATAAACTTACCATTAAAATAAAATTTAGTAAAATAATGCGTAATAATACAAATTATGATGAAACCAATTAATATTGGATAAAATAAAATAGAGTAGGGGATGTAATTGGCTAATGGAAAATCTTGGCTTTTGGGATTGTGTATAAAAGTGAGATAATATATATATGGTTAGAACTTGAGGACCAACTTATACTACTCTCGGACTATGGGGGACCTGGACTGCAAAATCCTTAATTAACTTCCCCAAACTGGTTTCAATTGGCAGTAGGGCTATTCTTCCTCTCGGTTCTCTCTCTACGCAAACGGAAAAGAAGGAAAGGGAGGCTCAACTCACAAGACCCGATTCCCCCCAAAGTTCTACTCCTACTCATTGATTATTGGTGGCCTAGGTGTTAAATCCATAGTGTATATACATATATATACATACCTCGATATATATATATACATGTGTGTGTGCGTGTATGAGTATGTATGTATATGTAACCGTGTGTGATTGTAGTTGTGTAGGTTTGATGGTGGACGTGTATGGTTGGATCGATGATGATGGTGGTGTTGTGTGGTGGCGATAGTGGAGGCGATTGGTGGTGGTGTTGAAGGAGGCGGTGGTGGTTAGGTAGTTCTCGAGCCGAGTTCTCGACTCTGGTTGGAATTGGATTTCTATGGCTTGCTTAAATCCTACTTTCCCTCTCTGTGACACACGATTTGGGTAGAAGAGCATGTGGGTTGGTCATGAATGTATATATGCTAAAGAATTTACCTGCTATAGAAGAACACAATTTGATTTCTATGGCTTACGCTTGTGCTCGTGAGCCTACTCTTGTTGAACGTGAGTTGTGGTGATTTTTGGGTTGCTGCAGGATGTTGCTTTTAATATGAGGAGGGAGAAGAGTTGGTTAGCTAGAAGGATCCTCAAGCTACGTGGATTTGAGACGCTTAGCTCTCATAGGAAAAGAAGAGCAATTAGATGAGGGTTCGTGTGGTTTATTCTTGACCATAAAAGGGATAATGGAGAGGAAAAAAAATAAAAATAAAAAAATAAAAATATGTATATATAATATATTAATGTCTCTTGCTCAAAAGAAAATAAAAAGGGTGGGGGTTAATATGAATAGGATAAAATATGTATATTTTAAATAAAAGGTTAATTATTCGATATAAGTTATAAATTAATATACTTTTAAACTTAATTGTAGACGGGCGACGCGGTTTTTAAATAAATTTTGAGTAACGGCTTAGCGACACATTGGTTAAAATTTTCTTATAAAAGTTTGGGTCGCTACACTACGTCTCTCCTTTACATCATCTCAAGTACACAAGGTAAATGTGGATTGGAGGATGACATAGAAGAGAGCGGTAGAGGAAAATGATTATTTTAGGGCTATTCTACACATCATCTTTTTCCATTAACTTTCGTTAGTTTTTTCTCTCCAATTATTTTCTACCACTCATATAATTACTTTACGGTTTTCTCAATTTTTAACTACACATTTAATATGTTATTCAAGTAAATTAACATAAATCAACAACATTTTCTATAGAACAATCCTTAATAGGAGATTTTTTTAACAAACTCCTTTAATCGGAGATGAATATAGAAAATGTAGAAAAAAAAGGAACAAACAGAGTGAAACAGATGAGAGAAAATAAATTCAAAAATAATGATAAAATAATAGTTGGGGATGTTTGGATATGTGTGACAATGTAGAAAGTGGTTTATAAATGATGTTGAAAAAGTGATGTAACTAAGAAAAAAGTGATTTAAAAAGTGAATCTATATATATATATATATATATATATAAAGAGTGACATTTTTTTTAATTCATTTCCCCTTAAAATTTTAACTCCAATTATAAATTTGGAGAAAAAGAATGAAGGACAGAGAAAGAATCGAGAGAAAACAATAGAATAGAATTGTAGAGATATAGATCATGAATGTATGTAGTATTACAAAAGCTAGAGTCCTCTATTCATAGATACAAAACCAGGGCTACATGGGTACATGGTCATACTAAATACAATAATTATTTACAAGACTTCCTATTGAATGACTATTTCACAGTCATGTTCAAGCATTCCTGCGTGTGCCGTAGTTATGGTACTACCGGGCTGTTCAGCCAAATTACGGCAAAACATTTTGACTAGAGGCCAACAGTATCGTCGGAAAATTTTTCGAATTGCTAAAGTTCCGCCTCACCGTGCTGGATCTAGATCTGGTCTCGATTTTTTAAAATGGAGGTTGTATGTAACTAGAAAACATCCCTGAGTGCCATAACTATGGCACACCTTGGAGTGCTTGAACATTACCAGACTATTCTATACAACAATTGCCTTGTCGAACACTTTGTTTGGGAAAAAAACTATCCACCAAACTAAGGAGAAAAATAGTACAATTAATGTAGAACAAATGTATGGTGTCAAAGTGCGCCTCACAAAAACCTTGTGAGAAAAATCATGTGTGACAAAAACTAATTGAAGCATAAAAGAGTACAACTGCTTCCCCAACTTCAATTAACAGCGGTTATCGTGTTTAGCTATTCTTGCCTTGCCAATGTCTTCAATACTTTGAAATATATTCTATTTCAGGCCGTTTCGACTCTTCAATTGCCTTATATTGAAGGTCAATGCCTGGTATGCCATAAATATTTATATAACCTTAAAAAAAACCTAGTTGGAAAAATCTAAGTTAAGGAAATAGGGTATATTATTTTTTTGAATCCGCTACCAAAGGTGCCTCATTAAAAACCTTGATAGGAAACCCAATAGGACAATACCCCGATAAAGAAAAAAGAGTACAATACATATTTAATCTCCAAGGATCATATTTATGTGTTTCAGGCATTATATGCTACAAGCATAATATTTTCATGTATCCTACTTAACCAATTCGATTGATTTCTCAACATACAAAGATGTCATCGCTCTTTTGATCTACACTCATTGGTACCTCAAAGAAACATTCCTAAATATCGAAATGATAATCATGCATTTTAATCTCACTAATTGATAAATCGAAAAATGCAAGCTAATAGTTAAAATAGTATTTGACATGCCCCATCCCAAGCCATCATACTAGGTCTAATACGTGGTGTGCACCGATGATGGATGCCAACTTAACACTAGGTCTACCGTCAATGTAGCGCCCCGAGTTCTAAGAACCCGGAACGTTAGTTCTTTCTTTAAAAACACTTAAAATTCTTTTCTTTTTTTTAAAAAAAGTGTAATAATAATATTAAATGCGAAAAAAATCACAAATAACTAAAATGCGGAAATTAATTTAAATTAACAACGTCGATAGAGCGTTTCACGATCGTTTCAACACAATCACCTCAAAACATCCGATTAAAGTACTAATAAGTTCAAAGCATTCAAAAGTCATTACTTCAACGGGTAAAAGTACTCAATTGTCAATGGAAATTAAACTCATTTATTTGAAGAAGCCTAAGAGATTCCCACGCCTTGCCAAGCCTCCGTCTCCTTAATTTGCAATTTGTTCATTGGATAGAGAAAATCATGAGTATTTTAAATACTCAGTAGATCCCGCGCACCACAATTAATATATATTACAAATTAGATGCATATAATCATCATTTAACATAAAATACGAACGCGTATGGGATACAAGTTTCGTTCATCATCCCTCTTAATCATGCACGTCATCATAGTGTTTAATAACACGTTGTTATAATATATTAGGCTAAGGGCCTATCATCATAATGCTATTGAAACATGTCGTAAGTAGGCTAAGAGCCTATCGTCATAGTGCCGAGGAAGCACGTCATAAGTAGGCTAAAAAGAAAAGGCCTATCATCACATAACATTTACGTGAAATATTTGTAACAATATTAATTGCAAACGCGCACATTTGAAAGAAAAATTTTAAGAAAGGGGATCTACCTTAACCCTTAGCCGAGTATTGAGCTTACTAACGATGAGAAATCAGTCCTCTAGCTGTCCCACGCCTCGTCTAGCCAATAAGGAGTTAAATTTATGTCAATTTCCTTAAATATTATATATCTATAGATAATATAGAGGTTTTGGGACCAAAATTAAATGAATATAAAAGTTTGGGGGGTCAATTTGAAAGAATTGGATAGTTTGAGGGTCTAATATGCAATAAAAGTGAACTAAAAATATTTTGGACTCAATTATAAGATTTTTAAAACATGAGGGACTAATATGCAATTAAAGTTTAAGGGCTAACTTAAATAGGAATAAGAAATTAAAGGATTAAAAGTGAAATAAAAGTTTAGGGGTCAAATTGCAAAAATTGAAAGTTGAGGATTAGAATTTAAATAAAATTACAAGGCTCACTTAAATGTAATAATTAAATTGGGGGACTAGATTTGCAAATATTGTGTAGGGGCTAAATTATAACAATTAGAAGTTAAGGATTCAAAACTTAAATAAATTATAGGGACCAACTTAAAACAAGTATAGAACTCAAGGAAAGGATCCGAGTCTTCTCCCTCACCCGACTCCCTTTCAACTCTCTCTCTCTCTCGTTTCGGCTGCAAATGGGGAGTATTTTCCAGCGATTTTTGGCCGGTGTTTTGGCCGGCGAAGGTGGATGGGGGTGTGGTGGTCCTATTGGTGGTTTTTAATTGAAGGGAGGTTCATCATAGAGCTCGAAATCTGTGGTTGAAGGTTGATGAAAATTTTGGGCATTTTCAAAATTCGATCTATTCTCCAACCAATTCCAAAATTAACCGGTTGTACGATGTTCTATAGAAGTAGAGGAAGGTGTAGGTATGATTTTTGTCGTTTGAAGTGGATTTTCGAGCGTGGGTGAAGTTTTGGCGAGCTCTTGGTTATGGCGTGTATGTATCGTGTATGTATATGCGTGCGTGTGTGCATGTTTTGGCCGAAATGAGGATTATGGTGACTTTGTGATGGAGTTGTGGTGGTGTTACGGTGGTGAGGTGGTGGTGCGGCGGTGTATGTATGTGTGTAGAAAAAATCAAGTGGACAATACAAGAAGATGATTAAGAACTTGTGTGTGATTAAAAACTTAGAACAACAACAAAAAAAGGAGATATAAATGAAAATATCAAGAAATCTTACCACTTGAAGCTAGTTTGATTTATTGAATGAGTGGGATGAAATCTTAGTTGCTCTTACAAGGTGTAAATGGAGGAATAATGAAGATGTAATGGAGCTAGAGTTTGAGAGGACCTTAGAAATGAGTATTTAAAAGTGGGAATTAGGGTAACAATTGCAAATGGGCTTTCTTGTTTGGCAAACATTAAAATTGGACCTTAAATGGGCATATAATTGGGCTTAAGGTAAGTATTGGATTGTTATTAAATAAAAACTAAACTTTAGGGACTAAACAAATAATTTCTAAAGTTTGGTCCTCAATTATAAAATTTGAAAATAAATAAATTTTTATAAATAATTAAATATAACAATAAATAGTATGAATTCCGACTAGACGAGCGTACGACATTTAAATTTTTATAAGTAAGGCCGTAGCGACATGTTCGAAATTTTATTTAATTAAATATATTTTATTTAAGAAGAATTTGCGGTCACTACAGTCAAGGCTAACTATAACTATCCTGAAACTGCATGAATTTTTTCTCAATTTAAATTAAATATTGAAAAAATTTTTGTAAGGATTTTGATAGAGTTTTCCTTGTATTTCAGACATATATCTAACCTGTAAAAAATTATAATAGAATCCAACCCAATTCACATATTAGAATTTAAAATGCTTCCCGATATGTCAATCTCCGAAAGCTTTCAAAGACAATAACATCCACTATTGTCCAATCATCAACGCACAACTCCAAGGCTTTAAACAACTACAAGGTTTGAAAAGGATCAATTGGATGAACCATAAAATAATCTTTAAGAACCTATCCTCAATATGAATGTGAAATCCATAGTAAAATTGTTTATTAATAAAGCAAGGTTTTAATTAATAGTTATTAATTGCAAATCCGGTTAGTTGGATATGATTTCTGTTGGTGCAATGTTGTACCTAGTGATGGAAGAAAAATCCGATCCGATCCAAATTTGATGGATACCCGATTAGAATGGAGTGCTTTTTTACAAATCCGACGATTCGTTGATCGGCGCAATCCGAGATGAATTTGATTTGGATCAGATCAAGCCTGATTTGATCCGACCTAATCTGAATTGATTTTTTAAAATTTTTTTATAAAATATACTTGCACTAGGTTTAGTGAGAAGGGACTTGATGATGGAGTGATAAGTTTAATTCTCATTACATTAATATGCCAATTACAATAGTTTGTGAATATTTAATAGAATATTTATTTTTTAATTTCTTATTGCATGAATGCTTTTCTAGTTCAAACGTGAGCACTTTTGGTTATGACTTCTGATTTCACAAAGGTGAAGCTTTTTTTTCTTTTAAGTCATGAAAACGTACTTATGGAGATGAAAAACAAATGTGTGTTTTTTTGTTATTTTGGATTGTCTCAACACTTAAATTATGCGTTTTGGATTCTCTGATGTTTAATTATGCAATTGATGTTTAAAAATTTGGAAACAAAGCTCTACCAATATGGATCATATTTTGATTTATTTTTTGCTCCGATGCAAATCCGATCTGAGGAATTTGGATTTTGATCGGGGTAATTGATTTGGATTTGGATTTGGTCGATCCAATCTAAACCCGATCCATTGCCATCACTTGTTGTACCAGTGATACAGTGCCATGTGTCCTCCTTTAATTGTATAACGATTTGCTTAATTTTCGGAATTAATTTTGAGTCTGTTATGATCAATCAAATTTTAACGTTTGAGATTAACAAACGAGTAATGAAACATACTTCAGGGGTTTTTTTATTTTATGTTGAGACAAAACAAAATAATAATATAAATATATATATAGATATCCACATAAAACATACAAAAATAGATATAATTAACAAGGCCTATATATGTTAAAAATCACAATATCCTATAACGATATTCTTTTATATCTCTATATATATATGTTAGAACATAACAAAATAATGATTATTATGTGTATTTCATATATTCTGTTATCAATCTTAATTAATTATTATTCCTGATCTCCAATGGTTTATACAATAACAAGATAATACAGTTCGCTGCAATGAAGCCTTAAAAGATGCAAGCAAGTAAGAGGTTACTTACCACTCAAATTGTGGGTTGTTCCCATAGTGTTAGCAACAAAGTGCATAGTGTAACTTCCAATAAAGGTCCTGCAATATAAAGATAGTTTTATGAGTTTAATTCATTTCTTTTTATAAAAATTCACTACTTTCACAACTTTTTCATACTTCCGCTTAGCATACTAGCAATATGAACATTTACAAAATCACCATAGCTCATCAATTATAGCTTATGAGTGGTGTCAATCCAAGTTGTTATGATTGGAAAATTATAGCACTATGCATATGAAAATGGCATATTCCTATGAGGACTTTGGAATTCGTGTTTGATGATGATGAGGTTTGAATTTTGTAATGCCACGATTCCAATTATTTTATTCTTTGGAATTTGAACTAATTTTCATGCTGTTCTATTATTCCATGGGGAACCCCTATACAAGCAACAACTAAAGGCAAATAAATTGATAAAGTTCACCACAAGAGAGTGGAAAAATGGTATCTTATGATTAACTTTGGTGTCTGATAAGTGTTTGAAAAATACTTTATTAATTCTCTAATATCATTTGTGTTTGTGTTATAATTATTTTATAAGTTTGTTTTTATGTGTTTTTGTCCATTTTCATGTCTAATGGCCAAGATGAGTTGAAAGGAGCTTAAATGAATAAACAAAGCATGAAAAATGGAAATCAGCAACTCAAATTCACTGGGCAGCTTTCAGTGTTTGGATCATAACTTGAGCTAGAAATTTGGGATTGACCTGATTCTAGTACCAAAAGAAAGATAATGTGATTATCTACAAATGTTATCTTCTCTTAGGCAAAATAGGTGGAAAAGTGGACAAAAATTGGGTTTGAAGACAGCATCATGAACATCCAACGTATCCAATGTCAACTTTCGGTGAAAATGCCATAACGTGGCCTACAAAGATCCAATTAGTGTCAATCCACCGCCAAAACAAAGATAACTTAATGATCTAGAAAAGCTATTTTTGGTCCCAAAGGCAAAAATCATCATTAATGTGGTTAAAAGGCATGAGGAAATGGAGTGAAAGTGGAGGAATAGCTAGCACATGCATAGTTGAAAGATTCCTTTGGTGCCTATAAAAGGGCAAGGGCATTAAATCATTCCTCACTTGTAAAAACACTCTCATCCTAAATTCCTAGTGTTATATTTCATTCTAGTAACATCTATATTTTATATCTAGTTTTCTTTTGTATCATATTTTGAGTAAGAGTGTGAAGAGTTTAAGTGTGAATAAAGTTTAGGAGATTGCTTAAATAGCCTTTTATATTTCGCTAGAATTATGTTTGAAATGTATATTGTGGCCGAGAATATGATTGGCTAGGCTTCTCGATCTAGTTCAAGGGGATGTCACTGTTCAAAGCTTGCTATCTGATTAACTCATAAGTGACGTTGTTCTTATTTTCTTATTCAAATTGGTCTATTTTTCTCATTTATTTTCTTGATAATATGACTTTAATTAGATTTGGCCAATTGAGTTAAAATTCTATTATCAACTTGCTAGAATTAAAGTTTCAATCCGTAGTTGTTGATTTCTCTAATTCATACGTAACAACTAATGATCACGTATCGTTGGGAATAACAAACCCTATTGTTAAACATTTCGAGCTCACTGAAATGTTACTCTAAGTTTAACCTGTTTTCCTAATTCTTAAAGCTAGCTTTTGCATTAAATCTAGAGATCGGATTTCTAGGTTATCCAAAAGTCTAAGGGCTAATTGAAAAGTTGACCTCCAATTAGTTATACGTCAGGGAAAATGTGGGCAATAACGATGTATAATTTACTATCTCAGGGTTAAAGATTTGAATAGGAAATAGAACACATTATGATTTAATTAGGTATGCAAGTGGAGGCTCGACTGAACCAAAAACTAGATGATTTCTCTCATTGGTAAAACCCTCTTAATTCTTATTTTATTTTGTATTAATTATCTACTCCCCATCTACTAAAACCCCTCAATCATACTAGTTCGCATAAGTTTACTAAAATTGACGAACTATTCTTTGTGAGATCGACCCTTACTCACCCCTACTACATTAATTTGCAGTTTTCAAAGCCGAGTAAGGTAATTAATATTTGGTGCATCACAACACGCATTAGTGTTGTGGAAAATTTTTGCAAACATAGATCGATATGTGATTGCTACGAGCTTAATTTTTAGTGAACAACTATAGTGGCAAATTTGAGCTACCTTAACTTTCAAATTTCAGTCTATAACTTCGGAGTAATTTTAGATATTCAGATTGGGTCGTATGGAGAGAGTGCTACATTATTTCATAATGAGACTTACTTACTATATCTCATATTCAGATTTTCATTCTTATAAGAAATCTGTGACATTTATGTATATCTTTCAAATTTATTGGGCAATGTTTGCATTTGAAAGATAAACTCAAGGGAAATTCAAATAAAGAAGGTTTTATGTACCTTTATTATATGATAATTAGATTGTTAAGGTCGCAGATTGAAATGTACATTTTATACTTTTCGAAGAAATAGAAGATTGACCATACATTTTGGGATGATTACGCAACATTGTTGAAAATTTTCTAAGAGTCAACAAGCACAAGGACATGGTACTACTAGTGTAGATGGTAAGATCCAAGTTCTTCTATGGCAAGTAATTTATAATTTATGTTTTCATAGTATTGTTTTATTTGGAGATTTCTTATATATTTGGGGCATTGTAGGGGTATATGAATTATCCAATACTTAAAAATTGGACGAGAATAATACTAATCGAGTATGTTCTAGAGTTTTGAAGCTCAAGAACAAGTAGAACATTATTTTTGAAATTTTGAGCCTATATACACAAACATATTATGTGCTGATTTTGTTAGCTTTATTATTTTTGTTTTCAAGACTAAATATTGCAGAAGACTCTATATCTCATCAAATTACTGTTATTAATTATTCTATTGAGCCACCAATTGAAGTTGATCTTTGTCCATCCTGACACGAAAGTTATAAAAATTGCTTACCTTATGTTGTTGGAGAAGCTTATCTTTTATACTCCTTATTTTAGGAGGGATGTATTAAATTATGATTTAAAGGATTTTTATTTACTTTGATGGAGTTTTAAAATTTAGGTATATTCCTTATAGACTTTTAAAAGTCTTTTAAAATTTTAAGGTATTAAGTATAGATTTTAATGGACTTCTAGCAAATCTTTTTGAAAATTCAAGAGGTTTCTAAGTCAAAGTGGAATGTTTAGATTGATCTGAACAGTGTTCAGTTAACTAGATATAACGTATACAGAGTTTACTATTTTTGATAGTGGGATTTATTTGACATCGATACGATTTACAGATTTAATCTACGAGAAGTATGATGTAGATGTATCTTGACGTAAAGAAAATAGCAAAATAAAAATAAATCACGACGATTTAACGTGGAAAACCCTGCAGGGTAAAAAACCATGAGTTTGTTACCTACGGATAAAAACCAATCCACTAGACTGATAAAGAGTTTAAATTAGTACAAGGCAGTTAAATGATTGTATACACATATACAAATCAACATCTAAGAATTAAATGAAAACATTCACTCTTTTCTCCTTGGCATGTAATGGGAATCGACATCCCATCGCTCATCAGTTATTCCTTGTGACTTAGTGATCCTCTAAAAGATCTTCACTCACTAGAAATTTTCTAGCAAAGAGGCTCTTCTTCTAGTGATTTGAACTTCTCCTGGAGAACCTTTGAATTATTGTTCTATAAAGAGTGTGTTTACATAAACTGAACATTGAAGGCTTTAATCAAATTAATGGTGTTATGTACGGGGAGAAGACAAGAGGAATGCTCAATATTTTTCTCTTCAAAATAGTGGTGTGTCTTCTTGACTTCTTAAATGTGATTTAATGTAACTTGCTGTCTTGTCTCACAAGATAGTCCAGGTGTATTGAATCACAATGTTTTCCTACAATAACAATTCTTTAATTAAATTGTAGGATAAATACAAATTTGATAAGTAAATATTTATAATAAAATAAATAAAGTTCTAAGTTACCATAAAGTCTTATCAATTTGCTTGGAATAAAAATCATTACCCAAAGAGATAAGACACAAGACTTGGAGTCCAAGTAGGCCACCTAGGAACCCTAGGCGTGTAATCCTATGTAAGAGTCCAATTGAGATCAAAACTCCAACAACAATAAAATCACATATTAAAAACTATTCGTAAAAAGTTCTAGAGAAAATCACAAATGATAAAATTGAAAAGTTCATGATAAAAATCACTTAAAGAAAATTTCAATCAATAAAAATCAATTTATCATGCAAAGTGGAAAAATAGAAATGACAATATTAAAACATTATCTTATTAAGCAAATAAGTTAACACTTTTAAAATCTTGTGATATTCAAGCTAGAATTTTTAGAATGCTACAAAAATAAAGGGCATTCAATATTTAAAAGATTTTAATTGAATTCTATACCTAATGAATTTTGTTGGACTTTTCATTCGAAAGTATATGTAGCAGAATTCTTTATTTCTCTCTTCTCTACCCTAAAAACTTTGAAGGATTTCATCATGGGTAGGAAACGCTTGCCCCTAACCAAATTTGTCCACGTTGTTTGCATTGCTCAATGCAACAATCTTAATGTCAATGCTCAATTCTCTTGATGGTTTAGTCCAAGACTTATCTTTTCTAGTTCATATAAATAGATTTCTGTGAATTTGATTCCTATTAGGTGGTCTAGATTTTGAGGCATTTGATTCTTATTAAACAATATATGATTATCAGAATAGATTTCCATGTATTAGCTAAAGCATATTATTAAACATGTGATAAGAGAGTTCCACAAACAATGATTATTGTTATGGATTGAATTAATGGAATTCGTATTAGTTGCTAAATGTCGTAGAAATTCCAAAATAAATTGTGCTTTTATCAATTATGTTTTGCCAGTCCAAATGGTTTTGCATTCCTAATCATTTGAAGTTTGTAAAAGTCTATGAAAGTCCATAAAAGTCTACTAGATGAAAGTCTATTAAAATCCATGGGAGTCTGTGGAAGTCTATTAAATTAATTAAATTTAACTAAATCCATCGAAGTTAACTACTTTAAAAAATCCATTAAATTTTGTAAAAATCTAGTCTAAATACATCCACATAGTGTCTAACTGTAAAATTTCCATAAGATTGTTTATTTACAATCGCTGTTTAATGGTTGCAATGAAAAAAGTATTTATCGATTATTTAAGTTATTTATATATTTTTTTGAGAAACTAAAAATTTATTATTATTAATCGATAGAAAACTTATTATTTTGTAATTATTTATGTTACATACGAACTTGGATGATTTAACTATATTAAATGGATTACAATCAATTTCAAATAGGCTTTTTAATTACTTTGATAGTTATTTATTATATATGTCACCTAGGATCAAAATCAATTACAATCCGATTGAAACTAGTTTTTAAAAACTTATTATTTATTTACTACTCCCTCCGTCCTACTAAATGAGAATGATTGACGAGTTTTTCAAGCATTTGATCAATAAAATAGAGAGAAAAATAGTCTTTTCTAGTTCCTTGAGTTAATGCAAATGCACCATCTAGTTTGCACGCGTGTGGGAACTAACTCATCCTTCGGTTCTTTATCACTATCACACCTAATTTTTTTGGGACTACATATATTGAACTTACCCACTTACTATCCGAAATAGGACAGGATACATTAGCCTAACCTCGAGAAGCTTTAAAATTTCCTTTTTCACCACCTCTATCATTGGCGGATTCAATCTGTGTTGAGGCTACCCAGAAGGTTGAACTCCATCTTCAAGAAAAATTCCGATGCGTGCAAATGGAAGGGGTTATCCCCTTTATATCATCGTCCAGCCAATTATATTGCTTCTTTATGGTCTTACAAGGCACAAACTGGTTTCTCTTCTTGATTGGGTGTTAGTTTGGCTGAGACCACCACTAGAGTGTTTCTTTATATCCAAGAGAAACGAATTCAAGTGACTCGATAAAGGCTTCAATTCCCAGCCCAGTGCTTATACAATGGAAGGTAGAGTCTTATTAGTACATTTAGGTAATTGGATAAAAGAAATTGATACCTTTGTGGCTTCGGTTTCAATGAATGCAAGTTTGCTACCATCTTTTCCAATACTTGGCTAAGCTCCACATCTCTTGTTGTGTCCAATTAAAAGTGTGAGGTGAGTGCTGCTTCCAGTTTATCCCTACAATTCAACTTAAACACTTCTTATGCAAGAAGGTTTAACACATTAATTGGAAAAATAGAACAAGTATTGTTGGGGGTGTTTCGAGGCATCTTATATATTAAAATGAGTTAATTCCCTATCAAATTGCATCGTGAGTGTACCCTTATGCACATCTATCTTCGTTTGTGAAGTGTATAGAAAGGGCCTCCCTAATAAGATAGGTGTGAGGTTAAGGGAGATTTCATCTTCCATATCTAACTGTAAAAATCTGTGGGGAAAACTAACCTGCTAACCCATTCCAATACATCCTCAATTACCCCATTCGGATAAGAATTCTTTCGATCGGCCAATTGAATTATAACACTAGTTTCCTTTAATTTATCTAGATTTAGTGACGCATAAATGGATTGTGGCATAATATTAATTGATGCTCCCAAATTTTTCAAAGCCTTCTCAATACTAGTGATACCTATCTTACAAGGAATGGTAAACGTACTTGGATCCTTACACTTTGGGGGTAGCTTATTTTGAAATAATGCCGAGACACTTGCCGCATTGCCCCCATCTTGACGGTGGACATGTCCTTGATGAATTTGGCATATCTTAGCACTTGCTTTATCACATCCAGCATCAGATGTTCTCTTCAACTTTTGGAATGTCTCCAACATCTTGTTCTCCATTTAATTCTTATTTGATTTTGCTAACCTACTAGGAGAATGAGAGAGAGTCGATTGAACTTGAATATGATGGTTAGAATTTACCTTGGTTTCTGATCCTATGGTTGTTTCTTTTTCAATTTCCCTCTCAATTACAACTTCATTTGTCGGAGTAGTCTTTTATGTATCTGAACTTCCTTCCTACTTCTAAATGTTATAGTGCTAACATTCTTTGGGTCAGTTTGGGTTGAGATGATGATTTTCCTCTTGCTTGAGCCTCCAACCGATCGATGGAAGTTGCCATTTGACTCATTTGTTTCTTGGGGTTTTTGATACTAGATTTCATGCCCCGTTGAAATTTTGAAGTATTAGATGCAAAGTTTTAACCATGTTTTCCGATGACATACTTAAGTTAGATGGTGGACCCTTGTGGCCTATTAGGGAATAAATTCTATGGTCTATTCCCTCCATAGCTAAAGTTGTAGTGATCTCTCAAACCTTGATTGTAATTGTTGGAGAATAGGTCATATTATTTTCTTTGGAAAGAGGGATACCCAACAGCATTGACTGGTTTGGTGTTCTCCTCTTGCAACACTGGGCACGAATCATTTGGATGACCTACATTGACATATATTCCACCCGCATTTATTTGTTGAGCATTCCTTATAGCAAGTTGTTTAATAAGAGCGGTTAGCTCAACTCTCAATAGAAAAAGTGTGTACCTCATTGACCCTTCCAATGTGTCCTAACGAGAACTAAATTGTTGAAAGTTCTTAGCCATGTTAGCGATCAAATTCATTGCTGCATCGGGTGTCTTGTCAACCAAGGCTCCATTACTAGCCACATCAACCATACTCCTATCCACTTGCCAGAGTTCTTTGTAAAAGTATTAAATTAGGAGTTCATTGATTATTTGATCATGTGGACAATTAGCATACAACTTCTTGAATTGTTCCCAATATTCATACATGGATTCTCCTTGGTATTGTCTTATGCAACATATCTCCGTTTGGATGTTCACAACTTTTGAAGCATGGAAATACTGCTAAAAACAACTTCTTTATTCCGTTCCATGTGGTGATGGTGCCTGAAGGTAAATACAATGGAGCCAATCCTTCGCTAATCCTTCAATGAGAGTAGAAAACAAGGATTTGCTCCTCAGTTACACCTGGTGGTTTCATACTCGAACACACCACATAGAATTCCTTAAAGTGCTTATAAGGGTCCTTACCTACCGAACCATGAAAAGTAATGAAAATAGGTTGTTGGGTTAGATCTGGAGTGGCCAATTCCTTCAAAGTTTGGTTTTAGCTCTCTTTTTTTGGTCTACATTTACGTTGCTACTTTTCTTAATTTGTGCAAAGATCTTTTGATTTTTGGATCAAATAACAAAGAGGTTTGATTATAGAATCGAGTTATCGTCATGCACAATTAAGAAAATACTATAAACAAATATTAAAAAAATTAAAACAAAATCAATTTGAAAAAATACACTTAAATTAAATAGACTATTCCGAAGCAATTGTGCCAAAGATTTGGTGGAGCTATTGCAAGCACCCAAATAGCAATACTTTTACTTTACTCCATTTTAGAACAATAAATTATCTAGAAGCAATGAGTAAGGGTCGATCCTACAGAGAACGGTTGATTAATTTAAGTAAATATGTTAAGTAATAGTAAAGGGGCTGGTTTGCACTTGAATAATAACTAAAATTAAAAATAAATAGTGACACAAAATAATAATTGTGAGCAAAAACCAATTAAGAGAAAGCACCTTGTTCTTTCTTCAATTGAGTTCTACTTATATTTACACACTCTTACTCTTTCTCCCAATTATTAACTTTAGGCAATGATAAACTCCTTACCCAAACTTTCCCTTAAGTGTAACTAATTAAATAAGCTCTTCAATTAGTTCTTATACTTTGGACAACCTAGAATAAGCTCTCTAGGTTTAATGCAAAGTTAGTTTGAATAGCTAGGAAAATAGGATAACTAAGTTACCAATTCACAAGGTCAATTGGACTAACCTAGGTCAAACTATCCCTAAAGATTGATAATCTTTAGATGCTACACTTGAATTAAGGAGAATCAATAAAGATGAATTGAAACTCTAATTCTAGCAATTGATAAATAGATGACCAATTCAATACGTGCAATTGAAGAAAACATTAATCGTCATAAATCTAGAAAATAGAACAATCCAACAATCTTTTGAAAGAAAGATAGAGATCACATTAGTAAGATAGATGTAAAGAAATAAAGCTTTGGATATCAACGTCCCCTTGAACTAGGTTAGAGAAGTTTAGCCTTCCATGCTCGGGGTCGATGCTAAGAATTGCTCTTGAGATCGTCATTCTTTTCCAATTCTTCTCTTCAATCTTTTCCTCTCTAACGATGCTTCAACTGTTGCTAAACTCATCCTTAAGTAGGCCCTAAAAACCCTAAAAGAAGTCCCAAAATTGAACACAAAATTTGCCCAAAAATAGAGTTCAAACTATTTTAGGAAAATTGGGACGCTGTGGAGTACGGCTGCACAGAGGAAGAATGTGCCGCACTGAATACTCTGTTGCCTATTAGGATGGCTAGTTCGGTTGCACACTTAGGCAGTGTGATCGCACTACTGACTATATATATTTTTATTTTTTCTTATTTTCTTCTTTCCAGTTCTTTCGTTTTGGTCCCGAACTTCATGATCTTCCTCAAAATGGTCCAATCTTCAATGATTTCACCTTCTTCTTGGAACTTAGCACAAAATTAAATAAAACAAATGTAAATACAACTCTAAACAATAACAAACACACATTAAAGCCTGAATATAAATGAATTAAACACAAGAAATAAACAGCTATTGTTATCAAACAATTTCGAATCGATCAACTGTGGTTATATTATTCATTTGTTGAATTTAGCATTTAAATGGTACTTCTAAACCATTTATTATATATTTTTTGAACTTGTTATTTTTTGCATCTATGGAGAAATTTTAAATGTAATACATTGCATATTATCTATTTGCAGATTTGTCATAATTAATAGTAGATGATAATGCGACAGAACTGTTAAGTGATACTGGTATACGTGAAGTGCATATATTTCGGGAAAAGTAAGTATTTTAGCAATATATACTTGATTTTGTGTTTGTATCTAATAGAATTTTAATGTTACATATTTTTTCTACTTTGACATAGGATGGAAGGCAGGCTACACATTGATTACTCCATCCAATGAAAAAGCAAGAATTATTTCTTCTATGTTATTTGAACATCATTATCATTAGTGTACTTTATGAGTTTTTTTTGAGTTACATTTATTTTTTTAATTCAACTCTGTGTTTATATCGTTTTTAATTTAATTAATTTTTAGTTTAACATTGCATTCACTTGTTCATTTTCATTTGTCAAATAATTTAATACACTTAACACATCTTTGCTCTAATATATTATTTATTTTATATAGGATGATAAGATTTGGCCATTAGTTGAAATCGTGAAAGGATAATGTCTACCAGCAAGGGATAAAATCAAATAAAAGATTCTTTTCAATCAAAGAGAACAAGTAATTTTGTTTTATTTTGCAACTATATTGTTGTTGAACTATTATTTTTGTGTTTGTTTTTGTTCTTAACCGTTCTTGATATGGTCAAATTGCAGGTAGCTTGCATATTTTTTTTAGCATGGTATTATATTTCAACTTTATTACTTCTACTTATTAATGCATTTGTAAAATAACAAAATTAGTGAATCACCTTATTCAAATGTTAATAAATTATTGACAAAAAATAGTAGACATATTGCATTAATATACACATTCAATTATAAGATGTGTAACACATATTAAATATATACACTCAATTCCATGCATGAGTGTGAAAACTAGTGTTAATGAATAAATGAATCATACTAGATAAATGTAGTGGACTATAAATCAACTGACTTCCTTGAGAATAATAAATTCAAACACATACTGTATAATATATGAGATGCATCATACTGTTTGTATTGAATGTTGGCCAAACTCACAATCAATATGCTAGCCATTAAATGATAAATCTCATTCACTTCCTCTCAAAAAAAGGAAAATATATGAGCTTGTAACTTAGTGAGCGGATAAGCTTGCGAAAACATATATACACTTTTTCATGTTATATAATTTTGAAAAATCCATTGAACTTTATAATACATAGATATAGCTTAAAATGTTGGGAAAATTTTTAGAATTTTTTTCAGATGAAATGCAAAATTAAGTCCGCATTAATATTGTTACTACTGATTCCATAAACTAGAATCTGAAACTATAACTGAACCATGAAATTTTGAAAGCATTGTGAGCTACTTTTAAAAGCTACAATTGTATAAATTGCAGTAACACAAATATATAGAGTAATCCTGATGCACAAGGTGAACTACTATAAAGCTGATAACTAAATAACTGGTCATATGGGCACAAAGCAAGTCCCTAAGGCTAAACACCACTATGTACGATCCAAAGCCTATATGTGCACACCTAAAAGACCTACATAAAGCTGGCCATACAATGCAGAACGAATCACATCAATACAGAGCACGTGAAATCACTGAAGCTAATCATACACTGTGGAACATATGCCACTGGTGCAAAGAGGCTAAAATCACCAACGTAATACACATAGAAAACGGAAATCATGATTTTCTTGAAATTGAAAAGTCATGTTCACGGTGTAATAAGACATTATAAAAATATTTTTTGCAGTACTGTAATAATACAACGGAAAACATGCTTAGCATTTAGAAAAACATTTTTACACTTACAAAATTATCAGCTACAATCTAAATTGGTTGATAAGATTTTCCAATTATGTCATCACCACTTGAAATAACGAGGATACAATCTATTCAATATTTCATACTCAGACTTCAACCAATGAGTTTAATGTAGAATTCCATAGCTTCTAATTTTCATTTTCCATATTCTAAAAATGGTCCCCTTTGTCTAGTCTCAATCTAATATCATAATACTCTTCCAATTTCATCACATCATACCTTAATTCACAAAAGACATATATTTCCATATAAATCAACAACCTTGTTCATCCTTAAACACAATCCTAATAGTGTTTAATCACTATTTTCCCAACCCACCGCCTTCATTGGCAATTTTATACTCAAATTTCACATTAATATGATTAAAACTACGTTGATTCACTAATTCATTAAAAATTAGTATCAATTATTCATATCTCCTTAATAAATCTCGATTACAACTTCAACCACAATTACTCTCATGTAATCGGGGGCATACTAAAAGAAAATAAGTTCCAATAATTTCGCAATACAATGAGGATATTTTTCCATTACTTTAGAAAACTAGTCTCAATATATTAATCTCTATTTTGTATCACATCATTACCTCTTACAAACACTTAATTTATCCATAACAAAACTTAATTAATCTAATTGAATACTATCATTTCAAACATATGGCAATCCATGGTATAAAATTAATTTCACCACTTACCTCAAAATTATGCGGAAAAATTTAGGAAATCCTATTTGCCACTCGAAATCACACAGTGCAATGCTTTCCTCTTCTTTTTCTCTTTTTATTTTCTTTTTTTTCTTTTCTTTCATGTGTCTCGATACTATGTTCCATGATTTGCTCTTTGCCAAAACAATTGGGTGCTTAGGGGCTTTGATAACAATGGGGTAGAATTGGCAACTTAGGTGCCATGAGATCTCGAGGTCATTTATGTTGGTGCTTTAAAGTTTGGATTACCAAATTTGGCTTCTTCCCATCTAAGTAACTTAATTAAGCTTCCAAGTAACCTAATTAAGCCTATAAACTTTTCTGTTTGGGGTGGAAATTGAACCGTCCAACTCGTGTGCCAATAGATCTACCACCACGGCATTGCTACCTCGCATATTACCTGTACAATGAAACAACTTGTCAATTTCTAGTGGTCATTGGAGAAAAGGGGCGACAAGTTGTTTATTTCTTGTGTTTAATTCATTTATATTCGTGTTTTAATGTGTGTTTGTTATTGTTTAGAGTTGTATTTACATTCATTCCATTTAATTTTGTGTTAGTTTCCATGAAGAAAGTGAAATCATTGAAAATTGGATCATTTTGAGGTAGATTTGAAGTTTGAGGACCAAAACAGAATCGATGGAACATAGAAGATTAGAAATATATATATATGGTCAGCAGAGCGGGAAGGTGTGTGGTCACAATTTTCGTTCTGATAGGCAACAAAGTATTGAGTATGGTTGTACTCTTCCTCTATGTGACTGTACTTCGCAGCATCCCACTTTTCTTAAAATAGTTTAAACTCTATTTTTTGGTGGATTTTGTTCGCAATTTTGGGACTTCTTTGAGGCATTTTTAAGGCCGACTTAAGGATGAGTTTAAAGCACCATTAGAAAGAGGGAAAGATTGAAGAGAAGAATCTGAAGAAGATCAAGATCTCAAGAGCAATTCTTGGCAGAAACCCCAAGCATGGAAGGCTGAACTTCTCTAACCTAGTTTAGGGGGACATTGATGTCCAAGGCTTTATTTTCTTTACATCTATCTTAGTAACGTAATCTCTACTCTTTTGAATTGGAGTATTCTATTTTATAAGATTTATGATGATTGACGTTTTCTTCAATTTGCACACATTGAATTGATTGTCTCGTTATCAATGGCTAGAATTATAGTTTCAATTCGTATTTGTTGATTCTGATCAATTCAATTGTACCAAAATGCCATTGTTTGTAGACGTTTTGTAGAAGCGTGACTCACATTGTAGATGCCTTTTGCAACTTTGGAGATTAGTTATATGTGCCAGTTAGGTGAGGGATAAAATAAGATTTGGAAATTGTGAAGTTCATCGTCATCTTCAACCCCCTTCTAAAATCCATCTTCTCCAATAGGAATGAATCTACTAGTTAAGTGGACTATGCTGTAGTTAGGTACTGGAAAAATATTAGTACAAAATGGTTCACTTGAATTTTCAAAATTGTTGTTGGTTTAGTTGGTAAAGTGCATGTAGTGTTATTCTGCATGTCTAGGGTTTGAAGTTTTCTATTCTCACTTGAAACATTTTTTTGTATTTTCACTAGGTCCTCTCGCCATAGATTGCTGGTAATAAAATATCAATATAATAGAGTTCTAAATAGTTTTACTTCTGTTAATTTTCTTAGCTTTGGTGGCAAAGTACATAGGCTTACGTTATCAAGGTCACAAGTTTGAATCCCCATTACTGTTTTGTTCGTTGTTGTTATCATTTTTTTTTTTGCTATTTTTCATTGGAAATAAATTATTTTGTTTGTTATTTTTTTTATTTTTCTACTTTCATTTTACATAATTTTATTTTTAATAATTGTGTTTTTTAAAAGACCTTAAGTGTTTTTCCTTCTTTTGTTACTTTTTAATTTTAAGAATTTTTATGTTCATACAATTGTATATTTTCAAACAATCTTGGTATTTTTCATTTTAAAAATGTTTATTTTTATATAACCTTGCATTTTAAAAAATTTTGGATGATGCTATCTTCGCGTATTAGCACAATACTTTAGACCATGAAATTTTTGAATGATTTGCTCGAACCATGAATATGTGTGTAGATTTTGACTTGAGACAATATCGATTGAATTTTTTATTCGCATTTTTTATGCATTAAAGGGAGATCGTTAAAAAGAAATAGATCTAAAAATTTTCAGATCAGTTTGTTTCATTTTTGCAAAATATTCTAACACGTGATTTTAAATAATATTTTATAAGTTTACAAGGAAAAAAAATTCGGGCCTCCGCCCTCCCAAACTCTTCTTCATAAATTCAATTAGATCTCATATGAAATCCTGCATCCATTCTTGTCCTCCAACCTCCCGTTTTTTAAATTTCAGCTATAATCTGGTCGAATTCAACCCTTATCACTAAAATTATTATTCGTTTCATGATTAATTGACCTGCTCAATTGTTGTTTCGAATTTATCATTGAGTTCATAACAATCTTCTTCTTCTTTTTTTTTTTCATTTTCAATTCGTAGCATAATCAGAACACAAAAGTAGTGGGTTTAGTATGTGCTGGTAGGATTTATGTTTGACGATATGATTGAATAAATTTTGAGATGTTGTGAAGAAGGCAATGCTTGAGTTTCATACTTGTAGTATGCATGTGTGTTCGTGTATATGTTGTGAATTATACAAGCAAGTAGGCCCTTCATATGAAATTGTAATAGCAGCATTGAATGGAAAGAGAATTACCTGGTAGAGAAATAGTTGAGGGATTGAATACTATGGGTTCTTATGTTGGAAGAGATTGCTCTAACATCCCTTAGTGTTTGAAGGCGGTTGTGTTGTATGAATCTTGATGCTTGTGGCTGGAATTCTGGGAGAGTAACGTATGTGAGTGAAATGGGGGATTAGTTTAGTGGAGAGTGGAAAGATATGGGGAGAAGAGACAGACGAGAGGTTGAAAGACTAAGTAGAGACATGGGAGAGATGGAGTATGGCTCAAAACCTACGATTTGTTTGCTTTTTTTGAACCTTTTTTTTTAATTACAAGGCCTAGGGTGTGTCGGGAAGGGGAATTGACCTTAGACCTAAGGGGTGCGAGACTGACCTAGATATTAATAGATCACATGTGTCTTGGCAATAGATGATTTTTTTGTTAAATTAAAATTTGAATTTTTCTTTTTTTTTTTTTTGAGGAAAGAAAAAATCTGATTTTGCTTGATTAGTAAAATTGAGTTAAAATTGGATAAATTAACCCAAATGAGATTTATGGGTTTTTAAATCAACAATTGGGCTTATAGCCCAATGGACTAATTATAATGGTCTCTGAAATAGAGTTCGACAAGATGAAATCAGATAAGCTCCAAATGTAAATTCTTAGCTTAATTGGAAAAGTCGTCACGATGTCGTTTTACTTTAAATTTTAAATAATTCAATTGCAGCCATTACAACCTCCCCCACTTAAATAAATTTCGTCATCGAAATTTAAACTTACTTATTTTATAATGTCGCGATACTTGGTTAAGATCTTCTCTTTCCCAATTGATCTCTTCTTTACCATGCATACTATAGTGATCTAAAATTTTCATAAATAAAATGTTTATTTAAATAAATTTATAAAATTTGTCGCTACGACTTCACTCAAAGAATTTAATAGCGTACGCAAGTCTAGTCTAATTTTATATTATTTATTATTACATTTAATCATTTCAAGAAAATAATTTATAAATCTATTCATTTTCAAATTTATAAATTTAGCCCCAAACTTTAGTTTTTATTCATTACGGCCCAATTTTAACTTCACGTCCAATTTAAAGATTCAGTTAGAGCTCAATAGTAGAGTAAGCCCAAGGTGTAGTCCAAATTATAGTCCAACGTGAGTTAAGATATAATCCAATCCAATTAGAAGCCATTTAAAGCCCACGTTCATTTCTCACCCAAGAAGAAAGTTTCATCACAGTTTTTTCTCACCCTAATTCCACCACTTTAAATATTTTGTTGGGATTTTCCCCTACAATTTAAACTCTAAACCTCAACACCGCAATCATCTTCATCCTATCCTCTCTTTTTTTTTCTCAACATACAACCATAAAAAACAACATATAGTGGTTTCATCTTCATTCCATTTCATTTTTCATCTACCACTCACAAGAAGCAATCAAGTCAATTTCAATAGGCAATTTGTTAACTTTTCTGCATTTTCATCTCAAGTTCAATTCTTTTTGTTCTAGAATCTATGTTAATTAATAACTAATAAATGAATTTCATTTCCTTTCATTCATTTACATAAGCAAACAACAAAGAATTTAGTAGGTATTGCTCTTTAATTTGTTTCTTTTACTAGTACTTTACAACATTAACAAAAAATAGAAGCAGTACCTACTGCCTTCGAGCAACATCACATTCATTGCCATCACAACATCATCGTCTCACCTTCACTCCACCAGATCACCACCATAGTAGCTACTTACAGAGTTATAGCTTCTAATAGCCACCACAATACAACTACAAACACTGTCTTCATTACACGCGCACGGTAACTCAGCATCAACACACGCTTAGCTCACACACACACATACGAACACTCGCTGCCTTGAACACACGCACACACTACACACAATCATACCCAAACACATGCCTCTGGAAAACCATACATCATGCTTGACAGTGCCACAACCTCGGCGTAGCGAGCAATATCATCATTTTTTTCATCGATGGCAGTCGATCACTCTACAACGACAGCTTCAACGAAATCTTAATATCCAGTAGATCTTCAATTTCAATATCCGTAACATCTTCAATGTTGAAAAAATGGATCTCACAATAGTTGATAATAACTCTCAATTGCTTAACATCTTCTTGGGCCATTGGTATACAATAGGTACCAGGATATTGCAATATATCCAAAAAAATTGTTATATTCTTTTTCGGCAGCTTCTCACTATCACACATGATTTCTTCCTTATATTTCTTCATGTATGCATGAACAAAATCAAGCAAAAAACCAATTTTGTAGTCCTCCAAGACAACATATGGATTTGTTATCTGAATACAAAATTTTTCCCATCTCCTTGTAGTAATGTTGACGACAGACTTAGGAATTTCACCTCTCCTATTTGCAGTTTCACCAAGGACAATACTGACTTAAAAAAAAGGCATGAAATGGAGTCAGCAACTTTAGTTATTATTGCCTCAAGGAATGATAAGTTGCATGTTGTTTCCAGCAAATGTAATTGCATTAGAGGTAACCATTTTCTCTATTTTCGTCTGTAAAATTTATGCTTGCTTAAGCTTATACAAAATATATTGACTTTGCCATATATAGACATGATTAGGACTACACAAATTTCCAAGTTAAACTATTCAATGAATTAGAACTACAAAATCTATCAAACAAGGCTGGGTTTACGTGAAGGGAAATTTTTCTAAAACCATCAAAAGTGTCATAGTTATAAAACCATCACTCCATTTTAGCTGTCGACTCGTTTTGAAATCAGGATCAGATTTAGAATCGGCATGGCGAGAGAGCTCAGCATTTTGAAAATTTTCGGCATCGACACGCCAGGTGACGGTCAAAGTTTGATCAATAATTTTGGCCTAAAATTGTTGATAAAACTTTGACCGGTCGCTACTACGCCACTGTCGCTGAAAATTTTCAAAATTGCCTGAGCTCCTCGCCATGCCGATTCTAAATCGTCCCTGATTTCAAAACTAATGACGGCTTTCAAAATGGAGTGATAGTTTTATAACTATGACACTTTTGATGGTTTTAAAACAAACCTGTTACGTGAAGACAAGGAAAGGAAACAAATGCATCCTAGAGCTGTGAAATGTCATGCATACAGCAAATCAATTGGCCACTTTTCATATCCATGCAGAAATTGTAATAAAAAGACACTAGTTCATATTAAATTATTTGATTTATCTATATCAAAATAATTTCCATGCTCTTAATTAGATCATATAATAATAATAATAACAAACAAAAAGGTCAAACAACTAGACCTTTAGAAAATTATTTCTCAAACGATAATAACCTTTCAACCTTTTATTTCATTGCATGTAAAACATATATATATGTATATATTATTTATCAAACAAAAAGTAAAACAACATACTATGTATTAAATCCAATTTTAACAATCGGGTTTAAAAATACCAGGGCATCAAAGCTAGATTCAAAAGCAAGTTAAAGCTTAAAATCACTATTTCCATCACGAAATAAGTTTAGCATACATGTCCTCACCTTATTTTAGCATACATGTCCTCACCTTATTGGCCTCTTACAAAATCAAAAAGATATACACAAATCTCCTAGCATATTTTTCTCAGCCTTTAACACAACTTTTGAGAATATAATTGAACATATTAATGCTATATGGCACATAGTACAAGAGTAATCTAGAATTCTGAAATACCATAAATAAAATAATATTTTTTTTACCCATTCTCTAGCTTATTGACATAGATTATGACATGACAAGTAAGAAAAAGTTTAATTCAAAACTAAAAAAGGCTATATATTGATTATAGACTATATATACAAAATTACGATCTCTGCCATAAACAAAATACTTCTTTTTACACATCCTTCGGCTGGTTGACAATGTCTATGACATAACAAGTAAGAAAAAGTTGATTTCAAAACTATTAGATCTCTATATAGGTTACAAAATCATGTTGATTGACATCTCTTTTTCTTAATGTGATATTCTATAATAGATTTTAAGGACTACTAAGGATATGCCTTCTTAAACATTACCACAAAACCTTTTACAATATATATATATATATATATATATATATATATATATATATATATATATATTAAAATTTTCAAATATAAATCCAATTATTACCAATTGCTAAAAATTTTATGCAATAAACGATTAAGTCATAAGAGTTACAATATTGTAATAGAATAGTTATACCCCTAACATAATGTCCAACAAAAAGATATAGAACTCATTAGGACACAACAATTTATATGTTCATGTTTAAATAAGCCTAGTCTCAAGGTCGAATTTAAAACTCAACCAAAGAATCCAAAGTGTATTAAGACGTAGTTAAAGACCAATGATACTTACACAACTTGCAAAATCCAACTTATAACTCAACCAAAGTATTCGAAGTGTATTAATACATAGTTAAACACCAACGATATTTGCACACAACTTGCAATGGATGATTTATTGCAATATCCTCCAAAAAAGGGAAGGAAAAACGTATGGAGTGACATTAAACTAAACATGCAGGATGTTACCATAATTTATGCATCAATTTCCACTCCTTATGTCATATCTACTGTCCTTATAAGATATCACATACAATCTAATTTAACAAAATAATAATAAAATATAATATCTAATAAAAAAATCCTTCTATTATGTCTCTAATCTTCTCTGAAAATATATATTCTATTGAACAAGGAAAAGAAGTACATTTCTATTATATTAAATAAACAGGAAGAGTTATATAGATAATTTATATATACCACAGTCAAACTACATATATTCTAATCAAACCACTACTTTCCCATAAGTTTCCATAGCGTACAAGACAAAGAACAAGTTTCTCAACAAAGATAGTCTTCACATTCTGGTCGGAATATTCTTTCAATCGAAAAACTCCAAGTCATTGAATCATGAGTGCACATACAAACGAGAATACAAAATCAATTCTATAATATTGACTTAGTAAACTTATGCTTTCTGTTTTTTTTTTCATCATATTCAAACGGATATGTCCTATAGAGATCTCAAAGAAGGAAACACAAACTGGATAGCAAAGGTCATACTTGATGAAAAACCATAACCAAAAATTGGTACAATAAATCCTTTCAAGTATCATCCCCTGACATTTATGGACTTACATGTGAGTATAAAGACTTCTTCACATTGCATTAAATGAATCTCATTCTTGACACCATAAATGATTCGGCAGAACATAGTAATTCTATCTCTATTCATCAACATATAGGTACAACATTGAATTAAAAAGAAGGTTCATATTAATATCAAACAATTTTATCTATATGTAAAAGGTTTTTCGATAAAAATACTATTCAAACACGAGATCATATTATGCATTGATTTTATCCCATTAACTATCTACCATTGTAAAATTACCACCATAGCAGCCAGTTAGTTACTTTCTATTTCTATATCAAATAAATAAGCATTATACTATAATTTCGTGAGCCATAAAATACAGTACAAGATTACTAAATGAATGATGTAACGCCTCGGGTTCTAACTTGTAACGCCCCGATTTTTAGAAATCGAAGAGTTACTAAATTAGCAGTTACTTATTCGAAATGCGGAAAAATTGACGGTAATCAATTTCTTTTTTTTTTAAATCCTTTTAATATTAACAATAATATAATAATAATAATATCATATTAATAATAATAACAATATTATTATTTTTAAGGATAACAATAATATGGTTCAAAATCCACACACTAAAAATGAAACAACATTAATCAATTTGAAAATCAGTATTCGCTCTCTAGATAAACGAATTAAGTCTTCTAAACAATATGCGGAAGCTCAGAATGATTCAGTACTAAATTTCCCAACGATTTTCTAATAGAAGAAAAATAGGTTAATATTATAATTAAGTGGATGGTGCCGTCTCGACTCGCGCCACTTCACCGGACTCCTTAATCTAAAAAGAATTTAAAATAATTGGGGTGAGTATAACGTTGTTATACTCAGTGGGGCACAGTAGAAAAGCATTTCACCATATCACATATCCACACATGAAATTACAACTAGAGGCAATTAGACTATAGAAAAGTCGAGTGTTGGAAACTCCCGTCCAACGTGAGGGAAAGTCGCTATGACAATCCGAATGGCCCTTAACCATTCCGTAGAAGATGGTACTTAACACCATCACATGCATGTCACATAGCAAATATACCATAAATCATAACCACGCGTAAGGACATGATATGGTTTTAAAACAAACAATCGCCTTTAATTGAAAATATTTTGTATAAAATAAACCCCACCTTAAATAGTAGTACTTGGAGAAATCCTTGAACCTTACGGCCGATGTGATGCTTATACCCCTGTAGTCTTGTAGCCTCGTCTAACAGAACAATTAAACATAGCTTTAGGAAATGGACATTTAAATTGATCTTTAATAATTTATTCGGGTCTTAAAGTATATTTACTTAAAAGTTTTTAGGGCTTAAAAGATAGATTTGAAAATTCCTTCGGCTAAATGTGCAATAAAATCCAATGTAAATGTCTTTGGACTAAATTGGAGAGTTTTTATAACTTGAGGACTTGAATGCACATGAAGTTTTGGGCCACTATAAATATAAATAACAAATTCAGGGACTTGGATATGCAAATAAAATTTGGGAGCCGAATTGAAACAATTAAAAGTTGGGATCTAAGGATTATATAACTATGGGTGTCAACTTGAAATATGGTGGAACTTGAGGACCAACTTAAATAGGAAATCGGATTTGAGGGACCAGACATTAAATAAGGTGAATTCAAAGTCTAAATTGGGATTACAATTACAAGTCAAAGTTGAACCTGCAATTCATCCTTACATACACGATACATACACAAAGAGAAAGACGGAGATGACACGAGGAGGTGGGTGTCGAGGTCTCGTCGGCGGTCGGCGAGTCCTCATCGGCGTCGAAGCCACCCAACCAAGTCAAGAAAATAGAGAAACAGGTGCTACTCGACTGGATTTTGGGTTCGAACTCCAGCTGAAATTGAAGGTTTTCGACCAAAATAACATCAATTGAGTTCGGGTTTTGGGTTGTCAAGGTTCGCTATGGGTTCTACATCACTAAACAATCGTTTTGGGAGCGGATTATGAAAGGAATTAGAAGTTAAAATCGGGGCAGCCATGGCCGATTCTTCTCTCGGCAAATCTCAGAAATTTCGCCCCTCTTCCTTTCTTTTTTTCTTTTTTTTTTTTTTTGTTTTGACAAAAAGGTTGATGATGATGATGATTGAGATTGTATATTCGTATGGGTTCATGGTGGAGGCCATTCGATTGGGTTGATTTTCAGTAAATGGAGCGTGTGAATGAGGTTGTGCATAGGTGGTATATTTTGGGCTTATGTGTATGTATATTATTCAAGCACGATGAATTCATTGCAGCAGATGCAAGCAATGAAAGCTTGTTGTAGGATTTCCTCTCTCTTTTTTGTAAATTGTTCATGTGATCGTGTATATATTGTGTGCGTATATGATGAACCCATTATGAACAAAGAGGAGAATTAAGTTACCTGGTATTGATCTGTGTTGCTATGGATTTTGGACGTCTCCTCTGATTCTGGTATTATAAGTTACGAACGAGAGCTTAGTAGTAGCTTGGGGAAGGGAACGTGACTTAGGGGAATTTGTGAGGAGTATATCAAATAGAGAGAGAGACGTGGGTTGGATGGGAGAGGAGAGTCCTATGTTGCTCAGATTTCCGACTGGTATACATATACATCACTGTTAGGATAGTTCTATAGGATAGGTTGATTTGTTTGGGGTAGATTGGCCCAACAGAAAAACAGGACGGGCCTTTAACTTGGCAGTGGGCCTGAAGCCCATTTATTTATTTGGCCCGTAATAAAAATTCGACCCGATTAAATTATTAAATTTATCATATTTGTTTTTGTTTGCTAGACGAGCGCTAAACTTAACTTCTAAAATTAAAAATAGAAAAGCCGTAACGACGCCGTATAATTCTTCAGAGTTAAAATTAAATGTGGTCGTTACAACCTCCCCCACTTAGAAAAATTTCGTCCTCGAAATTTAAACTTGCTTATTTTAGAACGTCGGGGTATTTGGCTATAATCTAGTCTTCTCTTTCCCCAAATGGCCTTCTCGGTTCCATTTTACTCCACTGAACTTTAACCAGTGGGATTACCGGATTCCTCGGCGTCTGAACTTTCCTAAGCCTTGTTGATTCTTTTTCTGATCTTATCCGCGACCCAACAGTTCATTCAACTATTTCTGATCCCAATATTCTCCTTTTAAATTCTCAAAATCAAAACCCATTCATATCGAGAGTTACTCCTATTCTTCGAGCCATACAACATCCTCAATCTAGTGTCCGTTATTAAAAAAAAAAACCGAATAAGTTTATTTACTTGCTCAAAATCCAACGTTTAATCTTGAATCCAAAATTTTCGTTCACGGGAATTATTCAATATTTTCTTTTCAAACACGAGCATTTGAACAAGACAAAATTATAAGTCAAACTCTCAAAGTTCGTTTCCAATGGGCAATTCAAATAAAACGATTTGAATTCTTTGCGTATCGAACCAAGAGTTGAAAAAAAAGGTTTCTCTCCATTTTTTTTCAAGAATTGCTCATTCATCTTTAAATAGAAATTTTTGAGTAAAGTATGAGCCAAAATCATAAGACTGATTTCTAAAACAAGTAACTTAAATTTAAACAGTTTAACACCTGGTTAACATTTTCATGAAAAGCCCGATGTTAGTAGTTTTGAAAATTCAAATTTTTGTCATCTTTACAATAAGAGACATAATCAAAATTAAATGCAACGCCCGGAATTTTTGAAAAATAGATCATCTATCAAACTCGAAAAACATGGCGGGGGTTAATTGAAAACTTTGTAAAAATTTCATAACTTTCCTAAAGTTATCATTTGGATCGTGTATAGCTCGGATCCTCCAAATCAAACTCTCAATCATTCCCAACAAATTCATCTATAAAAAAAAAAATAAATAATCTCACCTTTGTCTGTCCATCGGAGTTAGCTCAATCGGTGTGAGTTGACCATACTCACAAGGTACCTCTGACAAGTACCCTCCTTCAACATTCTTTCCGCTTCCATTGTCGATGTGGTCAGGGTAAAGTTCTTGCTTTCGCCCCGAAGAGGTAGAACTTACTTCCTCCAGGCCTCTGCACGAGTACCTTTCTTTCACGAAACTCAATAGTAGCATGGCTACTACTAAGCCAATTCAATCCCAAAATAATAATTATTCCAAGAATCAAAGATTCACGAACTGATCATACGCTTCCTCAAAGTATTCCCTTAAGTTAAACATCATTTCAAAGTATCAATATCAATATACTTAATATAACATGTCTCAAATTTTCTATGTTGTCCTCCTGGAGCTTGCTATCTCCTTAAAATTCACTCAACCCAATATAATGTAACTACTATCATAATTACAACTGCGTATTCAATACCTCTAATACGAAAATGGCCTTTCATATGCCTTATCCATGGATTCTCCATGATTTCCCTAAAATCGTGTTCTGCTTATCAAGTTACCCGAATTTGTCCACCACTGCACTTCGTAGATTTTTAGTCGTAACAGATTATTTGAATATGACCGAATGAAAAGACCAACTCTCTTAAATGGTGGATATGAATTTTCTTGAAAGTAAGTAGGATAAATAGAAACCCAAAATTTTGTCAAAATCTAGAATTTACCTGTCATGACTTTCTTGCTTTAAAGTTTGAGCACAACGTTCAAGAACAGAAGTATTTGCACGAATACAGCTTTGAAGTTTCAGAATTTCATAGATATGCTATTGTCTGAATAGCATGATGTGTTTTTAATAGGTATTTCGATAGAATATAAAAAAAAAAAATTTTGGTAGGACTTTTACAAAAATTGTGGATGTGAATAGAGGATTTTTTTATTTTTTATTTTTAAAGGGAGTTTCACATCCTTATTAATCCATATATTTCAAAAGAAGAGAATGTAATCATGATAAAATTATATAGCTTGGGCATCATTTTGCAGTTGACTGGGAGGAGTAGAGAAAATAAATATATACGCCCTTTTTTCCTACATCGAAAAATTTGGTTTCGATAAAGTTAATTTTTGAAAATCAATATCCACTCATCCTCGACTACGCATTATTTCAAGAATTAAAACCATATGTCATTTTCAGAAGTCGCTTTCACCCAATCAATCACACACTCCCTTTCCTTGAGTAACATATAAATGTAATTCGTTAACCTCTCTCATGTCAGTCATATTTTCATAGGGTCAACAAAACACCAAATCAAATATTAGGATGTCCACTTATCCAAATCAAGTTATTGGACAAAAATTCCCAAGCATAGGAGAGTGCATCTTGGAATGCCAAAACATAGTTGAGGGATTTTATGCTTAAAGAATTCCCAATATTGATAGGACAAATTTCCGTGTCTCATAGATCACCAAGAAGTATCTCTATTAGTTTTTCATAATCAATAAGATTTGAAAACGATGAGATTATCATATATTCACCACGGTCATTGAAGGCCTCAATGCATATCCTCCCTCATGAATTTTGTCATACGCACTCAATATATACCTTCGATCTCAACATCTATAGACTTAGAAGAATGAGAAAATGTAATCCATAAAATGCACCTTGCAATGACATCCTCACAAATTCAAAAATACATTCACGAGACTCCAATCACCATAACACCCCAATTTTGCATTCCAACAATGTGTAGACCAAAAGTTATCCAACTTGTTATGTTATCACTCATAACTGTATGCTCATTATTCACCTCGATGCAAATGGTCAAGCAACTCAACTTCCCATCATAATTCATAAGACCATTAAGGACATGTAACAATTATCAAAGTAAAATTCGTATTTTCAAATCTCCTGAGACCTCAAGAGAATATGATTCGTGTTGTTGTCAATCCTCCTCATGATAATATGAGATCCAACTCAAAGGACATAAAATAATCAGGATGTCGCAAAATCCTTCATATTTCCCAAGGCTTTAATTATCTAATAAAACCCTCAAGGTACTAAAATGCTGATTATGGGAAAATCCAATCTTGTGGTTCAGCATTTGTCCAATTATGAGAGGCCGATTAGGTGACGTTCTTACTCATTTAGTTGAATTTCGAGGACTACGTAGGAAAATTTTCTAACTATGGCGTAATCCTAGCATCACATCCCCCAAACATAGATAAGCACAAGGGAATTTAGGAGATTTTGGACACAAATAATTGTAGGAGTTGACTTTTGCATCGACATAACTTTTCATAGCTGTAGGGGTTGATTACTGTATCAACATAACTTTCTCATAACTTTTCATATTGTAAATATCGTCAAGATGCAGCCAACTATAAAATTTTCATTTCCTTCAAAATTTAGTATCCACTAGAATCTCCACAGTACTTAAATGAATATTTTCTGAAAATGAATTTTTTCCTTTTCTTACCTTTCCGGAGTCGGCGTAGCGTAGCGGGAACGAGCATCCATCACCTTAAAAATATTTCAAACTTTTCAAATGAATTTCAACTTCCGCAAATTTTCTATTTTCAATAGATTTTCTAAATATATATATATATATATATATATATATATATATATATATTGTGAGTCTACGTAAAGAGTAAACCTTCGCTCGATACCACAATCGTAACGCTCGATTTTTAGAAATCAAGAGTTACTAAATTAGCAAGCATTTATTCGAAATGCGAAAAATTGACTAGTAATCAATTTCTTTTTTAAATCCTTTTAATATTAACAATAATATAATAATAATAATATCATATTAATAATAATAACAATATTATTATTTTTAAGGATAACAATAATATGGTTCAAAAATCCACACACTAAAAATGAAACAACATTAATCAATTTGAAAATCAAGATTCGCTCTCTAGATAAACGAATTAAGTCTTCTAAACAATATGCTAAGCTCGTAATGATTCAAGACTAAATTTCCCAACGATTTTCTAATAGAAGAAAAATAGGTTAATATTATAATTAAGTGGATGGTGCCGTCTCGACTCGCGCCACTTCACGACTCCTTAATCTAAAAAGAATTTAAAATAATTGGGGTGAGTATAACGTTGTTATACTCGAAGGCACTGAGAAAAAGCATTTCACCATATCACATATCCACACATGAAATTACAACTAGAGGCAATTAGACTATAGAAAAGTCGAGTGTTGGAAACTCCCGCCCAACGTGAGGGAAAGTCGCTATGACAATCCGAATGGCCCTTAACCATTCCGTAGAAGATGGTACTTAACACCATCACATGCATGTCACATAGCAAATATACCATAAATCATAACCACGCCAGTAAGGACATGATATGGTTTTAAAACAAACAATCGCCTTTAATTGAAAATATTTTGTATAAAATAAACCCCACCTTAAATAGTAGTACTTGGAGAAATCCTTGAACCTTACGGTCGATGTGATGCTTATACCTCGTAGTCTTGTAGCCTCGTCTATGAGAACAATTAAACATAGCTTTAGGAAATGGACATTTAAATTGATCTTTAATAATTTATTCGGTCTTAAAGTATATTTACTTAAAAGTTTTTAGGGCTTAAAAGATAGATTTGAAAATTCCTTCGACTAAATGTGCAATAAAATCCAATGTAAATGTCTTTGGACTAAATTGGAGAGTTTTTATAACTTGAGGACTTGAATGCACATGAAGTTTTGGGCCACTATAAATATAAATAACAAATTCGAGGACTTGGATATGCAAATAAAATTTGGGAGCAATTGAAACAATTAAAAGTTGGGATCTAAGGATTATATAACTATGGGTGTCAACTTGAAGTATGGTGGAACTTGAGGACCAACTTAAATAGGAAATCGGATTTGAGGGACCAGACATTAAATAAGGTGAATTCAAAGTCTAAATTGGGATTACAATTACAAGTCAAAGTTGAACCTGCAATTCATCCTTACATACACGATACATACACAAAGAGAAAACGGAGATGACACGAGGAGGTGGGTGTCGAGGTCTCGCCGGTCGGCGAGTCCTCATCGGCGTCGGCCACCCAACCAAGTCAAGAAAATAGAGAAACAGGTGCTACTCGACTGGATTTTGGGTTCGAACTCCAGCTGAAATTGAAGGTTTTCGACCAAAATAACATCAATTGAGTTCGGGTTTTGGGTTGTCAAGGTTCGGCTATGGGTTCTACATCACTAAACAATCGTTTTGGGAGCGGATTATGAAAGGAATTAGAAGTTAAAATCGGGGCAGCCATGGCCGATTCTTCTCTCGGCAAATCTCAGAAATTTCGCCCCTCTTCCTTTCTTTTTTTTTTTTTTTTTTTTGTTTTGACGAAAAGGTTGATGATGATGATGATTGAGATTGTATATTCGTATGGGTTCATGGTGGAGGCCATTCGATTGGGTTGATTTTCAGTAAATGGAGCGTGTGAATGAGGTTGTGCATAGGTGGTATATTTTGGGCTTATGTGTATGTATATTATTCAAGCACGATGAATTCATTGCAGCAGATGCAAGCAACGAAAGCTTGTTGTAGGATTTCCTCTCTCTTTTTTGTAAATTGTTCATGTGATCGTGTATATATTGTGTGCGTATATGATGAACCCATTATGAACGAAGAGGAGAATTAAGTTACCTGGTATTGATCTGTGTTGCTATGGATTTTGGACGTCTCCTCTGATTCTGGTATTATAAGTTACGAACGAGAGCTTAGTAGTAGCTTGGGGAAGGGAACGTGACTTAGGGGAATTTGTGAGGAGTATATCAAATAGAGAGAGAGACGTGGGTTGGATGGGAGAGGAGAGTCCTATGTTGCTCAGATTTCCGACTGGTATACATATACATCACTGTTAGGATAGTTCTATAGGATAGGTTGATTTGTTTGGGGTAGATTGGCCCAACAGAAAAACAGGACGGGCCTTTAACTTGGCAGTGGGCCTGAAGCCCATTTAGTTATTTGGCCCGTAATAAAAATTCGACCCGATTAAATTATTAAATTTATCATATTTTTTTTTGTTTGCTAGACGAGCGCTAAACTTAACTTCTAAAATTAAAAATAGAAAAGCCGTAACGACGCCGTATAATTCTTCCGAGTTAAAATTAAATGTGGTCGTTACATAACTATCCGGAACGCCACGTCATCTTTCTAAACTAACTTTTGAAAATTTAAAAGAATGGTAATAAAAGGGAATCTAACTGCGTAGAATATCATTTAAACTTAAAAAAATAAACAAATCATAATTTTAAAACATAATATCTTAGAATAATCCAAAAACTTAGGATAACATGAATAATTTGTGTCTCAAATTAAATAAATAAATAAAAATCCCTTAGAGATCCATCGCCATTCGCCACGCTAGCAACTCCTCAGTCTGCAATTATTTGGTTAAAGAAAAACATGAGTATTTCATAGAAATACTCACAGATCTCAGTGCAAATAATTTTCATATTACATATAAAATATGCGATCACGTAGTCCAAGTAATAAATCGCGTGAACAAGTAATAAGTACGAGTTCAAGTCTAGTCTATTGCATTTAAACAAGTAATTCTTATTTCTCATATGCTTGAATAAGCAAATAATTCTCTCATGCTTGTAATAAAGCAAGTAACTCATGGAAATATGCACCACATACAATACATAATAAGAATTCATCATCTATGCGCATTTTTGAAATAAAAGCATTTGCATTTAGAGATTTACCTTAAATTGAGAGTTTGAGCCTAATGCCTCAAATCTCTAGGTTGTCGCTTCTAGTCTAGTCCTAAAATAATTTAAAAAACTCTAATTAGGCCCATGGGTGAATAAAGTTTCAAAACTAAAGGAAATTAACAAAAGTGGGATTTAAATCGAATAAAATATGAAGTTTAGGGATTTAAATCGCTAAATTTGAAAAGTTGTGGCGCATTTGCAAAATCTAGAGAATTCTATGGACTAATTTGAAAGTCAAATAGAAGGGTCAAATCTATAATTGACCGTGTTTGAAAACTAGAGGACGCGATTGGAAATAAATTAAAACTTCGGGATCTGAAAATAAATAAAATGTAAGGACTTAATTGGAAAGTCAACTGAAAGTCATGTGTTTGACTGCAGTTGACTAGAATTTTAAATGGAAGGGCTCAATTGTAAATAAATTAAAACTTTGGGGGTTGCTAGATAAATAAAATATGAGGACCAAATTGAAGGACTCAATTGAAAGAAATCAAAACCTTTAGACCCTTAAAATAAATAAAGTATGAGGACCAACTTAAACAAAAGCTAGAACTTTGTGAACTTGGGGTGCAAATAGAGTTTAATAAAACCAGATTTATCGGTGTCTCTACTCAAACATGACATTGTCAGAGGAAAAGAAAACTCGGCTGCTTCTCGTCTCGGCTCGCTGCCCTTCTCCGGCCGGACCACACTGGCGATCGTCGACGAAGGTGGTGCCACTGACGGCCTCGGAGGATGCAGAGAGAGAAAGAGAGAGAGAGAGAGAAATAGAGACAGAGAGAGAGATTGTGAGGGTGAGAGAAATCACGGGAGAGGGAGATGGAGGTGATGGTGGAGGCGGTGACCGGCGACGACGCTGTGAAGGCCATCGGTAGGCCCCTCTCACTCAATTTCTCCATTCTCTTCTCCTACCCTCTCCCTTCTCGGTCGTAACATAGCATGTGTGTGTGTGTGCGCGTTCTTGAGAGGAACGTTGAAGGATCATGGTGGTAGGGATTTACCGAACTAGTGAAGTAGGTTTGGTTGTGAATGTAAACGTGAGTTGAGTGTGTTTATATAGGAGTAGTAAAAGGTTTAATTAGGGTATGTCTTGGGGAGGAATTTCTTCCTAAAATACAAAACCCTAAGTTAATTATGTAAATCTTGTTAGGCAAGCCCCAAAACGTGAGTAACAAGAATTAGGGTTAGGGTTCTTCTCAATTTTGGGGGCTGAATTAAATCCGAATTATGGTTATGAATTTGGGGATAAATCAAAATTAGGGCTAATAATCTTAGGGCTAGACGAGAATTGGGGAAAAAGTTAGTTAAACGAATTTTTCATGTTGAAATTCTTGGGTCATTACAAATGATGTCTGCTATATATCTGCAGGGACATATTGTAAAAGCAATGATATGGAAGAAGCACATCCCACGCTTTCCAGATGAACTCATACTTGGCAAGACATATTTAGTCTCTAAAGCATATGTTAAGCCTCCAACATTGAGGTTTCAAAGATTTAAGGGAAAACTTCAGTGGAAACTCTTATGCACTATAACCATTCAGCCACTTGAAGAGGTTCACCATGAACTGATATGCTCAACAATGAATTTACTCCCATTCTCAAAATTGTTATCATATATGAACTGACAAACTAAAATAAGTAAGTAAAAATCTAAATTGTTAAAATTAATATAATCCTGTTTGAAACAACTTTCTATCATTAAAAATGCAAGAACATGTATAAATGATTGTGATTAACATGCTTTAGGTACCATGGGAGTTGTGATAGCTGCAAAACCTACAAGACCACAGCCTACAAAAACTGGTGAATCTGTTATTGTTGCTGATATTGTGATGATTGATAAAAAGTACTTCATTCCATTGTTTCTCTTAGATCTTAATCTTCAACAAAATATTTTGATTGCACCAAGTCATCTAAATGAACATAATTTTATAATGAAATTTTGAAAATTTTAATCTAAAGTTGTGGGGATCGTATGCTAAGAATGAAGGTGAAGAAATTATATAACTTTTGCCATCAAAGCCAGTAGTCATTGCTGCAAATGTCATTGTCACCACTCATGGAGGTAAGTATACATGATCAGCAATACATAACAATCTTTGATGCATGAATCCAAGTATATTAATGATAAATCACTACATTTACTGCTTTAGGTTTAACGATGTCCACAAGACATAACACTTCCTTCTATATTGACTTTCCATTCGCTGAAGTTGATGCGTTTAAATCATGGTACACATATTTCCATTCAACATTCTTAAACAATGAACTACACAAATTATGCATAGTTTTCCTTTAATCCATATTACACTTGTAGGATAAAAGAAAACGAAGAAACAATTGTTGAAACTATTGCCCTACAAGAATACTTGATTCCAAAAAGGATCGAGGCAAGAGAGGATATAGTAGTTAGCCCACTCAAAGAAGCGCAATACATGGTAATTTTGTTGATACCATAACATATAGTATCCAATAAGAGCAGAATCTAGGAACCAATCAAGATAATTATCATCTTTCATGAACTTGTTGTGCAGCCTGGAAAACAATATTGGTAGATCAAGGCTATTTCGAGTGTGAAACGCAGCAGTTCACCATTTTTGTACATGTCGTGAAACCATTGCTACTCCGTAGTAAATGCAACCATTGTAGGCCGTAACTATTATTGTAGGTATTGTAATGATTAATTCTAAAAGGGTTCCAAGGTATATTATAACTCTTAGTTGCATGATTTAAAAATTGTTTGCACAATTAAGCAAGACCAACACAACTTGTTGCATTAAAAACGACATGGACTGATGTAGATTTAATTGAAAAAACTGGCACACTTTCAGCAACAATGATGTGCGAGGTCGCAGAGTATTACTTTCAAAGAAAGTGCTTCTAAACCAATGGGTCTGACACGAAGTGTAAGCATTCAAAAATCCTATTCTACACTTGTAAACTATATTTGACAAGTCTTACACGCTTACAAACTTTCTTAAAACAACTTTGAAGACATAATTATTCAACCATTTGTGAGATAAATAATCTAAAACAATACATATTTGTTTTCTTTTCTTGGTTGGTATTCAATGCATTCTTACAACTTTAAGGAGATTAAAACATATATATATATATATATATATATATATATATATATATATTGACTGTTGGATGTTGCCAAAAATAAATCTAAAAGAAAAAAGGAAAAACAAACCAATTAAATATATAGAAACAAATTGGTGCTTGATGAACTTGCCAAAATTACAAGTATGACTTGCAGGCCAATACTTTCTTTGTCTATGAGTTTTTCTTTCTTATAAATAGAGGTATTGTTTTTTCTTCCATGTAACATTTGAGTATGAGTTGAGAGAAAAATAGTAGTTTAGCACTCTAGTTTTTTGGTCTTTGTAGGTAGTACAAAGAATAGCAATTGGTAAGTGTGATAAGGCTTGATGTATTTTTTTCTGTAATAGTTGGGGGTGACCAGATCTAAAGGAAAAATTATGAGCCTAGTATCTTGAGAGTTTTCTTGTAATTCTTTGTGGGTTGTGCAAAGAGTAGAAAATTAAGTGTGGCAATGCTCTGGGTTATTTTTCTATAATACTTGGGTTATGGGATCATGAGTGAAAAGTATATATGATGGTAAAAAATTTTCATATAGTGGAAATTTTTTACAGTCCGCCCATGGTTTTTCTCCAGTTTTGGAGTTTTCCACATAAATGTTATGTTGTTATTTCCTTTTATATTTATTTTTCCTGTTATTTTTGTATTTCTCAACTTGAAAGCATGATCTTGGGATGAATCTAAAATCACATTCGGCTTGATTTCCCAACAAGTGGTATCAGAGTAAGGTCCTTCAGTGCGATGGAGTTTGGCGTATATTTACCCAACTAAAATCGTAGAGCAGAAATATCATGCTATATATTGGAAGTGGACAAATTTGATGGAATAATCAATTTTGATTGGTGACAAGTGCAAACCAAGGATATATTGATTCGGGCCTGACTACACAAGGATTTAAAAAAAAAAAGGGCAACCATGTGTTCCAATAAAGTTGCTAAAGCCAGTATGATTGATGATGATTGGGAAAATCTAGATTTGACGATTGTACGCATGAGACGTTCAAAGTAGTTACACCTAGTTTTGTTTTGTGGGAATTGGTGTGGGTACAAAAATTCTCAATTGGATCGGTCATGAAATGGTGGTCATTGGAGTTAAAATTGATAAATTATTTGGATTTATCGGGTTTCTTCCATTGCTTGTGGGTGGAAAGTGGAAAATGGTTGAGTCCATGGAAACGAAAGCAGCTTGTTGGTGTTTAAACAGATTGGTCGTCGAGAAAATATTGTTCAGGTGGAGTAGATTCGGCTGCTAGTCGGATGTAGACAATTCGACTCTCTTGGTATGAGGGTGGTTGAGAAGTAGTGTTAGTAGGATGGTCATCTTCATGGCATGTCGCTAGTTGCCATGATAGAGGATGTATCACTACTAGTGGGTTTGCACACGAGCATTGGCTGGCATCGATGCAGGGTGTGTGTTTGAAGTAGTGTCGATGGCAGATGAGCTCTATGGAAAGCCAGCAAGAAAGTTGCACCATAAATTTTAGCAGGTTCTATTTCGACATTGAGTCGATGAAATTCTTAGAATTTGTGAGTAATTCGAAGTGGTTATACTCTTATGGTGGAGCATGTTAATTCTTTGGTTTTGAGAATTGGGATTGTCAAAGTGTGTCAACGGGTTGCCCGGTAATTTTCTAAGTATTGTGTGTACAAGACAGGCAGAGAAGATGGAAAGTTTTGGTTTATATTTGGAAAGGTGGAGATTGTTGGATATTGGCAAAAATAAATTTAAAAAAATGGAAAAACAAACCAATTGAATATATGGAAAGAAATCGGTGCTTGATGAACTTGCCAAAATTACAAGTATGACTTGCAAGCTAAGACTTTCTTTGTCTATGAATTTTTCTTTCTTATAAATAGAGGTACTATTTTCTCTTGTATGTACCATTTAAGTATGAGTTGAGAGAAAAATATTAGTTTAGCATTCTAATTTTTATTGTCTTTGTGGGTAGTACAAAGAATAGCAGTTGGTGAATATGGTAAGACTTGATATATGTTTCTTTGTAATAGTTGGAGGTTACCAATTCTAAAAGAAAAAATGTTAGTCTAGCATCTTGAGAGTTTTCTAGTAACTCTGTGGTTTGTGTAAAGTGTAGAAAATTAGGTGTGGTAAAGCTTGGGTTATTTTTTGTGTCATATTTAGGTTGTGGGGTGGTGAGTGAAAAGTTTATATGATTGTAAAAAATTTTCCTATAGTGGAAAGCTTTGACGGTCCGCCTGATTTTTCTCTAATTTTGGAATTTTCCATGTAAATCTTGTGTTGTTATTTCATTTTATATTTATTTCTCCCGTTGTTTTTTATTTCTCACTTGAATACGAGATCTTTGGATAAATCTGAAATCACATTCGGCTTGATTTTCCAACATATATATCATACAATCATTCGAAAAGAAACATGTTTTCGCACAATCACTAGTACACAAGTGACATTAAGTGACGCCCATTAAGTGGCGTTTTCATTGAAATCGCCACCATTGATGCTCGGAATTAAGAAAGGGTGGCGGTTATAGCAAAAATCCGCCACCCTAAACCAACGTTTAAAAAAAAAATTTAAAAACATAAGGTGACGGTTGTGTAAAATAACCGCCACCCTAAGTTCGTTTAGGGTGGCGGTTGTGTTAACAACCGCCACACTATATATAAAAAAAAAAAAAAAAATTAGTTCATAGGGTGGCGGTTGTGTAAAACAACCGCCACCCTAAACGAACGTTAAAAAAATAAAAATTAGTACATAGGGTAGCGGTTGTAAGCTAACAACCGCCACCCATTTTTTTATTATTATTATTAAAATACTTTTGGGTGGCGGTTTTTTGCTACAACCGCCACCCTTTCCCTTTAAATATTCCACCAAATCACCAGATCTGGTATTCCCGCTTCTGGGTTTCTCCTTTTTTTGAAACTTTTTCGAAATTTCTTGAAATATTCACGGTTTGAAATCAGATTTAAGTGCAATTTCTTCACAAATTGGTGCTATAATTTAAGTAAGGTAAGCTTCTTTGATCTTTTGGTCATGTCAATCTCGTTTATTTTTGTATAATAGTTAATATAATTTTTTTCGAGTTTTTGAGTATGCAAACTTTAAATGGCCATAACTTTTGCATACGATGTCCGTTTTCAGCCCACGAGTACATTCCGGAATCGTCGCGACGAGATCTACGACATTCACTACTTTCGTTGTGACCCCATGTTTCAGGCCGATCTGAAGTCATCTAAGGCCTCAAAACGCAATTTTTAGCTTTTCATGTAATTTTTTGTTTTTGTTCTTAGATTGTTCATTTTGTTGTAATTGGATGCGATTGGTTTTGAATAAAAATTATTTTGTGTGTTTTCCATCGCTCATATCATTAAAAAAAAAAGTGGACTTTGGGTGGCTGTTTTGCACTAGAACCGCCACCCTAAGTGTTTTTTTTAAAAAAAAACTTAGGGTGGCAGTTGTTGGACACAACCGCCACCCTAAGTCGACTTAGGGTGCGACTTAGGGTGGCGGTTGTGTCCGACAACTGCCACCCTAAGTCCTTTTTAAAAAAATAATAATAATAAAGGATGGCGGTTGTTTTTAACAACCGCCACCCTAAGTCTATTTTGGGTGGCGTTTTTTCAATCGCCACCCTTTTGACGACTTTGAGTGTCGCTGGTTTGGGTGGTGATCAAAAAAACGTCACCCTAAGTCTAAAACCACTGCCATCTAAGCTCATTTTTGTACTAGTGAATTAAAATGTGCACCCCGTTACTTTTGTATAGATATAGAAAACTTTCTCTGCCTCAATCATATTCGGCCTAATTATTCTACATGAACACTGCACAGTAATCTAGCAGGTGTCTTATGCCTCATGTGACATAAGAACATTGATGTGGAATCCAACATCTGATTGGATATCACAGAGGAGAACCTATCTAACTATATATAAAATCAAAAGAGCCACCTAAGCAATGCTACATTTGGCTCATTGCGTTTTAATAATTAATTGCTTTTATTATTTAATTTATTCTACTTTCCTTATTTGGTGTTGTTTTCCTTATTTTACTTTGTTATACGTATCATATTTTATTTATATGTATTCTAATTATAATTTTGGAATTAATTTATATAATTTTTTTATTCTTTTATATTTAGTATTACATGCATTAATAAAAATGTGATAAGATTTTCTATTTTAGAAAAAAAACCATTTCATATATTTAAAAAATTAGATAAAAACTTCTTTTTTTTTATTTTTACCATTTTAAAAGGATAGTTTTAGATAACTTTCATGGGTAATATGTATTAAGCGATTCAAATAGTGGATAATTTTTTTAAGATCAAATAGTGAATAGTTAAATAATTAAATTTATAATGAATAATTAATTAACTAATTAGAAAAGAAATAGAAAACGATAAATTTCATGTCGTATCATTTCACTAGCCGCTTAAAAAAAATAATTGTTAGAATTATTATTTAATCATCTCTTCATTTTTTTAAAAAAAATTGAAAGTATCAAAAATTAATTTTTTAATTTTTTTATATTTAGTATTGCATGCATTAGTGATTTTTTTATTTTTTCTTAATTATTCTGCATAAATTTTTGTTACTGAAAAAGTAATATGCAGAGTTGCACCTATAAATGCTTTATGTAGATATCTTTTCATTTCTCCAAAACTTAATATTCAAAAATCCGTGCTAAAAAAATGGCATCATAACTTAGCTGCTTAAATGACGTTGATGATAAAAATTTGGCAAAAATTTAGTTTGAGCATTTTTTTTGTTCAAAAGAATTGTCTAAATTTTGATCCCAAGTATTTTGTTATTGCCGAAAATCATCAATTATGATAACTAATATGATATTTTTTCTTATCAGATAATAATTCAGATCAAAATTTGTAAACCGTTATTAAAATTTATAATATTATATATACTTTGTTAATTTTTTTGTATTGATATTATTTTATATAAATAAATCAACTCAAACATTCCGTGCATCGCACCGGGGAAATGCCGGTTCTACATAAAATCAACCACAAACAAAGGAAACACGTAAGATTGCGGGAAAGGGACTGTTTTCCGACACTTCAATGCTGGGTAGAAGTTGGAAATTATTAGTGTTGATGAACATGTGATTTTTCTCTCCTCTTTATTCTTTTTCTTTTTATCTTTTATCCTTTTTTTTTTTTAAATATCAGCATATTAAACATAAGCACCACCGACTGTAAGAAGTAGAAAATACCCATTAGACCACTTTTTCATAGGGTTGTCAAACGAGTCAAGTCTGGCCGAGCAACTCAGCCTATTTAATTTGAAGCTTTAATTTGGCCCACAGGCGAAATTAGCTCGGATGTGGGCAATACTTGGTTTGGCTCGTGTAACACATCAAAGGTTCGACTTTGGCTCAAACCCATTTGAGTCATGAAACAAACCCGAGTTGTTCATGGGCCAATCCAAGCCATGGACAATTTTTTAATAATTTTTTTTAAAATTCTCTTATGATATAGGTAGTGTTGTGAACGAGAGAAATTTTCACTTCTATTCTCGTTATTGAATTCATTACAAATGACCCCTATTTATAGAAAAATATTGGGGCACATCGTATTACAAATATTGATCTAATATACAATAGTCATTCACACAATAAAAACATAATCATTACATTACTATTTCTTTTTCCTAACTTTCGGTGCCTTTTACTTCCATATTTACAACACTCCCCCTTGAATGACTATTTTATACAATTGTCTTTTAAACTTGTTTATAGAAAAGTCTAATGGGAGAAAAACTCTCAAATTGATTGTAGGAAAATTTGAGTGATTATATATTGCTTCAGGAAAACCTCGTAGGGCAAAACCTGAGCGAAGAGGTAAGTTGCTCCCCGACAACAATCATTCTTATATAAGTATTCATGTATCTTGCCTCGTTAAAACCTTGTCAAGAAAACCCGATGGGAAAAACTTGATCGGAGGAAAAGAGTACTGACTACTCCATTTGATTCCGTATCTTGGGAGCCGATACACTCACCTTTGACGGAAGATTTATAAGCCATCGTCATAAGCGTTGCCTCATTAAAAACCTTGGTAGGAAAACCCGATGGGATAAAACCTTAATCAAGGAAAAAGAGTGCAACGCGTAGTTTGTACAAGTATGTTTAAATCAAAATCCTTCGTAAGTATCATATTTATCAACGTGTCATAATCGATTGCTTATTTGCAATCGACAATCTCGATCTTACATTCTCATCGACATATATATATCCAAATCTTCTCTCGAGATCTTCTATTAGTTGTGATTAGGCTGCCTCATTAAAAACCTTGTTTAGGAAAAACCATTTGGGATAAAAACCTCAAACAAGGAAAAGAGTACAGCGTACAACAATATCATTGCTTTAAGCTATTACAAGCAATGTTATCCTTTTAATAGTTCAATTTTCTTATCAAGCCCGTATATGTATATTTCAATATTATTCTTCGATATATCTCAATATCCTCATTATCGTTAATCGTATGTAGCGCTACATTTTCATACCGTGTCGACACTTTCAAATTTCATTTCTTTCCCCATAATGATATAACTTATTGAGATATCTCATTATCACTCCTCTTTTAGAATTGCACAATATACTTGAGTCTATATTCTCTTCAAAGTGTATGCCTCCTTTATCAAAATCACCTTCTATCATTTGCTTTGATATACATATTTGGGGAACTTTTATTTAAATAATATCAATACTTCGGGCTTGCTAATTTATCAAAACATATATAATTGGTATATGAGATCGTTTGATTCATATTTGAATTTCAAATTCATGATACATTTCATATATTATTTCCAAACTATTAATACTCCCCCTCATGCAAACAACTAAACTCGACACAATTTGTATACTTTTCATCATATATATTCTCAATATTTAGTTTTAATGGGGGAATTTTTCATTCTATATTTTGTTCTCGATTTTGGCAAATCGATTGGAGGACTTTAAATATTTTGCCAATTCTATCCCACTCGTATGCGCATATCCAATTATTTACGGCCTTATTCAAATTATTTTGGATATACACTCACTAGCTTTATCATTCGATCTGGAACTCGTGCTCTTATCATGAGCAAATCATTTCGTAAATTTTCTATTACTATATACACATGTGACTACACAGTGGATCCATATCATATTATTAGTAGTCCACATGAAGGGTGAGTGGGCCCATATATCTCATCCCATATATATGTTCCAAATATATTTTAAATTTATTCCAAATCATTGGCTAGTAATGATTTCATCATTTATCGAGAACAATCATTTGAAAAATTCTTCCGGTTCTTGATTTCAATAAATTATTTACATCAATCGAACCGGGATCTATATAGTGCTCAACATGATTTATCACTTTTATCATATCTATGGCTCACCGACATATCCCATCATCTTTCGGTGCCATTATTACCCGCATTACTGTTCCAGCGTTGAATCTTAACCCATACGTTTCATATCATGGTACTGTTCAAACGCGGAATCGTACCTCATACGGGTTTATAAGTCATCCGGACGCTTATAATATTCACCCCAACAAGGGTCCGAGTATTATAATGGATCATACGCTCTCAAATCTTCGAAAATACTATCCCTCACTGCCGATCAAAATTCTAAAGAGAATTTATCTATGTAGACTCGAAAGATTAAGGATACTAATGAATAAGGGCATACCACAAGATATTCGGTGGTTGATTGAAGCAAAGGTCCGATTATCTGGTGAGATTTCGATTCCTTCTAAATACATGCCTGGAATGGGTAAAAGTAGTTTTTCGAAGAAACGGAGAGCAAACAGGTTAGGAGGATGCTATAAATGTGCTCGGTGGACTTGTGACACTCGATGTAAATCTGTGGGGTACTTGTCCAAAAACCGAGAGGATAAAATAGCATTCATTAAGGATGGATTGAGTAAGGAGTCTTTGGATGATATTCAACAGGCTCTTGAGACACATCCTAGTGGACACGTACAATGTGAGCTTATGGCCTTATGGGCCAAATTTAAAGATGAACAAGAACGGTACTGTCTCGAAAATCTTACTTTAAAAGATCCTATTTGTAAATTTAGTAGAAAAATTTAGTATTATGATTTTCTCGTAATTGTGAAAAATTTTGGCATAGATCGATGTATTTCACAGTAATTGTAAATATCGTGTTTTTTTTTTTCGAAATATATATATGTATGTAAATAAATAAATAAATATATTTATATATAGATTTCAATCACCGAAAGTGTATGTCATTTCACTGATATTTTTCTACTGTTCTCTTTTCTCATATTGTCAAAAGGTAAATAGTAAAATCACTTATTGGTTTGAAAATTTATCTTTAAATAGAGGGATTCACGTATCTCTCATTCATACATTGAAACTTTAGTGTAAAGAGAGAGATGGAGATGGAGATGGCGATGGGAATTTTAGAATCATCTCATGCAAATCAATCTTCACCTCACACGATTAAGATGTATGTGTTCTTGGTGGATCTAGACTGATAGGTGATATCCAATATATAGATATGGCAAACCAACTTATAAAGGAATTGGGGAAACAAAACATCAATATACTGTATGGAGGGACCAATACCAAGCTTTTAAAGAGTCTTACAATGGCCGCACAATTATGGGGGATAAGAGTGTCAAGCGTATTACCTTTTCATCAAGTTGGAGCTAGCAATCGTATTGGATCCAGTACAATCATGGGTTCAGCTGGGCTGATGCTAAAAACGCAGTCTATTCATGACTGCATGATGTACATGATGAACAATAGTGATGCTTTTATTGTCCTTCCAGCGCTTATAACACCTTTGGAGGAAATATTCAATATAGCATCATGGGCACAGTGGAATTTTCATACCAAACCCATAGGTTTGTTGAATATTAATTATTTCTTTGATGGTTTGCTAGAATTTCTAAATCAGGGTGTAGAATATAAATTTATTTCTCGTTCAGCGAGAAATATACTTGTTTCTGCTAATACGGTTGTTGATCTACTCATCAAGATTCAATCATATGTTCAAGAATCTGTGGAAGCCAAACCCGTCGATTACATGACCATTGGTGTCAAGCGGAAAAGAGATCCTTTGGATCTTTCATTATGAACTGAATGTTAGGGATGGCGAGTTACGAGTATTTATACTCTCGAGACGCATCCCTCATTTACGGTTCAATACGTATTTCCTTTTGTATTTCTATATATTTTTGAGTGTTTATTTCCACCCTTTGATATTCTCAATATGTTCCGTTTTGTGCATCTTCTAGAGCAATAATAATATCATATTTTGTTCGAATATAAATGTCTATTGTACCATTAGCATACTATATGCTTCTTCAGTATCGTTTTCTTCTCATATCAATACGATCTCATATCATCAATAGGATTATTTCAAATGATCCCACCATATGATTCATTTCATTTGATTTGTCAATTGGGATCTATTGAGCATTTCTCTTTTATATATTTATTCAACGGTAACTTTTGGTACCTCTTGCTCAATTTTCTCCATCAATATTCAATAGGCATGGAGAATGAATATTTCTTTATTAAATACTTCTTTGAGAGCATTTCTCGTCATTGTATCAATATATTAATCTCATAATGAGATTTTTCACCATGGTATATCTTCTTTCTCTTTTATCACCATGGAATTCTTTGAGCAAATTTTTTTTTAATACATATATCATCATTTGCTCAAATCTCTTTGTTAATATCAATATAACATTCTTGTCGAATATATATAAATCGGTTGCTATTATTTAGTACCAATCGTGGGGTTTAATCCAACCACATTGGTGATATACATTCTAATCGTGTGGTATAACCCACCACATCAAAAATACTTACTCCAATCGTGTGGTATAACCCACCACATTTGAAGTATAGACACATAAATTATAAAAATTAACTTTTCCCCAATAGGTGGTAGAACCTACCGTATGGGAATTATCGCAATAAATATAAATTTAAATTTCAATAGGCGGTATAACCGACCATATGGAAATTTTCCATTCCAATCCGCAGAGGTAAAATTATCAACTCCAGTCCGCAAAGGTAAAATTGTCCATTCCAGTCCGCAAAGGTAAAATTGTCCATTCTAGTCCGCAAAGGTAAAATTGTCGAAAATGTTCTAGCGATGTTATACTATTGGGAAAATTTGTAAATATCAATATTTTCTAAGATTATTTTGTAACTTTTCAAAGTTGGGGTACTATTTTGCAAATTATGAAAGTTTAACGATAACATATTTCAAAACGAGTTATTATCTTATCAATATTGGTGTCAAATCGAAGCTCTCATTAAATCGAGTATAATGGAGTCGAGAAAAATTAATTTTGATAATGTATACTCCTTATATCTCAAAAAAACGGATGTTATAGTTTAATATATTATTATATTATAAAGTAATATCCTTAATAAAGATTTCCATATTTAATGTATTATTATATTATATTCCAGTCAGCAACAGCAGCCAAAACCAGTTAAGTTTAGCAACAGCAGCCAAAACCAGGAAATCTTAATCCGCGGACTTAGCAAAAGTTTAATGCCAACTAATTTATTATGAGTCCAAATTTTATGAGTTTATAGCTGTAGATACCTTAGGATGTCATGGTTTCAATGGCACTGATTTTACCTCAATCCGACGTCAGATGCTCCCACAATCGTCAGTCGAACATCGGGCTGTCGGTTGTTGCCTGGAGGTCGGAATATGCCTCATCCACCGTCATCGGGAAGTGAAAATACTGCACCACCTCCACCATTAGAAGCCCTTCTCTATGGAAAACTTAGATATGATCTTCAATTTTGGTAACTCCTCCCAGTTTTCTTGCAATCGTTGGTCAAAGATCAAAGTTGCAGTTTGACTTCGTCTTCTTCCTTGCACATATAATTTCTGGGTCCAATATCTTCTTCTTCTGACCACCTTTTCACCTCAAATCTAGTACCAAAATGCTCGTCTCGAAAAACACTTCAAGATGGGTGTCTTATTTCATGCCGGCGACAAGCTGGTTTAGTCGCAAATCAAAGCTAAAGTCTTGGATTTTGTATTGATTTCGATCATTTCATGAAGACCGGACTTTCAGCTCGTTTTCTCCACCTTATGGTGACCTTTTCAGGTCAAATTTGATACTAATAGACTCGCCTCGTCGAGAGCTTCGGCGATATGGTCTCGCTTTTATGTTTACGCCATCTCGTTTGGCGGAAAATGAAGTCGAGCGGCAAGTTATGTTTGGAATAGATATATAGATTAGAGAGAGTGAGATGGTGGGAGATAAAGAATGATGGATTTGCAGAGATCTTTTAAGGTGGAAGGATGAAGACAACGGCTGGAAATTTAACGCATTAAAATTTGCTACTGGAGAAGCTCAATTGTAGAGCCGTCTTTGATAACGATGTTGTGAGCGAGAGAAATTTTCACTTATTCTCGTTATTGAATTCATTCTGAATGACCCCTGTTATAGAAAAATATTGGGGACGTCATTATTCTGAAATATTGATCTAATATCTGATAGTCGTTCACACAATAAAAACATAATCATTACATTACTATTTCTTTTTCCTAACTTTCGGTGCCTTTTACTTCCATATTTACAACAGGTAGTTAATTTTATTTTATTTTTCTGGTGTGTGTAAATTTAAGGCTTTTTCAGGGGTAAATTTAGATTTAAAAAAAAAAAAAAGAAGAAAAAACCATCATCACAAAAATTAAATAATTGCCTGTCCATTTTTCAAAAAGAGGAGATGCTCTTTTCTTTAAACATCAACAACCGATGTGGAATTTGAGTTTAGTCAACTGCATTGAACTGGGGACCATATTGTAATTGTTGCTTATTTTCCTTTCTTATTTTATTTTATTTTATTTTATTTTTATTATTTTTCTTTCATCTTTTGAGTACCCATATCACTTGCATATATTTTCACTCTTCATCCATTTTTTCACTATGTAAATTGGGTGATCAGCAAAATAATTAACTTTTTGCAATTATATAAATTTTAGAGTTTATTATTTATTTTTTAATTAAAAGTAGTTCAACGTTTTGACCTCGGAATAGTTGCCTTTTCCAATGGGATGACCAATTCGACTTTCAAAATCATTGGTAAAAGTGGACAAAAGTGGATGAATGACTCCATGAGCAAAGCTCACGGATCGGCTCGTAGGGCTTGTCCATGGGCGGGTCTACAAACGTTACGAGCCGAACACAAACTGTCCATATTCCAATTTTCTGACTGCATCCAAATCCAAGTCCGTGTTCATACGAGCCGAGTCCAAACTTTTAATGAGCCAAACTAAGCCGAACTCATGAACTATCCAATCCGTTTGTCATCCCTACTTTTACGCTTTTGGGGGTGTACATATTTATAGTCATCTTTGATTTTTCACATGAATTAAGACTTATATTGAAAAAGTTAATAATGCAAACAATTATCCTATTTTACCCTTATTAACGAGTACCTTTATTAACGAGTCTAAAAATTGTTGGAAATATCACAAGATTTTAAGGTGTGCAAATTAATTGGGGGTATAATAGTAAATGAATAGAAAAAAAACTATATATATAATTGGGATAACTAAAAAATAAATAATGGACTATATATCTAGGATCGAGAGAGCATTTTGGGGGGGAAAAAACCAGGTCTTCCGATTTTTATGATACATATGATTGAATTAGCGGTATCAATAATTGGAGATCCACTGGTGACAAATCCTGAACTCCATATGTCATATACTCTCTAACATTAATCGAAATCAACTTAATAATCCTCGAGTTAAAGTCGCATTTGAGCGTCAGAGTTGGATTAGATTTTAATTACTTCTTGGAGGTTAAGCATTGTAAGAGTTAATTAAAGCTAAAAATACAGGATTAAATTAGTATTCTAAAACGTATAGAGATTAAAGGGTGATTATGGGGTAAAGTTTCGACCTCATGTGAGAATAAATGTATATCGTGAAAAGTAACAGAGTGATTCTACATAGACATTTGAATTTGACATTTTTTATTGACATTGTTGATGTAGTATATTTTCATTGGATGATATAAATTTGCGTTAAATGATAATTATATGGACACATATTCATCATCCAATAAAAAACTGACACATTAGAATGTCACTTAACAATGTTAATTTAGAATGTCTATATAAAATTATTCAAAGTAACAACGTAAAAAGTAATTTTTCGTGTAAAGCGACAACATCGAGTTTCAAGTAAGGTTCTAAAAAGCGTGAGGCGTTGCAAGGCGGCAAGACCAAACCTCAAGTCTTGGAAGCCTAGGTGTCCCTAGGCGTGAAAAGGCATTTTCAATTTTTTTATTTTAATTATTCTAGAGTGATAAATAAGTATAATAATATATATTTAAAAATTTTCATCTACAAAATCAACATACTTTTCAATTTTCTAATAAAAATATATAGTCTAAAGTTTTAATAACTACATGTACAAATAGTTAATGAGATACTAATCAGATGAAAACTAAAAATTTAAACAACGCATTGCCATCTATATTAAGAGATAAAAATGGAGTTATTTGTATCGTAGAAGAATGATTTGTCGTCTTCTTTCTTTAACCCATCATCTTTTTTGTTTTTCGGAGTCGGGAGTCTTCTTTCAGAAGTTTTTAAATTATAATAAGATAAATTTGATGGGCAAAGCCTTATAAGATATGACGCCTTTGTTGGATTTGTGAAATTAATGGCTTTTTAATTTTATCATAAATCTTAATTTTTTTGCCTAATTTGAAAAATAACATGTCGTTAAAAAAAAAGGAGCGCGCCTAGATGCGCATATGCTCGCCGAGGCGCCTTTCTATACGGCTTTTGCACGTCTTTTCGTGTATTTTGACCGTCAATTGAAAGTTGCCGTCTTTTTCCACATCTAGGAGGTATGCGAGGCGTTTCTAAAATGCCTCATGCCTAGGCAGCACTTTTTCAGCGCCTTTTAGAACATTGGTTTCAAGTTAGCTATTGCAATAGGTTTTTAAAATATTGCCTCTGGAAATTTGTGTTAAAAAAGATGGAAATTAACTAGGCCGTGTGGGATTTGCACGATAATTTTACCCGGTGGGATTTGTAGGATAATTAACAAAATGAAGCTCAAGTAAATATATTTGAATAATTTTAAGTACAACTGCTGTAGTGCTGTGGCAGTTTAATGACCCAACTCATTTTAGAAATAATTTTCTCATATATCTTTCAGTCGATGCATGTATGAAATAGACCACTATCTAGGAATGCATGGGAACTTGTTTGTTCAAGGGAATCTTGCATCAACACCACCACGAGATCCTCCACCACCACCTCCGCCACCTCCACCACCTCCGCCTCCTTCAGCACCACCTCCAAACCCAGCACCAAATCCTTTTCCGAAACCATAACCACCCTCTATGCCTCCACCTCCACCTCCACCTCCACCACCGCCACCGCCACCCCCTCCTTTGGAACCACCTCCAAACCCAGCACCAAATCCTTTTCCAAAGCCAGAACCACCGTTTCTGCCTCCACCTCCACCACCACCACCGCCTCCGCCACCGCCACCTGCTCCTCCTTCACCACCTCCAAACCCGAAACCAAATCCTTTCCCAAAACCAAAACCTTCCTCTGAGCCTCCACCTCCCCCTCCGCCGCCCAAACCACCACCTCCTCCGCCTAAGGCGCCACCTCCAAACCCAGCACCAAACCCTTCTCCAAAACCAGAACCAGCAATAGCACCCGCACCAAAACCATCTTCAACAGTACCAGCATCTCCACTTACTACACTGCCACCGCCTCCACCATTTAGCCCTCCGCCTCCTGAACTCCAGTGATGAAAGAAGAATTTCCGATCATTAGAAGGAGCCTCTGAAACAGAAAGCTTTCTTGCGGAGGTGGTGCAAACAAAAACACCAAGAATAAACAAGACAACAAATTTGGAACTCATCTCGCTAGATTTTCGCAGATAAAAGATAGATCTTGATTGATGAGAATAATATTTTAGCGAAGGGATTATATAGTGCTACGTACTAATATTTGATCAATCGCAGGGCGGCAGTTATTTATGGTTTAGTTTAGTTAATGCTCGAGTTAATGTGAGTTACCTCTCGTACAATAAACGGAATTAGTGACGAGTTATTTAATTTGTGTTTTTAACCTTTTCAGTTATTCATATTATGTGTTCGGTTATTATACTAGATTTTTTTTCCCCTTCTTTTTTAGCATCGGTTATTATAATAGTTAATGCATTAGTTGTTTTAACTAGGAATTAATGGACATATACATTTGTGATGTTGAAAACATCATTTCAAAGCAACATGTCAAGATTATGTGATCCTAATATGACAAAAAATATATATATATACGTACATGGTAAGTACTAATATCTACGTGAGAAAAAATAAAAGTACTCAATATATATATATTTTTTATAATTAAGTTCATATTGATATCCACCATGAATTAAATCAAATGTGACATAATCAATATTAATAAAATATAGACAAAACTAATGGGGAGCATAATTTTCGAATCACAACCTCTATTCAATTAAAATAAAATAGAAATAATTCTATTTACTTTGCCATCTATATGCCATGTAAAACACATGACTCAATATTTTTTTTTTTTTAAATTAATTGCACGTGAATGTCTACTGCCATAAATTAAATGTAACATAATAAATAAATTGTAGAGAGAGAGAGCTACTAAAAATCTTTTTCATTTTTTGAATCATATGATCTGTTCAACAATTTGGATTAATAAAACCTATCATTTACTTGGCTTGTCATGTAAAACTTATGACTCTACATTCCTTTCTAATTAATTTCATATATCAATATCTATCATAAATTAGATTTCCCGTAACAATTTTTAACAAGTTATTGGAGAACAATTTTTGAATCATATCATCTATTCAACTAATATAAGGAAAAAATCCATCGACTTATTGTTGAATAAAAAATTGACACTTGGAGCGACACGTGTATTTTAAAGGGAAAATTTAAATAACTACAATTTTTCAGCTGTCATATTTAAAAAATAAGGTAAAATATTCTTAATTATAAATATAAGACAAACACTGATAGAAAACTACTAAAATAATGAAGTATACTAAACCGGCCTGATAGTTAGTTCCACAGGTTTATAGATTAAAAGATGACAACACGCAACTTATAAGACATTGGTGTTTTAGCTCAGGTGGTGAAGCTTTATCCGTCATGTGGCAAGTGTAGGGTACGAACGTCCATGCTTGTATTTTTGTGAATTGTGATTTTCCATTTAACCTCCCCTAATTTCTTTCTTTGTTTCTTCATACAATTTAATTTTTTCAATATTCTTAATATATTTTATCATTTTCATTTTAAAAATTTTTTTATCAACTTTTTAAATTTTCATAACTTGGCCTTTAATTTAATTAATATATACCACGTGTTGTGATCCTTAAACTATATTTTTGAATATAACTCATAAATTTTGTCATTTCTGTTATGAATAATAATTGAAGTGTTATGAATAATTGAGAATAATTTGGTGGTTATGAATTATGAGGAATAATTTGATGGAGGAATAATTTGGTGGAGGAATAATTTGGTAAAAGATATAATTATTATATATGAATGACTATTATACCCTTGATGAAATTATGTAATTACGATTGTGCCATTCGAAGTTTTCCTATAAATAGGGCTTCAGTTATTAATAAAATTCATTCCTGAGAATTCCTTAGAATTCATTCTCTCTAAATTCTCTATATTGTTTCTATACTTTTATAACACGTTATCAGCACGAGTCTCTAGCCATTTGAGTAATATGAAGGGAGTATGCTCTACAGTTGCATCTTATAGATGATCTTCTGTATCAGAAACCTTAATATTAGTTAGATTATAAACTTCATCACTTCTCTTCTCATTCTTCCGATTTGATACTGAAATCGTTTGGCTGATTCTATTGTTTGGTATGCCGACAAGATTGGTTCTGTGGGAAAACACGTATCAACCCTTCCGTGTTGATACCGGCGTAGATTAACGTTGTTGCTTATGGGAGAAGATGATTGTCCGTGGCTTGATTCGGTGGAGCATTGAAATATCTATACAAATCAAATTGATATGAACGCAATGTTACGCATCTTACAGTAAGCAAAAACAATTTCAGAGCACAAATATATATATATTATATTATATTATATTATATTATAATAATATATTAAACTATTACATTCGTTTTCTCGAGGTATAAGGAGCATACATTATCAAAATCAAATTTTCTCGACTCCATTATACTCGATTTAACGAGAGCTTCGATTTGACACCAATATTGATAGGGTAATAACTCGTTTTGAAATATGTTATTATCAAACTTTCAAAATTTACAAATTAGTACACCAATTTTTGAAATGTTACAAAATAGTCATTAAATATTTTGATATTTATAAATGGAAGTGAAAAGGAGACGATTTTCCAATCGTATAATATTGATAGAATATGTTTGATAATTTAACCATTGCGGATTGGAATAGACAATTTTACCCTTGTGAACTGTAAAAGGACTGACCTAATTTTGACGACAATAAACAAAAATTGATAGAATATTCCCGAAGAAATTCTAAATCCATTAATTACGACCTGAAGTCCATTTGAGTTAATAGATCGAAATATTAATGTAACTCTCGAAGAGTTCAATTACATAATGTACTTATTCTAGAAGGATAAGTGTGCTCTTGTAGAAGTAATGAGTATTTGTTCTAGAAGAACAAATGCCTCCCGTAGAAGCAGTTCAATATTTAATTCTCACTTTATTTGTCGCAATTTAATTCTTTGCAATACCTCCTACTTGATGATGGCTTCAACCGTCACTAAGCGGAAGGTTTTATATATTTACGCACTTTATATGCTAAGTGATGGGTAATACCTTCTACTAAGCAGATCCTACTCTGAAGAAGTAGTTAAACATTATGCAATTTAATTCTCATAATTTAAATTTAGTAAATTTATATTTATTGCAATAATTCCCATAAGGTAGGTTCGACCACCTATTGGAGGAAATTTAATTTCTGCAATTTAAATTTATGCACTTTATAGTTTGAGTATATTTCCAATGTGGTGAGTAATACCACACGATTGGTGTGCATATTTCCAATGTGGTGGGTTATACTACACGATTGGTTATAACGAATCCTACTCAGGAAGAAGTAGTTGATCAAATATTCTAATCATACTCTCAGTAGTAGACGATGAGAATAAAATTACTTCCCCATATATCTAGAATATTAATGGAGAAAATTGAGTAAGTGGTACTTGAAGTCACCATTGGATAAATAGACGAAAGTAAAATCTTTGAATAGATCCCATGTTGATAAATCAAAGATAATATATCGCATGGAGAAATTATATGAAGTAATCTCATGGATGATATGAGATTGTATTAATATGAGAATAAAATGCTCTTGAAGAAGCATAATCACTAGATTTCTGTATTTGAATAAAGCCAATATGATATTATTATTACTCCAGAAGAAGTACAAAGCAAATCGAAATGGAACATATTGAGAATATCAAAAGATGGCATTAAACACTCGAAAATATAGAAATGTAAAAAGAATATACATACTGAATCCATAAATGAGGGATACGTCTCGAGAGTATAAATACTCGTAACTCGCCACCGTCAACATTAGGATTCATAATGAAATATTTAAAGGATCAATTTCTTTTTCGCTTGACACGATGGTCTGTGGACCAAGCGGACTGGGCTTCCACAGATTCTTGAACATATGCATGAAATTTGATGAGTAGCTCATCAACAAGTACTAGCGTAAATAAGTATTTTTCTCATTGAATGAGAGATAAACTTATTATTTACACCTGATCTAGAAACGCTAGTAAGCCATCAAAGAAATTATTAATATTCAACAAACCTATTGGTTTGACATGAAAATTCCATTGTACAACGAGGCTATATTGAATATTTCCTCCAAAGTGTGTTGTAGCCGCTTTGGAAGGACAATGAAAGCATCATTATTATTCATCATATACATCATGCAGTTGTGGATGGATTGCGCTTGTAGCCCCAACCCTGCTGGACCCATGGTAGAACTGGCTCCAATTCGAGTATTAGATCCAACTAGATGAAAAGGTATTACACTCGAAACTCTTATTCCCCATGATGGTGCAGCCATTATAAGTCTAGCTAAAAGTTTGTTGTTGGTTCCTCCATATAGTATATTGATTTCTTGTCTCCCTAACTCTTTTACGAGTCGGTTTGCCATATCCACATATTGGATATGGCCTACCAGTTTAGATCCACCAAGAATACATACGGTTTTAATCTGGCGAGGTAAAGGCTGACTTGTATGAGATGATTCTAAAATCTCCATATCCATCTCTACTCCTATCTCTCTTTTTACACTATACTTTTAATGTATGAACATGAGAGATATATGAATCCCTCTATTTAAAGATAAATTTTCAAACCAATAATTGATTGTACTATTTACTTTTTGACAAATATGAAAGAGAAAATGGCAGAAAAATTTTAGTGAAATGACATATACCTGTCGGTGATTGAAAAATAATATATATATATATACATATATATATATATCTTAAAATCGAAAAACAATATTTACAATTACAAGAAAAACATTGATCTTCGTTATTACATCGAGCTTCCTTATATTAATATGAGAAAATTATTATACTAAAATTTTCTACTAAATTTACAAACAGGATCTTCTAAAGTAAGTTTTTCAAGATGCAGAACGTTTGTTGATCTTTGAATTTGGCCCATAAGGCCATTAGCTCACCTTGTACGTGTCCACTAGGATGTGTCTCAAGAGCCTGTTGAATATCATCCAAAGGCTCCTTACTCAATCCATCCTTAATGAATGCTATTTTATCTTCTCGATTTCTGGACAAGTACCCCACAGATTTACATCGAGTGTCACATGTCCACCGAGCACATTTGTAGCATCCTCCTAATCTTTTTGCTCTCCGTTTCTTTGAAAAACTACTTTTACCCATACCAGGCATGTATTTAGAAGGAATTGAAACCTCACCAGATAATCGAACCTTTGCTTCAATCAAGCATCGGATATCTTGTAGGATACCCTTATTCATTAGCATCTTTAATCTTTCCAGCCTACATCGATAAATCCTTTTTAGGATTTTGATCGGTAGTGATGGATAGTATTTTCGAAGATTTGAGAGCATATGATCCATTACAATGTATAGACCCTTGTTAGGATGAATTTTGCAATAATGTTGATGATTTATTTATAGAATAATACGACGCGTATGAAATAAGACTCCGATTTTAAATAAATAATATGAAGCGTAAGAGCTACGATTTCGGAATTAAATAATAGCCGGATGTGATGCGTATGAGCTGTAACTCCGTGTTTGAATAGTGGTAGACAATAATGTCACTAAAAGATGATGGAATATGTCGGTGAATTGTTTCTATGATAAATCATATTGAGCACTATACAGATACTAGTGAAATCGATATAAGAATTTACTGAACTAGAAGTTCAATAATACTCGTTTGCAAAATCGGACTGACCATCCCGGTTTAAACAATTATTGAAATCAATATTTCAAGTGAAGAATTAAAAGAATTCTTCAATGATTGTTCTCGATAAATGATTAAATCATTACTAGCCAATATTGGAAATAAATCCCAAATATATCTGGAATAAAGGATGAGAAATATGGGCCCACTCATCCTCCATGTGGACTACTAGATATTATGATATGGATCCACTAGATAGTCACATGTGTATATGATTCGTAATTTGAAATTTACGAAATATTTGCTCGCGGTATGAGCATGATTTTCAGATTTAATTATAAAGCTAGTAAATGTATATCCCAATACTTGAATAAATCCCTGAAGGATTGAGTATGCGCATACAAGTGGGATATTATATGGCAAATTATTTAAAGTCCTCAAATAAATTGTCGATATCGAGAATAGAATGCAAACGGTCTAAATTCCCATATTAAGGCTGAATGATGAGAACATATATGATTAAAATCATACCAACTGTATGAGTTTTGCTGTTCTAAATTTTCTCAGTATGAGGGGGAGTATTAAAGGTTGAAAATGATATGTGAAATGCATCATGTTATATCCCCAAAATTAAAATATGAACTTGAAGTTCAAAGATGCATAAAAGATGCTATGAACAATCACATATATCAGTTAAGATGCTTTGATAAGTTAGCACGCCAGAAGCGTTGAAATTATGAGATTTCCCCAAACATATATATCAAAGCAAATTATAAAAGATGGTCTTAATAACGGAGGCATATACTCTTGAAGAGTATATAGACATAACTATATTGTGTAATCCTAAAAGAGGATTGATAATGAGATATCTCGATAAGTTATGTCGATATGGGGAAAGAAATGAAATTGAAAAGTGTCGACACGATATGAAAATGTAGCGCTACATATGATCAATGATAATGAAAATATTGAGATATATTGAAGATGATAAATGGTGAATGTGAAATCCTTAACTTATGAGATGATGAGGTGATGATGACTATTGCTCAAGTTTAAAGATAAGCATGGTGGTCATTATATGTTGCATGCTCATGAAAGTTAAATTACCGATCGTGTGTGTAGTACCGAAAAGGAAATTAAAGGATCGGATGAGGTAAACCCGTGTTTATGAGTACCCTAAAGGGTGAGCTAAGCCCCTGGGAATGAAATAACCTATTAAGTGAGTATTAAATGTTAAATGATATATTTTAAGTGTTAGTTAGTTATGAAGGTTTACTTATATGTTTACATGTTTTTACTATGAATTTATATGCTTTAAATTGTGTGTTTGGAGACATGTGTTCATGGTGAATGTTTTGTAGTTGTGTAAGAAAATTGATGCACTCTAAATGAGCAGAAGAGTATAAAATCAATGTATATGATACTCATACAAATGTATGAAAGATTTTGAAATGCTTACAAGATACTTGTATAAAATACGCGTTGCACTCTTTTTCCCTTGACCGAGGTTTTATCCCATTGGGTTTTCCTAGCAAGGTTTTTAATGAGGCAACTTTAAAGGCGTATTCACATGAATAATGTACTCTTTTTCCTTCATTAGGGTTTTTCCCACTGGGTTTTTCCTAATAAGGTTTTAACGAGGCATATTCATGGTATATTGAGAACGATAGGAGAAATTGATACAGTGTATCTATTGGATCAAGTTATAATGGAGCTAATGCTTTAGATCCAAACGATGATGATATTGAAATCATTTACCAGAAGTAAAGATATCAGTTCTCAAGATATGAAATCGAACGGAGCAGCTGTACTCTTTTTCCTTCGATCAAGTTTTTTCCCACTGGGTTTTCTTGACAAGGTTTTAACGAGGCAGCACGTGAATACTCATATGCCGCTGATAGACATTAGGGGGAGCAATGTTTTGATGAAGCAGTATAAAACCACTCCAAGCTATCCTGCAATCGGTTTGGAAGTTTTTTCCCACTGGGTTTTTCTCCAAACAGGTCCAGAAGACATTTGTATTAATAGTCATTCAAGGGGGAGTGTTATGAATAATAATTGAAGTGTTATGAATAATTGAGAATAATTTGGTGGTTATGAATTATGAGGAATAATTTGATGGAGGAATAATTTGGTGGAGGAATAATTTGGTAAAAGATATAATTATTATATGTGAATGACTATTATACCCTTGATGAAATTATGTAATTACGATTGTGCCATTCGAAGTTTTCCTATAAATAGGGCTTCAGTTATTAATGAAATTCATTCCTGAGAATTCCTTAGAATTCATTCTCTCTAAATTCTCTATATTGTTTCTATACTTTTATAACAATTTCCAGTTTTAACGTTTCTTTTCATTTGTCACTTGACCTATTGACTTACTCCCTCCAGCTCATTTATTTGGTCAACTTTTTCTTTTTGTTTTGTTCCATTTATTTGGTTCTCTTTGATATTCATTTGCAACTGTGCCCATGTATTGTCTTTTCTAATACCACTCTTAACATACACTACTAATTAAATTAAGGGTATGTTAAGATGCTTGTTTGAATAATTTCCAATGTTATTCTTAATTCTTGTGAAAAAGTAAAGTGGATCAAATAATTGGGGTTGACAGAGTAATTAATATAAACTACATAATCTGTGCAAAGCACATTAATTAATTAAAATTTTTTATTTTTTAACATTATTCTTCATAGATTTCGTCATTTTAAATTTGAACCTGTTTTTTCATTTGTTCTTATAATTTTGTATCCTAGCCTTTTAAATTAATTAATATACATTACACACTATGTGTAATATATTATAAAATTATTAGACACTCTGTGTAACACCCTATACGAGCTGTGTAAAGTAAATTAATTAATTAATTAATTCTATTTTTTAATAATTTATCACAGATTTTGTCATTTTCATATTTTTCTCATAATTTTGCAGCCTGGCCTTTTCAATTAATTAATAGATCTTAAACATTTTGTGTAATGTATAATGAAACCATTACACACTATATGTAATGTATTACACAATTGTGTAATACACTACACAATCTGTGTAAAGTACATAAATTAATTAATTATTTTTTTTTCATTTTTTCAATATAATTCACCATAAATTTTTTCGTTTTCACTTTAAATAATTTTTAAAATTTTTCTCATAATTTTGCAGCCTGGCATTTTGAATTAGTTAATATATCTTACACACTCTATGTAATGTATTATACTCTCTGTGTAATATACTACAAAATCTACGTAAAGTACTGCACAATACATTAATTAATTTTTTTTTATTTTTTCTATATAATTCACCATAAATTTTGTCATTGTGATTGTAAATTTTTTTCCTCACAATTTTGCAGTTTAACCTTTTAAATTAGACAATATACACTACACATTCAATGTAATGCATTACAAACTCATTGGACACACTATGTAATATATTACACTCTCTTTGTAATGCACTTCACAATTTGTCTAATGTATGTTGATTAAATTTTTTATTTTTTCATATAATTCTTCAGAGATTTTTTCATGTTCGTGTTCATTTTATTTTATTTTTTTAATTTTTTCTTATAATATTTCAATTCAAACCTTCAATTTAATAAATGTAGATTACACATTTTATGTAATGTATTACACACTTTGTGTAGTGTCTTATAATATCATTATATGTTTTTACAATGCATTACACACCCTATGTAATGAGATTTAAATTGAAAAACTATTTTTTTGAAAAGTTCTTAATTGCATTGTTCTACTAGCGATTCTCGTCCCTGTATTGTCTCCGACCAAAATTTTTACTAGCGTGTTGTTAATTTAAGGAAAATAATAAGTTGTTTATAAAATGAATCAAACTTGTATTTCAACTAATTAATTAAGATACAATTTTTTTTTTTGAATCAGTTTTGTTCATAAACATTTGATCGTGATAAATTAATCAATTATCAATTTAGCATCACTATTACTATTTTAATTCATTCAAAAGAATAAACTTTATTTTTTAATAATATATTCTTTCTAGGGGACATGATTTAATTCTTTTATTTTAAATCAATTACCAATTTACCATAACTTTATTTTTTTAAATAATAGATTCATTCAATTTTCCATAGCCGTGACCCCTTTTATCTCTTCGTGCGCTTTTTTCCCCATTTCCCATCTCTCTCTCTCTCTCTCTCTCTCTCTCTCTCTCTGTTCCTTATTCCACCATTGATGAACAAATTGGAGGACAATATTCATTCAAAATTTTTCAAAAACCTAGCGGTGGGACTGCCTCGACTTCTCTCTATATAGATCCGCCTTCGACTGCTAGATCTCAAAACTTTTAGCATTCAAAAAAATTCCTTTAGCTTATGAATGAAGATGAAATTTGGAAGGGAATCAAATCACCAGAGGGAGAAAGCATCAACACGTTCTAACCCATTTCTCATGATAATCAAGAACTGTACCTATTGGGTCTCGCAACTTGGCTTGTTGAATCAGAGCTACTTGATTTCAACAATTAAGTATAATCACCCTGATTCTTGAATTTCAAAATTTAAAAATCTTCATTTTAAGTGTGCATTGTTCACTTCAACGCCGGTCCTTTAACCTTTAGAGCTTGAGTAGATCTAAACTAATTAACCGCCCATAAACAGTGAGTTGCCCATGTATGAAAAGATCTTTTTGAAAATCAGTTTCCTAACATGCAAAATACTGTGAATTTTTTACTCACTTTTGTTGTGTTTATATTAATTTCATGTCATAATATAAAAAAAAACCTCTATAATGATAAATTTTTTGTTTGATTAGACTTTGGACTAGCAAAAGGTTGCCCCATTTCAAATAGGCACCTGAGACGAACACCTCTTTTTCCTAAGGAAAGGAATGATCGTGGTTATAGTTACGCTAAAAGTAATGCATGGAAAATCAATGCAAGTGCACAGGGAGGTAGCAAGTAATAAAGTGGACTTTGTGAGCCCGGGTTGTCGCAATCACGAGGATTGGTATTTCTAGTCGAGTCACTTGTTCTAGCCCCCTTTAGTGTATTGTTTTTACACATTTTTACATATTTTTATACCTTCTTTTCAACCCCACTCATTCTCTATCCTATTTCATATTCACATATCTCGTGGGACTTACCTGTACTACACAACTCTCCACCATTCAACTCCACTCATTCCCTCTCCTATATCACATAAAAATCCAAAAAAATCTATTTTTACACAGACGCTAACACGCCTGGTGTAAATTCAAATGCTAAAGAAGGGAACACACACAATAGAGAGGGTGAAGGTGAACGAACTAAACTAAAAATGCAAAGAAACTAACAACATGAAATGCAGGTGAATGGGGATGAATATGGATAAATGGATAGTTGCAATTCATGATTCACTTAACCGTAGCTTAATCAACTCATTGTTAAACACAACATATTACTCATTTTCTATGATAAACTTGATTCTTCTAATTTGGCCAGTTACTTTTCTCAAAAGTCAAACCGGCCTTAATTAATTGATTCCACCTGCTATATCTCTATTTCGATTGAAAATAACCAAATGCATTAGTCTTTGTGAAAATAGCTCAATGGGTCACCTAAGGTTACCTATATATCTTTATCCCCCACAAGAACGTAAGGTGATTGTTACGTGGTCTAAAATGTATATATTTCTTTCGAAGCTATACAAATCACTAAACATATATTTTGTGATATCAAGCAAGTACATGGATAAAAGCTCAATAACAACCACACATGAAATGGCTAAAAAAATTCGATGCCATAAACACATAATTCAACTAACCTAGGTTAAGATCTATCAATCATCCCAACATGAAACTCTACAAGTTCGTAATGAAGAAGCCTCTAGATATATATACATACAAAGCATTAAAGGAAGAAATGATGAAAAGAACAATCTAGAAAGATAAGAAACTCCCTTAGAAGTACTCAATCTTGATATGTGTTCCACATTCAACCATCCTCTCTTGGATTCTTCATCTTCTTCTCCAAGAATTTATCCCTAATTCAAGGCCTAAAAGCTAAGTCAAAGAGAAAAAGGAAGAAAAGAAAAGGAAAAGAAAGCGAAACCCTAAGAACTCACCCTCCAAATCTTAGAAGAAAATGGGCAATTTATAGTGCAAGAATGGTGCCCTAAGTCCTGTGAAAGAAATACTAAAAAGGCCCTCAAATTCATGTGAAAGAAATACCAAAAAGTCCCTAAAAGTTGGTACAAGAAATAGGAAAAACGAGAAAGGGCTGAACAATTAGCAAAGCCGATTTTTTATACCTTGCGGTTGTACATACGACCATGGTTATACTTACCGCTATAAGTGCTTTTGGTTACTGCCGTAAGTCACCTTCGGCTGGAAATTGCTTGCCATGGCTTACGGCCGTAAATGCCTTCATCACAGCTGTAAGTGATCTTCGGGTAGAGAATGAAGAAAAATTCAAATTCTTCTTTGGTGAAATTGCACAAGAGGTTCTCCAACTTTCAAATCTTGCATTTTAGTCCTCCACTTTTGAACTTTCTTTCAAAAACATCCCAAAATAATTTCACCCAAGGTCCTCTATCTTTTGACATGTTTCGTTTTGTCCCCAACTTTAGAAAATTTGGCGCTGTTAGTCATTTTTGCTACTCTTTTGCCTTGCTCTCTTCCACATTAAGAGTGTCTACCTACAAACACAACATATATATATATATATATATATATATATCAAATTTATTAGAAATCGCTCATTCGAATGATAAAATTGTATTTGACTTCTAAAAAAAAGTTTATATTTAAATAATGGGATATTAAATTGCCATGGAATTAATGTTAGAGACCGAAATTATATTTCTAAATTAATGGCTAATCAATTGAGAAACATTTAGTTAAAATAAAAGGTGGAATAATTTTATACTCAACCCTATTTATACAAACAGAATCATAGTAATGAAAAGGAAATAAACAATGTTTCCTAACTACAATAAAAAACTTAAAAGGAAAAACAATACTAACCTAAACTAGAATACTAATTAAATAAGGAAATAAAATAATCCGAATTAAACCAAATTGTATTCCAACACCCTCCCACAAGTTGATGCATCGATACATGCTTAACTTGGACGGTGATGTATAAAATAACCCCCTTCTACCAATGCCAATCATCATCTTTGTTAGATTGTTCGAGTTGTAGAATTTGATAGGCATGGGCAGCAGGAGATGGAGAGGAATTGATGGGAGCAATCTGAGGAGATTTGTTCTTATTGTCTTTATGCCACTCAGGATAACCATGAAGTTTCCAACAAATATCAACTATATGGGCAGCACCGTGATAGTGAATGCAAGGCCCAGAGTTTGAGTTTTTCTTAACACCCAAAGCAAAAGCCTCGGAGACAACCTCGATTCCCATTGTGACTTGTCTTTGTGCTTCATGACGAACCATTGAATATGCCTCATCTAAACTTGGTAAAGGAGAGGTACCCAAAACACGATTGCTAACTTGATCCAAATTGTGATCAAGACCTGCAAGAAACATATATAACCCATCCTCGGCAGTATACTTCCTCTGTTTTTCAATATTGGCGGCACAAGTCATATCATTAGGCCTCTGATAATCAAGGTCCATAAAAGATCGAGTTGAGTTCATTATAGTATTCAATAATAGATCGGCCATCTTGACGCAACTGAAAAGACTTCTTCATCAATTCATACACTTGTAAAGAATCAGAAGTATCAAGATAGCTTGTTTTCACTACATCCCAAACTTCTTTAGTTGTGCCGTATTGACCAAAATGTGACATTAAGCTCTCGGTCATGGAATTGATGAACCAAGACTTGACCAAAGAATCTACGGCCTCGCATTCATCACAAGTTGGATTGTTCTCTAGCGATGCTACTTTTCTACCTATGATTTAGCCTTTTTCTTCCGACTTGCAATATACATCTCTAAAATTTTAGACCATACACGATAATTTTCCCCATCAAGTTTAATACGTGGAGGTGAAGATGTATCATGAATAGTTAGAGATAAAAAATTCTTGGTGTCGGAGGAGCTTGGTACAGGTCTCTCATAACCCATTTTAACGCAAATTCCAAAAGAAAATCCACAAAAAATGAACTAATCTAAAAATTTTTGGATGAATAACTGACTAGGCCCAAGAATGAATTAGCCACACTCAGCCCAATAAGCAAAGAAACAGTCTACAAGTAAGGCCCAAGAAATAGGAGATTTATCCACAAATCCAAAAAACGAGATTCTAACAAAAGAGGGCAATCGATTAACACCTAACGTTGCTAGAGGTTGGAGGCTGGAGGCTGGAGGTTGGAGGAGCTTTGTCCGAGGTTGTCGGAGGTCGTCGGAGCATACACGGCCTAAAAGTATGTGTTCACACGACCCAATAGGCTGGGAAGATCAATTTTCACAACTCAAGATTCGAAAAACTAAGCCCAATTGCGCGTCTGAGGTCGCTAGCTGCTAGGGTACTTCCACGAGTGGTCGGTGGTGGTTAGGCTTGCCGGAGATGGTGCCGGAAGTGCTCTCCAATTTGGATTGTAGGGTTTTTTTAAGAAATTTGGGGCTCTTAATTTGGGGGGGTTTTTTTTTTTGTTTTCAAATCCTCAATCAACCTTCTCCAAAGTATTTTCTTGTAGAATTAAAGGTAGAAAGAATTGAGAATAATTTTGAAGGGTCTGGTGAGTTATGTCACCAGAGTAAAGTAGAGGATTCCAAAGGGTTATGTCGTTGGAATAGTTGTAGAGGATTCCGATGAGTTATGTCATTGGAATAGTGGTAGATGGGTCGTCGGCAATTTAAAGCACCAGAGGATTTGACCAAGAATTTTAGATGGCTACAAAGTTTTAATCTTTCTCTAATACCAAGTTAAAATAAAAGGCGGAAGAATTTTATTCATTATACTCAACACTATTTATACAAATAGAGTCCTAATAATGAAAGGAAATAAACAATGTTTTCTAGCTAGAATAAAAAACTTAAAAGGAAAAAAATACTAACCTAAACTAAAATACTAATTAAATAAGGAAATAAAATAATCCTAATTAAACCAAACAGTATTCCAACACATTCAAACATGATGACTCCCTTGGGCAGATTCTATATACTTGGGTCATGCTCCACAGTGTATGATCTGATATCTTTGCATCCCCATCAACAAAGAAGGTAAAAAGAGAACTACATATCAATTGAAACCCATTCAATTGATGAATAATAGTGGATTCAGGGATGTTTCCGTTGTGTTTTTTTCACCTTTCTCTTTCAATCAACGTGTTATGTTTAGAAAACATGTTTAGATCATGAAGTTTTTGGGTTTGATTACAGTCTTTGCATGTTTTACCTTCCGGTCATTGATTCTGCATTTACTTGTTGTGCAGGCTATATTGCATTGACTATATTGATGGTGCTTTTAGGGTGTGTTTGATATAACATAAACTAAAATCATTTTTCCAACTACTCATTTGACTATTTTTTACAATCATTTTATATGTTTATACCGCTTTTCTTTATTTTCAACCTACACATCTAAATATTTTAAACTATAATCTCTATCAAACATAACTGTAGTTAATTATACAATTTTTTGCTTATTTTTGCAGTTATTTGACGATTAAAAAGATCATTATAATTCATTTTTCTCAGTGCAATATTTCATATTACAAAGCTATATTTAAATTTCAATTTGATTTTACGTGTGAAATATTCTCCAAGTTAACCAAACTTGTTATTAAATTGTTAATAAAGTTATATAACTGTGTTTTATCTTGATGATGCAAGCAAGATCCGGAATAAATTGCATCAATGGTTCTTTTATTCAGGAATATTTCACAAGGTACAAAATCAGTGGATGCATACTTTGCTAAATTGGCTGGTATTTGGGAACAATTGAGAGCCTTTAGGCCATTGCCTCACTACAAACGTGGAAAGTGTAACAATGAGTGTTTTGAGGAGTTTGTTGATGCTCACCAAAATGATTTAATGTTTAATTTTTTAATGGTTTAAATGAGATATTTCAAGGATTATGGTCACAAATCATCATGATGAAACCGTTGCCCCATCTGGAATAAGGTATACAATCTAGTTTTATGAGAGGAAACTCAAAGGCTATATCTCAATCAACAACAGAGTTTTGCTAATCTATTATCAGCCATGGCAGTGAAGAAAGGGAAATCAAATGTTACTTGTTCTCACTGTGGGAAGAAAGATCGTACAGAAGAAAAGTGCTATAGACTAATTGGACTTCCACCCAGTTTCAAGGTCACTAGAGGAAAGAATAGTAGCGTTAACTCTGTTGTTGAGGAACAGATGGATTCTTCTCCACCATACCAATTGCTAGGTCTATCACAACTAGGTTTCTCCCCATAGTAAGTGAAAAAAACCTTTTGCTTTCTTGAATATATGATCAGATGTCGCTGATTCGACTACACCCTCAGCTAGCACCAATCCTCATTTCCAATCTCAACCTACGGCCAATATAGCAGGTATAACGTCGCATCCTTTTGCCTTGACCACTCGTCTTGCTTTAGTATCACTCTCAAACAACTTATGGATCTTAGACATAGGTGCCACTGATCATATAGGTGCTTCATTGAAATTCTTCACCTCATACAGAATTTTATGTCATTTTTATGTGTTATTCCCCACTAGAACAAAAGTAACAGCAACTTACATTGGCACCATCACTCTCAACTCTAATCTTACTCTACACAATGTACGCATGGGCCCTTTGTTCAGCTTCAATCTAATCTCAGTGAGTAGATTAACTACTTCTAAAGATCTTGCTCTGATTTTCTTTTCCAATTATTGTGTCATTTAGGCCCTATCCTCATTGATAACAATTGGGCTTGCTAAGGTCTCGAATGAGCGATTCTATCTATGGGGCACTACCTCAGATGATCCACCTAAAGTAGCTGCCAATGCTTGTCTCACTACTTCATATGCCAATGAATGGCAACTTAGATTAGGCCATGTGTCTCTGAATAAGTTTCTATTCCTGTCTACATTCCCTTCATGTGGCGTTTGTTTTACATGTCCTAAACCTAGACAAGAGTCCTCTTCATTTCCTTTACATACACAAAGTTTTACTTCCATTTTTGAGCTTGTACACATTGACATATAGGGACCATGCCCCAGTCAGATTTAAATGGAAATCACTATTTTCTTAGGGATGATTTCTCTCGTTGTACATTGGTTTATTTGAGGTAACATAAATCACTAGTCTCTCAATTGTTACCACAGTTCTATCATCATATTTTAACCTAATTTACTATGTGTTAGGATTTGAATTTTTATGGATGTTGATTCGAAATATGAGAGAGAATGGATGAAGTTGAATGGTGGAGATTTGTGTAGCAGAGTAGGTCCCGCTAGATATCTCGATGTGATTAGTTTGATCAAATTTAATTTTGCAAATAGAATGTGTAAAAATTTGTAAAAAAAAAAGACTACTAACACGCACTTAATGTCAAGATAAATAATATAAGGACAGATAATGCCAAAGAATTCTCTAGCCTACATTTTATTCTTCCACTAGAATCGTTCACCAAAGTTCCTGTCCCTAACACCCCAAAAAAGGGATAGTGGAGAGAAAACACCAACACCTTTTAAACACAGCTAAAGCACTTCTTTTCTATGCTCATTTGCCGCTAAAATTCTAAGGGGATGTAGTTTGAATAGCTACTTTTCTCATCAATAGAAGACCCTCCAAAATACTTTATAACAAGACATCATCTGAATCACTATTCCAAAAAAATCTACGTGCACCACCTCAAATCTATTGGTTGCCTTTGCTTTGTAGCTAACACAAATCCCCATAAGAAAAAGTTTGATCCATTCTCCAAGGCATGTGCATTGCTAGGATATCCCCTAGACTTCAAGGGATACAAACTTTATAATATTCAATCCACGCCAATTTTTATCTCCAGAGATGGTATCTTCTATGAACAGGTCTTTCCTTTTGCTACTTCTTCTCCCATCTCTTCAGCTCCTCTAATAAACATCTCAACTCCTAATTACTCATTACCAGTTGTGCCAGCCATTGCATAGCCTTCTCAAAATGTTCCTCCTTCACCTTCATGCTCTCACACAGGTACAACTAACTCACATCCTTCTTTACCTCATCACTCCAGCTCTAGCCCTCATATAGTGCCTCACACGTCATCTCAATTTTCCTATCCCTCCGCTAACTTTGCAACTCCTGACTCTACTCTATAGCAGCCTCTTTCTCCTCATCTTAGATACAGCACCACATTACTCAACCTCCTCCTTATCTCAAAGATTACCACACAACCCTTCCTATACACTTAGCTCACTTTTGTACATCTCATCCTCTAAGCTCTGTGTTTAACTACTCTCAGCTTTCACCCCCTTATAAGCATTTTGCAATGGCGATATCCTGTGAGCCACCTGGACCTACATCCTACTATCAAGCTATATAGCATGTGCATTGGAGAAAAGCAATGCAATTAGAACTTGCAACTTTGGCTGGTAATTTGACCTAGGACATTATTCCCGTTCCTCCTAACAAGACCACAGTAGGCAGTAAGTGGGTCTATAAGACCAAGTCTAAGGCTGATCGGCAGGTGGAAAAGGAATAAGGCACCCTTATTCGCTAAGGGCTATACTCAAAGATAGGGTTTTGATTATGAAGAGACATTTAGTCTTCTTTGATAACCTACTACTGTCAGAATCTTATTAGCTCTTGCTGCCATTCATCACTGGTCTTTATCTAAAATGGATATTAACAATGCTTTCCACAATGGGGACTTAGTTGAGAATGTTTACATAGATATCCCTCTAGGTTATCAGCTTTAGAGGCAGAACTCAAATGAATTTGCTAACCGGAGAAGGTAAGTGTACAAGTTGAGAAAGTCTCTGTATAGTTTCAAGCAAGCTTCAAGGCAATAGAATATAAAGTTCATGGAGTGTAATTGAAATACGGTTTCACACAGTCAAAGGCTGATTATTCCCTGTTTGTTAGAGGAGATTGAGATGATTTCTTAAGTCTTTTGCTTTATGTAGATGACATCCTAATAGCAGGAGCATAACAATTTGCAATTGGGGATCTAAAATAGAGATTATGTTCTGTTTCAAGATTGAAAAGATTTAGGAATTTGAGATTATATTTAGGACTTAAGATAGCAAGATCTACAGTTGGTATATCTTTATGTCAGAGAAAGTTTTCTTTGGAATTACTAGAAGAAGGTGGGCAGCTTGGTGCTAAATCATGCAAAACTCCAATAGAACTCAACCATAGACTTTTTAAATTCAGCTGAAGATACTTTGGAAGATCTTTCATATTACAAGCAGTTGGGAGGAAAGCTTTCGTACTTGAGCGTAACTAGGCTTGATATAAGTTAGTATGTTGGTTTCTTATCTCAATTCATCAAAAAACCAAACAAAACACATTTCTAGATAGCCTATAGGGTATTGAAATACATCAAAGCAGCACATGGTTAAGGGATATTTCTGTCATCAAGATTGATCTTAAACTGAGAGCTTATATAGACAGTGATTAGGCAAGTTGTCAAGAAACAAAGAGGTCAATTATAGGCTTTTGTGTCTTTATTGTAAGTTCCTTAATTAGCTGGAAATCAAAGAATCAGTCCACTGTGTCAAGAAGTTCCACAGAGGCCGAATATAGAGCAATGGCTAGCACAAATGCTAAAGTTACAAGTTGAAGTAGACTGCCATTATGTTAGAGAGAAAGTGGTGAAAAGAACTATGAAACTAGAGCACATTTCCAGCAAAGATCAACCAGCAAACATCTTTACCAAATCTTTAGGTATAAATCAGTTCTACAAGCTTCTTAACAAGATGAACATAAAAAAATTTATACGCATCTTGAAAGCAAGTGTCCGCACACTTCTAGTAAACAAAAGGCAGTTGTCACTACTTGTAATTAGTTAGTTTGTCAGGAGTGTGGCTAGGAAGTTAGAGTAATTATATAAACAAGATGAAGTGTACACTTGCAATTAATTAATGAAATCCATTTTTACTCTTTCTTTCTTGCTCTTATCTTAGCTCATGTAAGACGTGCAGATCAAATGCAAACGTTTTTTGTGAAATATGCAGAATTTTACTAATATAATATGCACGTGAAAATTTGTCTTAAGGTTGTTGGTTCTATTTAATTCTATGGTTCAAATTATATTATATTCTGTAATAGAAAAAGATAAAATCTTACTAGAATGAACGAATCAAATGCTACAATACAAATTAACGCAAAATGGAAGGGAGAGCTAAGGCTAGAGTTCAACCCTATCTCTTTAAAACTATTTTGCCCTACCTAAGTGCTTACGGTTGACTAGCAATCGTCTCCCAAGATACAATGGCTATCGTCTTGCACTAAGCACTTCAAACAACATGACACGGTGAGCCGAAATATGTTTCATACTCCTTTGAATGCAATTGCTAATGCAAAATCATTTTTAGAACACGAGGAAATTTGTTGAAATTAGAAAATTTTAGATAATCATTGAACGCATAAAATTGTGAAGTAACGGGGCCGATTTATAGATATCAAAAAGTTGTTGGTGAAGGTTTGCACCCCTTCCAAATGATGTGGATGAAAAGCTACACCCTTTCTGTTGGTTGTGTCTTTCAAATGTAAATAGACACTGTCCTTTTAGAATTTGTTTAACTTTAATTTCTAATTAAATTAAAAATTGCAAAGAAAATTAAAATAAATGAATTATTTTATTTTATTTCGCCATCAAATTCTTTTAATTGTACATTAATTTTTGGCTATAATTTTCCACTCAATCTGAAATGGTTTTGAACAACCAAATATGTTACAAATATACGTGATTTCCAACATAATTTAAACCCTCAACTATTCTCCATGATTAAGTACATCACAAGATCCACAAAATCCAAAAGAAAAACCTCCAACCGAATTCTTTTAATAACAAAAGAAAAGATTGAAGTTTGGATTATCAAGAATTGAAGCTTTGCTCAAATACTAGATGATACGATTCATCCAGACTAGAGCAGATCAAAGAATATATTATCTGAACTGTAGGAAAATCAATATCGGAATTTGTTCGATCAACAAAAGAGGTTGGACCCTAAATAAATCAAAATCTTGTCCACGCCACAAGAATTTGATCACAATTCTTGATAAGTGAAAACGAATTTCTTAAATAAAAAATCAGATGAGAATTATAAATTCTCCCGACACATTCTTGAAGGAACAAAGAGAACTCTCTAGATCTTTATAATAAACCAAGAACTCTCTCTAAACCTTTATTAAAAACAAAGCATATTATTAAACTCAAAACCTTTTTTTTTTTTTTGCTTCAATTTGGCCCTCAAACTCTGACGCTAGTGCTCAGCTGCCCATATGTTGGCAGCTTATACTACCAACAGGAGTGATGTGGCGCCCTGTTAGGGCGCTACGTCGTTATCTCTTTTTTTTGAATTTTTTTTGGAATCTACATTAAATAAAATGAATAATACATAACTGCCCCTAACGGTGGGGGACTCGTGTGGACCCCATCTTTTTTTCCTCCCAAAATAGGGATGTTGGCATGATCTGTTGCCAACTTGTTGGCAACGGATCATGACTACAATCTCTGATTCTTGGTCGATTTGTACCCGAAGAATATTTCTTTAACGTTCTTAGCTCGATCTTCACCCAATTTAAATATGAGAGGATCTTGGATCGTAAAGATAGATTGCATACTTCCATTAGTTAGAATGCAGACAAAGAACCTTTAAGAATATGTCCTCACCCTTATTCTAGATCTAGAACTACAACATTCTTGATTGAGGTGTGAGACGTATCTTCTACAAGTCTTTGCATGTGCCCATCTGACACATTCTCAAAGCAATTGAGGGTATTTTGTCAGGAGTTCATAATATTATTACTTCGTTCACTAATTCAATTAAATAAAAAATATCTCAATTTGTTCCCAAATAAACAATTATTTATTTACGATTTCAGCTCTTGATTGTTTCTGCTCAATAGGATAAAAATTGTAGCTTATAGAATGCTTTTTTTGTTGTCTAGGGTTTATGTAGTTTCCCATTAAAAGAGTAGAATTCATGTAGCATTCCCATGTGATTCTTCACTACATGAACTCTATTTATTACAAGAGATTAGTTCATGTAGAGTTTTTTTAATAGAATACTTGGTTGCTGGTGCTTTATCACATGGGAACAATATTTCTATTTATTATTTTTAGGCATTATTCCTTTTTTTTTCTTTCGGAATGTGGTATGCATTATTGTTGGTAATATAGGAAGAATGCTTTTTTAATACTACATGAACTCTAATTACTAGATGAGAACAAATATTAATGAACTACAATCATAGCAAAAATTCTTAGTCTTTATTATTTACTCTAGTTGTAGCTTATAGAATGCTTTTTTCTCTTTATTTTTCATTTCAATAGGAGCAAAAAAATGGGCGTCTAGCTGATCCAATTGAGGGATTCGATATGCTTCATAAGAGAAATGATAAACAGAAAAGTTGGGTTGATGATGCATCTGAGCAAATGGGGGTAAGTTTGATAATTTTTAGGCAATACTTGGCATTTTTCTACAAACTAGTACACACTCTTACAGATAAAATGTGTTTTTGTAGGCTAAGATATCGCAAGAATTAACAAAATTAGTTGCTACGCATAGCGAAGAGACCCCCGAATTGAGGTTGCAAGCATATATCGCAGTGAGGGTCTTTGAGAATGATGATAGAGTTTGTGCTTATGGAGATGTTGTGACAGCAAACATGGTGCCATGGTGTAGTGACCGCAAACTTTTCTTAAATAAAAATATTTAATTAAATAAAATTTTTTATAAAAAAATTTAATAGCGTACGCTCGTCTAGTTGAATTTTTTATTATTTACTATTATATTTAATTATTAAAAGAAAATAATTCATAAAAATTTATATATTTTTCAAATTTATATTTGAGAACTAAACTTTTAAATTTATTTATTTTAGTCTCCAAAGATTTTTATTTTATTCATCAAAGCCCATTATATGACCATTTGCATTCTTGCCCTAATTTTCCCCCTTAAATATAATCCTTGAAACCCTACTTGTCAACTTCATCTTCATCTTCTCACTTAACTACACTTTCAATAACAACTCATACACAACACAACAATGGAGCCATAAAGCAATTGCTTTTCAAGGTAATACTTTTCCACTACTATTACTTTCCCATTTTCAAACATTCAATTGCAAACACAAGTTCTTAGTTAATTGCTATTCCACTTACATTCTTAACTTTATTTCTATAATGGTCAATAGAATACACCATTCATTGAATTGAGCAATAAGGTACAGATAATTCACTGCCTTTTTTTTTTTTAGTATTTACAATGCTATATTTAGATGAATAGCAGCAACGGCAAGTTGGAAACGCAGCTGCAATAGCTACTCTTCCTCATTGTTGTTTCCCCAACCACCAAGCACCACCACAACATCTCCACCATGGTACGCCAACATCACCACCATCATAACTCACAGCAGCAAACAATGCAATCAGCAGCTCAAACACACAACATAGTGCACACTCAGCGTATACACACACACTCACGGACAAACATTCACGCACAAACACCATTTTTGGCACCCAAACACACGGCCCAACTCACAATCCAACTACCATAATCGTCCTTTCAACCTCATAACACCTTCAAGAAGCTTTATTGACCAATTAAGAAGAAGAAAAGGGAAGAATTTAAGAAAAATCCCCAAATTTCTCTCGAGTTTCAACCCCGAAATTCGTGCATTATCTTCATCATTTTCTTCAAATACAACCGCCAATAGGACCACCCATAATTGTCGGACCTTCGCCGGCAGTTGGCGGCGGTGCCACCGTCGAAAACCACCGGCCTAGTTTCCTAACCTCCTTCCTCGGCCGAGACACGGTAGAGACGAGAGGGAAGCCTAAGTTTTACACTTTGTTCTAAAAAGCGGGCTTATGCGCTCGCTGAGGCACGCCTAAACTTGAAGCTTGGGGTTCGCGCTTCATCACGCCTTATGCTTTATCGTGCATTGACCGCACTTTTATCACGCATCGTTGCGCTTAAGCACGCTTAGACTCAAGGCTAGACATCAACGCTTTTGCACGCCTTGTGCTTTTAGAACACTGGTTTTAAATCCAAAATCTAATTTTTTTTTAATTGAGGATTTTGCAATCTAGCCCTATGCTTTATAGTTTCATTTAAGTTAGTCTTTATAGTTTATTTAATTATAAAATCCTAAACTTTTAATTTTTATAATTTAACCCCTAAACTATATTTTCAAATTAGGTCCCCCAATTTATTTATTTTATTTAAGTAAGCCCTTAAAATTTATTTAATTCTAAGTCCTCAACTTTCAAATTTTACAATTTGACCCTTAAACTTTGATTTCAATTTAAAATCCTTCAATTTCTTATTCTTAGTTAAGTTAATCCTCAAATTATAATTGCATCTAAATCCTCCATGTTGTAAAAATCCTATAATTTAGTCTAAAGTATTTTTAGTTCAATTTTATTGCATATTAGGTCCTCAAACTATTCAATTCTTTCAAATCAACCCCCAAAGTTTCATATTCTTTCAATTTTGGTCCATAACTTCTATATTATCTATAAATACTTAATATTTAAGTGTATTAACACAAATTAAACTCCTTATTAACTAGACAGGGCGTACTAATAGCTAGAGGATTGAATTCTCACCCCAAATTAAGCCCAAACTGGGGAAAGATTTAAAGTAGGCTCAAAACTCAAAATTTATTTTTACTTATTGTGCATTTCTAGCTAATAATCTGTATTATATGAGTGCTTTTAGTGTGTAATTGACTTACCTTCAGGACAAGAGCTGCCTTCGGGCCCAGAGTTATCTTCGAGTATTACATTACAGAGTTTACATATCTATTTGCCTTATATACTTGTATAAATTGATTAACTTAGGCAGAGCTTGCTGAGTATTCTTGAAATACTCACACCTTTCATTTTAACAAATTACAAATTAAGGAGGTTGGCGGAGTGGCGAGGCGTGGGAGCTCCCTGTGGTTTATGAAATAAAAAGTTTCATTTTCGTTGTTATTCTGGATAAACTTGATGTATTGAAGTAAGTTGTTTTAAATATTTTGAACTATTTAGTATTTTATATTGAGTGTTTTGAGTCACTAGAGACCGTACAAGTGTAAGACACTCTAAAATGGTTTGTTATTTTAAATGAATTTACGCATCTTAATTATTTGCTATTTTTCCGCATCTATTAACATTATTTTCTTTAAAAAGTTTTAAAATTTTTAAAATTAAATTAAATTTTTTTAAAGAAAGAACTAGCATTCTAGGTTCTTAGAACTCGGGGTGTTACACATGGGTACATCAAACTCAACCAATATCTTCAATTTATCGATCCCGTAGAGGACAATATTATGTTGCTTTGGAGTCTAGCTACTTGGATTTACAAGCAAAGTATAAGAAACAATAGAAGGATATGGAAGAGCTTCGACATATGATTTTATCTTCAGAAAATCAATCTTCAAATTTATAGCTCGAAAATTCTATATCTGAAAATAAATCATCTTCACAACAGCTCTCTTTGCATTCACAATCACACCAGTCTCCACCCCAGCACCAGTTATACACCCAACAACAATCATCATCTCAACATCAGTCACACTCTCATCAGCGGTCTCCTTCTCAACAAATGTCATCTTCGTACCAGCCTCCGCATTATTCTCAACCGCCGACTTATTGTTATCCGATGTCTTCTCAAGTTTACTATCCTCAACCACTGTAGCCGTCCTTGTATCTGAAAATGCATTATGGTCATGGAGAGTTTAGATCAATGCTCGATGACTCAGACTTTTTGCAATGGTTCATGCCTCTGCACCCGAGGAATAGTCAAAATGATTAGATTTTCATATAGTATTCTTGCTATACTTTTTTTTTCCTTGCCTATTTTAAGCTACTAATCAATAATTCCACTATTAATTGTTATCTACTCTAGGGATGATTGTCGATTGGATTTGATGAAATGTTTTATTATGTTCTTTTCAAGGTTACAATTTGACAGAATTTTTATATTTGAAATTATTATTGGGGCACATATAATTGCCTCTACAATTATAGAACGGCCTGTTATTTTGAATTTAATCGGGATGCATTGTCAAGTGGCCCCACTATTTTAAATTTAATGGGTGTATTTTAAAGTGTCACTTTTATTTTAAATTTAATAGGAGCACATTTAAGTGTCCCTGTTGTTTTAAATTTAATTGGAGCATTTGATGAAGTGTCCCTAATAGGAACGCTTATCCATGCGGCACCCACATTACTAGAGGTGTTTTTAGTGTGCAAATTGCCCCTATTTAGTATTAGGGGCACGATTTACAGGGGCGTTCATGGGCCGCTTTGTAGGAAAGTGCTGAAAAAGGGGTCAAAGATGCACGTTGACTCATTAAGCGTGATTAAGCACGCCTAAGCAAGCTTAAGTGGGGTTTGAGCGGGCTTGAGCAAGCTTAAGCGGGGTTTTTTTTAGTTAAGAAAACCAAAAAATTGAAATTGGAAAGGCCAAGACCATTAAAGGGAGAAATTGTCTAAGAGAGAATAAAATTCCCAAATCTTGAAAACATATAAGTTGATTATGATAGTATTTCAAGCGTTAAACTACTCATCTACATTTTATGGTAAGTTGTTTTCTTTCTCTTTCATTTTTTTCATTTTTTTTTATTTTTTTTCATGGAACAAAAGTTTTTGTTTTCTTCACCACTTCAATAATGTGAAATTTTAGGAGGTTTTGAAAAATTGTTTAGAGGCTATTGTGTTTGTCTAATTTTGGCATTTTGGGAATTTAAGAATGTTTAATGGTAGAAGTTATTATGTAAATATAATATTTAAAATTTTATATGTGTTTGGTAGACATTATTTTATTTATTTCATGATTCTAGATTAATTAGAAATTAAAAATAAATAAATAAATTGAAAAATGCTTTTCAATGCTTAAGATCGACGGCTTAGGCGCGCTTAAGTTTATAAAGCTTGAAATTTGAGATCGATGCTTCGCTACGTTTTACGCTTTTTAGAACACTATTAATTTGCCTCTCTTGTTATTAGGGGCATTTTAACCCCTTTTTTCCTTCTATTTATATTAATTGAGGCATTTTTAAATGTCTTTAATATTCTCATTTTTAGTAGTGTCTATGACAACTGTGTGCTAGTAAAAAAAGAAAAGAAAATAAAGTAAACTATAAGAATGAACATTAACTACTCGGGTACTAATATTTCTTACTCCGGTAACAATATTACCTCTCCTAGTAATCCACCAACACAACCAGTCGCCATCACAAATTAACAAATATGCCTCAAAAATAGCAAAAATGTAACTATTTTCATTATCTTCATCAAGCACAGGATGTTACATCAACAAATAAAGGGATAATCAAACATATCATTACAATTGCGAAAAGCCCGAGAAGATAATCAAAATTTGGCAGTTCACGTCTTCATGTGTTTCCTTCATATTTTACATAAACATGCGTAGTTACAACTAGTTATCATCTCTGATTTCCTCAGTAACTATTTTGTATGCTATTAATCCGAAGTTTTGAATTGATATATCATGCTCTTAATTTGGTAAGCGACGTTTGACGTAATGGACGGGGTAAGCACATGATGTTTAGTTGGAAATGCACATGCCACTTAATAGTGGGGAGCGCTTAATCAAAGAATTGACTATGACCATTACAAATACTTAGTGCCCCCGCCCCTTTCCCCCAAAAATTTTAGCGGAAAATAAAGTCAAAACACTTATTTCCCTCAATTTTTTCATCAATGTCTCATTTTTATACAACTAGTATTTTCTCCCGTGCGTTGCAGATTTGTGATTATCCGAAGCGTGATTTTACAATTAAATTTTCTTTTTTTAATTTAGAAAACGAAACTTTTCGCGGAAAAATGATCTCATATTATATGGGACTTATATAAGAGTTCGAATTCTAAGAGATGAAGGAAAGATTGAGTTGCAAATTTGTGATTATCTTTTTACAATTAAATTTTATTTTTTTAATTCATAAAAATAAAACTTTTGACGGGAAAATGATCTCATTTTATTATTATATATATATATATATATATATATATATATATAGATTTGCACTATGCGCTAAATTACAATGCGAATGGTATAATGGTAATAAGAATGTGCCAATAGTTTAATCAATAGTTGAACTACCTAAATTATTAGGAAATGGCATCACGTTGATATCAACTATGTTGTTGATTAACATCCACCTTTAAACAAATATATCTATTTCTGAAAATATTTATTTAATTTGAATATTGTTTAAAGTACAACTCAAACATGACCTATTACTTAAAATTTCTGTCATCTAAATAAATATGTGAATGCATTTCACACTTGTGTTCATTAATTAGTATACATCTGCCTCATTAAGATATGTAACCACAAATTTTAAAGAAAAATAAGAAAACGCATTAAATATCGTTGGAATTGTAAATTATTTCTATATTCTTCCTATTTTATCCTTATATTAAATAACAAAAAATAGTGTGAAAATGTTTAACCCTTGTAGAATGTGGAAAATCTATTTTGATGTTCAGTATTTTAACTATCTTAAATATGGATATTTTAATTAATTAATAAAAAATAATTGATATTCTGAATAGAAAAATTGAACTATAATTCAAGATAAACTAAACTAGAAAGCAAATATATGTTGGACGGGGTGAGTAATTGTCGAATGATTAGGCTCTTAAGTTCCAACACTTGTCCGGCAGAAAGTCTCCCTAACAAAAACAAAGGCATGGGGAGAAAATTAAAAATTTGACAGTTGATATCACTTCTAGAAGGGATTTCGATGTTCGATTCGATGTTCTTCAACATTTATTATGCCCCACTATCTTGTGGGCCTTATTTTCTGTGCATCACAGAAAATTTCCTCCGCTAATCACGCCACATCTACACGCTAACCAACCCCACCGGGCTTTTGGGAATGAGGATTTTTTTTTTTTTTTTTTTTTTTTTTTGGAATAGATTTGGAATGAGGATTTTGCTACTTATGTTAATGCTATAAATATGATTTTTGTGTATGATTATATTTTTCATACGCTGTACAGAGGTAGCATGTGTGACAACTCTAACTACATATATAAAATCTAAAGAGTCATCTAGGCAAGATATGTATGGTTCTATTGTGTTTTAGGAGTTGTTTGATTGTGGATAAAAATTATCCGCGCAGTTTTCCGTGTAAAATGTGTGGTTAATATTGTATTGAAAAGTATGTATGTAGTTAAGAAGATGAGAGAGAAGAGTGTGGGATAAAATTTATCTTAGATAGAACAAGGTCTTAGTGATTAATTGTTTTCATTGTTTAATTTATTCTAACTTTGTTATTTAGTATTGTCTTCCTTATTTTATATTTTTATATGTGTTATATTTTATTTATATGTATTCTAATTCTAATTTTTGAATTAATTTATATAATTTTTTTATATTTAGTGTTGCATATATTAATAAAAATGTAATAAGATTTTCTATTTTATAAAAAAATACCTTTTTACATATTTAAAAAATTAGAAAAAAAAAATCTATTTTTTATTTTTACGATTTTAAAGGATAGTTTTACATAGTTTTCATGGGTAATGTGTATTAAGCGGTTTAAATATTGGATAATTTTTTAAGATCAAATAGTGAATAATTAAATAATTAAATTTATAATGAATAATTAATTATTAACTAATTAGAAAAGAAATAGAAAATTATAAATTTTATGTCTCGTCATTTCGCAAGTTACTTAAAAAATAATTGTTAAAATTATCATTTAATCATCTCTTCATTTATGTCAAAAAAATTAAAAGTATGAAAAACTATTTTTTTTTATTTTTTTATATTTAGTATTGCATGTATTACTGATCTTTTTCTCAATTATTCTGCACAAATTTTTGTTACTGAAAAATCAATATGCAAAATTTCATCTATAAATACTTTGTATAAATATCTTATCATTTCATATAGTACACAATCCACATAGCATAAATTCTCCAAAATTTAATATTACAAAATTGCTAAAAAAATATCCTCAAGACTAAGCTACTTGAATGACGTTGATAATAAAAATTTAGCAAAAATTTTAATACGAGCTTTCTTTTTGTTCAAAAAATTATTGTCTAAATTTTGACCCAAACATTTTTTTATTACCTAAAATTATCAATTACAATAACTGCTATGACATTTTTTCTTACAAGATAATGGTTGAAATCAAAATTTGTAAATAGTTATTCAAATTTATAATATTATATATGCTTTATTATTTTTATTTTGTATTTGAAAACGTAGGTTGTCAGATTAACCTGAATAAAAGATTCAGATGCAACTGAAATTGTGTTTTGTTACTTAGATGGATCTGGCAATATTTACTGGCTATTGACTTAGATAGTTCTGTATGGTAATATTGGGCAGATATGTCTGTGAACTCTAACTAACTCCAAATGCATCTGGATGATAAACAGAAACTGTAAAAATAGTAAGTAAACGCAAAACACCAGATTTAACGTGGAAAATCCCGCAGGGTGACAAACCACGTGAACGTCGCCTACGAGCAAAACCAATCCACTAAATCCAATCAGTTTAAAACTTTACAAAAACACCAAAGCCAATAATTACGCATAACAATTGCAATATCTAAGAAATTTAAAAAAGAGCTTCCTGTTCAATATTTCTTAGCTTGTAATCAGAGCTGACATCCCATCCCCTTTTCAATGGTTTCTTGTAATCACATTCCCACAATAGATCTGCACCTTCCGTGTTGATCCCCTCGTGTTGTGGGCTGATCTATTAGTCATTGGACTCCTCCCGGAGATGTGACTAATGATTTAATCAAATGTGGTTGTGCACAAACAAGATCAAGACATTCTTGATGGTTTGATGCACTAGATGAACAAGGCACGTTTTTCTTTTGATGGCAATTTAGTGCTTGAATCGAGAGCTATGCTATCTTCGAATTTCTTGCTTTGTGTGTCCTTGCTCCTTCTTGTCTTGTGTATTTAATGTAATTAATTATCTTGTAATCCAAGTAACCTAGTTACCATTAAACACATATTCCTACAAGGAAAATAATAACTTAATTAATTGTAGAAATAATATAAACAAGGCAACAAAAAAGTTAAGGAAATAGAATTTTACCTTAATTAAGAGATCTACACCTAACCTGGTTGGATGTTTACCTTAAGACTATGTGGATAAACACGAACCAACAAAGAAACCCTAGGTGTGTAGAAGCCTTAGGCGTGTGACATATCAAACATGGACTCCTTAAAATACTCAACTTATTAGGAGATAAATATCACATAAAATAAATGTTTAACACATGTGATAAACAGAGTCCAAAATTAATTAAACAGGTTAAACTCTTTATTTAATCAAATTAACAATTAATCAAATAAGAGTTTAAGATGTTTAATTATAAGTGAGGGAAAATAAAAATGCCAATTAATACATAAAATCAACTTTAATAAAATTAAAGTTAATAGTATTCACATTGTTTATATAAATCAATCAATTTAAAATTTCCCGTGCATCGCATTGGGAAAATACTAGTGACAATAATAATTGAACAAATTTTATGTGCTTTCTCGTTTCAATTAGGGCTGGGCATTTCAACCGCCAAACCAACCAAAGCTGATGACATCCGGTCGGTCGGATTCGGTTTTCTTTTTTTTTTTTTTTTTTGCAGTCAGTTAGGTTCTCGGTTTGGTTTTCACCAAACCAAAAAATCGATTGGTTTTTATAAAATAAAAAACATAAAAAAAGAAGAAGAAAACCAAAAAAACCGACCAAATCGACTTGGTTCTGTCGGTTTAGGTTTATCGAACCAAGCCGGTAGGTTCGGTTCGGTTTAAAAAAAAAAAATTGATCGAGGTCGGTCGGTTGTGGTTCAGGTGGAAAAACTGACCGAACCGACCGACGCCCAGTACCCCTAGTTTCAATAGACTGTTAATCGGATATATTTCGAAGTTTATTTGAGTCTCCATATAGTATTCTTATTTTTATTTTATTCAACTATTGTGTAGTTAATAGTGAGATTGAATTATTTTAGATAAGAGTTATTTTAACTACACTTTAATTTTTATTTTGCAGATATGATAAGTGTCTCGTACCAATTTAACCTTTTTTTTTTTGGTTCAATCTATTTAATTGTTAAATATGTCCTAAGTTCGATTACACACAATTTATCCCAATTTTGGTCAATAACCATGATTTTGCGACAGCCAAGTGGTGTACAATTATTCTATGTGGTGATGCTACTATCTCTCACTATATAAGATTTTGTTCAAAGTGGCATAATCCTAAATAAAAATGAAAGGTTAAAGAGCATAAATTAAAAGTAAAAAAAATACAAAATGAAATATGAATTATTTGTAGAGGAAAAAGAAAATTGTAATCTCGATGCGAAAATATAAAGACAGGCACAGCAATGATAAAGAGCCGCGTACAAAACACGGCGCTGTCAAACTAATGGCACGCAAAACATTTTGACTACAACTCAGTTTCATAGTAACTTCTTGTTGGATAAAGCCTAAAATTTAAATGTTTTTGGATAGTATAATTTAATAAAAATTTTATTTTTACCTTTCCGTGTCATTTTTCTTACTATTTAATAACACGTATTAAAAAAAAAACTCTTAAACAAAACTTTATCGAATGAGCTCTTGTGTGAAAGATAATAAGTTACTCTACGTGATTACATTAATGTAAATAAAAACATTAAGGACCCAAAAGAGAGAAAATATTTAGGTGCAAAGTCTAGTTTATTGTTTTGTGTTAAGTTGTCCCGAGGACATGCTTGTAATATCAGTTTTTTACATTCGGTTGTTTTTTTCTTTTTTCTGTTGGTTGAGAAATAGTTTTTTCCATTCTTGTTAATTAGAACTAAATACTGATAATTATACTCATACTACAATTTCTCTTTGGTACTCCACATAATAATTATTCCCAGTGTTTTTAAAGTTCATGCACCTTTGTTGTGATTATATCCCAACTGTTTTTAATTAAATTATTCATCTTAACATTCCATTTATAGTAAACTAGCAGTAACTCCCATGCGCTGCATGGGGAGACATGTCGATTAATATGTGATTCCCATGAATATAAATAGAATAGCATTAATAGCACTGAAAACGATTACAAAAAAACTCATCACAATCCAGAACATTAAAGATTTAGGCAAAGTATATTCAAATTTTGTAAAAATTTCAATAGAGTTTGTTTGTATTTTGGATAATTCCATCCTGTAAATATCCGGTAGTTTAGGCATTTATTTAATATTTAACAGTATAATTATTTTGATTAATTTTTATTTAATTTTTTTTTGTAATTTTTTATCACACAAAAAATTAAATTTTCGCTTAAATTTTTAGTTTTAATTAATTTTCATGTTTTTAATTAATTTTATTTTAAAATAACTAACCATATCTAAAATTAATTAAAGGTTCCAATCTTTGTTTTTAATACTTTAATGTTACACGTTTCTTTCAATTTTTGTGTAAAAATTTAAATAATTTTAATTTTGTATCACACCTAAAGTAAATCCTAGCGAAATTCCTAATTTTAATTAATTTTTATTTCTTCACTAATTATTTATAAAAATAATTAAAGATTATTTTCACAAAACCCCAAAACCTTTCGATTTTGTAACAATTCTAAACCTATTCCTTTTTCAATGTGGAACCCCACAATCTTTAAATTAAGTGTCATTGGACCCCTCTATTAACTAATTTCATCCCTTTCAGCTGTTAAATTGGATTTTTTGTCCTTTTGTGCATGAACGTTTGGGAGGTAAAACTTGAAACAATATTTCATTTGACAATTTTAAATCTCTTTAAAGTTCACAAATTTTAATAATGTGCAATTTAGTCCTAAATCTTTTTAAACTTCACAATTTTAACTTTAATTTTTTCCAATTTAGTCCAAAATGTTTTTATTTTACAATTGTAACATTATGTTTGGAAAATTGGCGAAAATTGTCCATAAATTTTGTTGTTGCAACAAAATTGGTACCAAAATAAAAAAAAAGTAGCTTATTAATTTCATTGAATTAATTAATTTGATACTAATTTATTTGTTGCATAATTAATTTTAGCGAATATTTTTTGACAATTTTCAACAAAATAGTATTTCTTCATATTAATATCATAATTTCTCAAATTTTTTCTTAGCATCAGAGATGCGTATATTTCTATTTTAACTAATAGTTAATAACAAATGTTTTGATAACATGACGAAATGTGAATTGAAACATATATTGATATATATATGTAGTCGACTCAATTAACACCTTCAAGGGATGGGGGAATCGGTGTAGCTAATAAATTTTAAGGGTTATTTTCGCATTACCTCCCAAATTATCCATTTTGATACAATTCCAACCCTCTCCTTTTTTTTCGTCCTCCTACCCCACCTCCCCCCCCCAAAAAAAAAACTATGAGAAATTATCGTTGCAGGACCTCATTCATGTTTTCCATCCAATTTTTCCGTTAGATTTCCTTTTTTTGTCTTTTAGTGACCCCTTCTGTCTTGTAGTGAAAGGGTAAAATGGTCAGAGGGTTCTTGTGAAACTGATACTTTGGAGTCTTGTAGTGAAAATACCGAATGTTAACTTTAATTTAATAGTAAATTAGTTGAATTAATTTTAATTTGAAAATACCAAGTTAATATAATGTGCAAATTAGTCCTAAATTTTTCCAGTATGTCGACTATGCTTCTAGACCAAAATAATAATAATAAGTAGCTCAAATGGTCAAAAAATTTTGGTGTGCGTTTGGCCCCAAATTTTAATTAAATTTTACATTTTATTTTTTATATGGGTGCTCATTTTGTCCGTGGTTAATTTCATTGAATTAATTTGATACTAATTAAATAGTTTATATAAAATAATTTTAACACAATAGCATTTGTTCACTCTAATATCATAATATTCTAAAACTTTCTTTAGCATTAAATGTTCAAAAATTCGTTGTAATAAGCCCGCATCTTCCTTTTAATAACTCTTGTTATCAATAAAATTTTTTATGAGCTTAGATTTTCGAGTCCGGATATTTTTAAAAAAGAAAATAAAATTAAAAAATATATCAAACCATCCTCAACCCACCCAACCCTCACCCCCACCACCACCACCACCACCACCAGCAGCAATAGGCTGGTGGTGGTGGTGGTTCGAAACCACCATAGCAGTTGATATATTTTTTAATTTTTTTTTACTTTTTAGAAATATCCGAACTCGAAAATTCAAGCTCGTGAAAAAAATTTTATTGATAAAAAAGTTATTACAATGAAGATGCAGGCTTATTACAGCAAATTTTGAACGTTTAATGCTAAAGAAAGCTTTAGAACATTATGATATTAGGGAGAACAAATGCTACTGTGTTAAAATTTTTTGCTACAAACTATTTAATTAGTATCAAATTAATTCAATAAAATTAACTACGGATAAAATGAGCACCTATATAAAAAATAAAATGTAAAATTTAATTAAAATTTGGGGCCAAATGCACACCAAAATTTTTTTGACCACTTGTGCTACTTATTAGTATTATTTTGGTCTAGAAGCGCAGGCGACACACTGGAAAAATTTAGGACTAATTTGCATATTATATTAACTTGGTATTTTCAAATTAAAATTAATTTAATGAATTTACTATTAAATTAAAGTTAACATTCCGTATTTTCACTACAGAATCCCAAAGTATCAGTTTCACAGGACCCCAGACCATTTTACCCTTTTACTACAAGACAAAAAGTGGCCACTAAAAGACAAAAAAGGAAATCTAATGAAGAAATTGGATGGAAAACATGAATGGGGTCCTGCAGCGACAATTTCTCATAGTTTGTGGGGGGGGTAGGAGAACCAAAAAAGAGAATGAGGTTAAAATTGTATCAAAATGGATAGTTTGAGGGGGTAATGTGAAAATAACCCAAATTTTAATTTTCATTGCAAATTAATCGATTAACTATCTAGATGAAATAAACCAATTAGCGAAAATAATTAGATTATTAATTAATTAACCGAATGACGCTGATATCAATCTGCCGTTATATTGCGATTTCGTTTTTGTGGAAAAAGAAAAAAGAAAAAGGGCATTGAATTGTACAGATTGCGTTTGGTGGTGATGAACAAGTGGGACTTTCATTCAGTGAGCCAAGGCGCTATAAGTTAAAAGAGTTGCCAAATTTCAATAACTTTGTTTCAATTATTTACAATGTAAATTGAATATGAATTTTAATTTTAATTTTTCAGTCAACCTGGGTCCTCTTGTCAATCAAAATTTATCTGTAATATTACCGAACAAATAAAAAGCTACCATACGGCTTGGAGTTTGTTATTTTTAGCCAAAAATTTTAACTTTGAGCAAATGGTGTCATTGGAAAATTTTTCAAACTACTAAAACTTCGTTTTACTGTGCTGGTTTTGAATCTGGTGTCAATTTTCCTCGCAGAGATCGTATATGACTAGAAAATATTTGAGAATATCATAACTATGGCAGTCTCGAATGTTTTTTTTAACATTATTGCAGTTAAATAGTTAAATTTAACATACACATATTTAAACCAATTACCTTCTAATATCTAATTTTAACTTATCAAGGAGCATTAACATAGTGGAAAAATTTTCTAGGATAGGCAGATGTCACTTGCACAACGTATTACCCCTTCAGTCCAATTATGCATGCATCTTTCATTTTTCACACGAATAAAAACTGCCATTATAAAAGTAAATACTATAAAGAATTATTTTTATTTATCCTTATTCAATGAGTTTTAAAAAAAATGTTAGAAACTTTAAAGTATGCAAATTAAATGAGAATATAATAATCTATATATTAATAAAATGAGGTCAGTTTCCCACTCAATCATATAATTTTAAGAATTAAAAAATAATATTTTATTTGTATTTTCTACTCAAACACAAATACCTAATTTTCAACCTATGCATAATTTTCCGTTATTATCACCCTTGATCTTTTGACAGAATCACTCCTTATCTCTTCAATTCGTGTTATTATCGTGTGTGATCTTTTTAAATCTCCCATCCATATCTCTCTCATTAAATCACGCAAAATCAAGGAAAAATTTATAACTAAACAGAGATGAAATAATGTGTTTTTATACTTTTTTGACTGAATGTGCTTTTATATACTTTCGCAACTTCTCTTAAAGATGTTATATCACACATTATTTCTGATCAAGTTCTTAGTTTTATTATTTTGTTTCTTATGCTATTTACCATAAAAAAGGAAAATATATTATTATAATTTTTATTTTATATATATTTTAAATTATAACTTGGTCATAAATCTCCCCGTGCAACGCACGGGAGAAAATACTAGTAATAAATAAATAAATAAAAATGAATTTATATAATTTTTTTCCTTTTTTCATTTTTTAAGGCGAGACCTATATAATTAAGATAACCAAAAATAAAGGACAAAAGAAAATATTCTGAATATTGTTTAATTTATTACGTTCTCTTGTAAGTAGATAATCAATATTTGTTCATGAAATGCTTACAGAATCTATATATATATAAAAGCAAGGTTTTTTCCCGCCTTTGCACACATTTTTCTTAATTTTTTAATTTATTTTTTATTCCAAGTCATCAAGTTTTCCCTCCAATGCACTTAATTAAGTTTTTAATTCATTATTTAATTACCTTATTTCATCATTATCCTTAAATGGCCATAATTATCCTACCATAATAATTATCTATATTCTATAATTCTATATCGATATTCTATATCCATATCCATAAAAAATTATTTATGTTATTTTTTATTTATTCTTAATTCTCATAACTTATTTTTAGGGGTTAATAAATATTGATTAACCAAAAAATAGATTTTGCTCGATTTGCCTCAATCCTTAAGACTGATTAAAAAATTATTTATATTCACATTTTTTATTTATTCTAATTTGTTTATTAAATTAATTAAATTAAATTAAATATTAATAATTAATTGATAAAATTTGCCCCCTTGAGACAGTTTTTTATTTTATTTAATTCGTTTTTCGTAAATTGCAATCCCAATAATTTGTCAATCAATATTTTCCCAAGAAACCTATTGATGACATAATCTATGTTTATTTCTCGCTCAAACTTGCATTTTTCAAAATAAAAAAATATTATTTTATTGTTCATTGTTAATATATAGAATTTGGTTCATTGCTTCCCTAATTGCGATGGTTTTTTAACTCTATATAATAATAATCTTTAAATATTAATTAATTAATAATAACCATGGATCAAATCTCTTCCGTATCCCATTTTGCATTCAAATCTACTTGTAACTCTCGACCTTTATCATCATCTAACGCAAATCCGTTTGGGATCCGTAATACCCGCAAATCTCCCAAATTCCATTTAATCACAGAATCGGTTTTCTCAATTAGTGGGCCAATTTCTCTGCCAACAAAGAAAAATTGTCTTCTTTCTCTCTATACAGGTAACGATTGAGTGATGGATACTACTGCGTCTTGGTGTCTTCTCATGGGAAAAAGCTTGCTTGACATCTTGCGCTTCAAAACGGTAATAATAGTTCTTCTAATTCATTTTTTTTTCACGCAAATCGCACTCAAATCCATTGTCTTATTCTTCTCATTTCAACCTTTTTTTTTGCCGGATTCCACTGCCGATCGGCGGCAACGCCCTCGATTTTGAACTCTGTTCCTGGCCTCCATCCATTGCAATAAAAATGTTGCCGCCTATTGTGCCATTCAATGCACAGGTATGTCAAGCTATTTATCGTTCACAAATTAGGTTCTAATGAAAAATTGGAAATTGATTCTTAGTTTTTTCCTAATTTTTGATAATTCGATTGCATGCCTATTGTGAATGCTATAACATAGATTTCATTACTAATTTTCTTATTGGAATATGTTGGTTTGTGATCTGTAAATTGAATTTATCTTTTGTGATTTGTAAGTTGAATTTATCTATCTTTGAAGATTTGTGGGTTGCCTATTTTCTTTGTCTTGAAATATATGCCGTTAAAATTTTGATTGTAGACATCGTATATTAGCATCTGAAAGTTCATCTCTTGGGCGCTTTGTAGTCCAGAGCGCTTCACCAAACATGCTTTCTACTTAAAATTGAGTCAGCTGACGATGTTTGTTTTGTGAATTCGTTCTTTAGAACAAGTTGGTGCTGAGCGTAATTAGATATCCAAGGGTTAAGGTAATCAAGCTACTACTCTATTTAATTTACCCATCTTTTATGGAGTAATAATCATTTAAGGTAATGATGTAACTCCACTTTTATTCTCTCCAATTAAATTATTGATCCTTATTAATTTACTTAATTTTTGACTTTTTAATCTAAATTCTTTATGCAGAATGATTTGTTGAACTTGACAGGAGACCTATTTTTTCTGACCACTGGGAATGGTTAGAACAAATTACAAAACAACAATCATATTAGGACAATCCTACAAAGGAAGTTCCAATTTTGTTGGTTGTGTCTATCATGCTATTTTCATTCTTTTCACAATATGACTTATTTGTCCCTTGATCTCTTCCACCATAGGTATTGTGGAGGGTAATTATTTGGTTCTGTCTGGTGTGTTTTCTTTTTGAGGTGCTCGGTTGTATATGAGTGGCTCAAGAATTTTGTTTTCTGTGTCCTTTTCGGTTAATCGTAATAAATCTATTCCAAACTTTATTTTTCTTGCTTTTAACTATTTTTGCAAATGGGTATTATTTATTTGGTTCAATCCTCTTTTATTCTATTTTCTATAAATAAATTATCTGAAAGTTGGTTGGAGCAATGACTTGAATTGATTATTGGTTTAAATTTACTTAGGACAAGTCTCTCTAACCCATACATGTGTTCTTATATTATCATGTGTTTATTTGTTTCCGAAGTGTTTGGTGCAACTATTATATGTCTCTGCAAGTCAAAGTTACTGACTTATTGCTTCTGGTGTTGATTCGAAGAGGTCGTGGAAAATTGTGATGTCATGCCAGAGTTGCTCATATATTCAAAAGAATTCAGCATTAAAGTGCATTTTTTTAAGAACCTTTCTCGAATTTATTTTGTAATTGAATAATTATATTGTTCTCGTCTGATCTGGAGAGCAAAACCCCTTTTTTCTTCTTTTATGCATGTGTTTCTTTGTGAACTTCGAATTAAATATTAAACTCTTCAATTATTATATAAGATGCGTCGTGTTTTCCTTTGTTAATTAATTAAATATTGTATTCATTTGATACATCAACACATTTGAATCCTGTGTTACAGAGAACTTGCATGAATGTGGTTTAGCATGTCCATCATGCTAGGAAGGTGTGTGTCAAACCTATTTTATATGTTTTCTTATTCAAAATGTGAAATAATGAGGGCCTGATAGAATCACTGTTAGGTAATGATCCTCCTATCAAAATATCTACGCTGTGTTGAGCGAGGTAATTGATGATAGTCGGGCCTATTATATAAACTCGATAATGTTAATCTTGCACATATATTTTGCTGTTGGAATTGTCAATTCTTTAGTTGGCCTATGGGATATCAAAGGGAAGTTTAAGGATTGGCATAGAACCAGTTTTCTTTATTTAACTTATCGAAGGTTCGTAGCCGTTATTCGACTTTTTCTTTTCCTCAATTCTTCATTTTTTTTTCATATAGGACTATTTAAATATACAACATGCTTTATTTTTTATTGAATGCTGAAGTATTGACATGATCTGTTGTAGTTTAGACTTTGGTTTGAGTATGACTTATGAATTGCAAAATATATGGGGGAAAACACTGGGGGGAAAACACTGGCTTATCGTATTTTTTCTGTATACACTATTTTGGGTGTCTTTAGTTAAATAGAGTTTTTAAGTCGTACTTTAATTGATTTATGATCATTTAGCAGGTGGAGAATAATTAAGAAAGTGAAGGTTCCATCGGCTACGTGCGTTGTTGTGGAACTCCAACCAATTTGACATTGGACCAGAGCATTGGGTCAGGGTGGAAATTGAAACAAATCAGACTATTCGCAAGGTCTAGACGACTATGGTTTCTAAACAGAGGCGAAAAAAGTAGTTGATTATGTTAAGAGATTAATTGGAACTAGTATCACGCCCGTGCGATGCACGGGAATAATTAAATTTATGTACGATAAATAATTGATATAAAATTATAAATATGAATGTTGAATTACATAATCGATGTAATTTATGCATAGGAGATTATATAATTGCAAAATTTATTAAAATCTATAATATTGTATATTATAGTCAATGCAAAAATTAAGGAGTAAATTCACAATTGTAAATTATAAAAATTCACTTGCATCGCATAATTAAGAAGGTTATCAAAATGTGTAATTTTAATTCTAATTACCGTGCCTAGCATTGCACAACAATGTTCGAGAAGATTAATTAATTGTAAATGAACCATTGGAAATGAATATATAAAAATTCTTTGATTATCAAAATATGTCTTTCTCGTTGGTACATATCAAATTTATATTGAACACCTTTTTTCTTTCTGAAATGGATATTACGCACTCTAAATTTTATGATTTTATACGTTCTTTTATTGATTAGCTGTAATTGCTACTTAATTTTAGCTATATTACACAAGAAGTATTATGCTTAATTTTATGTAACTTAAATTTGTAGTAACACCGTCAATTTTCCTCATCTACATAATTTATTTGATTTCTTTTTATTTACATAAATTGTATGTTAATTGTAGAATGAAAAATTTTTATTTGTAATTTTATATACTTAGAAAAGGCAAAAAATATGCAATGCAAAATTCAGTCAGTGAGCATATCACATCAGAAGCATTAAAAACAAAAAATATCATTTAATTTTTTTAATTAGAAATAGTATGTCATGTTGGCACTGCCAATAGGGTGTTCACCAAACGTGACACTTCAACTATAATTATATAAGGATTAATAAATTACTATTTCACTTAAAATAAATAAATTATTCTACATAAATCCAGTTATAATTTTAACCACTTACTATTTGATTTTCAAAAAGAAAAAAGCAAAAAATTCTCACTATTTTTTAATAGACCAATTCATGTAATCAAGCAAAACTATCAAAACCTATAATTTTCTCACGATAAAATTAAATAAAAAATTATTATTTAATATTTTAAATTAGAACTTTAAAAAATGAAATTATATATAAAGTCTTTCCAAAAATAAAAATTTTCACATTAGATTGTTTTAGATATTGGTTATTTTCAATTATATTTTTAATTACTACTAATTAATGTTGGTTTATTTCCAAAACTAATTTTATAATTTTCTTAAAATATTTAATATATGCCACATTTGCATATTTGCCTAGTGGTATTTCACAAATCTATAATATAGAAAAAGAATTGGAAAAAAATTGTTTTTAATTGATTTTTTTATTCGTTTCCCGCTCAAACCGCTACCAATCGTAATTTACGGGAAAAAAGGCTTGTAAAATCGTAGATCGTAAAAGGAAAAAATCTATTTATTAATTTTTTCCGCCTATTGAATTTGCCTACTATAAACTTCTATCTATATATAAAATAATTTATATATATGGAAAATGAGACTTTTTTCTGATTATATTTTTTATTGTCGTGAATCCATTTTCCGGTTTAAAACAAACTCCCTTTTTATTTCTTCTTGCCTAATCTATATCCAACTCTCTTTTATTTTTTTACCCTAATATATTAATATTAATGTATATAGATTTTATTTAATTATTTTTATCATACTTTAGCCAATCTCATAAATACTCTCTCTATCATTTCCTCTCTTTTTTTTTCCATTTTCTATGTATAAAAATAATAATATATGATTCTATTTTTTTCGACTTGATGAAAGCTTTAAAATAAGTATACTATCAATATATAACTTTTTATTTTTAAAAATTAAAATTTATAAATAAACATATAAATTGTGTCTAACTAAAATATAAATTGATATTAATATAAATTAATGACTACTGATGTAATAACATTAAAAAATTTTGATAAATTGTTACAACACTTAATTGATGTTTGTTCGTAAAATTCAAATATAATGAGATGTCTCATTATATTTGCACTTTAACATCCAAACTTCAATAACAAATTACAAATTTAATTTTTTACCTCATTAGCATCCGTTATTATCAATTATAATTTAGTTTACCTGGACAAATATGATATAATTTTCTTTCAAATATTACAATTTTTAATTTTTCCTTTGTTTTTTCATTCAAATCTTTAATTTATATGTTTATGTGTTGAACAATATAAAAGTGTCCTAAGAATTGGAATGAATTTTTAACTGATCATTTTTTCATAATTTTCGTATTTAAAAAATAAAATTATTTAAAATTATGCTTTCACTAACATTTAATTTTTATGCCATGCAAAATTACAATTGATTAAATTTTTAAACAAGAATTCAAATAAAGGTTTAACATTAAAATAAAAAAAATAAGATCAGACCTGTTACATAATTAATTTTAGAAATAATTAATTATTTTTTAAATAATTAGAGAATAAAAAATTCATTAAAATTAATAATCGTGCTAAGATTAAGTTTTTTTGCAGTACAAAATTACGATTCATTAAAATTTTACACAAAAATAAAAAAAACTTACTAGCAATTGGCATAAGTTTGAGACAAAATTCCACCACTATGATCCCCAATTTGTACTAAAAAATTTAAAAATTAAATTGGGCCCAATAATCAATTTTAGAAACAATCAATCATTTTTATAAATAATTAGCTAAAGAATAAAAGTTAATTAAAATTAGTGATTTCTATAAAATTTAATTTTTTGTGTGATCAAAACTTACAATTCATTAAATTTTTACATAAAAATTAAAATAAATGTGCAACATGAAAATCTAAAACTTAGCTTGGACCCTCATATTAATTTTAGAAAGAATTTATTATTTTTAAAAATAATAATTAGCTACTAAATGAAAATTAATTAAAATTGGTGATTTCACTGAGATTTAATTTTGATGAGATAAAAAATTATAATTCATTTAATTTTTACATAAGAATTATAAGAAACGTATAACATAAATTTTTTCAATTAATCATTCAATTGTAACATTAATTGATTTTTTAATTAATTAAATACATACTCATATCTTTTAAATTCTAAGATATCTTTTCCATTATAAGATATTTTTAAAATTAGATTCATATAATTCTTAAAATTATGGCTATCAAGCAAATTATTTGGGAAATAATTATTTTTTTTAGAAATAATTAACTTAAATACAAAAATTTACTATAATTATTTAAGCTATTATTAATTAAAATAATAAATTCTATTGCCAATATTTAGCTAGACATGGGTCTAGTGGATAAATATTGATCAAAATTAATAACTTTGTTAAAAAGGAAAATATAATTAATTTTAAAAATAAAAAAATATTAAATTGCTGCGGGTTTCTCCTAAAAAATGAAAAATAAATCCTTTAAATTGTAATATATCGTTTAAATTACAAGAATTCTTCAAAATTAAATTCATGCAATTCTTACAAGTGATGATATTAAAATGGTTATTTCAGAAATAATTAATTCTTTTCATAAATAATTACCTAAAAATAATAATTAATTAAAACTAATTCTATTACAATTAATTAAAATTAATAATACTCTTACAATTTAATTGGACTGGATTTCAATGAACGAAAATTGACATGGTTTCGTTGGACAAAAATTAATAAAAATTAATTATATTGCTAAAATTAAAAAATAGCATTAATTAAAAAATAAATAACAATTAAAATTAATTAGATTGTTATGGTTGACTAGATTTTTCCTAATTTTCCTAAAAAATGAAAGGCATCTTTTGATATGCACAATATCTTTTTAATTATAAAATATCTTTAAAATTAAATTCATATAATTCTTAAAAAGCGGGTAAAAACTAATTATTTAGAAATAATAAATTATTTTTATAAATAATTAGCTAAAACAAGAATTGATTATATTGCATTTAATTATATTTTTTAGATTTAATTTGATAGACTTTCATTGGATGAAAACTGAGACAGTTTTATTAGACGAAAATTAATCAAAATTAATTAGATTAATAAAAAGGGGGAAATATATTTATTTCAAAAAATAAAAAATAATTACAATTAATTATATTGCTGCAGGGAAGAAAAATGTGCTTATAAAATTAATTTATCTCTTTATGTATTTTAAAATAAGGTTAATTTAGCACCTATAAGATTTTTGATTCTTAGAATTTGAATATTACATTTTATTGTAAAGTAAATCGACCGATATTAAAATGATTATTACAAAAATTATTAATTATTTTCATAAATAATTAGCTAAAAATGAAAATTAATTACAAATAATTCTACTACAATTAATAAAAATTAATAATACTGTTACAATTTAATTGGACTTGGTTTCAATGGGAGAAAATTGACACAGTTTTGTTGGACGAAAATTAATCAAAATTAATTATATTACAAAAACAGAAACGTAACATTAATCAAAAAATAAATAATAATTAAAAGTAGTTAGATTTCCATGGTTAACTAGATTTTTCCTAAAAAATGAATACATGCAAGATATCTTTTTAATTCTAAAATATCTTTAAAATTATATTCATACAATTCTTCAAATTGCGGTTGAAAAACTAATTATTTATAAATAATAAATTATTTCGATAAATAATTATGTAAAAGCAATAATTAATTAGAATTAATTATATTACAATTAATTATATTTCTTAGACTTTATTGGATATAATTTCATTAAAAAAAGTGATAGTTTTATTAGACAAAAATTAATCAAAATTTATTAAATTGCTAAATGTGGGGAAACATAATTATTTCAAAAAATAAAAAATAATAACAATTAAATAGATTGTTATGGGAAGGAAAATGTGCTTACGAAATTAATTTATCTTTTCATGTATTTTAAAATAAAGTTAAGTTAACACCTATGAGATTTTGGATTTTTAAAATCGGGGTGCTATATCTTATTGTAAAGTAATTCGAGTGATCATTAGTCCCTAATTAACTTTATTTACTTTTTAAGTATCATTTTTTTAAAATATGCTTTTCTTTTGATTTGTTTTTGTATAATTGCGTGTGTTTCAAATGATCTGCTCCAAAAATAGGTATTCAAATAGTAATAATTTTTTATTTTGACACTGCTTGAACCAACAATTATATAATAATTCTTTGGTTCAATCTATCGCTTTCGCTAGGGAATAAGTTTAGGAATTCTTATTAAACAATTGGCTATCGACTCAATCAGTTATTTGAATTATATGACTCAATTAGAATATTGTAATTGGCTTTCGACGATGTTAAATATTGATCTAAGTTTTCATCTCCTAAATAAATATTAAGAATCCTACCTACTTTGAATTATTTATTTTATATTAAATTTTCCCTGTTGATATTTTATTTTTTTAGTATAATCAGTTAGATTGCATTTTTAAGTATTAATCATATATATTTCGATTTATTTATCTTATCCAAATTAATTTAAATGTTATATCAAATCATTCAATATTTAATATGCCGAATATGTTAAATTAGTAATTTTATACCTAATAGGTTAATATACGTGTTTAATATATTTAGAAGGTAGTTATTAAAGAAATAAAATGTCAAAACAAAAGTCTTAGATTAAACCATCGCGATGGGCGTGGAAGGGGATGAAAATTTTCTAGCGAGGCTGGGGACACGAATAGGGATGGGAATGAAAGTTTGTAATTCTTATATCTTAGCGTTAGACTTAGAGTAAATGAAGATGGGTCGGAATGAAGATTAGTGTTTTCCAGCATGGAAGAAATAGTTTAGGGTATGTCGGACTGTACTCACTATATTGTTATTTTTATAATATATCTTTATATTGATTATATTTCATAATTAATATTTAAAAATTATTATTTATATATTAATTGTTAATAATGTACATTATACTGATGTATAATAATTAATATCTCCAAAAATTTATAATTGCATATAATAAAATGTAAAATAATTTTCAAGAAAAAATAATGAGCTCTACGAATGTTAGTAGAGTTATTTTAGTATGGTTATTTTGATAAATATAATATTTAATATTATTTTGTTTTAAATTTACATTAGTAGATTAATCTTGCAATGAGCAAAATGTATTATATTATCACAATCGTTGTCACAAATTATCATCCCGTGCAAAGCACGGGTATAAATGATAATTAAGTTACTATTCTATGGAGAATAGTAAATTAAGTTGTGTGGATTTTCGCGAGTTGTTCCTTGCATATTTTCACGATGGATTAGTACCAAATATGGGGGAAATTCTATCGAAAATTTTATAGAATTGTTTCAAGCTAAATTCTTTAGTTTTATTGTTGTAACTCATTCTTTATTTTAATTATTTTTTTTGGATTTTATGTTAATATTATTAACATCTATCAATAATGTTATTAGTTGAAAATTTTGTCTCCCGTGCAACGCACGGGTGAAACAGCTAGTTATAATATAATAAAGATTAATGGTACGGTAATATAACAATTCAAAATATAAAGATAAAGATTAATAAATTACTCTTTATTTAAAAATAAATAAATTTATTTAAAAATAAATAAATTTATTTAAAATAAATAAATTTGCCTAGTGGTATTTCACAAATTATAATATAATAAAGATTAATGGTACGGTAATATAACAATTCAAAATATAAAGATAAAGATTAATAAATTACTCTTTATTTATTTTAAATAAATTTATTTAAAAATAAATAAATTTATTTAAAATAAATAAATTTATTTAAAAATAAATAAATTATTCAGTGTAAATTCAATTATAATTTTCGCACACCCTATTTTATTTAAGAATAATCTACTATTTGAACAATCCAATGTACATTATAAATCAAAACTATCTAAAACTATAATATTTTTTAATATGGTGAAAATAAAATACTTATTATTCTATGTTTTTAATTAGAAATTTGAAAAATGAAATTACATTTAAAGTTTTTTGAAAACCATTTTTTTCTTATTAAATTTTATTTATCACATTTAATGATAAATTTATGTTTCATTAAAAAATAATTATATTTAAAGAATTTTTCATATTTAAATCTACCAATTAATATTGGTTTATTTCCAAAAATAGAATTTCCTTTTTTTTTACCTACAAAATTGATTTTTATTTTTTTTAATATTAATGAGTGCCTGTTTTTATAATATAAAGATTAGTTTTGGTGTGGATGTAAAACAGTTGAGATATTTATCCATGTTTACGAATATTTTAAATTTGTTTCATTATCAGTGGATTTAAAGTTGATGAACATTGCTCTAGATAGCTATATATGTGCGTTATTGATGTTTATAGTCCTTAACTTCTTTTATTAATTTATTTTGAAAATTCACAATACCTGTTGTGTGCATCTGGGTTTATCTTTAGTTTTTTATTTTTATTTATTTATTCATTATTATTATTATAATTATTGGTATTATTATTATTATTTTTTATTTGTTGAAGTTCAAGAATTGAGTGTCAAAATATTTCATATGGTGTATCTTGTCCTTCCCATTGTTATCATTTTTGAATTTTCGGTTCATTGAATATATAGAAACATAGATAAATCAAGATAAGTCGTTCTTATTCATTTGACACTTAACTTTAGAATTGAAAGTTGTGACCTTTTCAGAATTAGTTTCGATTGTCCAATCATTATGGACTATGAAACTTTGTGGTGTTTTGATCATGGATATTTTCCTTTTCGTTTGTTTACTCCATTTATAATTAAATATAAAATCATTTACAACAATTTATCATATGCCTTTTTACTTCTTAACCTTGCTACATACTTAATTGTGTTAGGTAATTATTTTGCAATAGTAAGAAACATGTTTACGAATAACATAAGTAATAGAAATATGTTTTTTAACACATACTATTGGTTATAAAATCAATTGTGATAAAATGACTGACTTACTATTTATATACATATTATTCAATGACAAAAGAAAAATAATTGAAGCAGAAGAATAGCAAGCAAATCGAATGCTTGATCAGGTAAAAAATAAGGCTTAATCCAAATCTGTCTATGTATAGTGAATGGTGATTGCTTAGTGAGGTTTCGATAATGGCAAAGATTCATAGAGTCGTTTTATGAGGTCATCGGATCTTTGGGCTTAATTTTGTGCCCTTATTCAAAACAATCGCTCATTTCTATTCACATTAATTTGCGACTTACCATTATCTCATCAATTTTGAAGCATATTTGTCATGGAGAATAAATTGAAAATGTCTGAATTTAAATATGGTTGAGTGTAAATGTGTTTGTAAAATTTAAAAAAAGGGAAAGAAAAGAAAAGAAAATCTTTCTCTTTTCTCTTTTTTAAATAAAATTTTAGGTTTTAGATTTTTCCTGTTTTCCTTAATTATGTTGTAAACATGTGTATTAATTGTATTTTCTATAATTATATTTTATTATTACTTAGACTGTTAACGGAGAGTGAATTTACGGATTAGCTAGATTTTGACACAAGCCTACTACGAAGATTGAAGATGACTTCAAGTCATATTAAATTGGTGAGTTTCTCCTCGATATGTTAATGTTCGTTTTTAGAAATGACAACGGGTCGGGTTCGGTACAGGTTGGCCAAAACTCGTCCCTAGACCAATGAGCTATTGAGTTGTGTCAACCCACGAATACTAGAGGTGGGTCAAGAGAAGGGTCAAGTAAGACTTTAGCCTTGTCAGTTGAGCCACGAAGTAATTTTTTTCTCACCTCAAATTTTTTTTAGCAAATGGTGAATGGGATAATGGTGAGACACTTCATCGTGGACTTATAATTTATGGATTCAAATATTTTTCGTTTCCAAATGTCCAAATATTTTTGCTTATATTAAACTTTTTATAATTTTAAAAATATAATTATTCGCAGTTAATAGGAATTGATTTAGGGCGAGTGCATGCCAATCTAGATCCACACCAAAAAATTTGCGGGTTGTAAAATTCGTCATCGGATTCTAAATTATATCTTGGGTACAATCTTTCCGTGCTATGCACGGATAAAAATACTAGTAATTAAAAAAGCAAAGTTGGTTGTAATTATTCTACAGAATGGAAGAAAAGTGGGGCCAATTTTGATAAGCATGCAAATGGGGATTGAGTGAAGGGGGCCCCCAACAATCGTTGATGTAGTGAAAAAGTTGGTTGTACCTCTCAATTTCAATTCTCACATTAGACAATTTTTCGAGGGCACATGTTGTGTGCACTCAATTTTGCTATGCTATTTCCTCATGGCCCACCAATCCCACAATCGACGCATAATTACCCGCCCCACACTTTTCCTCCCCCCTTTTTTTGGCCTTCACTATTAATTTCTTTCCTTCAGTAAATGAACACCAAACCCAACCAAAGGCGTTACGACTCCGACACTCATCTAGTATAGGTCAATGCCACTGTAGGGTAAGGATCAGTTTCGAGATACTGGAGACTATAGACGAAATTTGATATTAGGAGTCCTAAACAAAATAATTTTGAGTTTTTTTATATGAATTTTGAAGTGTGGATCATATGTATTAAAAAATGATTAAATTGAGGGACGTAGGTTGTCGTCTAATTAAATTGTCTAACGTCAATACCTCAACCGGAAAAGATTGAATAAAGGGAAAAAATTAAGTACAGTAGATGTACCATCCTACGTGGTACATCTGGCCAATAACATAATTACACGTATTTAAAAGTTCCCACCTAATTTTAAAATCATTATTTTTAATAATAAAAAAGAATGGTCCCACATAAATATCATTAATTAGTTAGTTATGCTTATTTCCCTTGCCAGGCATGACTTTCCTTTTTTCCGTATACATTTCCTCTCTCCTATTTTACCTTTTTCTTTTTTAAGGAAACCTATTTTGCGATTTTCCTCCTACCTTAATTTGGATGAAAATTGTATAGGAAAATTAACAAATAATTACCCTTTAGAATTTTATTTCGAGATCTATAATATCTTTTAAGATGATTTATTTATTTATTTATTTTGTGTGTGTGATAAAATATTTTGTAACTATATTTATATGAATATAATGTGTATGATATTTTCAACAATATTTCAATATACTAATATCCAAGAATACGTTCTACGGGATTAATTTTAGCTAGTAAGTTTTAGGATATAATTTTACAATAATGAATATCCCCAAGTTTTTCTTGGTGTGTATGGCAAGGTAGGAGAGGAAAAATGTATGTTGTATATGCACATGAGTTTTCTTCTTTATTTTTTACATTTTCTCGAGAAAAACTTAAATACATTTGTTATAAAATTATATTCTAAAATTAATTGGTGAAAAATAATCCATTTGAACATATTCTTAGATATCTATATATTAAAAATATTTTAAAAACATCTTACACATTGTATTCATGTGAATATAATTATAAAATGATTTGTCACACACACTAAAAAAAATTAAAATCATTTGAAAATATATTATAAATGTCAAAATGTGATTTTTTTTGAAAGGTCGAAATGAGATTTTAAATGATAATCGCTTGTTACTTTTTCTATGCAATTTTCATCCAAGTAGAGACAAATAGAGAACTATGAGAGAGAAAATGTGTATGAAAAAAAGAAAAAGTCATGCGTTCATAACTAATAACTAATTAGTGACATTTAATCGGGATAAATTCTTATTTGTTGTTACAATAATAATTTTAAGTTATATAGACACTTTAAAATATGTCATTCGATTATTCGTTGGATGTGCCATATAAAATGGTACACTCCTCTCATGTAGTGTTACCTATTGTGAAGAGGGGATTGATTCTCATTCCTACTATCATGTTACACATTGATCATCAACCGCCTGTGATTTCGTACATATTGTTGTTTCTCTTTTTATAAATAAATAAAAGGGTTTATAGTGCTTAGACATATAATTACATTTGAGACACCCTAATTAAAACAGATGGAAACTTTTCTTGATTGGTGCATGGGACCCACTATTCTCCCATTCTTATGTCCCCATTTGCACCAAATCAGTTGAAAATTTACACAACTCACCTAGAAAGAGAGACATGGTTACACACTCTCAAATCTCTATATAAAGGTACAACCAAGGCAAAGTTCACTCCATCCCCAACTGTACAAGCAGCAACAGCATGGCTTACTCAGCCAAGCATTTCACGCTCTTCCTCCTTATTTCCCTTTTATCCTCATTTCATTCTCATGCAAGAGAGAGCCAATTCTTCAACAAAATTCCCAGCACCACCAACAACAACGTTGTCCCGAACAACGAAGCCACCACTCTAACCACCACAGAACAAGAACCAACTTTCGTCCCCCAAAACGAAAATGGCTACGGCCTCTACGGCCACGAAACCGGCCAACTGCCTCCTTCCACCACCACCACCACCACCACCTCCGCCGCCAAGATTCCATACAACGCTGAATCGGAAAAACCCATCAGCAAATATCTCCCCAAGAACTACAACCCTGTGGCCTATGTCACTGAACCAGAAAACATAGGCAACACCAACAGCTTCACCGAGGAAAGTTACAACACTAGAAGTACTAGCACTAACAACAACAACAACAACTACGAGAACTACAGAAATGGTGGCTATGGTTTCAACGAGCGGTCAGAAGGGCTGAGCTCCACCAGGTTCAGCAGGGAGCCTACTCCACCAACAACAACAAAAACAACAACCGTGAGGATTACTACAACAATGGCGGTAGATTTAGCAACTTAGAACCTCAAGGAATGAGTGACACGAGGCTAGTAGAAAATGGGAGATACCATTTCAACATTCACAGTGGAAAATATAGCCGCAATCATCCGTACGAGAGCTTGAAGGGAGTACGAGGTAGAAACGAACAGTACGACAACAACAAAAATTATGTTGGGAATAATTACGAGAATAATAACAAGTACTACACGGAAGGGCAGTATCAGAATGAGTTCCAAAATGAAGAAGATCTGCCTTGATCTAAGTTAATTCGAGGGAGAAATGAGATGAATATTTTATCATCAATATGGGGATTTTCACTTTAATTTCAGTGTGAAATTATGGATAATGAGTAGCGGGGAAAAAGTCAACATGTAGATTTTTATTTATGTGTTTTTTATACTTGTACTTTGAAAAATTGGGATATGAAATTATGATTTCGTGTTTCTAAGTGATACAGACATTGAATATCAACTAGCGGTGTCGAAATATTATACGGGTAACCAATGAAGTCAGTTTGTTGAGTCGATTGAGTCTACTTTACAGTATATACGTACTATCTCATTCTCCTTTTCATGTAAGGAAACCTTATTCGCCCTACTACTGATCTAACTTTTTGAATAATATATCAAAAATGAGTTTTTGAGGAATCTAATATTATGTTTGTATTCTAAAATATGTATTCCATTAAGGTGTCTTTAGTTGTCAACTTAATTTATTAATTTATAAGACGAAGTTGATAAACCAATTTTAGCGTAGTTCAAAAATATATATATTTTTTCGTTTTGTTGAATTATGTGTCAAAGAGTTGGTACACACGAAGTAATCTTACAATAGACTTCTAAAAGAGAAGAAAGGTAACAACATAACATTGGTTGTGCCAATGAAAAAAAAAAAAAAAAAAAGGAAAATAATTTTTTTTTAGATATATATGTCGTTGTCTTTTATAGAGTGGAGGACTAGAAAATCAAAGTCAATAAATTATATTGTCTATTATACACCGATCGAATTTCTATCAAGTACTCCATTCGTTCCAAAATAATAGACCCACTTGTCGTTTCATTTGTCTCAAAATATACCTAACTTACTAAATCAAAAGTATTTTTAATTTTCTATATTCCTAGTACGCCCTCAATTAATTTTGATCGATTTAATAAATAACTTTTAGAATTCTCAACTATTTATACTGGGAATGTAATACATATCTATTTTTCCATGAATTAGCCCATAGAAGTTTGCAATTATGGAGGGGCATATCAGGAATATTATGTGAATATTTTATTTCTCCAATTTTATTAATTGATATTTTTTAAATTATGTGAAAAAATGGATCTATTATTTTGGAATGGATGGAGTAATATTAAATAACATATCATACTCAAGACAGAAAAAAATTTCTGCTTTCCACTGTTCAAACTTAGCTATCTTCTATTGCTCCATTAGATGTTGGACCTCTTAATAATGAATAATGACTCGCACTAGGGTACAACCACACATTTTACTTATCCACATTCAACAACTCCAAACTCGTTACATAGAGTACAACTGTACAATGCAAATAGAGAAAGTGTCCCAACAAAATAAGTGTTAAAAATTAATGTAATGTTGACTGTTGTGGTTAAAACATAAGTCATGATGAATACTTTAATAAAGTTTGTTGACCTACCAAAAACAAAAGTGGAAATGGTTTGAATGGTTGTTTCGGTCGCTACAATTAAAGAAAATTTAATAGAAAAATGTGAAGTAAATATGACGAATTAAGGAGGTACTGGTTACTTGATACAATATTTATTAATTTAAATGAGATTTGATATACTGAAAAATTATAACACTGTTAAAGATAATTCATTTTAAATTTTCTCTCACCTATACGTCTTTATAGGATAATTAATTGAATTGAATATCACCGTTTTTGTCCAGTTTTTATATTTATCATTATTTTGGTTGTGTTTGCATTCAACGACACGCAATTAAGAGAATATTACTTTGCACTTTTTTTTTTCCTTTTCTTTTCTTTCTTTCTTTGTTTGTTTTTTTTTTTTTTTTTTTTTAATCTCTTTACTTCTTTGAGGCGGGGTGGGGGTGCATTCTATGAAAACCGTCATTATTCAAAATTATTCCAAAAGTAACGTTGTCAAATAAGTTTTAATTAATGTTCTTTTAATTAATAAAATACATGTTTATAAATGTTTTTACATTTTTTTTGTACTTCTAATTAACTTTCAATCTTCATACTTTCTTTAAATCCATTAAAAAAATACTTTATTTAACATAATTTTTTCATCACTCATGTACTTCTATTTTTAATACCTTGTCATAGGTACTCTAATTTTTTATTTTTTTATTCAAGAAATAACTTTACCGGCGAGTTCTTGGGCTAGCTTGACACGATTCTTTAGTTGTGGGGATGTCTTAATTTATTTTAGTTTTTCCTATTTGATGGAGTATTATATTTCACTCCCTTAGCAAAACGAAAAGTATTTGGTCACTTTTAAAAGTAAATTAAAGATTATTTCTTTACCTTGGTCATCGCCATTTTCCTCCGCTTTTTCTTTTCTTCTTTTGAGGTGGAGCTTCTAAGAAGAGCCACAAAATTCTAAATGCACCAACTTGGGGTTGTCCACTATAGTCTTATTATTACAAGTCGCTTTTGTAATAGCAACTTCTGTACGTAGTTGTATATAGTTGAGTTTAGCTTCTTTTTTTCCCCCGAAAATCAGCGTGAGTACTTTGATGCAAAACCAATACATATTGTAATGCCCCCTCTAGTTCCACATACATATATATACGTCATCTTGACGTTATCTCATACGAAGTGTGCACGTAAACCTTAACATAATGACCTCATCTTAGCCTCGTGCACGTTTTAACATTACACAGCGGACTCGAGGGCAACGTTACTCGTGCATTACATGAATGAAACCCTGAGTTCGTAACTTTCTTTCAAACTTTCTTACATATTGAAATAACTCTATAAGGGTTTCGGGTTACGTTCATGTGGTTCGTAGGATCGTTGGATTCCTTTTCCCAGTCGCACACCAACGTCACACCAACGTCACAACATCAGGAAAGACTCTTCGCCATCTCCCACGTATATAACCTTCAAAACATAAACATGCACATAATAAGTCATAAAGGCCTAGTGGGAAATAGATGTAATGCAATACATGAAATGCACATGTCACATTCTTTTCTTTCTTTGGGCCATGTTGCAAATTATGTGAATACTTGGGGCTTGAATCACCCATTCGGCCGTCGCCTACGAGAAGCTGCCACATAACATAAGGCCGTCACCTAATGGTTTTTCTCACTCTGTAGACCACCACATTACATCGTAGGCCATCACCCAAAGGCTTTTGTCACTCTTTGGGCCGCCACATTATACTGTATACTTGTAAACACATGATAGGCAACATCATTTCTTCACATATGTCATTCTTTCATGTCATGTCATGCATATGCAATGCTCTACCTTTCAGCATTGTTCATTGCTTACATTCCCTTCATGAACATCATCATCATAAATGCACTCCGTCCGCACAAGGCATCAAAATCATATCCTCATCACATATTTATAAGAAATACTCTTTGAACATACTAAACATATCAATATATCATCAATAAGATCATGTATCAACATGAATTGCAAGCACATTTTATCACTAATCCATAACGAGCTTGTAAGTACATGAACTTAAGCTTTTATTCACATCACAAGCAATCAAATCACATATAAGCATTGGTTTACTCTCTTGTTCTTACATCCCGTTCTTACTTTCTCTTTATGCCCAACGTATCACATATAGCATGTTCTAATGCTAAACTCATCCAAACATGTCATAACTTCAAGCATTTCACTTTATGCACAATAGATAGGCTAACCCAAATCTCATCTCTTTACCTACATATATTTCTTTCCACATACATGACTTAGGGGGATTGTAGATCATAGCAAGCATACAAACACATCCATAAGCTTAAGGGAGCACAATATATTCATACAACATATAGAATACGTAGTATCAACTTTCATTCCTCACAACTCTTAAGTTTATGATCATACATCTAAATGGATTCACATATATGCATAAATTACTTCTTCATAAATGGAAAGACATCTATTACCCACCTTACATGAAGCACAAACAAGCTTTTGGACACATTCTTTTCTTCCTCCCTTCCCTTCCTTCTTTTCCTCTTCCTTCCTTTCCTCATTTCTTCTTGTAAACATGGGTTACACATGGATTATATAAGTGATATGAGGAGGTTGAGGAGGTTACATAGGTTCTTAGAGGTCTTGGGAGTGTTTGGAGGTGTTGGAACCGAGCTTGTATGGTTAAATCCCAAAAAATGGCAAGAAAGATCGAGAAATACCAAATCTACCGACTTAAAATTATGGCCACAACCTTCAGATTTACGGCCGTAACTCAATCCTTACAGTTGTATCTAGTTTTCTTACGGCTGTAACTCGACCTCCGTAAATTTTCACCCATCTTCCCTTTTCTGAAATTACAGCTGTATACCTGCAGCTTACGGTCGTAACATCCATAATACGGCCGTAACCAAGCATAATACGGCCGTAATAAACTCTCTGAAAGTTTTGGCACTTCTTTCCTCTAAACATTTACGTCGTATTTACATAATTTACGACTGTAACTCAATCCATATGGTCGTAGGCCGTATCAAACTCTCTGAAAACCTTTCATTTCTTCGTCTTGACTTTTACGGCGGTATCATATACATTTACGGTCATAACCTTTATATTTACGGCCGTAATTCTGCTTCTGCTGAAATTTTCCATTTCTCATGAATTTGAAGGTCGTATCGGTTCCTGAGATATCTCTTATGCTTATAAACATGCCGTAGACATAACATATACATATTCATCACCTAAAAACATCTTCATTTCGTTTTACGTCGTATACGAAATCAGATATGGCGTGATTGTCGCAGTATAACAAAATTTATTTTATTTCCTTACTCGGTTTCAAAACTACAGATTAATATAGAAGTGGCGAGTAAGGTTGAACCCAAAAGGAACGGTGTTTAATCTAGTTGTTTTTATCAATTAATAAAAAAGGGCGAGGGGTGTTTTGTGAAGTTTGAATGAAATTCGAAAACAAAATGACAAAATAAAAGAGATGAAATGAAATAATTTAAGATATATCTAGTTCTGGGGTTCCATAGTGTCAATAACTTGTGTTAATCTTTCCCATGCAACGTGTTACTATTCCTTCTTCAATTTATAAACTCCAGTTAATAAACACGATCTAATTAACGAATTCTTCCTTAAGTGTATTAAATTAAAGAAAGTTCTTTAACTTAACATCTAACTATTGGATAATCCTAAACAAGTTCTTAGAATTTAATGCAATGCCAGTGTGAAATGAATGAGAAGAATGAATTGAATTAGATGAATAATTTCACAAACTCGAATTAATACATCTAAGTTGATTTGTTAACAAATATGCACGATATTTATTTGCTACTTTGGATTAGAAGTTAATGATAATTACAGATCAAAAGTTCCAATCCTAGCATGTAACTTGAATTTAAAGATTAATTGATTCAATTGACCAAAATGAATGTAATAATCATATAAACTCAAAAACGGGTTTAAAAACATAACAAATCAACAAATTGAAGTAAATGAAGAGATAAAACGTCACTAAGATGTTAAAAAAGATAACAACATGTTAATTGCACACAACGAGGCCCTCGAACTAGATAGAGAAGTCTAAGTACTCGTATTCGCGGGTTAAATACTCTTTAGCGATGTAATCGCTGTATCACCAATGCTATATGATAGATTATACTCCACTATCACAAGTAATATACAAAAATATAGAAAAAAAGTAAATAAATGCTAAAAAATAAATAGAGAAGTTTAATCACTCATATACATGGGTTAAATACTTTTAACGGCATAATCGCCGTGTATCACCACTGTAATATATGAGAAATTATATTTCTCAAATATGAAAATAAAATGAAGAGAGAAGTTAGCAAAGAAATACTTTGCTAATCATATTCGCCGCTAAAGAATCATCGATCGATTATTAGTTACTTAAATTAAGTTTTTACTTCCGTCGGAATATAAGAAATTAAGAGCTTTCAAGTTAGAATTAAGAACAAATGAAGAAAATAATTTTATTGAAGAGAAAGTTGAGAGAATCACTAGCTAATTCTCTCTACAAAGTTGTGTATTTTGAGCTTTGAAATGCCTCTATTTATAGGCAAAATATTGCAACAAAAAATATTAAAAAATTATAAAAGTGACCTCCAATGAGTCTATTATGGTGTGCTCAAGTTGTATTATTTCAAAGGAGACAAAATTGGCCAAAATCCTCACCAAACTCTAAGTTGTACCAGTGTAGATGCAAATGGGTGAAATCTGTCAAAGTTTCAGCAACATACAGTTTGGTGCTCAAGAGTTTTGAAAATTGACGCTTTTAGTCATTTTCTTTAAACGGTCATAACTTTTACTAGGAAACTCCGATTTGGAATCCGAAAAAAGTGTGAGAATTCTCCTCTGATGTTCTTTCATATTAGGATAGGAAAAATTGAAAAAACCAATTTTCATAAAATTACATCGGAGGCCCTTCATCTTTGGTTCGCTTGCATTTTGGTCCCGAATTTCTGTTTTGCTCTCTTTTCATCCATTTTGGCTCTTTTAATTCTTCGTGACACTAAACACACAATAAAGGAAAAACACATAAAAAGAACATATAATACTAATAAAATGCGCGAATATATAAAATAAAAGAGTTATTTAAGTACTACCTCCGGCCTACAAAGATAGGCATTGTTTGACTTTCACATAGTTTAAGAAATTACAATTAATATTATTGGAAAAGTAAATTTTAAATGTACCTTTTCAAATATACCCTTACATTAAATAATGTCAACTAATAACAATGTATATTAAACAAGGGTACAATTGGAAAATGGAAGAAATTAAATATAAACAAAATAGAAAGTGACCTATATTTTGGGACGGACAAAAATGGAATACAAGTCTATCTTTGTGGGACGGAGGTAGTATTTTTCTAGTACTTATCAAATTTTCCCATACTTAGACTGTTGTTCGCCCTCGAACAACTATATTATGACACAAAACAACACACTGGTTTTACATGAGATAAACAACTTTAAACGTTGAAATTCAACTACAGATAGTGACTTGCTTAATAAACATTCTCTCGAGCTATGAAAATTTCACTTCTTTTCAAATACACAACAGCTTGTCAGTGTGTGCGACTAAGGTTATCATCCCATCACTATTTGGAAACAAATGAAAGCTTACTATGTTCTATTCGAATTCTGACCCAAAATGGTCAAATATATCCTTTCATCTCTTGTGATCCCACTCTTATTTTACAATATTTTCTATGGATCCTAAAAATTACTTCGTTCACCAAAAATCACCAACCTGTTAGCACTGAAGTTAAACAAAGTATGGTGGGTATTTTGTCACCAATATGTCTTCTATTTTAAGAGTGTTTGATTTAGTACTTCAAACCATTGAGTAAATTTATTTATCCACCCTCACACTTGATTTTTTTTTGAAAAGAAAAGAGAAGAATTTTGCAATTTTCTTTTCAGCTTTTACCCAACGAATAGCTTTCACACTGATCATTTTCATTGGAGGTAGCCTTCTTCACCCATTCGAGGTGACGATCTTCACACTCTGGGACATGTAGCTCTTTTTCATGGTCCCTTTCATTATTTGCAGCATAAAAGTAGAATTTATTCTCAGTATAGGTTAGTGCTTCTTCCAAACTTTTAAAACTCTGTCAACAAAAGATACATTCACAAAAAACAAAGACCATGCAATCTTAACTCCACCTTGTTAACAAATGATGTTTTCAGGTTACTTTCAGCAGGACAAATGGATAGAAAAAGAGTTGGTCTACTATGGTCCAAAAAGAAAACCAAAAAAATTTATCAACATTTTCGACCTTCAATTCTATTTCCAGAAAATGATAGTAAATGACCTTATAAACTTGTTTGGATAAATTAGCCCGTTGTGCATGAAAAAGAAAAGAACACAATATATATATATATATATATATATATATATATATATTTTCGAGATCTTGTAGTTTCAGCTAAGTCACGCAAATTAAGCTCAATCATATTTAAAAGTTGCTAGCTCATGCAAAACTATAGACATAACAAGGAAAAAAAATTCTCAATTATACCATAAATATTTCACTCCCACTCCCCCACACTTAATTTCTACATTGTCCCTAATGTAGAATTATAGAAAGCATGAAAAAGATAAGAAAGAGAAATGAGATGTCATTGAGAAAAGTTAAAACTCAATCTTTAATGTGTATCTGAAAAAGACCAGAGAGAGAAATGAGAAAGAAAAGAAAATAGTTCTTTAAGGTCTACTGAAAAAGACCAGTTTATTGCCTTTGGATGGGATACAAAAACCAGTATCCATGGCTCTTTTTTTTTGTTTATTACAAAGCGTAACACAGATGTCTTTCCAGAGTTAAACTCCGTATTCTACCATCTGAAGTTAGCTATTCCACATTCATAACCTTAACTCTAAATCCAATTCATTCGGATCTCTTCTCTATTTGCGTAATTCCTCTGGCCAATTGATGACATGCAATTCTACATTCATTTGTGGTACATAAGCTTCTGATTTATCCAATAATTCCTTAATTGATGGTGCAACTAAAATAATTTTTTGTGCATTAGGAGAAATCGGTTTTTAATGAACCAAAAATTTGAGAAATGCCAATAAACCATTGAAATGGTTTTGAACGTTTAAAAGACCAATTGGCTTAGAGTGTAGATTTAACGTGGCCCAGGAAATTATGCAAAAGATCTGTTCCAGAGTTTCAAAACCCCCCGGTAATACGATAAAAGCATCCGAATGCATTGCCATTAGTGTTAAGCGTTCAAACAATGATCTAGCCTTTACCTCAAAGCCGATAGTTTTACCATATGCCTGTTTTAGAGGTGGCACAGTAACACCAATCACTATTGATCCTAAATTGTACGCAGATTGAACGGCACACCCTATCAGTCCATGGTAACCTCCTCCGTATATTATCTTACCCTTTCGATTTCCAAGCACCGTTCCAACTTTTACTACCGGTGCTAGAAGCGTCGATTGTCCCAGATTGATTCCACCAAAGAGACTTATGACTCTCAATTTTCTTTTTGAACTCTCAGTTCCGGCAGAAGTAGTAGCCTCCATAGGTTGTCGACTTTGCATACTAAAAACTGACTCGAGAACACAAAAACAGTTAAAAATAACAATATGTACACGCAGTTATGATTATGGCTCACATCTTCCTCTGGTTTTACGTCCACAAACCACTTAAATGCCTTCTATGAGTCGGGGATAGGCTTCCCATCTAATTTTCTTATAGAATGGCAAACAGGGTCTTTTAAAGTCAAATTCCCAAGACTACATCATTATCATTCCTTTTAAATTCCAGTCCACAAATTGAGAAGCTCGACTTGCACCATTCCACTAGGATGCATCTCAAGAGTTTGATGGATATCATCCAAAGACTCCTTACTCATGCCATCTTTAATGAAACATATTTTATCTTCTCGATTTGTGGACACAAATCCAATGAAACTATTACCTGAGTTGTAGGTCCATCGAGTGCATTTATAAAGGCCATCTAGCAGATTTATAGCACACATTCATTCTTTTTGCTCTTCGTTTCTTAGAAAAATTACTTTTCCCTAACCTTGGTGCATATTTGGTATTAAAAGCTGACATTTCACCTCCTAATTGGACATTTGCTTCAATCAACCAATAGATATCCTCGACATTTCCTTTTCCATCAACATTTTTAACCATCATACTCTAGAATAATAAATCTCTTTCAAAGCATTCAAAGACAATGACGGGTAATATTTGTGGATTTTGAAAAATTTGTTATCTATTGAAAATTCAAGTGTTTAGAGAAGTAGAAGAAAAGAGAGTGCTTAGATTGCCTCCTAAGTAGCGTCTTTGTTTATAGTGATTGGCTCGACTATAAATTTTTTTTAACGTAACACACGAAAGAAAAAGAAAAAGTGAAGTAATAAGGTTAAAACCATCAAAATCACTAAGTATAATAGACTATCGCACTCTTCCATATTTTCAGAGAAAATAACGAAGAAGAAAAAAATAACCAAATTTGAATTACATAATCAATTAATATGAGGAGAAGACATATATATACAAAAATATCACCCACGTCCATACTATAATAAAAAGAAAAAGAAATATAAAGAAGAAGAAAAAGAAGAAGAAAAAGAAAGAAGAAAGTTACTTAATCACTACTAGAACGAACTACTCACAGAGTGATTTGAGATTGTGGTTCTAGTTTTAAGTGAAGAAGGATCCCAATTTGTAATAAAGTGAGCACTTGTTTCAACCGACAACCATGCATGTAGAGTGTGCTGGAAAGAGTACGTTGGGAGGAGTACCGAGAAAACGCGTTGATAAATTGTCAATTATCAATAATTAACCCCCACACGCTATCAGTAACTATTGCTAATAACCGATTTGTACCCCATCATGTCTCTTCCCAAAAAATTGAATCCCGAGATATCTTCCTTCTACAGTTACAAAGCAATAGCTTTCTCAATACGTTAGATAAAAAGCTGAGAAATAAAAACAAAAATAACGAAAATATCACAAGAGAAAAACATAAAAGTGAGAAGAAAAAAAATGTTTGGGTTGCCTCCCAAGAGCGCTTTTTTTTAAAGTCGTTAGCTCAACTTAGTGATGACATGATTAGCTCTGACTCTCTAATGTAATTACTTCCACATTGGTTGTAGAGAATCCTTCGTAGTATGGTTTGAGACGGTGCCCATTCACTTTGAATATCTTATTCATTTTCAAGCTTTTGATTTCAACTGCACAATTTGAAAAAATTTCAATAACAACAAATGGCCCAACCCATCTAGAGCGAAGCTTACCCGGGAAACGTTTTAGTATGGAATGGAAAAGTAGCACTTTTTGTCCAATACTAAACTCTTTTATGGAGATTCGTTGGTCATGGAATGCCTTCGTCCTATTTTTGTAGATCACTGCATTTTCATAAGCTTCGTTCCGAATTTCTTCCAATTCTTGCAGTTGAAGCTTCCTGTGATCTCCTACCGTTCTCCAATCTATATTGCATTGTTTAATTGCCCAATAAGCTTTTTTCTCTATTTCAACTGGTATATGGCATGGCTTTCCAAACACTAATCGGCATGGTGACATTCCAATTAGTGTTTTGTAAGCTGTCCGATATGCCCAAAGAGCATCACCTAGTCGAATGCTCCAGTCCTTTCGATTAGGATTGACTATCTTCTCAAGAATTGACTTTACTTCCCTGTTTGAGAGAGCTCTGCTTGTCCATTCGTCTGGGGGTGATATGTAGTTGATACTAGGTGTAGAACTCTGTACTTTCTTAACAAAGACTCAATGCTTCGGTTGCAAAAGTGAATACCTCTGTCAGTAATCATAGCTCTTGGAATCCCGAACCTGCTAAAGATGTTAGCAGCATGATAGGGAACGCTTTTTAAAGTTTTTAACCACTTTTTACCACTTTTTTATCCATTCTTTCTTTACACTAAATCAATCACATCCACATATCATATCACATCCACAAATCTCCACCATTCAACTCCACTCATTCTCTTTCTTCTTTTAAATTAAAAACATTTAAAAACCATTAAAAACCAATCCATATCACCCATTAGATTTAACAAATTCTGCAACTATTTTAGCATTATTAGTTCGTGTGGCTTTCGCTTCTACCCATTTGAAACGTAGTCAACTGCCAGTAAGATATAAGAGTGGCCAAAAATATTTGGAAAGGGTCCAATGAAATCAATGCTCCATACATAAAAAATTTCGCAAACTATGATAGGAGTTTGAGACATTTGGTTTCGTTGGGACAAGTTACCCAATCGTTAACACTTGCCACAGGATTTGCAGAAGATATAAACGTCTTTGAACAGTGTTGGCCAGTAGAATCCACTTTCCAGTATCTTCTGAGCCGTTCTTCGTGGTCCGAAATGTCCTCCACAAGCATATGAATGGAAAAATATGAGAATGGACTGAAATTCTGACTCTGGCACACATCTCTGAATGATTTGATCCGAGCACCTTTCCCACAAATATGGGTCATCCTATATATAGTATTTGGCATCACTCTTTAACTTATCTTGTTTCTCCTTAGATAAGCCTGCAGGGATTAACCTAGATGTGAGATAGTTAACCAAAACAGCAAACCAGTGAGAGTACCTCAGCAACAAATAGACTTTCATCCAGAAAGGCTTCTTGCAATGGTGTTTCATTTTCTGTTCTTACAATTCTGCTAAGATGGTCTGCCGCAACATTCGCTGCCCCTGATTTATTTTTGATTTCTAAATTGAATTCTTGAAGTAGGAGGATCCAACGAATGAGTCTAGATTTCGCTTCCTTCTTTGTGAGCAAGTAACGTAGAATTGCATGATCTGTGTAAACAATTACTTTAGTTGCTAAGAGATATAATCGAAACTTCTCTAAAGCAACAACTATAGATAAAAATTCTTTCTCAGTTGTAGTGTAGTTTGTTGGGGATTGATTCAATGTTCGTGAAGCGTAGTAGATCACATGTGCAGCTCTTCCAACTCTTTGCCATAGAAGTGCTCCCACAGCATAATCACTAGCATTATACATTATTTCAAACGAAAGGTTCCAGTCTGGTGGTTGAATGATTGGCGGTGTTGTGAGTCGTTCATTGAGTTCATCAAATGCCTTCTTGCATCTATCATTGAATTCAAATGGTACATCCTTTTGCAAGAGATTGCATAGTGGTGATGCAATCTTTGAGAAGTCCTTTATAAACCTACTATAGAATCCTGCATGTCCAAGAAAAGATTGAATTTCCCACACACTGGTGGGGTAAGGTAATCAAGAAATAATATCTACCTTAGCTTTATCAACTTCTATTCCTCTTTCTGACACTACATTACCCAACACTATCCCTTGTTCAACCGTGAAATGAAATTTTTCCCAATTAAGAACGCGGTTAGTGTCAATGCATCGTTTTAAAATCAGTATCAAATTGTCCAAGCATGCATCAAAAGTGTCTCCTCACACACTGAAGTCATCCATGAATATTTCAGTGATTTTGTCAATGTAATATGAGAAAATACTCATCATCCAACGTGAAAAGTTGTAGGGGCATTACATGATCCAAAAGTCATACGCCTATAAACAAATGTTCCAAATGGACAAGTAAATGTGGTTTTCTCTTGATCTTTGGGGGCTATTGCAATTTGAAATTACCCTGAAAAACCATCAAGAAAGCAGTAATGTGTATGTCTAGCCAACTTTTCGAGCATTTGATCAATAAAAGGAAAGGGGAAATGATCTTTTCTCGATTTAGCATTTACCTTCCGATAATCAATACATACTCGATATTCAGTTTGTATTCTTGTTGGTACAAGTTCTCCTTCCTTATTTTTTATCACAGTAATTCCGGATTTCTTTGGTACTGCCTGAACTGGACTAATCCAATTACTGTCTGAAATGGGATAGATCATACCTGCTCCTAATAGCTTCAGAATCTCCTTCTTCACAGCTTCCATCATTGGTGGATTCAATCTCCATTGGGCTTGTCTTGGCGGTTGTGCTCCTTCTTCAAGTAATATTCTGTGCATGCAGGCTGATGGACTTATACCCTTGATATCTGCAATCGTCTATCCAATTGCTTTTTTGTGATCACGCAAGACTTGAGCCAGTTTTGCTCCTCCACCACAGTTAACTTTGGCGAAACTATCACAGGGAGAGTTTCACCATCTCCAAGATAAGTGTACTTTACGTGGCTTGGCAGAGGTTTCATTTCCAATTTTGGTGCCTGCATGATTAAAGGTAACAATTTTTTAGGAGATTCCTCCAACTGAATGGTTTTTACATTATACCTCTATTGATTGGTCATCAATGAATTCAATGCTGCGACTGTGTTTTCAATTCTGCGCTCAACTCTATCTCTTTGTCTTCAATATATTCCAGTGATTCACAAAGTGCTGTCTCTAACTCATCTCTGCAATTAAGCTCAAAAACTCTTTCTACAATAGGAGTCATGGTGTTAATACCATAAATAGTACAAATGTCACCAGGATATTTCATTGCATCATAGATGTTAAATTGCACAATTTCCTTGTCAAATTCCATCGTTAGGATCCCATTTCTCACATCAATAATTGTTTGGGAGGTCAACAAAAATCGTCTTCCTAGCAATACAGGTGTGGAGTTAGGGGAGTGATCATCATTCATGTCTAAGATATAGAAATCCGCTGGGAATACTGAACCACCTAATTGTACTAATACGTCTTCAACTGCTCCGTCTGGATAAGCATTAGATCGATCACCACGTTGAATGATAACATTTGTTTCAGTTAGCTTAGCTAATTTTAAGGAAGCATAGATTGATCGTGCTATAACGTTAATCGATGCTCCTAAGTCTATTAGAGCGCGGTCTAACTTAGTGTTTCCAATTGTTCATGGAATTGTGAACATACCTGGATCTTTACATTTTGGAGGTAGTTTTCTTTGAAACAAAGTTGAAACCATTTCTTCCATTCTTACACTTTTTCATTTCCCCTCAATTTCTTCTTCTTAGTGCAAAGTTTTTTCAAGAATTTGGCACAACGCGGTACTTTTTTTATTGTATCTAACAAGGGAATGTTGATTTCTACCCTCCTAAATGTGTTCAAAATTTCTTTGTCCTTGTCTTCTTTGTTAACTATTGCTAATCTATTAGAAAAGGGGGAGAGATTATTTTAGTAATGACAGAAGGGTTAGGACTTACCTCATTTTCCCACTTTTCTTCTCCATCTTCATGTATAGGCACTTCTTTGTGTGGGGGTTTTTTTTTAATCTCTTTTCCACTCCTTAAGGTTATTGCACTGACATTCTTTGGATTTATCTCAAATTGGGATAGTCGCTTTCCTCCAGATTATGCTTCTAGGCGATTGATGGCAGTTGCCAACTGACTCATTTGATTTCCCAAGTTTTGAATGCTCGATTTGGAATCCTGTTGGAATTTCACAGTGTTAGTTGCTAATGTTTTCACCATATCCTCTAGAGACATACCTGATGATTGGGGTTTATGTTGAAATTGTCCTTGGGGTTGGAAATTTCCTTGCCGTTGGAACTACCCTTGAGGCTTGTTAGGGAAGAAACCTAGGGGCTTGTTTGTTCCATAACTTAGATTGGGGTGATCTCGCCATCCTGGATTATACATGTTTGAGTATGGATTGTACTGTTGCCTTGGGAAGGCAAAATTGCTTATTGAATTCACTTGTTCATTATTATCCACTTGCAGAACAGGACAAGCATCTATAGGATGTCCTAGATTTGTGCACATGCCACATGCTTTGACTTGTGGATTATTTCCTACAACAATTTATTTGAAAAGATGGGTTAGTTAAAAAAGTTGGTTTTCAACATTGGAATTACTTACCTCATTTACTCTTCGAATGTTCGTTTCCCGCTCTATACTGAATTGTTGAGTGTTTTCAGCCATGTTTGAAATCAATGTTCGTGTTTCAGTATGTGTTTTGTTCATCAGAGCTCCTCCACTAGCAGCATCAACTATGTTTCTGTCTGGTTTGGCACAACCCTTCATAGAAATATTGCATTAGGAGGTTTTCACTGATTTGGTGATGTGAACAATTTTCAATGACCTTTTTGAAACGCTCCCAATACTCATAAAGAGTTTCTTCATTCTTTAGGCGTATTCCAGATATATCTTTCCTAATATTTGAGGTCTCTGAAGCAGGGAAGTATTTTTCGAGGAAAAGTTGATTAATTTGATTCCATGTTGTGACTGATCCTGGTGGTAAAGTATTTAACCAATCTGTGGCGGCTTCAGTGATGGTAGAATTTGCTCTTCAGTGATGCCTGGGGGCTTCATACTATCACACACCACATGAAACGCCTTCAAGTGTCGATACGGATCTTTGCTGGATCGTCCATGAAAAGATGGTAGAAGATGTATCAAACCGGATCTTAGTTCGAAAGCTTTCCCATCTTCTACGGTTGGAAATGTGATACACAATGGTTATTGAGTAACTTCAGGAGTTACCATTTCTTTAAGAGTTATTTCGTTGTTGTTTTCCTCCATTTTTTGTTCCGTTTTTTGCTTGTCTTATTCTTCTTCGAATGGATTTGTCCATTTCCGGATCGAAACTTTTAAGAATTCGATTAGTAGATCGAGTATTATGCATACATATGAAAATAAAAATGTTTTTCTGAAATTAATTAATAAAAGCAACTAAATTGGTTAACCGTTCCCCAGCAACGGCGCTAAAAACTTGGCATGATGGTCGCAGTACACCAAAATTTATTTTATTTCCTTACTTGGTTTCAAAACTACAGAATTAATGTAGAAGTGGCAAGTAAGGGTCGAACCCAAAAGGAATGGTGTTTAATCTAGTTGTTTTTATCAATTAATATAAAAAGGGGGGTTTTGTGAAGTTTGAATGAAATTTGAAAACCAAATGACAAAATAAAACAAATGAAATGAAACAATTGAAGATATATATAGTTCTCGGGTTCGGTTGTGTCAATAACTTGTGTTAATCTTTCCCACGCAATGTGTTACTATTCCTTCTTCAATTTATCAACTCTGGTTAATCAAGACGATCTAATTAACGAATTCTTCCTTAAGTATATTAAATTAAAGCGAGTTCTTTAACTTAATATCTACCTATTGGATAACCCCAGACAAGTTCTTAAGATTTAATGCAATGCTAGTGTGAAATGAACGAGAAGAATGAATTGAATTACACGAATAATTTCACAAACTTGAATTAATACATCTAAGTTGATTTGTTAACAAATATGCATGATATTCATTTGCTACTTTGGATTAGAAGTTAATGATAATTACGGATCAAAAGTTCCAATCCTAGCATGTAACTTGAATTTAAAGATTAGTTGATTCAATTGGCCTTGAATTTAAAGATTAATTGATTCAATTGGCCAAAATAAATGTAATAATCATACAAACTCAAAATCGGGTTTAAAAGCATAACAAATCAACAAATTGATGTAAAGGATGAGATAAAACGTCACTAAGAAGTTAGGAAAGATAACAACATGTTAATTGCATACAACAAGCCACTTGAACTAGATAGAGAAGTCTAACTACTCATATTCGCGGGTTAAATACTCTTTAGCAATGTAATCGCCGTCTATCACCACGGCTGTATGATATATTATACTCCACTATCACAAGTAATGTACAAAAATATAGAAAACAAGTAAATAAATGCCAAAAAATAAATAGAGAAGTTTAATCAATCATATACACAGTTAAATACTTTTAACGGCGTAATTGCCGTGTATCACTACTACAATATATGAGAAATTATATTTCTCAAATATGAAAAATAAATGGAAGAGAGAAACTAGCAAAGAAATACTCCGCTAATCATATTCGCGGCCGAAGTATCGCCGATCAATTATTAGTTACTTAAATTAGGTTTTTGTTTCCGCTGGAATATGAGAAACTAAGAGCTTTCAAGCTAGAACAAAGAATAAATGAAAAAGAGAATTTTATTGAAGAGAAAGTTGGAGAAAATTATTAGCTAATTTTCTCTACAAAGTTGTGTATTTTGAGCTTGGAAATGTCTCTATTTATAGGCAAAATATTGCAACAAAAAATATTAAAAAATTATAAAAGTGACCTCCAATGAATCTATCATGGTGTGCTCAAGTTGTATTATCTCAAAGGAGTCAAAATTGGCCAAAATCCTCACCAAACTCAAGGTTGTACAAGTGTAGACGCAAATGGGTGCAATCTGCCAAAGTTTTAGCAACATACAGATTGGTCCTCAACAGTTTTTAAAATTGACGCTTTTAGTCATTTTCTTCAAACGATCATAACTTTTACCAGGAAACTTCCGATCTGGAATAAAAAAAAGTGCAAGAATCCTCGTTTGATGTTCTTTCATATAAGGACAAGAAAAATTGCAAAAAAACTTTTCATAAAATTACATCGGAGGCCCTCCATCTTTGGTTTGCTTGCATTTTGGTCCCGAGCTTCTATTTTTCTATTTTTTCATCCATTTTGGCTCTTTTTAATTTTTTGTGGCTCTAAACACACAATAAAGGAAAAACACATAAAAACGAACATATAATACTAATAAAATTCACGAATACATAAAATAGAAGAGTTATTTAAATAATTTTCTAGTACTTATCAAGATACACGCCACATACGAAATCATATACGGGAACACAGACGTGCTTTGGATGAGTTCGTGCGGGGTGTTACACATCTGGTTTCAATATGGAATTATATGCAGTTTATGAAACCACATGTGGTTTTCATGAAACCGAAACCACATGTGGATTTCATGTGTTGGTTTTTCATTAAAAAAGAAGCATTGGTTTTGGAACATTTCAAAATTTGACAAAAGAAGATTTTAACACATTAAACGAGTGTTGAGACATTGTATAGTTAGAATATTGTATAGTATTTTTTTTTTGCGAAAATAAATTTATTAATTCGTCAAATGAGATAGGAGTACATCAGAGATAAACATTGGAGGGTTTATTTGACAAAGAGCCACTCTCACTAATGCGTGTCCAACACGATTCGCGGATCGTCTAGTCCATACCCATTCAATGTTAGTCATTTGGAGAGCTAGAGAACAACAATCCTAAAGTTTTTTTTGAAAGAGAATAGGATTTATAAGCAGCCAACGCGTCCATTTCAATAATGACGCTCAAAAGAGAACAGGATTTAATCCAACTCAAGGCTTTTTTCACACCTAAAGCCTCCACCATCCACGCTCAAAACTCCATCCACTACAACTTATTTTGCTGCCACAAAGAAATCATGCTCATCTCGAATGAAAAATCCGAAACCAGCCTTCCGAATGTCACTAAATACCGTAGCATCAATATTAACTTTAAATTTACCAAGATCTGGTGCAGAACATGTTTGTGTTATGTTCGCAGTTGGCAAAGCAGCGCCACTAGATGAGGAAATAGAACATTTCTCCTCTAGCCATTAATACAAGGACTTAGGTAGCTTGATCACTTTGACAACCGTAAGAGATTTAGCTTTCCAAAACCAATTCATTTCGATTAAACTAAATTGCCCAAGATAACATAGCAGGGATACCCCTCTTGTCCTTATCACACGCCTCAAAAGTAGTAGCAAGCCAATCTTTAAAACAAGAGTACACCCCATGTTGCAAATGAACTCTGGACGATTACCAAACCATCTAAGCTAAATTGCTCAAAACTAGGTTGTGGAAAATTAACTCATTAGCTTCTTAGCAAACCTGGCAGCACTGATCAATGTCCATCCTCTTAGAACCCAGCAAATCAGCCATTGGAAGGACTCTTGATTATGTACGCCAAATGAAGTCTTTAACTTTACATGGTACTTATAAATCCCAGATTCTTTTCTAAAATAATTCAGCCTGTGCGTGGAAAAAATTAGGTCTATTGTCCATGAGTTTCCTATATTCACTACGAACCATGTAAACCCCTTTGCTGTCATGAATCCACATTGCATTGTCCTCAACAAACCAGTTGCTCAAAGGGATCCTCATAATTTGTTGGCAATCCCTATCATTGAAGATATTAGTGCGAACATCCTGCCCCAATGACAAATATCAGCCTTCATAAGACAATTAACAGTAAGGGAGTTGGCAACCGGAATAGGAGGCAAAGAAAAAAAACCATGTTGTGGGTCGAGCAGCTGTGAGTCTTTCCAAATATGAATCAAATTACCCTACCAACTTGAAATTTGAGACCTTTCTTTACCAAAGGCTGAGTTTCCATAGTACTTTGCCAAATATAGTTGGGATTGTAGCCTATTGAAGCGTCAAGGAAGCCAAATGATGGAAAATAATGAGCCTTGTAAAGGCGGGCAACCAAATAATGTTCCTTAGAAATGAATTTCCAGCCCTGTTTAGCTAACAACGACAAGTTAATGTCACGAAGCTTCTTAAAACCAAGCCTACCATGGATTTTTAGCTAGCATAACTTATTCCAATGTAGCCAAGAGATGCCTCCATTTCTATCACATTTTCCACCCCACTAAAAGGAGTTCATCATCCTTTCAAGCTCATCACAAAGGTCAACAAGAAGGAGAAAGACACTCATTGTGTAATTGGGAAGCGCTTGAGCAACGGTTTTCAGCAATACCTCTTTCCTAGCCTTGGAAAGGAATTTTTCTTGCCAACCATTCAACCGCTACCATAGTCTATCCTCTAAGTAAGAAAAGATCTCCCGTCTCTTTCTCCCAACCATACTTGGTAAGCCAAGGTAATGGGAACATCCATTGCAAGTCTGGATGCCAAAACAATTACGAATCATATTATTCCTATTAGAGGGAAATTATTCCTATCAGAGGGAAATTATTCCTATCAGAGGGAACATTCGAGCTAAAGTAGAGAGAAGACTTAGTGAAATTAATGGACTATCCGCGCTCCAATTTGTAGCCTTTGTGAGCTTCTTTACCTGTTCACTTTCTCTAGAATTAGCCAAAATAAACGAAGGCTATTGTCCGCGAAGAAAATATATGAGACAATAGGAGCTTGACAAGCAATTTTAGCTCCACAAATAAGACCCCTTGACGCCATATGCTTCAAATATGTTGACATGCGCTCGGCGCAAATAATATATAAATATGGTGATAATGGCCAACCTTAGCGGAGATCGCGTTCTGAAATAATAGGCCCAAGTTCCCTACCTCCATGGCAGATAATGTATCTTGGTATGGTAACACACGAAAGGGTCCAGTAAATCCATCTTTGTTGAAAGCCAAGGCGAGTTATCATGTTTTTCAAGAAATTCCATTCCATATGATCACAATCATTGCTTATATCAATTTTTAAAGCAACCACTCCCTCCTTGCCTGGCGTTTTCCTCTTCATATAATATAGAACTAGCTTTTTCACCCGTGCGTTGCATGGGTTGATAACTGATATAAACTTTCTACTAATATTATAAAGTATATGATTCATAATATTAAAACGTTATTTATAACAATCTATGATTCATGAACAAAATTTATAAGAAATTTGACAGGGTTTCCCTTATACTTCAGGAAAATTGATCTTTTAAATATTCATATATCACATCAACACAATGAACAAAAATAAATGATGATATAGAAACAACCTTCAACATTTCATTCTCAAGAACATTTCAAACCTATATATTAAAATCAATATTCTCCAACAAGATAATGAATATCAACCAACCACACTTCGAGAGATCAATACAACCATTGACTTTCTGTAGCACAACCATGCAAGAGTGGTGGATGCCATACAAAATTAACATAGGACAAATGATCCAAGCTCCATGGAGTATGGAATTTCTTAAAATAAAAAATTGGTATACCTTAATTCGAACGCGATGATTATTTTCTATAAGTGTACCAATTTATGCATTTCTTCATCTCCAACACCTATATCAATAATACATTTAGCAACGCTCATTCAATCACATATGAATTAAATGTATAATTTTTCTCATCAATGTATAAGATAAAAGCTTGCATAAAAATTCGAAGAATTCAAACGACACACCTCACATGGTTAAGATGTAGGGTGCTACAAATTTCTAAAAACTTCTTTGTGCACCACGTTTGTAGTGGTGCTTCTCGGACGGCCATCATATTCACAAATTCATTACACACTTTTTATAATTCACTACACATAACCATTATTATAGTTCATTACGCATCACGTATAGTCCATTACGCACTTTGTCTAATGGTTTGAAATTTAAGAAATTACAGTACACAATAATGATATGGGTGTTAGGGGTTGATTTTTAATTGTTTTTAAAGGTTTTTAATGTAAAGGAGGAGAGAGAATGAATGTAGTTAAATAGTGGGAATTTATGGATGTGATATGATATGTGGATATGATTGATTTAGGATAAAGAAATAATAGATAAAAAGTGGTAAAAAGTAGTAAAATTTTTTAAAAGGGTTGCCTAACACCCTAAATAATAATAATAATAATAATAATCACCAGGCAATCACTGAAAATAAATCTATGTAATCATGCACACCTGATTTGCGTAAAATTAGGTTGCAAAAACCTTGACTTTGTAAATCTTCTCATTTTACTTAATTTTTGTAATTTCAAATTAAATACCTTTTTCACTTTATTTTCTCAAATTAAAAAATGGTGCGACAAATAATAATTTTACCTAATTACCTTACATAGTATACTACGAAACACACTTGTATAAAATAACTAACCGATTCTTTTATTGCCCATGATGAAACTTATGAGCCAATTAGTTGCATGGTTACTATAGAATATATTTTCTAAACAATATTGATTTTACATTGTCCCAAAATATAATTTATGACATCAAGTAGATTCTAATTAGTTTTGATAGTTGTATCTATAATTACAATCTTTTATATACACAATGACATAATATCAACAATAAAAAATTATTTGTATAATCATTAATTCGATGGAAATTAAAAATCCAAGGAATTAATTTATCAACTTACAAAATTATACTACAAACTACTTTGATACAATACTTAATATTTAAAATATCAAACAAATATTTCATTTTATACTTAGTTTAATATTACAAAAATTACATGTCAAAAAAGAAAATATGTTACCAAAAAAATGCCATGCACATTAAGAAAATGAAAGATTGCTCAAACTTAAATTAAGTGACCCGATTTTTCAAACATATACCGTCTTCATTAAAATAAAAATCACTGTCTAAATATTTTGACTACCGTGGATAAAAATAACCGTCAAATAAAATCTACAAAATTAACTTATCGACTTACCAAATTGTACTACAAACTATTTTAATACAACACTTTACTTTAGCAATTTAAAAATTACATGCAGAAAAAATAAAAATATTGAAAACAAAATGTACCAAACACTTAAAAAAATAAACAAACAAATGAAAGATTGCTCAAATTTAAAGTAAGTAGCCCAAATTTTCAAACTTATATCATTTTGATTAAAATAAAAATCGGTCTCTCAATATTTTTGACTACCATAAAGAGAAATTACAACCGTCACGGTATTATAATTTTTATAAAATAAAGTAATATATATATATATATATATATATATATATATATATATAAATTAGGGTCATTTTCTCGCTCATTTTTTAAGATTTTTTGAATTAAATAATTATTATTTTATTCTTAATCCCACTAAAGGTTTTTGACTTAAACACGTGTAAACCCCTTTGCTGTTATGAATCCATAGTGCATTGTCCTCAATAAACCAATTGCTCAAAAGGATCCTCATAATTTGTTGGTAGTCTCTCTCATTGAAGATATCAATGAGAAGATCCCGACCCAATGACAAATATCAGTCTTCAAGAGACAGTTAAAAGTAAGGGAGTCGGCAACCAGAAGAGGAGGCAAAGAAACAAAACCATGTTGTGGGTGCAACTGCCTTGAGTCTTTCCAAATACAAATCGAATTGAGCCTACCAACCCGAAATTTGAGACATTCCTTTACCAAAGGTTGAGCTTCCATAATATTCCACCAAATATAGCTGGGATTGTGGGCTGGCGAAGCTTCAAGGAAGCTAGATGATGGAAAATAGTGAGCCTTGTAACGGCGGACAACCAAATAATGTTCTTCAGAAATGAATTTCCAGCCCTATTTAGCTAACAACGACAAGTTAACATCACGAAGCTTCTTAAACCAAGCCCACCATGGCTTTTTGGCAAGCATTACTTGTCGCAACATAGCCAAGAGATGCATCCATTTCTACCACATTTTTTGCCCCATCAAAAGGAGTTCATCATCCTTTCAAGCTCATCACAAAGGTCATCGAGAAGGAGAAAGACACTCCATGTGTAATTGGGAAGCTTTTGAGCGACGGATTTTTAGCAATACTTCTTTCCCAGCCCTTAAAAGGAATTTTTCTTGCCAACCATTCAACCGCTACCATAGTCTATTCTTAACATAAGAAAAGATCTCTCGTTTCTTTCTCCTAGCCATAGTTGGTAAGCTAAGGTAATGGGAATATCCATTGCAAGTCTGGATACCAAAACGATTACGAATCATATTCTTCCTATAAGAGGGGACATTCGAGCTGAAGTAGAGAGAAGACTTAGTGAAATTAATGGCCTATCCAGAATCCAATTCGTAGGCTTTGAGGGCTTCTTTAACATATCACTTTCTCTAGAATTAGCCCGAAATAAAAGAAGGCTATTGTCTACGAAGAAAATATGTGAGAAATAGGAGCTCGACAAGCAATGTTAGCTCCATGAATAAGACCCCTTGACTCCATATGCTTCAAATATGGTGAAATGCCCTCGACACAGATAATATATAAATATGGAAATAGTGGGTAGTGATGACCACAAGACACACGTGGAAAATTCCGCAAGTGCACGGATCGTGATCAAGTGATAAAGTGAACTATGTGAGTTCGGGTTGTCGTACCCACAGGGATTGGTATTCATAGTAGAGTAACATATTCTAGCATCAAATGAACATGTGGAGGTGGAGATGACTTAACCTAAGTTAAACTAAAAGATAAAGAGAAAATAATGACATAAAATAGGAGTGAATAGGAATGCACTTGGATGAATGATAGTTGGGAGTCATGACTTCGCTTAACCTTAGTCCAATCAAATCATCATCTATCACAACATATTACTCATTTTCTATGTTAGACCAAACTTTTCAAACTTAGACAATTGCCTCTCTCTAGTGTCAACCTCCCTAATCGATTGGTTAACCTACAATATCTCTATGTAGGTGGTCCCAAAATTTGCATTAAACATTGTGAAAGTAATTCAATCTGATCACCTATGGGTAGTAGAGTGTCTCCACCTACTCCATTATGAAACCTAGGGAATTTGCTTCCGTGGTCTAAAATACACCGCCTCTCTCGAGGTCAATACAAATCACAAACACATATTTGGTGATCAATCAAATACATGGACAAAAGCTCAAAAGCAAATACACAAGAAAATGGGCACGCAATTCAAACTCCACAAGCATAAAAATCAACTAAACTGGGTTAAAGTTCATCAATCATCCCAACATTGCAATAATTAGCTCATAATGAAGATTATACAAGACAATAATACATTGGAAACACAAATGAAGTAGAGAAAGGAAAATGCAAGAAGAAGCTTAAGATTTCTCCCTTTGTTGCTAACTCTTGAGTCTTCCATATCCTTCATCATCTATTCTTTCTCTCTTCATCTTCTACACCAAGTAATAATCCCCAATCAACGCCCAAAAGAAAATGAAAACAAAAGAAGAAGAGAAGAAGAAGAAAAGAAAGAAAGAAAAGAGAAGAGAAAAAGGGGAAAAGAAACCTAAGCTAATCTAAAGATGGGATGAAGAGAATGAGGAATTGGGGATCTTAAGGTGTGTAATATGGCCCTAATTCATTTCCCAGTTATCCCCAAAAGGCCCTTCATTTGATATCAAAAAAACCAGAGAACCGAGAAGAAAAGGGAAAAATGCACATTTTGCTATTTTTGGGGATTACGGCCGTAACCTAGGCTCTGAGAAAGGTCACTAGCAGGTTTTTCCGGGGTTATGGCCATAACATCCTTAGTTACGGCTTACGGCTATAACCTCATTGTTTCAGCATCTACACTCGAACTTCAAATGGCCATAACTTTTGTCCCGGATGTCTGATTCTGCCGATTCAAACTGCATTGGAAACTAGACTCGATGATATACAGCTCTCTAACTGATTGTGTCCTCCAAATCAACTTGTATCTTTATTAAAATGCTCCTCAACTTCGGACATCTTGCGTTTTGGTCCATGATGTTCGTTTGGCCATATCTTTTGATCCGTAACTCGGAATTGACATCTGTAAAAAGCTACGAACTTCATTTTTTGTGTTCTTCCATGTAAGCACAAGAAATGAGGCCAAGAAAATCTTCACAAATATTGCACCCGAAGTCCCCCAACTTCGGAATTGATGTGTTTTGGTCCTTTTTCTCTCATTTTGCTTCATTTCCTTCCAAATCAAGGTTGTTGACCTATATAGATGAAATTTAGACAATTGTGAGTAGAAATCCACTCATTTCCTCCACTTTTAGGATATTTGAGGGTGGTGAGGAACGAAAGCATTTCCCAATCACTAACAACATCACACCACTCAACTCCAAACTAATTGTTCCAAAGCTCCACAATGTTAAAGCTCAAAAAATGATAAGAAAAGTTTTATGTACCACTAATGATCTTGGAGTTAGAACAACTTTCAACCAAAGCACAAAGAGATGAGATTTGTGTGAAGTGTTAAAGTGAAGGGGGAAGGGTGCTAATGATTGAACTAGGGTACAGACACACAATGGTTGGAATAATGAGAATTGTTGGGTGAGAATGCATGAATGTCTCAAATAAAGCTCAACAATGTATCAATTATGCATGCACCCCAAAATGATATCAATTATGCATGCACCCCAAAATGATGTATAACCTAATTATTGAAAGCAATTAAAATTTAAGCGAAAGAGAAAGGAAAAGAAATTTGTTTCTTTAATGTCATTAGCTTGACACAAAAAGGTTGGCAATTGGATGGCTTGTCAATCCACAAAAAATGTAGCTTTTGATTTCTTCCCACATTTGCTAAGTGGGATGTTCCTTTGTGGTGTAGCATACCATATTTGCATGTCCAACTCAAAGTCATTAGACTCCATCACATCCGGCTCAAAGTTGACAATATAAATCTCAATCTCTTCTTCGGCGCCAATGATGAAATCAATGGGAGAAACATCTTCAACTTGCTCCAAGCTCTTCACCTCCTCAGCATCCACGTTAAGCTCTTCTACCTCTTATTCTTTCATCAGTTGGATTTTCGGAACCATAAGGATTTCACTCACTTTATGAATAGCTTCATTTACTCTTGTCCCGAAATTCTTCAACCGTCCCAACTCATTAGTGAAGAAGGTGTTGATGCTATCAAGGTGCCCCCATTGTTCTTGGTTGATAGACAATTGGTCGGCCAATTGAGTGCTTGAAACCGGATGTGCCCAACAATGTTCTATGGGCCAAAACAAACCAAGTGGCACGTCATCTTCATCAACTCCGACTGCCACATAGGATTCAATCAACTTATTTCATTTCAAATCAATGGAACGAAACAAGGATTTATCCTCTCCATTAATATCCAAGAGTGAAGCATGACGTGCCATTTGGAAAGAAAGAAAAGGAAAATAAATTTATATACACAAACAGAAAATAAAACTAGAACAAAGAGACTCAACACAAATGAAACCAATCCTCGGCAACGGTACCAAAAACTTGATGGCCACAAAATACGCTTGGAAAATTCCGTAAGCCCACTGGTCGTGATCAAGTAATAAAGTGAACTATGAGAGTCCGGGTTGTCATACCCACAGGAATTGGTATTCGCAGTAGAGTTACATATTCTAGCGTCAAATGAACATGTGGAGGTGGAGATGACTTAAACTAAGTTAAACTAAAAGATAAAGAGAAAATAATGACATAAAATGGGAGTGAGCAGGGATGCACTTGGATGAATGATAGCTGGGAGTCATGACTTCGCTTAACCTTAGTCCAATCAAATCATCATCTATCACAATATATTACTCATTTTCTATGTTAGACCAGACTTTCCAAACTTAGATAATTGCCTCTCTCTAGTGTCAATCGCCCTAATCAATTGGTTAACCTACAATATCTCTATGTAGGTGGTCCCAAAAATTGCATTAAACATTGTGAAAGTAACTCAATCTGATCACCTAGGGGTAGTAGAGTGTCTCCATCTACTGCATTATGAAACCTAGGGAAGTTGCTTCCGTGGTCTAAAATGCACCGCCTCTCTTGAGGTCAACACAAATAACAAATAGATATTTGGTAATCAATCAAATACATGGATAAAAGCTCAAAAGCAGATACACATGAAAGTGGGAAACCAATTCAAATTCCATAAACATAAAAATCCACTAAACTAGGTTAAGGTTCATTAATCATCCCAACATTACAATAATTAGCTCATAATGAAGATTATACAAGAAAACACAAATGAAGTAGAGACACAAAAATGCAAGAAAAAGTTTAAGATTTCTCCCTTTGTTGCTAACTCTTGAGTCTTCTATATCCTCCATCATCTATTCTTGCTCTCTTCATCTTCTATATCAAGTAATAATCCCCAATCAATGCCCAAAAGAAAAGGAAAACAAAAAAAGAAGAGAAGAAGAAGAAAAGAAAGAAAGAAAAGAGAAGAGAAAAAGGGGAAAATAAACCTAAGCTAATCTAAAGATGGGGTGAAGAGAATGAGGAATTGGGGATCTTAAGGAGTGTAATATGGCCCTAATTCATGCCCCAGTTATCCCCAAAAGGCCCCTCATTTGATGTCAAAAAAAGGAGAAAACCGAGAAGAAGAGGGAAAATGCGCGTTTTGCTGTTTTTGGGGGTTACGTCTGTAACTCCACAGGTTACAGCCATAACCTAGGCTCTGAGAAAGGTCGCTGGCAGGTTTTTCCGAGGTTACGGCTGTAACATCCTTAGTTACGGTCGTAACCTCATTTTTTTTAGCACCAGCTCCCGAACTTTAAATGGCTATAACTTTTGGCCCCGATGTCGGATTGAGCCAATTAAAATTGCGTTGGAAACTAGACTCGATGATCTACAACTCTTTAGTTGATTGTGTCCTCCAACTAAACTTATATCTTAGTCAAAAATGCTCCTCAACTTTGGACATCTTGCATTTTGGTCCATGATCTTCGTTTGGCCATATATTTTGATCCGTAACTCAAAATTGAGATCTGTAAAAAGCTAAAAACTTCACTTTCCATGCTATTCCATGTAAGCACAAGAAATGAGGCCAAGAAAATCTTCACAAATATTGCACCCAAAGTCCTCAAACTTTGGAATTGATGCGGTTTGTTCTTTTTTCTCTCATTTTGATTCATTTCCTTACAAATCAAGGTTGTTGGCCTATATAGATGAAATTTAGACAGTTTTGAGCAGAAATCCACTCATTTACTCCACTTTTAGGATATTTGAAGTACCTAATGAGTGTACTAAAACACAATCATCAGGCAGCCTTAACGTAGACCACATTCCGAAATCATAGGCCAAAGTTCCCTACCCCCATGGCAGATAATGTATCTTGCTGTGGTAACATACGAAAAGGTCCAATCAATCCATCTTTGTTGAATGCCAAGGCGAGCCATCATGTTTTCCAAGAAATTCCATGCGATACGATCACAAGTCTTGCTTATATCAATTTTTAAAGAAACCACTCCCTTATTCCCTTGCGTTTTTCTCTTCATATAAAATAGAATTTCTAAGGAGATCATGGTATTATCCATGGTGGACCTACTGGGAACAAAATCACGTTGTGTGCAAGAGATAAAATCAGGCAAGAGAGATTTGAGCCGATTAGCAATCACCTTAGTGATGCGTCATCGCAGTACACAAAAATTTATTTTATGTCCTTACTTGGTTTCAAAACTACAAATTAATATAGAAGTGGTAAGTAAGGGTCGAAACTAAGAGGAATCTAGTTGTTTTAATCAATTAATGTAGGAATGTGGGGTTTTTGTGAAATTTTCAAACAAAATGACAAAATAAAAGAGAGAAAATAAAAAAATTAAAGACATATCTAGTTCTCATGGTTTGGTCGTATCAATAACTCATGTTAATCTTTTTCACGCAACAAGTTACTATTCCTGCTTCAATTTATCAACTCCAATTAATCAAGAAGATCTGATCAACGAATTCTTCCATAAGTGTATTAAAGTAAAGTGAGTTCTTTAATTTAACATATAACTATTGGATAACCCTAAATAAGTTCTTAGGATTTAATGCAATGATAGTGTGAAATGAACCAGAAGAATTAGTTGAATTAGATGAGTAATTTCACAAACTTGAATTAATATGTCTAAGTTGATTTGTTAACAAATATGCATGATATTCATTTGCTACTTTGGATTAGAATCTAATGATAATTGCGGATCAAAAGTTCCAATCCTAACACGTAACTTGAATTTAAAGATTAATTGATTCAATTGGTCAAGGCGAATGCAATAATCATATGAACTCAAAAAGGGGTTTTAAAGCATAAAAAATTTACAAATTGAAGTAGATGAATAGATAAAACGTCACTAAAGAGTTAGAAAAGATAACAATATGTTAATTGAACACAACATCTCCCTCGAACTAGATAGAGAAGTTTAACTACTCATATTCGCGGGTTAAATACTTTTTAACGGCGTAATCGCCGTGTATCACCACTGCTATATGATAGATTAAACTTCCCTATCACAAGGAATATACCAAAAATATAGAAAACAAATAAATAAATATTAAGAAATAAATAGATAAGTTTAATCACTCATATATGCGGGTTAAATACTTTTTAACGGCGTAATCGCCGTGTATCACCTCCGCAATATATGAGAAATTATCTTTCTCAAACATGAAAAATAAAAGGAAGAGAAACTAGAGAAGAAATGCTCCGCTAATCATATTTACGGCCGAAGTATCGTCGATCGATTATAAGTTACTTAATTTAGGTTTTTATTTCCGCCGAAATATGAGAAACTAAGAGTTTTCAAGCTAGAACTAAGAACAGATAAAGAAGAGAATTTTATTGAAGAGAATGTTGGAGAGAATCACTAGATACTTCTCTCTACAAAGTTGCACATTTAAAGTTTGGAAATGCCTCTATTTATAGGCAAAATATTACAACAAAAAATATTGAAAAATTATAAAAGTGACATTCCATGAGTCAATTGTGGTGTGCACAAGTTGTTTTATCTCAAGGAAGTACAAAAGTACGTGAAAATCAAGTTGGTGCAAGCTGGCCACAAACTGCAGCGAGTGGCTCGGGTGGCTCGGGTGACTCGGGCATGACTTTAGTCACGCGCGCCCTGATTCGAGTCACTTTGTGCGCGGAACGAGGGGACTCGAGTCACTTGCGGCATTGACTCAGGTGACTGCGGCGCGGAGCCAGGGGGACTAGGCGCATTGCGGCGCTGACTCGATCAGGTAAGAGTGTGATCGGGCATGACTCGAGTCACTTGCGGCGCTGACTCGAGTCATGGCTGTTGTGACTCGAGTCACTCGAGTCACCCGGTAATTGCAGACCAAGTCCCTCAACTTTTCAATGAGGTTCATTTTGGTCGTTGAAATATTGCATTTCGGTTCTCCAACTTTTTAAAAAGTTTCACTTTGCTCCCAGACTTTTGAAAAGTTACGCTTTGATTTGAGAATTGACGCTTTTAGTTATTTTCTTCAAACGGTCATAACTCTTACTAGGAAACTCGGTTTTTTTATCAGGAAAAAGTTTGGGAATCCCCTTTTGATGTTCTTTCACATTAACACAAGAAAAATTGCAAAAACAACTTTTCATAAAATTGCATCGGAGGCCCTCATCTTTGATTCGCTTGCATTTTGGTCCCGAGTTTTCGTTTTCCTTCTAATTTCATCCAATTTGGCTCCTTTTGATTCCTTGTGACTCTAAACACACAATATAGGAAAAACACATAAAAACGAACATATAACACTAATAAAATATGTGAATACATAAAATAGAAGATTTATTTAAGTACTTTTCGAGCACGTATCAAACTCCCCCACACTTAGACTGTTGTTGGCCCTCGAACAACAACCTTCTGACACAAAACAACAAATTGGTTTTACATGAGATAAGCGACTTTAAATGTTGAAATTCAACTAAAGATTGTGACTTGCTTAATAAACATTCTTTCGAGCTATGAAAATTTCACTTCTTTTCAAACATACAACGGCTTGTAAGTGTGTGAGATTAAGGTTATCATCCCATCATGATCCAGAAACAAATGAAAGCTTACGATGTTCTATCCGAATCCTAACCTGGATTGGTCAAATATATCCTTTCGTCTTTCGTGATTCCACTCATTTTTTACAATAGCTCCCATGGTTCCTAAAAATTACTCTGTTCATAAAAAATCACCAACTGTTAGCATTGTAAAGTTAAACAAAGCATGGTAGGTGTTTTATCTCCAATATGTCTTCGATTTTAAGATGTTAGATTGAGCACTTCAAACCACTGAGGAAATTTATTTATCGAACTTCACACTTGACTAACTATCACATTTCTCTCTCTCCCTCTTCTTTTTTTTTAAGAACGAGAAGAAGAAGAGGAATTTGCAATTTTCTTTTCGGCTTTTACCCCGCGGTTAGCGTTCACACTGACCCATTTTATTAGAGGTAGCCCTCTTTACCCATTCGAGGTGATGATCTTTCACTCTCTGAGGCAAGTAGCGCTTTCCCGTAGTCCCTATAATTATTTCAAACATAAAAGTAGAATTTATTCTCAGTATAGGTCAATGCTTCTTCCAAATTTTTAAACTCTATCAAAAAAAGACATATTCACGAAAAAAAACAGAGACCATGCGATCTTAACTCTACCTTGTTAACAAATGATGTTTTCGGGTTATTTGAGCAGGACAAATGGATAGAAAAAGAGTTGGTTTACTATGGTCTAAAAAAAACCCAAAAAATTTAACATTTTCAACCTTCAGATTTGTTCCAGAAAATGAGAGTAAATTACCTTCGAATAAATTAGCCAGTTATGTATGGAAAAGAAAACACAGTGATTTTCTTTTTATTCAAGATCCTCCAGTTTCAACTAAGTCATGCAAATTAAGTTCAAACATATTTAAAAGTTTTTAGCTCATGCAAAACTATAGACATAACAATGAAAAAAATCACAAATATACCATAAATATTTCATTCCCACTCTCCCTACACTTAATTTCTACATTGTCCCCAACGTAGAATTAGAGAAAGCATGAAAAAGATAAGAAAGAGAAGCTCCCTTTGGGTACATAACAAGGTTAGGTGGCAGTTGGTGGATGTTTTTCAAATTTAGCATCTGGTATCACCAATCCAACAAATGAAGAGCGAAAAGCCCTGCAATCAACATATGTACAAGACAAGGAAAATGATAGTGGAATTTTTTTTTTTTTTTTTACAAATACTATAGTAGGAATTCAAACCAACAAATAGATAAAATAACTTTCAAAACAATAACATTAAAAAATAAGTACAAAATTAAAGCGGAATCAAGATGCACTATGGGCCCCATAGGCAATTCCTTCAACTTCAATTTTGTAAATTACAACTATCAATTTTATTAAAACTGAAACAGAACCTGATGCCGTAGCCTGTTTGACCCCATTTTCCATTAAGGCACCCAGGGAGAGATGGTGCAGGTTAGTCTTATCCTCAAAGCAATCCCTCATTACCTCGGCTATGTCACAGCTTAGTTATTGGTGAGACAACAAAGACCTTTCTGTGATCCCACAGATAGGTTTGATTCGTCGACTAAGTGAATCTTGTTATAGTCAATTCCCTACCATCGGGGGTGGTTTTAGTCCGACCTCAAACTTAAGCACCATAATTTCAAGTTTTCAAAACAAAAGATTTGCTACTCAATTTAGATTTAGGCTAAAGAGTTCTTAATGAAAGAATCTCATACCGGAGTTTGGAAGGCTATACTCCAAGCCAAGGTATGTTAACCACTCAATAAAGAACATCCTCATAAGAACCAACAAATGAGAGAACGTTTATAGCAGAACCCCGAACTCAGAGACTTCTCTAATGAATGAGACTTAGTTCTACATCTTCGGATGGGTGCTAGTGATCATGCTTAAAGTTTTGCTGCTCAATGGTTAGGCCATCGAGTTTGGTTTCTAATAGGCGTTGTTGTTGGTCCAACAAATTATAAAAGTCTTTCATCTTATTGTGAGCTGGCTGTTTCTCCTAATAGACTTTTTGGCCCTGCATCTAATCGATCAATCCTTGAAGAAAACAACATATTCATGTTGTGAATAAATTTGATTTCTAGTACAATGAAGCACCTCCAATAGCTTTCCACACTTGAAGTAACATTTAAGGCGCTTAGCACGTCATTTACAAGCAGAACGCGTGATCCTACCCCAAAAGCGATGACATTCCAAAGAGAACGTTCATACTTATCAATAAGTTGAGCAATGTGCATCCTGATCTCAGTAAGGTACAAAAAAGAGTCGAGCACTTATAGAAGAGCAACAATACGTAGAGGAGATGCTATGGAGAGAAAATTCAGTTCTTTAAGGTGTTTCTGAAAAGACCAGAGAGAGGAAGGAGAAAGGAAAAAAACAGTTCTTTAAGGTCTATTGAAAAAGGCTAGTTTAACGCCTTTGGGGGAGATGCAGAATTCAGTATCCAAGTTTTTTTTTCATTTTTTATTACAAAGCGTGACACAGATTTGTTTCCAGAGTTAAACTCCATATTCTACCATCTGAAGTTAGCTATTAGACATTCGTAACCTTAACTCTAAATCCAATTCATTCGAATCTCTTCTCCTCTTGCATAACTCCTCTCGCCAATTGATCATAGGCAATTCTACATTTATTTGTGGCATATAAGCTTCTAATTTTTCCAGTAATTCCTCAATTGATGATGCAACTAAAATCATTTTTTGTGCATTAGGAGAAATTAATTTTTGATGAACTAAAAATTCGAGAAATGCCAATAAACCTTTGAAATGGTTTTGAACTTTTAAAAGACTAATTGGTTTAGAGTGTAGGTTCAATGCTGCCCAGGATATTATACAAAATATTTTTTCCAGAGTTTCGAAACCCCTTGATAATGCAATGAAAGCATCCAAATGCATTCTCATTGGTGTTAAGCATTCAAACAATGATCTAGCCTTTACCTCAAAGCCGATGGTTTTACCATACACCTGTTTTAAAGGTGGTACAGTAATGCCAACAACTATTGATCCCCTCATTTGTGCAGATTGAACGGCACATCTTATCAGCCTACAGAGACATCCTTTGTCTATTATTTTATATTTTCGATCTCCAAGTGTCATTCCCGCTTTTACTACTGGTGCTAGAAGCACCGGTTGTCCCAGATTGATTACACCAAAGAGACTCATGATTGTTAATTTCTTCTTTGAACTCCCAGTTTCGGTAGAAATAGTAGCCTCCATAGGTTGTCGACTTTGCACACTAAAAACTGACACAAGAACACGAAACTAGTTAAAAGTAACAATATGTACACTTAGTTGTGATTGTGGCTCACATCTTCCTCTGGTTTTACGTCCACAAACCACTTAAATGCCTTCTATGAGTCGGGGATAGGCTCCCCATCCAGTTTTCTTATAGACCGGCAAACAAGGTCTTTTAAAGTTAAATTCCCAAGACTGTATCGTTCTCATTCCTTTTTAAATTCAGTCCACAAATTGAGAAGCTCGATTTGCACCATTCCATAAGGATGCATCTCAAGAGTTTGATGGATATCATCCAAAGAATCCTTACTCATGCCATCCTCAATGAAACATATTTTATCTTCTCGATTTGTGGACACAAATCCAATGGAACGGTTACCTGAGTTGCAGGTCCATCGAGTGCATTTATAAAGGCCAACTAGCATATTTATAACACACATTCATTCTTTTTACTCTTCGTTTCTTAGAAAAATTACTTTTCTCTAACCTTGGTGCATATTTGGTATTAAAAGCTGACATTTCACCTCATAATTGGAGCTTTGCTTCAATCAACCAATAGATATCCTCGGCATTTCCTTTTCCATCAACATTTTTAACTGTCATACTCTAGAATAATAAATCTCTTTCAAAGCATTCAAAGGCAATGACGGGTAATATTTGTGGATTTTGAAAATTTTGTTATCCATTGAAAATTCAAGTGTTTAGAGAAGTAGAAGAAAAGAGAGTGCTTAGGTTGCCTCCTAAATAGCATCTTTGTTTATAGTCATTGGCTCGACTATAATTTTTTTTTAACGTAACACACAAAAGAAAAAGAAAAAGCGAAGTAATAAGATTAAAACCATCAAAATCACTAAGTATAATAGATTATCACACTCTTCTATGTTTTGAAACAAAATATTGAAGCAGAAAAAAAAATTTTGAACCACATAATCAATTAATATGTGAAAAAGACATATATACACAAAAATATCATACACGTCCATACGATAATAAAAACAAGAACAAATATAGAGAAGAAGAAAAAGAAGAAGAAGAAGAAGAAGAAGAAGAAGAAGAAGAAGAAGAAGAAGAAGAAGAAGAAGAAGAAGAAGAAGAAGAAGAAGAAGAAGGAAAAAAAAAGAAGAAAGTTACCTAATCACTGCTAAAAAGAAGTACTCATAGTGATTTGAGATTGTGGCTGTGGTTTTAAGTAGAGAAGGATCCCGATTTATAGTCAAGTGAGCACTGTTTCAACCGACAACCATGCAAGTAGAGTGTACTAGAAAGAGTATGTTGGGAGGAGCATTCGAGAAAACGCGTTGACAAATTGTCTGTTATCAATAATCAACCCCCAACTTTATCAGTAATTAATGCTAATTACGGATTTGTGCGCCATCACGTCTCTTCTCAAATAATTGAATCCTGAGATATCTTCCTTCTACAGTTACAAAGTTATATCTTCCTCAGTACGTTAGATAAAAAGCTAAGAAATAAACAAAAAAATGACGAAAATATTAAAAGAAAAATAAAAGTGAGAAAAAAATGCTTGGGTTGCCTCCAAAAAAGCGCTTTTGTTTAAAGTCATTTGCTCGACTTAGTGATGGCATGATTAGCTCTGACTCTCTAATGTAATTACTTTCATATTGGTTGTAGAGAGTCCTTCGTAGTACGGTTTGAGACGGTGCCCATTCACTTTGAATATCTTATTCGTCTTCAAGCTTTTGATTTCAACTGCACCATGTGGAAAAATTTCAGTAACAACAAATGACCCAACCCATCTAGAGCGAAGCTTACCTGGGAAGAGTTTTAGTCTGGAATGGAAAAGTAGCACTTTTTGACCAATACTAAACTCTTTTCTGGAGATTCATTGGTCATGGAATGCCTTCGTCTTATTCTTGTAGATCAGTGCATTTTCATAAGCTTTGTTATTAATTTCTTCCAATTCTTGCAATTGATGCTTCCTGTGATCTCCTACTATTCCCCAATCTATATTGCATTGTTTGATTGCCCAACAAGCTTTGTGTTCTATTTCAACCGGTAGATAGCATGGCTTTCCAAACACTAATCGGTATGGTGACATTCCAATCGGTGTTTTGTAAGCTATCCGATATGCCCAAAAAAGCGTCATCCAGTCAGATGCTCCAATCCTTTTGATTAGGATTGACTGTCTTCTCAAGAATTGACTTTACTTCCTTGTTTGAAAGCTCTACTTATCAGCTCATCTGGGGGTGATATACAGTTGATACTCGGTGCAAAACTCCGTACTTTCTTAACAAATGCTCAATGCTCCGATTGCAAAAGTGAGTACCTCTGTCACTAATCATAGCTGTTGGAATCCCGAACCTGCTAAAGATGTTAGATTTAACGAATTTTGCAACGACTTTAGCATCATTAGTTCATGTGGCTTTTGCTTCTACCCATTTAGAAACATAGTCAACTGCCAATAAGATATAAGAGTGGCCAAATGAGTTTAGAAAGGGTCCCATGAAATCAATGCCCCAAACATAAAAAATTTCACAAGCTATGATAGGAGTTTGAGGCATTTGGTTTCATTGGGACAAGTTACCTGATCGCTGACATTTGTCATAGGATTTGCAGAAGATATAAGCGCATTTGAACAGTGTTGGCCAGTAGAATCCACTTTCCAGTATCTTCTGAGCCATTTTTCGTGGTCCGAAATGTCCACCACAAGCATATGAATGGAAAAATGTGAGAATGGATTGGAGTTTTGACTCTAGCACACATCTCCGAATGATTTCATCCGAGCACCTTTTCCACAAATATGGTCATCCCATATGTAGTATTTGGCATCACTCTTTAACTTATCTCATTTCGCCTTGGATAAACCTGCAAGGATTAACCTAGATGCGAGATAATTAACCAAATCAACAAGCCAGAGGGGAGTTTACCTCAGCAACAAATAGACTTTCGCCTAGAAAGGCTTCTTGCAATGGTATTTCATTTTCTGTTCTTACAATCCTACTAAGATGGCTTGCCACATAATTCTTTGCCCTTGATTTATGTTTGATTTCTAAATTGAATTCTTGAAGTAGGAGGATCCAACAAATGAGTCTAGGTTTTGCATCCTTCTTTGTGTGCAAGTATCTTAGAGCTGCATGATCTGTAAAAATAATTACTTTAGTTCCTAAGAGATATGATCGAAACTTCTCTACAGAAAAAACCACAGATAAAAATTCTTTCTCAGTTGTGGTGTAGTTTGCTTGGGATTGATTCAATGTTCGTGAAGCATAGTAGATCACATGTGCAGCTCTTCCAACTCTTTGTCCTAGAATTATTCCCACAGCATAATCACGAGCATCGCAGATTATTTCAAACGGAAGGTTCCAGTCGGGTGGTTGAATGATTGGAGTTGTTGTGAGTTGTTCCTTGAGTTCATCAAATGCCTTCTTGCATCTATCATTGAATTCAAATTGTACATCCTTTTGCAAAAGATTGCATAGTGGTGATGCAATCTTTGAGAAGTCCTTTTATGAACGTATGATAGAATCTTGCATATCCAAGAAAAGATCAAATTTCCCGTACACTGGTAGGGTAAGGTAATGCATAAATAATATCTACCTTAACTTTATCAACTTCTATTCCTCTTTCTGATACTACATGACCCAACACTATCCATTGTACAACCATGAAATGACATTTTTCCCAATTAATAACGAGGTTAGTGTCAACGCATCGTTTTAAAATCAGCGTCAAATTGTCCAAGCATGTATCAAAAGCATTTCTCCATACACTGAAGTCATCCATGAATACATCAATGATTTTGTCAATGTAATATGAGAAAATACTCATCATACAACATTGAAAAGTTGCAGGGGCATTACATAATCCAAAAGGCATACGCATGTAAGCAAATGTTCCAAATGGACAAGTAAATGTGGTTTTCTCTTGATCTTCGGGGGCTATTGCAATTTGAAAGTACCCTGAAAAATCATTAAAAAAAAAGCAGTAATGTGTATGTCCAACTAATTTTTCGAGCATTTGATCAATAAAAGGAATGGGGAAATGATCTTTTTGAGTTTTAGCATTTACCTTCCGATAATCAACACATACCCGGTGTCCAGTTTGGATTCTTGTCGGCACAAGTTTTCCTTCCTTATTTTCGATCATAGTAATTCCAGATTTCTTTGGTACTACCTGAACTGGAGTAATCCAATTGCTATCTCAAATGGGATAGATCATGCCTGCTCCTAATAGCTTCAGAATCTCCTTCTTAACAACTTTCATCATTGGTGGATTCAATCTCCTTTGGGCTTGTCTCGACAGTTGTGCTCCTTCTTCAAGTAATATTCTGTGCATCTAGACTCATGGACTTATACCCTTGATATCTGCAATCGTATATCCAATTGCTTTTTTATGATCGCGCAAGACTCGAACGAGTTTTTCCTCATCCACCACAGTTTAACTTTGCGAAACTATCACAAGGAGTTTTTCACCATCTCCAAGATAAGTGTACTTTAAGTGGCTCGGCAGAGGTTTCATTTCCAATTCTGGTGCTTGCGTGATTGTAGGCAACAATTTGTTAGGAGATTCCTCCACCTGAATGGTGTTGACATTATACCTCTGTGGATTGGTCATCAATGAATTCCATGCTGCAACTGTGTTTTTCAATTCTGCACTCAGCTCTATCTCTTGGTCTTCAATATATTCCAGTGATTCACAAAGTGTTGTCTCTAACTCATCTTTGCAATTAAGCTCGAAAACTCTTTCTACAATAAGGGTCATGGTGTTAATAGCATAAGTAGTGCAAATGTCACTAGGGTGTTTCATTACATCATAGATGTTAAATTGCACTTTTTCCTCGTCAAATTCCATTGTTAGGATCCCATTTCTCACATCAATAATTGTTTGGGAAGTCTACCAAAAAGGTCTTCCTAGCAATATAGGTGTGGAGTTAGGAGAATGATCATCATTCATGTCTAAAAAATAGAAATCGGCTGGGAATACTAGACCACCTGCTTGTACTAATAGTCCTCAACTACTCCTTCTGGATAAGCATTAGATCGATTAGCAAGTTGAATGATAACACTTGTTTCAACTAGCTTAGCTAATTTTAAGGAAGCGTAGATTGGTTGTGGCATAATGTTAATTGATGCTCCTAATTCTATTAAAGCGCGGTCTAACTTAGTGTTACCAATTGTGCATGGAATTGTGAACATACCCGGGTCTTTGCATTTTGGAGGTACTTTTCTCTGAAACCATTTCTCCGAAAACAAACTGAAACCATTTCTCCATTCTTACTTTTTCGTTTTCCCTCAATTTCTTCTTATTAGTGCAAAGTTCTTTCGAGAATTTGGTATAATGTGGAACTTATTTGATTGCATCTAACAAGGGAATATTGATTTTGACTCTCCTAAATGTGTCCAAAATTTCTTTTTCCTTATCTTCTTTGTTAGTTTTTGCTAAAATTGGAGTGATCTCGCCATGCTAGATTATAGGTGTTTGAGTATGGATTCTATTCTATTGTTGCCTTAGGAATGGGAAATTGCTAGTTGAATTCACTTGTTCATTATTATCCACTTGCATAACAGGATAAGCATCTGTATGATGTCGTAGATTTGTAAATATGCCAAATGTTTGACTTGTGGATTGTTTCCTACAGTAATTTATTTGAGAAAATGGGTTAGTTCACAAAGTTGGCTTTCAACATTGGAATTACTTACCTCATTTTCTCTTCGAATGTTCATTTACCGGTCTGCACTAAATTGTTGAGTGTCTTCAGCCATGTTTGAAATCAATGTTTATGCTTCAGCAAGTGTTTTGTTCATCAAAGCTCCTCTGCTAGTAGCATCAACCATGTTTCTGTCTGATTGACATAACCCCTCATAGAAGTATTATACCAGGAGGTTTTCACTGATTTGGTGGTGCGGGCAACTTGGAATGAGCTTTTTGAAACACTCCCAATACTCATAAAGTGTCTCTCCATTGTTTTGGCATATTCTAGAGATATCTTTCCTGATATTTGAGGCCTTTGAAGCAGGGAAGTACTTTTCGAGGAAAAATTGATTTATTTGGTCGTGTCAATAACTCGTCTTAATCTTTTCCATGCAACAAATTACTATTCCTTCTTCAATTTATCAACTCCAATTAATCAAGAAGATTTGATTAACGAATTCTTCTTTAAGTGTATTAAATTAAAGTGAGATCTTTAACTTAACATCTAACTATTGGATAACTCTAAACAAGTTCTTAGGATTTAATGCAATGCTAGTGTGAAATGAACGAGAAGAATTAGTTGAATTAGATGAGTAATTTCATAAACTTGAATTAATGCATCTATGTTTATTTGTTAACAAATATGCACGATATTCATTTGCCACTTTGGATTGAAATCTAATGATAATTGCAGATCAAAAGTTCCAATCCTAACACGTAAATTGAATTTAAAGATCAATTGATTCAATTGGCTAAGGTGAATGCAATACTCACATAAACTCAAAAACGAATTTAAAAGTATAACAAATAAATAAATTAAAGTAGAGGAATAGATAAAACATCATTAAAGAGTTAGAAAAAGATAACAATATGTTACTTGAATACAATATCCAGCTCGAACTAAATAGAGAAGTTTAACTGCTCATATTCGCGAGTGAAATACTTTTTAACGACGTAATCGCCGTGTATTACCACTGCTATATGATAGATTAAACTTCCCTATCACAAGTAATATACCAAAAATATAGAAAAGAAGTAAATAAATGCTAAGAAATAAACAGAGAAGTTTAATCACTCATATAAGCGGGTTAAATACTTTTTAACGGCATAATCGCCATGTATTACCTCCGTAATATATGAGAAACTATCTTTCTCAAACATGACAAATAAAAGGAAGAGAGAAATTAGCGAAGAAATGCTCCTCTAGTCATATTCACGGCCGAAGTATCGTCGATCGATTATTAGTAACTTAATTTAGGTTTTCATTTCTGTCAGAATATGAGAAACTAAGAGCTTTCAAGCTAGAACTAAGAACAAATGAAGAAGAGAATTTTATTGAAGAGAAAATTGGAGAGAATCACTAGCTAATTCTCTCTAAAAGGTTTTGCATTTAAAGCTTGGAAATGTCGCTATTTATAGGAAATATATTACAACAAAAAATATTGAAAAATTATTAAAGTGACATTCCATGTGTCAATTGTGATGTGCTCAAGTTGTTTTATCTTAAGGAACTAAAAAGTAGGTAAAAATCAAGTTGGTGCAAGCTGGCCACAATTTGCAGCAAGTGGCTCGGGTGACTAGGTGACTCGAGCATGACCCGAGTCAGGCGCGCTGACTTGAGTCACCTCGCGCGCGGACCGAGGGGCCTCGAGTCACTTGCGGCGCTGACTCAGGTGATTGAGGCACGGAGCGAGGAGGACTACACGCATTGCGATACTGACTCAATCAGGTAAGAGTGTGATCAGGCATGACTCGAGTCATGGCTGCTATGACTCAAGCCACTCAAGTCACCCGATAATTGCAGACCAAGTTCCTAAACTTTTCAATCTGGTTCATTTTGGCCCTTGAAATATTGCATTTCGGTCTTCCAAATTTTTGAAAAGTTTCACTTTGGTCCTCAAACTTTTGAAAAGTTACACTTTGGTTCCATATTTTGGGAACTGACGCTTTTAGTCCTTTTGTTCAAACGGCCCTAACTTTTACTAGGAAACTCCAATTTTTGATCCAGAAAAAGTATGGAAATCCTCTTTTGATGTTCTTTCACATTACCACAAGAAAAATTGCAAAAAAAAACTTTTCATAGAATTGCATCGGAGGCCCTTCATTTTTTATTAGCTTGCATTTTGGTTCCGAGTTTCCGTTTTCGTTCTGATTTCATCCAATTTGGCTCCTTTTTATTCCTTGCAACTCTAAACACACAATATAGGAAAAACACATAAAAACGAACATATAATACTAATAAAATACGTGAATATATAAAATAGAAGAGTTATTTAAGTGCTTTTCGAGCACTTATCACTTAGCTATAATCTTGTACGAAATATTGGAAAGAGAAATAGGTCTAAGGTCACTCATCGATTCTACATTGGGTTTCTTTGGGATGAAGGTGATTGAAGTGTCACTCAAACCAACCAGGAAGCTACAATTGTTAAGACAATCCAAGCAAGTGGAAACAGCATTATCTCCTACAACGTCCAATGATGTTGGTAGAAGGCTAGGTTCATTCCATCTGACCCCGACGATTTCTTGGGATGCATACGAAATATGGCCTCTCTTACATCTTGAGCACTGAAACGCGTTAGAAATGCTTCATTATGGGAAGCAGTAACTTTAGATTCAACTAGAACTCACAGTACAAGAACTAGTGTATCTTGTTGAGGATTGAAATAGGTGCTGAAAATAATCTATCATGATCTAGTCAAAGCCTGCTGCTTTTGAGACCCATTCACCAGCTGAATTTTTAAGTCTCTGAAGCAAAATTAGTATTCATCCTACTTGAAGCCGCCTGATGAAAGCATTTCGCATTTGAGTCACCCTCCTTCAACCATCGCTTCTTAGACCTTTGCTTCCAATATACCTCTTGTTGTTGAAGAGCAACGAAATACTCAGATTGGATGTTGTAAAATTCATGCAAACTGTCATCATCTTGCCGAGAGTAGAGACGAGACATCAACTCTTTGCACTATTTTTTTCGTTCGAAATTTCCCACATCCAGTGCCTTCTTAATGTACCAAATCAGAGCCACAGTTTCTAATTTTTTACTAACTGGACTTCTCTGTGTTTCTGTTACAATTGGCCTTCACAATCTCTCTACAATCAGGCTCACGAAGCCAATGATTTCGGAATCTAAATTTCCTCCCAATTGGAAGAGAAATAATAGGTGAAGCTTAAAGAAAAATCGGAGAATTGTCCGATCAGAAAATACTCAAGTTAGTAAGACAAGCATTGGGAAAAAGATTGGACCACTCCATATTGGCCAGCGCTCTATCGAGACGTTCTTCTACCCACCATGATGCACCCCGACTTTTAAACCAGGTAAATTGATAGCCGTTCATTCCAAGATCAAGCAAATTACAATCTTCAACTACTTGTCGAAAACCCTTAATGAGGTTATTAGGATGATCATTTACTCCAAACGTTTCATGGTGGTGTAGCAAATCATTAAAGTTGCTGATACAAACCCATGGTAAGACGTCTCAAGTTATTCCAACTTTCATGGTGTTTATTTTTATTGGGGATCCCACAGAAACTAGTAAGACGCCACCTCGAAAAATTATAAATTGACTTCAACATCTATGTGATTACGAGAATTGTTAAGTAGAGAAGCCATATTGTTGCGTTTCCAAAATAATGCAAAACCACCACTACGGCCGACATAATCCACAACGAACAAACCATCATATTTAATTTATTTTTATTTGCATCAATTTCTGAGTACAAGCAAGAGTTTCGAAAAAAAAGTCAAATCAGGTATATTATTGAAAATGAGGTCTAAAAGGACTTGAACTATGTGTGGGTTGCCAAGCCCATAGCAGTTCCAGCATAAGACACTTATTTTCACTAGTGGGCCTTCACAATAGAACCCACCTTTAAACCTTTTTTTTGGTCTTCACTAATTGGGGCATGAGATGATGCTGGGTCAACTGGTCCCATACGTGCTAGATCTTCCAATCAATGCCTCTTTGGTTCTAGGATTATGACACCAGTGTTATGCATGGAATCTTCCTCATATAGAACGTAATTGTTGCTTTCTTGAAATAGAATATTATCATTGATAAAGAAATTGATTGGCTTCGTCTGATCCGACCCTCCATCGACGCTTATCAACTTTGCTGTAACATCTTTCCCTTTATTGGAGCCAAGATGCTTGTTGTTAATTATGTGATCCCCATCAACTGCCATAACATCAGATTTACAAAAATTAGAACCATGCTGATCGAAAGAGTCATCTTGAAGCAATTTATTGCCGGTAGCAACTATATTCCGGCTATCTGAGGCTCTCAGCCAAAAGCTATAAGCACAGTCCACATTACCACATGGTAGTTCAAACAACTTCTCGTAGAATTGGTCTGAGTGACCAATATGTCTAGTAGGTCTCTTTTTATTTTGACATTATGGCCTTGTTCTTTCCCCAACACTTCTTTACTAACTTTAACTTTTTCTCTCTCATTATTTTCAATCACTCATACAATTACTTTATATTATTTAATATATTTTCCTTAATTTTCAACCACATCTAACACATCGTTCGAGTAAATTTACACTACCAATCTACATAGTGTAAAGAACAAGCCCTAAATTTGTTCACCCTCCTTTTAGATGGTGAACATTACTCTCCTAATAGAATGATGAAAAAATAAACATAAGGACTCAAAAAGTGTGAAATTTTTCACTCTTGATTATTTTACTCGACGAGAGCTTTAATATGAGTACAATCTTGGTATTTAAAGTTTCAATATTTAAAAATGACTTATTTGACATAAAAATAAGTTGATTATCAATCAAATAAGTAACTTTTAATATAGCAAAAATTTATGTACCAAAATTACAGTCACATTGAAACTCTTGTTTAGTACTAAAGTGAAAAAATTTCACATTTTCTTATTCATTATATTTATTTTTCATACTCTACAAGGAAGGTAATGTTTACCCTCTAAAAGGAGGGTGAACAATTTAATATCTCTCATTTTCTCTTGTATAAAAGGCCATTATTCTCTTGTCATATACAATCAATCAGCAATGATCCAGTCACAAAGCTGCCACACAACAATAGGGGGATGTACAGCCACGTAGCAATAGGGTACAACATCACGTCAAGCACTGAGACTGTATCAAATTCGTACAATCAATATATGAAAACATTCTTTTCACCTTTTTCTTAGCATGGTATTAGAGTCAAATTAATTGTCAACGTACTGCATTTTGGGCACTTTTTTGGCTTTTCGCAAATTTTGCCTTTTTTCTTCTCAAGCGTTCATTTTAGGAGTTCTTATAGTTTTTGGTATGGAAACGACCAAACGAATTTCATCGTTTGGACCTTCGAATTATCATTTTTCAACTTCCAAACTTGAATATTCGTTATCCCTAGGCCTTTTGATATCATTCTGGATCGATCCAATTAGGTGACATGGTCCCAAGCCATGTACAACTTTCTTTAAAAAATTACGGTGTGTTGTCATTGGTAATATTAGAGCACCTGCCAAAGGCACCTACGAAGAAGATTCAAAATTTACATAGCACGTTGATGATTGAGACTACAAAAATCATTAGATCATTACTTGATTCAGAAATACAGATGTTCCTTCTATCTATGAAGAGTTTGAAAGTTATGAGATGGGCAAAGCAATTTGGGATACATTTGATATATATTGCTAGGGTCTTGCCTTGAGATCCCAAATCTGTAATTGCCTTCATGATCTTAGCAAAGCTTGTTCAGTCTGTGAGAGATTTTATGCTCAGATACATTTATTTTGGGATTGACTAGCCTTGTCCAAACTAAAATAGGATACTTAAGAAGATGCCAAGAAGTTTTATACATACAGAAATGATGAATGTCCGATGTAGTTCTTCATGGCATTATGCACTAAGTTTTAGAATACTCGTGTATCTTTACTTCATTTAGTTCCACTTCTTTCAATTGATCAAGTTGTTGCTCAATTTGATCTCTAAAGAAATTCTTCTTGGATCTTGTAATATTCCTTGTACTGATGTTATTGTGGTAGTCTATCAAGTTGTTGATGCAACGTCTAGTTCATCTAAATCAACAACTAAGAAAGTATACAATTATTGTAAAAAGCTAGGCCTTGAGTGCTAGGAAATTAAGGCGTCAAAATGCACCTGGAGGAAATAATCTGAGAACATATTTGCCCAAATGGAATTATAGATTTTAACAACCTTTTCTTTCCGCTGGTGCTACTCCCCCCAACCAGCCTTCCCATGGGACTATGTACATGTAGAATATACATTCTCTTTAACTAATCTACATGCTTTCCTTAATCGTTGGTAGGTGTAATTTATGCATTTATCGAGGTCTCTTAAGCTATATGTTTACCTCATTTTCAATTAATTTCATGTTTAGTTTATGCTAATTTGTTGTTATTTCAGTTTAAAACAGGAAATTTAAGAAAAGATTGCAACTTTTGGTTAAAATGAACACAATTCAAAGTTTGAAGGACTTACTTAGAAGATATAAAAGGTGGACAAAAAGGAGAAACCAAATTGGTGATAAATTGAAGAAATTCAAAGTTTGAGGACTTAATTGATCAAGCTTAGAAGTCGAGGACCAGTTCTACAATTAAATTATGAGGACTCAATTGTGCATCCTAGAAGTTTTCTCCATCCGAGTGCATTGAGTGATGTGCACGATCGCGTGACCTGACACTATGACTTGAGGATTGAACCATGCAATCACAAAAAGGACTCATGCGATCATATGACTATATTGTGCAAAATACATTGTTTTCTTTCCTTATTTGAATGGGACTCTAATTCCTAGCTTTTATTGCACCTTTAAAAGGCTAACTTCGACATAAAATAAAAGACACGATCTGGGAACGGACTTGAGGATATTTGGAAGGCAAAATCATGAAGCGTGAAGATTCTATATCGAACACTGAATTCATCATCCGGGTTCTTCAATTCTTCAATTCTATTGGGTTTTCTTTCTTTAACATGTTAGGCTAGTTTATTATTTTGTTGACACTCAGATGAAGTTTCTTTTTTTATTGTTCTTCATGGATTGTTGAATTGAACCAACTTGTGTTGAAATTAAATTTTGAATATCGGTTTGTTTGCCTAATATGTTGAGTGCATGGTTTATATGATGTTTGTGGTTTGATTTTTGAATTAAAAACTGTGGAGTCCGATAGTGAATAGATATATGCAGCTATACCCCATGTCATCTTTAAACTTTTTCACAAATAATTAATGCATTCTTTTGTATTCATATTTACCACACAGAGATCGGTAGATTGTGTATGAGAATAGTTCGAATCTTATTCGAGAGAGAATATTTGATAATTTTGGATTTCGATCATTAAATTTATCCAATTTGTCAATTCAATAATTTGGAATAATAATTGGGTAAAACGATGACTCGAAACCTCTACGCCACTGTTCATATTAATTTCTTTAACTTTACAAAGTGCTTTCTTAGTTTCCTATTTAATTTTAGCCTTTTTTTAAGGAAACTACCCTAGCTCGAAAATCCAACCCTACTGTAGAGATTTGATTGCTTGTCAAAAATATTACACAGAAGGGGACTTTTTACCAAAACCTCCATTAAAAAATGCACCCAAATTCTATCGTCATCTGTACCATTAGCTCTATCTAGGCTACTTTCTAAGTTAAGACTCACAAATTTATTGATTGATATTACATACATGCATTCTTTCTATCAAAAGGTCTACTTTGCGTATAATTCTGCTAGTTCTCATCTTTTGGTTCTTGTGTTTAGCATTGTTGCGTTCTAACCATAGATGCCAAAGGATGAGAAGTAGGATGAAAACCTTGCAGTGGCCAGGTTTGAGCTGGAGCTGTAATATCCAATGTATCAACATTTGTTTAGGAGCCACACAAGTTGGCACTTGGAGGTTTTCTACAGCAAAATAGTGTATCCAGACCTTTCTAGCTATATGATTATGAATGAAGACGTGGGCTATGGATTCTTTAGCCGTGCAGCATTGACATTTAATATGAAGTGGTATGTTGAATTTGTGTTTCATTATCTCATCAACATGGATCCATTCATGCCAAAATTTCCAGCAAAAGAATGAGACTTTAGAAGCGATGCTTCTGTGCCATATATACCTGGATGTCATAGTAATGTTCCTCTTTTGGCAAAATTGATCAATGCAATGCTAAATAGTAAATTTTCCATTTGAAGCAAGTTTCCAGATGTAGGCATTAAGTTCATTAGTGTGCGGTTGGATATGGGGATCCACATATTGTTTCCAAGAAATCATTGGCCTCCAAATGATAGAATCATTGGCTCTAAATTTGACCCCATTAAGCTGGCAATTTCTAGCATATTTATCTTGAACAAAGCTCCAAAGTGACTAATGTGTATGAAATTTCCACCATAATTTGCAATTAAATCCATTACTCTTATCTGGTATTGTTCTTATGCCTTATCCCCCTTTCATTAGTAGGATAGCATAACTTTTCCCAGGAAGACCAGTGCAACTTTCTGCTGTTTAACGCATTTCCCTGCAAGAATGAGTTAAAACATTTTCCAATTTTCCTTAAACACATTTGGGAGAATCCAAGACTTGGATAAGGTGCATAGGCATGGAGTTGAGCACGTGCTTGATTAAAATGAGTTTGCCCCCACTAGATAAAGACTTATTCTTCCATTCCCTGATTTGGTTTCTCATTTTGTCAATAATTGGATCAAGCACCAAGAACTTCTTCTTTCATATGTGTATAGGAATACCAAGGTAAAGAAAAGAGAGAAGTTGGAGCCTGAAGTGAGTATACTGCTGAATAAGCATCTGATGTTGAGGCTTCGCTATAGAAAAGCTACTTTTTTTCGAAGTTAATGAGCTGTCCAGTATTATTGGCATAGTTATACCAAGCAAGAATAGTTGCAATATTTTGATATTCGATTTTTGCCCACTGGTGAATATAATCACATCATCTACAAAATTTAAATGCGATATTGAAATAATTCCACCATATATGTAATTCATGCTTGTTGGACCAGTTATTGAGGCCCCTTGAGAGTGATTCAGCAAAGATAATGAATAGGGATGGGGCCCTTTGCCTCACCCATGGCTTGATTTAAAGAAACCACAGAGGTCACCATTTATAAAGATGAAAAAATAATATTGATCAATGTATATTCTTATTCTATCAAGTCAAGTTCTGTCAAATCCAAATCTCTCCATGATAAAGAGCAACACATTCCATTCAATACAGTCATAGGCTTTAGCCATGTTGAGCTTTATGAGTACATTTCCTCCTCTCACTTTTCTCTTAAGTTGATAAGCCAATTCTTGAGCTAATAACGCATTATCACAGATAGATCTTCCCGATGTAAAGTCGAATCTGTTAGGAGATATAATCTTGTGGAGAAGAGTATTGAGACGTGATGCAAGGAGTTTGGTAATGATTTTATTCAGCACATTGCAGAAAATAAGGGATCGATAGTGTTTCAAATCCAAAGGGTGATCTTTTTTAGGAATGAACAATAATGTGGTCGCAGAAACTCCCTTGGGAAAATCATTACTTGAGAAGAAATCATCAGCAGCATCCATTAGGTCTGTCTCCATGATAGGCCAGCAAATTTGGTAAAATTTGCTTGAAAATCCATTAGGACCCACAGCACTATTCTCATCCATTCTATCTACAATTTGCCTCACTTCTTCCTTAGAAATAGGAGAATTCAACAACTCATCATCAGCAGCAGATACATGAGGAGGAATCGAGGAGAAGAAGCTGTTATTAAATGCAATTCCTTCACTGTGTAGAATTTTTTGAAAGTATTTAGTGGCAGAAGCTTTGATTCTACCATCATCAAGGATATTCCACCCAGAATCTTGGATTTGGGCTATGGTATTTCTAATTCTCTTCTTTCTAACCACATTATGAAAGTATTTACTGTTCTCACCTCCTTCTTTAAGCCATCGAATGCTCACCTTCTATTTCCAGAAGATTTCTTCCCTCTTAGATAGTAAATACAGCTTAGCATAGGCCTCATGGACTCATTCACATTTTAAAATTTTTTACTTGCTATTTGTTAATTTAGTTTTTAATATAAAAACCCATCTTTTATTTAGTTTCAGTTAAGGCTAGTAGGAATTAAACAATATACCGATAGTCATCGTAGGTACAATATTTAGACTCAAAAAGTTCACTTTATTACTTTTGTGATCCGTACACTTGCGGTAGGTCTTAACGCAACAACCATCATTCAACTTCTTCCGGTAATCAAGTCTCTTCAAAACCAACATCAAGAACATCTCATTGGTATTTTGATATAGTTTGTTTTATGGTAGGTTTTTTTGACGACGAGGACGTCGAAGAGGATGTAGAATATGTGCAAAATCCCATGGTTGAGCTTGTGGTTATTGGTTCCGATGACGGGGATAACAATATGATGCATTTTTCATCACCGAAGACCTCGAGTTTTAAATCCATCGGCTTACTAAAGTTGTGTTTAGATGTCTAAGTACCTTATTTTACACACTTGTTAGTTGTAGTTGAGTAGTGACAAATTACTGCGTGAATGAGTTATGCAATTTTATTATAGCTACCTTATAAATGCGTATGTTATGATTTTTACCATAAGAAAACCTTATACTATAGGGAAAACTTGTGGTTCGGCGTAATTTGGTGTATTAGTGGATGTATCAATATGTTAGTTTGTTCGTGATATCTTGTTTGATAATGTATTTGATAATGTGTTTTGTTTATTTTATGCAACTCAAATTTTGGAAACTACTTCTCTCGATTAGTAAGATGTGGTGTATATGTTAAATACGTGTGAAATCTCAATCTTGAAATTTGAAAGGAAGTAATTATACTTGCAATATGCCATGTGTCCATCATGACACTTATCAAAATGTCGAGAATTGCAAACACTTATTGTCATTTTAGATAATTAAGACGTTAAGAAAGGCTATTAAATTTAAAATGTCAACACTTAAAAAACCATTGATATATGAATTAGAAATCGTACAAATAACTGCCACCTTTCTATTCCATCAAGCAGTAGGATACCATTGTTACCGCAGTTTAGTACATATGTTGTGTTCTTCAAATAAAAACTATTTGCAGCTGCTAATATCTTTTGACAAAATGTAGATGGAATTTTCAACATAACTAATACGACAATGACATCGGTCTACCAATAATCATGAAAAAAAGAAGAAATGAAAACCATCACTACAGTACATATGGTCTTCAAAAATGGTTAGCATCATGAGTTTAAAGGATTCTTACATGTCTGTCTTTTATAGCCTGTTTGAGAACAACGTCTGCATTTTCAAGATGATGTGCATCGCAGGCCAACCATGTGGCCTAGACACAGTAGGAGGTCACAGTAGGAGGTGAAACTTGTACCTATTGTGCCTCAGGAGGAATTACACAATCAACCCCCAGTTCGACAAAATGCACGACATCATTATATGCTGCTCTCCAAAACTCTATTTTGTAATATCATCCACATAGGTCATATAGACACATAAGTCTAGTACATGTGGCTTGACTTTCATGTGCGTATGGAATTGAGCATAGTTAAAATTCATGACACGAGTATTAGTTGAAATTCACGACAAGACTATTAGTTGAAATTCACAACAAGAGCATGTGTGCCAAACAAAATCGATGGTGTAAATTTACTCCCCTAGCCCAACCTCAATCATCGTCTGACACACTTTATGCACTTGTAACCCATTTCCTTTAGCCAATCACTTAAGCAACCCTTGATCCAACATCAAGGTGAGAGTAGTAGAACAATCAAATGCTATCGTTCTTCTCTCATTGAATCATCTCTGCATTAGTGCAGTGATACTCGCCACCAATATTGTGATTAGGAAACGACGTTGTCATCGAAGGAATGGATTCAAAGACTTTGGACCATTGTTGGTCATGATATTGTATCAGTTTCGAGGAAAATGTACTCTAGACCAATTGGAACCTCCAACTTTTTCCAAGTAATCTGATGCAGTGGGTATAATGTACCTTATTTGCACCATCAACCTTTCAAAATCACTAATGCGGTATGCATATGCTGTCATTTTTAGCAATACTAGCGATCCAATTAGATTCTTTTCTATGTGCCATATATATGCACCATGATGCAAGAAACAACATATTGATTACCCTCTTTATGCATCCTTTCTATCCGAAATGAACACTAGCTTTCTCGAGTCCCCAACAATGTCTTTCAAGTTAGGCAAAAATCAATATCACGATGCATTCGTCTATCCATCCACGATGCCCTATGCTATTGGATATATATGGTAGTTTACATCTTGGGTAGCAAGCAAAAAGCGTAGTTCTTTTGCACTTACCCTTAAAATGAATTCCATCAGCACAAATCATTGGTCTCAAATATACTTAAAATGCACGTATACTTGGACCAAAAGCTATGAAGAAATACAAGAATTTATTATTCCTGGTCAACGTGATATACGTTATTGTTCGCTCGTTCCTATCCTTCAATGCGTGACAATACAAAAATAACTTTTGAAAACTATCCTTAGGTTAACTATGAAGCAAAATTTATACTTTTTAATTTCCCTTCCATGCTTTGCTATATCCAAAATGCACACACACCAAACTAACATTGTATGTCTCTAATAATTCCTACTGGCACATAAGGTTGGTTTCCATCCTTAAATAGATATTTGATTTGATTGCATGCTTGGAAAAATGTTGACGCATCTCCAAAGAACAAGTGTGGATGCCAACATACATTCGAGTCTTAAATATTTCGATAATTTTAATCTTGGAAGCCCGCAACATCCATTGACAATTGTTGTCAATGCAACTTAAAGTAAGCGTACGAGTGTTTGATTTGTAGACCTTGAAGTGAAAAATCTGAGTCAATGCTTTCAATTCGAAAATTCAGTGTAATTGTTTCTTACCAAAGAATATTTCACCTTACATCATCTATATCTTCTTCGTCTCCTTTTGTAATAGTGTTAGTCGCATTCTATTGTCTAATAGCATGAGAAAATGAGAGATTCATACAGGGAAACGATGCATCACCACAAGACTATGTTCAACTACCTGAGAATGTATTTCATAACTTTGGTCGTCGTCGCAACAACATCATCCCCACCCCCTGCATCTACTATAACCACCACGTTTAATTTTCAATATTTAAAGAATTATACAACATTGTTATGGCCTTTCAATTTAAATCTAGAAGTAATGTTTAAGCTCTTATCTGGCAGGAATGACAAATTTAATTTAATAATTTAATCGGGCCAAAATTTTACTAAGGACCAATAGAATTAGTTAGTAGGCCTTGAGCCCAACTATCAATTTCAAACCCATTACAGTTCAATTGGGCAAAATTATCTTGTATTGACTCAAGATTTTTAGTGATTAAGCCAATTCTAATTTTATCTTTATCTGGAAAAATGGCTCAACTGTTAAAAACAGAGAGAGATTTAGAGAAATTGGAATTTTCAACATTCAAAATTTTGAAACGTGGGTTATTTGGTCTTGAGAGTTCTTTTCCAACTACACACCTCCACACCCACATCTTTCATATTCTCCTCTTATATCTTTCAATTCCACAAGAATCCCATATTCTAACATTGGAAATTACATGACGTTGCAAATAATAGAAAATTCTTTGCAAAATTTCAACTCAAATTCTCATAACTTTGAAAGCAACCTACAGTTTAAAGCAATTCTCGTTGCAAAGTTCCATCCCCAATTCACCGCGAGGTAACTAGATTTTCTCTGCTCCTATTGTAAATAGTTTACTCGATTGTTCGGGGTTAATCTTCTATTTTCGTTGCTGGAATTCACCATATACACATTCATAGCAATCATCACACACATACACACTTCGCCTTCGCACAAATATATCAAAACAGGTTCAAGCATTTTCACATCTCAAGGATTCGATTCAAACACAATTTTCCTAATGCAAATTTCTCAAACGCAAAATTTCAATCCATCATTTTCATCCACTAACTGTACTCGAAAAGAAAGAGAGAAATGACGAGATTTTAAGCTTTCACATTGTGGAGCTTGGCCATAATGGGTCGACTCCAATCCATGCTTTCCCTGTGTATTTTTCACCCCCAAATTGGTGGTTGAGGGTAGTAAAACTCAAACCATGAGTTTAATTGATGAATTTCAGCTGAAATAGCCCCAATTCTTGCTCGATTTTTGCACCCAAAACTCAGCCAAGTGCTGTATATTTCTCTTTCCTTTCTTCGGACCCACTAGTGCGCGGCCACTAAAGAGTGACTGCCACCGTTGGCAGAAATTTTCCGACGGCTATCACTGCCTAATCTCCTTCTTCTTCCCCATCTCACACGATAGCCTCGTCGCTGGCTGTGTTCTCTGTATTTGTCAAACGTATATGGAAGAGAAGGAGTCTGGCCCAACTTTGACTTTAATTTAGGGAAAGTTTGCAGCTAGTTCCCTCATATTCTAATTGAGTTTAAGTTGGTCCTTAAATTTTCATATCTCTCGATTGCAGCCCCCAATGTTAAAAAAAATAAAAATAAAAAAAACTAAAGTTATGTTTAAATTGTTCAGCTAGACAATGCTACAAGGTCCATAGAGGTGATAGCATCACCTCAGCCCTATTCTATGTCATGTCTTTTACGCATGATTATACTTGCGATATACTTGCTAGTTGACATACATGTAATAGTGTTAAGTATCATCTTCTATGGGATGGTGTAAGGGCCATTCGGAGGGTTACAATGACCTTCCCACACCTCGGGATAGGAGTTTTCAACACTCGACTTTACTTTTCTCTAGTTTTGAATGCCTATAGTTGTGATCCATGTTCTGGCGTGTAATATGGTAAATCTTTTCTACTTTGCCCCATTGAGTATAACGACGTTATACTCAACCCGACCATTTTCCATCTTTTCTTTCAAATTAAGAAGCTCGACAAGGCAGCATTCAAAAGGGCATCAACATCCATTATTCTTTAATTACATTTATGTTTATTCATACGATTCATTTGTTGAGCCATTAAATTCATAGCAATTTGTTTAATTTAAGTTTCAGCATCCAGTTTTGCAATTTACATTGGTTCACTTGACAGATGATGTTCAATTATTCAACTGCTACTTAATGTTTCAAATTGGCACGTGGATTCGGTAAAAATCAATGTTATTAATATTTTGAAATTGTTTATTGTTATTTCAAAAAAATTTTACTCCCAACTTTCCATATTTTTACCAAGGTCATAGTTATTTTTAGTAACACTTTGATTTCCAAAATTGGGGCATTACATTACTGAAAGTGATTGAGTGTCAGTTCCAGTCATCATCTCCTATCATGCCATCCTCATAGCCTAAAGAGTGATAAAAGGGTCGCTTCCATTGTTCAATATATCATGCTAGGTAGCTAATTTATCCAAAACTACATACAATGCTATGTGACCATAGTGTAGAAAGAAATATACCACTTCAAATCATCGTTGCCAACTATGTGAGCTAGAGGTACATTCATGTTTAGAACTTTAAATTTAAAATGCACACCAAATCTCTTTCGATCGAGATTGAGCTTTTCCAACACTTTTGAAATAACATCTTCAAATGTGACGTCATCTTGCACAATAGGTGATGTTGTTTGATTACTTGAACCATTTCAGTCATTTTCTACTTAAACGAAGTCGCTACTATAGGATACTATAAACCTTATAATTTTTTCGATTCCTGAAAGTGTGGGAACAATTTTACATTAGTAAATCAATAACTTCACGTTCAAGTACTGTACTTATTGTTTCACTGGCAACCAAACTTCTAACAGCTATATTCGATTTTCAAGTGCACTTGAATTCCAAACTACAACACCAAACACTCTAATGCTACTATTGTATGTTGAAATAATGTTGGGATACAATATTATCAAGTTCTGAAAGATGTGGAACAATACTTTACATTTTTCATAGTTGAGTATGCTAAGAATTTGATTAGAACGGATGATAAATCCAGCTATTCTACCCCAAGAAAATGTGAACTATTTTTTCAAAAGGAAGAAGGCATGACGCTTAGGGTTTGCCAGTCATCTTGTTGGATCGATTGATCTGCAAAACAATTTCTAATACTGAGGATCCTTAATAGATGCAATAGTATAGCATGCTCTTGCTGCTGCTATGGACATTGATCATAGCATTCTCGTTGAGACAATTAGAATTCAAGAAATAAGCAGGAAAACATAAGGATTTTAGAAAGCCATATGTTAAGAACACAACATAATATTTTATTTCTGGTAGAACTTCATTGATGGACAATCAAGATGAGCCTCTATTTATAGAGTGAGAAAGCTGTTGACACTGAAGTCCCACAAGATGCACGTGGGAGCGATTATTGTATATGTACACATATGTGCATGTTATATTGTCCATTTGTATAGACTTTAATAAAGAAAATAGTTCAATAGTACAATCATTTACATATGCTTGATAAGCATTTTGGAAAATGAGAATTTTCTTTTATTAAAGCACACTGACAAAGTAAAAATAAAGGATGGTATGCTAGCTATGTGTTGCATCTACAGTGTAGTACTAAGATTGACTTCTAGAGCTAGTTCGTACGATTCATCATCTAAATCACATGGAAGTCCATATTGTCTCCACTATGGTATTTCTTTTTCTTTTCGTTTTGTTTCCCTATCTCCCAACTTCGACAGTTTAGGTTTATCCATTGGATCAAGTGAATACAAATCTTGAGATTCTTGAAGTTGGGATAATCCAGGTTGGGCCCACTTGGCTGGGTTGACTCAGATGCTAAGCTGGATATTCCATACTTAGTTTTGAGAGTTGGCTTCTTTGTTAGGTCCATTTGGCTTGTTGGGCAGATTATCTCTAAGCGGGCTTGTCCTATTTCTTGTCTTGCTGGATTTTCCTTCAAATATTTTAGTCTTTTCTTTTTCTCATGTGTTTCTTTTTGTCCAAACACTAAGTTCATCAAGCATCGTCCATAGTCTTTCTCTAAGCTATTGTCCTTCAGATATATCTTCTGAATATTTTGTGACCATCCTAAGGCTTTGTGTTGGCCTTCCTAGATACAATCGGTTCTACTCACTTTCAAAGTTGAAATCTTAACGATCAAGCTTCATGGTAGTAAATATTCTCTTTGATTTTGCGAACATATTCATGCGGCTTCCCATAGAATGTCTTCTTCGATTTTCGATTAGATCTCTGGGGGAATTGTTTGGTAAATTTCTGCCATTTTCCTTTGGAAAGTTTGAACTCTTTTGGATATGTTTTCCGATCTTTGTAAAGGTTGAACGGTTGACTTGCATATTCCTAGATGCGTGAAAAATGTGTATAATGCCCTACATTAGTAAAGTAACATGATATTTTAAAGATAATGATAACATGAATTTTACGTAAAGATGCTCTCACGTATGAATGTGGTCATCTATATGCATTGAATCTCTTAATCTAGTTATCTGGTGGATAGAACTATTCAAAGAATCTTTTGATTTCTTGGTATTTGTTGTATGAATCTAATCCAAGATCTCCAGTAAGATATGGAAAATCCATCTATTCTCACAACTAGGTCTTCAAGGTTGGAAATGAATCATACATCAATTCTACATTAGAACAAATAGCAATCTGATATGATTCTAAAAAATACCACAAAAAACATAACTCTTTAGTAAATCATCTAATGGTATAAATTGGTTCCATGAGAAACAATAATAAGAATGGGTAGTCCAGACGGAAACCAAGTCGTCCAAGGATATTAATTCCATGGTCCATTATGATATTGCATTGATATTTGAGCATAATTTCTCTGGATTGGGATCTAATTTTTCTAATGAGGTCATGAATTTCTAGTAGGAATATGTCTGTGAGTAGTTGAAAATCGGTGGTTGCAAGCATGTGGAAGATAGGTATATGGTAAGGTGGTTGTTTAATTTTGTTTTGTTTTGTAGCTTTGGTCTAGAAAGAAAGCCTAGTAGGAGATTGTGTTTGCCTTTGATGTTTTTGATTTCAAAATTATATTTAGAAAACCATTCAATCCATCATAGAAGCTGAGAATTTGGAATTTTCCTCTGCCTAAAATTGAGCGTTCGTGAAAAGTCTGACAAATCCATTTCTACAAGGAATTTGTGAAAAATAAGATGAAATTGGAATTTTTGATTCCTCTTTTGAATTGCGAGAATTTTCTTGAAGGTGGAATGGTAATGTTTCCCAGATTTTTTGAACACTTAATTTTTGAAACCACAAATTCTCCTTTGCCAATCATTTTTTTTTAAAACAGCTGCTCTCTAGAATGAATCACTTGTATCTATTTGAAGGATCCACTTGCCACCTAAAAGAATTTGCAAGGCTATAAGGTTCTATGACTTCTCTTTGATTTGCCTAAAAGCTCTTGTTTGTGCCTCTAGCCACTATAACAAATTCCTTTTAAGCATTTCCTACAATGGCTTGATCATAAAAGCCAATTAATCAAAAAAATCTTTCATATAATTCACAATTCCCAAAAATTGTTGATTTTTCTATTTTCCTATATTTTCTTCTAGCATTTTCAAGAGTTATTGAGCGATATGAGGCTACAAAGGGTATTTGGTATCGTTAATGCTAAAGTCCAAAAAGTCAATTTCTCGTTTTGCATTTGTCATCTTTTTTTGCGACAACGTGATTCTATATTTTTTAACTAGATCTTTGAATTGAATAAGTAATTCTTGGTGCTTTTCTTCATCTTTTGAAAAATAGAAGAATATCATCAATGTCAACATGTGCTGTATTCAGGATGGCTTGCAAAATTTTGACCATTGCTTTCTAGAATAACGATGGTGCTGTCTTGAGACCCAAAGGCATAACGACACATTGTTAACGGTGATTTGGAACGCAAAATACCATTTTGTGCATTTCTTCTGGTGTTATGCCTAACTGCCAAAATCCTGCTTTTAGATCAAACTTTGAAAAAATTCATGCTTTGGCTATATTTGAAAACATGGTTTTTCTATCTGGAAGAGGATATTTGTCATCAGCAAAGAAAAGATATACAGGCTTATAATCAATAACAAACCTCAATTTTCGTCAAATCCGTTCATTCCTTTTGTTTACATAGAATGCTAGACATGGGCACTAAGATGTTGTTGGTTCAATAAGAATTTCTTGTTGGACTCGTGTTAATTCTTTTATAGAAAGTTCCAAATGTTCAGGATTCATTCTCATGTGACTCGTCTTCGTTGGATTAACAGTCTCATTGTTCTTAAATGGTAAAGAAATGAAAAATTTATATTTTTCCAAAGTGGGTTTGTACATTTAGTTAGAAATTCAGAGTGAGATTTTCCACAACAATCCCTTATGACAATTTCCATGAAGATGGATGTTGAGAGGGTAGAATAAGTAGCTGGTTTTATATATAGGAAATGCTAGGGCTTGTAGTTAAGACTTGTTGAGTGTAGTCTTACTCCCTTGTCCCGCAATTGTTTGATAATGTCAAAGCCAAGGATAAGATCTTCACTGGGCGATGATGACCCTAGTAATTTGTGGGTTATGTTGAGTTCGGTGAAGCATTTGGTGGTAACGAATTTGTGTATGATATAAGTGGAGAAGTATTCTCCATTTGCTGCTAGGAATGCGCTGTGGTGTCTTTTCCATATATTTTCTGGGAGAATAGATGGATTTAGAATTGAGAATGCCACTCTAGTGTCCAACAAGGTAGCAACAGTGATTGGCTTGTCATATTTCCCTGGTAGTATCTGCATATTTATCATCATGGCAAATAAAGATAGATTAATGATTTCAATACCAAAACATTTGTCTATGATATATGTGTCGGTGTTGTCGGTGCTGTTTTCGCTTTCATAATCTTCAAGGGAAAAAATGGTATTTAGTGATTGGTCGTCTTTTTTAGAGAAGAGTTACTCAAAATCGTCATTATCGTCAACTTTCATGATGGACATGATCTGATGGAGTATCCGAACTTTTTTTTTGTTGGTGAAGTTTTTTACAAAATGACACTTTTTTCCACAAATGAAACACCTATTGCCCTCTTTGCTAGAAGATTTTTTTTCCTGAAATATCTTCTCCACTTCGGAAAAGATTTATGGAAGTTTCTTTTGGAGAATCTAGATCTCCTAGATTTGAAAGGCTTTCATGCTGAACAACAGCATGCTCTTTCATCTTTACATTTGATTCTAAGATATGAATGATTGCATGATTTTTCAAACTTTTTGGTAGCATTGCTGATCTCGTTGAAAAAGTATTTTTTATTAGAAAATTTTGTTAAAATTTTCTAGACCCAGTTTTCAATTTCCCTAATAGAAGTCTGGGACAAAGATTGGCCACGCAGTTCCATCATTCTGTATGTTTCCTGGCCGAAGAGTGGTGGCAGCGATTCCTGATATGCTTGTTTTAGATTGTGTCATCCATTCCTCCAAGAATATAATATCTCTCAATCGATCATTTGAAATGTCTATCCAGGTCTTTAAGGCTATAAGAGAAGCACTTAAGTTTGAACAACTCTTCACGTGCTTTTTCTTATGAGTGCTCTTGCCTTCCACAGAATTCTCGATGCAGTGCATCAAAGATTACATCTAATGATGGGAGGTTTATCCATTGAATTTGTTGATATTCTCCAATGGATACATACCATTCCTTCATATGGCCCGATAATCAAGCAAGGATTTCTTTTATGACAATTGTGTTTGCCATATTAGGTTTCAGAAATTCAGCTGTTCCTCATGCAACCATTTCTTTCGATCTATCTCACCATATGGATGGTGAGACATCATCCAATGTGAATTTTATAGATAGATTGTTGAATTGAGATTGAGGTAGAGTCTGCGTTATATCATTCATTTTCAGGCGGTTTTTCTACTTTTATTGATTTTGCCATGTAAAGTGGACGATGTTCTGAATCAGATAAGCTGGTAGAGTCAAAGGTAGAATCATTATTCTCTTCTTCAAAATTAGAAAAAGTTGGGAGTGGCACGGTTTCTTGTAGGAGTGTAATTATAGCATTTTTTTATCATCATTTGAGGGATTTTGTTTTAGAAGAACTTTCAAGCATTTTTTAGGGAGATGATGATTGTGACTGTCTTTGGCGGATATTGGTGGTTTCTGTTTATGGCATATTCTTCTTAATAGAGAAAGAAGTTGTGCCATAGTTTATGGGTGTTGTTTAGATAGTACTCAATGGACCATAAGCTGAGAATTGATGGGGAAATGAGGTTTACAATGATGTTAACGAAGTAAAGTGTTTGAGCTTCAATAAATGACAATTGGACCTTTAAGTGCCTTATCTTATTTTCTTTTGCTTCAATAGAAAGCCTATTTGCCAATGAAGACATAATCTCATGAGGGAGTGTCTTAATCTTGTTTCTGCATGCTTCAAGAAGAAAGAAAAGAGTTCTAATATGATGCTCTAATGCCTTTTCAATCCTTTGTCGTCCTTTCTTTATTTTCTGAAGGGGACATTTTATCGTACAGCATTTTAAGATTGCCAACTAAGAATAGTTTTTGCTCAAGTGATATGTTCCTTTGATCGATCAGGCTTGATAGTGATTGGATTTTTCTTATCTTCCACGGATGGTCTAAACCATGTTTGTTGAATTCGTTGGGTGGAGTAGTGATCGATGGAGAATGGTACACGGGAAGTAGATTGGAAGAAGTTGTATCTGTTGGCGCATTCTGTTAGGTCTTCTAATCCTATTCTTTATATTGGTGATCAATTTTTTCTCTAAGGGCATCCCATCCAATGGGAATGATTATACCATCCGTTGGAGATAAAGGTGTGCATCTGACATAATAGTCAAATTTTCCAAAGTTAATTTCACCAAGTAATCCAACATTTAGATCTATTTGGCGAAATGCTTTCTGAAGCTTTTGTTGGCTCTGTCCTCCTTATTTTCTCTTGTTTTGGCTTCAATGTAATGATTGTTTCAGCATCATCATATGCATTTATATAGACTAGGCAATTACAAACACCCCAAAAGTTGCGGCATGTTTAATGTATTTTGCAATAAATGTGTTGTCCTTCGGAATTGAAGGCAAATATAGGAATTGATTTTGTGGAATTGAACTGTGTAGAGAAATAGGGGATTTTTTGAAGATTGATCTTCTATTTTGAAAAGAAAGCTCTATGTTTCCATCACACCTTTTTCTAAAATAATGTTCTATTGATTGGATCAAGCCAGAGCTTTTTGAAGTAGTGTGGGTTTTTTCATAACTCGTGACCTATGACTCAGGTAAAAGTTTTAGAAGCTCAGCTATTGGAATCTGCCTTGAGACATATGTACAACTGGGCATGCGGTCTAAACCCATTTTAAGAAGTAAGGCATCATATGTTCTTTGGGGAATGTTGGAGTCAAGAGAATGATTTTGGATTTTGTAAGCCATCTGATAATGGAGTGTAGCTCCATATGTTACCATCGTAGGGACTACTCCAGCTATCTGGATTTGAACCTTTAAAGCAGTGAGAACTTGGGAATCTTTGAGAGACATGTTAAAATTTGGAAACATTGTGACAAAAACAGTTCCTGCATTCAACATCGTTGAAACTATTTTAATACACACATGCTAGTATTAAGGAAATTGAGTGTCAAGCAGTGCAATTCTTGAAACTATAGGAAGTGCATTTCTAGCATGGAGGGTAATAGAAAGTCGTACAACACTGAAATGGATATGAGTATATCCTTCTGTTTCGCAAACATTAGGAACATGAGAAGGAATCTCGAGTATGACAGATTGCTCTTGTTCTGGTGCTAGAAGAAGGTGTTGATCAAATTTTGGAGCCTGCACAAACTTTTTGAGTTTAGCTTTCGATGGTGGAACCAATCCTTTTACTGTTTTGGTAAAGGATTGCTATGGTTTTGTATATGCAAGATAAGGATTGACAAGAGCTAAGTCTAGGAGTGGCAATTGAGTTGGACAGTTCATAAACTCGTGTATTGGGTTCGATTTGGCTCGTCAGAAGTTCGTGTTTGGCGTCAAAATACGAACTTTGTAGTGACCGCAAATTTTCTTAGATAAAAATATTTAATTAAATAAAATCTCAAATGTGTCACCACGACTTCACCTATAGAATTTAAAAGTGTCCACTCATCTGGTCTCATATTATTTATTGTTATATTTAATTATTATAAGAAAATCATTTATAAAAATTTATTTATTTTCCAAATTTACTTTTGAGGACCCAAACTTTTAAATTTGTTCATTTTCGTGTTCATTTGAGCACACATAGAGTTAGAAGCCCATTTGTAGGCCCATTTGTGTTTTAGCCAAATAAGAATACGCTAACCAAGTTCTTACCCTGGAATACCCTTTATATACTTGTTGTTGGAATTGTTTCAGACCCTAACCCCATCAATATCCTCATTTTTCTCCATTATCATCATCAACCTCTTTCCATTTTTCCGTATTTATTAATATCATTGTTATTATATAAAAAAATTATGAAATATTTTAGACAAAGAACTAACGCTCTTGGTTCTTAGAACTCGGGGCATTGTAGAGTTTGGCTTGGACCGAGTCGAAAAATTGGGAAATGAATAGTTCGAGTTTGATTAATAAAGGTAGCGGGCCGACTCGTGGACAAGTCTAACGAACCAGACCACGAACAGCTCGTGGGCTCATCCGATGAGCTGGCTTGTGAGACAAGCCCACGAACCAATCAATAAGCTGGCTCGTGTTCAGGTCGTTGACCACCACCTTGGAAGCCGGCTCGCGAGCCAGCAACTATCAAAAATGCAACCGTTGCTGACAACTATCACATTTTTCACCATTGTCATCTCTTTTTTTTAACTTTTTTCTTAAATCTATAAATACTACCTTTTTATTCATCATTTTCTCATCCTATAATTACTCTCAAATTCTCTACTGTCTTCTCTCAATTGTTATTTGCTTACTTCAAATTTAAATACACACAATTATATATTTATACATCTTCCTACTAAATTATTTTAGTTTTGTCAATTATCCATTTATATCCTACTTAAATTTTCACATATTCATTTCTTCTCCAATTCTATAATAGCCTACTCACAATTTTCTTGTTGTTAATTGTCTAGCCAATTTGTTAACGCTAGAAATCTCGACGATATTCCAATTGCTGACAATTTGGAAAAGCTCGAAAACGAAATTGATCTTGAAAATATTGATGAAGATGGTGATGGTACAACTGTTAGCACAACGGCGGCCTTGAAGAAACATTTGAATAAGACCAAAAAAGCCAAGTGTCGGAAATATTTTGATTTGATTGGAAAAAATAAAAAAGACGCAAAAGGAAAGCCGATGTTGAAAGCTTAATGTAAAAATTGTTGCGCTCATTTTGCGTAGAAAAAAGGTATTGGTAAATACACACCTAAACAGACACTTTTGACATTGTAAACCGGAAGGTACCGTATGTACACATCAAGTGCAACTACAATTCGGCTCACTTGGTGCCATCAGTTCTTCTTGTGTCTCTTCTAATCTAAATAACTAGGTCTACTCACAAGACCTAATGTGCCTAGAAAGGATGGTCATATTTGTGGCAAGTGGTAAGTTTCCTCTTTCAATTGTGGAAAGTCCACATTTCACGAAATTTATTCAGAAATATCTCCAACCAGAGTACAAACCTATTTCTATAAATAATTTACGTGTTGATTGCATTCTTCATTATAATCAAAGAAAGCAAATATTTGTAGATTCTATAGTTAGATTTAATTGTAGCTTATCATTTTCTTCAGATTTATGGATTGGAATTAATCATAAAGGTTATATAGCTATCACTGCACACTGTATAGACAATCAATGGCTAATGCACAAAAGAATTATGGCTTTTAAAGTTATTGATTACACTAATGTGCAACAAATATTGTCAATGTGATATTTGCAATTCTATGGGAATTTAGTTGTGAAAGTAGAGTTCATAGTTTTACACTTGATAATGTGTCAGTTAATAGATTAGTAATCGAGAAATTAGCAACTAAATTAAATCTTGAATTTGATGGAATTTTGTTTCATGTCAATTATGTGTGCCACATATTTAATTTTATAGTTCAAGATGGCATGAAGTTATCGAAAATCAATTGAAAAAAAAATTAGGTATTCTTGCAATTTCATTATGATATCACCTACTAGAAAACAAGCTTTTGATGAACAATGTACTGAAAATGGATTGTGCCCAAGATCATTTGTCACAGACGCAGGACATAGATGGAACTCGACTTATTCAATGCTTGAATCTTGTGAAGGTTATTTGGAATTAATATCTGCATATTATAATGGTCAGCACAAGAGAACATACATCCCTTATATGTGAGTTGGGAAAGATTTCCAACGTTGGCGAACGAATTCGCTATAAGAATAGGTTGAAACTCCTTAAACAAGATACGCTTATTATGAGAGTACGCATTTTCCCACCCAGCTGCAACAACATAAGCAAGTGTAAAAGCCAGTCTGCAACTGTCTCTTGAACGACCGTGGAACCCATCCTTGGTCAGACAGAAGGAAGGTGCTAGTGTAAAGCTTTCTTTATATTACCAAGAATATCTTGACAAAAACCAAATTGCCTGCTGAACCTATAGGGACTCTAAGTTTCAATGACAAGCGAGTCATTAATATTATATAATGGGATAGGTACTACCAATTAATTCTAACTATCCAAATCGAAAATTTTCCATTTATTTGCTACAAGTGCAATGGTAGGATCCACATAGCCGACAAGTTAATGCACAACCAGATGATTGGGAAATTGTTTTTAAAATTAAAAAATTTTTGAAAGTATTTTATGGTGCTACAAATGAGTTATCTGGTGTTTATAATCAGGCAAAAATATTTAGATACCCAACCCCGCTCCTGTATCTACGGAAAACACAAAACCCAAAAATTTTCTGTCATTATGAATGTTAAGGAAACTACTGACTTTGATAGTAGTTCTAGCTCCTCTTCAATGTATTGCCATGGTTCAAACAAAATTCCATCCAAGTTCAATCGGTATTTTACACAAGACTATCTTCGTATTATAGACGACGAAGAAAGAACGAATTTTGGTATTCTTAAGTATTGGATAAGTATTGGAGAAGCAACGAGCGTCAATACCCAATTGTTTCTATGATGGCATGAGAACTACTATCACCTCCAGTATCAACTGTAGCGTGAGAGGCCGCTTTTAGTGCCAATGGTAGAGTTTTAACTAATTTCAAGTCAAGACTTAAAGAGGACATATTGGAGAATTTAATGTGTTTAAATGGTTGGGAAGATGTAGACACACGACTACAAAACAAAATGGATGAGATTATGGCCTAGCATTTCGAAGAACTGGCGTATTATTAGGTAAATATTTATTTATTGTCTTTGCTCTTTATGTATTTTTTCTATATTTTCAATTATTTCATTTGTTTAAAAAATTTATACACGTGATTATTTGTTCATGTATAATTTTAACTCTGCTGTCCAATATTAAATGTAGCCAGTCCCAAGCCTGGATAAAAGGAGGAGGGTCTAAATTTTAATACATTAAGTTACTTAAGTAATTATTCAAAAAAATAAAGTTATTTAAATAACGGAAAATTAGAAATTGTAAATTGCTTGATTTCTTTCTCTCTTGATTCTAACAAATATTAATAAATTAATCAAAATTTTCAAAAAAAAAAGTCCAGAGCTGTTCGTGGACTATTCGGGTTCGGCTCATGAGCCAAACGAGCTAAGCCGAAGTCAAGTAGTTGAAATGGGCCACGGGACAAGCTTGAAAACAAGCCTAACCAAGCAGGTTTTTAACGAGCCGAACCGGTCGAATCGGCTATTTGCCATCCCTGGGTAAGACTGTTGGTGAGGTTTCATCTAAATCATCCAAATAAGATATTTCACGGAGATTGTCTATTTTGGACGTGTTAGATCGTCATGATGACAAGGTTTAGGGAAAAGAGACGAAAAAGGAGAGAATGATGAAAGCAAATTTGATTGTCACAATTTTCTTTAGAAGTCATGATCTTATGGGGAGTGTTTTTCCTTTTTCTCCCTTCCTTCTAGTTTCTATAACATAGACTGCTATGATCAACTTTTCTTATCCCTTTCCTTATTCAAAAGTCATGATTTTAGTGGTTATTCTTGCTATAACATTTCTCTGTTCCATCTCGACAATGAAGTAATGTAAGAAATATGTTTCCATTATGAAATTTATACTATCCAAAGTGACATATTGGCTTTCCATCCCGACAATTGACGAACATCAAGAAATACATTTTTTCTTATTTAACACACAACTATTTAAAATGGGAAGAAATACAATTTACAAAAGTTAAAACAATATATTTTTGAATATGTAATGAGCAATTGCTTAAAATGGTCGAAAAGACATTTTGTTATTACAATTAGTTGTCATACATTTTTCATCTTCAACAATAATCATTTTTATAACCTTAAAATTTTATCATTAATAACATTAAAAAACCACAACAACAACATCTTTCACTCCCAAAAGATTTTAATGATGATATCCATTACATTTTCTGCTATAACATAGTCGGCAAATCAAATATAAATTGGTAACAATTAATTTGCTAAAGTTATATTCAATTACTTTGTTTTCACGATTACATTAAGTTCTCTCTCAACAAACTTATTTTTACAAATATATCAATAACTTTTTAGATACATCATGTGTCAATAAAGAAGATGTAAGATCTTTACCTTCAATTTCAGTTTCTTTAATTTTTCAAACTTCTAAAGAATGATTTCTACACATTAATGGAGAAAACTTTTTTTCTCATTTTTTTTGTTGCCCAAATCGGCTTAAGAAAGAAGAAATGTCAACTTTTATTTTTATTTTTATTTTTCTTTTTCCCTAGTAAATATCTTTTCAAATGAGTTATTATCAATATAACATACAATCACAATTAAACATTGGTTAATGTCCATGAGCCACTAAATAACGTATTTCTATTTAATACTCTCACCGTCTCATATACATAGGATTATTTTACTTTTTACAAAGATTAAGCAAGGTATTGGAAACATGTATTTGGCAAACCGTGTTCCTAATTTGTCTTTATTTAATAAATAGAATTTAAAATTGATAGTAACAATTAAGTATTGAATAAGGGTGATAGGTGTTTTTTCACATACTTTTTGGGTGCTTTTAACAGTCTAGAAATAGATAAAATGAACATATCTCTACTCATAATTTACCAATTTGATCTATGTAGGTTGACAATATGGAGCGGGAAGGAAAACAAAGAAAACGAGCAAAAAAAGGCAAGCCAGAAGCAAAAAGCTGAGGAAAAGGGACGTAGGTCATTTGTACGGCTATAAGAACTAGTCTTACGGCCGTAACAAAACCCATACAGCCGTAACTCAGGAAGCCAAAGTGCCAAAAATATGCAGTGAGTTATTTATGGCCGTACAATGGAGACTTACGACCGTAATTGAAGAGATACTGCCGTAACTGATCAAATAGAGGAAAGGCATAAAGGAAATAGAGAGTTTATTACGACTGTAACATCAAGGCTTACAGCCATGAAAAATGTCTTATGGCCGTAAAAATGTTCCTTATAGCCATAAAAATGATAGAACCAAAACTGCGAGATTTGACAGTTTCCATGGTTTTATTTATTTTCTTCCTATTTTCTCCTCCACCTTTGGTTTTTTTTTACCCAGTTTTAGGCATGTTATAATTTAGATATTTTCGCAATTATTTTCATCTTTAGATCCTCATTGCTTTAGCTCTCAAGAAAAGGAAAAAAATGAGAACTTAGGTTACATCTTTACATGCTTTGTAGATCAAGAAGATCATGGTTATTTGCTTCAAGTCTATGACTTAAAGGGAGTCCCTAGATCATCTTTTTTGTATTTATTCTTTGAATTTTACATTATAATGATTATTTCCATTTTCATGATTCCATCATTTTGCTATTATGGGGTAGACTTTCTTACTTGGGATTTTGGTAAGCTTGATCATGCTATTGGTGCTAAACTAATTCAAGTCATTGTGTTACTCGTTGTTGTGTGTGAATTCCATTTTTCTTTTTTCTCCTCACTTGTTTGGCAAACAAATGTTGTTGATTTGTGATTTGGATAGGCTTTGAGAAAAGAATATTGCTTGCTAATCCCAAGTGCAGGAGTCGCGCATTAGTATAACTCAGAGTACGAGTGTCGTTCCACCAGGAGCAATGAGAAAGATTGCAAATTTATTATAAACTAAGGAAAATAAAATAATTAAAACAATTAAATTGAGAATATAACAATGAAGTAAATGAACTCGAGCTGTTGTAAACTAATAAGAGAGAAACACTAAGGCGTCGGGGTTTCACCGTTATGCAGTATTATTGATTCAATTATTTTTTGAAAACTTACCTAAGAAGTGACATTGAAACGATAAATGTAGCTAAAGGTTGTTCACACAATAAGCACAAATAATCTCTTATGGAATTAATCTCAAGCATAAACTGCACCTACGGCAACAATCTATCAAGAAGTAATTCTCTTTAAACTATAATAAATCAATTGGGTCTTCAAAACTTCAAAAGAATATTTGTTTTTACTAAACAATAGAAAAATCCTAATTGAACCTATGAATTAAATTATATAGCAACCATCAATCATCTCAATAAACAAACCCAATGCTAAATTAACAATCCAATAACTAAAATTGCATAGAAGTGCTTGTCTCAAGCAAATCAATAATACCACATGAATAATAATAATAATAATAATAATAATAATAATAATAATTTAGAAGATGATTTGAAAGTGACAAATGAATTCTAGCGGCTTCATTGTCGCATAAGTCTGCTGCCTTTTTCTTTTCCTCGCCTTCTCCCTATGTCCGGTAACGTCTCCTCTTTCGACTCATCTATTGTGCATATGTATGTATCATCATGTGTTGGGAATCCACAACAAGCCCAAAACATATAAAAGCGCACTTCCTCAATCCAAGGCCCAATTCATGTCACTAGTTTATTAGTGTCAATGTAAGAATGAGGTCACTGGTCCCTTTTTCTCTTCACGTGTCTCGGCTGCTGAATTGTGGACGTATTTATCCATGCCAATCAAGAATGAGCCCATTATATTTCTTCACTCATGTTGTGTATGTGTGTATATATATATATATATGTGTGTGTGTGTGTGTGTGTGTGTGTGTATAAAAGAGTGGGCCCATCAACAGTATTAGAGTGAATGTCAATTGTTTCCTTTTGCTTAAAATTCCTTCTCTTGTAAAAATGGTCAATCTAAGAAAATAGTGTAAAAATTAATTAGTTCGGTATTATCATTAAGATCAATTGCCCGAAATATATAAATTAATACAAAATAAACATCACTTTTGAACACCAATCACACCCCCCAACTAGCTTATTGCTAGTCTCTAGCAATGGAAGCGACTCAAGAAATATCAAGTTCAATCAACAAAGCCAAAAACAACCTCAAACTAATTTGCTTCCCATGATTAGCTCAGAGATAACCAAAATTTCTTGGTAGAGAGTCACAATTTCAAAAAGATGACCACAAGAGTGAGCAAGACTTCTAAATATTTGTCACCACAAAGTTCAGTTCATAAACATCGATAATAGCTCAGTCAATATTAGAAAACTCCATTGCCCCAGTTTCCACATAAACCAATAATCAGAAATAAGCCTCAACTTCAAGTCTCACCATGGATATGTCACTCAAAATAAAATCACTCTTAACTAGCTAGGGTTAGTGTTTCACTCAATTGATCTCATTAGAGGTGGCGCCATATGCTTGCTTGTTTACCGAGTCTCAACTATCAATATGACAATATCACTTGAATCAAGAGGTCTTTATAACGGGTTGTAATGGGGCTGAAGGTTAAGGTTGAAAGAATGAAGGTGTATAGGATAAATGAAGGATTCTAGGAAGTAGTAGAGCACATGTAAAAGTAAGAGATTGAATCACATAAAATTCCCATCCACTTCTTACCGAGCTTGTATCAATCCTTTTTTTTTTTTTTGCTCGTACTTCATTAACACGTCACTAGTACCACAAAGAATCAAACTCGACTTTCTCTTTTTTTTCCGCTTTCTTCTTTCATAACCTTTCTTTTCCTCTCTTTTGCTCTCCTTTTTTTTGTTTTTTTTTTTTTTTGGAACACTTTTTCTTTTCTTTCTTTCTTTTTTTTTTTTTTTAACAACCCCCAACTTGAATCATTCAATCATGTAACCACCAATGAAAAGTACCTTCAACACCAAGATCTCTTTAACGCTCTACCAATTCCATAGAATACGGTAGGATATAGTGTCTGAAGCTTCCGGGGTAAAAATGCATCGTTTAATGAAAGAAAACTCTTATTTTGGCCCAAAGGGATTAACTAGGGGTAAAAATGATAGGACATAGGATAATTTGGCAATGGGGGTATATCCTAAGTGCCTCTATCATCTACAAGTCATTGCCAAGTTGACGCATGTCTCTACTGGTTCACAGCAAGTTCTAGAGTATACACATAAAAATGAGATCATACGCACATGAATAAGTGTGATTGATGCATAATGTTTCAATCATAAGGCTCAAAAGCTCACAAGGGTTTATACAAGTCTACACCTATTCATGACTTCTCAACTCATACAAATTCCAAGACAGTGAAACACACCAACATGGCTGCCCAATTATCAATGGTATGAAAACCACTTTGTTGGGAAAAATATAGAGAATTAATGGTCACAACTCATGGCTGCCCACTAAATTTGTAACATCAAATATCATCATTTTTTCATGCCATCAAATACATACACCAACACATCTCATCATTGATGAGAAGCAAAAATCCTATAGCCCCCGAAAATAAAAATAAAATAAAGAATAGACTGCTAAATTTTCAAATTTTTCAATTTTTTGAACGTTCTCTTTTTTGGAAGAAAAAAATATATTAAAAAATAAATAAAATAAGATAAGAATTCTAACGAATTGCATAAGAAAATTCTAAGCACGTTACTACTTTCTCTCCCCCCCCCCCCCACCTTAAAATTAGCATTGTCCTCAATGTGAGAGATCAGTAAAAGATGGAAAACCGTTGAACTGAAGTAAAAGGGAAAATTAGGAAAGAGCGCACCTGGTGGTGAAGAGTTCTCCAAACAAGTTCTCTGCAGGTTGTCCATTTCTAAAATAGCAAAATAATAGGAAAAAAAATAACAAAACAAAACTAATAAAATAAAATATTTACAATAAATGTGGACGACAAGTCCAACATATCAACCTTTGTAGACCAGATTTTCTAGAAAGATGGTTTCATCTTCTAGAACAATATTTTCTAAGAATGGCTTAAGACGTTGTCCATTGACCTTAAACACATTGCCATTCTTAGGGTCCTCAACCTCAATAATACCAAAAGGAAAAATTCTCTTAACCACAAAAGGCCCTGTCCGTCCACCGACAACAAAGTTTACTAGGAAACAAATGCAATCTAGAATTATACAGGAGAACTTTTTGACCAAACTCTAATTTTTTTCTTAAAATTTTCTTATCATGAAAAACTTTCATGTGTTACTTGTGAATCCTAGAATTTTCATATGCATCATTTCTAAGTTCTTCCAATTCATTCAACTGCAATTTCCTAAGAGAGCCGACATCACTCAAACTAAAATTGAATGTCTTTATAGCCCAATAAGCTTTGTGTTCCAATTTTACAGGCAAGTGACAAGCTTTTCCATAGGCTAATCTATATGGAGACATACCAATCGGGGTTCTAAAAGCTGTACAAGAAGCCCAAAGAACATCAGGCAGGTGGAAAGACCAATCTTTGCGGTTTGGATTCACCGTTTTTTCTAAAATCTGTTTAATCCTTGATTGGCTAGTTCAACCTGGCCACTAGTTTGTGGGTGATAAGGGGTAGCAACTTTATGAGTGACACCATATTTTTTCATCAAAGTCTCAAAAGGTTTATTACAAAAATGCTTACCCCCATCACTGATAATGGCTCGAGAAGTTCCATGTCTCGAGAAAATGTTTTCTTTCAAGAATTTCAAAACAGTTCTATGATCATTTTTTCAACAAGGAACAGCCTCTATCCATTTTGACACATAGTCAACACCCACCAATAAATAAAGATATCCAAAAGATGAAGGGAATGGACCCATAAAATCAGTGCCCCAACAATCAAATATTTCAATGACTTAAATGGGATTCAATGGCATCATGTTTCTACGACTTATCGTCCCTAATTTCTGACAACGCTTACATGCTCTAAATATACATTAGTGTCTTTGAAAAGAGTAGGCCAATAAAATCCATATTGCAAAATTTTAGCGGTTGTTTTCTTAACAGAAAAATGACCACCACATGCTTCATTATGGCAAAAAGAAATCACATCTTGCACTTCATTATTAGGAACACATCTTCTATAAATTTGGTCACCACAGTACTTAAACAGATAAGGATCATCCCAAAAGAAACTAAGTATCTCCACCATGAACTTCTTTCGATCTTGTGCATTCCAATCCCTTGGAGTTTCACCTGTAACAAGATAATTCACAATATGAGCAAACTAAGGTAATTCCTTCATAGCAAAAAGTTGCTCATCAGGGAAAGAATCATTAATGGGGTGAATATCATGATGTTCGTCGAAAACTAATCTGGATAGGCGATCTACAATCACTAACATCACACATAATTTCAAAAGGTGAATTCCAATCAGGTGATTGCATAATAGGCGCATAAGTGAGCAATGCAATTAATTTATCAAATGCAACTTGACAATCATTGGACCATTCAAATGGATTGTCTTTTGATAAAAGATTACACAAAGGTATCTATAGCACTAAAATCCTTAATAAATATCCTGTAAAATCCAACATGTCCTAGAAAGGATCTAGCATCTTTTACACTCTTAGGAATCGGCAATTTGGCAATCAATTCAATTTTATCCTTATCTACTTCAATCCCTTTAGAAGAAACAATGTGACCTAGAGCAATCCCAGAAGACACCATAAAATGGTATTTTTCCCAATTCAAAACAAGATTTTTCTCTTGGCATCTTATTAAAACTCTTTCTAGATTAGACAAATGAATTACTGAACATAGATATATCAACCATAAACACCTCAAGGATATGCTCCACCATATTGCTAAAAATACTAGTCATGCACCTTTGAAAGGTGGCAGGAGCATTACACAACCCAAATGGCATTCTACGGAAAGCAAAAGTGCCAAAGAGGCATGTAAAAGTAGTTTTTTCTTGATCAGCCATAGCAATTTCAATTTGATAATGCCCTGAATATCCATCTAGAAAATAATAAAACTCATGACCAGCAACTCTTCGTAAAATCTGATCGATAAGAGGTAAAGGAAAGTGATCCTTTCGAGTTGCAACATTTAGTTTCCTATAATCAATGCACATGCGCCAACTAGAAACAACTCTAGTGGGGACTAACTCATTTTTATCATTTTTTACTACAGTTACTCCATATTTCTTTAGTACAACCAGTGTTGCACTAACCCACTTACTATCAGATATAGGATATATAATTCCAGCATCACACAATTTTAAAACCTCAGTTTTAACAACTTATTTGATGTTGGGGTTAAGTCTACGTTGTGCTTCCCTAGAAGGTTTAGCATAATCCTCTAAAAGAATTTTATGACTGCAAACAAGAGGGCTAATTCCCTTAATATCAGTAAGAGTCAAGCCAATGGCAGATTCATGAACATTCAAAACATTGATTAATTTACTCTCCTTTTCAAAATTAAGTTCAGAAGATATAACCACGGGAAAAGTGTCATTTGGCCCGAAAAATGCATGTTTTAGACCTCATGGGAGAGGTTTCAGCTCCAAGATTGGCACTTCTATACTTGAAGGCTTGTTCTCGACACGAGGTTGGATTTTCTCAAACTTGGGAGCCCACTTTTCTTTGTCTTGCCCCTGAAAAGCTTCAAAAAGTGCACTGATTTTAGAAATTTCAGCAACTTGCAATTTCAGATTGGGTAGAATCATATGAATTCACGAGAAAATTTTCTAAAGGATGAACAATAGTGCTTCTTGCAAATTGATCATGAGCTAGAGTCCCAACGAAATCAACAAATTCATATTAATCTTTCCTTTGTGGCTTCTTGAACACATTAAAGATGTTCACTTCTATAGTCATGTTTCAAAAACTGAGCCTCATCATTAAACTGCTGCAGCTAATATTAGCATCACATGTAGCTAAAAATGGACGACCTAAAATCACAGGAATTTGATGCTCAGCATCAGAAATAGGTTCAGTATCTAAAATAAAGAAATTAGTAGGGTAATAAAATTTGTCAACTTGAACCAATACATCCTCAATTATTCCCCATGGAATTTTTATAGAGCAATCAACTAGTTGCAATTTAAGCTTGTGGGCTTAACCTCACCAAGACCTAGCTGCAAGTACACTGAATAAGGAATTAAAATCACACTAGCCCCTAAATCAAGTAAAGCACGATCAACCAAATGATCTCTGATAACACAAGATAAAGTAGGGCTTCCAGGATCTTTGTACTTTGGAGGAATTTTATTCTGAAGCATAGAACTCAGGATACGGACCTCGTTGGTCTCGATGCCAATGCAACCCAATCCAGATTGGATTAGATCCCAGAAAAGCCAATCACTGGTGGAGATCGAAAACCTGACGACCTTCTACTCATGAAGTGCTAACAAAAGGCTGAAACCTATCACCTTCAACTGTGCGTAGTAGACAACCGGCAGGGGTGAACGCCACAAGAGTTGATCACGCTCTTGATAAATTCGATGTGTTCAAAAGAACAACAAGAGAAATCAATTCTCTCAAGAAAAGCATAAGCTCTCTCTTTTCATATATGAACCAAGTTGTCCTTACAAATGGCTTGTTTTGTTCATATACAAGCTCCAAAATTGAAATAATAATAAAATAATGAAAAAATCCGAAAATATCTAAAACTTAACCCTAGGTCAGCTAAAACTACGGCCGTAATTATAGGATTTACTGAGTAAATCCTCGAATGCGGTCAGATGACTCAAAAATGCAGTAGTAATAAGCTCTCTGCCTCAAAACTGCCCAAACTTGATTCTTGAGTTACGGCCGTATGGACAATTGTTACGGTCGTAAGTCCTGCGTTACGGCCGTATTCTGAGTAAGTGCGGCCGTAATTAACTCTCTGCATAATTTGGCCCAAAAGCTGGAAACTGAGGGTACGGCCGTAAGGATAAAAGTTACGGCCGTAACACGGCTGATACGGCCGTAAAACGGCTGATACGTCCGTAGGTCCCAAATGGTACGGCCGTATTTGACTCTCTGTAAATCTCTGGTCTTCAACTTCCTAGGTTACGGCCGTATGGATTTAGGTTACGGCCGTAATGGCTAAGTTACGGCCGTAATTAATACAGTTACGGCCGTAAATTTCGTCTGCATGGCATTCTTGAGTTCCAACGTCCCCGACTTGTAATTGGAGGATTTCTTTTGGCTCGGGAACTCCTGTGGACCATTCCAAGGCTGGAGATGACTTGGTAGGGACATGTTGACACACTTCGTCGACCCAGGTCATCAAAGCTCGTCCCATTTTCTTGGCTCGGCTTCGCGTGAGCGGCCCGTGTGACACGTGTGGTGGTTCGGTCGACATGGAGCTTTCCGGGTTCGTATCATCGCCTCCCTCTTCAGGTTGATTCGTCCACGAATCGGTTCCTGCATCAAACGGAACAAGATCAGAGACGTTAAATGTAGCAGACACATTATACTCACCTGGAAGATCAAGTTTGTAGGCATTGTTGTTGATTCGTTCAGCTACTTGAAAAGGTCCATCGCCTCGTGGTAACAATTTTGATCGGCATAGTTGAGGGAATCTTTCCTTTCGGAGGTGTATCGAAACCCAATCGCCCGGCTCAAAGATCACTTCTTTTAGCCATTTGTTCACCCTAGTCGATACTTGTTGGTTCTTTTTCTCGATCTGCAGTTTTACCTTTCCGTGTATGGACCGAACAAGCTCGGCTTTGTGTTTACCATCCAAGCTAACACTTTCACTTACAGGTAAAGGAATCAAATCTAACGGGGTTAGCAGATTAAAACCATAAACCACTTCAAAAGGCGAAAAATTAGTTGAAGAATGTTTAGCATGATTATAAGCAAATTCAGCATGTGGTAAACATTCTTCCCACATCCTAATATTCCTACTAATGATAGCCCGAAGTAATTGTGACAACGTACGGTTTACTACTTCAGTTTGACCATCAGTTTGGGGATGACTCGTGGTTGAAAATAGCAGTTTGGTACCTAGTTTTCCCCACAAGGTCTTCCAGAAGTAGCTAAGGAATTTGACGTCTCTATCTGACACAATTGTCTTCGGCACTCCATGTAGCCGAACTATCTCACGAAAGAACAAGTCGGCAATATGACTTGCATCATCGGTTTTGTGACAGGGTATAAAATGAGCCATTTTACTAAACCGATCAACTACCACAAAAACCGAATCTCTCCCATTTCTAGACCTAGGTAACCCCAAGATGAAATCCATAGATATATCTTCCCATGGCGATTGAGGTATGGGAAGGGGATTGTAAAGTCCTTGAGGTAATACCTTAGATTTGGCCTTTCTACAGGTAATGCAATTCATGCAAATTTTCTCTACGTCTCATTTCATCTTAGGCCAATAGAAATGATCACGCAAGACTTCAAATGTCTTTTCTACACCGAAATGTCCCATGAGGCTTCCGCCATGAGCCTCTCTCACTAACAACTCTCGTATAGAACTAGAAGGAACACAAAGTTTGCTCTCTCGAAATAAGTACCCCTCTAGCCTATAGAACTTCTGAAATCCACTCTTTTGACAAGCAACATAGATACTACTAAAGTCCGGGTCTTTCTCATATAATGCTTTCATTAATTCAAAACCCAACAATTTAGTATTTAGAGTGGTGAGTAAGGTATACCTGCGTGATAAAGCATCTGCAACAATGTTTTCTTTACCTTGCTTGTACTTGATCATGTAGGGAAATGTCTCAATGTACTACATCCACTTAGCATGTCGCTTGTTCAACTTGCCTTGGCTTTTGAGATGCCTTAGCGATTGGTGGTCTGTGTGGATCACAAACTCTTTCGGCCAAAGATAGTGTTGCCAATTCTCTAGCGTTCGAACCAATGCATAGAGCTCCTTGTCATACGTAGGATAATTGAGGGTGGCACCACTCAATTTCTCGCTAAAGTATGCAACTGGCCTTCGTTCCCTGCATCAACACAGCACCAATACCTATGCCCGACGCATCACATTCAATCTCAAAAGCTTTGTTAAAGTCGGGAAGAGCAAGTACGGGGGAAGAACACAGTTTTTCTTTAATTGTTTGAAAAGCTCGTTCTTGCTCCTTTTCCCATTTAAACCCAACGGTTTTCTTGATTACGTCAGTTAATGGTGCGGCTAGTGTACTAAAGTTAGGCACAAATCGACAGTAGAAACTAGCTAAACCATGAAAACTACGAACATTGGCTATGCTAGATGGAGTAGGCCATTCTTTAATTGCCCGAACCTTTTCTTCATCAACTGCTACTCCATTGGCACTCACCACGTAACCAAGAAACACAATTTTCTCAAGACAAAAGTGACTTTTAGTAGGGTTTGCAAACAATTTTTCTTTCCTTAACGCTTCCAACACAAGCCTAAGGTATTTCACATGATCATTGAGCCCCCTACTATAAATCAATATGTCATCGAAGTACACCACTACAAATTTACCACTGAAAGCACGTAACACGTGATTCATTAGTCTCATAAATGTACTTGGTGCATTCATCAAATCAAATGGCATAACTAACCATTCATATAAACCCTGTTTGGTTTTGAAAGTAGTTTTCCATTCGTCACCCTCTTTCATTCGGATTTGGTGATAACCGCTTTTCAAATCAATTTTGCTAAAAATACTAGCACCATAAAGTTCATCAAGCATGTCATCAAGTCTAGGTATAGGGTGGCGATATTTTACCGTAATGTTGTTGACAACTCGACAGTCAACACACATTCTCCATGATCCATCTTTCTTGGGCACGAGCAAGACCGGTACGGCACATGGACTTAGACTTTCCCGGACATACCCTTTGCTAAGCAAATCCTCCACTTGGCGTTGCAACTCCTTTGTTTCCTCGGGGTTGCTATGGTAAGCGGGGCGATTGGGAATCACGGCTCCGGGAACTAGGTCAATCTGATGCTCAATGCCTCGAATTGGTGGCAACCCGCTTGGCAATTCTTCGGGAAGGATATCATTGAATTCCTGTAAGAGAGAAACAATAGAATTGGGGAGGGATTCAAGGTTAGAATTGAGCACTCGACCACTCGTTATACACTAACAAGAGCACTTGTTGGTCCAAAAGAGCCCTCACAATTTCTCTCGGCCTTGCAAAGAAGCACTCTTTCTTTTTCTCCTCATGCTCACTCTTCTCTCCTTTTACTCTCTCTTCTTTTTTTCCACTCAACTCTCGTTTCTCCTTTTCCTTCTCATCAGCTTCCTTTTTGAGTTTGACTTGATCTTCATACACTTGTTGCGGTGTCAAAGGAGCAAGTACAATTGGTTTCCCATTGAACTTGAAGCTGTATCTATTGCGATATCCATCATGTGTCACTTGTCTATCAAATTGCCACGGTCGGCCTAGCAATATGTGTGCACTTCATCCTCATATGTTCCAATCAAGATATGGATCTTCACTTGCTTGGTAACACGAACCTCGCCTGTATCACTAAACCATTATAATCGATACGGTCTCGGGTGTTTGATCAGTGAAAGTCCAACCCTATCAATGAACATATAACTAGCAACATTCGAACAACTTCCCCCGTCAATAATCAAACTACATGGTTTGCCTTGCACTAGGCACTGAGTGTGAAAGATATTCTCCGGTTGAGAGGTCACTCCATCCACCTTCGCCTTTGTGCTAGGAGCTCGCCGTGTAACTAAGGTCTCTGGGATAGTCATCACATATTGCTCATCCGAATCTTCCTCCTCCTCCTCCACAATATGAGGGTTTTCTTCCTCATCCTCCGTTTCAATTTCACCATTCTCCCGCACCACCATTGTTCGGCGATTAGGGCACTCCGAGGTAATGTGTCCCCGTCCCTGACATTTGAAACATTGGATTTCTCGATTCCGGAGGGGTAGTGCACCCATTGGCCTTTTCCCTTTATCTTCTCTCACGGAGAAGACTTAGGTGGTTCACTTCGCCCTTTCCAAGCTGGCTTTGGAGTTGTAGCCTTGTCACTACTCCATTTTGGTTCCCAAAGCTACTACTTCCCCCAGCTTGAGGTTTAATAAAACTTTTCTTCTTCAATTGCATCTCAACCTTGGCAGCTTTATGTACCAATTCTTGAATATCTGCATAATCGTGTAACTCAACAAGATTGGCAATTTCTCGATTCAATCCACTTAGAAATCGTGCCATGGTAGCCTCTTCTTCTTCTCCTATATTGGCTCTAGTCATAAGAGACTCCATTTCTTGATAATACTCTTCAATGCTTCGTCCCCCTTGATTTAATGTTTGCAATTTATTGTACAAACCTCGGTAGTAATATGTAGGAACAAACCGCTTTCTCATTATCGTTCTCAACTCATTCCAAGTACTCACCGGAGCTTCCAAATTTCTTCGCCGAGCCGTAGTAGTTTGTTTCCACCAACTAAGAGAATATCCCGTGAATTCTTTCACTAGAAGTGGAACTTTCTTCTCTTCCGAGATTCTATGAAATTGGAACACCAACTCTACCCGACTTTCCCAATCCAAGTAAGCATCCGGATCGGCTTTACCTTGGAATGAAGGTACTTCAACCTTCACATGTTTCACATCACTTTCCTCCTCTCGTGGTCTCTCATTACCTCGACCGCCTCTACCTCTACCACCTCTATATATCACCTCATAATCATCCTCATCACCTTCTTCAAACTCCGGTCTACGAACATTCAACCTAGTTACCGATTGCTCAACATCCTCTCGTAACTGTTGACTCAACCGACGCTCCATTGCGGTCATATAAGCCTAAAGAACCGACTGGATATCATCCAAGGTGGCGGCTTTAGATCCGTGTCTCTCTACTGAACTTGTATCAGACATTGTGTGCAAGTGTGTGCAAGCCCTGTAGTGTCCTCTCGTGAATATCACTGTGTATATCACTCAACACTCTCTCACTCAACACTCAATAATGCACTCACACTCTTTTGTTCAATCGAACTCAACGAACTTGATCAAGGTAAGATCTTCTTGTTAGTTCACCAAAATAATGCCCAAGCAGTTGCTCAACCAGATTACAACTCAATGACACAACACTCTACTAGAATATTGCAAACTGAATTACAACTCAATGTAAACCCTATAACGTAAGACAATGTGGATCAACTCCTAGACAATGTAACAACAATACGATACTAAGTGTCGCCGACGGATTGACTAACACTCGTTCAACACAACATTAGAGCCATTTTTTTTTTTTTTTTGAATTTCGGCTCTCTCTTGTTTTTTTTTTTTTCACAACACAACACTTGTAATCTCAATACCAATACAATACTAGAAATTGGATGAATTCTAAGCACAAAAGCAATTTGCACCAAGAACACCAAGAACACACACTAAAATCCTACAAATTTAACATTCAATACTCACGATTCTAATCCGATAACAATCACTAACATAACAATCTAAGACTTAATAACAAAGGACTTATACTATAAAAACATAAAACAAAGGATAGATACCAGATGATTAGAATCTATGCTCTGATACCAACTGATACGGACCTCGTTGGTCTCGATGCCAACGCAACTCAATCTAGATTGGATTAGATCCTAGAAAAGCCAATCACTGGTGGAGATCGAAAACCTGACGACCTTCTACTCACGAAGTGCCAACAATAGATTGAAACCTATCACCTTCAACTGTGCGTAGTAGACAACCGGCAGGGGTGAACGCCACAAGAGTTGATCACGCTCTTGATAAGTTCGATGTGTTCAAAAGAACAACAAGAGAAATCAATTCTCTCAAGAAAAGCATAAGCTCTCTCTTTTCATATATGAACCAAGTTGTTCTTACAAATGGCTTGTTTTGTTCATATACAAGCCCCAAAATTGAAATAATAATAAAATAATGAAAAAATCCGAAAATATCTAAAATTTAACCCTAGGTCGGCTAAAATTACGGCCGTAATTATAGGATTTACCGCCATAAATCCTCGGGTACGGCCGTATGACTCAAAAGTACGGCCGTAATAAGCTCTCTGCCTCAAAACTGCCCAAACTTGATTCTTGAGTTACGGCTGTATGGATAATTGTTACGGGCCGTAAGTCCTGCGTTACGGCCGTATTCTGAGTAAGTGCAGCCGTAATTAACTCTCTGCATAATTTGGCCCAAAAGCTGGAAACTGAGGGTACGACCGTAAGGATAAAAGTTACGGCCATAAAACGGCTGATACGACCGTAGGTCCCAAATGGTACGGCCGTATTTAACTCTCTGTAAATCTCTGGTCTTCAGCTTCCTAGGTTACGGCCGTATGGATTTAGGTTACGGTCGTAATGGCTGAGTTACGACCGTAATTAATACGGTTACGGCCGTAAATTTCGTTTGCATGGCATTCTTGAGTTCCAACGTCCCCGACTCGTAATTGGAGGATTTCTTTTGGCTCGGGAAATCCTGTAGACCATTCCAAGGCTGGAGATGACTTGGTAGGGACATGTTGACACACTTCTTCGACCCAGGTCATCAAAGCTCGTCCCATTTTCTTGGTTCGGCTTCGCGTGAGCGGCCCGTGCGGCACGTGGGGTGGTTCGGTCGACATGGAGCTTTCCGGGTTCGTATCAACTCACATGAGCAGCTAAAAATGCAATTTTCTTTACGTTATGCTTTCTTTTAACACTGCACATGTCTTTCAAAAATTTAGCATATGATGGATCCTGCTTAATAGCATCTAACAATGGGATGTTGATTTTTACTTGCCTAAAAAGGTCTAAAATATCAGCACAATTATTCACTTTCTTTGAAGGTTGTAAAGCCTTAGGGAAAGGTACAGGCAATGGATAATTCACACTTACGCCACCCTCTTTAGATTCAATGAGCACATCATTACTCTTAGATTTCTCTACATCCTTAACCAATGGAGTACTATCAATAACTTCGCCATTTCTAAGAGTAATAGAATCAACAGGCTCATAGAGTTTGCAAGAATTAACTCCCTTAGGATTGGGTTGAGTATCGGAAGGAAATTTTCCCTTGTCATTCACCGCAGGAGAATTAGTCAATTTCGAAATTTGATTCTTAATATCCTTAGTTTCCTCAACTAACTGACCAATCATAGAATCATACTTAGAAAACGTAGCATCATACTTCTAACTTTGTTTTTGTTGATCTTGCATGAATGCTTGAAGAGCATCTGCCAGAGAAGGTTTAGAACTGAATGAATTTGATGTTGAAAATTGTTGGTTAGGATCATTACCAGTTGTTGTGGTTCAGTCCTCCAATGAAAATTGGGGTGGAACCTCGTTGCTGGATTATATGTCTCTAAATAAGGAGAATAGGGCTTTTGAAAATTCCTAACAGCAGCAACTTGAGGGTCTTGTGACACCTGCAAAGAAGGGCAATTTTGACTAGAATGACCAATATCACAATAATATTCACATGCTTGAGTTGTATTGCCTTGAAAAATACGTTGAGACACAAAACAGTTATTCAATTTGGCCACCAAAGTCTTATATTTCATTTTCCAATTATCTTCCTCTTTTAATTGAAAAATTCCTTTAGAAGAAGGTGTAGAAGACGACTTGGAACAATCTGTGCTATCAAGTGAGTTAGGGGTAGAGCACTGATGAGCTTTTTCAGCAATTTCGTTCAAAAACTCTATGGCTTCATCAGGATCATTTTGCATAAAAGTTCCATTACACATAGACTCAACAAATTGACGATCTCTGGGAAGAAGTCCCTCATAAAAATAACTAGTTTGACGCCATGATTCAAAACCATGATGTGGACACAAACTTAATTGTTTTTTAAACCTTTTCCATGCATGATATAATGACTCATTCTCAGATTGAGAAAAATTAGAAATCTTTTTCCTTAAAGCCATTGTTTTGTGATTAGAAAAATATTCATTAAAGAATGCCTCACACATCTCATCCCACGAGCCTATAGAACGAGCCCCCAATAAGTACAACCAAATTTTTGTCTTATTCTTAAGAGAGAATGGGAAAAATTTTAACTTCACAAAATTAAGGCCGTCACCTTGATTATAGAATGCGCAAACAATGACCTCAAATGCCCTAACATGCAAATATGGATTTTCATTCTCTAGACCATGAAATGAAGGAAGTAGTTGGACCATGTCAGATTTGAAATCATAGTTAGGCATGTTATGTGGTAGCATAATGCATGAAGGTGTAGTGTTACATGTTGGATGCAAATACGTTTGTAAAGTTCTCATTGGTGGTGAGGGGTAATTATGTAATGCAAAATCATAATTAAAATCTTCCATGTTACGAGATGTTGCAGATGAACTAGAAGGAAATATATTTTCCATAGAAATGGCTGATCCAAACTCAGAGTCATGTTCAGATTCAGTTTTAGGCTTCCTAGCAAATCTATCTAAATGATCTCTATGGCGTATATGAACGACACAAAAACAACAATAATTAATTAATTAATTAATTAAAAAGAATAAATATAGTCATAATATTAATAAATAATATAATATAATAAAATAATAATTAAAAAACGAAAATGGAAAAAAATAAAGAAAAAAACTAATCTAAAAAGAGTAAAGATGGAATGAGTGTACCAAATGTGTGAAAATTCTGTGCTCTTTCCAAAGCTGCTTTCAGGCAACGGCACCAAAAATTGCTTGCTAATCCCAAGTGCAGGAGTCGCGTAGTAGTATAACTCAAAATACGAGTGTCGTTCTACCAGGAGCAATGAGAAAGATCGCAAGATTATTATAAACTAAGTAAAATAAAATAATTAAAACAATTAAATTGAGAATATAACAATGAAGTAAATAAACTCGAGCTGTAGTAAACTAATAAGAGAGAAACACTAAGGCATCGGGATTTCACCGTCAATTATCAATGCAGTATTATTGATTCAATTATTTTCTTAAAACTTACTTAAGAAGTGACATTGAAACAATAAATTTAGTAAAGCACAAATAATCTCTTGTGGAATTAATCTCAAGCATAAACTGTACCTACGGCAATAATCTATCAAGAAGTAATTCTCTTGAAACTATAATAAATCAATTGGGTTTTCAAAACTTCAAAAGAATAGTTATTTTTACTAAACAATAGGAAAAACCTAATTGACCCATAAATTAAATCATATAACAACCTTCAATCATCTCAATAAACAAACCCAATGCTAAGTTAACAATCCAATAACTAAAATTGCATAGAAGTGCTTGTCTCAAGCAAATCAGTAATACCACATAAATAATTTAGATTTCTTCCCTAACCCTACTTGGGAGATTAGTTCTCCATAAGAAAGGCACACAATAATAATAATAATAATAATAATAATAATAATAATAATAATAATTATTATTATTATTATTATTATTATTATTATTTAAAAGATGATTTGAAAGGGACAAACGAATTCGAGCAGCTTCGATGTCGCGTAAGTTCGCTGCCTTCGTCTTTTTCTCGCCTTATCCCTGTGTTGTGTAACGTCCCCTCTTTTGACTCGTCTATTATGCATATATATGTATCGTCATGTGTTGGGAATCAAGAACAAGCCCAAAACATCTAAAAGCCCACTTCCTCAATCCAAGGCCCAATTCATGGCACTAGTGTATTAATGTCAATGTAAGAATGAGATCACTCGTCCCTTTTTCTCTTCACGTGTCTCAGCTGCTCAATTGTGTAAGTATTTATCCATGCCAATCGAGAATGAGCCCATTATATTTCTTCACCCATGTGTGTGTGTGTGTATATATATATGTATAAAAAAGTGGGCCCATCAACTAGTATTAGAGTGAATGTCAATTGTTTCCTTTTGCTTAAAATTCCTCCTCTTGTAAATGTGGTGTACCTGAGAAAATAGTATAAAAAGTAATTAGTTCGTTATTATTATTAAGATCAATTGCCCAAAATATATAAATTACCTAAGAAAATAGATCATCTTCTTTGTATTTATTCTTTGAATTTTGCATTATAATGATTATTTCCATTTTCATGATTTCTTCATTTGCTATTATGGGGTAGACTTTCTTACTTGGGATTTTGGTAAGTTTGATCATGTTATTGGTGCTAAACTAATTCAAGTCATTGTGTTACTCATTGTTGTGTGTGAATTCCATTGTTCTTTTTGCTCCTCACTTGTTTGGCTAACAAGTGTTGTTGATTTGTGATTTGGATAGGCTTTGAGAAAAGAATATTCAGCTTAGAACAAATGCTGTTCACTCCAAGTTCTGGGTGAGAATAGAGATATACCTCTTACATTGGATGATCCTTTGAGTATTTTCACAAAGTTTTATGCTTTTGATTAACCTTCAATCGGCATCGAAATATAATAGGTCGAGTTAATAAAAAATGGGTGATTTGACATTCGAGGGAGGAATCACCTATTTAAAGAAATCCGATCTAATAAAATGACAAATAACTCATGTGAGAACTAGACGAACATTAATTACGTAATCATCAAATGAAACCAATAATCTCAACTTTATTTCTCATTTCAAGTTATTACCTTGTTTACTTGCTTTACCTTACTTCATCACATGTTTTAAAGGTTTTTTTTTTTTTTAGCCAAACAATTTCTAGTCAAAAAATATGTTTGTGTTTGGTATATGTATTGCATTAATCAATTAACTAGTGTGAAATTACTTTCGTAGTCATGGGAATGATATCCAGACTTTAGAGTCCAAAACTTTACTACTCGTATGGCCAGTGGGCTTGTAGTATATTATTGCGTATGTAAATGCCCATCAAGTTTTTAGCGTGGTTGCCGGGAACTTTAGTTATCATTACATTAGTTAGTATATTTTGATTTGACGTGTATTTCGCTTTTATCTTAACCCTAGCAAAACTAATTGTGCATGTTTTGTGAAGGTATCTTCAACTGCATGCCAAGGGCTGGAACTTTAGAAGTTGTTGGTTTTGATCCTAAGATTGGGGGCACATTTAGAAGATGAAGAAGAATACAAAGCGCAGCAAAAGAAATGGCGGAAGAAGAACATAATCCCCCATCTCCTCCCAATGAACATGAGGGTCCAATAGTCGTCCACAAGAATGACATGCTTTTCAGAGATTTCACGAACCCTCCTACATTGAATGTTGAACCAAGTGTTATTTATCCTCCATTCGGGGTTGAAAATTTCCAAATCTGCTCGGATTAACATGTTCTCGAACAATATCTCATTTTATGGAAGAACAGATGATAATCCTTATCAGCATCTAAGTTGATTGTTGGAGACCGCCGAGAACTTCAAGTATGATGGGGTTAGTGATGAAGAGATAAAGATGAGATTGTTTGTTTACAGCTTGAAGGGTAAGGCAAGAGAATGGTCAGATAGTTTGCCTTCAAGGAGTATTACAACTTGGGCCCAGTTTGTTCAAAAGTTTACAAGGAAGTACTCTCCCCCAAGCAAGATTACCAAGCTTAAATATGAGATTTCCACGTTTAATCAAAAGGAATATGAATCCTTTCATGAGGCTTGAGAAAGGTACAAGGAAATGCTCAACATGCCCTAATCATGGATTTAACTTATCGGTTCAAGTGAACTATTTCTATTTCGGTCTACTCCTATCCTATAGATCGACTATGGATTTTTTCTCCAATGGATCACTGCGTAAAAAAACTATGCGACAAGCTTATAATCTATTTGAGTTAATGAGTGAACAAAGTGCAAGATGTTCGGATAGAAATGCTCAGAAGAAAGTTAGTAGGATACACGAGGTTGAAGCTGTGAATTTGATGCTAGCTAAGATGGAAGCATTGAGTAAGACCGTGAATGAGCTATCCTTAGCTAATCCTCAACGAGTTAATGTGGTACAATCCTAACCTCCAACTCATTCCTCTAATCCATGTGAAATATGTTCAAAGCTCCACCTGCCCGTTAGTACAAGAAGGAACTTCCTCTTGTCCAAACTGGTAGCTTATGCTCAGAACTTCCAACATCGAAACTACAACCCGTATAGGCCGACTTACAACCCTGGCTGTAGAAATCATCCTAACTTCTCATATGCAAATAATTAGAATGTGCTCAATCCACAACCTCCAAGACAAGAGAAGAAGCCAGGATGGGAAGAAGCCCTAGCAAGGTTAGCTGACCAACAAATGAAGTATCAACAAAGAAATGACGTTGTAATGAAGAATTTGGAGAATCAAATTGGTCAATTGGCTAAGACCTTATATGAAAGGCAAAAAGGGGCTTTGTCAAGTGACACGATGGTGAATCCAAGAGAGAATGTGAAAGTTATTGCCACGACAAGTAGAGTGAAATTACCCGAGATAACCATGGAAAATTACTTGGAAAAGAGGGAGAAATCTAAGGAAGAAGCAAAGGGGCCAGAGGTGAATGATGAATTGCCTAGAGAAAATCGACCTTGAACCTCGACTCCTACTTCTCCACCTCAAGTGAAGGCATATGTTCCTCCTATTCCTTTTCCTCAGAGGCTTAGGAAGAACAAATTAGGTGCACAATTTGCCAAATTTCTTGAACACTTCAAGAAATAGATGCTCTTGCTCGGATTTCTACCTATGCTAAATTCATGAAGGACATCTTGACTAACAAAGTGAAGTTGGAAGAGCACGAAACTGTGATGTTGACTGAGGGGTGCAGTGCAATACTACAAAAGAAGTTGCCCCCAAAGATTAAAGATCCAAGGAGTTTTACTTTATCGTGTACAATTGGTGATTTGAATTTAGGTAATGCTCTTTCTGATTTGGGGGCAAGTGCTAATCTAATGCCTTTTTCTATTTTCAGGAAGTTGAACATGGGGAAAGCAAAAGCAACGACGGCCTCATTGCAATTGGCGGACCAATCAATCAAATATCCACGAGGTGTTGTTCAGGACGTACTTGTCCAGGTGGATAAGTTTATTTCCCCACAGATTTCATCATCCCAGATATGGATGAAGATGAAGATATCCCCATTATCTTGGGAAAGCCATTTCTACCTACGTGAAGGGCTTTGATTGATGTACAAGAATGAAAGCTCATCCTAAGAGTCAACGAAGAACAAGTTATGTTCAAATTTCTCAAAACATTGAAGTATCATCTACTTCGGACTCTTGGTCGAGAATTGATGCCATTGATCATTTGGTGCTTCAATCTCTCCCTATTTAGTTTTCTAAGGATCCTTTTGAGACGTGTACTGCTCAATCTATTGAAGAAGAAGAGGATAATCAAGCTAAACAAGAAGTGGTCGAGTATTTGGAAGCTTTACTTCCATTTCGTCAAAGGAGGCCTTATTTCGAAGAATTGGGAAAGAGTTTATCTTCTCCATTCCCTTCTCTTGAACAAGCTCCACCTTTAGAGCTTAAACCTCTCCCATCTCATTTAATGTACACTTTCTGGGAGATGCTTCGACACTCCCTGTGGTTATTTCAAATTCTTTCAATGAGTTAGAAGAGGGAAAATTGCTAAGGGTTTTGAGAGATCATAAGAAGGCTATTGGCTGATGATCTCGGATATCAGAGGCATATCTCCTTCAATTTTCATGCATAAAATCTTAATGGAGGATGATTTCAAGCCCTCTGTTGAACATTAATGCCGACTCAATTATGAAAGAAGTGACTAGAATCGAGGTATTGAAATTGCTTGATTGGGGTATTATTTACCATATATAGGATATTATTTGGGTGAGTTCGATACAAGTAGTGCCTAAGAAGGGTGGAGTCACGATTGTGGCAAATGAGAACAATGAATTGATCCCTACTCGACCGGTGACTGGATGGAAAGTGTGTATTGACTATAGAAAGCTTAACAAAGCTACTCGAAATGATCACATTGCCCTCCCTTTCATAGATCAAATGTTGGAAAGATTGGAAAGCCATTCGTACGACTGCTTTTTAGATGGATATTCAGGGTATAATCAGATTGCTATTGCCCTTAAGGATCAGGAAAAGACTACCTTTACTAGCTTTACATGCCCATACGGTACATTTGCGTATAAAAGTATGCCTTTTGGACTTTGTAACACTCCAGCGACATTCCAAAGATGTATGATGGCGTTGAAAGGTTCATTGAAGTCTTTATGGACAACTTTTCAATTTTCGGTCATTCATTCGATGCATGTTTGCTAAACCTAGGAAAGGTGCTAGCAAGATTTGAGGAGACTAACCTTGTGCTCAATTAGGAGAAGTGCTATGGTGAGAGAAGGAATGGCGCTTGGCCACCGAATCTCACACAAAGGAATTGAAGTAACACTACACCAAAACAAGCAAATTGCCACGCAAAACATCTCGAAGGGGTCACGGTTTATAATCGTGTCTATATTTTTGGTTGATTTTCATGATTATAAACCATTACTAACTTTTTTTTTTGTTTTCTCGCTGATGATAACCGTGAGCATCAGCCAGCAATGGGTCACAACCGTGACGATTATAAGAAAAAAAACAAGTCGCAGCCCATTGCTTGTATTCTTCAGCCACTGCGTACCAAGCTCCTTAAACCAGATCCCCAAATTATCAACCTAGTTGAATGAGACTCGACGAATCACGAAGAAAAACACCAAAATTACTTTGATAAATCACTTTCTACTCGCCAAATCAAACTCGATTTAACACCTGGTAGGCTGCGCGTTCATCTCGGCCATCTGAGCTGGTGGAAAAATTGGTGCTTTCAGCTGCAATTTTGGAGGTAAAAATCACTTGTACAGTGTGTTTTCTCTTTCTTTTTGTTTTAATTAGTTGGATATGTTAAACATGGCTTTTCTTTCTTTCGCATTATTTATTTATTTAGTGGATATGGCTACGAGAATCGGCTCCTACATTGCAATCAGATTAATTCTAGAAAATGGGTGTTATAGCATGAAACAAGTCGTAGTATAAAGAATTATGTCTTGCAAATAGAAGAGTCCAATAGAACAACAATGATATTAGAACCATTTTTGCCCCAGCCTTTTGGAAGATGAAAACCATTTTTCCGTGTAAGCTTAGTCTGTTTCTTAATTCACAACGAAGAGGAAAAGTAGGTGCAAGTTATGGGCCTTTTCCACAGGTTTTAATTTGGGTCTTTTGGAATTTGTTATCAATGTTGCTAAAAGTGACAACTTTGTGCCTAATTTAAGAATAAACCCAGGCCTAATTAAATAGGACTGCTCAAATGGACATGAAACTAATTGCTATTCCCAACTTAATTTTAATTCTTTTTTTTTCATCGTCGATTGTTATTTCATTTATTTTATTGTTGATTTGTAATTGAATTAGATTTTAAAATAATTAGATTAATAAGGTTTAGATTAGGTTTGATTTTTATTTTTATTTTTGTCTCATGACTTGTTGGTTAATTTTTTTATTTGGACACGAGTTGTTCAAAACAATCCCACCTAGTTCACTAGTTGCTTGAGTTAAGGTTGACTTTTTTTGTTTTCCCTTTGATTTCCTCTTCCATGCGAGAGCTAGCTTATAGCATGGAGAAGATGTTGAATTTCATTTTCCCCTTGGTCCGTCATCTACCATGGCTCTATTTTCTTGATATTTTTTATGCTCAAACCTTGATTATTATGTGTATAGAGGTAGCCCATGAGTGGGATGGAGGAAGAGAGCTTCTTCCTTTTTATTTCTTTTATATATTTCATTATTGAGTGCTGAAGTGAGAGAGTGAACCAAGGCATGGTGGTGAGGGAGAGATTTTGATGATTTTTCATTTTTTTTTCCTACTCTAATGATCTTGTGAGATGTCCAAAGGAGAAAAGATGTTGAATTATTACTTGCCACGTAGGCACATACTCCCATGATTTGTCAAGAAAGGAAGAAGCTGTGTCTTTTATTAAGAGAAGGCATATTTGGTTGCTTCCTAAATTAACCACTATGAGTTAACACTAATTTATCCAAACCGTGACATACATTGTACTTAAATATTGTAGAATAGTTTCATAAAATAATGGTATTAGGGTTCACACTTGTCTCTGAAAATAGTTTGGTGTATTTTATAATATTGAATTATCTCGTGCATGCATGGCTAGTAATTATAACTTATAATTAGCTTTGAATTTTTTTAGTTAATTAGTCTAATTCATGGACTTTTTTATTTAATTTAGTTTATTAGTTTATTTTAATTTATTACAGTTTTGAAATTAAATCAATAATTGCGATTGTTGGTTAGCCTTTTTATTTAGGCTATTAGAGTTTAGCTAATTACTTTAGTTTAGTATTGAAATAGAAATAGGATTAAACCATTTTTTGTTGTTATTTTGGGATTGTTTTGGATTATATTTTCATATAAGATTATTATTATTATTATTATTATTATTATTATTATTATTATTATTATTATTATTATTATTATTATTATTGACGCAGTTTAGTATATGTCTTGCCAGTAGCTGTATTGCTTAAATATTGAAGCTGTGTCTGTTGTTTTCGTGTTTAAATTACTGATTCGAGCTCATTTTTTGTCTTTATTTACCATAAAATCTTTTCTTCTATACAAATCCCAATAAGATTCTCTATATTCTTACCTAATCAAGCTCATTCTTACTCTATTAGGCTGAATTTCAATTTTAATGTTGTATTAGTTGTTTTATGTTATTAATTTTTCACATGGGTTGGTGGAAATTTGTGCAATTTAGGTTATCGAGATTGCAGTTCCATTGTAGCTATGTAAGTGATGCTTTTCTTTTTTTTTTTTTTGTTGATTTTGTGCTCTTAGTCTTTTAATATCAATGTTCGAATCAGCTATAATTTAGTGGTACTTTAATTATACTAGCTGAAGCATTACTACTATTAAAATGAATTGAAGTTTGTCGGTGAGAGTTCACAAACACCTACAAGGAAATCTTGAGGGCTTTCTTCAATTGAAACCAACTTACTCGAACAAAAGGTTTTTTCCAAAGCACATTGGTTTATGCATTGATTTTTTCTTCTTTTTTGTGATTGAAGGAGAAACATGGCTCCTCTGTGATAAAGATAACTCTCCATCCAATCAAATATCAACACCAATATCAGCAAACAAGAGGAGACAAGCTTGCACGTGCAAACAAATACTTGCCTTGTACATGTAGATACACCTACAATTTGCAGAATTTTGATGATATCCTGTGAGTTGTCGGTTGTTTACTAAGCAAAAGCACCTTATGATTATGGAAGTCTAAAAGAAATGGCATTATTGAAAGATTTTATACTCATTCTATAATTATTATGCTCATATTCAAGTCTTGTTTAGTGGTGTTGGGTTTTTCTTTTTGGTTTAAATCTTTTGACCTCCTGTATTTACTCCTTACAGGTTGAGCTTTTGTCTTATTTAAAAGGAAATTCATCTACTTGTACTGTTAAATCAAATCTTGAGAGTTGTCTAAGTGACACTTGTTGTGAAAGTACCTTTAATTAAAAAGCATATTGTAAATATGAAATAATACGTGAATGGCATGCAAATGATAAAAAGTATATTGTATATTGTGTAATAATACGAATAAGGACCATAAGAAAACGATAGAAAAGAAAGTGGTATTATTTTGATACTTTCTTGGAATAAATCTTGTGTAGCATTACTTTTTCTATAGCAAAGAAAGTTTATTTTCTGTTGCATTACTTATCCAAGGTATGTCACTACCAAAATCCATTTTCTCCCTTCATTCTATACATTTTTCTATTAAGAATTGATAACACTAATTGTACAATTAGGTCCTCATCTCGTTATTCTGTTTCCTCATTGAATTTTATCATGGTCCTTTCTTTCTTTCTTTTTTTTTAGATGAGATTTTGATTTTATGAAGTTGTCCTGAATTTTACTATGTACATGTACGTAATAATAGTTCTTCATTTGTTTTGAGTTTCTACGCGAAATTCACAACTTCTTGTTGAGTTGTAGAAGTGCGGTCTGAAGATGCTAAGAATGTTGTTGCTAATATCGGGTGTCGTTTACAACTATGTTCCAAGCTCTTCGATGTTGCACTATTCAAGTTGTGGAGATAGGTTTTTTAAGGATTTGTTAGATCTCGAAGTTAGAGAATTTAGATCTTGTTTTAGGCACGGCTACGATGATTTTCTTAAATTTTGTGGGTAAGGATGTTTTTGTGTTAAAAACAAACTTGTTAGGCTGAATATTGGTGGGAACAAGGCGACAAGTAAATTTTGTGGGTAAGATTGTTCTTTAGGGCATTATAGAGTGATGGCATTAGGTTTTGATACAATTGATGTCTAATATACAAATTTTAATTGATGAAGATTTTGTGAAGCTTTGTTGTATGTGAAATCCTTTGGACTTTGGAGCATTTGATTTTTTGGGAATGTAGAACTTCAGGCACCCTTTCCTTTTATTTTGTTTTTATTTTTATAAAAAATTTGCTGCCCCATTAGGGTCACAGTTAAATACTGTGACCCACAAATTTTTTTTTTTAATAATTGGTCACAATTTTAAACCGTGACCAATTTGTCACGGTTTTAAACTGTGACAAAATGGTTATGACAGTATTTTTTGTCATGGTTTAAAACTGTTACAAATTCGAACTACCACAGTTTAAAACCATGACAATTCGCGTGTTATGGTGTAGTGTAGACAAGGCCAAGATTCAAATTATTAAGAAGCTGCCTTCCCGAGTTCAGTGAGAGGGATAAGAAGTTTGCTCAGGCATGCAGGGTTTTTCTGTCGATTCATTAAGGACTTTTGAATTATTACAAAACCCTTGTGCTCATTGCTTAAGAAGGAAACCACATTTGTCTTCTCTAAAGAGTGTTTATTGGCATTCACCACTCTTAAGGAAAGGGGTGTCAGCCCCTATCATAGTCGCTCTAGATTGGAATTTGCCTTTCGAGCTAATGTGTGACGCGAGTGACTACGTAGTAGGAGCTTTATTAGGGCAATGGAGAGAAAATGTCTTACATGTCGTTTATTATGCTAGCTAGACCTTGACTAAAGCTCAGTTGAACTACGCTACAACCGAGAAGGAGCTACTTTCGATGGTGTTGGCATTTGATAAGTTCCGATCCTATCTTATTGGATCAAAGGTTATGGTGTACACATATCACTCCACTCTCAAGTACCTTTTAGCAAAGAAGGATTCGAAATCAAGGTTGTTGAGATGGATCTTATTGCTTCAAGAGTTGGACCTTGAAATCCGAGACAAGAGGGGCACTAAGAATGTGGTAACCGACCACCTCTCAAGGATTGAACAAGAAGAGGAATTGGTAGATAAAGAGATAAATGAATTCTTTCCAAATGAGCAACTCTCGAGTTTCTCCTATATCGTAGCTGCTTTATTAATACCATGGTACGCCAACTATATCAACTAGCTTGTGAGTGGTGTTATGCCCCCAGACTTGTCTTATACTAAAAAAAAAAAAGAAATTCTTTGCCGATCTCAAGTTCTTTTATTGGGACAATCCATTATTATTTCGGAGAGGAGGCAATCAAGTGATTAGGAGGTATGTGCCGAAGGAAGAGATGGAACCAATTCTTGACTCATGTCACTCTTCTCAATATGGAGGTCACTTTCGTGTCACTAAAATGGCATCAAAAGTGTTATAAGCTGGATTCTATTGGCCGATATTATTCCGGGATGCTCACCTCTCTGTCTAAGTGTGATAAGTGCCAGCGCCATGGGAATATCTCCAACAGGAATGAAATGCCTTTGAATTCCATTTTAAAGGTAGAGCTTTTTGATATACGAGGGATAGACTTTATGGGACCCTTCCCTTCATCTTTCTCCAATCATTATATTTTAATAGCAGTTGATTATGCTTCTAAGTGGGTCGAGGCAGTAGCTTTAGCTACTAATGATGCTCGGTTGGTGATCAGTTTTCTCAAGAAGTTTTGCAAGATTTGGAACCCCCCAAGCCATTATTAGTGACGGCGGTAAAAACTTCTGTAATCACCAGTTTCATTCACTTTTGTCTAGGTACAATGTCACACATAGGGTTGCTACACCCTATTACCCTCACACGAGCGTCTAAGTTGAAATCTCCAATATGGAGTTGAAAAGGATTTTGGAGTTGACAATTAACACCTCGAGGAAAGATTGGTCGAAGAAATTAGATGATGCTTTGTGGGCATATAGAACTGCATTCAAGACTCCGATTGGAATGTCACCCGACTGACTTGCGTATGGTGAAGCATGTCACTTGCATGTAGATCCTGAACACTGGACCTTTTGGGCGATCAAGACTTTGAATTTTGATGCAAAGTTGGCCAGTGAGAAAAGACTACTCCAATTGAACGAGCTTGATGAGATTCAACTCCGAGCCTATGAAAATGCCAAGATGTACAAGGAGAAAATGAAAAAATGGCATGATAGTCGGATTGTGAGACGAGATTTTAAGGTTGGAGATCAAGTTCTCCTATATAACTATCAACTTCGACTTTTTTCCGGGAAAGTTATGGTCTAGGTGGTTCGGACCGCATACTATCACTCAAGTATTTCCTTATGGTACCATTGAGATTTCAAGTGAGAAGAAAGGAAGATTCAAGGTGAATGGCCAAAGATTGAAGCCATACTTGGGAGGAACTTTCTCTAAGGATAAAGCTTTTGTTCTCCTTTCCAACCCAGACTGATGGACTTTAAAGTCCAGCTGAGACTATAAACGAGTGCTCTTTGGGCGGCACCCCAACTTTTTCTCTTTTATTTACTTGTTTTTTGCACTTTATGTATTTGAAGCATGTTTTGACAATGTTAGGTAGCTTTTGATTGTTTTTGAGTGTAAGTGTGTTAAACCCTAGCATTGATAGTGTTTGTGTTGGAATTAAGTGCGAGGGATGTAGATATTGCGTGCTTTAAGTTCATTTGCCTTATTCCAACTCATGTGTATATGTTATAGTTTGAAATTACATTTTAGGCTATAAATGCATGTTAACTAGCTTTAAGGTAATTGCGTTTTTGTCTCGCTTATGTGTTTTTATATGTTTTACATGCTACTTTGATGTGTTGATATTGTAGATGTATATATATCATGTAGGAAGTGTGTGTGTTTCAAAAAAAAATTTGAAAAATTTTTGCAAGTACTCACTTACAGCTGTACATTTTAGTATTTATGGCCGTAAGTGTCTTTTATGGCGTACCCATTTTAGTTACGGCCGTACCATTGTTTGAGCCTGGATGCCAAATTTTTACAAAGAGTTTTATACGGCTGCAACTTATGGTTTTACAGCTGTATTTTGGTTTTGTACGGCCATACCCTTGCTTGAGCTTAAATGCACAATTTTATGTAGAAATATTTTACAACCATAACTTTGGCCCTTACGACCGTACTTTACTGTCTTACGACCGTAATCCAGATTTTTATGGCTGTAACTAGAGATTTGGTTTTAAAAACCAGATCCATCTCTTTTTCTCTCTACGAAAACCAAACCTATTTTCTTTCCATTCCCTCGAGCCCTACCCTATTTCTTCCAAAAATCTTCCAAATTCTTCCATAAAAAAGGTAGATTCAAGTAGATAATCACACAACCAACCAAGAAATCCAAATTTTCATCAGACTCCAAGTAAGTTTTCAAATTTTTCATCAATTTTCTTAGATTTTTCACTTAGGGCACATTTTTATTCTCGAAAATTTCTTCACTTTTTCTTTAATCTTTGCATTCTCTAATATTAACCAACATCTCTAGGCCATGGAATTTAATTTTCTTCCATAGTTGTGACGATCTACATTTTTTGGATGAATTCTGAAAGTTTGTAGTTGCCTAAATGATCTGATTTTCGTGATCAGATGAGTTCTTGTGTTCTCGCATCAGATTCAACTCGTACTGGCCATCGCTTAATATTAACTATGTCCGCAAATTGTCAAACCTAGATGCTCACGTAGCGGATGCGCGGGTTGTGAATACGAAATAAACAAGATGCGATGCATGAAACAAAGAAAAACACGTAATTTTAACGTGGAAACCCAACTCGGTGAAAACCACGTGCTCGTCGCCTACGAGCAAAACCTACCAACCACGTCCAATCAGTTTAAAACTTTACAAAGGAAATCAAAGGCAATAATTACGCATAATTAATTGCAACATCTAAGAAATAAATGAAAGAACTCCCTGTTCGATCTTCCTTAACATGTAATGCGAGCAGACATCCCGTCTCTCTTCAGTGATTCCTTGTAACCGCGTTCCCGCAACGAATCTACACCTCCCGTGTTGATTTCTTCAAGTTGTGGGCTGATCTATTGGTTGGAGGACTCCCTCCCGGAGATTTGAACCAAGGTCTTCAATTAATGAAGATTGGTGTACATGAAATTAATCAATGAAGATTAAAACTTCATGCACGGGGTAGGGAGAAGACACGTTTCTCTAGGAAGATGGGGGGCACGATTTTAGGGCTCCAAACGTGTTCAATGTTTCTCCCTCTTGTGGTGTTTTAGTACTCCTAGGTTGTCTTGTGATGCAAGAAACCTACTTGCCTTAAACCACCAACTCCTTCAAGGAATAAGATAACTCATTAGTTGTAGGATAAATAAATAAGGTAAATAAAAAATATGGAATAATTATCTTACCTTATCTTGTATCAATATAATATGGAAAAGATCTTACCAAATCATATGATACGTCGAATGTGGACACGGAGGCCATCCTAGGCGTGTGCTAGGATTTGTGTCCTACTTGGACTCTCACTTATTTAATTAAAATAAAAATTATCACATGTGCTAATTTAAATCAAGATAAACTAAAATTATAATGTGATAATAAGTCCATGAAAAATCCAATTATAATCAAATCAACCAAATAAAATATTCAATTAATTTAATTATAAATGTGGAAAAATAAAAATGCCAACAGAATAAACTTTTATTAAAATATAAAAGTTAACAAATTCTTTTGGCTTTCAACTGAAGTTTTACCTTTATTGCTTATTGGATTGAGTTTCAATTGAGGAGATGGGATTAGAGTAGTCGTGGATGTGGTTTTAATGGTGTGAAGGAATTTTTGGATCATACATTGCCTTGAATTTACTTGGATTATGCTTAAAAATGTGGTGCAAATAAGGTGTTCGATAGAATGTCTCAATGAGAATTTGCATTCCTTTTTGCATCTTTTGTAATTTGGCATGTTTCTTTATCTTGTGGTGATCCCGTAGGTGCATATAAAACAATGATTGATACACATTGATATGTGTTTGTGCCTATTTCAAGTTGGTGATTGTGTAGACTGTAGAAAGTTGAATTGGCTTAAGTGGAATTGTGATTGACTGTGTCTTGCTTTCTTGAATATCTTTATGCACTTCGATCACATTGAACCTCTTGTTGATCAATCTTGTTGTTCAATTGACAACTTTAGAATTTGATTGCTCTACATGATCATGTTAGCCATTGTCATGTAATGACTTAATTCATGTGCTTCGAACTTATATTGTTTTATACTCTTTTAGGCACCAATGGCTACAAAAGGTAAGAGCAAGGTTGCAGAGTCTTCCCAAGAACAGCAGCCTCCACAAGAAGGTAACCAGAACACAAGAGTCACCATTAAAAAACTTTGCTAAATAAAGGATTTTGGGGAACATCCTATGCATGGTGTGGATCCCAAACCATTCACGGCGCATTTTATTGAGTATCAATGGAGAAGTTTATCTCGGACTTGCTTTATGGCAGCCCTAGTGCTCCAATTCTATCAAACGTTCAACAAAGATATAAGTGTTGACGGGTCTTCCAACTACTACGCCACCACGATTGTTGGGAAGAAAATCATGTTCTCCCCTATTATCATCGAGAAGTTCTTAAGGATAACAAGTGATGGGGGCATCACATATCTCCACCATACCAAACGCTCGCTTTCCTGATACAAACGTACTTCAATGGGCACTCAAATTGGAGTTTCGTGATCAGATATTGGCCAACACTCTACACTACAACTAGGCTTATCTGACAGATGAGGCATGGTATATGCAATTGTGGGCTACCAGGAGTCTATATCAAATGACCACCTATACCATTGTCTTTGTCTCTCATCTCTGGGGAATGTATGCCATCTACATAGGAAGAAAGCTCGATCTGGTAAATCATATCTACAACACCATTTGAAGGTACGCTCGTTCTATGCCTTCCAAGAAGTTGATGTCATATCCCTGCATTATCACAGGAATTTGTCATAACCAGAGGGTTGATTTCCCAGCTAGTGGTGACACGGAGAGGCACGACAATAGGTTAACCCGTAAGAGCGTTGAAAGCTGAAGAACACAGCTGAAATCTAAGAGGCCACAGGTTGAACCACGGGTTGGAGAGGTTGGGTGAAGAAGATGATGTGGCTATGGGAGCTGGTGATGAGTAGGAAGCGAGAGATTCTTTCCAGCCATCGTCCTTGACATGATGCAGGCTTTCTACTTGCGTATGGATAGCGTGGACTCCCGTATATACCAGCTCGAGCACACACAGTGTGCTATTTAAGGCACTCAATGCATGATCTGTCATGGGCAAAGAGAAGATGGGAGATGCAAGATTGGGAACGAATGTGGGCTGAGATGAGAGCTTGGTTTGGCGGTCCAGGAGGACATCCAACGGATGGCTTGGGTCACTCTGGGTGAATCCTTTTTCAGGGAGTCGGTCCCCGGGTTCTTACATTGCGTTGCCACATTGAGGACAATGTGGTATTCAAGTTTGGGGGCGTTTAAACTTTTGGACAGCATGTTTTGTTTTGAATTGCTGTATGTTTAAGTTTCTTTTATGCATTTTAGTTGTTTAGTGTTTTTGGACTTGTTAATTATGTTTTTAAGCTTTATAGGAATGATAGTACGTTTTTAATATTAATGGAGTATGTTTATGCTTTATTATTGTTATTTTCGTCATTTTTTTAGCATTGCCTGATTCGCCTTGCCGGCTTATTTGTATATGTCTTCCCGTTGTTTACGCTTTTATCTTGGCCTTGTCGGCCCGTAGGGTAGAATTGCTATTGGTTCACTTGAGAAATCTGAAGTGCAAATATTGAATTTGATTTGAAATGATTGCTTTTATGAGTTTGTTTCACCAGTTAATTCATTTTTGAGTCATGATCCATGTCGTTGTGTTTAAATGTTGGTCACACAAAGCTTTTGTACAATTTTATTCCATAATTTTCACCCACATTGTACAATAAGTTTAGGTGTGAACCGGTGAAAGAAGCTAGCTAGCGTGTGTTAACTCTATGCTTGTTTATTGTGTGAAAAGTTTCTAAATAGCAAGATGAGCCCAACAATGACCATATGCTAATGATTTAACCTAGAGAGAAAAATAAAGAAAGTTATGGCTTTTTAGGTTGCGTTCATTCTATTTCGCCCCATGCTCTTGCCTCGTGGATTCGAGTTATTAAGTCTGATGGGAATTTCAAAACTCGGTATCTTGAGTGATGAGCTCGAGAGTCACTGACGTAAAGCTCGTTACACGGATCCTCGAGAAAGCTTGATTATTCGGGGCAATGCATTGCATTGCATTTAGTTGCTCTCTTACATTAAAAGAAAAAAAAACAAAAATAGAGGCCTTGTTCTATTCAACATTAACCAACACAAATTTTATCAACTTTTTCTCTCTCATCATTTACAACCACTCATTCAATTATTTAATATATTTTCTTCAAATTTCAACCACACATTTAACACGTATATTAAGAAAATTAACTTTATCACTAATCAAATAAACCCAGAATAAGTAGAAAGTACACAAGGAGCTTAGATTGATAGTAGGTTTGAGTTGTCTCGTATACCTCGTTTGGAATAACGTTCGACCTCGGGAGAGTTAACGTGCGTTTAGTGGTTGAAATCACTAGCAATACTCCATTGTTGAGAGTTGGGATGAAATAGTAGGATCGTTTGGTTTTTTGTGTGCTAATCTCACTTTGTGACGACGTTCTGATTGACTTGTATATACTTGCTTTTAGTCATTTTAGAAAAAGTGAACGAATCTCGGTTCTTGTTGCATTCCATGAATTGCTCGTGAATTGATAATGCAATTTGACCCTGTGAGTCGGTAAAGTAAATTGCTGGCATGGTGACTTGTGCTTTAATGCGTAATTATGTTTAGAGACAAGTCTTGTTTGGAACGAGTAAGGGTTTTAAGTTTGGAGATATTTGATAGGTAGGTTTTTACACACTTTTTGGGTGCTTTTAATAGTTTGGAAACAAATAAAATGAGTAGATCTCTACTCATAATCCACCAATTTGATTTATGTAGGTTCACAATGTGGAACGAGAATGAAAACAAAAAAATGAGCGAAAAAGGGCAAACCGGAAGTAGAAAGATGAAGAAAAGGGAAGCAGGGCATTTCTATGGCCATAAGATACAGTCTTGCGGCCGCAACAAAAATGTCCAACGGCCATAACTTAGGAGGTAAAAGTGCAAAAAATATGCAATGAGTTATTTAGGGTAGTATAATGAAAGTTTACAGCCGTACAATGGAGACTTAAGGCCATAATTGAAGAGATACGACCATAACTGATCAAACAGAAGAAAAGGCAAAAAAGAAGCAGAGAGTTTATTATAGACGTAACAAAGGTTCTGACAGCCATAAAAATGACAGAACAAGATCTGTGAGATTTGACATTTTTTTACTATTTCATTTATTTTCTTCTTGTTTTCTCTTCCATCGTTGGGGCTTTTGAGGCAGTTTTAGGCTTGTTAGAATTTAAATATTTTGGCCATTATTTTCGCCTTTAGATCCTCCTTGCTTTACTCTCAAGAAAAAGGAAAAAAAAGAAGAAGCTAGGTTACATTTTTACATGCTCTGTAGATGAAGATGATCATGGTTCTTTGCTTCAAGTCCATGATTAAAAGGAAGTCCCTAGATCATCTTCTTTGCATTTACTCTTTGAATTTTACATTATAATGACTGTTTCCATTTTCATGATTTCTTTATTTGCTATTATGGGGTAAACTTTCTTAGTTGGGATTGTTGGTAAATTTGATCATGTTATTGGTGCTAAACTCGTTCAAGTCATTGTGTTACTTGTTGTTGTGTGTGGATTCCATTGTTCTTACTGCTCTTCACTTTTTTGGCTAACAAGTGTTTTTGATTTGTGATTTGGATAGGCTTTGAGAAAGAATATTCAACTTAGACCAAATGGTGTTCACTCCAAGTTTTTGGTGAGGATAGAGATACACCTCTCACATTTTGAACATTTTCACAAAATTTTATGCTTTGGATTAACCTTCAATCAATATAGAAATATAGTAGGTTGAGTTGATCGAAAATTGGTGATTTGACATTCCAGAAAGGAATCACCTATTTAAAGAAAATCAGGTCTAACACAAACGACAAATAACTCATGTGAGAACTGGCGAAGCATTAACTACATAGTGATCAAATAAAACCAATAATCTCAACTTTATTTCTCATTTCAAGTTATTACCTTGTTCACTTGCTTTACCTTACTTCATTGCATGTTTTAAAGATTTTTTTATAACAAAAAATTTCCAGTCTCAAAATGTGTTTGCTTTTGGTATATGTATTGTATTAATAAATTAACTAATGTGAAATTACTTTTGTTCTCGCGGGAACGATATTCTGACTTTAGAGTCCAAAACTTTACTATTTGTACGGCTTGTGCGCTTGCGGTATATTATTGCGTGTGTAAACGCCCATCGAAAGATATATAAGCAGAGTATTCTAAATTGAACTTTTTAAAAAAGAAATGAGTTTGTATATTTTGAATATTCAAAGATGGAAAACAACCATATATATATGAGACAGAGAAAGTGTATTAGAAGGGCAAATTAGACATTTTGTTACTAAAAAATTTAGCCATTTTTCATTGAATTTGACAAAGATTTTTTTTTTCAACTCTTACAACAGTGAGGCTAAATGCACCCGCCTTCTTTACTGAGTATACGCATTTTATTTAAATTTTAAAGTAAAATGACAATTTTACCCATTCTAAATGCACACTTTTGTTTTCTTTTATTGTGTTTGGCGGGAATTGCCCGAACAACCAGTGCAGAACAAACAAGAGGGGAAAAAACAATTAACTAAAACAAACTGCTCCATTTTTGTAGTATTTGATGCTGGAAACAACAGCAATTGAGGGGAGAACCCTCCTCCCCTTTTTTTGTTGGGGGTTTCTCCCCTTTAATTGCTGCCACTTCCAATAGCAAATACTGTAAAAAATAACTGCTTCTTTCTTAGCTGATTACTTTGTCATTTTTTATTTTTTATTTTTTTTTTCTTTTTTTTTTTGGGCAAATGGTAAAATAGAGATGTTTGGAAAAATATGTGTAATTAGTAAAGAAGGGGGTGCATTTAGCCCACCCTTCCTACAATTATCTCTTTGTAATTTTTTTGCATCATATTGATGTGATTACCAGTGAAATAAAATGAAATAAAAGGTTTGACACTGTTGGCCTAATTCAGCTTGGACTTGTTCTATGTATAATAAATTTTTATTATTTTTTTCTCATCATTTTCAACTACTAGTATTCGTACCCGTACGTTGCACAGGATGAAAACAATCTAAAGAGCACATTTTATAGATAGAAAAAGAAAATATTTTTTATAATATGCATTGGATACAAATATAATTGAAATAATAAACAAATATTGTTGGACAATTGAGATAAAATATTTATGACGTGTTTCATATTAGGTATAAAAATATAATTGAACAATATTATATGATAATTGAACTAAAATAGTTATAATGTAACACATAGTAAATGGAAGTAAATTTTAATAGGCAGAGTAATATTGTAGTGGCATGCATCTAAACCAAATAAATATTATAAATCACAAAAATCATTCTAAATTTTGAAGTGCGTTTTTGAACACCACATTCACTATTGAGTTTTCTGGTTGACCTTCTTTGTTGCAAATCAAAATTTCAATCCGAAAAAATAAAAATATTGAGTAAAATCATTTATAGTTTAAGGAAACACTAAACTACCATTATTAATTGTACTTAATGGACTCCTAAAAAATGATTTTGATTTATGGGGATAGTCTGACATTTTGGATATGCATTTTCAATTATTTTTTTGAGTCTTTTTATTTTAAACTTTTTAATCAACTCTCACATTTTCTATATGCGATTTTTTTATTTTATTTAATATATGACTTTTATTTAAAAACTGTCACTGAAAAATTAATTATTTAATGTAAATGAAAAAAGTAAAAATTTCACAACTTTTTTCAAATAGTTCATAATGTAATGCCCTTTCTTTTTTAAATATCACTTTTAAAGTCAAATATGAACCGTCTTATAGTCGTGTATATGTGTAATTATTATTTTGTTGATGATTATTTTTATTTTTAACTTTTTAATGAAGTGTGACTTTTTATTAATGCAACTTTTTAATTTTTAATCTATAACTTTCACTATAAAAAAGTTAGTAATAAATATATTATTAAAAAAAAGTAAATAAGTTTTACCAAATTTTTGTTTGAAATTAAATTATATTCTATGTTCTCTGCATGAAAATAATTATCCAATTCCAAGCTAAATAAGAAAAATATCATACAGATTTCTGATAAATTAGAATCAGACGCCATTTCAATCAATTATATTTATTTCATATTCCTAAAAATATTTTTAAAAAAACTAGCTTCTAATTGTCTCAAAAGTTAATATATAAATTTATTGGCAAATAAATAACTATTAAACCCATCATATATATATATATATATATACACACACACACACACACACACATGTCCAATATATTTTCATTGATACACTAATATCAAAATCCAAAAGGCCCATATGTACCATATAAAAATCCAAATATTTTATCAAAATGACTTATACTAAATTAAACAGACAAAGAAAAAAAGAAAACTAAATTAACACCCAAATATTTTAACAAAAATACTTAGCCCTTGTTCGTTTCAACATCTTCCCAAAATTACATATGCTCTTGTGGGTCCCATGCGATAGGGAAGTCAATAATAGTAGGTGCCTTGAGGAATAGCGAGTGGGACCCATGCATTGTGTAAGCCAATAATATAAGTATCAATGTTGTTAAATGCTGAAACGAACAAGGCTTAAATTAAACATGAAAGAACTATTTTCATAATTCAAAATTTCATAAAAAATAAAATTTATTTCAATATATTTTTATTAAATTGAATATTTTTTGTTTTTCTTTCCATTAGTCCAACATGTTGCTTTTGTCAATCATCAATTCCAACTAATTTCAGTAATATGAAATTTCTATGTATATATTACTTTAGAAAATAAATATAAAATATGAATATGACTTGAAGAATAATTTGTTTGATCTAATATTAAAATCTTTTTCACTTTAAATGTTGTTATTATTTCACATAAATTTATATAAATCACATTTAACCTGTCAACCAACAAAACTTAAATTACACTTCGCAAATTTTGATAAACGTAATATTATTGCTATTACTCTAAATAATATGATTTTCAACTATTACAAAATTAAATTATTATTACGATACAAACTATTATCATTATTCTTTTCAACTATTATAGTGTATATATATACACACAATAATAGATTATTGTGATATATTTCTAATATAATATATTACTACTATTATATATTGATTATAATAAATTTATTATTATAAATAATGTATTATATATCAAATTGTCTTAATTGAGATTCTTATATATATTATATATATGGCATTTTTCTTTCATTATGCATCATCCTTATACATTAATCCAAAAATAAAAAATAAAATTTAAAATTTAAAATTTTAACTTTTGGAGGAAGACTATATGTTTTTCCATCTACTGGTGGAGCAACTTTTATATATTTATAGATTCATATAATTATTTTATATTTTTAATATATTTTTTATAATTTTCAACCACATATTCAAATAAATTGAAAATAGAACAAATAAAATACGCCTTAGAGCATATTTGGTAAGCACAATAAGTTATCTTATAACTTATTTGGCGAGTTAATAAACTCTTACTATTTAAATAGGTTATATTTAGTTGGAAGAACTTATTTGAAAAGCTAGAGCTTATTTAAAAAAAAATGTTTACTAATTTTTCAAATATAACTTTTCATTTTTATTTCATTTTTACAATTTTATTTTTATAAAAAAGAAGTATTATTATTTTAAATATATTATTTTCGATCATTTCATATTTATGACTTAATTTTTATTTTTGATCATTTTGTACTTTATAACTTATTTTTCCAACTAATATTTAAATCAATATTAATATTTAAATCAATTAACTTTTCATCTAAGAGCTATAAATTATAAGTTATAAATTCCTAACTGTTATGAATAATAATTGAAGTGTTATGAATAATTGAGAATAATGTGGTGGTTATGAATTATGAGGAATAATTTGGTGGAGGAATAATTTGGTAAAAGATGTAATTATTATATGTGAATGACTATTATACCCTTGATGAAATTATGTAATTACGATTTGTCTTATCGAAGTTCCTATAACAAGCTGTTATTAATGAAATTCATTCTTGAGAATTCCTTAGAATTCATTCTCTCTAAATTCTCTCTATTATTTTCATACTTATAACACGTTATCAAAGATTTAGTCTCTAGCAACTAATTAATATGAAGGAATATGTTTACAATGCATCTTATGTGATGATCTTCTCAGACGTAAACCTTAATATTAGTTAGATTATAAACTTCATCACTTCTTTCTCATTCTTCCGATTTGATCTCAAATCGCTTTGGTGATTCTATTGTTTTGGTATGCCGACAAGATTGGTTATAGGGAAAACACATATCAACCCTTCCTGCGTTGATACTGCCAGAGATTAATGCGTTGTTGCTTATGGGAGAAGATGAGTGTCTGCAGGCTTGATTCAAAGGAGCATTGAAATATCTATACAAATCAAATTGACATGAACGCAATGTTCGTGATCTTCTTAAGTAAAAACAATTTGTCAGAGCACAAATATATATATATTATATTATATTATATTATAATAATATATTAAACTATTACATTCGCTTTCTAAGTATAAAGGAGCATACATTATCAAAATTAAATTTTTCACTCCATTATACTCGATTTAACGAGAGCTTCGATTTGACACCAATATTGATAGGGTAATAACTCGTTTTGAAATATGTTATTATCAAACTTTCAAAATTTACAAATCAAGACACCAACTTTTGAAATGTTACAAAATAGTCATTAAATATTTTGATATTGATAAATTGAAGTAGAAAGGAGATAATTTTCCAATCGTAAACATTGATAAAATATTTTTGACAATTTTACCTTTATTTAATTGGAATGGACAATTTTACCCTTAGGTAAAACCCACCTAATTTTGACGACAAAGGAAAATGGATAGAATATTCATGAAGAAATTCTAAATCTGCTGATTATATAAAATGGCTTGAAGTCCATTTGAGTTAAAAGATCTAATATTATTTTAACTCCAAGAGTTCAATTACATAATACTTTATTCTAGAAGGATAAGTGTGCTCTTGTAGAAGTAATGATTATTTGTTCTAGAAGAACAAATTTGCTCCCCGTAGAAGCAGCCTCAATATTTAATTCTCGTGACTTTATTTACATGCAATTTAATTACCTTGCAATACCTCCTACTGATGATGGGTTCAACCGCTCACTAAACGGAAGGTTTTATATATTTCGCACTTTATATGCTAAGTGATGGGTAATACCTTCTACTAGTTGGTGATCCTACTCAAGAAGTAGTTAAATATTGTATGCAATTTAATTCTTGCTATTTAAATTCGTAGATTTATATTTATTGCAATAATTCCCCATAGTGTAGGTTCGACCACCTATTGGAGGAAATTTAATTTCGCCATTTAAATTTATGCACTTTATAGTTTGAGTATATTTCCAATGTGGTGGGTAATACCACACGATTGGTATGCATATTTCAATGTGGTGGGTTATACTACACGATTGGTTATAACGAATCCTACTCGAGAAGTAGTTGATCAAATATTCTAATCATACTCTAAGTATAGTAGACGATGAGAATAAAATTACTTCCCATATATACCGAATATTAATGGAGAAAATTGAGTAAGTGGTACTTGAAGGCACCATTGGATAAATAGATGAAAATAAATGCTCAATAGATCCATGTTGATAAATCAAAGATAATATATCGCATGGAGAAATTATATGAAGTAATCTCACCGATGATATGAGATTGTATTAATATGAGAATAAAATGCTCTTGAAGAAGCAAAATCACTAGATTTCTATTTGAATAAAGCCTAATATATTATTATTATTACTCCGTAAGAAGTACAAAATAGCCAGCTTAAGTGGAATATATTGAGAATATCAAAAGATGGCATTAAACACTGAAAATATAGAAATGCAAAAGAAAATACATATCAATCCATAAATGAGGGATGCGTCTCGAGAGTATAAATACTCGTAACTCGCCACCATCAACATTAGGATTCATAATGAAACATTTAAAGGATCCGAATTTCTTTTTCGCTGACACCGCTTGGTCTCGTGACGACTGACCGGCTTCCACAGATTCTTGAACATATGCATGAAATTTGATGAGAAGTTCATCAGCAGTGACTAGCAGAGATAAGTATTTTTCATTTAATGAGAGATAAAACTTATTATTTACACTCGATCTGAAACGCTAGTAAGCCATCAAAGAAATTATTATTCAACAAACCTATTGGTTTGACATGAAAGTTCAACTGCAACGAGGCTATATTGAATATTTCCTCCAAGGTGTTGTAGCCGCCTGAAGGACAATGAAAGCATCACTATTATTCATCATATACATCATGCGGGCTGTGGATGGATTGCGCTTAGCACCAACCCCGCCGACCCATGGTAGAACTGGCCCAATTGGTATTAGATCCAACTAGATGGAAAGGTATTACACTCGAAACTCTTATTCCCCATGATTGTGCGGCCATTATAAGTCTAGCTAAAGTTTGTTGTTAGTTCCTCCAGATAGTATATTGATTTCTTGTCTCCCTAACTCTTTTTAGTAGTTGGTTTGCCATATCCACATATTGATATGGCCTACTTAGATCCACCAAGAATACATACGCTTTAATCTCATAGGTAAAGGCCGACTTGTATGAGATGATTCTAAAATCTCTCCATATCCATCTCTACTCCTATCTCTCTTTTTACACTATACTTTTAATGTAAGACATAAGAGATATATGAAACCCTCTATTTAAAGAAAAATTTTCAAACCAATAATTGAGTGCACTATTTACTTTTTGACAAATATGAAAGAGAAAATGGTAGAAAAATTTTAGTGAAATGACATATACTGCTTGATTGAAAAATAATATATATATACATATATATATCTTAAAATTGAAAAACAATATTTACAATTACAAGAAAACATTGATCTTCATTATTACACCAGCTTTCTTACATAAATATGGAAAATCATTATACTAAATTTTTCTACTAAATTTACAAACAGGATCTTCTAAAGTAAGTTTTCAAGACTGAATGCTTGTTGATCTTTTTTGAATTTGGCCCATAAGGCCATTAGCTCACCTTGTATGTGTCCACTAGATGTGTCTCAAGAGCCTGAATATCATCCAAAGGCTCCTTACTCAATCCATCCTTAATGAATGCTATTTTATCTTCTCGATTCTCGACAAGTACCCACATGATTTACATCGAGTGTCACATGTCCACCGAGCACACTTGTAGCATCCTCCTAATCTTTTTGCTCTCGCTTCTTTGAAAACTACTTTTACCCATACTGCATGTATTTAGAAGGAATTGAAACCTCACCAGATATAATCGAACCTCGTGCTTCAATCAAGCATCGGATATCTTGTGATACCCTTATTCATTAGCATCTAATCTTTCCAAATTACCTCGATAAATCCTTTTAGGATTTTAATTCAGAGTGATGGATAGTATTTTCAAGATTTGAGAGCATATGATCCATTATAATGTATAGATCCTTGTTAGGATGAATTTTTACAATAATTTTGATGATTTATTTATGAATAATACGCAGATGAAATAAGACTCTCGATTTTAAATAAATAATATGAAGCGTAAGAGCTACGATTTCTAATTAAATAATAGCGGATGTGATGCGATGAGTCAGAATCCTGTTTGAACAAAGTAGTAGACAATAATGTCACTAAAAGATGATGGAATATGCTCTGAATTGTTTCTATGATAAATCATATTGAGCACTATACGATACTAGTGAAATCGATATAAGAATTTCATCGAACTAAGTTCAATAATACTCGTTTGCAAAACCTGATCGACCATCCCGGCTTAAATAATTATTGAAATCAATATTTCAAGTGAAGAATTAAAAGAATTCTTCGATGATTGTTCTCGATAAATGATGAAATCATTAATAGCAATATTGGAAATAAATCCCAAATATATCCGGAATAAGGATGAGAAGTATGGCCCACTCATCCTCCATATATGTAACTATTAGATATTATGATATGGATCCACTAGATAGTCACATGTGTATATGATTCGTAATTTGAAATTTACGAAATATTTGCTCACTAGATGAGCATGATTTTGTATTTAATGATAAAGCTAGTAAACGATATCCCAATGATTCAATAAATCCCCGAAAGATTTGAAGTACGCGATACAAGTGGGATATTATATGAAATTATTTAAAGTCCTCAAATAAATTGCCGATATTTAGAATAGAATGCAAACGGTCTAAATTTATATTAAGGCCGAATGATGAGAACATATGTGATTAAAATCATACCAACCTGTATGAATTTTTGGTGTTCTAAATTTTTCTCAAGATGGGGGAGTATTAAAGATTGAAAATGATATGTGAAATGCATCATGATATATCCTCAAAATTAAAATATGAACTTGAAGTTCAAAGATGCATAAAAGATGCTATGAACAATCACATATATCGATTAAGATGCTTTGATAAGTTAGCACGCTTGAGAGCGTTGATATTATGAGATTTCCCAAACATATATATCAAAGCAAATTATAAAGATGGTCTAATAATGAGGCATATGCTCTTGAAGAGTATATAGACATAACTATATTGTGTAATCCTACAAGAGGATTGATAATGAGATATCTCGATAAATTATGTCGATATGGGGAAAAGAAATGAAATTGAAAAGTGTCGACACGATATGAAAATGTAGCGCTACATATGATCAATGATAATGAAAATATTGAGATATATTGAAGATGATAAATGGTGAATGTGAAATCTTTAACTTATGAGATGATGAGATGATGATGACTAATGCTCAAGTTTAAAGATAAGCATGGTGGTCATTATATGTTGCATGCTCATGAAAGTTAAATTACCGATCGTGGTGTGTTAATCGAAAAGGAAATTAAAGGACGTGATGAGCTAAACCCGTGTTTATGAAGATTTTAAAGGGTGAGCTAAGCCCGGGAATGAAATAACCTATTAAGTGAGTATTAAATGTTAAATGATATATTTTAAATGTTAGTTAGTTATGAAGGTTTACTTATATGTTTACATGTTTTTACGATGAATTTATATGCTTTAAAATTGTGTGTTTGGAGACATGTGTTCATGGTGAGTGTTTTAGCTTGGGTGTAGAAATCAATTGATGACTTAAATGAGCAGAAAGTATAAAACCAATGTATATGATACTCATACAACGTATTTAAAGATTTTGAAATGCTTGCAAAGATACTTGTATAAAATACGCCGCTACTCTTTTTCCCTTTGACTCGAGGTTTTATCCCATTGGGTTTTCCTAATGAACGGCGCAACTTTAAAGGCGTATTAGCATCACAATGAATAATGCATCTCTTTTTCCTTCATTGGGTTTTTCCCACCTGGTTTTTCCTAATAAGGTTTTTTAACGAGACATATTCATGATATTGAGTAACAATAGGAGAAATTACATACATATCTATTTGATCGTTTATAATGGAGCTAATGCTTTAGATCCAAACGATGATGATATTGAAATCATTTAATGTATAAAGATATCACTTCAAGATATGAAATCGAACGGAGCAAATTGTGATTCTTTTCCTTCGATCAGTTTTTTCCCACCGGTTTTTCGACAAGCGTTTTAACGAGTAAAGACGTGAATACTCATACGCCGATAGACATCGTGTAGAGTAATGTTTGATTTGAAGCAAAGATATAACCACTCCAAGCCTATCCTTCGCACCGTTTCAAGTTTTTTCCCACTGAGCTTTTTTCTCCAAATGCAGTCCGTACATACGGTATTAATAATTCGCAGTGTTATAATAATGACAAGGCTGCATTTAATAATCGGTAATAACGCGCATAGTTATAATTATGAGGAATAATTTGGTGGAGATAATTTGGTGAATAATTTGGTAAAGATGAATTATTATACGCTGAATAGCTATTATAATTTAAATTACGTAATTACTTATCATGGCGCTTATTCAAGCTTTCCTATAACATAGCGCTTCGCTATTAATTTAAATTCATTCCTGAGAATTCCTTAGAATTCATTCTCTCTAAATTCTCTCTATTATTTTCATACTTTTATAACACTAACTTATCAATTATCTCATGGATTTGTTTTACCGAACATAGCGTTAGCCTTTGGTATACCATACGGATGGATATATTATCAAGATTTTAAATTATATAAGTTATAAATTCCTAACTTATCAATTATCTCATGGATTTGTTTTACCGAACATAGCGTTAGCCTTTGGTATACCATACGGATGGATATATTATCAAAATAAAATCTCTGCAAATATAAAAACGTGTCGCTGTTGGAGTCTTTGGTAATCCGCCGTCATGGCTATGAACGCTGGCTTAGGCTTCTCAAAGATCGTGATCTTAGTCGGAGCAGGTAAATTTGCGTTCTCGTTTTTTGTGTGTTTGTGTGGTTATTAGATGTTTATTTGCGCAGAATTTCTGAATTTCGAAGACATATCTTTCTCGATATGTTTTAGGGTATACTGGTACGCTACTGCTAAAGAATGGTAAATTGTCAGATGTTTTGGGTGAACTGCAGGTGCGCTTGTATTTGGTTTTCCTTTTCTTTACCTTCCTTGTGTATTTTTGTTTTATTGCTTAGAAACCATTTTTTAAAGCTATTTATTTATGCTGTAATTTTTCACATACGGATGTTTGCTGTTAATGTTGAAGCCTAAACGGTCAATTTTAATTTTCTTTTCATTTTGTCTCTTGGCAAATGGCAATTGAAAAACTAGTTAGTACCCCTAATGAAGACTAAATCCTAGGTTGTTTGGAAGTCATGAGCATTTTTTTCTCTTAATTTGACATTATTTTTTTAATGGACAATGGATGTTTTAATAGTATGATACTCTTTGAATATGGATTGTGAAATTTCTTCTCACTTCTTGCGGAGCTATTTGGCAGCTTTTGGTGAAAGGATTGGAAAAATCAAGGGAATCAGATGGGGGCGATTCAGAGCATTCTGATGTCATCGCTGCCCAGGTATTTTAACACTAATTAAGACGTATCAGCTTTCTAGCGATCAAGGATTTTCCTAAATGCCCCTTTTATTCTGGGATTAGTTTTTTGCATTGTATTGCTCTGACTCGGGTGCATTTGACAAGGACTGGTATATGATCTTATCTGTCATTTGCCGATGTTAGTAAAGTATTTATGAACATTTGTTTTTGCCAAATCGATCTTTATCCAGACCCACAAGTACTTCTCCCTCACTTGTATTTGTTTATAAATGAAACTCTTAGCGCACACCACCGAAAGAAAGCCTTTACTTACTAACACCTCCCAAACAAGGCTTTTCTAAAAAATGTAGCATTTGGTATTAATTTAAAGAGGTTCAAATGACATGGAATGTGGATATCTGATTCCAAATTGCTTTAAAATTTCTATAATTTTTATTTTGGCCCATTTGTAATTTGAAATCCAAGTCCTGCAGTGTGAGACAGAAATTAGGAACCTTTTCTTTAAGGAAAAAATAAATAAATAAAAATTTGACAGACTGATCTTCGTCTAATCATTGTCTTGTCAGATTGATAAGTGTACTTCGTCCGAAACTTGAAGTCCTAGTGACATAGCCCACAATTGCTTCTCACTGCTTGCTGGACCATCGCACCTTTTTTATTTTTAACCTTGTTGTAATGCAGATATATATTTTCCTTAAATAGTTTGTGTAAAACACAGACAATTGGAGCCTGAGATAAATGTATAAGTTACAACTGATTATCTAAAGGGGAAAATAGTTTATCTGTGTTGGATTTATTTATTTTTTATTTTTTTCAGTAGTAACTAGAGGATCTACATCCTTAAAATATGAAGAGACAAGTATTTACCAAACATATTTGCATTATGAGTGAAGAGCATCTGGCATGCTTCAACAACCCTCCGCGACTACGATAAAGTGAAAATAAATAAACAAAAAGAATGAAATTCAGCACACACTACATACATCGTCGCTCAATTCAGTGTTTTATGGTTGTTATAGTGTTCTATGTTAGCTGGAAATCTCCGTTCAAGAATCCATTACCAAATTTTGGAAAGATAAATATTACTTTAGTGATATTTAAATTGGAAATGACCAAAATGTACAAGAGCAACTTTGTTGTTTTCTTGTCCTCTCTTTTTGGTTGTGTTCAAACCAAAATCGACATGCTCTAGTACATATACTGCACTAGATCAGCAGTAACATTTATTTTGTGCTCCGGCAGACTTAAATTCCCCTTAAGGTAGAGTAGTGGAAGCTACAATTTTTAGCGCTGAAGCTGCTACATGTCGAGGTCCAACCTCAAATAGGACATGCATATTTGTATTAACTATGAGTCTATGACCATGTGTGGTTCCACTTGGTTCAATTCCGAACAGAATATTGATGAGTGATGTTATAGTTTATAATCCAGCCATTCGGTTCTTGTTTGTTTGAGGATTAAAAAATTTACAAAGAATTGATGCCAAAAAAGGACGATTAAGGTTTGAACTTCGTCACAAATTCTTATATGGAGGGTCTGATTTTCTTCTTGCAAGACGTAGGAATCAAAATGAGTTTAGCGAATCTGCAACCCACATGATCCGGCCTAAGAACCAAATCCATTTGAAAACTCTTAGAAACTAACTCAACCTGCTCGTTCAGTTCTGACAGTTGTGGTTTTGCTGCTTGCCCTTGGTAGTGATGCATGGAATAACCTTGAGCTAGAGGGCTTGTAGGGGGAATTTGTAGTCTTTATAAACTTGATTCTTGTAGGTGATGTCTGATTTTCTTCTTTATCAGCGTTTCTTGTCGATTGTGATTTTACCTTGATTGTAGTGTTGTCATCATATTAGATGACATTTTAAAGTAGAAGAGTGTGAAATCTTGCTAGTTAACTATTAGTCTCATGACTCATCTAAATGATAGTTAACAACAGCAAATTTTAGACCTTGAAGGAAGAAAACCAGTGCGAAATAAAGTCAATTAGGTAACGATTCAACAAAAGGAATGCATAATGCTACTGCCATTTGTTGATCGTTACAATAGACTCTAAAAATATGAAAATCTCCTACTCTTATTATGTTTGAAATTCTTTTGCAGTGTATTGGAGAATTTTGTTTGATTTACATCAAGCTACTTAAAATCTTTGGTCCAAAGACTTTCGGTGTGATCATGTTTGATATTTGTACAATATTAATATAAATTATTAAATTTGACTGTAGTTACATAATTTCATGAGATATCAGCAATCAGCACATGCAAACACTAAGAAAGGCTTGGATGATTATTAACCCCAAAAGTTGAACTATAAGACAAAATGATGGAAAATATACAAAAGTCTTTATTCCATTTCACACCAAACCCTAATTTGAGGAGTCCTATTTTCACTTGTAATTTGACAAATTATAGTTTGACGAGTCCCATTTTTTCGTCGACACATTTAACATGTCAAAATTGGTTCGATCAAAAAAGTCTTGCCACCAGTTTTGTTCTATCAAAGAAATATGTGTGTGCGCACATCAGTGAAATGATGCGATGTGGCAAGTTATAACTGAAATTATATTCAGATATATTACTGTTGGTTGCCTAATGAGTGTTCATTGAAGTATCATTTATATAATGTGTGAGCGTTCCATTTGTGGTTTGGCAACAGCTAACCACAAAGGAAAATTTCTCTTGGGCATTTTGGTTCTCTTGAACTAAATTAATTTATATTATCACTGAGTCAATGGTTTCGCCTTTTTGAAATTTGCGGAAGGTACTTCCTTGATCAAAACTCTTTTGTTGAGGTAAAATTTTGCACTCATCAAATAGGGGCCAAGAATGAGGTCGACAAAAGAGGCCGTGTTGTGTGTCTGTTTGTTGGGGTAGATGTAGTTGGAGAATGCTAATGATCTTCACTCATAGTGCAGATATGATTTGTTAGGCTATGTGTTGTATGTCCGTTCCTTGAGTAGAGGGAGCTGAAGAATGCTTGATGATCTTCATGAATAGTGTATGCATGTTTGGTTCGAGTATGTTTCTTCTGCTTAGAGAAATACATAAGTCTGGCTTTCACAATGCCTTAGCTTATTGGTAGTGTATGGAGATGGACATAGAGACGATTGGATTCTTTTAAGGATTTAGATCTTCTAGTTATTTATGGGCAAAATAAATCTCGCTAATATATTTGAACTGTTTTTGCGTTTAATAAGGAATTCTAACTCATCTATTTATTAAGGGCTCCAATTATGGGTTATAAACATTAAAGAAAGCTTAGAGAACATCAGTATCCGTATTAGGATATGGCTAAAAAAGAAAAAAGAAAAGAGCTGGAACTCTTATCTAATGTCATATTGATATAACTAGTAAGTAGGAAAAAAACGGCTATGTTGCTAGGACCCTCCATTTAGAGCAAGTACCCATCCTACTACAATGGTAAGGGTGTGGGATCCATGTCAAATCTTTAAATCAAAAGTGCATCAGTTATAACATTTTTGCTATTAATATTTAAGCATGCCTTTTGCCTTCAAACTTTACATAGAAATGTCTATATATATATATATATATATATATATATATAACTGCGTGTGTGCATGTGTGAAACTGGAAGCATTTCAAGGTTACTTCTGTTACTTTTAGAAACCTGAAGTGATCACTTGACTAATTGTGTACATCATTTCCAGGTTCGTAGGTTGGCAATGGAAGTTCGCCAATTGGCATCGTCTAAACAGATTACTATTCTAAATGGGAACTCTGGCTCAAGTTAGTATCTTTTACTTTTATTAGATCAGAATGGTGGTTGTTAAAGCTGCTAACTTATTTATGAAGATAATGTTAAATTATATACTTTGGAACCGATCTATTAGTTTAAGTTTTTACATCATGTGGTTCAAAATGGTATCAGAGGAAGCAAGGTTCCATGTTCAAATCTCGCCACCTTCCACACATTTAAATGGATTGCCACGTGTTAAGCTTTCATTGGAAAAATAAAAGAATAAATCTTGCTTACATGGGAGGGAGGGGACATGTTGAAGATGATATTAAATAATATACATTGAAACATGGTTTTGAAAATCGTTCGAGGCTTACGCCTCGAGGCTCGCCTCCAAGCGAGGCGCATGGTTGATGCCTCGAGGCGCACACTTCGAGCCTTTTTTTTGAGAGGCTTACGCCTCGGTTACAAGAGGCCCACGCCTTGAGGCTTAGGATTCTCCATTCCAAGAGTTTTTGGCCCATTTAAACACTTATACTTAAAAGAGATGCCCATTAAGTTTCTTTACACAACTAGGGTTAATTAAAAAGGCTGCCCATGACCCAAAAATGGCCCAAAAAAGGGAAGTTTCTTTACACAACTAGGGTTAATTAAAAAGGCTGCCCATGACCCAAAAATGGCCCAAAAAAGGGATTAAAAACTTGGTCACGTAACAACAGCTGAAGGCTAGCAGTCAGTAGAAGAAAGAAACCATCGGTCTTCTCTTGTCCTCTCTTCAAAATTCAAACTTCAATAGTCATTTAAAACTTTAAATTCTTCTATATATAGAAAACATTTCCAATGAATACTCTGTCTAACTTTATAGATAAAGGAAAGGGCAAGAGGCCGATACAATTGAGGGACGAGGACGAGGAACCTGAATGGGTTGACATTGATGACAGTGATGCAGAAGATTATACAGAAATTACATCTGATGTGAACGCCCTAGATGACGAGGATGATAGCGATGGGGTTGATAGTGATGAGAGCAACGAGTTCTAAAATCCTTTTTATTTTATAATAGATTACTAGTTTTATATCCTTTTTTTTTTAAACTATGGGGCTATGGGCAGCATTAGGCAAATAGTTCTATTGCATTGCAGACAAGACTAATTATTTGCTACTTTAGATTTCTTTTGTTTTTGCTATCTTATTGACTTGAATGCACTTTTTGGATATGTTATAGTTTGCTACTTCGCTTAGATTTAAGTTTTCTGGTTGTTTGTTCGAGGCTTACGCCTCGAACCCGCCTCGAGGCTTACGCCTCGAACCCGCCTCGAGGCTTACGCCCCGCCTCGAGGGAAAAAAACGCCTTGAAACCCGTTTACGCCTTTAAAAACCATGCATTGGAACCGATCTATCAACTTAAACTTTTAGATTAAGTGGTTCGCCACTAACACGCTATTTTTCTCATTCACAGGTAACTTAACGCCTCTTATAATGCCTGCTGCTGCTTTGGGTGCCTTGGGTTATGGATACATGTGGTGGAAGGTAGGGCGTATATTTTACATCATATGAATTTTAGGGTCGTTGGTACACTCTGGACAGGGACTGATTTAGCCCATGTTCTCCTACAAGTTTTAACATATTTTTATACATTTTTATACACAAATCTCATGGGACCTACCTGTACTACACAAATCTCCACCATTTAATTCCATTCATTCTCTCTCCTATATCACATCAAATCATATAAAAATACACATCCTAACACCCTTTGTTGGTTGCCAACTTTAAACTTTAGGGACTTTCCTTCTCAGACCTTATGTATGTAACGAAACAAAGCATGGCAAATGCTGTTGCGAACTTGACGAAACATTTGGATAATGTGTCAGAGGCTCTTGTTGTAAGTATCTGTTAATCATGCAATCACGATGTTATTTTGAAATATTCTACACTTGTTTCACTTCGGCACCATGAATTGGTAATGGTCAAATTTCGTGGAAGTCTTTTGCCATTCTTTCCATTAAACTACTCGTTGAGATATATTGCTATACTTCCATCTGTGATCCTTTGGTTAGGCGGCAAAACGACACCTGACACAGAGAATTGAGAACTTGGATGGGAAACTGGATGAGCAAGTGGAGATTTCAAAATTAATTAGGAACGAGGTAATTTAAGATGGAATAATTATTATATTTTATTTTGAGAATGTCCTTGGTGGTCTATCATCTATGTAAAGTGGAATATACCTTGCTAGTTGTGTCCTGTACAGATTGGCTTTAAAAGGAAAATTTTTGTTGCTTCCATAGCAAGACGAACAAGAGGAATCAGATTATGATCTCAGCTTGCTGAAACACTAAAAAGTCTGATGTGCATTGAACATAGCTCAGCACTATAATTACTGACAATTTATAACAATTTGGACCTTGATACAGGTTAATGATGCACGCGGTGATATTTCTCAAATTGGCTTTGATTTGGATGAATTGCACAGCATGCTAGCTGGTTTGGTGAGTTTGATTCCTTATGAAGAATTTTTCTTTTTTAAAGAATTACACTATTGTTGGTGTAATCGTCCAAGAGCTCATATTGTGGAGATCTAAGTCTGCATTGAAAGTTGGTCCTGCGAATTCCAAACCATAGAAGTGATTGCGTTAAAGGAAACTCAATAGAGGGTCTCGATGCAAATCTGTTATTTATTGTTTGAAGTGAGAAAATCCAACCCAGCCCTGCCCTGCTCAGTTTCCACCGACTCTGGAGGCTTGATTCTGAGCACAATTATTTTCTTTGTTCGAGAATTGGGACCTGATTTCCTCCTCAGTGGCATTGATAAATAAGCCATTAAAAAAAAGAGCTGAGAGAATTGGAACCCGATTTTCTTCGTTGGCCTGATCAGGCTTGTATTTTGTTTCAGTAGCAAAGATAGTGAGAATGCTAACGCTTGAGCCCTTTTATGCTAGCCCTCGAGTCCTTTTATTCTCTGGTTGTCAGAAGCTGCACGTTGCACTCTATGTAAACTTTCTGGAAGTAGTTGAAAATTTCGGATTTCTGTTTCTGCTATTTATGAGTCATTATTGTTGATAGTCATGATTCTATTGTCGTCTGATTTATTATTTCTTCTTTTTTCTTGATTATTTTGCATTCGGATTTCAGGATGGGAAGCTACTCTCATTGGAAGGCAAACAGGTAAAATATCTGTTGTCTAATTGAAATAATTTTGCACTTTGTACTTACATCAACTATAATTTTCTTCCATTCTTCCTACTTTTGGTGCTATAGAGGAGAATTATTTATTTATTTATTTATTTTTAATTGTACTCTTGACAAATCACCGTATAACTGAAGTCTTCATTTTTATGTATGATTGAGTTGATAGTTGAGTCTTTGTTTTCCATTGATGATTTATTGCAATAGGAGCTTGCAAATGCGGGGGTGATGTATCTGTGTAGCATTGTCAGTGGAAGGAAGATGAAAATGCCTGAAATGCTCCAGGTGCGAAAAATGCTGTGGAACTCTTGTTTCTGCATGTCTCATCACTTTCAATCTCATTTCTTATTATTATTATTATTATTTTTTTTGTCAGGATCAATTCAAAATTGGTGGAAACTCGGTACCCACTCTGATGGTATCTCCTCTTATTCAGCTATCCTAGTACATTAATTTATAAGAAAAAACTAATATGACAGCCCGAATATTTGTTTTCGAATATGAAACATGTCCATGCTGCTATGCCTCATCATATGATAACATTGTGTGCTTGTAACTTTGGCTTCTAGTAAGCTAGGTGATTCTGATTGACACGCGACAAGCAAAGACAAGAAGATTGGAAAATGGAAATTTATTGAGATAATTTTATTTCAGTGATATTTCATTCCAGAATTTTGTTTGACGAAGCACAAATCATTATGTGCTGAAATCAAATTCATAACTTGATGAAGCACACTGAACTTGTATGCAATTTGATTATGTCTACAGGGTCTCAAGGAGCTTGCTGATTCCTTTGATTTGGGAAATAATAATTTATTAACGGATGGGAATGTACAAGATGGTTCTGATAAGTTGAAGGATTCACCAAGAAACTTACTTAGGTACGGTTCATTTTATTGAGGTATATATTTTCTTTATTCATTTTGTTAAAAAAGGCTTTATAAATACAGGACGGCTTCAAGCAAGTGCTGAGTTTTGTACTCGAGGATTTGTTTCCTTCAGTTACTAGAAACTAGAATGGCTGCACTGCCAATACCTTTTACAGAGGAGGATGTACCACTTGATGATTTATTCCACCTGAAAATTCTTTTTTCTTCGACTTGTGTTTTTGAACATCTTCAAACACAAATGCTGCTATGTTTTGGAGTAGGGTGGTATGTAAAATCTACTGAATATTTGTCTGTCCATAATAAATAAGGTTTCACATGCTCAAAAAACAAGAAGGTTTGACGTGCTTCCCTGGAGTAATTGGGCTTAATTTGTAAAACATGAGAGCATATAGTAAACACTCTTATGGTGGTTGTGGCAATGAAGTTGTCCTTGTAGTTCTTGCACGGGATGTAACTTATATTCCTTTCAGATAATACATAGAGTTATTTTGTTGAGAATATGAGATGAATATATGTAATGAGTAGCAGTTTGAGATGTGTGATTATTATTGAAATTTGACTTGACTACAAAATACAAACAACTAAAATGATCTTAGGCTTAAAACAATTTGTGGACCAAGTTTCTGTAAGTGGTAACCTATTTTTCAGAAGCGTGTTAGTGTCAAAATCTTATATATTTTTATCAATTCTTTCAGATTTTGAATTTGGTCAAACAAATTGTAAAGATTCGATTCCTATCATGGCCCATTCGGATCTAGCATGTTGTGCCCCGGGAAGGGACATACAGATTTAGGTATGGTCTGTTAACGATTCAATCCACTTTGGCATGATATTGTTCGCTTTGAAACGAGTCCGTACGATTTTGTTTTTGGGCTTGTCTCAAAAGGTATCATGCCTTGTTCGGTGGGCCTTTTAGCTTTTAAATTGGACTACTCTCTTATGCCCAAGCAATGTGGAATTGTGGGTGTTACAATTACATCTTCTGAAGGGGCCCAATGTCCTCGTTGACCACACTTTGGGTTTGATTCTATATTTGATACCATCTGTAACGATCAGAACCCCTCATGACCCACCTAGATTTGGTCTACTGTGCGTCGAGGAGGACCATACAGATTTGGGTTCGGTCCGCTAGCGACCCAATTTATTTTGACATGATATTGTTGGTTTTGGGCCTAACCGGCACGGTTTGTTATTGTTCTTAATCCAAAAGATTTCATGCCTAGTTGGAAGGGTCTTTTAATTTATAAATTGGACTCCTCTCTTAGACCCAAGCGATGTGGGATTGTGGGTGTTACAATCACCCCTCCTAATGAGGCCCAACGTCCTCGTTGGTCACACTTTCGATTGGGTTCTGGCTCTGATATTATCTATAACTACCCGACTCTCGTCATGGCCCACCCGGATCTGACTTGTTATGCCTCGGGGTTGATCATATGGATTTGGGTTAAATTCGCTAGCGACCCAATCCATTTTGGCATGATATTGTCCGCTTTAGCCCTAATTCGCACGGTTATGTTCTTCTTGTTACCCCAAAAGGCTACATCTCTCAGGATTTACATATACTATATAAATTTCCACCATTCAATTTCACTTAGGATGTGTTCGTATATACTTTTTTCAATTTTTATACGTTCCTACACTCGTTCAGGTAAAGGCTCAGGTAAAGATGTGAAATGGTCGAAAATACCCTCGCACTAATTATCAAAGCTTTCCTCGTTCATTTTCAACCTAAACCCGTTCCGGCCCTTCAACGCTCCTCTCTCTCTCCCTTCTCTGAAAAAAAACACCCACCCTAATCACTGTAGGTCGAAGAGATCTGATGGTTCGAAGCTCGTGTGGGTCGATTGAGGATGTAGTTTTTGGGACCGAGCAAAGCTATGTCCGCAGAAAGGCTCGAGAACAAGGGATTTCGCGAACAATCGAGCAAATCAACCTCGCAACTGAAAGGATGAATCTCGACAAATCCTAGATGATTTTCGACTGAAGTTCGAAATGAACGCTTTACTCGCGACTAAATGAACGCATCGCAGCATTTTCGAAATTAGGAATGGAGAAAGGTATGTGAATTTTCAAAAAATGGAGAAGAATTCCCAGATGAATATCGAACAAAAAATGGAGAAAGGTATGTGAATTTTCAATCTTCGGCAATTTTCGGATTACAGTGATTAGGGACGCAGTTAATTTTTGGCCTCTTGGGTCCGTCGATCTGAAGGGGATTAGGGTGGATTGTTGATTTAGGGCGAATTAATATTGTTGATTTAGGGTGAATTAATTCTTACTTTTGATCATGATTTTTAATATATTAAGTTGAATAAGCAACATGGTACCATAGTATTACTTGTCTATTCCATATGAGTACTTGTGTTGGATTGTGGTTGAGTTAGATGGCATATTGGTGAAGCATAAATGATGAGCATTTGCTCTCATATTGGTGAATGATTATGTGAAGAGTATTTTGGTACCTATGACATTTGCACTCTTGACAGTAAGATTTGGCAATTTAGATTTAAATTCTCTCGAGTTTAAAATGCTCAGAGCCGCCTAGATTTAATAATTGTCCTTCACATTTTACCTCGCCTTAATGCACATTGCAAAAACTTTGTTGACGTGTTTTGTAAATGATTAGTATAGAATTGGCTACTGAGAGAGAGGAAAAAATAAAAATCCTACATCTATCTTCATCTTCGCAAGAACTCATCCTTTTTATTTCCTATTTAACCCAAATCTTAGGAGTCCTCTAATTTGTTTTGCAGAAATCTCAGGTTTCAAATCTCTCTTCAATCTTCTCAAATCTCTCTTCAGTCTTCTCTCATCTCAACCAGTGTCACAAATTGTACCACTATAGTAATTGCACAATTTCGACCATCGCATTCCATTGCAAAGACGTAGTGTACTACAAAAATTTATTACTTATACAAAATTAGTTGTGAAAAAATAAAAAAAAAATTAGATGTGTGGTTGAAAAGCAAATATGTGTGGATGAAAAGAAAATAAATCTTCACTTGGTATATATTTTTTTTTTCTTCGTCTTTTCGAGATAATTTTGATAATTATATGTTGTTTAGTTTAAAGGAGGTTTCTTACTTCTTGCTTGTCCTAACAGAGTTTCTTTTGAATTTTTAGCTTTTGACTCTGCACAAATCTGGAAAATATGCCAACCGGAAAATTTTCTTGTTAGGTCAACTTTTCCAGAATTATTTACTGATTTCTTATTGATAGTGACAGAATTCAAAATACAACCGACAAATTCCGACATGTGTCGCAGCTGTAGGTCGCGTTGGCATTCAACAGATGACTGCCCATATAAGCGTCCGTGCCCTAGATGTACTGAAGGTATAATACAACACTTGAGAGTCAAGGATAGAAAAAAAGAGAGCTACAGGAAATACTATTTTAACTGTAGTTCATTTCGTTGCAAATGGTTTGAGTGGGATACAGTGCAATCAAGCCGGCTTGTCGATGTAGGGCAGTCCAATGGAATTGATCAGAAGAAGTTTGGTGTTGAAGACATAACGGACGAATTTAATGTTAGGGTTAAGTTGGAGATTACCATCTCTAAGGAAAAAGGAGAATAATTATGTACTTTTCAGTTGAAGTTATGAATGAGATGTGAACTTTTAGGTTGTTGAAGTGTTGTTCCATAATAAGTTATCTAGTTGTTTTTTATGTTCTTTCTACTTGACATTAGTCATGTAATTGCTATGTAATTTGTTTTAAGATGTTTTAAGTCTGACTGGAGAGATGTAATGTAAGTCACTTTTTATTAGCTTTAAATTTTTTCGCAGCATGTTAGCATTTCATTTTTGCCTACTAGTGATTACCGTTATATTGTTACTGTTTCTCCACGTGTGGACATGGTCGCATGTAAATGATGTCGAGCTGAGTGACTTGAGCGTGAGTTATAACAGAAGTGGTGGATCGAAAACAAGTGAGTTGAATGGGAGTTTTTAAAGAAGCTATTTAATGTATACGTTAATTTTAGAACATGACCCATAACACCATTGCTTAGTTAAATTTGAGAATTTTAGAATTCTAAAACTTTAGTCTTGCTAATTGAGCAATGTCTCACTAGCACTATTATTTTTAAAAAAGTTGTTTGCCATATATTTTCATACGTAAACTGTAAACATAGTTAAATACATATTCATCCCTTAAGTACGAGTGATTTGGTAAGGAGATTAAACTTTAATTTCCCTTCAAATTTGTGCAAAATGGAAGTTTCACGAAGTACATAGTACATACCATCAAATAATACTCTTTCTTTGTAAACTTCCTATTTGACAGCAAAGTATATTTGTTCCTATTTGACAGCAATGTATATTTCAATTTCACATACCTAGCACCCTTATTTTGCATGATGTTCTTTAAAGAAAAAGAAGTCATCCATATAACATCCTGATTAAGAATATTTCATTTGCAAATAAATAATCTAGAATTCTGGATGGGTGGGGCTAAATGCACCCACCCCTTTACTAAATACACCCATTAAATCCCCATATCCCCATTTTACCCTCGCTCCTTTTCTTTTCTTCTTTTTTTTTTTGGCATGTTCGCCCTCTTGGGGCTTAACAACCAAAGGGTGTCGCCTCTTGGGGCTTAACAGTCTTATGATCGATCGTCGCCCAAGAGGGCGACCAAATTAAAGAGCTGCTCTCAAGGCTTAACATGCCAAAAAAAAATTTATTTTTTGAAATTTAAAGTTTTTTAATAATTATATTTAACAATTTATCGGATACAATTACTGCATTATCCAAAAAATTTCTAAATTCATTATCATTAAAGTGATTGCTAAAAATTTAAAAGAAATTTCAAAATTACTCGTGAATAGTTTAAAAATTTTGAATTTCTTAATGATTATATTTAACACTAATAGGATAAGGTCAATTACTATATGATCAAAAAGATTTCCAAATTAATCGTCTAATCGTCAAAATGGTTGTAAAAAACTTAAAAATAAATTTCAAAATTATTCATGAAAGTGGTTGTAAAAAATTTGAATAAAAAATCTGCAATTAGGCCGGTGCAATTAATAAGGGTAACATGAAAATTTTTTTAAATACTTGTTCGCTCTGAACACAATGAACAACGAATAAGCTCTGATCTCAGCGAATGAAAAAAACTTGTTCGCAAACAAACATGAAAAAAAAAGAGAAGAGAGAGGAGAGAGGAGAGAGAGAGAGGGAAGAGAGGGAGACAGAGGGAAGAGAGAGAGAGAGCGGGAGACAGAGGAGAGCGGAGAGAAAGGGAGGGAAGAGAGAGGGAAAAGGGAGGGTATATTGGTAATTTTTTCTTTTTTTTTTCTTTTTAATTTTTGAAAGTGGGTGTATTTAGTGAAGGGGTGGGTGCATTTAGCCCCACCCATTCTGGATTTATCACTCATTTTCAACTAATTTCTACCACTTCTCAACCAATACATCTCCATAGTCATGCATCTAAATTGTTAGGCACAATTACAACTTACAACAAGAAAAGAAGTTTACAACAAGAAGAGAAGTTTACATAAAAGAAGATTACAGTAGCATTCAGTCTTTCAAGCAAAACTCACTTCCATTCAAGCAAAACAAGTGAGTTTCATCATAATGTTGTTAACAAACAAGTCAACTTGAAAACCATCAAATATCCTTGAATGAACAACTAGAATCGAAACAACCCGTGGCTGCACCACCACTATCCACAATGCCATCATAATTAGCTCCCCACTGAAATAGAAGAACAACAAACATACAATAGTCGATTCTATTAACTCGTGGTTGAAAATAGAAGAATATAGCTATCAAACAATTCAAAAAACAAGAAGCATAACAGGAGCCGTTAGTGTATTGCACAAAAGGAAAATGGGCCTATTTCAATACCATTACATTGGGGGGGCAGTACACGTGGATCTCCAAAAGAATTTTGTTGCTCCAATATGGTTACCGAATGAGCATTTGTGGCATTTTTCTTTGGTGAGACCTGCGCGAAAGACCATTTAATAAGTATGTAGACGCTTATAATACAATGGATAATGCAAGCAAATATCGTACCCTTTTCCGTTTTGGATTCTTCTCAAGTGCTCCTTTCAACCTATTCTTTCGAGGGGCCCTCTGTACGGGTTACCAATGGTGGATCACGAATGCTACAACTCCTTCTGTATGAGCAAGCACTGTTGGGGAATGTCCTACCATAGCGAGGGATGGGTGAGATATTGAAAACTCTCGCATCTTCTCTTCCATTAACTCCAATACACTAATGCTATAGTCTTTATCTATGCTAATCAATTCACACATCCTCGCTGCGGTGCTCAACAACGTGTCTTGCATTTCTTTTTCTGGGGTACGCATCCAACCACTATCCCCAACTTTAATCTTTGTATATGCCCTTCGCACGTCCTTTCTCCAACGCCTCAAGACATACCATTCATGGACCCGGTGAATGTCCAAATCAACCATAACCTTCAGACAGTGCCTACAAAGAATTCCCCTAAACTCAAACAAGGTACAACTACATGACACAATTAGATCTTCCCTAACAAATAATGCCACAAATTCCCTACGCTTCCAGTGGTCATTTCCCAATGCAACTTGCTTAGATACGTGGTATATCGTACCTGGATTATCGTACTCTGTCCTATCAATCCTACAGTAAGAAACAACTACTATCTCCCTTTGAAATTATTTTTGAAACTTCTTATTCGTATATGCTTGCTGGAATTGTTTTTCTATTCCAAAATGAGTAGCACATCGGATTTCGGTACTAAATGACTTATGATCGGCTTGAACTTCCTTCTCTATCTTATTCCGCACAGCTCGATCATATTGCTCAACAAATTGCTTTAGGGATGTTTTCGAATTTACAATACCATTAAAAAATGCATTCATACTTTCACTCCTCTGTGTGCTAGACATTCCAGCCCAGAAACTAGTCTTCAGGATAACACGGACCCAATGAACTCTCTCCAAGTACATATCTACGCACCACCTATTATCCCGAAGTTGGTACTTATCAAGCAACTCTTCCCATGCGTCCTCAAACTCATCTGGAAATTGAGTATCACACACCGCTGCCTTAATGGCAGCAAACAAATCATCTTTATCTGAACGGCCTCCAAATTTCTCAGGCAACTTCTTCATTATGTGCCATAGGCACCATCTATGTTTGGTATTTGGGAACACTTCGGGAATTGCAGCCTTCATTGCCAAATCTTGATCGGTGATTATACCGATTGGAGCTCTCCCTCCCATACATTCTAACCATGCAGAAAATATCCACGCAAATGACTTAGCATCCTCAGCTGCTAACAGTCCACACCCCAATAACATTGACTGCCCGTGATGATTTACACCAACGAATGGAGCAAAAGGCATTTGATACTTGTTCACTAAATATGTCGTGTCAAATGATACAACATCTCCAAACTCCTTATACGCCTCTCGAGACCTATTATCAGCCCAGAAGACATTCCTCAACCTTCCATCCTCATCCATATCAATGTCAAAGTAGAACCCAGGACACTGTGACTGCATTCGCCTGAAATATGCCTGAAGAGCAGCGGCATCACCATCACCCAGTCTGAGCTGTCGAGCTCTTGTAACATAGTTATAGCAATCTCTTTCATTATATGTCACATTCTCATAACCCCCTGCATCAATAGCAATTGCCTCAAATGTCTTACACACTCGTATCCCAGCCCTATCGTTCATATCAAGCTGCTTCTTCGCAAGTGCGTCTAATCGACGGTTGCATGCATATAATCTTGACTTTGTAGGACTACACATGTGATTGTGCTCAAGCACCACGGTGTTTATACGCCATATCCCCAATACATCCGACACCGCATAAAATTTAGCTTTACATCCTGTTTGCCCGGTTGGACGAAGATTTAAAGGATCGTTCGACTTACTTTCCTTTTTGCCTGATCTACAGCACTGAAGATAGTAATATCGAGGTTTCCCATCAGGACCTTTCCTTGTGGTTTCAACCCTAATCGGAAAACCTTCACGATATGCGTAGCGTCTATAAAACTCATATACTGCTTCTGTATTAGGGAACTTCAGTCCTACCATGGGAACAATAGTACCTCCGTCCCCCTCTTCTACAGGAGCAACCGTATCATCCACCATAGTGACACCTGAACCAATGGCAGAATGAACAACTCATCTTATCTCGAACGCAATATTATTTGTTGCTAACTAACTAAATTTTGATCAAAAAACATTCTTGACATTTTACAAATGAAAATACACCATAAAATGAGAAACAACACAATCTAAAGACTACTTGCCAAAATGTTATGGAACCCAACAGCACAATGTAAAGAAAATGAGCCAATATGTTATGGAACCCATTAAGACAATATGCAAGTCTTATCCAGATTTAGCACTTATAGTATCAAAAATCAATTGTATTTCTCATCTCTGCAAACAATACCATAACCACAGTAGCCATATTCTTTTAACTTCTTCATTCAGGCATTTTCACAAATACGTAACAATCGCTTGGAATAATTGACAGCCACATTATAGTATAACAATGCTTCATAAAATTGAGACATGACTTCGATCAACTCCCATTCAACATATATGATCTTCAATATTTCTCCCAAAAAAAGAAATATTTTTTCCCCAATAAGCATACAAGACCAATGAAACCACATAACATTCCAATGAAACCAGAGAACAATGGATAAATTGCAGCCTCAACTATTAGGAATTTAAATTAAGACATTCCTTCCCAAATACACAAACAGATCAAACGACAGCGGTGTATGAACGGTGTACGATATTAAGGCAGAAGACTCGAGATTCTGCCATTAATAGGTGGTGTAAATGGCGGAGCTTGTAAATATACATTTTCGAATACCATTCTGTTCCTATTTCCAGAATGGTGTAAATATACATCAACTATTTGTTCGTTTGATGTGGCAGAAGCTTGTAATTCTTTGTTTGCTGTAAATATACATAATGGTGTAAATAATTCTTTGTTGATGTAAAAGTTGATGTATATTTACAAAGCTTGTAATTCTTGAAGCTCGTAATTACAAGAACAAATAGTTTGGGGTAAATGGCGAGTTCAAAATACCTCCGTCGACCATCATTGTTGGCTGCTCAGTCTGTTCGTCGACGTATATTTCCGGCCGTTCATTGTCGAGATTCATCCCTTCAGTTGCGAGGTTGATTTGCTCGATTGTTCGCGAAATCCCTTGTTCTCGAGCCTTTACGCGAAATAGCTTTGCTCGGTCCCAAAAAGAAGATCAGTTACAGAGAATGGGGAAGATGAATTTGGTTCTTCAAGAAAGAGTGAAAGCCCTTTTCATGGAAAATCAATTATGGCGCAATTTAGCACAAACAAACGAGGCTACAGCCAATGCTCTGCGGACATAGCTTTGCTCGGTCCCAAAAACTACATCCTCAATCGACCCACACGAGCTTCGAACCTTCAGATCTCTTCGATCTACAGTGATTAGGGTGGGTGTTTTTTTTCAGAGAAGGGAGGGAGAGAGGAGCGTTGAGGGGCCGGAACGGGTTTAGGTTGAAAATGAACGAGGAAAGCTTTGATAATTAGTGTGAGGGTATTTTCGACCATTTCACATCTTTACCTAAGCCTTTACCTGAACGAGTGTAGGAACGTATAAAAATTGTACTTTTTTACCTAAAAATTATATATTTCTAAAAGTCAAAGTCAAAGTCAAACATCAATATCGACCACACATCTCACATCATCACTCATTATTATCCATACATCCCCTGGTTCCCGCCATTATCTATCCAAAAAATTAAGTTTTAGTCAATTTTTAGACCCAAAAAAAGTGCACACGAACACATGCTTAATCTCTCTTCTATTTTATGTAAAAATACAATTTCAATCCTAACATGGCCCTAGTATGCATTGTTTGTTTTAAGAAAATAATAATGAAAGATTAAAAGATAAATAAATTTGAGCATTGAATGAGTTTCAGCTTTTGGTGTTTGGGCTGGGTGTGTTTAATGGGTAAATCAGCTTAGCTTTTTCCATTTACTTGTGCCACCTAATTTGAAATTCAGAGTTTCTGTTGTAGTCTTTGAACTTTCAGGTCATAAGTTAAATTTTAACATTCTAAATTACACAATAAATTAAATTAGATCTTCTTCAATAGCGAGTTAAATTATATCTTCTTCCACATCCTCCAACAATCATCGCCCATTCCCGTCCCCAACCTGGAAGAGGAAGCGAGACCCAATCGCAGCAATGGCCATGATTGATAAGGGATGTAGTTCGAGCGCTGGTGACTAAAGTGGCGGTGTTACTTCTGTGGGAAGTGATATGATTATGAATCGGTCATTTGTGGCATATTCGGAGTTTTTGCCTTTTTTTTTTATCTTTAATTATTATTGATATGGACAATTTAATCAATATAGATGATTAAATTAAGTGAAGATTTGGAAGAAAAATACTCCTTCCATTCCAAAAAGATAATCCATTTACCACATTTAGCATGTCTTTGATTTTTCATTTCCACCAATGCTCCTAATTAATATACCTTCAACTACCGATGCATTAAAAGTGTGTTCAAATAATTAATGATATATAAATGTATATATGGAAAAGTAATATCAAATTTAATATTTCAACTTAATTAACTACTATTTTCTTAATATATATGAAAATAACTAATGAATTATCTTTGTGGGGTAGAGGGAGTATATAACAATCACTATGTGACCACCCCAAAATTATATTGGCACCTCCAAGAAAACTGGTTTGCATTCTCGCTGGTACCAAGATAATATCTTGAATCATTTGGGTCAAGATCACATCAGTTTTATTTGAAGCCAAAGAGGTTAATGTGATTCTTACGTATATCACGCAGTTACTATCGTTCCTTCATTGGAGAGTCCGATTGTGGAGCATATTATATAGGCAAGTTGTTGAATGTTCTGATCGTGATGGTCTGGTGGTGGTAGGTTTTTGCGATCTTCGGTTGTGTGACACCATGTGACAGCATTAGTCATCAACATTTTTTTTTTCAAAAAATTAGTTGTCATCATCTTATGTCAATTCAAATTTTGCTGAAACATAAATATTTAGGAAGTAAAACCAATCACAACTCACAGGTAAGAATTTTTCAATGCAATAATTCAATCCCAACATAGAAATTAGAAATTCAAACACTAACTATCCACTATCCAGTGTAAAGAAGTTCAAATTCCTTTCACATTCATCAAATGCTCTCTCCCCGGCATAAAGGGAAATTTGATGTCCAAGCTTCACAGATTAACCCTTGTAATTGTTGGGGGAAAATTTTGAATATAAAGGTGCAAATTATATTCCAAAAAAAAAGTACCTATTCACATGCATGAATATGAGACAAATATGGCTTGCCAAATCAAGAAATGTATGAAGAAAAGGATTGGTTTAGACCTGAGTTAAACTCATAGTCCTTAAGATGATAATGCCCTGCATTCGTACTAATGGTTTTCCGGCATTTTCCTCCCAAGATACAACGACCATGTTCCCGAATAGGAGCACTCCAAATTACATGGACTCGCAAACCATACTCATGTTTTGAACTCTCAATATGGACCGACACTAATATGACAATAAAACACGAAGTGATGTGTAAATTGAATGATTAAATGCAAATGAGAGAGATCATATAAATAGAGGTGAGAAAGGGGAAATGATCTCCTTACAACTGATTGGTGGGGGACGGTGCCGCCACCGGAATGCATTAGAAAGATGTGTCTAGAAGAGCCATGACTCTTAAGAAAGACACAACCCTTTGTAATAAGACACGTCCCTTCTAATCAAAGGACACGTCTTTCCATAAAAAAAACATGTATATTCATTTCAAAATATTCTAATTTAATTTTCAATTATTTAAGAATTTTAGAATATTCTCAATTTTGCATTCAAATTTGCAACAATCCCCCATGTGAATGAAAATTAATGCAAGACTATGCAGATAGTGAAGAAAATACAAACGGAAAGCTAATGCATTAGGAGAGGTAGCTTTAGATTTTGATCCTGCCTTAGTGGAATACAATCGAATTTACTTGACTAAGCAGTGAACGTGATGTCTTGAATTGTTAGTCGCTGGTGTAAACCAATACAATCATACCCACACGATAACATCGCTAACACTTTCAGTTCTTATGGTTGTGTACATTTTGGCTCTGAACAACTCTTGGGTCTCGTCAGTGCTTTAGAAAATTCAAGTCTCGAAAATTCTCATAGAAATGGCCCCACTTCACACTTACATAGGTGATCTCCTATTAAGGATAGTCTGCCCTATTCCACTTGTTTATCCAAGCTATAGGAATCATGATACGATTCCGGATAGCTCCACGACAATGGAAACACCTCACATACCAATCGGGCCGATTACTCGGAGTCGAGCCAAGAAAATGGGACGAGCAATGATGACATGGGTTAATGAAGTTTGTCAAAGTGTCCCTCAAGAGTCATCTCCAAGCTTGGGACGTCCAAAGGGAACTCATTAAATGAAAGAAATCACCTACTTGAGTATTAGGGACCAGAAAGATCAAGAAATAAGGTCCGTCGATGGTTAAGATTGCTCATTTTAGTTGATCAAGATACAAGTGGAATTTGGAAATTTCTATTTCACAACGAATCGTAGCTCGTCGAATCTAGTTTCCAAAGCATTTTGAATTGGCCCAATCGGACTCCGGAATCAAAAGTTATGGCCAAAATAGTAAAGGCTGTCTAGGCAGAATTTTCGATACGGCCGTATCAACCAAAATCCCAGTTTTTACAGTTTTCGGGCAGAAAGTGCCATACAGAAGTAACACCGGTCCCAGACAGCCGTATTGACTGGTCTGCGAGGATAAAATAGATTTTTGACTTTTGGTTAGATTTTTTTGGTTTTTTGTCATTATTTTTACCACATGTATAGCTTGTCAACTTGCCAAGTGGCTTTGTAACTTGGAGATGAAGTATATCAACCTCATCTCTACCATTTGTAAAACTAACTTTGGTTCATATGTATGAAGAGAGCTTTGAGCTTTTTCTTGAGAGATTCAATTCTCTTGTTGTTCTTTTGAACAAATCGAACTTATCAAGAGCGTGATCAACTCTTGTGGCGTTCACCCCTGCCGGTTGTCTACTACACACAGTTGAAGGTGACAGGTTTCAGCCTATTGTTGTCACTTCGTGAGTAGAAGGTCGTCAGGTTTTCGATCGTGACCAGTGATTGGCTTTTCTGGGGTCTAATCCAATCTTGATTGGGTTGCATTGGCATCGAGACCAACGAGGTCCGTATCAGTTGGTATCAGAGCACAGATTCTAATCATCTGGTATCTATCCCTTGTTTTATATTTTTTTATAGTATATGTCCTTTATTAATAATTCGTAGATTGTTATCATTGGTATTGTTATCGGATTAGAATCTTGAATTTCAAATTTTAAATTTGTAGGATTTTAGTGTGTGTTCTTGGTGTTCTTGGTGCAAATTGAGTTTTGTGCTTAGAATTCATCCAATTCTTAGTATTGTGTTGGTATTGTGTTTGTAAGTGTATGTAGTAAAAAAAATCAAAAAAACAAAAAAAGAGAAGAAACGGAAGTCAAAAAAAAAAAACAAAACAAAAACAAAACGAGAAAAAAAGAAAAAAAGGAGCAATGGCTCCCATGTTACGTTGAACGAGTGTTAGTCAATATATTGGCGACACTTAGTGTTGTATTGTTGTTGTATCGTCTTATGGTGAGTCACATTGTCTTACGTCATAGGGTTTACATTGAGTTGTAATTTAGTTTGTCTTGTGTTGCCTTGTTGTTTGAGTTGTAATTTACATTACATTGCATTGCGTCTGTGAGTTGTAATTTGGGGTAAGCAACTGCTTTGGCATTGTTTTGGTGAACTAATAAGTAGATCTTACCTTGATCAAGTTCGTTGAGTTCGATTGGACAAAAGAGTGTGAGTGCATTATTGAGTATTGAGTGAGAGAGTGTTGAGTGATATTCACAAGAGGACACTACAGGTCTTGCACACACTTGCACACCATGTCTGATACAGGTTCAGTCTAGGGACACGGATCTAGGGAACTAATAAGTAGATCTTACCTTGATCAAGTTCGTTGAGTTCGATTGGACAAAAGAGTGTGAGTGCATTATTGAGTATTGAGTGAGAGAGTGTTGAGTGATATTCACAAGAGGACACTACAGGTCTTGCACACACTTGCACACCATGTCTGATACAGGTTCAGTCTAGGGACACGGATCTAGGGCTGCCATCTTGGATGATATCCAGTCGGTTCTTCAGGCTTCTATGACCGCAATGGAGCATCGGTTGAGTCAACAGTTACGAGAGGATGTTGAGCAATCGGTAGCTAGGTTGAATGTTCGTAGGCCGGAGTTTGAAGAAGGTGATAAGGAGGAATATGAGGTGATATATAGAGGTGGTAGAGGTGGTAGAGGCGGCAGAGGAGGTCGAGGAGGTCGAGGTAATGAGAGACCACGTGAGGAAGAGAGTGATGTGAAAAACGTGAAGGTTGAAGTGCCTTCATTCCAAGGTAAAGCCGACCCGGATGCTTATTTGGATTGGGAAAGCAGAGTATAGTTGGTGTTCCAATTTCATAGAATCCCGGAAGAGAAGAAAATTCCACTTCTAGTGAAAGAATTCACGGGATATGCTCTTAGTTGGTGGAAACAAACTACTACTGCTAGGCGAAGAAATTTGGAAGCTTCGGTGAGTACGTGGAATGAGTTGAGAACGCTAATGAGAAAGCGGTTCGTTCCTACATATTACTATCGGGGTTTGTACAATAAATTGCAAACGTTAACTCAAGGGGGACGAAATGTAGATGAGTATTACCAAGAGATGGAGTCTCTTATGACTAGAGCAGATATATGTGAAGAAGAGGAAGCTACCATGACACGGTTTCTAAGTGGATTGAATCGAGAAATTGCCAATCTTGTTGAGTTGCACGACTATGCCGATATTCAAGAATTGGTACATAAAGCCGCCAAGTTGAGATGCAATTAAAGAAGAAGAGTTACATTAAACCTCAAGCCGAGAGAAGTAGTAACTTTGGGAAATCGAAATGGAGTAGTGACAAGACAACAACTCCAAAGCTGGCATGGAAAGGGCGGAGTGAAACCCCTAAGTCTTCTCCGGTGGGGGAAGATAAAGGGAAAAGGCCAATGGGTGCACCACCCCTCCGGAATCGAGAAATCCAATGTTTCAAATGTCAAGGACGAGGACACATTGCCTCGGAGTGCCCTAATCGTCGAACAATGGTGGTGCGGGAGAATGGGGAAATTGAGACGGAGGATGAGGAAGAAAACCCTCCTATTGTGGAGGAGGAGGAGGAAAATTCAGATGAGTAATATGTGATGACTATCCCCGAGATTTTAGTTACACGGCGAGCTCTTAGCACGAAGGCGAAGGTGGATGGAGTGACCTCTCAACGAGAGAATATCTTTCACACTCGGTGCCTAGTGCAAGGTAAACCATGTAGTTTGATTATTGACGGGGGGAGTTGTTCGAATGTTGCTAGCTATACGTTCATTGATAGGGTTGGACTCCCATTGATCAAACACCCGACACCATATCGATTGCAATGGTTTAGTGATACATGCGAGGTTCGGGTTACCAAGCAAGTGAAGATTCCTATCTTAATTGGAACATATGAGGATGAAGTGTTATGTGATGTAGTACCCATGCAAGCCACACACATATTGCTAGGCCGACCGTGGCAATTTGATAGACAAGTGACACACGATGGATATCGGAATAGATACAACTTTAAGTTCAATGGAAAGCCAATTGTACTTGCTCCTTTGACACCACGACAAGTGTATGAGGATCAAGTCAAACTCAAAAAGGAAGTGGACGAGAAGGAAAACGAGAGACGAGAGTTGAGTGGAAAAAAAGAAGAGAGAGTAAGAGGAGAGGAGAGTGAGCATGAGGAGAAAAAGAAAGAGTGCTTCTTCGCAAGGCCGAGAGAAATTGTGAGGGCTCTTTCGGCGGACCAACAAGTAATCTTGTTAGTGTATAACGAGAGTGGTCGAGTGCTCAATTCTAACCTTGAATCCCTCCCCAATTCTATTGCTTCTCTCTTGCAGGAATTTAATGATATCCTTCCCGAAGAATTGCCAAGCGGGTTGCCACCAATTCGAGGCATTGAGCATCAAATTGACCTAGTTCCCGGAGCCGCGATTCCCAATCGCCCCGCTTACCGTAGCAACCCCGAGGAAACAAAAGAGTTGCAACGCCAAGTGGAGGATTTGCTTAGCAAAAGGTATGTCCGGGAAAGTCTAAGTCCATGTGTCGTACCGGTCTTGCTCGTGCCCAAGAAAGACGGATCGTGGAGAATGTGTGTTGACTGCCGAGCTGTCAACAACATTACGGTAAAATATCGCCACCCTATACCTAGACTTGATGACATGCTTGATGAACTTTATGGTGCTAGTATTTTTAGCAAAATTGATTTAAAAAGCGGTTATCACCAAATCCGAATGAAAGAGGGTGACGAATGGAAAACAGCTTTCAAAACCAAACAGGGTTTATATGAATGGTTAGTTATGCCGTTTGGTTTAACGAATGCACCAAGTACATTTATGAGACTAATGAATCACGTGTTACGTGCTTTCATTGGTAAATTTGTAGTGGTGTATTTCGATGACATCTTGATTTATAGTAGGGGGCTCAATGATCATGTGAAACACCTTAGGCTTGTTTTGGACGCGCTAAGGAGAGAAAAATTGTTTGCCAATCCTGCTAAAAGTCAATTTTGTCTTGGAAAAATTGTGTTTCTTGGTTATGTGGTTAGTGCCAATGGTGTAGAAGTTGATGAAGAAAAAGTTAGGGCAATTAAAGAATGGCCTAATCCATCTAGCATAGCCAATGTTCGTAGTTTTCATGGTTTAGCTAGTTTCTACCGTTGATTTGTGCCTCACTTTAGTACACTAGCTGCACCATTGACTGAAGTAATCAAGAAAATAGTTGGTTTTAAATGGGAAAAAGAGCAAGAACGAGCTTTTCAAACCATTAAAGAAAAATTGTGTTCTTCGCCCGTACTTGCTCTTCCCGACTTTAATAAAGCTTTTGAGATTGAATGTGATGCGTCGGGCATAGGTATTGGTGCTGTGTTGATGCAGGAACGAAGGCCAATTGGACACTTTAGCGAGAAATTGAGTGGTGCCACCCTCAATTATCCTACGTATGACAAGGAGCTCTATGCATTGGTTCGAACGCTAGAGAATTGGCAACACTATCTCTGGCCGAAGGAGTTCGTGATCCACACCGACCACCAAGCGCTAAGGCATCTCAAAAGCCAAGGCAAGTTGAACAAGCGACATGCCAAGTTGATGGAGTTCATTGAGACATTTCCCTACGTGATCAAGTACAAGCAAGGAAAAGAAAACATTGTTGCAGATGCTTTATCACGCAGGTATACCTTACTCACCACTCTACATACTAAATTGTTGGGTTTTGAATTAATGAAGGAATTATATGAGAAAGACCCGGACTTTAGTAGTATCTATGTTGCTTGTGAAAAGAGTGGATTTGAGAAGTTCTATAGGCTAGAGGGGTACTTATTTCGAGAGAGCAAACTTTGTGTTCCTTCTAGTTCTATACGAGAGTTGTTAGTAAGAGAGGCTCATGGAGGAAGCCTCATGGGACATTTCGGTGTAGAAAAGACATTTGATGTCTTGCATGACCATTTCTATTGGCCTAAGATGAAACGAGATGTGGAGAGAGTTTGCATAAATTGCATAACATGTAGAAAGGCCAAATCGAGGGTATTACCTCAAGGACTTTACACTCCACTTCCCGTACCTCAATCGCCATGGGAAGATATATCTATGGATTTCATCTTGGGGTTACCTAGGTCTAAAAATGGGAGAGATTCGGTTTTTGTGGCAGTTGATCGGTTTAGTAAAATGGCTCATTTTATACCCTGTCACAAAACCGATGATGCAAGTCATATTGCCGACTTGTTCTTTCGTGAAATAGTTCGGCTACATGGAGCGCCGAAGACAATTGTGTCAGATAGAGACGTCATGTAATGCCCCGCTCAAAGTTGACCCGACATAATGTATATGTGTATGATGTGTTCATGAAATGTTTGGGAAGGTATGAGACATGTCGGGAGTCGCAACGACCGTCGAAATGATGAAAACGGGAAATTTCAGCAGAACTGAAGTTACGGCCGTAAAAGTAAGATTACGGCCGTAAGGGTCTAAGGTTACGGCCATGAATATGTAACAGTGGATAAGTGAAGAAAGATGCCGAGGGTTTGATATGGCGGTATAAGGCCTTCAGTACGGCCGTAAGGTTAGGGAGTTACGGCCGTAAGTCAAGAAGATGACATGCAGGGGATTACAGAGAGTTTATTACGGCCGTATGGTGGTATGATACGGCCGGATGAATCAGGTTACGGCCGTAAGGTTATGGGGTTACGCCGTAATTTTAAGTCGGCAAGAATGGTATTTCTAGATGATTCTAGCCATTTCTTGGGTATTCTTCACTTGGGCTCGACTCTAAGACCCCAAAACACTCCCAAAACCCTACCAAGACTCCCAAACACCCATGGAATCATCTCCAATTCCTTCTCTCATGTTTGTTATGGGTGTGGAAGCTATGATTACAAGAAGGAAGGGAAGAAGAGAAAGAGAAGAGATGAAGAAGAAGGAGGGTTATCTATGGTTCTTGAGCTTGATTTCTTCTACAGGTGAGTAATAGATGTGTATTTTATATTAATGTATATAGGTGGGATGTTTTCTATGTGTTATGTAGAGAAAATGGTATGAAGTTCATGTTATGGCTTTAATATGTTTAATATGTGAATTATATGAAACTATATGATGTTATGTGAACATATATGAGATTATATGGTGAATTTAGCATGGTAAATGTTGTTATGTGATAGCTACGAAGTAATACGTATGTAATGATTGAGACCATGTAATGATGCTATAATGATATGAAAGCTAGGAAATGTGAACGAATGCCAAGTGAATGATTACGTGACGTGTTATGATGATGAATGTAATGTTATATGCAATGACATGATGAAGTTATGTGATATGTAATGATAAGACGAAGTTCATGAGAAAAGACGAAGTTCATGAGAAAGTATGCTATGTAATGCTCAAGAATGTTATGAGTACGATTACAAGGTGAAGCATGAATGATGTATGACACGAAGCATGACGTATGTGAAAGAATGATGTTGCGTATCATGTGTTTATGATGTGTGTAGCGCCCCAAGAGTGAGACAAGCCTTGGGGGACGGCTTATGATGTTACGGGCGGTCTAAAGAGCGAGACAAGCCTTTAGACGACGGCCTACGGCGCCCCAAAGAGTGAGACAAGCCTTTGGGGGACGGCCAATGTTATGTTATCATGACGTACTCACATGATTCGCAACTAGGGCCCAAAGAAAGGAAGAAAAGAATGTTACACGTGCATTCATGCATTACATTGCATCTATTGCTCACTGAGTCCTCGTGACTCATTATGTGTACATTTATGTGTTTATGATGCAGTTACATGGAGAGTGGAGAATCCGACCGAGAATGATGTGTGCGGATGTGTGTGGGAAATGGAAGGATCACGGTCCTGCAGCCCGATTCCGGACGGGTCGTTACACGTCAAATTTCTTAGCTACTTCTGGAAGACCTTGTGGGGAAAACTATGTACTAAACTGCTATTTTCAACCACGAGTCATCCCCAAACTGACGGTCAAACTGAAGTAGTAAACCGTACGTTGTCACAATTACTTCGGGCTATCATTAGTCAGAATATTAGGACGTGGGAGGAATGTTTACCACATGCTGAACTTGCTTATAATCATGCTAAACATTCTTCAACTGATTTTTCGCCTTTTGAAGTGGTTTATGGTTTTAATCCGTTAACCCCGTTAGATTTGATTCCTTTACCTGTAAGTGAAAGGGTTAGCCTGGATGGTAAACGCAAAGCCGAGCTTGTTCGGTCCATACACGGAAAGGTAAAATTGCAGATCGAGAAAACGAACCAACAAGTATCGACTAGGGTGAACAAAGGGCGAAAAGAAGTGATCTTTGAGTCGGGAGATTGGCTTTGGCTACACCTCCGAAAGGAAAGATTCCCTCAACTACGCCGATCAAAATTGTTACCACGAGGCGATGGGCCTTTTCAAGTAGTTGAACGAATCAACAACAACGCCTACAAACTCGATCTACCAGGTGAGTATAATGTGTCTGCTACATTTAACATCTCTGATCTTGTTCCATTTAATGCAAGAATAGATTCGTGGACAAATCTACTTGAAGAGGAAGGGGATGATACGATTCCGGATAGCTCCACGACAATGGAAACACCCCACATGCCAATCGGGCCGATTACTCGGAGTCGAGCCAAGAAAATGGGACGAGCAATGATGACATGGGTTAATGAAGTTTTTCAAAGTGTCCCTCAAGAGTCATCTCCAAGCTTGGGACGTCCAACGGGAACTCATGAAATGAAAGAAATCACCTACTTGAGCATTAGGGACGAGAAAGATCAAGAAATAAGGTCCGTCGATGGTTAAGATTGCTCATTTTAGTTGATCAAGATACAAGTGGAATTTGGAAATTGCTATTTCCCAACGAATCGTAGCTCGTCCAATCTAGTTTCCAACACATTTTGAATTGGCCCAATCGGACTCCGGAATCAAAAGTTATGACCAAAATAGTAAAGGTCAGGCGTATTGCACTTCCGATATGGCCGTATCGAACTTCCATAGGTGTATCAACCAAAATCCCGATTTTTACTTTTGGCGAGAAAGTGCCATACGGCAGAATAATCGTCCCATACGGCCGTATTGACTGGTCTGCGAGGATAAAGTAAATTTTTGACTTTTGGTTAGATTTTTTTGGTTTTTTATCATTATTTTTACCACATGTATAGCTATTAAACTTGCCAAGTGGCTTTGTAACTTGGAGATGAAGTATATCAACCTCATCTCTACCATTTGTAAAACTAACTTTGGTTCATATGTATGAAGAGAGCTTTGAGCTTTTTCTTGAGAGATTCAATTCTCTTGTTGTTCTTTTGAACAAATCGAACTTATCAAGAGCGTGATCAACTCTTGTGGCGTTCACCCCTATCGGTTGTCTACTACGCACAGTTGAAGGTGATAGGTTTTAGCCTATTGTTGTCACTTCGTGAGTAGAAGGTCGTCAGGTTTCCGATCGTGACCAGTGATTGGCTTTTCTGGGGTCTAATCCAATCTGGATTGGGTTGCGTTGGCATCGAGACCAATGAGGTCCGTATCAAATCATTAAAAGTTAAGCTTAACCTAAACACTCTACAGAAAGTACTTTAGTATTATAGGAATGGGTAGGATTTTAATCCTTAGTGCTTAATTAAATCTTCATAACTTAGTTGTCCCATTGAACCAAGTTCTCGGGATCTCCAGTCAGCATGATTGGGTTACCATTACAAAGATTACTTGCGTAATAGGCTTTAATCCCATTTTGTTCAACAGTATATTGATCTCTTGACAAACTTTTTAACTGAGTGGATCCGCGACATAAAACCATGAGATTGGGTTACCATTAAAGACCGTTTTGAAGTGCTCTTTGGTGGAAATTACATGATCACACATGCATATATGATATATTGTTACAAATGCGCATCTGATCAGTGTTTCGACAAATGATAATAATAACATCATGCACCTTCTATAAACCGCTAAAAGCCCGATTTCCACATTGTTTGACAATGCTTGAATTCATGGTTTGGCATAGTAGTTTCAAATAATTTTCAAATATAGAATTTAGCATGCAGAAAACAATTATCCACATTCAGGGTAGAGAGATAACCATGCTTTCTAGTTCTTATTTGTATACACTGCACGTCAACAAATTAAAGCCAAAAGGGGAAGTGCACGTAACATTACATAATTTAGTGCCACATAAAATTAGTGCACATATCATCAATCATATTTATAATCTCCAATGATCCGTTGAATCTTCATGATCTTCGAATATCTCAAAGATGACACATATAATTATCGAATATAACAAGCATAAATTATCGTCGTAAGATTGTTGGGGAAAATTTCGAATATAAAGGTGAAAATTATATTCCAAAAAAAAAAAAGAGTACCTATTCACATGCATGAATATGACACAAATATGTCTTACCAAATCAAGAACCGTATGGAGAAAAAGACTGGTTGAGGCAAAAGTTAGACTCTTTGTCTTTAAAACGATAATACCTCAGACTGGTGCTAATGGTTTTTTAGCATTCACCTCTTAAGATACAACGACTACGTCCCGCAATAGGAGCACTCCAAATTACGTGGACCAGCAAACCATACTCATGTTTTGAACTCTCTTCGATACGGACTGACACGGCCACACTAATATGGCAATAAAATGCGAAGCGGTGTATGAATCAAATGATTAAATGCAAATGAGGCAGATCATGTAAATAGATGTTGGAAAGATGTATCTAGAAGAACCATGACTTTTAGGAAAGACACAATCCTTTGTAATAAGACATGTCCTAAAAGACACATCCCTTCTAATCAAAAGACACGTCTTTCCATCAAAAAACATGTCTATTCATTTCAAAATATTCTAATTTAATTTTCAACTATTTAAGCATTTGAGAATATTATTAATTTTACATTCAAATTTCCAACAGTAATATCACCAACCTCGCTAAACATAAAATTGCTAACTACGCGTTGTCATCTAAATTCCTTTGAAACAAAGAATAGAAATATAATTCCAAACCACATAGAAGGATTCTTCATTCGGATGGAAAATCATTCGAGTTTTAAAAACTAACGAGATTGATTATACCACTTTGAACCCAAAATTGGCTTGTTTGTGATTTGAGAATGGGACTTGCGTACAGGGATGAGTACATGATTTTCGATTGACCGTATTACATTTCTTTTAAAAAATAAAATAATCAAAATTTAAGTTCACTTCCTTATTCCAAATTTACCTTTGTTAGGGTTGAAGAAAAAGACAAAATAGAGTGATTTAACGGTGCAAATCGATGGCATCCAATATTGGGGATTGATGGCGTGCATTTCTAAAAAGAATGAGGACCCAATATATCAAGAAAAAAAAGAGAACGGATAAAATCGTTTCAAAATGCAAAGAATGTAAATGAAAAGTGAAAATAACACCAAAAATCTGAATTTGTTTTCAATACATTATATTTTCTCAAACAACCCATTTTGGCAAAAATTCTATTGTAGAAATGGAAATAATAATAATAATAATAATAATAAAAAGAAAAATTTACTCTTAAGTCATGAGCTCTCTGCCACTTCAAAATTAGGGTGGGGCTACCCCCGCGCTCAATACAAACCTAAAAAACTTTTTACAAAAATAATCTCAGAAAAATTTACCAAATTTCCCTTTTTTTTGTTCGAAACATGGTCGAACAGTTTTGATGCTGTTCGACTCGTCATTTTCAGCAACGAATGCTGCCGAACATTTCAGGAATTGAGGAGGGAGATCCCCCTCTTTTTTGCTGCAAAAAAGAAGGAGGGGGGGGGGTCTCCCCCTATTTTGGTTGCCATTTTTGGTAGCAAAAAGTAGGGGTGGGCATCAAAATCGACAAACTGATTGACTCGGGTCGGTTTGGTTTGTATGCCGAATCAGTTAGGTTTTGAATTTGGTAGAAAACTGATTGGTTAAAAAAAAATCAAAAAAATTGGATCAACCTACCAAACCGAGTCGATTCGGTCAATTTTGGACCTTTGGTCCACTTGAATTGAATCGTCGGTTTTGTTTGGTTTGGAAATCTCCAAACAGAAAATGGGAAGGTGGGTTTCAATTTTGGTCGAAAACCGACCCATTTGAACAAATGGGTAACCCTAGCAAAAAGCTGTCAGAAATAACAGAAGCTTTTTTCTTCCTATCTTTTTCCCCCTCTTGTGTGCTTTTGGATGAAAGGGTAAAATGTGAATTTAAGAGATGTATTAAATAGATTAGCTTTGATAAAAAAAAAAGAAGCTAGGAGTAAGTGTATTTAATAAACTAGTGCTTCCACCGTCGTTGTGCACAGAGAGACATAAACACGATATAATTTAAAACATGAGGGTATATTTTGCATTCCGCAAACTTTTTGGGGAGCAAATCCGGATTAACATGTATCCGCCGCAAATTCCTCCATGTTGACCATGAATATAATTCTCTTTTTGAAATTATAAAAAGTTTAATATAAGTAAAAATATTTAGACATTCGAAACGAAAAATATTTGAACTTCGTAAATTATAAATCCATGATGAAATGTCTTACAGTTATCCCAATCACTATAGCACAAATACAAAATTGATGGAATTTAATATTGTAAATATAAAGCGTGAAAATATGAAATTTTGGGGCAAAGCAAGAGGACTAACGGAAGAATTGAGACAAAATTGTGTCAAAATTGGAAGTTTGGGATGTAGAGTGAAATTATCAAAATTTTATTCCAGTTTTACCCCCATTAATGTGCAATTTATTGGAAATGTTGACATAGAGATATAACTTGTGAATATATGAAAGTTTGAGGATAACAAAATGTGAACAAAATGGGGACAAAATTGTATCAATTTTGAAAGTTTGGGGACATTAAGTCAAATTTACTCTTAGTGAAAATGCATAAAAAAATGTTTAAGTCAATAGAACTACATTGGATATTTATTTTAAGGTAAAATAGGTAATATATTCTCTAATCAAGATTTTATTATAAATTATACATGATATTGGTTCATTAATGTCCTATAAACTATGCATGATATTGCACGATACTTATTTTAGGCTAAAATAGGTAATAGATTCTTTACTCAAGGTTTTCTGATAAACTATGCATGATATTGCAAGATATTTTTGTCCAAAGTAACTCAATGAACACATTAGTCACAAAATTCACTACACCAAAATGTGTTATTTGTCACTCAATAGATTTTCACTTTGTCACGGTTTTAAACTGTGACTAAAATTCTCACTGATTGTCACGGTTTTAAACCGTGACAATGTTTTTTTTTAACGATTGTCACGGTTTATAACCGTGACAATCCGTAAGAAATTTGATATGATCCGGGTTAGCTCGACATCATCAACACGCGTGAGAAAGCCGGTCGAGACGAAAACGAGCTTGAACGGAAGTAAGATAAGGTGAAGATGTCAAGAAAAGCCTGATATGCCTGGAAGAACCCTCACTTTTGACTCATCCCGGGACGTGAAACGAAGACGAGAAGTCGAGAACGGGGTCGAGCTCGAAAACAAGTCAAGAATCTGCGAAGCAAAATTACGGCCAGAACCTTTTGTTCATACGGCCAGTAACCCGACTTTACGGCCAGAACCCCGCCACGTGACGGCCAGAACCCTGGGACGCTTTTGGGCGTAAATCTTCAGAGAGCAAATTACTACCAGAATTTCGTAATATACGGTCAGAATACAGATATACGGCCGTAACGTTATCATACGGCCGTATCATGAAGATCCAAACTTTGGCCAATTTGAAGCGTAAGGTTTTATACGGCCGTATTTTTCGCTCATACGGCCGTATCATAGGATTTACTACCAGAATCCAAGAATTACTACCAGTAACTTTTGACCGACTTTAGCTTTTTGTGTCTACTTTTAGATTTTTCATTATTTTAATAGTATTTCTTGGTCATGGATGTATATGAACGAGATTTAGGCCATTTGTAAAGATAACTTTGTTCAAAAGCTCTTTAGCTTTGAGTGTAGCCTTTGCTCCTCTTTGGGTTGTAGCCTTGCTCCCCACCTTTATTTCCTTCATCTTGATTGCAATTTGTTGAGTTGTAGCCATGCTCCTCCGTTGCCATCTCGTCTAAGGAACCCCCGAACTTATCGAAGGCGTGATCAACCTTCGTGGCGTTCACCCCCGTGATTTGAAGGCGCAGTCGAGTCGAGTCGAGGGATCCTCCTCCTCGCCGGAGAGTTTCGGTTGTCCTCGATCATACCGATCCATCTAGGGTTCTCGACCTTGGGGTCGTATCATCCGCATCGAGCTAGCCTCTAAGGATTTGGTATTAGTTTATCTTATTAGTAGTAGTTGTTGTTGTTATTTGATCTTTGTCTTGTGCGGGAGCTTGATCAAGATCATTTAGTGTTGTTTGTGAGTTTATACTTTGTAGGATTTTAGTATGTTCTTGGTGTTCTTGGTGCAAAGTGATTGTTGTGCTTAGAATTCATCAACTTGTTTAGTATTGTGTAGTAGTAGTGTTATTGTGTTGTTTGTGTTGTTATTGTTAAAAACGAGTAGAGAAAAAAAAAAAAAAAACAAAGAATGAAATCAATGTTGAACGAGTGTGAGTCATTGACTACACTTAGTTTTATCTTTTATGTTTGAGTTGTGAAGTGTATTGTCCATTATCTATGTGTTTGAGTTGTTATGTTGTTTGAGATTGTCATAGTGTTGTAGTAGTTAGGTGTGAGTTTGTGATTAGATTATATTGCTTGGTGAAGGGATTGAGCTTTTGTGTGAATCAAACACGAGTGAGAAACACGTGAGGACATTAGCACACACTTAAGCACAAAATGACGAGTCTTCATTCTACTACAGGTGAAGGTCGAGATTCAGTGATAGTGGATCAATTGAGAACCTTATTACAAGAAAGCAATCAGGATATACAAGCTTCAGTTGATCGCTCTATCGCCGCACTTGGTAGACGAATTGATAGACTAGAACTTGGGCAACGACGGCCTAGAGGAGGAAATGGAAGTGAAGAAAGTCGGGATAGTGAATTCAAGGCGTAAGAAGAAGAGCCTCGGATAAATGTGAGAAGAGATAGGGAAGCGATCGACGTGGGCGAAATGAGGACGAAGGGGAAATGAAAAATGTGAAGATTGAAATTCCTCCGTTCCATGGAAAGTCGGATCCGGATGCCTATCTAGATTGGGAAGGACGAGTTGACATTTTGTTCCAATGTCATAGAATTCCGGAAGCTAGGAAGGTGCTATTGTTGGCTAGGGAGTTCACAGGTTATGCATTAAGTTGGTGGCAACAACTTACGACGGCTAAGAAGAAATAATGACTACCCGCTGAGTCTTGGGAAGATTTGAAGTTCATAATGAAAAAGAGATTTGTTCCTTCACATTATAACCGGAGTTTGCATCAATGATTACAAGCTCTAAATCAAGGGGGAAGAACCGTGGAGGAATATTACCAAGAGATGGAGTCATTAATGACACGGGCCGATGTTGTGGAGGAAGAGGAAGCTACCATGGCTAGGTTCCTTGGTGGATTGAACCGGGAGATTGCCAACCTCACCGAACTCCAAGAGTATACGAACCTTGAAGAGTTGTTACACAAAGCCGAAAAGGTAGAAGCACAACAAAAAAGGAGAGTATCCAACAAGCCTCACCCCGGGAGTGGTAGCAACTATGAAAAGGCGAAGTGGGTGACATTCGGGGAGACCAAGGACCGTTGAAAGGAAGGAATGAACTGCCTAAAGAAACACCGAAAGCAAGCCCTAGCGTGGAAGACAAAAGCAAGGGCAAAATGGGAGCACCACCCACCCGAACCCGAGACATCAAATGTTTCAAGTGCCAAGGGATAGGTCACTATGCGTCCGAGTGTCCGAATCGAAGGACCATTTTAGTGAAGACGAATGGAGAGGTAGAAAGTGAGTCCGAAACGGAAGAAGCCCAATTCGTGGATGAAGAGGACAAAAGTGATGATGATCGATTTGTTGTCAAAGTGCCCGAATCCCTACTTGCAAGGAAATTTCCAGCACATGCTCGGAGTGGCGATGATATGTCACAACGTGAGAATCTATCTCATATCCGATGTTCTATAAGAGGTAATCCTTGCACTTTGATTATTGATGGAGGAAGTTGCTCAAATTTAGCTAGCACATTGCTTGTGGAGAAATTGGAATTGCTTAGATTCCCACACCCGAACCCCTATGAATTGCATTGGTTGCATGAGTTGGGAAAAATTAGGGTGGATACACAAGTGCTAGTTCCCTTGCATGTTGAGCAATACATGGATATGGTCGTGTGTGATGTGGTGCCATTGGAAGTTGCACACTTGGTGCTCGGAAGGCCTTGGCAGTTTGATCTCAAAGTGATACATGATTGTTATAGAAACTGCTATAGCTTCACGTGGAAAGGCGAAACTATGGAGCTTGCTCCTTTGTCCCCGGAGCAAGTAAATCTTGACCGATTGAAGCTAAAAAACGAGGTCGAGGAGTGGAGAAAGAAGGAAAAGGAAGAGGTGGAGGTTGAACTTGAAGAAGAAACGGAGAGTCATGTTGACAGGGAAGCGGATGAGGAAATAAGTCGACTTGAGTATGAGGATCCATTCCTTGTGGCTCGAACTGCTAACAACCCCCGCCCTGATTTTCTTATTTTCTTCTTGCAGTTAATGTCCGCACTGGATGGCCACGTACACAACTTTAGTTCTTGTGATAGCCACTCCAATTCTCGAGGGAGGTTTCATACCAATCCCGGGGCTTCATATTTTCGTGATTGGGATTGATGAAACAACATTTCCATTCGACCCGGGTGGAGGTATAGGTACAATGAAGAATCATATGATTCGGGTCGAATCCTTTTGAAGAGGGAGATGATGATATGATCGGTTAGCTCGACATCATGAACACGCTGCGTGAGAAAGCCGGTCGAGACGAAACGAGCTTGAACGGAAGTAAGATAAGGTGAAGATGTCAAGAAAAGCCGGATATGTCCTGGAAGAACCCTCACTTTGACTCATCCCGGACGTGAAACGAAGACGAAGTCGAGAACGGGTCGAGCTCGGGAAAACAAGTCAAGAATCTGCAGAAGCAAAATTACGGCCGTAACCTTTGTTCATACGGCCGTAACCCGACCTTTACGGCCAGTAACCCGCATTACGTCTGGCGTAACCCCAGAACGATTTTGGGCGTAAATCTTCGTGAGAGCAAATTACGGCCGTAATCTCGTAATATACGGCCAGAATAGATATACGGCCGTAACGTTGGTCATACGGCCGTATCATGAAGATCCAAATTTTGGCCAATTTGAAGCGAAAGGTTTTATACGGTGTATTTTTCGCTCATACGGCCGTATCATAGATTTACTGTCAGAATCCAAGAATTACTACGTAACTTTTGACCGACTTTAGCTTTTTGTGTCTACTTTTTAGATATTTCATTATTTTAATAGTATTTCTTGGTCATGGATGTATATGAACGAGATTTAGGCCATTTGTAAAGATAACTTTTGTTCAAAAAAGCTCTTTAGCTTTGAGTGTAGCCTTTGCTCCTCTTTGGGTTGTAGCCTTGCTCCCCACCTTTATTTCCTTGATCTTGATTGCAATTTGTTCAGTTGTAGCCGTGCTCCTCCGTTGCCATCTCGTCTAAGGAACCCCCGAACTTATCGAAGGCGTGATCAACCTTCGTGGCGTTCACCCCCGTGATTTGAAGGCGCAGTCGAGTCGAGTCGAGGGATCCTCCTCCTCGCCGGAGAGTTTCGGGTTGTCCTCGATCATACCGGATCCAGTCTAGGGGTTCTCGACCTTGGGGTCGTATCAAAATTGGTCACGGTTATAAACCGTGACCATCTCTCGATTTGTCACGGTTATAAACCGTGACAACTATCTCGCTAGTTGTCACGGTTTATAACCGTGACAACTCGCGAGTTTTATAAAAATAAAATAAAATAAAATAAAATCTGAAGCTGATTAGAGAACCAGTAGCTGACGCAAGGAAGAGACCAAACGCGAGATCCCCAAATTCTAACCTAAATTCTACTCTAAATCCACCATGAAAATTGCAAAAATCACTCCCAAAACTTGAATTCGAGCAAAAATCAAGGTTTTTGCTCAAGTATCGGCTTAATCACCGTCTGAATTTCAAGGTAATCTCTTCTAGTGAACTTCGTGGAGGTAGCTAAAATTGGTCCCATTGATTATTAATTTTTTTATTGAGAAATCTAGGCATATAGCTTCGTTGGTTCAGAAATTTTTCTGTAATTTGTTGATTATGTAGTATTCTTTGTATATATTTTGTGTATATTGAGTGTGAAACATACCCAAAAATTGAGTCCAAAAAATATATTTTGGACTCAATTTTTGTTGTTTAATTAGTTTAGTTACTTAATTATTGACTATTGCTATTATCCCATTTTTTACTTTTTCAGGAAAATAATTTAGGCTTTATGCATTGAACCATTTAGGAATTTAGGAATCAGGTCTTGATTTGCTGATTTCTGTGATTGAGTTCGAAATTTGTTTTGAGTTTTTGCTGATTGTAATTTTAGGAATTGAGCATTTAGGTTTTACCGTGTCATAGTTTAAATTAATATTGTTTAATTGAATTGAAAAACTACTTTTTATTTGTAATAAGATTTTGTGTGTTCTGAAATTCTGAGACACTTATAGATTTGAATAATTCATGAATTTCGAGTTCTTAGAAGTATTTTTTCTAGGGTTTTCGTTTATTTGAGTTCTTGAGTTGAAAAATTGTGATTTCGTGCATATTTTGTAGATTTCTTTGCATCATTAGTATGTTTAATTTGAGAAATATATATTTTGAATTGAGTGAGGTTCACTTGTTTATCTTTACATTTAAGTTCACCAATTTTTTACAAATTTTTCTGAATTAATTTGAGTCAAATTTGTAGTAAGGGGAACTCAAGTGAGGGATTTGATGGTTTTTGGTTTATGGTTTGAGTCGCCATGAGACCTGAAGTTGGATATCTGCCATTAAATTTTCTCGAAATCTTAAGCTTCGTTGACTAAATTCATCATGGAAAGCGTATGCCGTAGTTTCTGTGTACTTTTTAGGTGTAACAGGGATTTTACTCTTTATATGTTGTGTTTCTAATGAACTGCAGAAAAGATTTTCGCTGGAATTTCATGTTGTTTATTTTGCTAGAATCTAAGATCGAACTAATAACATCTTTAAGGAAATGAAAAATTGTATTATTCGGTGTTGGTTTTCGTGTGCAAAACTTGATTGTTGTTACATATGGTATTGGGTTAAATTCCTTGCTAAAATGCTATTCTCTTTGTCAAACTAATTGGATGATTAAATTTCATATGTTGGAACATCTGGAGCATCAGTTATGGCAAAGTCTCTTTTTGCATCATTTCCATATGGAACATCTGCAAAGTCTTCACAGGTATTGTCATAATTTTTGGTAATTTTAGTAATTTAATTTTTGGTATTGTCATAATTTTCGGCCCAGAGTTTACACCTAATTGTGTTTCCCTTTCTGAATCCTATTTTTGCATTGAAAGTTTTCAGGTGATTTTTCTATCTCCTTTTTCCTTTTTACATTTTATAGCTTTACTCTTTTCTTTTTGCAGTTTCTTTCTATGAAATCGTGATTGAATTTGTTGAATTGACCATGACCTCATTTTACTCTATATATTGTGCAATTTGTTGATTTTTCAGTTTCATTTCAGCTGCATTTGTCAGTTTAGTTATTTGATTCGCTTATTCTTGGTTCTAGAGTCACGTTGTGCTTGCTCTGCAAATTGCTGTTGAGGCTTACCTTGTTGGTCACTTCGAAGATACCAATTTGTGCGCAATCCATGCCAAGTGGGTCACCATCATGCCTAAGCATATCCAGCTTGCTAGACGCATCTGTGGTGAATGTGATTAAGTCTACGTTGATTGGTTATTAGTTCAAAGTAGGGTTGGATTGTTTAGCCCCCTTTTTTGTTGTTTGTCTTGACTGTAGGACAATGTTATAAGATTGTTCTTTTGATATCATATTATTCTCCTTACTATATTCTATTTGTAAATTAACAGATATTATGAATCAGTTTGGTTAATTTTCTTCTAATCTTGTTTGTGTTAATGGTTGTTTGATTGAAAAAAAGAACCGAAATTGCTCTCTGCTGATGCAAAGCTTGCCAAGGTCTTTTTAAGACTTGCCAATTTTTTTTAATTTTTTTTTTAGATTTGTCACGGTTTTCACCGTGACCAATTTGAAAACCGTGACCAATTTGTCATGGTTTAAAACCGTGACAACCAATTGGTCACGGTGATTTTTGTCACGGTTTTAAACCGTGACAAATTGAATTTGTCACGGTTTAAAACCGTGACAAACCGCGTGAAATGGTGTAGTGATTGCAGAGTACAATGCTAAATTTTGAATACTTGAAATTTAGGTCGAAATCAGCTGCGTGCACAAAGGAAAAATAAAGAAATTATGATCGAATTGAAAAGAGAGCCATTGGATATACATCAAACTGAATAGTGGTATGTTTAGAATTTTATGAGAATCGGGAGTCATCTCAAAAAATGGATTCCATTAAAACCATGTGCACTCAAATCATATTTTGCTAACGAATGCTTCTAAAATTCTTGAAATTAGCAATTATATTCCAATTAATTAAATCTTCTTCAAATTAGTCTTTTAATACACAATTCATTCCCAACTATATATTTTAGCCAACTATTAAAACACAGCATTGGCTAGGTCCGCTTCTTCTGCATCTTCTCCTCAGTTTTCAGTGTTCACATCGCAGAGAGTCATATCGTCACACTTGTCATTACTTGAGAGAGGCTTTGGAAGTAGAACTTTCGCCATGGTCTTGACCTTATATGGACTCAAAAAGTCTTGGAAATCAACGGTAAAACCAAAGTAGTGCTTACCCTTCATGAATGGTCTCTAATGCATCATCATTCCAATGTAACTGATTATGTTGAAAGAATTCGCAATTCCAAAGAACAAAAACATCAGATGAGAATAGAAGTTATGAACCTGGTCGTTAAACGACACAAATTTGAAAGAGATGAAAATTACTGACCAAGCTTGACAACTTCATTATGTAGTGATTTAATGAGGAGATGTCTCCTATAATGAGGAGATGTCTCCCATGACAGTAATCTTCATACCATTTCCTTGACAACCAGGGCACTTGAACGACGCTGTGGATTTTAACCCTTTGCTACAAGGAAGAAAAGATTAGAAATCTAATGAGATAGGAAACATGGTCCCTCCAACAAATATTTAGACTGAGCAATGCGGATGTAGCCATTACACTTTTGAGCAAAATACATATCGTGATAAAGACACCTTCTTTGTCATACCAAGGTAGAGATCATCGATAGACACCTTCAGTGCATCTACATCATTTGTCCTCGTCTGCCTCCTTTCCCATCGCTATCACCTCCAATGGATCATCAAAATATTACTTCCATATCAGTGTGTTATGCTCTCGCAATAAAAGAGAACCTTTTAAAAACCAAGGATTAACAATTAGAACTCAATAAAGAGAGCCATTAATTAACCATAAAGACAAATGGTAACCAATACTATCCCAATTCCTAACTACCATGTTGAAATGATAATAGTAATTACAGGGTTTCCGTGCCTTGATCAGCTGTTCAGACTTCCCAAGTGCTTCAACATTAGTATAATTTCAGTGCTAATGTTGGATGATCTGCCAAAAGGAAACGGATTTACTAAGCCAATTTTCACCATAAACAACTCGTAAACAACGACATAAACACAAAACCCCTGCAAAGTTGTTGAACCAAAGGCTCAAGAACAATGTCCTTTCATACAGATACCCGCTCAGATGGAGACAACTAAGAATGTTCCAAAAATAGATGATGCCTCAGTAACAAATAGAAGTAATTAATCTGTGTCAACTTCACATGGGGCGTTCCTCAATTACAAGGAAAAACAAACAATACCTGGTATAATATAAACAATTGCAATTTCTCTGAGAAACTTAAATAATGACAAAAACCACAACCCAAAACGAGAGAAATCTCAATTATTCAAACAGAAACAAGTGAAACATTAAGCCAAAACTGAAATGAAATCAAATGGCATCAGTTTTCAACACCTAAAATCAAGAAATCTAAACCCATATTTCAGTTTCTTCTCAAAATGTCACAAGAGTCAATCTTCACAAAGACACAAATTTTAACTTTACCAAACAAGAACCTTAAAAAGGAACAAAACCCCCTAAAAGAACATGAAAACAGAAGCATTCATCATCCAAGCATTAGTATTTCATACAACACATAAATCAAATTTACTATTTTCAATATCGTTTGAGAGGCGTGTGATTTGATATCATGCACGTGAATTGTAGCCGGATTTGGCAGGAGTTGATGAGTTGGTGAGGGAATTGATGAAGATGGAAATGAGGATAATTGCTCGAGCGCTTTGCTGAAAATTAGGAATGGATGGTGATAAAATTATGGAAGTTGTTTGAGTTGTGTTAGGATTGCAATTGAGCGCATGATTTCCTTAATTAGCTATTGGATTTAATTTATTAATTAATTAACAGTCAACAACTAAAAATGAATTAAGAATAAAATAATAATTTTTTTAATTTTGAAAATTGATGATTTGAGCGGGAAAATGACCTCATTTTATTAATAATATATACCCCGAAAAAAAATAATTTTCCTAGGATGAACATAGAAATAGAAAAACAACAAAGGAAAGTTACTGAGTAGGTATATACAACAATTGACAACAACAATCTATTTCAACTCCTCAAACGCCAGAGAATAGACCAGGGGCTCGAAGATCTCCAAACGCTCATATCCAGAATTCAACAACAACTAACCGCAACCACATCATCAGGTAACCCTCCCAATTTTGGTATCAGAGCTTACGTTCTTTCCTTTTAGACTTTGTATATAAGAATGGATTCTGATAAAAAAAATAAGACTATTTAGGGTTAGAATTGCGAATTCAACCTCATAGACCTGTTAATATTTTAGATACTATTAAATTACGTGGTAATTTTGAAAAAGATCATAAACATAGTTTTCAATCCCAAGATCCTACCATAAATATTGTTGTAGAAATTTTAATTAATTTAGGCGAAAGATTACAAGCTAGAAATCTAACTTCAGAATTATTATACACTAAATTAGCTAAGACTGTTGAGATTGTTGAAACAAAAATAGATTATTGTCAAGAACAATTAAAAGTAGTATTAGAAAAACTTTCAACACAATTAGACCAAATGGACAAAACTAATTTTTTAGAAAAATTAATTCTTTTTCAAACATTATTAGAAAAAAAGAAACATCAAGAAGGTGGTAGTATACCTAAAGAAGAAATTAATAATTTAGCTAATCAGATTACTAATTTATCTTTAAAAGTTTTGGCTAAAGAAAAAATAACTAGAAGACCCAATAATACACCCCTTAATTTTGTCCAATATAAATCTTTAGAATGACTATAGTTGTAACGCCCCGAATTCGAAGAACTCGGAACGCTAGTTCTTTCTTTAAAACTAACAATTTTCTTTTTTTTTTATATATATAAATAAATGCGGAAAGATAACAAATAGCTAAAATGCGGAAATTTATTTAAATTAATAAAATCAAAAGAGTGTCTCACGATAGTTTCAACACTGTCCTCAAAAACATCCAATTAAAGTACTAGTAAATTCAAAACATTCAATAGCCATTACTTCAACAGTTAAAAGTACTCAATTGTCAATGTGATTAAAACGAATTTATTTAAAGGTCCCTAAGAGATTCCCACGCCTCGCCAAGCCTCAGGCTCCTTAATGCAATTTGTTCATTTGATAGAGAAAATCGTGAGTATTTTTAATACTCGGTAGATCCCGCCACACCACAATTAATATATATTACAAAATAAATGCACATAATCATCATTTTCATAAAATACTAACAGTATAAAATACAAGTTCGCTCATCATCCCTCTTAATCGTGCGTCATCATAGTGATTAATAGCACGCGTCATTATAATATATTAGGTCAAAGACCTATCATCATAATGCTATTAAATCACATCGTAATTAGGCAAAGAGCCTATCGTCATAGTGCCGAGGAAGCATCGTCAAAAGTAGGCTAAAAGCCTATCATCACATAACATTTACATGCAGCATTTATAATAATATTAATTGCAATTGCGCACATTTAAAAGAAACTTTTTAGAAAAGGGATCTACCTTAACCTTTAGCGAGTATTGAGCTTACTAACGGTGAGAAATCAGTCCTCTAATTTGTCCAGACGCCTGCCTAGTCAATAACGAGTTTAATTTATGTTAATATTCTTAAATATTAAGTATCTATAAGTAATATAGAAGTTTGTGGACCAAAATGGAAAGAATATAAAACTTTGGGGGTCAATTTGAAAGAGTTGGATAGTTTGAGGACCTATTGTGCAATAAAAGTAAACTAAAAATATTTTTGACTCAATTATAGGATTTTTAAATCATGGGGACTAATATGCAATTAAAGTTTGGGGTTAGATTAAATAGGAAAAAGAAATTGAAGGATTAAAAGTGAAATAAAAGTTTAGGGCCAAATAGAAACAATTGAAAGTTAGGGACTTGAAATTAAATAAAATTTGAGGGCTTATTTAAATAAAATAAATAAAAAGAGGGGTTAAGTTTGTAAATAATCTTGAGGGGCTAAATCGTAACAATTAAAAGTGTAGGACTTGTAAAATAAATAAATTATCGGACCAACTTAAACTATTTATCAAAATAGAGGGACTAAAGTGTAAATTCTGAAAAGTTAAATGGATTTGGGCTTGGACCGGATCTCACCATCTCTACCCGCTTTCTCGGCTCTCCCTCTCTCGCTCACACACACTTCTCGGTTCACACACACACACTCAATTCCGTGACTTTTCACAGAAAAATGGAGGTGAAGGTAGATTGAGGTGTGGTGAATCTAGTGGTGTTGTTGGATTGAAAAATGGTTGAGTATTGAGGGAGAAATCAAGGATTTAACACTTAGATAGAAATTTGGGTATTTTCAAAATTGGTTCGATTTGCTAACTATTTTCAAAATCAAACTATACTACGATGTTCTAGGGACGGAGATGAAGGTGTAGGTGTGATTTTTGTGAATTAAGGTCGAGTTTTGGATGAGGTGATCGTTTGGGCCGAGGCATATGCGAGTTTGTGTATGTATTGTGTATGTATATGCACGTGTGTATGTGTTTTTGGGTCGAGATGAAGATGATGTTGGTGTTGCTTGGTGGTGAAGGTAGTGGCGCGGCAGTGGTGAGATGGTGGCCGACGGTTGTGTATGCGTGTATAGTGTATGTACGTATATTGTGTATGTACATTGCTATTTTGTGTGAAAAATCAAGTGACAACACAAATAGATGATTAATACTTACAACAATAAAATTTAGAAATTGAAATATGAACAAAGTGGCAAGAAATATTACCTCTAGTGGTGGTTGGTTCCTTGAATGGGATAGAGTGAGATGATCTAAAGTGTTCTATTTGGGGGAGAGAGGGGAGGATAGTGGGGCTAGGTCTTTGAAAAACAACTTTAAGTTGTATAAGTAGGGTAAGAACTAGGTTACACTCTAAATGGGCATTCTTAGAGTGTAAGAAATAGAATTGGACTACAAATGGGCCTCTCATTGGATCTAAAACGAATAATTTCTAAAGTTTGGTCCTCAAACGTAAATTGAAAATAAATAAATAAATATATATATTATAAATTATTTTTTTTTTCATTTTAAATAATTCAATATAATAGTAAATTTTATAAAATTTTAACTAGACGAGCGTACGCAGTTTAACTCTATAGGTGAAGTTGTAGCGACACGTTTGAGATTTTACTTTAATTAAATATTTTAATTTAAGGAAATTCTCGATCACTACAACCTTACCCTCTTAAAATAATTTCATCCTCGAAATTTAAACTTACTTAAAATATAAACTTACTTGATTCATAAGGTTTGGGTATTGGGATAGGATCTCTTCTTCTTTCTCCCATATTGCCTCATCCTTGCCGTGACTACCCCATTGAACCTTAACTAGGAGAACTCTTCGATTCCTCAAGGCATGGACCTTCCGATCTATGATCGTCACGGGTGTCTCTTGCTATGACAAATCCTTCTGAATATCCAAAGATTGAAAGCTCACCACGTGGCTTGGATCATGGACATACTTCCTCAACTGTGAAACGTGAAATACATTATGCACTGATGAAAGCTCGGGTGGCAAAGCCAAACGATAAGCTACTGGCCCAACTTCTTCTAGTATCTCGAATGGTCCAACGAACCGTGGTCTCAACTTCCCTTTCTTCCCAAAGCGTATGGTGCCCTTCATGGGAGACACCTTGAGAAATACTTCCTCTCCAATCTCAAACTTCAAGTCCTTTCTCCACTTATCGGCGTAGCTCTTCTGTCTATCTTGAGCGGCCTTGATCCTCATTCTGATCTTCTCTATAGCTTCCACAGTTTTCTTTACCATTTCTGGTCCCAACATCTTCCTCTCTCCAACTTCATCCCAATAGATGGGCGATCGACACCGTCGCCCATACAATGCCTCATAAGGCGCCATCCCAATCGTGGCTTGGAAGCTGTTGTTGTAGGCAAACTCTACAAGTGGCAAATAAGTTTCCCAACTCCCGGCTAAGTCTAAAATACATGCTCTCAACATATCCTCCAATATCTGAATGGTACGCTCAGATTGACCATCCGTCTGGGGATGGTATGCGGTACTGAATCTAAGCTTCGTCCCCATAGCCGTCTGTAAGCTCTCCCAAAATCGCGAGGTAAATCTCGGATCTCGATCTGAAACAATGGACACAGGCACCCCATGGAGTCGAAGAATCTCTACCGCATAATTGTGCCAACTGGTCAACACTGAGAGTGATCCGAACTGGTAGAAAGTGTGCATATTTCGTAAGTCGGTCCACGACAACCCATACAGCATCATGACCCCTCGGTGATCAAGGAAGACTCGTCACCAAATCCATGGCCATCTTCTCGTTTGAAAACAACATTATCTTTACGATTTGTACTCAAGTGACCCTTTCTACTTAACTGAAAATATCAATCTCCTTTCGATCATAACATATTATGCTCCTCATAGCAAAGCCTTAATAACATCGCATACGCTATCACTTAGATAATAATAATCGAGTATATACCTCATAGTTAGTCCGTAATAACTGAAAGGACCTCGTTATCATCTATGTAAATTCGTTTGAATTACAAATAGTACAACCCAAAGGAATTTGGCAACAATATCATAATCGTAACCCTTTCTTTTCTTTCCAAGTATTCAAGTCTCGAATTCCAAAATCATTATGACTCGTCATGTTCCAACTATATATGAGCCACAAATATTTCCCTGAATATATCCTCCACTATCAAAATCCCTTGAAATGTGATTGTCACCCAATCCAATAGTCATCTCTCGATAGAAGTGGAAGTAATTTTTGTGAAAAATCGATGGAACGTTCATTAATTTGAACTCAAGAGTTTCAATAGACAAACAAAATTTCATCAAATTGTTTCTTCACAAGAATTCGTTTGAAAAAGCAAAAGTTTTAAAATTTCTTTTTATTCTTCTCACAATGGGACACATCATTTAAACACAAGACATTTAAATAACATTCCATCCTCAATGGAAAGCCAAAGAAAATGTCGTACTGTTGCCTTTACTTATGCTCAAAACATTCTCACTTATCAAGCTAGAAATTCAATAAAAATTCTAACACAGCCTTATAATAATAATCTCAATGTTGAACACGATTTTTCGAAATTGAACCCTATCTCTTTCGCAATAATAAATGTGTTTTGAATCAATCGCAACTTCAGAAATTTCGAAAATAAATGATTGATCAACCTGGAGAGGATGGTGAAAGTCGATTGAAAACTTGATAAATAATTTCGTTAGCTTGTATTAAGATATTCTCATTGGAATCATGTATGGCTTGAGTATTCTCAAAGGCGACTCTCTCATCAATACATCAAGTACAATCCTCAAATATTCGCTATACCGATCTCTCCCTGAATAGATCAATAGGCCATCGATAAACACAATGACGAACTTGTCCATATACTGATGAAAAGCTCGATTCATTATATCCAGGAATACCGTAGGTGCATTAGTGAGATCGAAAGGCACCACTTTAAACTTGTAATACCAATATCGTGTCTTGAATGCTATCTTTGGTATGTTTGGGGGTTTGATATTCAACTGGTGGTATCCCAGTTTCAAATCAATTATTGAGAAAAACCAAAGCACCTTTCAACTGATCAAACAAATCTTAAATTCTTGGGAGAGGGTACTTATCCTTTATCGTCAACCTGTTGAGCTCTCTATAGTAAATGCACATCCTCATACTGCCCTCCTTCTTCTTAACAAATAAGTCGAGTACTCCCCAAGGAGACACACTTAGCCGATGAAACCTTTCTCGTGCAATTCCTCCAACCGCATACAACCTTTGACCTCACATTTCAAATCCTCAAATCCCAAAAAAATCCAAATAGATTTTAAAATCAATCACACTCTCAAAATCGCGCTACATCCTTAAATTCAAAATCATCATACAATCACATTTTATATAGTTAATCCTCTCAATCCAAATCTGATATCCTCAAAACTCATTTCATAAAAATTATATATGAATTCTTCAAAATCTCTCCCAACCTCAATCTAGCAAAATTCGTCAAACTTTGTCATTAGAAGTTCGCAACATAATATATATATATAAATATGGCACTCAAATTTCGTAAATAATACCTTTAACTTCAATTTATACAATTTGAACTGATTCACCACTAATCAAGTCCTCCAAATTCAACATTAAAAACAATTCAAATCAATCTTTAACATTTAATGCTCAGTATAAAACCCAAAAATCTAAAGCCATAGCTTCTACTAATTATCCTCAATCTATAATCTTTAATCTCAAATTATTTTCCGTCGAGGGTACAATAACATGCAAGTATAAAATTCACAAACTTCACTTTGAGGATAAAATAGCATATTTGCGACCCAGAATGCAGACGATGAGATATATACATTTTCTATTGCATTAAAACTTCGTAATAATGCAATGCAACAATCTCACCTCGAGTGCACAAAATCAAATCAACAATGTCCATGATCAATTAGTATCGCACACTGCCGATATTCGTGAATATGCTTACTTGCCTTATCTTTTACCCTTTTCACTGAAGAAGTTCGGTATATCTAGCACAACATAGGTCAATTCCTTCTCAATCGGTTCTGTCGTTCCATTACAACCTTATCTCAACGCATTACACTAACTTGGTGTCCCAATTACCACCAGCAATTACAAATCATCATTCATAGAGGCAATTGGGGAGAATAAATATCCTTACATAGTAGTCAATAAGTGTTTCAAATTATGAAGTCAATTTCGAGGACTAGAAATATTACAAAATATAATTTAATTCATGCTTTACTCACCACATGAACATTTCACCTTAAGCTCAAACTCGGTCTCTTATTCTCTATCAAAAAAAAGTACTTTACTCTTTCTTTTCTGGATATAAAATCTCTCAATTCAGATACAACTACTTGGAAAATATTCTAATGCCGTATCAACTTTTAATTCTCGTAAAATCCTTCAAAGAGACTCTCTTGACTTTAAATAGATACAAACATTCACATAACTTTTAATATTGTATCTATCATAAACTTTTTCTTAAAGTGATTTCGGCATTCGTAAATACTTTTTCTTATTGTATCTGAAAAATTTCTTAAAACTTTCTTCTTTCATTCTATAACAAAACATAGTTTCTCAAAAGAACTTCAAAACTCAATAAGTCAATCTTTGAAATCTAAAAACTTTCTTTCTTTACCTAGGAGTCGGCGGAGAGACGATGGTCGTGGCAGCTCTTAGGACATAAAACTTTTAAATTTTGAAAAGTTTCTTTCGAAAAAAAATTCTTTAAACAATTTGCAAGTCTACAGAACCGTAGACCCGCTCTGATACCAAGCTGTAACGCCCCGAATTCGAAGAACTCGGAACGCTAGTTCTTTCTTTAAAACTAACAATTTTCTTTTTTTTTTTTATATATATAAATAAATGCGGAAAGATAACAAATAGCTAAAATGCGGAAATTTATTTAAATTAATAAAATCAAAAGAGTGTCTCACGATAGTTTCAACATCATCCTCAAAACATCCAATTAAAGTACTAGTAAATTCAAAACATTCAATAGCCATTACTTCAACAGTTAAAAGTACTCAATTGTCAATGTAATTAAAACGAATTTATTTAAAGGTCCCTAAGAGATTCCCACGCCTCGCCAAGCCTCCGGCTCCTTAATCTGCAATTTGTTCATTTGATAGAGAAAATCGTGAGTATTTTTAATACTCAGTAGATCCCGCGCACCACAATTAATATATATTACAAAATAAATGCACATAATCATCATTTTCATAAAATACTAACAGTATAAAATACAAGTTCATTCATCATCCCTCTTAATCGCAGACGTCATCATAGTGATTAATAGCACGTCATTATAATATATTAGGTCAAAGACCTATCATCATAATGCTATTAAATCACGTCGTAATCAGGCAAAGAGCCTATCGTCATAGTGCCGAGGAAGCACGTCAAAAGTAGGCTAAAAAGCCTATCATCACATAACATTTACATGCAGCATTTATAATAATATTAATTGCAATTGCACACATTTAAAAGAAACTTTTTAGAAAAGGGATCTACCTTAACCTTTAGCAGAGTATTGAGCTTACTAACGGTGAGAAATCAGTCCTCTAGCTGTCCGTACGCCTCGTCTAGTCAATAACGACTTTAATTTATGTTAATATTCTTAAATATTAAGTATCTATAAGTAATATAGAAGTTTGTGGACCAAAATGGAAAGAATATAAAACTTTGGGGGTCAATTTGAAAGAGTTGGATAGTTTGAGGACCTATTGTGCAATAAAAGTAAACTAAAAATATTTTTGACTCAATTATAGGATTTTTAAATCATGGGGGACTAATATGCAATTAAAGTTTGGGGTTAGATTAAATAGGAAAAAGAAATTGAAGGATTAAAAGTGAAATAAAAGTTTAGGGGCCAAATAGAAACAATTGAAAGTTAGGGACTTGAAATTAAATAAAATTTGAGGGCTTATTTAAATAAAATAAATAAAAGAGGGGGTTAAGTTTGTAAATAATCTTGAGGGGCTAAATCGTAACAATTAAAAGTGTAGGACTTGTAAAATAAATAAATTATCGGACCAACTTAAACTATTTATCAAAATAGAGGGACTAAAGTGTAAATTCTGAAAAGTTAAATGGATTTGGGCTTGGACCGGATCTCACCATCTCTACCCGCTTTCTCGGCTCTCCCTCTCTCGTTCACGCACACACTTCTCGGTTCACACACACACACTCGATTCCGGCGACTTTTCGCCGAAAATGGAGGTGAAGGTAGATTGAGGTGTGGTGAATCTAGTGGTGTTGTTGGATTGAAAAATGGTTGAGTATTGAGGGAGAAATCAAGGATTTAACACTTAGATAGAAATTTGGATATTTTCAAAATTGGTTCGATTTGCTAACTATTTTCAAAATCAAACTATACTACGATGTTCTAGGGACGGAGATGAAGGTGTAGGTGTGATTTTTGTGAATTAAGGTCGAGTATTGGATGAGGTGATCGTTTGGGCCAAGGCATATGCGAGTTTGTGTATGTATTGTGTATGTATATGCGCGTGTGTATGTGTTTTTGGGTCGAGATGAAGATGATGTTGGTGTTGCTTGGTGGTAAAGGTAGTGGCGCGGCGGTGGTGAGGTGGTGGCCGACGGTTGTGTATGCGTGTATAGTGTATGTACGTATATTGTGTATGTACATTGCTATTTTGTGTGAAAAATCAAGTGACAACACAAATAGATGATTAATACTTACAACAATAAAATTTAGAAATTGAAATATGAACAAAGTGGCAAGAAATATTACCTCTAGTGGTGGTTGGTTCCTTGAATGGGATAGAGTGAGATGATCTAAAGTGTTCTATTTGGGGGAGAGAGGGGAGGATAGTGGGGCTAGGTCTTTGAAAAACAACTTTAAGTTGTATAAGTAGGGTAAGAACTAGGTTACACTCTAAATGGGCTTTCTTAGAGTGTAAGAAATATAATTGGACTACAAATGGGCCTCTAATTGGATCTAAAACGAATAATTTCTAAAGTTTGGTCCTCAAACGTAAATTGAAAATAAATAAATAAATATATATATATATATATATATTATAAATTATTATTTTTGTTTTCATTTTTAATAATTCAATATAATAGTAAATTTTATAAAATTTTAACTAGACGAGCGTACGCAGTTTAACTCTATAGGTGAAGTTGTAGCGACACGTTTGAGATTTTATTTTAATTAAATATTTTAATTTAAGGAAATTCGCGGTCACTACAATAGTTCCTTTTACTGGTACTTCGAGAAGTAGTGAAGATAATAAGAGACTATCGGTCAGCACATCAAGACCTAGATGGCTTTTAAATAAGATTTTAGGATGTAAAAACGAGAAGTATGATTTAAAATTAGAAGAACTAATTGACCCAGAACAAGATTACAAAAAATTTAAGGCTCAAGGATTAAATTTATTAAACCCTCAGATCTTATATAATAAAGGAAAATTTGAAAGTTCTACTCAACGTATTAAAGACCAAACTAAGATCATAGACCTCCTTAATAAAGAAAGTGGTAAAAGTTTAATAAAATTAGAATTTCAGATGATACATATAGGATTGATAGCAATTAGTATTAAAGGATTAATGAGAAAGAATTTAGGCAGTAAAGTTTTACTTACCATCTTTGATAGTAGATGTTCAGATATAAACAAAGCCATGATAGCAAGCACAGAAGTAGATATGAATAATAATGTAGGAATATTTTACTGTAGCCCAAATATGTTACTAACCGTAGAAGATGTAGTTAAATATATTAAATTAGGAATACAGACTAAAGGTTACGAAGATGTAGAAGAGGGTAATAATTTATTAATATCCCTAGGAATACTAGGAAGATGTTCAAAAAATTCAGATATGACATATAGACTTTATAAAGATAAAGTAGTTCAGTTATTAAGTAGTATTGGAGTAAAAATGGTTAAACCAAAAGAATATTCTTCTCAAGATTTAGCTGGATTAGACTGGCCAATTAGTAAATTTATACAAACTAAAATTACCACTATAGCTCCTACAGAAGCTATAACATATGCAGACCGTTTTAAAAGAACAAGTCTAAGATTTACAGAATACACAAATATCCCAGACCATGAAATCGAGGAAGACACAGAAACTGAAAGATCTTTGTAGAAATAGAACTAGCTCAGGATAAGATCATATTTCCAAAGGAACTTCAGATGGACCTAACAAAAGAAGAACTGTTACAATTAGAAGACCAGCTATATTTAAGTAAACAGATAACAGAAAATGAATACTTATATTATGACACAGAACAAAATATAAGAATAAAAGAAGAAAATGTCGAACAACAAGATACATACTTAACAGACTCACAAGACTTAAATAGCTTAATATCAGAATTTAGCTACCAAAAAGAACTTATGGAAAAAGAAAGGGAATGGAAGGCATTTGAAGAAACACCCTTGGAAAGAACTACACCAATAGACACATTTAAATATGCTTCTTTCCCTCCAAGAGCAACCTATACAAATTATAAAGAACCCTCTGCAGGCTTTCAATACATACCTAGAGGTGCTAAAAGACCATTAGAACAGCCAATAAAATTCCAAGAAGTTTCTAGAGGAAAAATCCTAACCTTAACGGCGCATGACCCTCAACTATGGCCAAGTGTTGTAGAAGTATGGAAAAGTGTTATCCGATCAGAATATTATAGGAATGTTGTAGAGATGTCAGCCGAAGAAATGTACAGATATTTAGAAACATTTTTAGGAGAAACTGTTAAAGTTATGTGGGAAGCCTATAAAGTAGAATATTGTGAGAGATACCAGAACCTAATAAGTATAGGACCAAACCCTTATAATTTTGTTAACACTATACAAAGACTTATTATGGGTTCCGACTCAAACTCAGGACAGATGAATTTACAAAGAAAAGCTTTAAGAGATTTAAAACAATTAAGGCTATAGAACTGACAGAATGGAAGAAAAATCAAAGAGGGTGTTAGCGGATGAGTTTTAACGTATTTTTATGAGTAGGAAGAGAGAGAATGAGTGGAGTTGGATGGTGGAGATTTAATGAGTTGAGAGATATATGGATGTGATTTGTTTGACCAAATTTGAAATTTGAAAAAAATGCATTAAAACTCATTTTTACAAGTATGCTAACGGGGTCAAAGACTTTTAAATGAATTTACATTTTATTTAGCAAGATCTGGCAATACTTTAAATACAGAATTAGGAAATAAACTGTTTCATAAGTTACCAGGATCCTTAGGTGAAGAGATCACTAACAAATGGAATCAGTTACCAGCAGTAAAAGCAGACCCAACTAAAAAGTGGCCCATAGGACATAAAATTCAATTTGTAGTACAAATATTAGAAGAAAAATGCGTAGAACTACAAATTCAGAAAGATCTTAAGAGTGCAGATTATAAATTTCGTCAAGACATATTTACAGCTCAAAATTATGGTTCCACTAGTGAAGAACAAAAACCTAAAAAGAAAAAAGAGAAGTATTATAAACATCCTAAAAAGATTTTCTTAGAAAATCAAATAAGAAGAAACCTTATTTAAATGAGAAAAAACATCTTAGAAAATTCAAACCAGAAAGAACTTATAAAAATAAGTTAAACTGTTATATATGTAATAGTAGTGATCATTTAGCTAGAACTTGTCCCAAAAAGCAAAATACCCACGATAAGAAAAGTACCTTAATAGAATGTGTTAATGAAGATCTTATAGAAGTAGATGAACAGATTTCAGATACAGAATCAATATATAGTATTATTTCAATAGACCAATCTTATATAGAACCTCCTCAAGAATCCGACAGTGACGATGATCTAGAATTTAGAACTGAATTCCAAAGAAGAGATTATTATAATCAGACTTTTGAATTAATGAATGTTGAAATAGAACCAGATTATACACATGATTGGCAGAAAAACATAGGATCAGACAATAAACCTTGTTTTATATGTACCAATCATCCCGCTAAAAAAATTTAGAGCTAGATGTACACATTGTTTTAAAGAAGCATGCATTTCTTGTCTTAAAGAAAAACAGTTGTATATAGAAGTAAAAAATTTAGATGAAGAACTTTCTCTAATAGATAAAACAAAAATTCGTATTTTAAGAAGAAGAATCGAAACTCTAGAAGATACAGTTAAGCTAATACAACAACAAGTAGATCTAGTTAGAGAACATATTAAAGGGAAAACAAAAGTTGAAATCTTTGAAAAATCCTATCCAGAAACTAATTTAGCTCAGATTTTTTGTAATCCCGGACATTTTAATACATTAAAAGTAAAATGTATTTTAAAAGTTAAATCTTTCCAGATACACTGTATAGCTTTAATAGATTCAGGAAGCACTAATTGTATAATAGATCAACAAATAATACCTTACGAATATACGATAGAGACTAATGAATATTCAGAAGCTCAACAAATGGATGGTCATACTTATACTTATAGAACATTATTAGTACCAGGAAGACAACTTAGTTTTGATACACATTGTGGATATAGTCCAGACTATTTTTTACCTGCAGAACATACATGGATAAGACCCCTTAGACAGCTTAAATATAGATATAATTTTGGGATTATCTTTCTTATTGAAAGATAATGGATCCTTTCTACTAACCAAAGATTATTTTTCAACTCTCTAAACATACACTCACAGCCCCTTTTATACGACCTTTTCTCGTTCGGAAGTGTGGGGGATTCGACCCCCCAACAAACACTTTTTCGCCAACAACAACAAAACAAATAAAATCTTGTCCCTGTAAAAATGAACGAGAATGCCAACTAGTTAGTATAAATACAGAGAAAGATAACTTTGAGATAGAAGAATTTTTAGAAGACCATAATAAAGAAAACATGATAGATTATAATTTGGTTTCTATAGACTCAGCTTATGAGACTTTGATTACTCAAGACATAGATCATCTGATTTCCAAGTTAGAAAAATTAGAAATTATAGGAGAAAATGTTCTCAAATATTAGGAAAAAGACAAAATATTTTGTGAACTAAAAATCAAGAATCCTGATTATGTAATAAAGACAAAAAACATAGACGCAACAAACCAAGACTTAGAAGACTTTAAGATGCATATTTCAAAACTCTTAAAATTAGGAGTTATTAGAAGATCAGATAGCCCCCACAGATCAGCAGCATTTATAGGTAGAAACCATGCAGAAATAGTAATAGGTAAGAGTAGAATGGTTATCAATTATAAAAGACTTAATGATAATACCATAAACGAATCTTATAATATTCCAGACAAAAAAGTACTACTAAACAAGATTAAGAATAGCAAGATCTTTAGTAAATTTGATTTAAAATTAGGTTTTTGGTAGATAAAAATGCATCCAGAAAGTATAATTTTGACAGCCTTCACTTGTCCTGAAGGACATTATGAATGGCTTGTTATGCCTTTTGGTTTAAATAATGTACCAAGTATTTTTCAAAGAAAGATGGATTCTATTTTTGCTAAACATAGTTCTTTTACTGCAGTATATATAGATGATATTCTTGTATTTAGTAAAAACAGTCAAGAACATAGAGGACATTTACAGATCATTTTTACAGAATTTATTAATCATGGGTTAATTATTAGCAAGAAAAGATACAGTTATTTAAGACTTATATAGAATTTCTTGGAGTTAATATAGGTAATGGAAAAATAAAATTACAACCTCATATAGCACAAAAAGCTTTAGACTTTCCTGATAAACTAGAAGATTTAAAAGAATTGCAAAGATTTCTTGCACTTATTAATTATGCTAGACCATTTCTTGAAGATTTAGGAAAAATAGTTGGCCCTTTATATTCTAAGACGTCACCAACTGGCCAAAGATTCTTTAATTCGGAAGATAAAAAATTAGTACAAATAGTTAAAGACCTTATCAAGACTTTACCAGAACTAGCAATGCCTTTAGACATTGATTATCATATCATAGAAACAGATGGTTGTTCATTGGGATGGGGAGCTGTACTTATTTGCAAACCCCATAAATACTCAGATAGATCTGAAGAAGAAATATGTAGATATAATAGTGGTACTTATAAAGAAAAAGGGCATAAGGGATCTATAGACTATGAGCTATTAGCAATAAATTATGCATTAGACTCATTTGAATTATTCATAATTTCTAAAAAAGAAATTACTCTAAGAACAGACTGTGAAGCTATTGTTAAATTCTATAATAATATAAGATCAAAAGAAAATAAAAGATCAAGCAGAAAAAGATGGTTAGCATTTCAAGACAGACTCGTAAATACCGGTGTAACTATTCATATAGAACATATCAGAGGAAAAGACAATGTAGCAGCAGACATTCTGAGTAGACTTATTTTACAAAGACTAGACTAAAAATATTTAGACCGGTTACTTACATCAGAGCAAACATCATCAGATATGACCGGAAAAAGAAAAGTTCCTGAAGACCAAGAAACATATAAAGACTCAGATTGCAGTAGTGGCAGTGAAGAAGAAGGATTGCCACAAAAACTCAGATGTAGTCTAGAAAAGACCAGATGGAAATTTCAGATGCAAATGCTGAAAAGACGATCTACTTTACAGAGATTCTATAAATTAGTAGAGCTTGATATTATTTATAAAAAGACCAAGGATCCGAATTGGAAAAAGGCAATACACGATTATACTCGTGAAATACACTTTTTTGAATAAAAGATAAATCTAATTTCAGACTCTTTAGAACAAGACCATCTTAGTTTAGACAATTATATTTGGATATTCTCAGATAATTATGGAGGAAACCTCAAGCTCTTTAGGTAAAAACGCTAGGACCGAAAAGGTAAGGACAACTGTAAAATCTTCCATTCAGGTACATACTCTTTTCCGAGATAACCTTTCCCTAATTAGACAATTAATTGATCGAAAATATTTTCTTGAAAATATAGTAGTCACTATTAAAACCCAAATTCGTGAACTACTTACTAGAGAAGAAGAAATGATAAATGAAGAACAACAGCTTCAAGAACAAGAATTTGCTATAACTACTAGACTTTCTCTAGAATTTTACGAGCCAAGATTAAAATTAGAAAATGAAGCCAGAAGCTATATTAAAACAATAAAGTTAATTTCTAATTGTTTAAAAAGAAATTATATTTCTTCTGAAGAATTAGATTTAGCACGATCTTCTCTTGGTAATCTTTATTTTTACCATGATCAGAATCAAAGATGAGATCCCCTACGACGGGAGTTGCGTCTAGCAAATCATTTGCGTCAAGCCCACTACAAATCAGACCCCAAAATCAACAGGAACGCATGAGGTTTGGTTCAGTTGAACTTCTTGTTTTTCCTTCTACTAGTAATATTGACAAAGATCCAATAGACCAGAGGTATTTTCTTCCTTGTATGAATGCTCTTTCAGAACATTATTGTCAAGACAAAAAGAGATTTAAATTTTATGTTGTTTTAAGAGCAAAGAAAACTTGATTCTTTCACACTTGGCTTAAAGTAGAAGACGCTATTAAAGATTCTCATGATCCTATGTACAAAGGATTTAATGACTACCGTGAAGCTCTTTCAATAGCTAGACTCAATCTTGGAACAAATTTTTATATTTCACCCTCCATGAGAAATTATGTTGATGAACCCATATCCTTTTTAGCTGCCCAAGACACTGATAGACTTTACCTTTGTAGCCATTGTGAAAATTCCCAAGAACACTTTCGAATCTTATCTGAAGACAATCACAGACCCATCTTTGAAAGACTCATTATGCTTTGAAGAAGCAAATTTCTCAGTTAGAAAAAGAACTTTTAGACCTAAAACTCTCACAAACCATGGGTAAACCTCCAGCCCAATCTAATATGACGAAGGGTGGACATTCCCCAAGTAATGTCACAAAGGGAACTATTGATCCCAAGACTTGAACAGCTAGTCCAGCCCAACCTGTAGCTGGTAAAGACTCCATCAAATCCGGATATGGCTTTGAGTTTGCCAAAAACCCATCGGACTCAGGGAACTGATGATTTCCCTACTCTTCAGGCCCAACATACCAATAATCCAGAATGCTAGGATACTTTGGGTCAGCCAAGTGGTAAATATGATTTTTATGTAAAATATACACCTACACATTTTATTCCAGATAAGACCAATCTCCCTTTAAAAGGAATTAAAATAAATGAGCCAGCTCAACTAACTCCTAAACAGCCCATAACACCAGAAAAACCTATGTCAAAAACCACGGGAAAAAGACCAATTCAAGAAACTCAATTAAAGGATAGCCAAGACCCATATAAAGATATAATATCCCCTCAAGAACTATTAGCCCAGATAAAGCAATTACGAGAAAAGCCCATTTTACCCGACTTTACTTCTTTAATTCAAGAGCAAGTTCATTTGGCCGTTAAGAAATTAATGAAAACTACTCCGACCAGTTCATGAGAAAAAAAAGATATTCCAATTAATCCAAGCCCAAAGGACTCAGATAATGTAGCCATGAACACATCAGATGAAGATAATGAGAACACAACTCAATCAGACGAAGCCTCCTTAGGAAATTTCTCAGAAGACTCTATCACAAGACATAATTTGGACACGGTGGGCTAAACGACAGAAGAAATGACGCAAGAAAAAAGTAAGCAATGACATCAGCAATGACATCAGCATGAGATCAGACAAACGTAAGCAATGACATCATCATTACGAAAGCATGATGTCAGCAACGTGTTAAATATACAGCCGATAGATCACTATTCATCAACAGTAAAATCACTGTGGACCTTTTGAAAATCAGCCGATTACGTTAGGCCAATGCCATTTACTGTGCACTTTTTACTGTTCAGACATTGTGTAGACACTATTTACTTTTGACTTTTTGCACAAATAGTATTAATTATTAGATGATGTGGTTGCGGTTAGTTGTTGTTTAATTCTGGATATGAGCGTTTGGAGATCTTCGAGCTGCTGGTCTATTCTGTAGCATTTGAGGAGTTGAAATAGATTGTTGTTGTCAATTGTTGTATATAACTACTCAACACTTTCCTTTGTTGTTTTTTCTATTTCTATGTTGATCCTCGGAAATTTTTTTAAAAACCCAAATACGTATTTCTACGTATTTACGTATGACTAGGTTGGTTAGACTTTTGGTTTAAATTTTTTTCTTTCAAATTGTTTTGAACTAAAACAAAGTTTTAAAAATTTTATATGTATAAATTACGTATTTTGTCTTTTTAAAACTTTTTACAAAGTTTACTATCTGAGATATAGTAACTTGTATCTAACCCACCTTTTACCAAGGCACCGTGGCACTCCTTGAGTAAAAATACTTACATCAACTAATCTACGACCCTTCCTTTTGCCCTTCAAATGGCTCTCTCTGGCCTAAAAATGGACTTACACTTGGGCCTTTATGATGTAAATACAGTTTAACAATTTTCAAACTGTAGGTTAAATAATGCTTTTATACTATACTCAGTATGAAGTATACTTTGTATAACAAAACTTTTTTACAAAAGTAAAAATTAAAGAAAATCAGAGTTTATTTATAAGGAATATTCCATTAGAGGAATCATAGATACAAAACACAGAATGTACAAAAACAAACTTACATACAAAAGAAGGGATTACTTCATAGTGAAATAGAAAAACAAAGGATTTCCCTTTCAGGAATCTCACGAACTAATTACAAATTTGGATTGAGAAATTGGTCTACTAAGGAGATTTTTAGAATGATGTTCAACACATGAACTTCATTCTATTTTTTTTTCTCTCTTGGTTTTTCTTTTCTTTCTTCTCCTCTTGTTCTCTTCATTTCTGAGCTTCTCCTTATATAGGCGAATTTCTGAGCTCTTGAGTCTGAATAATTGATTCGTCTTCACACGCGTCATTTGTTTATGGTAAGTGTTGGCTGTTTTCGTCGTCTGCTAGTGGAAACGCCAAAAGGGAATAGTCGTCTGTCGGCCATTCATCTAATAATTAATACAATTTGGGCAAAAAGTCAAAAGTAAATAGTGAATGCACAGTGTCTGCACAGTGTTTGAACAGTAAAAGTGCACAGTACACGACATGTGGCTACAGTAATTGGCTGATTGTCAAAAGGTGCACAGTGATTTTACTGTTGATGAATAGTGATATATCGGCTGCATATTTAACACGTTGCTGACAGCATGCTTTCGTAATGATGATGTCATTGCTTACGTGTGTCTGATCTCATGCTGATGTCATTGCTTACGTTTTTCTTGCGTCATTTCTTCTGTCGTTTAGCCCACCGTGTCCAAATTATGTCTTGTGACAGAGTCTTCTGAGAAATTTCCTAAGGAGCCTTCGTCTGATTGAGCTGTGTTCTCATTATCTTCATCTGATGTGTTCATGGCTACATTATCTGAGTCCTTTGGGCTTGGATTAATTGGAATATCTTTTTTTTCTCATGAAATGGTCGAAGTAGTTTTCATTAATTGCTTAACGGCCAAATGAACTTGCTCTTGAATTAAAGAAGTAAATTCGGGTAAAATGGGCTTTTCTCGTAATTGCTTTATCTGGGCTAATAGTTCTTGAGGGGATATTATATCTTCATATGGGTCTTGGCTATCCTTTAATTGAGTTTCTTGAATTGGTCTTTTTCCCGCGGATTTTGACATAGGTTTTTCTGGTGTTATGGGCTGTTTAGGAGTTAGTTGGGCTGGCTCATTTATTTGAATTCCTCTTAAAGGGAGATTGGTCTTATCTGGAATAAAATGTGTAGGTGTATATTTTACATAAAAATCATATTTACCACTTGGCTGACCCAAAGTATCCTAGCGTTCTGGATTATTGGTATGTTGGGCCTGAAGAGTTGGGAAATCATCAGTTCCCTGAGTCCGATGGGTTTTTGGCAAACTCAAAGCCATATCCGGATTTGATGAGTCTTTACCAGCTACCGGTTGGGCTGGACTAGCTGTTGAAGTCTTGGAATCAATAGTTCCCTTTGTGACATTACTTGGGCAATGTCCACCCTTCTCCATATTAGATTGGGTTGGAGGTTTACCCATGGTTTGTGAGAGTTTTAGGTCTAAAAGTTCTTTTTCTAACTGAGAAATTTGCTTCTTCAAAGCATAATGAGTCTTTCCAAGATGGGCTTTTTCAAATTGAAGTCTGTGATTGTCTTCAGATAAGATTCTGAAGTGTTCTGGGAATTTTCACAATGGCTGCAAAGGTAAAGTCTATCAGTGTCTTGGGCAGCTGAAAAGGATATGGGTTCATCAACATAATTTCTCAATGAGGGTGAAATATAAAAATTTGTCCCAAGATTGAGTCTAGCTATTGAAAGAGCTTCACGATAGTCATTAAATCCTTTGTACATAGGATCATGAGAATCTTTAATAGCGTCTGCTACTTCAAGCCAGGTGTGAAAGAATCCAGTTTTCTTTGCTCTTAAAACAACATAAAATTTAAATCTCTTTTTGTCTTGAAAAATATGTTCTGAAAGAGCATTCATACAGGGAAGAAAATACCTCTGGTCTATTGGATCTTTGTCATAAGGTATCCATAGGTTGTCTAAAAGACACTTCTCGATCTTGCTTGAGCGAAATACTGTATTGGGTCTGAAGACAATATTACTAGTAGAAGGAAAAACAAGAAGTTCAACTGAACCAAACCTCATGCGTTCCTGTTGATTCTGGGGTCTGATTTGCAGTGGGCTTGATGCAAATGAGTTGCTAGACGCAACTCCCGTCGTAGGAGATCTCATCTTTGATTCTGATCATGGTAAAAATAAACATTAGGAAGTGAAGATCGTGCTAAATCTAATTCTTCAGAAGAAATATAATTTCTTTTTAAACAATTAGAAATTAACTTTATTGTTTTAATATAGCTTCTGGCTTCATTTTCTAATTTTAATCTTGGCTCGTAAAATTCTAGAGAAAGTCTAGTAGTTATATCAAATTCTTGTTCTTGAAGCTGTTGTTCTTCGTTTGTCATTTCTTCTTCTCTAGTAAGTACACGAATTTGGGTTTTAATAGTGACTACTATATTTTCAAGAAAATATTTTCGATCAATTAATTGCCTAATTAGGGAAAGGTTATCTCGAAAAGAGTATGTACCTGAATGGAAGATTTTACAGTTGTCCTTACCTTTTTGGTCCTAGCGTTTTTACCTAAAAAGCTTGAGGTTTCCTCCATAATTATCTGAGAATATCCAAATATAATGGTCTAAGCTAAGATGGTCTTGTTCTAAAGAGTCTGAAATTAGATTTATCTTTTATTCAAAAAAGTCTATTTCACGAGTATAATCGTGTATTGCCTTTTTCAATTCTGGATCACTGTCTTTTTTATAAATAATATCAAGCTCTACTAATTTATAGAATCTCTGTAAAGTAGATTGTCTTTTCAGCATTTGCATATGAAATTTGCATATGGTCTTTTCTAGACTACATCTGAGTTTTTGTGGCAATCCTTCTTCTTCACTACTGCTACTGGAGTCTCAATCTTTATATTTTTCTTGGTCTTCAGGAACTTTTCTTTTTCCAGTCATATCTAATGATGTCTGCTCTGATGTAAGTAACCGGTCTAAATATTTTTAGTCTAGTCTTTGTAAAATAAGTGTACTCAGAATGTCTGCTACTACATTGTCTTTTCCTCTGATATGTTCTATATGAATAGTAACACCGGTATTTACGAGTCAGTCTTGAAATGCTAACCATCTTCTTCTACTTGATCTTTTATTTTCTTTTTATTTTATATTATTATAGAATTTAACAATAGCTTCACAGTCTGTTATTAGAGTAATTTCTTTTTTAGAAATTATGAATAATTCAAACGAGTCTAATGCATAGTTTATTGCTAATAGCTCATAGTCTATAGATCCATTATGTCCTTGTTCTTTATAAGTACTATTATTATATCTACATATTCTTTCTTCAGATCTATTTGAGTATTTAAGGGGTTTGCAAATAAGTATAGCTCTCCATCCGTATGAGCAACCATCTGTTTCTAGGATAAGATAATCAATGTCTAGAGGCATTGCTAGTTCTGATAAAGTCTTGATAAGGTCTTTAACTGTTTGTACTAATTTTATATCTTCCGAATTAAATAATCTTTGGCCAGTTGGTGGCGTCTTATAATATAAAGGGCCAACTATTTTTCCTAAATATTTAAGAAATGGTCTAGCATAATTAATAAGTGCAAGAAATCTTTGCAATTCTTTTAAATCTTCTAGTTTATCAGGAAAGTCTAAAGTTTTTTCTGCTATATGAGGTTGTAATTTTATTTTTCCATTAAGTCTTAAATAACGGCATCTTTTTCTTGCTAATGATTAACCCATGATTAATAAATTTTGTAAAAATGATCTGTAAATGTCCTTTATGTTCTTGACTGTTTTTACTAAATACAAGAATATCATCTATATATACTGCAGTAAAAGAATTATGTTTAGCAAAAATAGAATCCATCTTTCTTTGAAAAATACTTGGTGCATTCTGTAAACCAAAAGGCATAACAAGCCATTCGTAATATCCTTCAGCACAAGTGAAGGCTGTCACAATTATACTGTCTGGATGCATTTTTATCTGCCAAAAACCTGATTTTAAATCAAATTTACTAAAGATCTTGCTATTCTTAATCTTGTTTAATAGTACTGTTTTGTCTGGAATATTATAAGAGTCATCTATGGTATTATCATTAAGTCTTTTATAATTGATAACCATTCTACTCTTACCTCTTACTATTTCTGCATGGTTTCTAATTATAAATGCTGCTGATCTGTGGGGGCTGTCTGATCTTCTAATAACTCCTAATTTTAAGAGTTGTGAAATATGCATCTTAAAGTCTTCTAAATCTTGGTTTGTTGCCTCTATGTTTTTTGTCTTTATTACATAATCAGGATTCTTGATTTTTGGTTCACAAAATATTTTTTCATTTTCCCAATATTTGAGAAGATTTTCTCCTATAATTTCTAATTTTTCTAACTTGGAAATTAGATGATCTATGTCTTGAGTAATCAAAGTCTCATAAGTTGAGTCCATAGAAACCAAATTATAATCTATCATGTTTTCTTTAGTATGGTCATCTAAAAATTCTTCTATCTGAAAGTCATCTTTCTCTGTATTTGTACTAACTAGTTGGCATTCTCCTTCACTTTTACAGGGACAAGATTTTATTTGTTTTGTTGGTGTTGGCGAAAAAGTGTTTGTTGGGGGGTCGGATCCACCACGGTTTTGAGCGAGAAAATGTCGTATAAAAGGGGCTATGAGTGTATGTCTAGAGAGTTGAAAATAATCTTTGGTGTAACGATCCGAGTTCGAAGAACTCGGAACATTAGTTCTTTCTTTAAAACTAACCATTTTTTTTTCTAATATTAAATGCGGAAGTATAACAAATAATTAAAAGTGGAAATTCATTTAATATAACAACCATCTAAAGTGTTTTAAAATTATTTGATCACCAAACATTCAAAACATCTAACCCGAGTTACTAAATAGTTCAAAAGTTTTAAAAACGACATAATCCCATACATCGGTTTACCAAAATAACAACGGAAGTGAAATCTCTTATTTAATAAGCCTAAATAGAATTCCCATGTCTCGTCACACCTCCGAACTCCTCAATCTGTAAAAGAATGAAAGGCGTGAGTATTTAAACAATACTCAGTAGGCTCAGCGCAAGTTAATCATCTATACAAATGTATAAGACAAATTGTTATGTAAACTCTATAATATGATACCCGAAGGTAACTCTGGGCCCGAAGGTAGCTTTAGGCCCGAAGCCAAGTCTGGGCCCGACGGCAAGTCTATTACACACTAAACGTACTCATATAGTACAGATCATTAACTAATAATGCGCGATAAGTAAAAGTGAGTCTTTTGAGCCTACCTCAAGTATCTCTCGAGTTTTTAGTCTACTAAGCGGTGAGAATCAGTCCTCTAGCTGTTGTACGCCTCGTCTAATCAATAATGAGTTTAATTTATGTTAATACTCTTAAATATTAAGTATCTATAAGTAATATAGAAGTTTGCGGACCAAAATAGAAAGAATATAAAACTTTGGGGGTCAATTTAAAAGAATTTAATAGTTTGAGGACCTATTATGCAATAAAAGTGAACTAAAAATATTTTTGGGCTCAATTATAAGATTCTTAAAGCATGAGGGACTAATATGCAATTAAATTTTGGGGGTTAAATTAAATAGGAAAAAGAAATTGAAGGATTAAAAGTGAAATAAAAGTTTAGGGGTCAAATTGCAACAATTGAAAGTTGAGGATTTGAAAATTAAATAAAATTTGAGGGCTCAGTTAAATAAAATAAATAAGATGGGGGATAAAATCTGTAAATAATATTTAGGGATTAAATTGTAACAATTAAAAGTTGGAAATTTGTAGATTAAATAAATTATAGGGACCAACTTAAAACAATTAGAGAACTAGAGGGACTAACTTGCAAATACTTAAATAAATTTAAAAAAAAAAGAGAACATGGATCGGATCGGATCTCATCTTCCTCACTCGCTTCTCCCTCTCTCTCGCTCGTTCTCTTGGCTCTCTCCCTACTCTCAACAACTTCCGGCGATTTGGCCGGCGAAAAGGGCGGCAAAGGTGGAGTTGAAGGTGGTGAAGCTAGTTGTGAAGTCAATTTGAAGAAATATTGAGTATATGGGGAGAAATTGAAGCTAGAACTCTAAAGGAAAAATTGGGTGTTTTAAAAATTCGATCAAATCTTCAAAGATTTTCGAAATTAAACTATACTACGATGTTCTATAAAGGTAGAGGAAGGTGTAGGTATAATTTTTGAGTTGTGAAGTGGATTTTTGAGCGTGGTTGAAAATTTTGGGCCAAGGTTTATATATATACATGCGTGTATCTATGCGTGGGTGTGTGTGCGTGAGTTCTTGGCCGAGAAGAGGACTGTGGTGGTGTTGTGGTGGAGTTGTGGTGGTGAGTGACGGTGGAGATAGTGGTGCGGCGGTGGTGGCCATGTGTATGTATATAGACGTATATTTATCGTGTTTTTGTGTAGAAAATCAAGTGAAAAATACAAATAGATTATTAAAAGCTTAGAACAACAAAATAAAAATGGAGATATAAATAGAAATATCAAGAAATCTTACCATTTGAAGTTTGATTTGTTGAATGAGAAAGAGTGGGATGAACTTGAAGATTCCAATTGTGGAAAGAGGGGAAAATAGTGAGGCTAGGGTTTCTAAAATCAACCTTAACTTGTATAAATAGGGTAAAAACTAGGTTACTCCTCTAAATGAGATTTCTTATAGCATAAGAAGTAAAATTGGACCTTAAACGGGCCTATAATTGAGTTTAAAACGAATAATTTTTAAAGTTTGGTCCTCAAATGTAAATTGAAAATAAATAAATTTTTTATAGATTATTATTATTATTATTTTAAATAATTTAATATAGTAGTAAATAATGAAAAATTTAACTAGACGAGCGTACACTGTTTAACTCTATAGGTGAAGTTGTAGCGACACGTTTGAGATTTTACTTTAATTAAATATTTTAAATTAAGGAAATTCGCGGTCACTACAACCTTACCCTCTTAAAAATAATTTCGTCCTCGAAATTTAAACTTACTTGAAATATAAACTTACTTGATCTATAATGTTTGGGTATATGGATAGGATTTCTTCTTCTTTCTCCCATGTTGCCTCATCCTTGCCATGACTACCCCAATTAATCTTAACTAGGGGAACTCTTCTATTCGTCAAGACATGGACCTTTCGATCTATGATCGTCACGGGTGTCTCTTGATATGACAAATCTTTCTGAATATAGAAAGATTGAAAGTTCACCACATGACTTGGATCGTGGACATACTTCCTCAACTGTGAGACGTGAAATACATTATGCACCGATGAAAGCTCGGGTGGCAAAGCCAAGCGATAAGCTACTGTCCTAACTTCTTCTAGCATCTTGAACGGTCCAACGAACCGTGGTCTCAACTTCCATTTCTTCCCAAAACGTATGGTGCCCTTCATTGGAGACACGTTGAGAAATACTTTCTCTCCAATCTCAAACTTCAAGTCCTTTCTCCTCTTATCGGTGTAGTTCTTCTGCCTATCTTGAGCAGCCTTGATCCTCACTCTGATCTTCTCTATAGCCTCAACAGTTTTCTCTACTATTTCTGGTCCCAACATCTTCTTCTCTCCAACTTCATCCCAATAGATTGGCGATCGACACCGTTGCCCATATAATGCCTCATAAGGCGCCATCCCAATCGTGGCCTAGAAACTGTCGTTGTAAGCAAACTCTACAAGTGGCAAATGAGTTTCCCAACTCCCGGCTAAATCTAAAACACATGCTCTCAACAAATCCTCCAATATCTAAATGGTGCGCTCAGATTGACCATCCGTCTGGGGATGGTAAAAGGGTACTGAATCTAAGCTTCGTGCCCATAGCTATCTGTAAACTCTCCCAAAATCTTGAGGTAAACCTCGGATCTTGATCTAAAACAATGGACACAGGTACCCCATGCAGTCGAACAATCTCTCTAACATATAACTGTGCCAACTGGTGGATGCTAAGAGTCATCCTAACTGGTAGAAAGTGTGCAGATTTCGTAAGTCGATCCACAATAGCCCATACGGCATCATGTCCTCTCGAGGATCTCGGTAGAGCCGCCACGAAATCCATAGTAATCTTCTCCCACTTCCACTATGGTATCCCCAAGGGATTCAATAATCCCGAAGGCCTCTGATGTTTAGCTTTAACTTGTTGACAGACTAAGCATCTCGCCACAAATCTTGCAATGCAACCTTTCATATTCCTCTACCAAAAGGTATCCTCGTAGGTCACGGTACATCTTCGTTCCACCAGGATGTGCTATATAAGGAGTCGAGTGAGCCTCTGTCATAATCTCATCTCTTATCTACTCATCTTTCGGCACACACAAGCGCCCTCTAAATACAAGTGCTCCATTGAAGAAATCTCAAAGCCTGTCCTCTTACCAGTCCCAACCTCCAATCTGATCTTTTCAAGGAACTTATCCTTCCTTTGGGCCATTACAATTCGACTTCTAAAGTCTGCTTGGACAATTAAGGTTGCTAGCTTGCTCGATCGCCAACTCGGCGGAGCTCGTACTTTGACCTTCAAATTCTGCAAATCCCGAATGATTTGATCTTGCATAGTACCCAATGCAAATAACTGTCCAACACTCTTCCTACTCAATGCATCTGCCACCTTATTAGCCTTACCAGATAATAGAGAATGGTACAATCATAGTCTTTCACAAGCTCTAGCCAACGGCGCTGCCTCATATTCAACTCTTTCTGAGTGAAGAAGTACTTGAGGCTCTTGTGTTCTGTGTAAATATCATACTTACTCCCATACAAGTAATGACGCAAATCTTCAAAGTGTGTACTACTGCTGCAAGTTCCAAATCATGCGTCGGATAATTCTGTTCATGTGGCTTCAACTGTCTCGACGCGTAGGCAATACACATCCCAATCCTTGCTTAGAAACATCACTATAAATGACAAAACCTTTAGTACCATCGGGTATAGTCAACACTGGTGCCGTAACCAATCGACTCTTCAACTCCTCAAAAATCTTTTCACACGGATCGGTCCAATGGAACTTAACACCTTTCTTCGTCAACTGAGTCATGGAACCCGCAATCTTGGAGAAACCCTCAATGAATCGTCGATAGTATCCGGCTAACCCGAGAAAACTCCTCACTTCTCTAACATTTGTAGGAGTAGACCAATTCATCACAGCTTCAACTTTGGAAGGATCAACTTCAATGCCCTTGGCCGTCACAATATGACCCAAAAATCCAACTTTTTCGAGCCAAAATTCACACTTCTCGAACTTTGCATGTAGCCTCTCTCTCCTCAATGCATCAAGAACGATCCTCAAATGTTCTCCATGCTGATCAGAATCGCTGGAATAGATCAAAAGGTCATCGATAAACACAATGACAAATTTACCCGAATACTAATGAAAGACTCGATTCATCAAATCCATGAACACTGCCGGTGCATTCGTGAGACCGAAAGGCATCACTGTAAACTCGTAATGCCCATATCGTGTCCTAAATGTTGTCTTCGGTATATCTGTCGACTTGATCTTGAACTGGTGGTATCCCGACTTCAGATCAATCTTCGAGAAAACCGAAGCACCCTTCAATTGATCAAACAAATCCTCAATTCTTGGTAGGGGGTACTTATTCTTTATCGTCAACTTGTTGAGCTCTCTATAATCAATGCACATCCTCATATTCCCTCCTTCTTCTTAACGAACAAAATAGGTGCTCCCCACGGAGACACACTTGGCCGGATAAAACCTTTCTCAAGCAATTTCCTCCAACCGTACAACCTTTCAACACACGTTTCAAATCCTCGAATCCCAAAAATCCAAATAAATTTTAAAATCAATCACACTCTCAAAATCACGTTACATCCTTAAAATCAAAATCATCATACAGTCACATTTTATATCATTAATTGTCTAAATCCAAATTTGATATCCTCAAAACTCTGCTCATAAAAATTATACATGAATTCTTCAAAATCTCTCTCAACCTCAATCTAGCATAATTCGTTGGACTTTGTCATTAGAAGTTCCCAACACGATATATAAACATGCCACCCAAATTTCGTAAATAATACGTTTAACTTCAATTTATACAATTTGAACTGATTCACCACTGATCAAGTCCTTCAAATTCAACATTAAAAATAATTCAAATCAACCCCTTTAACATTTAATGCTCAGTACAAAATCCAAAAACCTAAAGCCATAGCTTCTATTAACTATCCTCAATCTATAATCTTTAATCTCAAATTGTTTTCCGTTGAAGATACCATAACATGCAAGTATGAAACTTACAAACTTCACTTTGAGGATAGAATAGCATATTTGCAACCCAGAATGTAGACGATGAGATATGTACATTTTCTATTGCATTAAAACTTTATAACAATGTAATGCAACAATCTCATTAAAACTTCATAACAATGCAATACAACAATCTTATCTCGAGTGCACAAAATCAAATCAACAATATCCATGATCAATTAGTATCACACACTACCGATATTTGTGAATACACGTACTTGTCTTGTCTTTTACCCTTTTCACTCAAGAATCTCGAAATATCTAGCACAATATAGGTCAATTCCTTCTTAATTGGGCCTGTCATTCCATTACAACCTTATCTTAACCTATGATAGTGAATTGAAGTACCATTACAGTCAATCGCAAATCCATTACAATCTCCCATTTCAATGCATAACACCAAACTAAAGTCCCAATCACCAGCAATTACAAACCACCGTTCAATATAGGCAAGAGAGAAAAACAATACCCATACACAATAGTCAATGCTTGAAAATCATGATGTAAATTTCGAGGACTAGAAATATCATGCGATATATTTAAAGTTATGCTTTATTAATCACTAGGAGATTTCACGCTTAGGCTCAAACTCGGTTTCTTTTCTCTCTATCCGAATACAAGTACTTCATCTCTATCTTATATAAAATATTTCATCTCGTGTATCCGGAAAATAAACATAAAATTTTCATGAATAAACACTTTACCTTGGAGTCGGTGGAGAGACGATGATCATGGTAGCTCTTAGGACTTAAAACTCTTAAATTTTTCAAAATTTGTTTTGAAAATACTTCAAAATGTGCAAGTCTACAGAAACATAGACCCGCTCTGATACCAAGCTGTAACGCCCCGAGTTCGAAGAACTCGAAACGTTAGTTCTTTCTTTAAAACTAACCATTTTTTTCTAATATTAAATGCGGAAGTGTAAAAAATAATTAAAAGCGGAAATTCATTTGATATAACAACCATCTAAAGTGTTTTAAAATTATTTGATCACCAAACATTCAAAACATCTAACCCAAGTTACTAAATAGTTCAAAAGTTTTAAAAACGACATAATCCCATACATCGGTTTACCAAAATAACAACGGAAGTGAAATCTCAGCCTAAATAGAACTCCCATGTCTCGTCACACCTCCGAACTCCTCAATCTATAAAAGAATGAAAGGCGTGAGTATTTAAACAATACTCAGTATGCTCAGCGCAAGTTAATCATCTATACAAATATATGAGGCAAATAGTTATGTAAACTCTGTAATATAATACCGAAGGTAACTCTGGGCCCGAAGGCAACTCTAGGCCCGAATGCAAGTAATTTGTCCGAAGGCAAGTCTGGGCCCGAAGGCAAGTCTAGGCCCGAAGGCAAGTCTGGGCCCGAAGGCAAGTCTATTACATACTAAAGGCACTCATATAGTACAGATCATTAACTAATAATGCGTGATAAGTAAAAGTGAGTCTTTTGATCCTACCTGAAGTATCTCTCGAGTTTTTAGTCTACTAAGCGGTGAGAATCAGTCCTCTAGCTGTTCGTACGCTTCGTCTAGTCAATAATGAGTTTAATATATGTTACTACTCTTAAATATTAAGTATCTATAAGTAATATAGAAGTTTGTGGACCAAAATAGAAAGAATATAAAACTTTGGGGCTCAATTTGAAAGAATTTAATAGTTTGAGGACCTATTATGCAATAAAAGTGAAGTAAAAATATTTTTGGGCTCAATTATAAGATTTTTAAAACATGAGGAACTAATATGCAATTAAATTTTGGGGGTTAAATTAAATAGGAAAAATAAATTGAAGGATTAAAAGTGAAATAAAAGTTTAGAGGTCAAATTGCAACAATTGAAAGTTGGGGATTTGAAAATTAAATAAAATTTGAGGGCTCAGTTAAATAAAATAAATAAGATGGGGGATTAAATCTGTAAATAATATTTAGGGATTAAATTGTAACAATTAAAAGTTGGAGATTTGTAAATTAAATAAATTATAGGGACCAACTTAAAACAATTAGAGAACTAGAGGGACTAACTTGCAAATACTTAAATAAATTTTAAAAAAAACGAGAACATGGATCGGATCTCATCTTCCTCACCCGCTTTTCCCTCTCTCTCGCTCGTTCTCTCGGCTCTCTCCCTACTCTCGGCGACTTGCGGCGATTTTGTCGGCGAAAAGGGCGGCGAAGGTGGAGTTGAAGGTGGTGAAACTAGTTAGGAAGTCAATTTGAAGAAATATTGAGTATATGGGGAGAAATTGAAGCTAGAACTCTAAATGAAAAATTGGGTATTTTCAAAATTCGATCAAATCTTCAAAGATTTTTGAAATTAAACTATACTACGATGTTCTATAGAGGTAGAGGAAGGTGTAGGTACAATTTGCGTTGTAAAGTGGATTTTTGAGCGTGGTTGAAATTTTTAGGCTGAGGTTTATATATATACGTGCGTGTATCTATGCGTGGGTGCATGTGCGTGAGTTCTTGGCCGAGAAGAGGACTGTGGTGGTGTTGTGTTGGAGTTGTGGTGGTGGGTGACGGTGGAGATGGTGGTGCGGCGGTGGTGGTGGCCGTGTGTATGTATATAGACGTATATTTATCGTGTTTTTGTGTATAAAATCAAGTGAAAAATACAAATAGATGATTAAAAGCTTCGAACAACAAAATAAAAATGGAGATATAAATGGAAATATTAAGAAATCTTACCACTTGAAGTTTGATTTGTTGAATGAGAAAGAGTGGGATGAATTTGAAGATACCAATTGTGGAAAGAGGATAAAATAGTGAGGTTAGGATTTCTAGAATCAACCTTAACTTGTATAAATAGGGTAAAAACTAGGTTACTCTTCTAAATGGGCTTTCTTATAGCATAAGACGTAAAATTGGACCTTAAACGGGCCTATAATTTGGTTTAAAATGAATAATTTTTAAAGTTTGGTCCTCAAATGTAAATTGAAAATAAATAAATTTTTTATAGATTATTATTATTATTATTTTAAATAATTTAATATAGTAGTAAATAATGAAAAATTTAACTAGACGAGCGTACGCTGTTTAACTCTATAGATGAAGTTGTAGCGACACGTTTGAGATTTTACTTTAATTAAATATTTTAATTTAAGGAAATTCGCGGTCACTACATTTGGTTAGTAGAAAAGATCCATTATCTTTCAATAAGAAAGATAATCCCAAAATTATATCTATGTTTAAGTTGTTCAAGGGTCTTATCCATGTTTGTTCTGAGGTAAAGAATAGGTCTGGACTATATCTACAATATGTGTCAAAACTAAGTTTACTTCCTGGTACTAATAATGTTCTATAAGTATAAGTCTGACCATCTATTTGTTGAGCTTCTGAATATTCATTAGTCTCTATCGTATATTCTGAAGGTATTATTTGTTGATCTATTATACAATTAGTGCTTCCTGAATCTATTAAAGCTATATAGTGTATCAGTAAAGATTTAACTTTTAAAATACATTTTACTTTTAATGTATTAAAATATCTGGGATTACAAAAAATCTGCGCTAAATTAGTTTCTGGATAAGATTCTTCAAAGAACCCATATCCTTTTTCAGCTGCCCAAGACACTTATAGACTTTACCTTTGCAGCCATTATGAAAATTCCCAGAACACTTTCAGAATCTTATCTGAAGACAATCACAGACTTTAATTTGAAAAAGCCCATCTTGAAAAAACTCATTATGCTTTGAAGAAGCAAATTTCTCAGTTAGAAAAAGAACTTTTAGACCTAAAACTCTCGCAAACCATGGGTAAACCTCCAACCTAATCTAATACGGAGAAGGGTGGACATTCCCCAAGTAATGGCACAAAGGGAACTGTTGATCCCAAGACTTCAACAGCTTGTCTAGCCCAATCGGTAGCTGGTAAAGACTCATCAAATCCGGATATGGCTTTGAGTTTGCCAAAAACTCATCAGACTCAGGGAATTGATGATTTCCATACTCTTTAGGCCCAACAAGCCCAATAATCCAGAACGATGGGATACTTTGGGCCAGCCCAGTGGTAAATATGATTTTTTGTAAAATATACACCTATACATTTTATTCCAAATAAGACCAATCTCCCTTTAAAAGGAATTCAAATAAATGAGCCAGCCCAACTAACTCCTAAACAGCCCATAACACCAGAAAAACCTATGTCAAAAATCGCAGGAGAAGACTAATTCAAGAAACTCAATTACAGGATAGCCAAGACCCATATGAAGATATAATATCCCCTCAAGAACTATTAGCCCAGATAAAGCAATTACGAGAAAAGCCCATTTTACCCGACTTTACTTCTTTAATTCAAGAAAAGTTCATTTGGCCGTTAAGCAATTAATGAAAACTATTCCAACCAGTTCAGGAGAAACAAAAGATATTCCAATTAATCAAAGCCCAAATGACTCAGATAATGTAGCCATGAACACATCAGATGAAGATAATGAGAACACAGCTCAATCAGACGAAGGCTCCTTAGGAAATTTCTTAGAAGACTCTATCACAAGACATAATTTGGACACGGTGGACTAAACGACAGAAGAAATGACGCAAGAAAAACGTAAGCAATGACATCAACATGACATCAGACAAACGCAAGCAATGACATCATCATTACGAAAGCATGACGTCAGCAACGTGTCAAATTTGCAGCCGACAGATCACTATTCATCAACAATAAAATCACTGTGCACCTTTTGAAAATCAGCCGATTACTGTAGCCAGATGCCGTTTACTGTGCACTTTTTATTGTTTAGACACTGTGCAGACACTGCTTACTTTTGACTTTTTGCGCAAATTGTATTTATTATTAGATGAATGGCCGAAACACGACTGTTCCCTTTTGACGTTTCCACTAGCAGACGAAAGCAGCCAACACTTACCATAAACAAATGATGCGTGTAAAGACGAATCAATTATTCAGACTCAAGAGCTTAGAAATTCACCTATATAAGGAGAAGCTCAGAAATGAAGAGAACAAGATGAGAAGAAAGAAAAGAAAAACCATGAGAGAAAAAAATAGAATGAAGTTCATGTGTTGAACAACATTCTAAAAATCTCCTTAATAGGCCAATTTCTCAATCCAAATTTGTAATTAGTTCGTGGGATTCCCGAAAGGGAAATCATTTGTTTTTCTATTTCACTATGAAGTAATCCCCTCTTTTGTGCAGTAAGTTTGTTTTTGTACATTCTATGTTTTGTGTCTATGATTCCTTTAATGGAATATTTCTTATAAATAAACTCTGATTTTCTTTAATTTTTACTTTTGTAAAAAAAGTTTTGTTATACAAAGTATACTTCATACTGAGTATAGTATAAAAGCATTATTTAACCTACAGTTTGAAAACCGTTAAACTATATTTACATCATAAAGGCCCAAGTGTAAGTCCCGTTTTAGGCCAGAGAGAGCCGTTTGAAGGCCAAAATGAAGGGTCGTATATTAGTTGATGTAAGTATTTTTACTCAAAGAGTGTCACTGGTGCCTTGGTAAAAGGTAGGTTAGATACAAGTTACTATATCTCAGATGGTAAACTTTGTAAAAAGTTTTAAAAAGACAAAATACGTAATTTATACGTATAAAATTTTTAAAACTTTGTTTTAGTTCAAAACTATTTGAAAGAACAAATTTTAAACCACAAGTCTGACCAACCTAGTCATACGTAAATATGTAGAAATACGTATTAGGGTTTAAAATAATAATAATAATAATAATAATTTTCTGGGGATGAACATAGAAATAGAAAAAACAACAAAAGAAAGTACTGAGTAGGTATATACAACAATCTATTTTAACTCCTCAAACATCAGAGAATAGACTAGCGGCTCGAAGATCTCCAAATGCTCATATCCAGAATTCAACAAAAACTAACCGCAACCACATCATTAGGTAACCCCCTCCCCTTTTTGGTACCCATGGTTTGTGAGAGTTTTAGGTCTGAAAGTTCTTTTTCTAACTGAGAAATTTGCTTCATCAAAGCATAATGAGTCTTTTCAAGATGGGCTTTTCCAAATTGAAGTCTGTGATTGTCTTCAGATAAGATTCTGAAAGTGTTCTGGGAGTTTTCACAATGGCTGCAAAGGTAAAGTCTATCAGTGTCTTGGGCAGCTGAAAAGGATATGGGTTCTTCAACATAATTTCTCAAGGAAGGGGAAATATAAAATTTTGTTCCAAGATTGGGTCTAGCTGTTGAAAGAGCTTCACGGTAGTCATTAAATCCTTTGTACATAGGATCATGAGAATCTTTAATAACGTCTGCTACTTCAAGCCAGGTGTGAAAGAATCCTATTTTCTTTCCTCTTAAAATAACATAAAATTTAAATCTCTTTTTGTCTTGACTAAAATGTTCTGAAAGAGCATTCGTACAGGCAAGAAAATACCTCTGGTCTATTGGATCTTTATTATACGCTATCCACAGGTTTTCTAAAAGACACTTCTAGATCTTGCTGAGCGAAATATCTGTATTGGGTCTGAAGACAATATTACTAGTAGAAGGAAAAATAAGAAGTTCAACTGAACCAAACCTCATGCGTTCCTGTTGATTCAGGGGTCTGATTTGTAGTGGTCTTGATGCAAATGAGTTGCTAGACGCAACTCTCGTTGTAGGGGATCTCATCTTTAATTCTGATGATGGTAAAAATCAAGATTAGGAAGAGAAGATCGTGCTAAATCTAATTCTTTAGAAGAAATATAATTTCTTTTTAAACAATTAGAAATTAACTTAATTGTTTTAATATAGCTTCTGGCTTCATTTTCTAATTTTAATCTTGGCTCGTAAAATTCTAGAGAAAGTCTAGTAGTTATATCAAATTCTTGTTCTTGAAGCTGTTGTTCTTCGTTTATCATTTCTTCTTCTCTAGTAAGTAGTTCATGAATTTGGGTTTTAATAGTGACTACTATATTTTCAAGAAAATATTTTCGATCAATTAATTGTCTAATTAGGGAAAGGTTATCTCAGAAAATAGTATGTACCTGAATGGAAGATTTTACAGTTGTCCTTACCTTTTTGGTACTAGCATTTTTACCTGAAGAGCTTGAGGTTTCCTCCATAATTATCTGAGAATATCCAAATATAATGGTCTAAACTAAGATGGTCTTGTTCTAAAGAGTCTGAAATTAGATTTATCTTTTTATCAAAAAAGTCTATTTCACAAGTATAATCATGTATTGCTTTTTTCAATTCTAGATCACTACCTTTTTTATAAATAATATCAAGCTCTACTAATTTATAGAATCTCTGTAAAGTAGATTGTCTTTTCAGCATTTGCATTTGAAATTTGCATATGGTCTTTTCTAGATTAGATCTGAGTTTTTGTGGCAATCCTTCTTCTTCACTACTGCTACTGGAGTCTCAATCTTTATATTTTTCTTGGTCTTCAGGAACTTTTCTTTTTCCAGTCATATCTAATGATGTTTGCTCTGATGTAAGTAACCGGTCTAAATATTTTTAGTCTAGTCTTTGTAAAATAAGTGTACTCAGAATGTCTGCTACTACATTGTCTTTTCCTCTGATATGTTCTATATGAATAGTAACACCGGTATTTACGAGTCAGTCTTGAAATGCTAACCATCTTCTTCTACTGATCTTTTATTTTCTTTTGATTTTATATTATTATAGAATTTAACAATAGCTTCACAGTCTGTTCTTAGAGTAATTTCTTTTTTAGAAATTATGAATAATTCAAACGAGTCTAATGCATAGTTTATTGCTAATAGCTCATAGTCTATAGATCCCTTATGTCCTTTTTCTTTATAAGTACCATTATTATATCTACATATTCTTTCTTCAGATCTATTTGAGTATTTATGGGGTTTGCAAATAAGTATAGCTCTCCCTCCTAATGAACAACCATCTGTTTCTAGGATAAGATAATCAATGTCTAAAGGCATTGCTAGTTCTGGTAAAGTCTTGATAAGGTCTTTAACTATTTGTACTAATTTTATATCTTCTGAATTAAATAATCTTTGGCCAGTTGGTGACGTCTTAGAATATAAAGGGCCAACTATTTTTCCTAAATCTTTAAGAAATGGTCTAGCATAATTAATAAGTCCAAGAAATCTTTGCAATTCTTTTAAATCTTCTAGTTTATCAGGAAAGTCTAAAGCTTTTTGTGCTATATGAGGTTGTAATTTTATTTTTCCATTACCTATATTAACTCCAAGAAATTCTATATAAGTCTTAAATAACGTCATTTTTTTCTTGCTAATAATTAACCCATGATTAATAAATTATGAAAAAATGATATGTAAATGCCCTTTGTGTTCTCGACTGTTTTTACTAAATACAAGAATATCGTCTATATATACTGCAGCAAAAGAACTATGTTTAGCAAAAATTGAATCCATCTTTCTTTGAAAAATACTTGGTGCATTCTTTAAACCAAAAGGCATAACAAGCCATTCATAATGTCCTTCAGGACAAGTGAAGGCTGCCCAAATTATACTGTCTAGATGCATTTTTATCTACCAAAAATCTGATTTTAAATCAAATTTACTAAAGATCTTGCTATTCTGAATCTTGTTTAATAGTGTTGTTTTGTCTGGAATATTATAAGAGTCATCTATGGTATTATCATTAAGTCATTTATAATTGATAACCATTCTACTCTTACCTCTTACTATTTTTGCATGGTTTCTAACTATAAATGCTGCTGATCTTTGGGGGCAGTTTGATCTTCTAATAACTCCTAATTTTAAGAGTTCTGAAATATGCATCTTAAAGTCTTCTAAGTCTTGGTTTGTTGCCTCCATGTTTTTTATCTTTATTACATAATCAGGATTCTTGATTTGTAGTTCACAAAATATTTTGTCTTTTTCTCAATATTTGAGAACATTTTCTCCTATAATTTCTAATTTTTCTAACTTGGAAATCAGATGATCTATGTCTTAAGTAATCAAAGTCTCATAAGCTGAGTCTATAGAAACCAAATTATAATCTATCATGTTTTCTTTATTATGGTCTTCTAAAAATTCTTCTATCTCAAAGTCATCTTTCTCTATATTTATACTAACTAGCTGGCATTCTCCTTCATTTTTACAGGGACAAAATTTTATTTGTTTTGTTGGTGTTGGCAAAAAAATGTTTGTTGGGGGTCGGATCCACAACGCTTTCGAGCGAGAAAATGTCGTATAAAAGGGGCTGTGAGTGTATGCCTAGAAAGTTGAAAATAATCTTTGGTTAGTAGAAAAGATCCATTATCTTTCAATAAGAAAGATAATCCCAAAATTATATCTATATTTAAGTTGTCTAAGGGTCTTATCCATGTATGTTCTGCAGGTAAAGAATAGTCTGGACTATATCCACAATGTGTATCAAAACTAAGTTTGCTTCCTGGTACTAATAATGTTCTATAAGTATAAGTATGACCATCCATTTGTTGAGCTTCTGAATATTCATTAGTCTCTATCGTGTATTCGTAAGGTATTATTTGTTGATCTATTATACAATTAGTGCTTCCTGAATCTATTAAAGCTATACAGTATATCTGTAAAGATTTAACTTTTAAAATACATTTCACTTTTAATCTATTAAAATGTCTGGGATTACAAAAAATCTGAGCTAAATTAGTTTCTGGATAGGATTCTTCAAAGATTTCAACTTTTGTTTTCCCTTTAATATGTTCTCTAACTAGATCTACTTGTTGTTGTATTAGCTTAACTGTATCTTCTAGAGTTTCGATTCTTCTTCTTAAAATATGAATTTTTGTTTTATCTATTAGAGAAAGTTCTTCATTTAAATTTTTTACTTCTATATACAACTGTTTTTCTTTAGGACAAGAAGTACATGCTTCTTTAAAACAATGTGTACATCTACCTCTAAATTTTTTAGCGGGATGATTGGAACATATAAAATAAGGTTTATTGTCTGATCCTATGTTTTTCTGCCAATCATGTGTACAATCTGGTTCTATTTCAACATTCATTAATTCAAAAGTCTGATTATAATAATCCCTTCTTCGGAATTCAATTCTAAATTCTAGATCATCGTCACTGTTGGATTCTTGAGGAGGTTCTATATAAGATTGGTCTATTGAAATAATACTATATATTGATTCTGTATTTGAAATCTGTTCATCTACTTCTATAAGATCTTCATTAACACATTCAATTAAGGTACTTTTCTTATCGTGGGTATTTTGTTTTTTGGGACAAGTTCTAGCTAAATGATCACTACTATTACATATATAACAGTTTAACTTATTTTTATAAGTTCTTTCTGGTTTGAATTTTCTAACATGTTTTTTCTCATTTAAATAAGGTTTCTTCTTATTTGATTTTCTAAGAAAATATTGTTTCTTTTTAGGATGTTTATAAAACTTCTCTTTTTTCTTTTTAGGTTTTTGTTCTTCACTGGAGGAACCATAATTTTGAGCTATAAATATGTCTTGACAAAATTTATAATCTGCACTCTTAAGATTTTTCTGAATTTGTAGTTCTATGCATTTTTCTTCTAATATTTGTACTACAAATTAAATTTTATGTCCTATGGGCCACTTTTTAGTTGGGTCTGCTTTTATTGCTGGTAACTGATTCCATTTGTTAGTGATTTCTTCACCCAAGGATCCTGGTAACTTGTGAAACAGTTTATTTCCTAATTCTGTATTTAAAGTATTGCCAGATCTTGCTAAATAAAATGTAAATTCATTTAAAAAGTCTTTGATTTTTCTTCCATTTTGCCAGTTCTGTAGTCCTAATTGTTCTAAATCTCTTAAAGTTTTTCTTTGTAAATTCATCTGTCCTGAGTTTGGGTCGGAGCCCATAATAAGTCTTTGTATAGTGTTGACAAAATTATAAGGGTTTGGTCCTATACTTGTTAGGTTCTGGTATCTCTTAGGATATTCTGCATTATAGGCTTCCCACATAGCTTTAACAGTTTCTCCTAAAAATGTTTCTAAATATCTGTACATTTCTTCGGCTGACATCTCTACAACATTCCTATAATATTCTGATAGGATAATACTTTTCCATACTTCTACAGCACTTGGCCATAGTTGAGGGTCATGCGTTGTTAAGTTTAGGATTTTTCCTCTAGAAACTTCTTGGAATTTTATTGGTTGTTCTCATGGTCTTTTAGCACCTCTAGGTATGTATTGAAAGCCTGTAGAAGGTTCTTTATAATCTGCATAGGCTACTCTTGAAGGGAAAGAAGCATATTTAAATGTGTCTACTGGTGTAGTTCTTTCGAAAGGTGTTTCTTCAAATGCCTTCCATTCCCTTTCTTCTTCCATAAGTTTTTTTTGGTAGCTAAATTCTGAGATTAAGCTATTTAAGTCTTGTGAGTCTGTTAAGTCTGTATCTTGTTGTTCGACATTTTCTTCTTTTATTCTTATATTTCGTTCTGTGTCATAATATAAGTATTCATTTTCTGTTATCTGTTTACTTAAATACAGCTGGCCTTCTAATTGTAACAGTTCTTCTTTTGTTAGGTCCATCTGAAGTTCTTTTGGAAATATGATCTTATCCTGAGCTAGTTCTATTTCTACAATGTTGCTTTCAGTTTCAGTTTCTTCCTCAATTTCATGGTCTGGTATATTTGTATATTCTGTAAATCTTAGACTTGTTCTTTTAAAACGGTCTGTATATGTTATAGCTTCTGTAGGGACTATGGTGGTAATTTTAGTTTGTATAAATTTACTAATTGGCCAGTCTAATCCAGCTAAATCTTGAGAAGAATATTCTTTTGGTTTAACCATTTTTACTCCATTACTACTTAATAACTGAACTACTTTATTTGTATAAAGTCTATATTTCATAACTGAATTTTTTGAACATCTTCCTAGTATTCCTAGGGATATTAATAAATTATTACCCTCTTCTACATCTTCGTAACCTTTAGTCTGTATTCTTAATTTAATATATTTAACAAAATCTTCTAAGGTTAGTAACATATTTGGGCTACAGTAAAATATTCCTACATTATTATTCATATCTACTTCTATGCTTGCTATCATGGCTTTGTTTATATCTGAACATCTACTATCAAAGATGGTAAGTAAAACTTTACTGCCTAAATTCTTTCTCATTAATCTTTTAATACCAATTGCTATCAATCCTATATGTATGATCTGAAATTCTAATTTTATTAAACTTTTACCACTTTCTTTATTAAGGAGGTCTATGATCTTAGTTTGGTCTTTAATACATTGTAAAACAATCTCGTGGTGATTTTTGTAAAATTGGGTAGAACTTTCAAATTTTCCTTTATTATATAAGATCTGAGGGTTTAATAAATTTAATCCTTGAATCTTAAATTTTTGGTAATCTTGTTCTGGGTCAATTAGTTCTTCTAATTTTAAATCTTACTTCTCATTTTTTACTTCCTAAAATCTTATTTAAAAGCCATCTAGGTCTTGATGTGCTGACCGATAGTCTCTTATTATCTTCGCTACTTGTTCTCGAAGTACCAGTAAAAGGAACTGTAGTCATTCTAAAGATTTATATTGGACAAAATTAAGGGGTGTATTATTGGGTCTTCTAGTTATTATTTTTTTACCCGAAACTTTTAATGATAAATTAGTAATCTGATTAGCTAAATTGTTAATTTCTTCTTTAGGTATACTACCACCTTCTTGATGTTTCTGCTATTCTAATAATGTTTGAAAAAGAGTTAATTTTTCTAAAAAATTAGTTTTGTCCGTTTGGTCTAATTGTGTAGAAAGTTTTTCTAATACTACTTTTAATTGATCTTGATAATAATCTATTTTTGTTTCAACAGACTTAGCTAATTTAGTGTATAATAATTCTGAAGTTAGATTTCTAGCTTGCAATCTTTCACCTGAATTAATTAAAATATCTACAACAGTATTTATGGTAGGATCTTGGGATTGAAAACTATGTTTACGATCTTTTTCAAAATTACAACGTAATTTAATAGTATCTAAAATATTAACAAGTCTATGAGGTTGAATTCGCAATTGTAACCCTAAATAGTCTTATTTTTTATGAGAATCCAGTCTTATATACAAAGTGTAAAAGGAAAGAACGTAAGCTTCGATACCCGGGGGAGGGGGGTTACCCGATGATGTGTTTGCGGTTAGTTGTTGTTGAATTCTGGATATGATCGTTTGGAGATCTTCGAGCTGCTGGTCTATTCTGTGGCGTTTGAGGAGTTGAAATAGATTGTTGTATATACCTACTCCGTATTTTTCTTTGTTGTTTTTCCTATTTCTATATATATATATATATATATATATATATATATATATATATATATATATATATATATTTTGAGTGTATTTTGAAAAAATGGGGTGCATTTAGCCCACCCTCAAAAATTATTCGACTCACAAGCTTGCGAAACGAAAGCTAAAACCCCAGGTCCGCAACTAAACCCTACATTCCTCATCCGGGCATAGATCAATTCTCACTCGCATCGCCCCCAATGGCCACCGTCGCCGCCAGGTCTTGCCTACGTTCCGCCACCACATCTGCCCGCAGCGCCACCGCTAGGTTTTCCGCTGGAGTCAAGCCCAGGGCCGCGAGCTCTGCCTTCCGCACCTCATCCCAGAGTCCCCTCTCTGGTCGAATTTTCAGGTTATACAAAGTTCTTTAAGTAATTGAATGCGAATTGTGATTTTATCATTCATTTACATATCCCTATCCTTATGTGTTCTAGGTCACCCGTGGAGATTAGAAGTATTAGCGCAGTGTCGATGCTACCGTACCACACTGCAACTGCCTCTGCATTGCTCACTTCCATGCTATCTGATGCGCCTCGCTGCCACGCTTGGACTCTTGAAGGTATTTTATTTTGAAAATATTCTTATATGAAATTGTTTGTATGCAACGCTCTCTTAAGTCGCATTTGCATACCAATGTTTTTTCTGTGCAATTTGATCTTTGCACCTGATATGGGCAAAGTGGACTATCTATATGATTTGGCTATGATTTGTGAACTATAATCTTAATATATATTCATTTTTATTACCGGAGCAACATTAGGTTTGAATTGTTAAATGAGACGTGAAAAGCACTTGAGCGAGCGATTGCTATGAGATAAAACACATAATTATGTGCTTCCTTCTAGTTTCGAGCTTTTCAATGGTCTTCCATGACTTTAAAGGAAAAAAGAGGAGACATAATTGGCAGGTGCTAGTTATAAGAGTATTGCTTTTTGGAACTTTTTGTTGGATAGCTTAATATTCATTGAAAAGAATTGGCATCATTTTGCGTCTTTGACATTGCTCTTCCAAGACCAATCCTGAATTCTCTCAAATATTATGTTGTCTTATTTGGGTTTTCACATCCCTTTCAAAGTAAAAGAGGTGTATTTTTTTGTCGTCTTGTAGGGCAAGAGAGGACTAGATGAAGATCATAAAAGGAGGTGAAGTCAATTCATAACTGTATCTGATGGAGATAATGGAGTGTGTTGTGTGTATCTTCTCAAATATTTTTCGGGGTTCCATGGGTGGTGGGGGTGGGGGGTTTGAAATCTCCACTTCAGAGCCGAATAATTAGCAAGCTTTGTTGAGAAGCTTTACAGATGAATGATGTTGTATTTACTCAGCTTTTGAAAGTAAGCTCTTAGTTATACAGGACAACAGAACAGACATTTTGGCTCAATTTTTGTAGGAGTTTTAGCCTAGATTTGAATTTGTGGCTTATAAGTTGTCAAGAAAGAGTGGAGGTTTACGATGGAAAATAGTTCACAGGAATTTGGGTTGTTCTGACATATTATAGAATTTTCCTTCTACGTGTCATAATATATTAGTCAAGTGCTTTCAGTTTTAAGTGATGAATCTGTTCTCCCTAATTTGCATAGATCCGGTGGAGCCCTTGCACGGACAAACAACTACTTATTTGAAGAAATTAGGAGATTTTATCTCTTGCTAATTATGCTTACTAGGAAACAGAACATGTAATTGTTATGTTAAAAGAATATGCATGTGTTCCAGGAGGCTTCTTTTTTATTTTATTTTTATTTTTTATTTATTTTTTTAACACCGAAAGGTTACGTCCATCTCTCTCTCTTAAGACTAAAAAGCTATGCCTTGGTTTGAGTAACAGTGAAATCACTCAATATGCCAGTAATTTTATTTTCGGTTGAAATTCAAGTTTGACTGAGTAGCAACAGGTGATTATTAGTTAAAGAAAAATTATAATGACAGGCTGAGGAAAACTAACTACTAAGTTCAAGCAAACATAAATTTCGGCACATGTTCATAACTCCTACACATTTCTTGTCCTTACATGTGGTGGGATCAATTCGTGTTCCTCTTTATAAATAATTTATAATTGATTTACAAATTTTTCTAGCATACCGTGATTTATTTATGTATTTGTTTTTCAGAACATCGTTGTGTCAGTTTGATGTCATTTTTCTAAACTATATCATTTTTATAATTGGCCAATGTATTATTAGTTTTATAACGGATTTGACTTCCAAATTGCAAAAACTTGTATGGGCATACAATACTCACTGGGAAATTGAAGATGCAGAAATACAAACTTTGCCTGTGTTAATGTGGGATTTTTTTTGTCTAAAAACTAGCTAAAAGTGGCTTTTTGGGTAAGTAGTGGTGGGGGCCACGAGATGTGTGGTTAATAATGGGTGATGATGTGAGATGTGTGGTTAATATTGATGTTTGACTTTGACTTTTAGTAGCAGAAAATTTTTAGGTAGAAAAAAGTGGAGTCAAACAAGCACTTAATACTCATACTCTTCTAAAGAGTTATTTTATTATGGATGTTAATGGAGTTGCAAGCCTGAGGGAATAGTATTATGAATCAGATGCTTGAATGATTTGGAACAGTTGCTTAGTTGAGTTTCACGTGACCTTTATTGATGGGGAAATTTATATATATGTTGCAACACAGAATCATGTTATCTGGGTTACTTAGACAACCTTTTGAATTTGTCAAATTTTACGTGTTCTGCTATGCTTATTGCTTTAGAAGTATAAAGATCATGCTAATATGCGGTATTCACTCAGATTGCAATGATGATGTATGATGACTGTTGGATGGTTCAAGCGAAGTTTTATTTACATGAGCTGTACGTGATTACTTGAGAAATTTTGCTACTGCTAGCCTCACCAACTTTCTTTTCACTACCATTTGACTCTGGGTTTTCTCTGTTTAGGGTTGTGATTACTGCACATTGGCTACCTTTGGGATTGAAGATTTCCAAATTGTCTCGTTTTTCTTTTATCTGAAGTTTCTTTTGTATTTTTACTTTTATAAGGGATAGTAGTAACTTGGACATGGGTATGATAGGATGTTTGTTTGCATCTTACGTGACATTGAGCCAATGTTGGCTAAGCTAATTTTTAATTTCAGCTACTCTCCTTAAGACATTTGTTTTTTCCTTTGTATTGTAGATGGATGATATTCTATGTGTGGAGATGCGGTTCATTTTGTGATAGTTCCATGGATATCAGTGGACATGTAATACTACTGCCAGAGATTATATTATGCCTTGTTGCAATAAAGTTGAGTTGTTATGCAATGTTTGGGTAGCAACTATAGAGAAAGAGTAGGTTTCATTTGACTGGGTAGGCTTTGTACTTGAAAATTGTTTGAGGTGTCACGTTAGACCATATTGATTTGAAACTTGGTATTCAGGTCTATAGTGTGGATTTGTTGGTGGTTTGTTGCTATTGGCATTAATTATGGAGGATGTTGGAAAGAGGCAAGTTTAGTGTCTTGACTAGTTTTCTGCATGTGCGACGCAAGTTTAAAAAACTGGTGAATTATTAGACGCTGTGGCTTTGATAGAACAATTTTAGCTTTGGATTTGAACTTTTTAATTGAAATAATTTGCTGCTATATTGTCATTTTGAGGTGTTTTAATTGAACTACTTATCATCTCCGAAGCAATAGTTAGGTGCAGATGTGGAACCTTATTTGACTTTTATGAGTCACACTCGTTTCCTGCTATTTAATTTAATTTGGTATGTAGCCTTTAGGTTCTAGCTAAACACATTTTCACCCCAAGATTTGGTTTTTCAATCTTCCCATAGCATGTTATCTAGGGTGTTTGTAAATTGGCGTACCTTTTGACTCGGTTTTTTTCATCGGTGTTAATTGTAATAATTTTGTTAAATTCTTGAAGTTGGTTTTTTGATACCGTCTCCTGTAGTGGTTAGCGTAATTTGTGTAATAATTTTGTTAAATTCTTGAAGTTGGTTTTTTGATACCGTCTCCTGTAGTGGTTAGCGTAATTTGTTATATCCTTTACGCTCTTCTACCACAAACCCCATTTTTGCAACATCATTGACCAGAATTCTTCAACACAAATTCAAGGGGGTGCCACATTTTCGGTCATTTGAATATGGCAAAACGAAGATGTAGTCCTTCGCTCCCGTTCCAATGCCAATAAGTTGGCACCGTAAAGTGCCAATTTGTGCCAAATTGTCACATGGAGCGTGGTTATAGGTTGAACATTGTTGTTGGCCCTACTCCCATTCAGGAGGAGGGTGATAAGTGGAAAAGTTGGCACCGTCAAGTGTCAATTTATTGGTAGAAAATCATTGGCTTGTAGTCCTCTTTAACTTTTTCTCAACCCGAGACATAAATTCCACTGCCAATGAGCCCTTGTACTATTGATTATGAGAACAAAGGCTGGGACCCCGATATCTTAGCTTTGATTCCCACCAGTCGTGTATCGACAGCATGTTGTGCATTTTTGGCTCCAGTATGGCGGCTTTAGTTGTGCTATATTTCGGTAAGACATATATCTATATAATGTGTTGTTATAATACAGATTTGTACATTGTATAAAAAAAAAATTGACAAATTCCTTTAGTAAATTAAATTCAAACTTCATGATCAACAATGCCTTACATTATTACTCATAGTTATTTGCATATGTGGTGATTGTCATCTCTATTATACCAAACAAGTTTATTTGAGTGAAATAAAGGTTTATTTGAACACAAGGATAGATAAATTTTATTTTACTGGAAATGTTTAATTTATTTCTTTTTATTTTTTGTTTGGATAATGGTGGGATCTCGAAACGTGTATATAAAAATAGATGTTAGTTGTTATGCATGATTAATCTTGAAATTTGATTTTGATTTAACATTAGGGTTAAATTTTTTATTGGAAAATAGTTATGGTGGACGCTAGCTCAAGCACTATTTCAAAATTGGGACGTGAAACGATGTCTGAGAGCGTCTCCAATCAAGCTGCAAAACGGTGTCCTCGCAGCTTGATTGGCCGCCAACGCAGACACCATTTTGCTCCTCTATGGTGCAGCGCTTTTTTTAGTGTGTGTGCGCGTGCATATTTTTTGAATAATTCTTTGTGGTACAATATTTTCATTATCTTGTAAATAGATAAATTGATCTTGGTATGTTAATAAAATGATAATTATGACTTTAATTGTAGTTAAATATTTATGGTCAGCTTCATTGCATTTTAACTAACTGTGATGTAATTTGTAATGTATACCTTTTTATGTTAAAGAAAAGAGTCGATGTATATAAGTTTAATTATATAATAATATTTTAGTGAAAAATGGTTGAAATAATAAATAACAATGAAAAGTAGTGAAAAATGTGTATTTTATGTAAAATTTAGAGTTTTTGGTTAGAGTTGGTATAATGAAATATTGTAACTTTAATTGTATTTTAATGTAAAAATGACAGTGTATATCTTCTTCGTGTAGTAAGTTGGAGATGCTCTAAAAGTTTGAGACGTTAATTTGCGTAAATCTTTTGTATCTTTCTTTCATGATGCTCCCTGCTGGTACATCTTTTGTATTTTAACGGGTTAACCCAAAGCAAGGGATTTTAGATACTAATTAATGCATGTCCCATTCAAGCCAATTTGGTTGAAGAAATTACAATGGACATAAATATGCATCCACAATCCCGTCGATGAGATTGTGCATGGACGCAATCAATGGGAGAAATCTTAGTGCCCAAATCCCTCAATCCCACTTAGTGCCCGAATCCCTCAATCCCATCGTTGGGTACCTATTATACTTATTGAGAATGGTGATAAAACATTCGGTTTTAAGGTTAAAAGAAAAGTTAAAAGAAGGATAACATAAATTCAAGTAATGAATCACGTTTTTCATGAGAGTTGGTCTTATTTGTTGACCTCAAAGAATGAACGCCAACATCATCTCCGGTTCGTCTTGGCATCTCTGCACATGTCTATTAGAGGCCGAGCTCGTCGAAAAAGGGGGTTCTAGCGATCGCGGGAATTCTGACGGTCAAGTCAAAAGTGCAAGAAATATAAGGGAGGCCAAGGTTTTGTCTATGCTTTTTACTTTTGTAATAAAATGGACTCACTTATATATGACGGAGTGGAAATGCACCCTGATGGACTGAGATGAGGAATGGGTTGTATTTGGGCCAAATACGCCTTTTTTTTTTACCTAATAAACCCCGATACAACTGGTAAAATCCAATCCGACATGCCCAATAACCACAATAAAATGCTACTCTGTGTAACACCCCAAGTCTAGAAAACCTAAACTCAGAATTATTAACTTTTATTTTTATACTTTTAGCTACGGAAAATAGATAGAAGTGATTTACTCTTAAGAAATATAATTATTATATTATATATATGTATGATTTTTTTTTTAAATCCTACACAAATTTCGGCAGGGTTTCCCTTGCAACTGGACATAACCAACCTGTTCAAAAACTCTGCATTCCTTCACAGCATCAATACTAAAGTTTGCAAGAACAATTAACTTAAAAGAGACACTATTCAAGACTTTTGCCAAATAAAAGAATTGGTTTTCCAACATGTTCATTAACCCAAAATCGGAAGTCAAAAATCTCATAATTGGGAAACAATTGAATTAATGAATAAATGAATAAATAAATAAATAAATAAATAGCCTAAGCATGGAACATTATTTAATTTAAATGAAGACAAGTGAAAAGCTAGTAAATTGAATCATGACTGAGCTCGCTTTCAAGCTACTCCCACGACCATCAGCTATCATCACCTACAAAGTAAAGGAAATAAATTGCCTGAGCTGAAGCCCAGTAAACAAATTCCTTGCACGTGATGTATGCTTCTGACAATGCAATGCATATATGCGTTTCAAATATGTACCCAACTTTCTTAAACTTAAACCTTTCAAAGTCAAATAACCTTCATTCAAAACATTAGTTCCTTTCAAAACATTTACTTTTCATCCTGAGTTCACTTGGTATATCGTCTATACTCATTAAGCTCAGCAGTGGGCAGTTATTATTTGGAACCAGATTCAAAACTACCAGTAGTAAACGTTCCATTCAATCCCTTAAAGGGAATATACATTCCATTCCTTCCAACACCGCAAAGCGGTAAACATTCTAGGTCGGGTACGCCGGTTCCCCGCGCCCCATTTCCCACTCACTCCTTTCATGAGATAGAGATACACCCGTTCTTTTATTAAAAATTTGTGGATACATATCACTTTGCAAGAAACGGACTTCACTTTCATACTTTAACATTTATGGTACTTAACCTTTCAAAAACCATTGATTCTACATGCTTTGTGAATGCAATGACAAGTACATGTACAACGGAGAAATTATTTGAAACAAATAACTGCTCTTAGGAGCAACTAGCACATAAATTTTACCTTACACGTTTATTTTCACTTAGAGTCAAGAGGGGGAATTTACTTACCTGAATTCCTTAATATGTGTGATCTACTTGATTGGCAAGTGGAGTGTCTTGGTTGCCCACGACGTCAACGTGACTAAAATCCTAATTATTTTTAAAAGATTTAGAGGAAACATTTAAAATGCTATCCCAGAACCTAACTACCTTCAATCCACAAATTCAAACTATCACCCTTTACAAATATGCGCATAACTTCAAATTTAGAGTACAAAATCATGTTAATCTAATTGGGTTGTCTAATAACTCATATGGCTACAATATATCTCAAAATAACATCAAAATTCAAGGTATAGATGTTGTGACAAGATTTTAACTTCAAATACAGAAGCTGCCCAAAGTTTCTGTTTGTACAGCGTGTTTTATGAAAATTGTTTTAAAATAGTAAATGGAGTCGTAAAATCATGAAATTCATACGAGAGGTGGAAAACCCATACAAGTTCAACATAATTTAAAATTAGCTTGGGATATGTACGTCTGGGTTGCCTGAAGATCTTTCTCCTAGCATAAAAACTGTTCTCGGGTAAAACTGACAGGGTACACAAAAAGTAGCATAAAATCTTCAACAGGGCTTCAAACGATGTCATTCCAGTTTTAAATGATACATAACTCATAGGAGGTTGTTTTACAACTTGAACCATAGACAAATTCAATATATACTAAAAGTCATGACCTTTCAAATTCAAGTGTCAGAACTGCCCAGTTTCTAACCAATATCAAAGAAATCACCTAGGTATTTTATCAAACATCTTAAGTGCATATTCAAAACTAATCACTTTCAACCTTGTTCGCATTATCACAATACCCATCTTGTTTCCACCACAAAGTTCACCCACTTTCCTCTTGTTTAAAACATCCAACAACACCAAACACACAATTTACATAAAAAAATTCAATCACAAACATACGTCAAGCTTCTTAAAATTCCTAATCAACATCAAAGGATGCAAATACTAATAGAGCATGAAGGATTCATGGTGTGAGCATGTAAAACGACAAATATTTGGTTGGGATTTACCTTCTTCTTCTTTTTTTTTTGTTTTGCTAGATGATGTAGAGGGAGAGAGATGCGAGATTGTGAAGAGGAAGAGAGAGGCAGAGAGAGCCGAGACCTTGAAGGGATGAAACGTGAGTGATGGTGAGGAAAAAACAAGACTTTAAGCTGTGGGTTTTGGGCCTAGGTCATGTAGTCTTGTTGGGTCTTGTTAATCAATTTGAATTGGGCTTAAGGTGGTCAAGAATTAGAGTTTGGGTTTATGATTTGTGGGTTAAAATCATTGCTTTGCATTAGGCCCAAATTAGAAATGCCCAATTTTTTTGATTCAATATTTTGTACCCTCATAAATTAAGTAAAATCCTAAGAAAATAATAAAATCATTTAATTGCATAATATTTAAACATGGAAACTATAAATATCGCACTTCAGCTCATTTTCTCAAATTAAGCATTCCAGTTAGCACATTGATCGCCTCGGCGTCCAAGTTCTTCCACTGCAAAATAAGGTTGGATTATCGATAATAATAATAATAATAATAATAATAATAATAATAATAATAATAATAATTTAAATAATTTATTATGACCCTGACACTAAAATTACGCATAATTCATGAAAAGTGCGTAAGGTGACACGGGTCGTTACACTTTGGGTCCTTTGTCTGCCACGTGTGTACCTTGTAATTTTGAGGCATAACATTATTGATAATTTTTCGTGACGTTTTAAAGTGGATATAATTGTCTCTAAAATGGAGTCTCAAGTTTCAGTGTTTCACTAGAAGTTTCATTTCGTCATAGAGGGAGCTGTTGAATGGAAAATGACAAGACTTGTTGACATATAATGGACAAACTCATAGCACGACACTCGACTACAAGGCCTTATAAGTTATTACAACTTATTCCCACAGTTTGCAATGCCAAAACCACTTACAATCTAATAGTAGACACAAAATAAAAAGGTCTCAGCCATAGTAGATGGAAACTAGCTAGGCAGTTTGTTGAACTGGAAACCAATTATTATTTTTATTAACTGAGCACGGGAATGAACTAGAAACTGAACAGTAGTAGGAATTATCTATATATGCTAGTAGGCTACGTTCACAAGTCCAACAACGGTTGTTTGCATCAACTTTAACGACGATACATGCCCTCCAACTGATGGCAGGCTCGCGTCGCAAGTCAAATAAGGCATTTTAACTCTTAACCACTAGGCTGCAGTCTGATGGTAGAGTTGAGACAAAATTTAGTAGTTGATTCAACGTGATCGAAAATTGCCTAGAGCCATTTATGGTTGCACTAGCTACTACATTTCTGGTCTGACATTGCAATTGCACCACGGACCGTGCTTGACTTCCACACAAATGGCTTCCACACCCTAATAGGGAGGGGTTCGGGGGTTTGGGGGATAGAATGGTAAAAATCCACACCTTATTAGGGTATGGATATTGTGTGGAAGAGAACCATTGTCCTTGCATCATGCAATAGTGCAAAATGGACATTAGGTGTCGCACATTGGGTGGCGGTTGTATAAGAAAACGCAACCTAAATACAACGGGTGGCGATTATCACAAAAATCCGCCACCCAAAGTGCATATAAATTAAAAAAAAAAAAAAACAAAGGGTGGCGATTGTGGACAAGAAACCGCCACCCTAAATTAAAAAACGGGTGGCGGTTGTCTACTACAACCACCACCTAATATGCCAAAAAATTAAAATGTAAAAAAAAATAAAATAAAACAAAGGGTGGCGGTTGTAGGCAAAAAACCGCCACCCTATGTTAAATATCAAGCGGCCTAAAAAAAAGAGAGAATATCGGGTGGCGGATTTCATTGAACAACCGCCACCCAACATTTTCTCACATATAACACAACAAAGAAAAGTCAAGAGCTCTACCTACCCAATTAAATTCTCATTGATTTCTTTTTCCTTAATAGATCAGAAGGGTAGCTAGGCATATTAATGGCAGCTCTTGACTTCTTCTGCAGATCTTTACTTTTTTTTTTGAAGGCACGCAGATCTTTGCTTCTTCGTAACAAATTTAAATCAAGTAAGGAATTCCTATGCATACACAATTGATATTCTTTGTTTTAGGTGAATATTCTTTCTCTCTAGGCAAGGTGAGTTGTTGTAACTCGGTGTTTTGCCGATTCACCGCTGATTCAGAATAAGTTTCATATGTTTTTTCTGTTTTTTTTTTAGGTTTCGAGATGAAAGGAAGTAAATCTAAGTCTGAATCGAAGAAGGTTGATAGCAAGTACGATTTCAACCCTTTCTCCTTTTTTCTCCGTATTCAGATCTAGGATCTATTAGTTAAATGTTTCTATACTTCTCGATTGGATTTCGTTTAATTCAATAAATTGGCCGTGGAAAATGTAAGGTACCAAGAGAAGAAGTTGACGCCAAAGGAGAAGCCTGCGAAGAACCGTTATCTACGAGTGGAATTTGTATAGATCTACATTTTTGAAGTTGTTTTTAAAGTTGTATGAATCTAGATCTATATAGATCTGCATCTTTTTGAAGTAATTGTTTCAATTTGAATTTTTGTTTTCTTTGCAGTCAAATTCTATGAATTTTTTTTATTTTTTTTATTTTCAAAATTGGTATTTGGTGGCGATTCTTGTGTCAAGAATCGCCGCCAAATGATTTTTTTTAAAAATATATATATACAAGGGTGGCGGTTCTTAATCAAAGAACCCCCACCCATTGTTTTCTAAAATTAAAAAATATATATAAATTAAACGTTTTGGGTGGCCTTTTTAGAACCGTCACCCTTTCTTGCTACTTGGGGTGTCGCCATTTTGGGTGGCGTTTCAAAAACCGCCACCCTAAACCCAAAACAACCGCTACCCTTTGTCTATTTTCTACTTGTGATGGCCTCTAGAGGGGGCCGGGGGTGGTGGTGGGTGGGTGGAATAGCAACTTTTGTTTTAACACAAGGTTTTCACTGCCAAAAACAGGGCCTATGCATGTGGCCTGTTGTCACATTATGCCATTGCTATTGCTTTATTATGACAACAGGTTGCTCTTCTAGGCACCATACCCAGTAGTGTTTTAGGTTATTGCAAAAGTAATTAAGCAAGATATAATATTGAAAATATATAAATTAGAATCTGTTATGAATAATAATTGAAGAATAATTATTAGGTGTTATGAATAATTGTTTGGTGGAGAATAATTATTAGATAGAATAATTTGGTGAATAATATGGTAGTTATGAATAATTATGTATGTGAATGACTATAATACCCTTGATGAAATTATGTAATTACGATTGTTCCATTCGAAGTTTTCCTATAAATAGGGCTTCAGTTATTAATGAAATTCATTCCTGTGAATTCCTTAGAATTCATTCTCTCTAAATTCTCTCTATTGTTTCTATACTTTTATAACACGTTATCAGCACGAGTCTCTAACCCTTTGAGTAATATGAAAGAAGTATGCTCTACAGTTGCTCTTATAGATGATCTTTTGTATCAGAAACTGGATTATTACCAATGAATTAATTCATCCTCATCAATCCTAAATAACTCTCTCTTTGCAAATACATCATTGAAAATTCCCTTTTGTTCATATTCCTCTCCCACAATTCCTCCTTCTACATAACCTGCTTGGAGATGTCTGAAATCCCAAAATTGGAAGAATGGAGTCCAAAGAATTTTCTGATCACGTAAATGGATTGCAAGACACAGCCATTAAATCTCATCCATGGAATAATTAGAGAAAGGGAAAAAGGTAAATCATATGATTTTATAATATAATAATATATTAAACTATAACATCCGTTTTATCGAGATATAAGGAGCATACATTATTAAAATCAAATTTTCTCGACTCCATTATACTCGATTTAACGAGAGTTTCGATTTGACACCAATATTGATAGGGTAATAACTCGTTTTGAAATATGTTATTATCAAACTTTCAAAATTTACAAATCAGTACTCCAACTTTTGAAAAAGTTACAAAATAGTCCTTGAAAATTTTGATATTGATAAATTGAAGTAGAAAGGAGATAATTTTCCAATCGTAAAACATTGATAAAATATTTTTGACAATTTTACCTTTAATTGAATGGACAATTTTACCCTTAGGTAAAACCGATCTAATTTTGACGACAGTGAAAAATGGATAGAATATTCATGAAGAAATTCTAAATCCATTGATTATATAAAATGGCTTGAAGTCCATTTGAGTTAAAAGATCGGAATATTATTTTAACTCCCGAAGAGTTTAATTACATAATATACTTGTTCTAAAAGGATAAGTGTGCTCTTGTAGAAGTAATGAGTATTTGTTCTAGAAGAACAAATCTGCTCCCGTAGAAGCAGTTCAATATTTAATTCTCGCACTTTATTTACTGCAATTTAAATACTGCAACACCTCCTACCTGATGATGGGTTCAACCATCACTAAACGGAAGGTTTTATATATTTTTGCACTTTATATGCTAAAGTGATGGGTAATATCTTCTACTAAGCAGAACCTACTCCTGAAGAAGTAGTTAAACATTATGCAATTTAAATCTCGCAATTTAAATTCTGTAAATTTATATTTATTGCAATAATTCCCATAAGGTAGGTTCGACCACCCATTGGAGGAAATTTAATTTCTGCAATTTAAATTTACGCACTTTAGATTTCGCATATATTTCCAATATGGTGGGTAATACCACACGATTCGTGTGCATATTTCCAATGTGGTGGGTTATACTACACGATTGGTTATAACGAATCCTACTCCAGAAGAAGTAGTTGATCAAACATTCTAATCCTACTCTTGAAGAAGTAGATAATAAGAATATCATATTGATATTAATAAAGGGATTTGAGCAAGTACACCAGAATTTACCGTTGTATGTATTTATGAAATAAAATTGCTCAAAGAATCTCATAATGATACAAGAGAAAGAAAATTGAGCATATTGCGATATGATGAGAAATATTCTTAAAGAAGCATTTGATAAAGAAATATTCACTCTCCATGTCTATTGAATATTGATGGAGAAAATTGAGCAAGAGGTATCAGAAATTACCATTGGATAAATAGATGAAAGTAAAATGTTCAATAGATCCCATGTTGATAAATCAAAGAAAATATATCGCATGGAGAGATTATATGAAGTAATCTCATCGATGATATGAGATTGTATTAATATGAGAATAAAATGCTCTTGAAGAAGCATAATCACTAGATTTCTGTATTTGAATAAAGCCAATATGATATTATTATTATTACTCCAGAAGCAGTACAAAACAGCCAAAGTGGAACATATTGAGAATATCAAAGATGGCAATAAACACTCAAAAATATAGAAATACGAAAAGAAAATATATATTGAACCCATTAAGGAAGGGTGCGTCTCGAGAGTATAAATACTCCGTAACTCTGCCACCATCAACATTAGGATTCATAATGAAATATCTAAAGGATCCGAATTTATTTTTCGCTTGACACCAGTAGTCTGTGACCGATGGATCTGGGCTTCCACAGATTCTTGAACATATGCATGAAATTTCATGAGTAGTTCATCAACAGTACTAGCAGAAATAAGTATTTTTCTCGCTGAATGAGAGATAAACTTATTATCTACACCCTGATCTAGGAACGGTAGTAAGCCATCAAAGAAATTGTTAATATTCAACAAACCTATTGGTTTGACATGAAAGTTCCACTGTGCCAACGAGGCCATATTGAATATTTCCTCCAGTGTGTTATAGCCGCCTGGAAGGACAATGAAAGCATCACTATTGTTCATTATATACATCATGCAGTGGTGGATGGATTGCGCTTGTAGCACCAACCCAGCTGAACCCATGGTAGAACTGGCTCCAAATCGAGTATTAGATCCAACTCGATGGAAAGGTATTACACTCGACACTCTTATTCCCCATGATGGTGCGGCCATTATAAGTCTAGTTAAAAGTTTGTTGTTGGTTCCTCCATATAGTATATTGATTTTTTGTCTCTCTAACTCTTTTATGAGTTGGTTTGCCATATCCACATATTGTATATGGCCTACCAGTTTAGATCCACCAAGAATACATACGGTTTTAATCTGGCAAGGTAAAGGCTGACTTGTATGAGATGATTCTAAAATCTCCACATCCATCTCTACTCCTGTCTCTCTTTTTGCACTATACTTTCAACGTATGAACATGAGAGACACGAATCCCTCTATTTAAAGATAAATTTTCAAACCAATAATTGACTGCACTATTTACTTTTTGACAAATATGAAAGAGAAAAATGCAGAAAAATTTAAGTGAAAATGACATATATCTGTCGGTGATAGAAAATTAAAAAAAAATCGAAAGTCGAAAAACGATATTTACAAATAAAAGAAAAATATTGATCTTCTATATTACATAAATTTGCCTTATACAAATATGGGAAAATCATTATACTAAATTATTTTACTAAATTTACAAACAGGATCTTTTAAAGTAAGATAAAGTGCCTGTTGACTTTTGAATTTGGCCCATAAGGCCATCAGCCCACCTTGTACGTGTCCACTAGGATGTGTCTCAAGAGCCTGTTGAATATCATCCAAAGGCTCCTTACTCAATCCATCCTTAATGAATGCTATTTTATCTTCTCGATTTCTGGACAAGTACCCCACAGATTTACATCGAGTGTCACATGTCCACCGAGCACACTTGTAGCATCCTCCTAATCTTTTTGCTCTCCGTTTCTTTGAAAAACTACTTTTACCCATACCAGGCATGTATTTAGAAGGAATTGAACCCTCACCAGATAATCGAACCTTTGCTTCAATCAAGAATCGGATATCTTGTGGGATACCCTTCTTCATTAGCATCCTTAATCTTTCCAGCCTACATCGATAAATCCTTTTTAGGATTTTGATCGGTAGTAATGGATAGTATTTTCGAAGATTTGAGAGCGTATGATCCATTATAATGTATAGACCCTTGTTAGGATGAATTTTGCAATAATTTTCATGATTTATTTATAGAATAATAAGACGCGTATGAAATAAGACTCCGATTTTAAATAAATAATATGAAGCGTAAGAGCTACGATTTCGGAATTAAATAATAGCCGGATGTGATGCGTATACAGATACTAGTGAAATCGATATAAGAATTTACTGAACTAGAATTTCAATAATACTCGTTTGCAAAACCGGACTGACCATCCCGGTTTAAATAATTATTGAAATCAATATTTCAAGTGAAGAATTAAAAGAATTCTTCAATGATTGTTCTCGATAAATGATGAAATCATTACTAGCCAATATTGGGAATAAATCCCAAATATATCTGGAATAAAGGATGAGAAATATGGGCTCACTCATCCTCCATGTGGACTACTAGATATTATGATATGGATCCACTAGATAGTCACATGTGTATATGATTCGTAATTGGAAGATTACGAAATGATTTGCTCACGGTATGAGCATGATTTCCAGATTTAATGATAAAGCTAGTAAATATATATATCCCAATGATTTGAATAAATCCCTGAAGGATTTGAGTATGCGCATACAAGTGGGATATTATATGGCAAATTATTTAAAGTCCTCAAATAAATTGCCGATATCGAGAATAGAATGCAAACGGTCTAAATTCTCATATTAAGGCTGAATGATGAGAACATATATGATTAAAATCATACCAACTGTATGAGTTTTGGTGTTCTAAATTTTCTCGGCATAAGGGGGAGTATTAAAGGTTGAAAATGATATGTGAAATGCATCATGATATATCCTCAAAATTAAAATATGAACTTGAAGTTCAAAGATGCATAAAAGATGCTGTGAACAATCACATATATCAGTTAAGATGCTTTGATAAGTTAGCACGCCAGAAGCGTTGATATTATGAGATTTCCCCAATCATATATATCAAAGCAAATTATAAAAGATGGTCTTAATAATGGAGGCATATGCTCTTGAAGAGTATATAGACATAACTATATTGTGTAATCCTACAAGTGGATTGATAATGAGATATCTCGATAAGTTATGTCGATATGGGGAAAGAAATAAGATTGAAAATGTCGACACCGTATGAAAAGATAGCGCTAAATATGATAGTGAGGATATTGAAATCCATCGGAAAATACCGATGCTCAAATATATGCCCTTATGATTAATGTATTCATGCACGGGCTTAATGAGAAATGAGAATGAAACTCTTGAAGAAGTTTCAAATGTATTATTGTATCCGTGCATGCAACGGCTCAAAATATCTACATTGATATTGTTGAGAAATTCATATGCTGTACTCTTTTCCTTGATTGATGTTTTTGTCCCAAAAGGGTTTTTCTCAAACAAGGTTTTTAATGAGGCAGCCCAATCTCAACTAATATGAAATCTCCAGAAGAGATTTAGGTATATATCTCGATATAGTGAGAAAATGAGATCGAAGCTGCTGATTGCATATAAGCACTGAATATAACATGATATTATATAATATCTAAATTTCATTCACGTGGAAATGAATGAAGCGTATCAACTAATGTAGATGATACTTATATAAATCCATGAAAGATTTTGAAATGCTTGAAGCATACTTGTATAAAATACGTGTTGCACTCTTTTTCCCTTGACTGAGGTTTTATCCCACTGGGTTTTCCTAGCAAGGTTTTTAATGAGGCAATTTTAATGGCGTATTCACATGAATATTGTACTCTTTTTCCTTCATTAGGGTTTTTCCTATTGGGTTTTTCCTAATAAGGTTTTAATGAGGCATATTCATGGTATATTGAGGACGACAAGAGAAATCGACACAATGTATCTATTGGATCAAGTTATAATAGAGACAATGCTTTAGATCCAAACAATGATGATATTAAAATCCTTTACCGGAAGTGAGGATATCCGTCGTCAAGATATGAAATCAAATGGAGTAGCTGTACTCTTTTTCCTTCGATCAAGTTTTTTCCCACTGGGTTTTCTTGACAAGGTTTTAAAGAGACAACACGTGAATACTCCTATACCGCTGGTAGACATCAGGGGGAGCAATGTTTTGATGAAGCAGTATATAACCACTCCAAGCTATCCTGCAATCGGTTTGGAAGTTTTTTCCCACTGGGTTTTTCTCCAAACAAGTTTAGAAGACATTTGTATTAATAGTCATTCAAGGGAGAGTGTTATAAATAATAATTGAAGAATAATTATTAGGTGTTATGAATAATTGTTTGGTGGAGAATAATTATTAGGTGGAATAATTTGGTGAATAATCCGGTAGTTATGAATAATTATGTATGTGAATGACTATTATACCCTTGATGAAATTATGTAATTACGATTGTGCCATTCGAAGTTTTCCTATAAATAGGGCTTCAGTTATTAATGAAATTCATTCCTGTGAATTCTTTAGAATTCATTCTCTCTAAATTCTCTCTATTGTTTCTATACTTTTATAACAGAATCAATCAAGTAATAAAATAAAAATGTTCAAAATGATTTGTCGACGAAACTACGGACTAGGAAACCTGGTGTTGCGCATACGGCACCGATGTTGGCATTGAAAGTGCAGCATATAGTGCCATTGATACTTATTAGGCCAAGAAGTCCTTGTTGGGCTCTAATGCAATTACTAGAGCCCTTATTGCATCAGCTATGAAAATTGTTAAGATAGTTGGCTTGAGGGCCATTCTTGGCGGGTTGATCGAAATATAAAGCCAAAGGGTGCAGATTCTGCTGAAAACCAGGAGCTAGACTGCTTCCTATTTATAGATAGAGTAGCATATGGCGTAAAGTTCTTTTTATTGCAATATTTTTCACGAAAAAGAAGGTAAAATCCTGTCTAAGCCAATATTATGTTTTTTCGTATTTAGTACGATGAACTAATCGCTAAGTGCACTCTTGAGAATTTTGACACTCGCAAGAAACAAATTTGGGCAGTATTTCTATTTTATTTTATTTTGTTTTATTTTTTGGTGTGTTGTGGTCAAATTTGAACTAGTATATTCCGTAAATCATCATCTTGCATGCCTACTTTGTGGTCTTCACCCTAGAGGTGGATCTATTGCCCGCCTTAACCTTCAATCGCATGTTTCATTTGGCCTCATAAGGAAGTTTTTCTCTCTCTTTCAAAACCGAGTTACATATGGTCCATTTAATGCAACTTGTTAAAAGTCGACTTGCGAGAGCCTTGGGCGGACAACGCGGTGGAGTACGATGGAGGGACATCATTCTGTGTCCCTGCTCGGTCGGGATTTTCAGTCCTCATTCCCAATTGGTTGGGATGGTAGGTAACAATTTTAACCCTCATTTGACCTACCATTTTTCTTTTTTCTTTTTTTTTTAAATTTTTTTATTTTACTTTTCTTGTTTTTAATATTATGCACATTACATACTGTTTTCAAATGAAAGTCACAAGTATTTCATACAAATGAACTATTCAAGAATGCATGCTCATAACATTTTCATTTGTAAAATCTTATTTTATAAATCATATCTTTTGCTGGAAATATACATAAAACAATTTAATAAATTTATAAATAGATAAATTTAAAAACTTAAAGGAAGCAAAATCAACAATGAGCATAAACATAATTTTCTAATAAAACTTTTAAAAAAATAGCCAGTCACACTTACCTGTAAGTTCAAAATAGTTTAATATTATTAGTTATAAAGCTATTCTAAGAAAGAAAATAAAATAAAGCATAACCACAGCAACAACGATGATAATCAAAATATAATAAGATAAAAAGTAACTAAAATTTTAGATGGGGCGGGCCGGTTTGGACACTACCAAAAACATGAATTTTAGGGGTGACAGTCATCCTGATAGTTTTGTACCTATAGAATAATAGTAGTGATATACCCGTGCTTATAGAGCAATAGCAGCAATATCGCTCCTATTACTCTATATGTACAAGACTAGATGGATGATTGAGCTATTCCTAAAGGTTCAATTTCTTATAGTGGGATCGGGTATTGGGTCTAGGATGTGATCGTAGTTCCCACCTCCTGTATTAACTTTGATCCCATTTCCGTTCCCACACAATGTTAATCAAAGATTCCCTTCCCATTTGCGTCAGATGCTAAGGAGTGTCGGGTGTTCTCTACACGTTGACATCCCTACTAGCCATTTAAAACTTATCTTTTCTACACGAAATTTTCAAATATTAAAAATCCAAGATATACTAATTTTAGAAGAGTATAATGTGAGTTTTTCTATTCGTTATATTAATTACTATATTGGCTTGTCGAGCTATTGTTGTATATATTATAATATAATAATGCAACACATGTTAGTTTTGTTTTGCACGTAGTAGAGTGACCTAGTATCCTATCAATATTATAGTAATTTCGGATGTGGTTAATTAAATTATTGTGGATTGAAATTATAAAATAATAGAGCTATTAGAATTCCATTAGAACTGGGATGGCATTGGGCTTCTGTGATGGAGAACACACACACAGATATATATATATATATATATATATATATATATATAACGCTGGTAGGATCCCTGGTGTATCATTCTCATTAAGTTATGCACCATTAGTACAAGAATGAAACACAAGAGAAGAATTATAATATCTCGCTTTAGGTATTATAACAACATCAATGACTAGAGGTATGTTATAGATCTAATTAATTCCGCATTGGTCTATATGCTATTATTGATATTGAAGCATGTATAGATCACTTTGGTTTATAAAACTCTAAGAATTCTTATTAGAGCCTTTTTGCTTCTACCTTGATGTTTGCAATTAAAAAGTAGAAAAATTGGATTTTTCAATTCATTAATTGATTATGTTAATTGAAACATGGATGCGGATTGTGTTTTAGAGAGAGAAAGTGCACAAATAAAAGGTGAGAGATGAGGGAAGTGACAATGTGAATATGCGTCAAGATTACCGAGGGTGATAATCTAGAGAGAGAAAGTAAGAGACCATAAAAGTCAGAAGTTTAATGGTGATTGAAATTACTAAGGCTGGTAATCTAGTGTTTTGGCATGATCATCGGGGGAGGTAATATTATTATTGAGGTAGGTATTTTCAATCTCACACATGTTAATATTGTGATGTTTTTATGTTCTAGTTATGATTATTGGGGTGGGTAAATTATTACCAAAACAGGTAATATTATCACTAGGGTAGGTGATATACTATTACAAGAGAATGTAATATGATTACTGGAGCATGTGATAATAGCGATAATAATATCACTGGGGTAGTAATAGCATTTATCGGGGCAAGCAATGGTAATGGTGGTGGTGGAATGGTGGTGGTCACCGTGGTTGAATGGTAGAATGATGGTGGCGGCGGCGGAGGGGGTGGTGGTGGAATGGTGGCGGGGTGGTGGTGGTGGCGGCGGTGGTGGTGACAACCGGAGGGGTGGTGTTGGCAACGGTGTAGTGGTAGTGTGGCGGATGGGTAGCATCTTGAAATGGTGGTAGGGTGGTGGTGGTGGTTGCGGCGGATGGGTGGTGGTTTGGTGGTACTAGTGGAGGGATGGTGGTGGTGGTGGGTTAGTGGTAGAGGAATGGCGGCGGCGGCGGTGGTGGTGGTGGAGGCGGAGGGTGGTTGTGGAATAGTGGTAGTGGTGGTGGTGGCGGAATGGTGGTGGTGGGGTGGTGGTAGAGGAATGATGATGGCGGTGGTTTGGTGGTGGCGGCGGCAGGTGGCGCCAGTGGTGATGGTAGAGGGTTGTGGTGAAATGGTGGTGGTGGTGGTGGTGGTGGTGGAGGGATGGTAGCGCTGGATGGTAGTGGTGGTGGATTTGTGGTGGTGGTAGAGTGGTGGTGCAGTGGCGTGGGGTGGTGGTTGTGGAATGGTGGTAGTGATGGTGGTAGTGGAATGGTGTTAGGGTGGTGGAATTGTAGTTGGGTGGTGGTGGTGGTGGTGGGGAGTAAGGTGGGGTGGTGGTTGTGGTGGCTTGGTAATGGTGATGGTTTTGTAGTGGTTGTGGTGCAATGGTGGTAGTGGTGGGGGTAGGGTAGGGATGGGGTGGTGGCGGTAGTAGCGGAGGTAGTGGTTGGGGGTAGTGGTGGCGGCGGTGGCGGAGGTGGTGGTTGGGATAGGGATGGGATTGGCTTGTGGCGGCTTGGTGGTGGAATGGTGATAGTGGTTGTTTCTTTGGTGGTAGTGGAATGGTGGTAGAAGTGGTTTGGTGGTGGTGGTGGTGGTGGTTGTGGTAGTGATGGCTTGGTGGTGGTGGGGTAGGGGTGGGGATGATGGTTGTGGCGGCTTGGTAGTGGTGATGGTTTTGTGGTGGTTGTGGTGCAATGGTGGGTGGTAGGGGTAAGGTGGGGTCGGGTGGTAGTAGTGGCGGACACGGCGGAGGTTGTGGTTAGGGTGGGGGTGGATTGTTGCGGTTTGGGGTGGGGTCGGTGGTAGTGGTGTTGGGAGGGTAGTGATGGCGGTGGCGGAGGTGGTGGTTGGGGTAGGGGTGGGGATGATGGTTGTGGCGGCTTGGTAGTGGAATGGTGGTGGTGGTGTGGTGGTAGTGGTTGAATGGTGGAATGATGGTGATGGTGGGGGTCGGATGGGGGTTGGGATGGTGGTGTTTTAGTGGTGCAATGGTGGTTGTGGGAGGGTGGGGTGGGGATGGAGATGGTGGTGGTGGTAGCGGCGACTTGGTGGTGGTGGTGGTTGAATGCCGTAATGACGGTGGTGGTAGTTGGGGTGGTGGAATGGTAATGGCGGTGGTTTAGTAGTGGTGGTTGAATTGTAGTGGTGGGGGTTATAGAGGAATAGTGGTGGAATGGTAGTCGTGGGGTGGTTGTAGAGGAATGGTAGTGGCAGTGGGGGGTGGTGGTGGGATGGGGGTGGGGATGGTGGTAAAGTGGTGTGGTGGGATGGTGGTGTGGCGGTGGTGGTAGTGTGGTGTAGGTTGGGGATGAGTGGTGGTGGTGGTGGTGAGAGTGCAGGGGAAGGTTGGGCGGGGATGGGAGTGGTAGCGGTGGTGGCTTGGTCGAGTAATGGTGGTGGTGTTGGTGGTTGAATGGTGGTGGTAGTGGAATGGTGATGGTGATGGTGATGGAATGGTAGTAATTAAAGTGTAACGATGCCTCCTCGTGGTAGAGGTCGTGGTGTTCTTGGTAACAGGGGTCCCCGTAGCTGACAGGCAGGGGGCGGCGAACATGAACCGGGTCCGATATGGCAACAACAATTGGAAGCTTTGCAGGCAAAAGTGGCGAATCTCATGGGTTTGGCGGAGGAATTCTTGGCAGCTCGGATTGAGCGCGAGGCTCGCGCACGGGAGCCACCTCGCCACCCATCCCCTCATCCGCATCACAGTGACGATGACTCCGGCGACTCTACACTGTCCTACGTGGATCGCCATCGGTACAGGCTGCGGAGAGAGGCCCCAGCAGCAGAGTCGCGTGCATGGGAATCCGGCATTCGTATTGACATCCTCGAGTTCCATGGTGGTTTAGAGGTCGAGGAATTTTTAGATTGGTTGAGTTCGGTGGAAGAAATCCTTGACTTTAAGGAAGTTCCGGAGGACAAGAGAGTGTCTCTTGTGGCGACACGATTTCGAGGACGCGCCATGGCTTGGTGGCAAGAACTTAAGGTGACCCGAGCGCGAATTGGAAGGGCAAAAATTCGGTCCTGGGGCAAGATGAAAAAGTAGATGCGTGAGGCATTGTTACCCTTTAATTATACGAGTGCCCTCTACCAACGCCTCCACAAGCTCCGCCAAGGTTCGCGCACGGTTGATGCTTACTCCACAGAATTTTTTCAACTGATAGCCCGCAATGATTTAGCAGAATCAAAATCTCAGACTATTGCTCGATACATTGGTGGATTGCGCTTGTCGATCCGCGACGTCCTTAATCTTTTTTTCCCTGTCACTCTATTCGAAGCTCACCAAAGAGCCTTGCAGGCTGAACGTCAACAGAGCCAACATTATAATAATACAGCTGCCTCCACATCCTCCACTATACCTTCGCGGGAACCGGACCGTGTTTCTCCTGGAGGTTTAGCAACCGCGCGTACGGCTGCCTCTCCAGGTAGTGGTCGGCAGCAGCCAAATACAACCCCACCTGCCCAAGTTCGTGGTCCGGGAGGGGTACAATGTTTCGAATGCGGTGAAATAGGACATCGCCGTTCGAATGCCCACCGCGTGCCACAACGCCATGGATTTGTTGTTTCTAATCCTGTTTTTGAGGATAGTGAGGAAGGCAACCCAGCTGAACTTGTGGAGGGTGATGTGGGACCCATTTTGGTCCTACGTCGTGCTTGCTTATCCCCTCGTGCAGCCAATGTGGATAGGCAACGTTACAACATTTTTCTTTCGACGTGTACTATTGCGGGGAAAGTATGCAAGTTCATCATTGATTCGAGAAGCTGTGAAAATGTCATCTCCGACGAAGCAGTTAAAAAGTTGGGCCTTCATCCTGAGGTTCACCCACATCCGTACACTTTAGCTTGGTTGAAAGCCGACACCGAGCTCCGTGTTACATCGCGTGTTTTGGTCTCATTCTCTGTGGGTTCGACCTATAAAGACCAAGTGTGGTGTGACGTTGTGCCCATGGATGTGTGCCATTTGTTGCTTGGACGCCCATGGCAATTTGATCGTGAGGTTACTTTTGATGGCAAGAAGAATACATATAGTTTCTTGTTCGGTGGTAGGCGCATTGTTCTTCTTCCCACCAAGGAGTTATCACCTCCTCCAGTTGTGCGTACCGGTCCCACTCTTTTGACCCGTACCGCTTGTGCGAAGGCATTACAAGAGAGCAAGTTTGGGTTTTGTTGGTTAATCTTATTGACAGCGCTTCCACAGCTGTGGCTCCAGATGAGAGCCCCTCGGCAACTCCACCCCTTCCGAAAGCTTCAAGTATTCTTCATGATTTCCACGATGTTTTTCTTGATGATTTACCTATCTCGTTGCCTCCCATGCGGGATGTGCAACATCACATTGACTTGATTCCGAGAGTTTCCTTGCCTAACCGGCCTCATTATCGTATGAGTCCTGCTGAGCACAAAGAGTTGCGTCACCAGGTGGAAGAATTATTAGCTAAGGGCCTTGTTCATCCCAGCCTCAACCTTTGTGTTGTGCCCGCATTATTAATCCCAAAAAAAGATGGGAAATGGAGAATGTGTGTGGATAGCCATGCCATCAATCGTATTACTATCAGGTATCGTTTCCCTATTCCCTGTCTCGATGATCTTCTTGACCAGTTGTGTGGAGCTTTTATCTTTAGTAAATTAGATCTCAAAAGTGGGTACCATCAGATTCGTATTCGTCCCGGAGACGAGTGGAAGACAGCGTTTAAGACCCGGGAAGGCCTTTTTGAGTGGCTCGTCATGCCTTTTGGGCTCTCCAATGCCCCGAGTACCTTTATGCAGCTCATGAATCGGGTACTCCGACCATTTACTGGCTTATGTGCGGCAGTTTATTTCGATGATATCTTGGTGTACATTTCTTCCATTACAGAGCATGATGCGCACCTACATGCCATCTTGACGACTCTCCGTGAGCAACAACTTTTTGCCACATTGCCTAAATGTGAATTTTTTCGTGATCGTGTGCTCTTTCTGGGCTATGTTATCTCTTCAAAAGGTTTGTCTGTTGATGAGAGTAAAGTCGCAGCTATTCGGGATTGGCCTACCCCATCCTCTTTATTTGAAGCTTGCAGTTTTCATGGGCTGGCTTCTTTCTATCGCCGATTTATTCCTCACTTTAGCTGGCTCATGGCTCCTATTACGGATTGTCTACAAGGTTCGTCCTTTGTATGGACCCCAGAGGCTCAAGTAGCATTCAATATAGTCAAAGGCAAACTCACTTCGACCCCCATTCTTGTGTTACCTGATTTTTCTATGCCCTTTGAGGTGTGTTGTGACGCCTCCAAAGTGGGCATTGGTGGTGTTCTTAGTCAAAATGGGCGTCCCGTCGCCTTCTTTAGTGAGAAACTCACTGGCGCACGTTCTCGATATAGCGCCTATGACATGGAGTTCTATGTCGTTATCCGTTCACTCCACCATTGGCGCCATTACCTCCTACATCGTGAGTTTGTTTTATATACCGACCATGATGCTCTTCGTCATCTCAATAATCAGATAGCCCTTTCAGCTCGTCACGCCTCTTGGTTTGCCTTTCTCCAATAATTCACGTTTGTCATTCAGCATAAATCAGGGGCTACTAATAAGGTTGCAGACGCCTTGAGTCGGCGACATTCCTTACTCCTTGATATGCACACTGTTGTTACGGGTTTTGAGACATTTCGAGATCTTTATGTGGATGACCCATTCTTTGGCCCTCTTTTACCTCAAGCCTGTGCAGCCACTCATAAGGAGTTTGTTTATCATGACGGTTTCTTGTTCAAGGGAGTTTTGTTATGCATGCTGAGTGTAGTGTACATCAACGTCTTTTGGAAGAGGTGCATGGTGCAGGTCATGTGGGCCGTGACCGTACTTTAGAGGTCTTGGCTCGGCGTTACTTTTGGCCTTCCATGCGCCGTGACGTTTCCAGGTATGTGGCACGTTGTCGTGTTTGTAATATTGCTAAAGGAGGGGCCACCAACAGTGGCTTATACATGACATTACCTATCCCCAACCGTCCATGGTCGCACATTAGTATGGATTTCATCCTCGGGCTACCACGTACACAGCGGGGTTTTGATTCCATTTTTGTTGTTGTAGACAGATTCTCGAAAATGGCGCATTTCATTCCATGCAAGAAATCCATTGATGCTGTTAATATTGCCCAACTCTTTTTTCGTGAGATCTACAGATTGCATGGACTTCCTTCCTCCAGTATATCCGATCGGGACACCCGTTTCTTGAGCCATTTTTGGCGTTCCCTATGGCGTATGGCTAATACAACACTTGATTATAGTAGTGCATACCACCCCCAAACAGATGGCCAAACGGAGGTGGTCAACCGCTCCTTGGGTAACCTGCTACGGTGTCTGGTGGGTGATCATATACGGCGTTGGGATCAAGTCCTCACTCAAGCCGAATTTGAGCATAACATTGCCGTGAATCGGAGCACCGATTTCTCTCCGTTCCAGGTAGTCTTTGGTTTTCTCCCTCATAGTCCTCTCGACCTTGTGCAGTTCCCCAACACTGGCCACGCCCATCCCACGGCCGCGGACCTTATCGAGGACTTGCAGCTCGTTCACGCAGCCACAACTGAGCATCTGCGAGCCTCTACAGCCCGTTACAAAGCGGTTGCGGATGCGAAACGTCGTCACCTCGAGCTGGTAGAAGGAGATTTAGTGTGGGCAGTCCTTACGCTTGACCGTTTTCCCACACACAAGTATAACAAATTGAAGGCCCGCAAGGTTGGCCCCTGTCACATCCTCCAGAAAATTAATGCGAATGCTTACCGTCTCGAGCTCCCACCTCACCTTAAGACATCCGACGTGTTCAACATCAAGCATCTCATTCCAGTTCATGATGATGACTCCGGCGATTCGAGGACGAATCTTGTCCACCCCGGGGGGCCTAATGTAGCGCCAGAAGAGGGTTAATTCAAGGACGTGCAATGCTATTTTATTCATCGTTTATTAAAATTCATTATGTAAGATTATTTACGTATTTATGCCTTTAGTTATCAGAAGATAGAACTCTAGCATCAATAGGTTTCTTTATTCATTAGGTGACAAAACTCTAGTTTAAATAGGTTTGCTCTTTATTTCTTTGGATTCAGTTTTGAGGAACAGAAACCCAGAACTCGTTGAAGGAGAACGCAGGTTCATTCGTCACCTTGGTGTTTGACGGTTATTCTCGTATTTGCTCGTCTTATTATTCTTGTGGGGTAGTGGTAAGCATGTCGCTTCGTCATAAACACAGGCCAATGGAAAAATAGGAACTAGAGTATTTCTACAATATTAGAGTTTCCCGGAGTTAGACTAATGTCATTGTCGTCGGCATCTAGATATAAAAAAATAATTGTTCAAATTCATGAATATGAATATGAATATGAATATATGTTTATATTAATAATGTAAAAATTCTATTAAAAAAATATCAAAGTAATTGTCTTAATGGTGTTAATTGCATTTTGGAAATCTTGAGCAATTACTCGATCAGCTGCTACTCGAGGATCTGGAAACTATTGTTTTCCAGATTTGATACGATTTTACATTCGAAAACAAAAAATTACACATTACACAAAAAAGATTACAAGCAGATGAAAAACTTAAAAAAATAAATAAAAAAAATACCGAGCCTTTCAAAATATTATAATAGATTTGTAATTTAAAATCAATGGTTGATATAATGCTATTATAGTTAGGTAAAGTAAAATTTAAACCATCATGCAGGATGATTTGTTGGAGATTTGTAAGTTTAGATCCACTTTAACTAGCAAAAAGAATCGTCATTTATGTAAGATGAAACATCTATTTTCATGTATTTATTTAACAAAGAAAAGAATTTTGTTGATAAAGGTAACTGCTTATCTCTTGGTTTCAGGACTTAATATCTCATATAGTGAATATCATCTGTAGAAATATTTGAACAAAATTGTCAAAAATATTGAAAATCACTAAATACGAAACTAAATCTACAAAATCGCAAAATAATATTGCATTACTTCCGATTTCGATCTTATTTTCAGTGGATGACTCTCAGATTTGATTAGATATAACAGTAATTCCATGCTCCATATGAGATTTCAAGTTAAATTATTCTTTAAAGTGGTCGAGTAATATGGGGGAAAATAATTAATTGAAGAAGCTTTGTACCTGCATCACGAACAGGGGAGGAAAATATGGATATGATGACAATTTTACTTCGCTAGAATGGCCGAGGAATTTATTGTCTGGAAACATGATGAAATCTCAGATATGTTGAAGGAAATGAATCTGCTGCTTAAGATTAGGGTAGTGTAGGGTGAGTCATGTTTGGTTAGGGAATGGGGGTTTTACTTTAATACCAATGTTTAAGTTTAAAATTTTAAAAATCAAGTAAATCAAGATTAATTACACAAAAGACATAAACATTGAGGCAAAACTAGTAAAATCCTGCATTTTCGAACCCGACCCAACCCCATCTAATGAACCGGCCTGTAGTTCAAAAAACGCAACACAAAACACAGAACAAAGACAAACGAGAGAAGAAAACAACAAACAAGAACAGGAGAATTCGACAGCCAGATCGTGAGATTCAAGCCACCGTAAGAACAACGCCAGCGAGTGAAAAGCAAAGAAGGACAACACGAATACACTGATAGAGTCAAAAAGGAGTGCAAAAATACAACTTCAACACAGGCAAGGATTTATAATGTCACTGGTATTTGACAGATCTAATGGAATTATGTATTAAACATTGGCATTGTTGTTATCTGCAACTAAAAATAGTAGAACATTTTAGCTATGAAGATTAAAAAAAAAGAGACTTATTATATTTGCTTTTTCTGTTGCTAATGTTTGCGAACTTGAAGCACTGATGTGTGTTTTTCAAAAACAAAGTGAACAGTATGGAGATGAAAGCATTACAAATAATGTGCAATATGGAGATAAAAGCATTACAATTAATATGCAATATGGAAATAAAAGCATTATAATTAATGTGCAATGCATTTAAATTAATAACTCTTATAAGGTGCTCTCCTTGCATTACATTTCACGTGTAACAGGAACTGACGATATCAATAGGTGAAAAATTCCTAATCTCAAAAAAGAATGTACATTACACTTTCATTGTTAGGTAACTAATAATTAGTTTATTACATTTTATGTAAAGTAAATTACATGTATCCATGCTGTAGGAATGGAGGCACGCACACTATTCCTTAAATATGGTGGATTTTGGCGAGATTTGAACAATTACTGGGGCACAAAGATCGCCGGTATTGTTGTACCAGCAAATTACATATATCAGAAACTCATAGATACGATAGAGGAAAATTTCAAAATCAATACTGCATTCAAAGGGGCAGAGCTGAAATTTTTCGTTGACAAAAACACAGAACCAATGCAAATTGAAGATGACAGTTGACTGAGATTCTATCTGGAGATAAAAGGAAAAGAAAGTATTGCAACAAGCTTCCCATTATGCTTAGAGATCAAGGATGTTGAAATACATGCAGAAACAAGTCACGACAGCATCGTCGAGGACCGATCATCTGAAATCATTAACCTTTATATAGATGCAAGTGACTCAATTCTTTCCAATTACAGTGTCTAATTAGAGAATGGTGAATTAAAAGAAGCTTACACAGAATTTGTAATTTATTAAACATTAGTTACAGATTGTCTGTAATTGATTCGTGCATATTACTTTGTGATACAGGAGATTCAATAAGAATAATGACACCAACAATGCCAAGAATAGAACACGTGGCTAAGGAACTATACAGTATGGCATAGACAACAAGGATTACTCCAGCTACAGAAGAACTAAATATCATCACCAAACCTTCCAGTGATGTTATCAAAGAACAAAACCTATTCGACAACAAAGATATCCTAAAGAAGAGTATTTTACTCTATGCCATAGCAAACATATTCCAGTTCAAGATAAAAAGATCTGATAAGAGAGAGTACATCATGATATGTCTTTGCGAGGAATGTGACTACATGTTTAAAGCATCTAGATTACATAAGCCTTACTACCTCAAGATAAGAATGCTCAAGAAGGAACATAAGTGTGGTCTGGATACACTATCTGGGAACCACAAGCAAGCAACAAGCTCCATTGTTGGCGAATTGATAAAACACAAATACAGATTAGTCAAGACATTGTACAGACCAAATGATATTATAAATGAGATGAGGACAACCTGTGGACTAAGTATACTTTATGAGAAAGAGCAGGGGAACATGCCTACAAAGAAATGATGGGAGATCCAAAGCAATCATACTCAAAAATCCCATCAGATCTATACATTTTGAAGAAGATTAACCCAGGATCAGTTACAAGACTAGAGACAGACAACAACAGACTTCTATACATGTTCATGGTATTAGGTCAGTAAAAGAAAAGGTTATTACATATGAGTTGCAGAGTCTATGAAATGAATGTGTAATGAATTGCACATCAATTACAGAGAATGTGAAACAAATTACAATTACAAAGATCAATGCTACTTGAATTTAAAAATATTGATCATTCGATATCAATACTATCAGGTGCCTCCATAGAAGGATGGAAGCTCTGTAGACCTTTCATTACAACAGATATAACATTCTTGACTTGGTAGCCGGGATTCCAGCAGAGGTTGAGGATCTACTTGCTAGGAAAAGACATCGAATTCCTGAAGGTGTGATATGCACAACACAGCAAGGTTCGTCATCGTTTACAGGTTGCGGGTCAAGTTAGGTTAGCATTGATCCTTTATAAGTAAATCTTCTCTAGTGAATTTTCAGTAGGAAGTTCACCCAAAGGTTTTTACCATTTGAAGAGTTCTTTAACAAGTTTTCCTTCGTCGTCATCTTTGGTATATTTTTTTATTGCTTTACAATTTTAATTATATTAATGTGTGGTTGAATGATTGAATGGATGAATTAATGCATAGTTAGTATATTTAACTGATTGGCTCACTTTAATTTAGATAGTCATTGTCCATTTGGTCTTTTGTTTGCATTTTCTGTAATAATAAAAATTTTAATGATTATGCAATTATTCATAGATATTTCAATTACATGGGTAAGCTGAATAATTCTTTGGTACAACTGTAATAAGATTGAATTATCATGTTATATAAAAAAATTTATGTTGTTATTAACATAAATATTTTACAATCATACATGTACACTCTATATATAACCTTACCTAACACAAATATTTTAAAATCACGTGCAATCCACGTGTTTAATTATAAACTAGCTAGGAATGGTAACCGTAGAATAATCACAATCTTACAAGATAAGCCTTTTCCATAAAGAAAATAAAATTTTGAGTGCATGGCTAAATGTGAATTTATACATACACACACACACACACAGAGAGATAAAAATTAAAATATTTTTTATGTGTGTGTGGTTGTAGATAAATGCAAGAAAAAGTAATTATTAAAATACTGAATATTAAATGCAATTCTAACCGTGATAATATATTTGTTTTCCTAAAAAGTAACTGTTGGAAACATATTTCCAAAAGTTGTTCAAATATATACTAGTGTGGATTGCTTAAAAAGTAAAAAAAAAAAAAAGTTTTCCTTATGCAGCCGCATGGTACATTCTAAAAAAAAGTCGTACAAGCATATTTGATGCGAAAAGTTGTGTCCATACACTGTTTTTGAAGTGGTTTTTGTTGACTTTATTCTTATTGACTCTACATTCAAAGTTAATCGAGGCTTAGTTGGCATTTCTATTTTTCAGTGATTATGCAACTTGTGTTTTTTGAATTAGTAGATTAAGATTTTCAAGTTCATAATTTATCTCAAACCTTATCACATGGCTTTTCTTGTTGCATGCCATTTCAAGTTCTTGGAACTTATCTTGAGGTTTTACATGCATGTGATAAGTGTACTTTGATCGAACTAAGAATTCAATAATCCCATTAGGACTCAAACAAGCTTCACACGTCTAGTCCCACTTGAGGTGTCCAAGTACAATGAATCACATTGGTTGGTAAATTGATTGATGGAGAGTTGGTAAGTTATATCTTGACCTACCTAATCTATTTTCTGTTCGGAATTATCTTATAATAGATCAAAAAAATATCCTTAATTATTTAAGTATTTTGATTTATGAGATTGGAATTTGAAGAGAAGTAGGTCTCTTTTCCGAAGGGACTAGCTTGCATAAAACATATGGGAAGGCAACAAAATACATACATGTCTAAGACTGCACAAGAAATTGAAGACGTGACTTCTTTTACTGTGTTCATATTATTGCACTATTTTTGGACGTTTCATGTTCGACAAATACATCTCCCATATTGAAATACATCTAGCTCGTCTAATAAACAAAAACTGTTTGTGTATTAATCTGGGTAACTATACGCATCATAGACACATTTGGGCATACTTTAATTAAATTTAGGCAACTTAGGACTTTCTGTTTTTCATTCTAATAGGTACCTTTATTATTTAGGATGTATACTTCTTCATTCAGGGACATGAAATCACTATATATAAAGACGATTTTCCTGTGAAAAATAATGGAATTATCATTTACTTCATTTGGCAATCCAAATAAAGATCCAAAAAACTCAAATTATTAAAAGTGTTCATCAAATTCAATAAAGGTTATATTTTTGCTTGATATAAACTTGATCAAAGGCTTGATATGTAATACCCCAAGTTTTAAAAACCCGGAATGTTAGTTATTTCTTTAAAACTATCTCAATTTTTTAATAATAATAATATTAAGTACAAAACCATAAAAAGTAATCCATATGCAGAAATTCATTTCAGATAGCAAACATATTAGAGTATCTTACATTACTCAATCTCTAATAATTCAAAAAATTGAGCATAAAATACTAATGAGTTCAAAACATTTAAAATAGCATACTTCCATATATCGAGTTTGCTTAAAATAACAAAAGACACAAAATTTCTTATTAATAAACTCTAGAGAACTCCCACGTCTCGCCACTCCTCCGATCTCCTCAATCTCTAATTTATTAAAATGAAAGGTGTGAATATTTCAAGAAATACTCCATAACGCGCCCTCCTAGTTTACCATACATATACATCATAATGACGTCATTCTTACGTGATGTGTACAGATATTTCATAAACATCATGGCCTCGTACACGAACATACATAATATTTTGGACCCTAGGGGCGGCGTTACTCGAGGACATCGCGTATATGAAACCCTAAATTTGTACTTATCTTGCGTAACAACATGTTTAGAGGGTTTCGAACTAACATTTAACATATGGCCGGATCGTTAGGTTCTGTTTTTTTGACATAAACGTACACATAATGAGTCATAAAGACTCAGTGGGAAATAAAGACAATATAATGTATGAAATGTACATGTCATACTATTTTCTTTCTTTCTTTGGGCCCTGTTGCTAATCATGTTAATATACTAGCGCCGTCATATATCATTACATCTTTGGCCTAGCCTTTTATCATACTTGGAGCTTAGATCCCCCATTCGGCTATCGCCTAAGGGGTTGACTCAACTAGTAGGCCGCCATATAAGGCCATATGATCATATATGGGGCTTAGATCCCCCATTGGGCCAACTTAGCCTTCGTATTTGGTAAGTACATGATAAGCAACCTTATACACACATGTTTTCATGACAAGATCGTGCGTAGAACTTACCTTTAAGCCTTGTTATTTTTCTTATCTAACTCATCATCATCAATACATGTCACATATACAAGGCTTCACGATCACACGGTAATGATAAATAGATAACAACACACATTCAATGTACAGAACATTCCACTTACCATGTATCATAATGCAATTTAGTTCATAATCACATAAAGTTTCACGAGCATTCAAAATCATATCCTCATCACACGCAGGCACATGATACTTCATATGGAACTACATTCATTACATATAACATGTTTTAATGGCATACCCTTCGTACAAGACATTGCTTCCTTTGGTTCTATACATGTAGGTTACCATTCATTCTATTTCCTAGCTCCCGTATAACTACATAATTTACGGGAATAAGCATGAAGGATCACATGAACATATACACACCATCAACATTTCATAGCGTAATCCTAAAGGAAGGCTAAAGGACTCTAACGTGTTCTTTGTTCACATAAGCATGATAAACATGTCCAATTCTTGATCAATTCAATCACAAGCATGTATTTACTTCATAACACATATAAAACATCTATTACCCACCTTAGGATGGAAGAAACCAAAGCATAGAGGTGCCCAAAACTTTCATTCATCTCCTCGTCTTCTTTCCTTTCCTTTCTTCTCCTTTGTTTCTCCTTCTCTTCTTACCATACATGGATCAAGCATGGATCAAACATGATTATGGGGAGCTTAAACATGTCAAAATTGGCTTATGAGGGTGTCTTGGGAGCTTTGGGACCGAATTGGATGGATATATATCAAGAAATGGAGAGAAAAGGTCAAACTTTACTTTCCACCGACTTAAAATTACGGTTGTGACCTTCAGATTTATGGTCCTAACTCATAACTGACGGCCGTATCACATTTTCTTACGGCCGTATCTTGGCCTCTATAAATCCTCACCCATCTTCCTTTTCTAAAATTACGGCCGTATACTTATAAATTACGGCCGTAACACACCACCATACGGCCATATGAAACTCTCGGAAAATCTTTCACTTCTTCTTCTTAGATTTTATGACCATATCCTATAACTTTACGACCGTAATACCCATCTTACGACCGTAACCAAACATTATACGGTCGTATAGAACTCTCTGAAAATTTTGGCACTTCATCTCTTTAACCATTTACGGCCGTATCCACATACATTTACGGTCGTAACCTTACTTTTATGGCCGTAACCCTTAAATTTACGGCCGTAACTCTGCTTTTGCTGAAATCTTCCATTTCCATGATTTTGAAGGCCGTTTCGAATTGCAGGGCATCACATATACTTGTAAACATGCCGTAATCGTCACATAGACATATTTATCATATCAAGACATCTTCATTACATGTCACATCGTATACGAAATCACATACGGTTCATATACGGAATCATATATGGTTTTGGGACGAACTTGAGCGGCGCATTACATACTCAGTAGGCTTTGTGCAATTTAATCAATTTAAACAAGTATATAAGGAAAATAGATATGCGAACTCTATAATATAATACCCGTAGATAACTTTGGGGCCTAAGGAAACTCTAGGCCCGAAGGCAAGTAATTTGTTCGAAAGCAACTCTGGGCCCGAAGGCAAGTATTTTGCTCTAAAGCAACTCTGTGGGCCCGAAGGAAAGTCTAGGCTAGAAAGCAAGTCTATTACATACTAAAAGTACTCATATAGTACAGATTATTAACTATAAATGCGCGATAAGTAAAAATGAGTCTTTTGAGCATACCTTAAGTCTCTCCTGAGTTTTGAGCCTTCTAAGCGTTGTGAATCAATGCTCTAGCTGTTCATATGCCCCGTCTAGCCAATAACGAATTTAATATATGTTAATACTCTTAAATATTAAATATTTATAAATAATATAGAAGTTTCGGACCAAAATTGAATGAATATAAAAGTTTCGGGGTCAATTTGAAAGAATCAAGCAGCTTGGGGACCTAATATGCAATAAAATAGAACTAAAAGTATTTTGGACTCAATTATAAGATTTTCAGAGCATGGAGGACTAAATGGAATTAAAGATTGGGGGTTAACTTAAATATGAATAAGAAATTTGAGGATTAAAGTGAAATAAAAGTTTAGAGGTCAAATTGCAACAATTGAAAGTTAAGGACTTAGAATTAAATAAAATTTTTGGGGCTCACTAAAATAAAATAAATAAAGTGGGGGACTAGATTTTCAAATAACATTTAGGGGCTAAATTACAATAATTAATAGTTTAGGATTTATAAATTAAATAAAACATAAGGATCCACTAAAAAGGGACCTAAGAGCTTAGGGACTTGACTTGCAATTACAATAATAAAGCATGAATTTGGCCCAAAAATTCAATCGGCTCTTCTCTCTCACACACTATCTCTCTCGGTCGAAAATGAGGAAAAAAAGGGAAAATTTGACTGGCAATTCTGGTCACACTGGCAACGGAACTGCGCGGCTGCGCGGGGAACGTGATGGATGTAGCGGCGATGCTAGTGGCAACCTTTAATTGAAGAAATGCAGATTACTATGCAAGAATTTTTGGGGTTGAAGATTGAAGAAAATTTTGGGCATTTTCAAAATTCGATTTAATCTGTAGTCTTTTTCAAAATAAATTGGTTCTATGATGTTCTATAGAGGTAGAGGAAGGTGTAGGCGTAATTTTTGTATTGTGAAGTTAAATTTGGGCATGGGTGATGTATATATTTATATGTATGTGCTGTGTATGTATGTATTCGCGTGTGAGTGTATATGCGATGGTGATGTTGAAGGACTGGCCGAGGCTGCTATGTTTGTGCTATGTGAACTGTTTATTATGTTTGCTTGTGGATTATTGAGATGTGATGAAGGCACAATAAACACTAAGAGGAGATATAGTAAAATCAAATGAAAATGCAAGAGAGCTATCAAACTCTTAAGAGTGATGCAATATTAAATAAAATAAAAAAAGATTGAAATAGAGATATAAATAAAAAGGTTAAGAAATCTTACAAACTGAAACTTACTTGATTTGTTGAATGAGAATGGATAGAATTAGGTTGGGGATGATAATGGAGAAAAATGAGGATGTTAATGGAGCTAGGATTTGAGAAATTTTCAACAGTGAGTATTTAAAGGGTATTCTAAATGAAGAATTTGGGCATTGTTTGATTCACAACATTATTCAAAAAGAATTTCTCTCTCCTCATTTTCAACTACACACATAATTATGTTACATTTTTTAATACTCTACCTTTTATTTTCAACCACACAATCTACACGCAATTCGAGTAAATAAAATTTACTTTACAAAGATTATGAATCAAGAAGGACTTGGTTAGGGTATTCTTATTGGGCTAGAGCACAATTGGGTCGTAAATGGGCTACTAATTGAATTAAATAGACTATTCACTCAGGTTGGTCTACAAATTGGGTTTTAGTAGAATAAAAATCTTTGGGGACTGAAATAAACAAATTTGAAAGTTTGGTCCTCAAAAGTAAATTTGAAAATAAATAATTTTTTTATTTTTAATTATTGTCTTGAAATAATTAAAGATAATAATGAATAATATAAAATTCAACTTGACTACGTACGATATTAAATTCTATAGATGAAGTCAGAGCGACATGTTCGAGATTTTATTTAATTAATTAATTTTATTTAAAGAAATTCGGGTCACTACATGATAACTGCTCAAAGATTATTGCCAGTGGATCCCATAAGCAATCTCTACAACGAGAGGGTAACAATAATCACTTTACGGCATCGATCTTGAATCGTGTTTATGCCTGAAATTTCTAGCATTTTCTTTCTATTTTGTGGCTACTTTTAAGTTCTTCATTCATTGCTTTGTGATTAATTTCTTACAATTATAATTTGTGTCATTTTTCAGATTCTAACTCTTGTAGATGAAATTTTCCGAAAATCTAAAGCAATTAGATGTCGAGATGCGCTTATATGTAATCTAAAATTTGAAGATGGAATGGAGATATATTGGATCGCCTTGATCATATGAACCTCACCCGGCCAAATGACAAATTGAAGATTAAGTGTAACCTTCAACAATTCCAGATAAGTTATGTGGTGCGCATTGATTATCAATCGGCATATGTGCAATTCATCTTGAATTTTAAATCCATTATGATAATGCATTCTAGTTTTGTTAAAATTTGATTGCATTATTTTCTTGAAGAAGAAATACTATACACTGATGAAAATTGTACTTGAAGATACATAAAGGTGGTTGGAACCAGATTATAGCCCTGACATTACTTCTGATTTTTGAAGACCATGATAAGTATTCGAAAAGCACTTAAATAACTCTTCTATTTTACGTATTTGTTTATTTTATTAGTGTTATATGTTCATTTTTATGTGTTTTCCTTTATTATTGTGCTTAGAGTCACAAAGAATCAAAAGGAGCCAAAATGGATGAAAAAAGAGCAAAACGGAAACTCGGGACCAAAATACAAGCAAATCAAAGATGGAGGGCCTCCGATGTAATTTTATGCAAATTTCTTTTTAAAAAAAAAATTTCCTGTCCTAATATGAAAGAACATCAAAAGAGGATTCAGACACTTTTTCCGGATCTTAAATCGGAGTTTCATAGTGAAAGTTATGGCCATTTGAAGAAAAGGATTAAAGCGTCAATTCACAAACGGCTGGGGCTAAAGTGTAACTTTTCAAAATTCGGGGACAGTTAAACATAGTAAGAATCGCGCAGTGACTCGAGTCCTCCTCTACAGAATCGCGCGCGACTCGAGTCACACCTGAGCCACGCGAGCCACTTGCTGCAGATTGCGGTCAGCTTGCACCAACTTGATTCCAACATGATTTTTACCTACTTTTTGACTTCCTTGAGATAAAACAACTTGAGCACACCATAATTAACTCATGAAAGGTCACTTTTATAAATTTTTAATAGTTTTTGTTGTAATATTTTACCTATAAATAGAGGCATTTCCAAGCTTTAAATGCACAACTTTGTAGAGAGAATTAGCTAGCAATTCTCTCCAACTTTCTCTTCAATAAAATTCTCTTCTTCATTTGTTCTTAGTTCTTGATTGAAAGCTCTTAGTTTCTCATATTCTGGTGGAAGTAAAAACCTAAATTAAGTAACTAATAACCGATCGACGATACTTCGGCCGTGAATATAATTAGCAAAACATTTCTTTGCTAATTTCTCTCTTCTTTTTATTTTCGTGTTTGAGAAAGATAATTTCTCATATATTGTAGTGGTGATACACGGCGATTACGCCGTTAAAAGTATTTAACCTGCATATATGAGTGATTAAACTTCTCTATTTATTTCTTAGCATCTATTTACTTGGTTTCTATATTTTTATATATTACTTATGATAATGAAGTATAATCTATCATATAGCAGTGGTGATACACGGCGATTGCATCGCTAAAGAGTATTTAACTCATGAATATGAGTAGTTAAACTTCTCTATCTAGTTTAAGGGGACGTTGTATTCAATTAACATATTGCTATCTTTTCTAACTTCTTAGTAACGCTTTATCTATTCATCTACTTCAATTTGTTGATTTGTTATGCTTTTAAAGCCGTTTTTGAGTTTATATGATTATTGCATTTATTTGGGCCAATTGAATCAATCAATCAATCTTTAAATTCAAGATATATACTAGGATTGGAACTTTTGATCCATCATTATTGCTAGATTCTAATCCAAAGCAGCAAATGAATATCGTGCATATTTGTTAACAAATCAACTTATATGCATTAACCCAAGTTTGTGAAATTGCTCATCTAATTTAGCTCATTGTTCTCGTTAATTTCACACTAGCATTGCATTAAATCCTAAGAACTTGTTTAGGATTATCCAATAGTTAGATGTTAAGTTAAAGAACTCACTTTAATTTAATACACTTAAGGAAGAATTCGTTAATCAGATCTTCTTGATTAATTGGAGTTGTTAAATTGAAGAAGGAATAGTAATATGTTGCATGGAAAAGATTAACACGAGTTATTGACACAACCAAACCCGAGAACTAGATATAGCTTCAATTGTTTCATTTTATCTCCTTCATTTTGTTATTTTACTTTCAAAATTCACAAAAAACTCCTTCATTCCTATATGAATTGATAAAAATAAATAGATTAAACATCGTTCCTTTTGGATTCGACCCTTACTTACCACTTCTTCATTAATTTATAGTTTAGAAACAGAGTAAGAAAATAAAATAAATTTTGGTATATTGCGACAATGCACCAGACCATATGTGTGTTCCCTTTTCATTTGGCCATTTAAGGAGTGCATTTTCCTATATCATTTTGTGTATAAAATAATCTCGATTAATTCATATGATTAATAAGTGATGCACTCATGTGGTTACTCGGATATATGCCTGGTTCATATCTATCATACTAGAAATTGATATATATGGATATATTAAATAAAATTTGATAGTATAGAAACTAATTAGTCCATTATTCAATAAGGTATGTTGGCATCATATATACTTTAAGTTATCTATGTTGTGTGATTGTCTAAAATCTTGCAATATAATTATGTTATGTTATGAGTTGATACTCTCAAAGTGTGATATCCTTAAAAGTGACGAGAAATATATGAACATTGAGGTTCATAATGATATGGTATCAAAATCATTTTGTTAATGAAGATTAAAACAAATTCGAAGAGCAAGATGAACAAATTCAAGAATGATGAATTTGTTGCGTAAAAAATGAGACTTGTAAGGTTGACGTGATAAAATTTGAGATTTATCATGTGAGGATTGAAACAATGAGGTTTCAAATCATTTTAGAAGTTAACAAAAATTGAATCCTATCCCAATGTTGGGGTAACATTCAAGAGTGAAAATTGATGCTACTTATTGAGAAGACCACAAATATCAAATGTTGTACAACACAAGACCCGAAAGAAATATTACAAAGTGAAATTATATGTGATAGAATGAGTCTATCCAATATTATTTGCGAATCATATTACTACGTGAAGAGAAATATAATGTGAAAGAGGATTCTCTCTTAAAACATTGTGGCTTACAATGACAAATGATCCACTATAATTACAACCTAAACTGTGGGGGTGAAATCATTAATGGTAATACAAATCGTGTTCTATTACTAGAATTAAAGAAACTAACCTCTTTCAAGACAAGTAATCGAGTTGAATATGTTAAATATCTATCTCAAGTTGTTGGGGTAATACTTAAAATTAAAGAGTGCTTTATCGTATTCAATGAGGAGACAATAAAATATTTGTTACTACTTGAGTGGCAATGAACATTGAGATTTGTCACTTAAACCTATTGTTCATTATAAACACCTATTTCATTCATTGAGTGAAAGAATTATTAATTTTAAGACTACTCCAAATGTGGGGGTAACAATGCATCATGGTTACAAATTTTAACAAGTTTGGGAATAAGTGTTGTGTAGTCTATCAAGCATGCAAATTAGACTACAAAACTTTGTGAAATAAGTTGTCAAAGCAAAATAGACTACAAAACTTCGTGAAATAATTTGGCAAGTGTTGTCAAATAAATTGAGATGTCATCACATTTAAACATTCTATAGGCCCTGGTAGAACACCGATCTTCTAAGTTGCCACCCAATCTACATCGGAAAAAGCATGAACAAAAATTGCGATGATTTCTAAGCAAAATGCCATAATCAAGAGTCCCACAGAGATAACGGAAAATGCATTTAAGTGCAATCCAGTGGGAAGTAGTGGGTGTGTGCATATATTGTGAGAGTGTCTCGACACTGTAACATATATTCAGCCGGGTAATAGACAAGTACTGCAAACTACCAAGGATGGAGCGATATCCAGTGGCGTTGGACAAGGGAATGCCATCACACAGACGACAGACAGTGTCAGGAGCTAGGGGGCTACTAGCGGGTTTGACATGAACCATATTTGCTCGGGTAAGAAGGTCAAGAACATATTTCCTGTGGGAAAAATAAAGACCCTTGGGATGATGGACAACTTCTATGTCGAGAAAATAGGATAGAGTACCGAGATCTTGAAGGGAAAATTTGGAGGATAGGACCCGAATAAGAGTAGAGATGGAGGGAGAAAAATTGCCAGTGACAAAAGCGTCATCAACATAAATTAACACAAGAAGAAGGGTACCATGGTATGAATACATAAAGCGGGAAGTGTCAGACTGAGAAGGAAGAAAATGAAATTGTTGGAGAAAGTTTTTGAAGGATTGGCACCAAATGTGGGGTGCTTGTTTAAGGCCGTAAATGGATTTCTAGAGATGACAAACACAATCTGGACGAGAGGGGTCCTTAAAGCCAGGGAGTTGTGCCATAAAAACATCCTCGAAAAGCCGACCATGCAAGAAAGGATTATTGACATCAAGTTGGCGCAAAGGCCAGACAAACTGAACCGCTAGTGAGAGAACCAATCGGATAGTTGTCGGGTGTCTTGCACGTCAGATTTCCTATACTAAGCATAGAGCCATATATAACCGGTATAATGATCCACAAAAACAAGATAACACTTGAAACCATCATTTGACTCAACAGGAGACATCCAAACATCTGAATAAATTAATTGCAATCGCTTAGAACTAGCAAAAGTAGAACTATCAAATGGGAGCTTATGAGTCTTCATACTCCAACACGAATCACAATGGAAAGACACTAAATTAGGCGACATATACAAATACAAAGACCGAGCTAATTGACGCAAAACTATAAAGGAGGGGTGACCTAGTCGATGGTGCAGTGTCTCAAGAGACACATCAGTTGCCAACAAAGCACATTTTGGATCAGTTTGTTGTGAAAGCTGAGGCCAGAAGTAGACGGCATCTTTAACTCCGTCCCGTAGCATTGGCCGTTCGTGCGCAGATCCTTCGCAAAAAAATGAAAGGGTGAGAACTCTATAGATGTATTATTTTGAGCGCAAAATTTGGAAATGGAAATAAAATTTTTTGACATCTCAAGAACACATAAAACCTTTATGAGAGTAAAGTGATTATCCGATGTAGATAGTGTTTTAGTGCCCGTGTCAGTTATTTGAAGCCCTGTACCATCACCAATATGGATGTCATCCGACCAAGGTAGTCACTATGAAGGCTGAGATTGTTTAAATCGTGGTGACATGGTGACAAGCCCCGGAATCGAGAAGCCAATCTGTGGGAGTGATTGTGTGAGGCATAGCAACATGAGTAATGGGATTGGATTGAAAGGGACGTTGAGGTAGGGAATTGCGATTATAAGAATTGGTGTGGGTGGGGGTTAGAGGAAAAAGTTGCCATTTTTGACAATTACGAGCACTATGTCCTTGCTTACGACAGAGTCGACACTTGCCGAGGTAAGGACGAGGAGAGTAGGTGTTACTATTAGCTGTGTGGGGTTGATTGGGATTGTAATTGGTAGCAATGTTGGTATGAGAATTATTTCAGTTGGTATTTTTGCGATTTTGGTTATTGCGATTGGAGTTGTTGTTGGGTGGTTTAAAAGTGGGGTTGGCCGTGAGCAGGGAAGACAATGGCATGGAGTGTAATTTGGCTTTCAACTGTGCTTCGCGCGTGATGAGCTTCTCGTGAAGGTTGTCAAAGGATATAGATGAATCACGAGCATGGATTGCTTCACTTAGTCCATGATATTCTAAACCAAGCCCTTTCAAAACTTGCAATGTTACTTCATCGTCATTCGGCTTGACATTCATAAGAGATAAACAATCTACCACACTCTTTACTTCATGCATATACTCCCTAATAGTTTAGTCGCCTTTGGGTAAGTTAGCCAATCTACTCTTTAGCCCCATAATACAACTGGAAAAAGGCTTTGCATATTTATTTTGTATGGTAAGCAAAGCTCCGAGAGACAACTTGGCTGCTGTGATAAAAGACCCTAGACTTGGGGTGATGGAGCTAACAATGGTGTTAAGGAGGAGCTTGTCCTATCTAATCCAAAGAGAGAATGCTATAGGTTGGCAGCGGTTTGAGTGTCGATGGTAATGGTGGCTAGGGGACAAGGCAAGTCCCATCTATGTAGCCAAGAAGATCCAAACCAACAAGAAGGTTGTGTATTTGCACCTGCCAAACAGAGTAGTTTGTAGGTGTGAGTTTTATGGGTAGCTTTGATTGAGGATTAAAGATGATGGGTGAGGAGGGTGGTGTAGTGGCTGTGTTTAGTGGCGGGTTGGTGGAGGCGTTGGTGCGGCTGATGGAGGATTCATTGGAAGCCATGGATGTTAAGCTGTTGAGCAATTTCGCTCTGATACCCTAAAAGAGGGAAAAGAGAGGATGATGAACGAGGCCCTTGGCCGAAGGTTAAGCGAGAGTGAAGTAGGTGATTTGCAGTATATGAAAAGCAAGAATAAATAATTTTATTGACTCATGAAGTATTTATATACAAAGTCTTCAACCCTAGCTGTACCTTTTTGACTGATGAGTACAAGATTTGGAACCTATCTAAATACAAGAAATTATATAAAAAAGATGTGATAGAATATATACATGATAAATATAAAACTACACAAAAATGTAAATCTAATTTACCCTAATAGTTTGAACTCAATTCACATCGTAGCGCGATCCTAAACTCTCAATAAAGTTCGGATCATCAAATCAAGTATCTATAAATGTAACAAATATATTGGAAGAACTTTACCTATATGAGCTCCGAGGTTGTGACGCCTGAATAGAGAATTGGAGTTTCTCTTTTAAAAGTTCATGAATAGGATGAGTGCACAACTATATGAGCGCTAAGCGAGTAGTGTGAACTTGGAACACATAATGCTTGTGTGTGTGTGTGTGTCTCACCAATATTATCATTAAGGAATAATAGATTTAAAGCTCTCATGCTCCCTAGGATTTCGATAATGCTTTGTGTTTGATTACGCTAAGATAAATGTTCAAATCGAAGATACCTTTATTTAATGCACAGAAGTTGAGAATTTTTGAGGTTATCGAATGTCATATATTTGAACAAGGGCGGGATTGTTGGAAATATATTTCCAAAAGTTGTTCAAAATATATACTAGTGTGGATTGCTAAACAATGGAAGTAAAAATAAATAAATAAATAAGTAAAAATAATTGTTTTGCCCATGCTGCAACATGTGCTGCCGCATGGTAAATTTTGAAGAAATTTTTAAGAATGCACAGTACAGCCGTGAAGGACATTCTCATGTTCGTACAAGCATATATGATGTCCTTGCACTGTTTTTGAAGTGGTTTTTCATTCTAATAGGTACCTTTATGATTTGGGATGCATACTTCTTTTACATGACATAAAATCACTATATATAGAGATGATTTTCATGTAGAAAAGAACGGAAAATCATTTACTTCATCTGGCAATCTAAATAAAGATCCAAAACTCAAATTATTAAAAGTATTCATCAAATTCAATCAAGTTTATAGTTTTGCTTGATATAAACTTGATCAAAGGCTTGATAACTCCTTAGAGCTTGTTGCCTGCGGATCCCATAAGCGATCTACAACGAGAGGGCAGCAATCATCATTTTATGACAGCGATCTCAGATCTTATTTAAGGCTAAAATTTCCTCTGTTTTCCTTCTATTTTGTGGCTAATTTTAAGTTTTCATTCATTTCATTGTGATTAATTTCTTACAATTATATAATTTGCACCATTTTTCAGAGTTTGACTCTCGCAAATGAAATTTTCCAACACTAACAAAGATGCATATGTATATAATATAATAAACGTCTACACGTACAATATACCACAACCATTTTCCAAGCCAATGAGGTATTAAACACTTAAGAGGTCTAATGGACAATATTTTATCTTCGTTTATCATAAACCAGAGATAGAAATTACTCCCAAATTTTAAGATAATAAAGTGACTGATGTAGTGAATTATTTCATCGATAGTATATATAGCACAGAAACCGTTCCAGCTGACACAATGCTCTCATCAAACTGGGATGAGTTGAAACCCCGTCGAAATTATGTTACCCACGTTTACAATCCCAAGAAAGGTATTACCAATGAACTGTAAGGTCGATTCTAGGGTTTCGGTTAATGGTAGGCTCGGGTTGCATGTTGCAAGTGGGGTGCCCACGACGAGCTTGTCGTTGGACAACAACGTCAATAGAAGAAAGTTTAGGGGGTCTAAGAGGATTGAAAATAATCCAGAGGCATTTGTTGTTGCACTTGAAACTACGTTCCCATCTCCACATTGCAGTTGTACAAGAGCATCTACAAGAGAGATACAATTCGAATTTCTTATAATATAAAGGAAACATGTTAAAATGATAAAAAAAAATCCCAATATATCACTTTACTTAAATTAAAAACAATAATTCTAATTAAGGAGATATTCTAAATTAACATTCCTAAATGACATGCAAATGTATGATCTCTATACTGAGGGATGGAAGATGTGCATATTCTTTATCATTAAGACATCTCTTGGTCGGGGTCTCCAATGAAATGTATCACATAAAAATCTATCCATCTAGCATTACTCAAAAAAGTTACCACTATAAGAAACTGGATCATTAGGGACGGCATATTGCCCCTGCAGCGCCTTGTACCTGTACAGTGTGTTGCTACTATTATTCTACAGGTACGAGGCTATAGGAACAATAAGCCGCCCCCTATAGGACCTGTTTTTCGTAATGTATTTTTTTGACGAAAAATCTCAAAATAAAGTTACTTTTCTCCAAATATCTATGAATGAATAAACTTAATTACTAGGGAAAATTGGACTTGCTGTCCCATTGATACCAATACTGCCAGTAGGGGTGCAATATAGAATGCTTTGGATTCTAAGCAACCCTAAAAGTTTGCCTATGGGTCCAAGTTGTGCTTCCGCCATTGGGAATACAACGGCAGCAAACAAAATGCTAACAAGAATAAGAGATTTTAAGGCCATGACTACTTTTTTGCCAATGAGGAGCTAGCTTTTTATTCGCTGTTTTTGAGATAAATTGCTTGATCAAATTGAGCAGCTCATAACCTATATATATAGGACTAAAGAGGGAAGCCCACAGTCCACTTTACAAGACTTTTTATGCCACCATGCTTCATTGTCCATGCTTTTGTACGTTGAATTATACTTCTAAAAAGTTTTAGCTATTACGAAGGGATATATCTATATTTTGTATTCCACATGTATTTAGGATTTTTTTTCCATAAACGCCATTGCAACATACATGATTTTGATATAGAAAGAAGTTCTTTCAAACTTAAACTTGTATCAAATTTTGATAACATGCTCTCTAAAGTGTAATTTGCTAGAAAGGCACCTTTATTTATCTGTTTTTCATTCTAAAACTAGCTGTTTTCACCCGTGCGTTGCACGGGAGGCCAATTTTTTAACAAATATAATTTTTTTGTATAAATGCTAATAGTATGAAAGTAACACACAAAAAAATGAATTGAATACTGGCCAAAGCACAAAATCTATATATTAATAAAACCAGGACATTTTCCCGCCACTTTCACCTATTTTTTTGAATTAAAAAATTAATTTTTAATTATGGCACCAAGTTTCACCTCTTCTACATATCTTTTCCAACTCGGCTTCTTCTTCAGCGTGTATACATATACACGCATCGGGTCTTTATACACTATTGTTCAATTATTTGGCCATCACTGCATGTACTACTATTATTATGCAATTGTTTGGGAAATTGTCAAAAAATTGCAATCGGTGTTTAGGACATTATCGTTCAGTTGGTCGGGGAATTACATCGGGTTCTTCTTTGTCTTGTGTTAATTGACTATGCTTTGTTTTAATTTTTGATTTGATTTGCGGGTAGTGGATGAAACATTATTTGAGAAGGCTTCCAGAAGGGACAAGATGTTAGGAATTGCCCAATAGACATGCACAGCGGAATATAATAGGACAATTTAAAACCGGATCTACTCGTTTCTTAGATGAGATCTGTGATTAGAGGTTACCGATAAAGAAGCGGATATCGCGGCGAATCTCTCGTTCGTTCTTTCGTCTCCACAGCCGTCCAATCGTCCGGCCTCCAATGGTGATCCACACGTCAAGACTCCTCTTGAATTACGAACAACTTCGCAGTGGGATGATCTCTCTCAATTTAGTGCTAGCTAATTGTAGAGAGAGCTTAGAGACAATATAGTAATAATAACTTGTGTATTATGGTGCTACATTGAGCTATTTATAGGTTTACAATAATCCTATTGGGCTTGTGGTTTCTTGAGCCACAAGATAACTCAACCCGGTCCAACTATTGGGCCTTGTACACACCATAACTAATATTTTCCGACTTGGACAAGGTCCAATTCAAGACATGAGTACTTGACTTTATGTGTGACCCATTAGGTTCCCATTCACGAAGGCAAACGTCATGGCGTCACTATTTGATCTTAGCAGGATAGGATAAAGTGAAATCCCTATTTCAGTTTATCATCGATTCACCCAGATCGATCGACCCATGTCGCCGTCCATGATTGACATCTAGCAATGTGTCATGGCAATCCATGTGACGGGATATGTCATGCGGTAATGACGAAACCTTTATATGTGCGGTTACCGTGGAATTACAATCCCTTCATCAATATAACCCGATTGGTTTAGAGATATGGATTCGTGTCAATCTCGTTCAGCCAACCATGTTGTTCGTTCTCAACTCAACGTTGATTAAAACAGTGATTGTGATTGAAACCCCTTTCAATCCCACAATCCTACCTTGGCGAAGGACTTTATATCAACTTGATTGCACGAAACATAGGCTATAATCTCCCGTTATCCAGGAGTGATGAATCCTTTATTGAATACTCACAACCTTCATGCATTTCTCACTATGCCTGTACGGCATTTCCAGTCAACCCCAGTTAGAGTATCCTTCAATGTCCGCCAAAGTAAAACAATCCGTGCATAAGATTCAATGTCCGCCAAAGTAAAACAATCCGTGCATAAGATTCTATGATATTCTCAAGTCAAAGGACCAATTCCACACCGCGCATTAGAGATCAACTACTGACGCAAGGATAACTATCCACATAGTATCTCTAGGCGGGTCATCCAGATGCTTGTTCCACTAACGAAGCATCCACGTGTTCATTCGAGTGTCTCCACATTCTAACTTGTGAGATCAGTTACTTTCTTCTTAAGAAAGAGACGCTACACATGCTAGTCTATCCGCAATAACAATATCCGTGTTTTGTTATTGCTACGACCAGGGACAATTTAAGAATAAGTGCCAAAACTTTTATCTCACTATCACAACACCTTGTGATTAATAAGTTTTCCATTTTTATTCTACGGACTCTATTATTTTAGTTGTTATGATAAAACAACGTAGATATGTAAAATAATAGATCTTCCATTCAATTGCATCTATCAATTAGGTGTTTACGCACATCAATATCCAATATAGATTGAAACACCACAGTTTTACATAACTAGATCCAAATACTATTGTATCTAATACACATAGCTTCAATCATGAATATGTATCCACTATGTCAAGACATCTTTTGTATTTATCCCTTTACCATTTCGTTGTATCATCTCTTCTAAAGAGATATACCACCTCAATACACACTTAGATCATTGAGGAGACTTAGGTTTCCTTCGCTTATGCGATGGCTCCATTGTTATCTCAATTTCTATTGGATCAACAATGTTTGGAAAGCATTCAAGTTCAATTAAGAACTTAATGATCTAAACCGCTTCTCTTGCTACTTCCAAAATAACTGTGTATTGAGTTGCATTCATCCAGAACCTTTCCAGGTGATCATGCTATTCTTATGAGTAACTATCTTTCCGAATTGGGTCGGTGTATGGTCTTTCAAGACTAAGAACCGACACTTACAAATTTTTGAATTCTTCGTTCACATTCTCCATTAGAACATTTATTCAATGCTTCTCAAGCATCTAATAATGTTTGTAGACCAATATTTAATGTTTCCTACATTGTTTTCTAAGAAATTTTCCCCTCCAAAACATGTGAAACATTTGATCGAGTACATAGTATCGCATGAATCTTATCTATGCGACCTCTCTCAACCATGTTCTCCAACGCCTTTTGAGAGTACAGTCCTATCCTTATAGGATAGAGTTCTATCTCGAACTCTTTCAGGCACAATCTTAAAGATTTCTTCTATGAACTTGGATTTAGATAGGCTAAACGTTTTCGTAGATCTATCTGTATAGATCCTTGTCCCTACATTACATGCAACGTTTTTCTAAATCTGTAATGGAGAAAACCTCGGACCTTCTCTAGAGATATCATTTTTCTAACAACTCGTATCCACATACTGTATTAGAAATACGTTATACTCCCACTAACTTCTTGTACACACTATTTATACTCATTTATAATAAAATCAAACTATTTGATTGTCTCATCAAAATGAAGTTTTCAGCTCCTCTTGGGTATGCCGACATGCTTGATTTGATCTTATGGATTCAAAACTCTTATGTTGCATCAGATACAACGTGATCAAAATCAAGTTTTGAAAACCATTTCTCAAACACGAGCATCTGCGGTAGTTAAAATTCGAATTAATTGAGACACGATTATAGATGTGAATTTTTCCCTCAAATGCAACATTTTGTCTTTGATTGCAACATTCACTGTTAATCTTGTCTTGTGAGCATTACGATCCATATCGACGGGTTGTTTGTAAGATAATTTACAAATTATAGGTCTAACCCATCCTGCAACCAAAATCCACATTTTGATTTTAGTACATAGAGCTCACTTCAAATTCTAGTGTATCTATCTATACATTTTTTGTCAACAACTTGACTTTTACCATTTATAAACCGCAGGCTTCTCATTATTGACTACCAATGCCATATTAATAGCCACAAGATCACATCTTACTATAGATGAGCCTTTACACGATTTATACGGAGCCAATGTGTTATTAAGAACTTTTCTTCTTTACTAGTTTGCACCTCATCAAATGAAGTTTAGCAACTAGTTCATCTAGTCGGTTGATCTCTGTTGTGACTTCTTGAACTCTTTCAAGGTGTATCATACTCCCACTGTCCTTTTAGGAAAAATAATTTCTCGAAGATTAGATCATACTTCTATAAGATGACTCTAATCTTAAACGTGAGAGTAGTGATACTCAATAATTCTCCCTTTTGAATATCTATCAAGAGATTTCTCCCATGCTTCATCTAAGCATTGTTACTCAAAATCATTTTTGAGTTTTATCTACCGACTTAGATAGAACACTATTTAGTTTGTTTCTTGCAAGGTCCATTGCACATCCCAAAACAATTTTAGAATGAACTATTAGGCATAATAATTAAATTGCATCATATTAATATGAACAATTTCTCTTATTATATACCATTGGATGGTGGTATATACCCCCAAATTCACTAAAAAAAATCTCATTCTTCTAATTATATTCTTGAATAATCTCCACTTTGATCATATCGTAGTGTGAAAATATTCCCCAATTAACTTTCATCTTTAGCTTGAACTCTTTTGAACATTTTAAAGAATTTCATGCTTAAAGTCTATCAAGTATAAGATACTACATCTAGTATGTACTCATCTTTAAACTCGATGACGTATGGCAGGCTAATACCCGACTTACATATTCTCCCAAATACATCAATATGAATTAGGATTTACATGTTTTGATGCCAGGATAGGATATAATTATCTTTATACCTCTTTTGTTTTCTATTCAAACAATAGACCTTTTAGAAAACCAATATTACTGATCTTATTTCTACAGTCGATTATATGATTGCAAACAACTATTGTTCTTAATCTTAACGGATCAACTATTCATGTCCGAACATGAATCGGAAATAATGTTCTTCATAAGAACATGATCATAACACTCATTCCAAAACAAAACAAAAGGGCAATGAAAATAATAAGTCTTGAATGAAGTAACATTTATTTCATTTCATACTATAGGACCTATTACCTTCCTTTGCAGTGAACTTTCTTATTTAAATCTTAATAGTATTTAAATATGGGATCTCCATCCGATATCCAATACTTAAAAGATTTAAATACGGGTTTCGAAAATCTTCTCCAAGATTCTTCTCTTCAATTGGTTATGTCTGACTCACAGTTCCATGCCAATCTTGTTTGTCTCTACAAAGTGTTATTGGCTTTGAATATGTCTTTATATACTTCAACTGTTAGTTTGATCTCGAAAATTCTTTCTCAAAGTTCCTTTGAGACTTCTTCTAAGCCTCGTTAGGAGTTTCAAGATCAAACTTATCACATTGGTGATAGGTATAACAGTTTGGGCATAGCAAACAGATTAGTGGATATTGGGAATCTTATTCACATCTTAATTCACAACAAATTGGGATAAACTATTTGGTAATGAGAGTTGAAGAACTAAGTCAACATTTGACTTGTTGCCCATCAAGTCTCCAAATAGCATTTCGGATTTTTATATCGTTCATTACATGGATCAACTCCTTGACATGATCAATAACAACATAAATATCCGTACCCACATGCGATATTTACAACTCACAACTGCAAGTATCATACATACTGCATTATGATCATCACATAATCTTTGTAAATTCATATTGTCCTAGCAAGACCATCTTGGTAGGATTTTTTGGATAATCTGTTTATGACATATTTTAACCTAAATGTGAGAGCAAATCTTACATTTATGACGTTAGTGTAAGAAAGCCCATCGAGTGTGGTGACACTCAATTCACTTTTCATATTTGAGTACAGTACTCAAGTAGTTCGAATGAGTTTGTCGGTATCAACTATGCTTTTCAAACTCAAAATATTACCCATAATATAATTAATAGAAATGATAATTGGATAATAATTAATAAATGCAATAAAGTTAATAAAATGTTGACTTTTATTTAATTAACAATACTCCCACTGAATCAATGATCCCCAACATTGATAGAAAATTTTTTTTCCCCTTTATCAGTGGCCTAGGACCCCGTTTGTTCAATTAGAACCTTGAGTTACTCAACAAGCCCTAATTGTCATACAGGTAGATACGCCTATCAATCACATCTCCATGTGACTCCTAGATCATCAAACAGATAACTATTTATCTTGTACATCTTATGTATTAGGTTGTTGTGCCTCTAAAGTTTATTTCCTTGAGTCACTTAAATAAATTTTAGTTAAACTCGACCCAATATTAGAGGCATCACATGTCTTGCAGTGAAGAACATTTTCTACAATCGAGCAGCCTTGAGTTACTCAACAAGCCGACTACGATCGTGAAAATCTAATCTTTCACCATAATATTGGAAGGCATGGATTAACATTTAATCGTGAATTTAATATCATTTTAAAGGGGATCAGTCTCATCAATAATATAATGCATAATAATAAACATCAACCATGCAATTATCAAGTATAATAAAACTAGTGGATGATTATGGACGTATTTCTATCTAGTTTTCCCGAGCCAAGAGAAAAACTAGTTGGTCAATTCCTAAGGGACAACGTCTTGCTCCTTTGTTGGTTAATTCCGGTGATCTCCATCTTCTGCTCCAACTCGTATCCGATACTAGTTGGCATATATGCTGTATCACATAGACTCGCAGGTCCGAAATTAAATTAAAAATTAATTGGCACGTAGGCCCCAAATTAATAATAGGCACGCAGGCCCCCAACATGAAACAAAGAATAAAACCACGCATTCATCCAATCACATTGTTCTGGTCCATAATCATCCACGATATCTAATATTAACAATTATATCAATTTCTAGATTTGGGTAATAATATTATTTGGCTAAACATTTTAAACCAATAAAGAAACGAACCAAACGAATATTAATTAGTTAATCATATTAACTAATTAATAACTCATCAATAAAATTATATAATTAAACTAATTAATTATTTAATTTTATCATAAGGAGGGAATTTAGAAAATAACTCTTTATTTTCCCAATCATATCAAAATTTAATTAGTTAATCACATTAACTGATTAATTACATATTAATAAAATTTTATGATTAATCAAATTAATCAATTAATTTTATTAATAAGAGGGGATTCACAAAATAACTCTTTATTTTGTGAATTACTTTAGTCTGGTCCAAAATCATCCACAATATCCAATATTGATAAACAGTTTAGTTTCTAGATTTATTGTGATGATTGACGATGCATATTGTTTAAACAATTTAAACAATCAAAAAAAATTGTAAATCAAACTAATTAATTTCATGTAATAATAAATAATTAATCTAATTAATTAAATATTATTAGAAGCGGGTTAGACAAAATAACACTTTATTTGCCATGTATATTAAAGTCATACTTTAATAAAATTTTGCAAAAACACTAGGGAGAAACAAACTAAAAATATAATTTTCAAAAATTCAACTTTTGTCTCAAACAATAATTTTAAATTGAAAATAAATGCTCAAAGTTGAATAATTGCAAGAAAATTGATAAATCTAATTTATCATTAATTTTAGAAATTTTAATTTCAGCCATAGGACTTGTTTTCGCAATAAACAGGAATTGGGGACCAACTTGTAAGTTTCTAAAACTTTCGGGAAATACAACTCCTTTTGAATAAGGATGGGGCCTTGGTGTGCAATTTCTGAAATTGCACACCACCCCCCATCATCCTCGGTCACCCCTACCGATGGATCCCTAGCTAGGGTTCCATCGGTACCCACCTAGTCCGGCAACGGCGACCATCGCCGTTGCCACCAGAGGCAGAGGCGACGTCGCCGCTGCCTTTCCTCACAGCGGCAAAGTCGCCGCTGCGTTATTGAGCAGCGGCGAGCTCGCCGCTGCAAAACTGTAGATCGTTAGATCTGCAATAAGGCTGCCGCAATTGTAGCGGCGACCCAGCCGTCGGCGACCCGACTTCCGGTGGCTAGGGGACCACCATGGTAGCGGTCACTCTAGCCGCTACTGCCGGTAGTGGTGGCGCATTTCCGGTGACTGAAAAAAACCGCTTTTTTTCCTTTTTTTTTCTTTCATGCAATTAATAATTAATTATTAGATCTAATCTAAAATTAATTTTAATGCAATTACATCGTCACAAATAAATCAAACTAGATTGTTTAATAGAACATTAATTACCCAAATCAAATTGATATAAAACACATATATACAACAACACTTATTGTAGCACAAATTAACAAATCTCAACAAGAGAACGAGTTGGCTCTGATACCACTGTTAGGAATTGCCCAATAGACATGCACAACGGAATATAATAGGGCAATTTAAAACCGGATCTACTCGTTTCGTAGATGAGATCTGTGATTAGAGATTACCGATAAAGAAGCGGATATCGCGGCCAATCTCTCGTTCGTTCTTTCGTCTCCACAGCCGTCCAATCGTCCGGCCTCCAATGGTGATCCACACGTCAAGACTCCTCTTGAATTACGAACAACTTCGTAGTGGGATGATCTCTCTCAATTTAGTGCTAGCTAATTGTAGAGAGAGCTTAGAGACAATATAGTAATAATAACTTGTGTATTATGGTGCTACATTGAGCTATTTATAGGTTTACAATAATCCTATTGGGCGTGTGGTTTCTTGAGCCACAAGATAACTCAACCCGGTTCAACTATTGAGCCTTGTATACACCATAACTAACACAAGACTACTATAGAGGCATAACTTCAAAATACATAATGGTTAGATTAGTAAATGAAGTGAAGGGATATGAAAGAAACCCAATTGTTTGCTATAAAAAACTATGATAGAAATTATTAGACATACTGTGGTCGGTCAAATGTATCTACAATTATTTAATTGTTACAAAATTTGATGTCATTTATATATTCTATAATTGGGTTGTGCGGCGGAGAATAGTGGATTTTATCGGTTTTAGAATGTTATTGAATATAAGATGTTTCAACACAATATAAAATTATGTGAAATTTTTTTTCTTTTTAGTCTTGCTATTTACTATAACAGGATGTATTTATGCAAAATATAAGCGAAAGTCTACTGAAAATTTTAGAAATTCTTTTGCACTTATCCCCTTATGTTGATTCTAATTTATTACATGTGCATATGTCTCCCTGTGCAACGCACAGGTAGAAACGCTAGTTTAATTAAAATAACTACTGAAAAATTCTAAAAATATTTATATAGAGTTCCCCCTGTATTGCACAAGATAACAATTTGTGATGGAGATTGTGACAATATAAACGCCAACTAATATAACATTAAATTAAATATTATAGTTATTAAAATAACCACACTAAAAAGTCTACTGACTTTCGTAGAGCTTGTATTTTTTTGTTTAAAATTATTCTATATTATATTATATTCAATTACAAATTTTGGAGATATCACTATAAAATAAATAATTTAAAATTATTCATTATAAAATATAATGTCTATACATAAATAACACAATTTTATAAAAAAAAATCTTAAGATTTTATTTTATTGGAAGAATTGTAAAAAATAAAAAATTAGGTCGACTACACCGAATTTTGGTAAATTGATATAAACGCCATATTTGTATTTTTATTTGCTTTCCTATCCTTATTGAAAATTATGGTTTTAAATATGATGATGTAATTGATAACATTTAAAATAGTAAATGTAACTATATGTCATCGAAGATTGACTTTTCAGAAAATTCCAACATGTAAAAATGATTGTCCAAGTCTAATGTCATTAACCATAGGTCAAATTGGCACCATCTGCAACTTGAAAGAAATATTATTGACAATACAAAAACATATGAGAATACAAGGAATAGTATGTTTTAAAAAAAGAATATTAGTAAAAAGTAAATGAAGTTAATTAGGCACTAATTATCAATCGACTCACTCTACAATAAGATGTAATTAATTTCGAAAATAATTTTTTCTTCACTATAGCAATCTAATTAATTTAAATTATTTTTCATGTTTTAAAATTAATCATATATTCGCCATTCAATAATTTAATTAATTTTGATAAATTTTGGTCCAATGAAATCGTGTTAATTAGTTTCGAAATGAAATTAATTTTCATTAATAATAATATAATTAATTTTTTGTATTTTAGACAATCATTTATAAAACGAACTTACTATTTCTAAAATAATTAACTTAATAAACGCAGTATGAAGACTTATATGAATCTGCATTTAAAGATATCTCATAATTTAAAAAGTCTATTTCAATTTAAAAGAGATATTTCATTTTTAGGGAAATTTTGCGAACTCATAGCAATCTATTTAATTTTAATTTTTTTAATAACGGTATTTATAAAACTGTGTCCAATAAAATCAGTCTTTCTAAAATTTTCTTTTATATGAAAGTAACTTTAAAGACATTTTCCATTTTGAAAGATATCTTCCAATCTAGAAGATATATTTCATTTTTAGGGGAAGTCTTCCGAATCCACAGTAATCTAATTAACTTTAATTCTTTTTTAATGATCAAATGTTCCAAAATTTTCTTTTATACGAAAGTAATTTTAAAGATATTTTCGATTTTGCCAGACAACTTCCAATCTAAAAAATATCTTTCATTTTTAGGGAAAATCTCCCCACCTCATGGAAAACTAATTAATTGCAATTATTTTTTATTTTTAAAATTAACCATATGTCTCCCTTTTTAGCAATGTAATAATTAATTTTGATTAATTTTCATCCTATGAAACCATGTATATTTTCGTCCAATGAAACATATTCCAGTTAAATCTTAACAGCATATTTAGTTTTAATTAATTTAAAAATAGTTAATTTTCATTTTTAGATAATAATTCCAAACAGAAGAATTAATTATTTCTAAAATAATTAACTTAATAGCAATAGGTTTAGAAATTGTATGATTAAATATATTTTGCAATTTAAAAGATATATTACAATCTAAAAGATATCTTTTATTTTTTAAGAGAAAACTTGTCAACCCATAGCGATCTAATTTTATTTAGTTTTCATTCTTTTAATTTAATTATATTTTGCCGCTTTTACTGATATAATTCACTTTGACTAATTTTCATCCAATGAAATGATGTCGCATTAAATTTTTGCAACATAATTGATTTTAATTAATTATAATTTAATTAATTTTCATTTTGTAGATAATTATTTATAAACACAAATAATTATTTATAAAGCAATTTGCTTGATCAGTGCAATTTTAAGAATTGTATGAATATAATTTTGAAGATATTTTGTAGTGTAAAATATATCTGATAATGTAAAAGATACCTTTCATTTTTCAAGAGAAATCCCACCAGCCCACAATAATATAATTAGTTTTAATTGTATTTTATTTTTTAATTTAATAGTATTTTTTATTTTTTGCAATATAATTAATTATGATTAATTTTTGTCCAATTGAACCATGTCAATTGTCATCCAATGGAACCGAATTCAATTAAATATTAACAGTATAATTAATTCTAATTAATTTAAATATAATTAAATATAATTAATTATCATTTTTGAGCTAATTTTAATCCAATTTTCAATTTAATTAAATCTTAGGAAATTGCTAATCATGATTAATTTTTATTTTGTATCTAATTTTATTTAAAAATAATAATTAATTATTTCTAAAATTCATTAAAGGGTCCAATCTAATTTTTTAATTTTCACATTGCAAGTTTCTTTTAATTTTTTGTAATCCTATTTCACACCAAAATCAAATCTTGGAAAAATTCCTAAATTAAATTAAATTAAATTAATTTCAATTCCTTAGCTAATTATTTACTAAAATAATTAATTATTTATGAAAATAATTAAAGGGTCCATCTAATTTTTAAAATTTAATGTTACACTTTTACTTTAATTTTTGTGTAAAATTTCAATGACTGACAATTTTTTATCACACAAAAATTAAATCTTAGTGCAAATGACACTTGCAATACTCAAAACAAAAGAAACAGAAGGAAAAAAATGAAAAAGAGAGAATGAAAAAAAAATTCTAATTAGATAGTGATATTGATCACTTTATATTATAAGACAAATCAATTAATTGTATGGCAGGAGTGTTGCTCATTGCTTAGCGAGCTTTGCGGTGGGTTTAAGCGCTATTTTTCATTGGCTTGATACAGTGTCATGGTTCTATTGTAACAGTGATCAGAAACAATCCTACTTTTTTCTTCAACAAATGAAGCTATTTGTAAGATTTGTATATATCAATTGATCAATTAAGGCTAGAATTGAATTGATAAAAGGGGAAATTGGAGAAAAAATTTAGTAGAATAATTTTGGATTTTGAAGATCAATGCATCGAAAGGAAACGAGAAGGCTGGATAAAAAATTTATTAACAGTAATTTTAATTAAAAATTGAAATAATAGAAACATAGACAAATATAAAAATATTCAATATAATAATTAATAATCTTGAAGGTCTAAAGTAATGCTTATTTAATTAAGCATTGCGAAAAAAATACTAAAAAAATCTAAAATTCTGTGAAGTATGTGATAGGGTCCATGCGAGATTGATCCCCTATTTGTATTGAGAATGGTGCATTTGGTGCCCATTTATTCTCTGTTAGAAAGGTTAACTTAAAAAATTAAAAGAACGAAGTGTCGGGAAAATATGTACAACTTATGTTAAAAATAGTTTAAAAATTTGAGAAAGATAAGTTGTGAAGGGGAAGAAACATTATTTCTAGATATATATAGATAGATTAGAAGATTTGAGGAAATCTAATTTTGATATTTGGGAAAATCTAGACTTTCTTATATATATATATATATATATATATATATATATATATATATATATATATATATAAGATTATCAATTAAATATTAAAATAATAAGAAATGGAGTTTTGAGGGAATTGGCAGGAAAACTAATTTCAGGAATTAAAAAAATAGAACGAAAATTTCCTACTTTTCTTTATAATATAGATGTAGATATAGATTAAACTGTGTAAATTCATCTAGTGAAATCAAGTCCAATTAAATCTTAGAGTCCAGCGTGAACAAATTAAATACTTGCAACATAATTAATGTTTATATTTATATAATTATTTGAAAAATAATTAGTTTAATATTTGCAGTTTGAGAAGCTGTATGAATCTAAATTTAAATATATTTTTGTAATTTAAAAGATATCATGCAATTTAAAATATATCTTTCATTTTTAAGAGAAATCTGTTAAATTGTAACAATCTAATCAATCTAAACTATTTTTTATTTTTTAAATTAATTGTACTTTTTTCATTTGAAAAATATAATTAATTTTGATTAATCTTTGCCCACTTGAGGAACCATATCCAATTAAATCTTACCAATGTAAAAAATTTTAATTAATTGAAAGATGATTAATTTTTATTTTCAAATTATTATTTCTATAACAATTAGTTTTTTTTAAGAACCATAGTAATTAATTTAATATATGTACTTTTGGGATTTGTATGAATATAATTTTACAGTTATCTTATAATTTAAAATGATGCATTGCAATTTACAATATTTTTTTAATTTTTTCGGAAAACTTTTGTTGATCGTACAAATTAGATAAATTTTAACTATTTTTTAAAATAAATTATACTTTTTCACTTTATCAACATAATTAATTTTGATTAATCTTTGTCTATTGAAACATATCGAATTAAATATCTGTGATATTATTAATTTTAGTTAATTGCAATTATATTAATTTACATTTTTAGCTAATTGTTAAAAATGATTATTTTTTTAAAAAAATAATTAATAATTTTTAAATAATTAGTTATTTCTAAAATAATGAGTTTAATCTTTGGCAAGTGAACTTGCAGTTCCTTTTTCTTTAAATTAAAAGATTAAAAGAAATGTGCAGCATAAAAGTTAAAAAAATTAGATTGGAATCACTTATTAAAATATATCAATTAATTATTTCCACTAAATGACATCGGAAATTTAAAGGATATAGATATCACTATAGATATAAATTTAATTTAAAAATATTAGGGGGTGTTCTGTTTGTTTTGTATTTTCTGTTTTTGTTTTCGAAAATATTTTGGCGTTTTCTGTTTTCAATTGGTGTTTTGAGAAAACTGAAAATGCGTTTGGTTTATTGTTTAGGAAGATTATTTTTGAAAAGAGAAAATAGAAAACGTGTTTGGTTTATAATTTTAGAAATACAATAAGTTGGTATAATAAAAATTACAAAACAGTCCCTAAACTTTTTAAATTAACAAAAAGGTCATCTTCTTCATCCCAACCCACCCCCCACCCACGCCATCTCTCTCTCTCTCTCTACAGTCGCCAGTGAAGTCGCCGGCGACTGAAGGTGGTGCCAACCACCATGAAATGGTGGCTCGCACCACCAGCAGGTGGTCGTGACCACCTTTGACGTGGTTCGCGACCACCTCCGAGGTGGTTTGAACCACCTCTGCAGGTGGTCGCAACCACCTTGGTGGTGGTCCGCGACCACCGTCGAGGTGGTTCGACCACCATTAACAGGTGGTTTGACCACCTGCTGGTAGTCGGACCACCTTCATTTGGTGGTCCGACCACCTTAATATGGTGGTCGACCACCACTTTTCATGGCTTCCGGTGGTCAAACCACCAAATCTGGTTGTTTGACCGTCAGATCTGGTTGTTTGACTTTTTTCCGGTGGTGGTTGGCGGTTAACGGCGGTGGTCATTGGTAGTTAGGACTAAAATGCACAAAAATGAAAAGTTGAGACTCAAATGTAATAAATATAAAGTTTAAAATCCGAAAAAGCGTTTTCCTTGTTTTTGATATTGAACATAGAAAACGCTGAAAACGCTAAAAAGACGTTTTCGAGTTTTTTATACAAATCTTGAAAATATTTTCGAAAATGTGTTTTTGAAAATAATAAACAGAATGCGTTTTCATCATTTTCGAAAAAAGAAAACAGAAAACGACTCGAAAACAGCAGAGAGAACGCGCCCTTAGAACAATGTTACAATTGAATGATTAATTAAAAAAATTAATGTTACTTGGTTCTTTTCGCTTTTGTGCACAAATTTGATGAATTGTACTTTTTTATCACATCCAAAAAAATTGATAATTTTAATTAATTTTCACTTTTTAGTTAATTTTATTTTTAAACAAATTAATTAAAGGAACCAATCTAATCATCTTACAAGTTTCTTTTAATTTTTACGTAAAATTTTGATGCTTTCTATTTTTGTATCACACAAAAAATAAATCTCAGTGAAATTACTAATTTAGATTAATTTTTTTCCTTAGCTATAAATTTATAAAAATAATTTATTATTTTAAAAATTAATTAGTGGGTCGAATCTAGTTTTTAAATTTAAATGTTATTCTTTTATTTGAATTTTATGTAAAAATTTAATGAATGCTAATTTTGCATTATACAACAATCGAATCTTATGAAACAATTAATTTTAATTAATTTTATTTCTTAAGAATTAATTTTCATTTCGTAGTTAATTATTTATAAAATGGCTCTTATTTTATATATAGATATAAATCTTTAAATTTAGATTAGAAAAATAATAAAATAATAATTATCAGTACTTATATAGGGAAATGAAATCCAGATTTAATAGTTAATATTTATTATAAAAAAAATTTATTAATTTATTAGTTAGGTTGATTATTAATTAATAAAAGAACAAAAGAATTACAGAAGATAAGTTCAAATGAGTGAAAATTTGAAAAAAAATCTAATTTTTACTATAAATATTTTCTTATTTTGGCAAGGATAAGATTTAATATAGATCATGATTAGTTTATTTGTTTATTAAGGATTTATTATTAATTAATAAAAAATCAAAAAATCAAAAGAAAAAAAAAGGGTTTGGTTTTTGGTGGGAAAAGTAATTAATTTAATTTAAAAAAATAGCTGAAAATTCCTTGTAATTCCTTGCTTTCTAATTTAGAATAATTGTTTTCCTTAGCTAATTTTTTATGAAAATAATTTATTATTTTTAAAAATTTATTAGTGGATTGAATCTAATTTTAAAATTTCAATGTTACACTTTTCTTTTAATTTTGTGTAAAAATTTAATAAATGCTAATCTTGTATTACACAACAATCAAATCTTGTGAAACTATTAATTTTAATTAATTATATTTTTTTAGAATTTATTTTCATTTCGTAGTTAATTATGTATAAAATGGATCTTATTTTATATATAGATATAAATCTTTAGATTTAGATTAGAAAAATAATAAAATAATAGTTATAATGGGTTATGCAGGGAAACAAAATTCTGATTCAATATATAATATTTAATATAAAAAATAATTTATTAATTTGTTTGTTAGGATTGATTATTTATTAATTAAAAAATTAAAGAAGATAAGTTCAAATCAGTGGAGATTTGAAAAATTCTAATTTTGACTATAAATATTTTCTTATTTTGTTAAGGATAAGATTTAATATAGATCTTGATTAGTTCATTTGTTTATTAAAGATTGATTATTAATTAATAAAAAAGGGAAAAATCAAAAGATAAAAAGGGGTTTGTTTTTGGTGGAAAAAGCAATTAATTTAATTAAAAAATAGGCTGGAAATTCCCCGCTTTTCTTTATATATAGAAGATATAGATATAGATGCCGCATATCCCTCACAATCAACTTCAATTTTTCATCACATGCCCAAGATATACATAATTTTCATCAACATAGAAAGGAATAAAAGAAGTAACTCTTATATCGACGAAAATCTTTGGTTTACAATTTTTGAAAATCATGAGCATTGCTCGAATAAATAATCAAATATAACTCTTGACGATAAATTTTACACTAGTGAAAAATGAAACTTCCTGAAGTAAGTGGATGACTCAAGCACTATGACACAATTGCACCTTTATGCGCAGGAAAAGATCCATGTCTTTAGAAGCTCAATACATAAATTGTCTTATATATGGGCGTCATTGGTGTAGTAAATTTTGAGAGGTAATTAGGTTGGATTTTCAGTCTAAAGTGATGGAAAAGCAATATATATGCATAACAAGACCTGTATTAAATATTTATATTTGTTATTATGATACTTTATATTCCCTTATAGATTTTATTATTGATAATTTAAGGCAAACAAATATAAGTTGACATTTGTTGTTTGTCCCGTCTCTACAATAATTCGGTTTTTAGTTTTGGACCTCGTGATCACTAGAGTGCCTATATTTTTTTGTGGTTCCCTTCCCCCTAACAAACCCAACTCTAGTGTTATATGACTCCTAGAGTGGGTAGAATTTTTGAACTTTTAGTCCCGATGAAAGCTACCTTTGTAGACCCAACATTTTTTTTTTTTTGAAAATGGTCCAAGTTGCTGCTACCAGATGCAATGAAAGTTGACAAAATTACTACAATTTCTTCCTTTCATTAATCTTTTATGAACAAGAGGATAAAACTTTTGAAAAAGACTAATAGGGTAAAATTATGAATTAGTTTAAATGGATCAAATAATTGGATAAATGGAGGGCTTTGGATGCATTCTCGATGCCTTTTTTTTTTTTTTTGAAAATGGTCCAAGTTGCTGCTACTAGATGCAATGAAAGTTGACAAAATTACTACAATTTCTTCCTTTAACTAGTACTACACCTGTGCGATGCACCGGAATAATTAAATTTATATACAATAAATAATTGATATAACATTATAAATATATTGAATATATAAATGTTGAATTACATAACTGATATAATTTATGCATAGGAAATTGCATAATTGTAAATAATTATTAAAATCTATAATATTATATATTATAGTCAATACAAAAAATGCGGAGTAAATTCGCAATTGTAAATTAAAAAATTCACGTGCATTACATAATTAAGAAGTTTTTGAAAGCATATAACTTTAATCCCAATTATCGTGCATCGCATTGCACAATAGTGATCATGGAGATTAATTAATTGTAAACAAACCATTGGGAATGAATATATACAAATTCTTTGATTATCAAAACTTGTCTTTCTCGTTGGTATAAATGAAATTTATATTGAACACATTTTTTCTTTCTGAAATGGATATTACGCACTCTAAATTTTATGATTTTATACATTTTTTTAATGATTAGCTGTAATTGCTACTTAATTTTAGCTCTATTGTATAAGAAGTATTATACTTAATTTTATGTAACTTAAATTTGTAGTAATACCAATAATTTTTTGCATCTAGATAATTCATTTCATTTCTTTCCATTTATGTAAACTGTATTTTAATTTTAGAAAAAAAAACTTTTTATTTTGAATTTTATATACTTAGAAAAGAAAAAACACATGCAATGCAAAATTCAGTTAGTGAGCATATTACATCAGCCATATTAAAAACAAAAAATATCAATTAACTTTTTTAATTAGAAACCATATGTCATGTTAGCACAAGCAATAGGGCATCCGCTAAACGTGACACTTCAATTGTAATAATATAAAGATTAATAAATTACTATTTACTTAAAAATTATTAAATTATTCAATAGAAATCCAGTTATAATTTTAACTACTCGCAATTTGATTTTAAAAAACAAAAAAAGTAAAAAAAATACCCACTATCTTTTAATAGTCCAATTTACCTAACCAAGTAAAACTATCAAAACCTATAATTTTATCATGATGAAAATAAATAAAATATATTTATTATTTAATATTTTGAAGTAGAATTTTAAAAAATGAAGTTATATTTAAAGCCTTTCCAAAACTTTAAGTATTGGTTTATTTTTAATTATATTTTTAATTACTACTAATTTATATTGGATTATTTCCAAAAGTAATTTTATAATTTTTTAAAAAATATTTAATGTGTGCCACGTTGGCAACTTTGCTAACATGACACTCCGGTTTTTTTAATATAAAGAAAGATTTATAAATTACTATTTACTTACAAATTGATAAATTATTAAATATAAATCCAATTATAATTTTAACTACTCACAAGTTTATTTTAAAAAATAAAAAATACCCACTATTTTTGAATAGTCCAATTCATATAACCAAGCAAAACTATCAAAGTCTATAATTTTAACATGATGAAAATAAATAAAAAATATTTATTATTTAATATTTTGAATTAGAACTTGAAAAAATGAAGTTATATTTAAAATCTTTCCAAAATCAATTTTTTCTCATTAAATGATTGCTTTAAATATTGATTTATTTTTAATTACTATTAATTAATGTTACATTATTTCCAAAACTAATTTTTAATTTTTTAAAAATATTTAATATGTGCCACGTTGGCATCTTTGCCAACGTGGCACTCCAGTTATTTTAATATAAATAATGCTACAAGGACTCCCCACTTGACACCCTACTTGACCCATTGACCAATTGGCCAGATTAAAAAAAATCAAAAATTTTGAATCAATTCAAAAACGGGTAAAAGGGGACCAAACGCATAACCCCTTTTCTTCCTCCAAATTAAAAAGCTCCCTCCAAATTAAAATCCCTAGGAAATCAAACGAGAGCCCATAATCGATCTTCGTTCTTCGAATCGAAAATTCCACACAACCCATAATCGATCTTCGTTCTAAGAAGAAAATGCTCGCAATTGAAGCTTTCGAACGATAATTTTTTATTTCGATTTCAGTCGTCTTTTTCCGCCTTTGCTGCATTTGGCTTTACCCATCCAAAACCCGGTATGTTGCTGTATGATTCATGGCGTTTTTATTGTAAGAATGCAGTGCTAGTTAGTACATGGGCTTTCACCGATTGTGATTGTGAAAAAAATGACAGAAATTGCATTCGGATTTCACCTTATTTTTTTTAAATCTCCCTTCATGCATTTATTTGTCAGTTGGTCAAGATTAACATAGTAGAGCTTTTCCTTTTGTAATTGAATGGGACTAGTTGGTACACATCTTTACATTATGTTAGTTGCCCCTTAGATTTTTTTTTTTCACATGGTTTCCGATTATACGAGAATCTTCCCCCATTGATCGCCGGTGAACATGTTCCACCAGCCGCCAATGCAGTCCGACCAGCAGCCAACGTAATCTGACCAGCAGCTAACACAACCAATGTTCGACCAGCAGCCGACGCAATTCGACTAGCAGCTAACACAGCCAATAGACGGTATTTCATCCCACTTTCTTACTTCAATCCTCGGATTATTAAGGGATTAAATATGACTTCCTTAATATTATTTAAAGCATGTATAATTTGGACGAGTAATTAAGTTGTTGTTTTTATGAATATGTATGGTAGTCGTTTGAGAACATATTTTTGTGATGCAAGTTTGATTAACAACTCAATCTTTGATCTACTTTGTTAAGAATATTGGGGAGTTATAGTCTAGAGTTTGTTGTTTTGGGAGGTTTGAATGAGCCCAAAAATTTCGTATCTATATTGTAAAATTACTCTATTAAAATTCTAGAACTTCACTATCTTGTTGACTTTTATCTATATATATCCTAACAATTATGGACGATTTTTTATTTTACCTTGACGTATGAATAGCTTGTGTAAGTTCCTTTGATAGACTTTAACCGATGAAGTCATTCCAATACCAATTTGATTAATTTCGTACTAAATGAAATGTATTGGTTCACTGCAAAGAATTCCAATATTATGTATACAGTTTCTTATGCAATTGTGTATAGGCTTTGAGGATTATGACCTCAATGGTTCAATGATGTATACAAATATAAGTGGCGAGGTTGATACAATAAATGTAGAAGAGAATGAAGTCGGTGGGGAAAATGGTCTTGCATCGAATGATAATTTAGAAAAAGAACCAATGATTGGAATGAAATTTAGGACTGTTGACAAGCTGTATGAATTTACAGAAGTTATGGTCAACGGGTGGGCTTTCCTATTCGAAAAAGATCTTCGAAAAAGGGAAAAATGATGGCATTTTAAGAAATGTGACACTTATGTGTGCTAAAGAAGGTCGTAGACAAAGTGGTTCTAAAGATCAATTGGAGCCTCGGCCGACAATGAAAAGTGGCTATACAGCGAAAATTACAGTAGTTATTAATACACGTGGCATATGGTGAGTTAACACAGTGTTTCTTGATCACAATCATGACAACAGTCCTACGAAATCAAGGTTGTACAAATGCAACCGTGCATTGAATGAGTGCGCTAAAAGGAAACTCGTGATAAATGATATGGCCGGTATTCCCCTGCATAAGAGTTTTCAATCAAATGTTGTAGAGGCTGGCGGATATGACAATATGGCATTTACTGAGAAGGATTGTCGAAATTATGTCAAAGAGATGCGGAGGTTACGTCTTGGGGAAAGAGATGCCGCCACAATATTGACTTATTTTATAAAAATGCAATCGAAATGCCCATGGTTTTACTTTAGTATTGAGGTTGGCTGTGAAGAAAGATTGAAGAATGTGTTTTGGGCTGACAGTAGGTGTAGGCTTGCATATAAAGAATTTGAGGATGTTATCACGTTTGATACCACGTATTTGACAAATAAGGATGACATGCCGTTCGCTCCATTTGTTGGTGTAAATCATCATGGAGAGACAACATTGCTTGGCTGTGATTTAATTTGCAGTGAGGATGCTGATAACTTTAAGTGGCTATTTAGAATATGGCTGGAATGCATGGAAGAACAGGCTCCGGCGGGGATCATTACCGACCAAGATAAGGCTATGAAGATTGCAATTGAGGAGGTGTTCCCTAACACAATGCACAGATGGTGTTGTGTGGCACATAATGAAGAAGATACCTAAAAAATTTGGATACCACACTGAGAAGGAAAGCGTTATGCAAACAATGAAAGTGGTCGTACATGACTCGCAAACTCCAGAAGAATTCGAATGCGATTGGGGTTGTATGCTTGACAAATATTCCCTAGGAGATAATGAATGGCTTGCTAGCTTGTACGTTGAGAGACAACGTTGGGTCTCATGTTTTTTGAAGTGTAGTTTCTGGGCTGGGATGTCCACAACCCAACAGAGTGAGAGTGTCAATGCATTCTTTGATGGTTACGTCAATTCGAAGACCTCTTTGAAGATTTTTATTGAGCAGTACGAGCGGGCACTTAAGAACAAGGTTGAGAAGGAATTTCAGTCAGACTTTAAATCCTACTCACAAATGGTGCCATGTGCTACTATATTTGAAATAGGGGAGCAATTTCAATCAATTTACACTTTGAGAAAGTTCAAGGAATTTCAGGATGAGTTAATTGGAAAGTTGTATTGTGAGATCATCTCCACACATGAATTACAAGGGGGGACTTGCAGGATGAGGCCATCCAAAATGGCACAAAATATGTGGTGTAAGAAGAGTTCAAAGTTAACAACATACGAAGACAAAGAAAGATAACTCTTTTGTTCAAGAAAGAGGATTGCGATATAGCTTGCTCTTGCCACCTATTTGAGTTTCGTGGTATTATTTGCAGACATGCTGCAACCATTTTAATTAAAAATGGTGTGAAATCAGTCCCTGACAGGTATTGCGACTGTACTTTCTATTTATAATGCTATTTACTATTTTCGAATAACTAATATATTGTTAAAAACCTAAGAAGCGACCGGATCGGATAACCCTTTTTCTTTTTTTAGTTATTGGAAATTTTACTGCTTTATAAATGCATTATACTGTTCTTCATTCAATGTCACTCAATGTCAATGTCACATTAGTTCTACGAATAATTTTGATATGGAAAACCTCTACTACATGCTTGATTCTAATTGTATTAGGTACATTCTGCGAAGATGGAGAAAATATGTTGTTAGACTTTATAAGAATGCAAAAATCAATCTTGATGGTCTACAAAGAACTCCAGAACAGCTTAGGTACGAAGATCTTTGCCATGATCTCTCGAACATTGCATCTGTGGCAGCAGAAGAGGAGGAGAGTTATCGGAAGATGAAAGAGTGGATTGCGGCTCAACCATCTCATGTGACGGTTTCAAGAGTAAAACCAAGTTGCAGCAATAATGTTCTTCCAAGTAGGAATAGTGCTAACATAGATTTTAACTGCACTGAAGATGTGAAAGAAATCAGTTAGTCGTGTCTTCGACCCAAAGTCCTCAAAGAGAAAGGGTGCTCCTGCAAAGAATCGTAAGCCAGGGCCACTAGAAAAGAAAGCAAAGAAGAGTAAGGTATGTTCATCATGTTTCATTTAAATTGCAGAAAATTTTAGTCTATAAATATAACTTATTAATTCAGCAAATGACACTATTTACTCATGCAGCCACGTTCAAAGCCTACTGAACAAAAGGCCACTGCACCGATCACAAACCCAATTGGCCAAGTATTCATATAGCCACCAACGGAGATGCAGCAATATCCACTATTTAATCCTTGGATATTTTTTGCATCAATTAATGGTATGCCCAAATTTTAGTTATTAATATCTCCAACAATTTGCAAATAGTTTTTGACAATATAATAATTTTCCCTAATTCTTTAGGGTGCTCACTACCAACAGTTGGGTCCAACTGGAGCTATGAATTTGGTGCCTATCTTTTCAACGGATCAACATAACGTTGGACCACTGAACTTTGTGCCAAACTAATCGACGGATCAACATAATCATGATACAAGTGGAACAAAACGCGCTGTAGACACGTGAAAATAATGCATTATATGCCTTTTTTCCACGGCATGCCGATGTGTAGGGCTGCTATGTGTCGTATTCATTACTTTGTATATTTATTGTGTTGGGACCATATCGTATGTTGGATGTATTATATTTTTGTGCATTTGATAACTTTTTTATGATGAATTATGGTTCTACAAATGAAGATCTGAAGCAGTAAATACCAGTAGCAAATAGCAGCAACTAACAAAGCTGCTGCGTAACACAACAGCTATGCTGCTGCCAAGCAGCAGCTGTCTGCTTGACAATAGCTTGGCTGCTGCCTGCTTGGCAACAATAGCTTCGCTATTGCCAAGCAGGTGGCAGCAACAGCTTGGCAGCGCAGGCAGCAGCTGTGTCAAGCTGCTGCTTAAGCAACAGCCCATTAGGGATAGGAATACAAGCAGCCCAACAGAATACTACAGCCCATCATGAATACAATTCGCAGCAATTAGCAACAGATTACTACTTACCACTTGAAACATTACCATGCAAGGTAGAATGGAATCTAAAAGTTGCACAATAGATTACTACTTGAAACATTACTAGCCGATGGAATCAAAAAATTACACAACAGATTACTATGCAACAATAACTACTTGAAACATTACAAGGTACAACATTTAACTAACAATAAGGTCCTAAATCATTATTAGTGAATAACACCACTACCACATCACTATATAATTCACACCACTTAACACGACTTCAAAATCCAAAAAGCCAGCAACAATACTACCAAAATAACTACAATGGGAAACATATTTGAGAACGATCCCGATTGAATACTATCATTCTTCAACCTTCCAACTTCTTCTTTCAAAGATCTAGCTTTCTCTTTGTAAGCTCTTATCTAATTTTCATAAGATTCAACCGATGATTCATCTACCGCTCCTTTACTCCTCAACATAACTAAATCATCGACCATTAGGGGGACCAATCTTCGACCTATAGGACATATGTCGGGATCAATCCAAAGAAAAAAATTACAGCCACCGTTCATTCTTCTAGCACATCTAGCAAATCGTCTTGCTTTGTTGGCCTGTGTCATCGAAGTGAAAATTTGCACATTTCTACCACAATCACAGTGAAGAAATACTTCCCTTGATGCAATTTGGTTCCATTGCCTAAAACATGGAAAACCATTTATACCAGTACCTTGCCTTGCCTAAATTAAAACATAAAAATTAAAATAAAAAAATTTAAAAATCGAATTCGAATTTATATGATGCAAAAGCATAGAGAGGTTGGGATTGAGACAAAACCCGTGAAGAAGACAAAGATGACGAGCCCTCCATTGTAAAGTATCAACCTCGAATTTAAAGGATATGAACCTCTTTAAAGATTTTCCCAAATTTTAGACCAATGAGCTCAACAAGTCCAAAATTGACTACCTTCTATTACATATGGTTCGATATACACTTGTGTTTTCATATTCTACATTGCTACAAGATAGAAAAATAGTGATTAAAAAATGATTCCCGGTAGATAATATTCACAATCCATTTTACACACTCAAAGAAAATAGAAATAATCGATAAAGTTACCAAAAAGGAATAAATTCAGGACAAGACTATTGTGAACTTGTACATTCTAATATCTCTAGAAACCATGGGCAATTAACGAGTTTCATTGTCAAAGCGTAATACATGTAAATGTAGAATCACTTTGAATGCATGGATTTTTTTTTTTTTTTTTTACGGTTAAGATAATTCATGGACATTACAATTTCTCTACCCATGTACAACCAACATCAATACACTCAGCACCAGCGATCAATGGGGGAAGAATAACCTGAAACCATGTGAAAAAAAAAATTCTGAGAGGCAACTAACATAATGTAAAGATGTGTACCAACTAGTCCCATTCAATTACAAAAGGAAAAGCTCTACTATGTTAATCTTGACCAACTAACAAATAAATGCATGAAGGGAGGTTTGAAAAAAACAAGGTGAAATCCGAATGCAATTTCTGCCCTTTTCTCACAATCACAATCGGTCAGAGCCCATGTACTAACTAGCATTGCATTCTTACAATAAAAACTTCATGCATCATACAGCACATACCTGGGTCTTGGATGGGCAAAGCCAAACGCAGCAAAGGCGGAAAAAGACGGCCAAAATCGAAATCGAAAATTACCGTTCGAAAGCTTCAATCGCGAGCATTTTCTTCTCAGAACGAAGATCGATTATGGGTTTTCGTTTGATTTCCAGGGATTTCAATTTGGAGGGAGCTTTTTAATTTGGGGGAAGAAAAGGGGATCTGTGTTTGGTCCCTTTTTACCTGTTTTTGAATTGATTCAAAATTTTTGATTTTTTTAATCTGATCAATTGGTCAAGGGGCCAAGTAGGGTGTCAAGTGGAGAGTCCTTGTAGCATTATTCTTTTGACATAAAGATTAATCTTTTATGAATAAGAGGATAAAACTTTTAAAAAAAAAAGAATAATAATAGGATAAAATTATGAATTAGTTTAAATGGATCAAATAATTGGATAAACGGAGGGTTTTGGATACATTATCAATGGCTGAAACTTTCACCGAAGAAAGGATACATGTACAAGTAACGCTAGTTATCTCCTCCCCATCTGAGGAGAAGTTATGGTCTCCACATACCACGTGTCAGCAGATGAGTTTAACACATCAGCATTGAGACCCAGCTCTTAATTTCTCAAATATATTCATCTGCTGGCACATGGCATGTGGGGAGAATAATTTCTCCTCCTCATATTCTCCCCGCATGAGGAGGAGATCACTAGTGATACAAGTAAACGATAATTGCTAATTGAAAGAATAACTAATATTAGATCAATCCTAGCTAGGTCAAGTTAATTTATACGATCCATTGACATTGTATCTACAAGGGTAAATTTATAATTGCCACATGAATTTTTTTCAAACACAAAACAAGAAGCGGATATGAGTAAATAGTTATTAGAATCTTCTAATAATTTCTGTGAATATTAAAAATGAAAAATGAGAATTAATCAAACCAGTGATTATATATATAGTATATAGTAAGAATGGCGTGTGCGAGAATGGGCAGAAGAAAAAAAAATACAAAATAATAATAATAATAATAATAATAATAATAATAATAATAATAATAATAATAAAAGAGGTGGTAAGAAATGTGATTGACTAGGAGTCTAGGATATATAAACAAGACCAATGTCAATCTCGTTAAAATATCTTTCGATGTCATCAAATATATTAAATAAAAAAATACATAATATAAATACTGAAAGTGAGAAAAATTATAAATGAGGGGCCACAAATAGAAAAGTAAATATAATGCAAAATTTTGAAAAAGAGGAGAGGGGGGGATGAAATAATCTGAAAGTTTAGTGTCTGAAAATGCTGAAAAAAGATGGTGCAACATGTTGACTTATTTTAGAAGAAAACATTAATTTTGACAAACATACACTAATTAATATCCACTAGCTATTTCACCCGTGCGTTGTACGGGAGATAAATTTTTCAACTGATAACGATACTGATAGATGTTAATAATATTAACATAAAATCTGAAAAAATAATTAAAATAAAGAATGAGTTACAACAATAAACTTAAATAATTTAACGTGAAACAATTCTATAAAAATTTCGAAAGAGTTTCTTCTATATTTCGTACTAATCCATCCTACCAATATGCAAGGAATAACTTACGAAAATTCACACAACTTAATTTACTATTCTCCATAAAATGGTAACTTAATTAGCATTTACACCCGTACTTTGCACGTGATGATAATTTGTAACAGTGATTGTGATGATATATAATATTTTGCTCATTGCAAGATTAATCTACTAATATAAATCTAAAATAAAATAACCTTAAATATTATAGTTATCAAAATAACTCTACTAACATTAGTAGAGCTCATTGTTTTTCTTTAAACTTGTTTTACAATTTATTATATGCAATTATAAATTTTGAAAGATATTAATTATACATCAGTATGATGTACGTTATTAACAATTAATATGTAAATAATGATTTTTAAGTTTTAATTATGAAATATAATCAGTATAGAGATATATTATAAAAATAACAATGTAGTGAGTAACGTCTGACATACCTTAACACCCTATTCCTGTCATGTCGGGAAATACTTATCCTCATTTAGGTCCATCCTTATTTACTCTAGGGCAAGCGAGGATGATATGAGAATTACAAACTTCCATTCCTCGTCCATGGCCCAATAGAAAATTGTCATCCCCGTCCACGCCTCATCGTGATGGTTTAATTGAAGACTTTTATTTCATATTTTATTTCTTCAATAAATACCTTCTAAATATACTAAACACGTGTATTAACATATTAGGTATAAACTTACTAATTTAACATATTTGGCATATTAAATATTGAATGATTTGATATAACATTTAAATTAATTTGGATAAGACAAATAAATTAATATATATATGATTAATACTTAAAATATACAATCTATTTGATGATATTTAAAAATTAAATAAAATATCAATTGCAAAAATTTGATATAAAATAAATAATTTAAAGTAGGTGGGATTTTTAATATTTATTTAGGAGATAGAAACTTAAATAAATATTTAACATAGTTGAAAGCCAGTTAAAATATTCTAATTGAGTCATATAATTCCAATAATTAATTGAGTCGATAATCAATTGTTTAATAAGAATTTTTAGACTTATTCCCTAGCGAAAGCGATATATTGAACCAAAGAATTATTATATAATTGTTGGTTCAAGTAGTACCAAAATAAAAAATAACACTATTTAAAAACCTATTTTTGGAGCTTGTTACTTTGAAAAAAATGAGCAGATCCTTTGAAACACCTATAACTATACAAAAAGAAATATTAATATTTTGTCATCAATTATAACTCAAAAGAAATATCATAGAAAATACAAAAACACATGAGAATCAAAAGAAATGCATGTTTTAAAAAAAGCGTGACACTGAAAAAAATAAATAAAGTTAATTATGGACAAATGATCAATCAACTTAATTTGCAATAAAATGTAACATCCCAATTCTAATAACCCAGAATCTTATAGGTGTTAACTTAACTTTATTTTAAAATACGTAAAAAGATAAATTAATTTCGTAAGCATATTTTTCTTCCCCGTAGCAATTTAATTAATTTTAATAATTTTTCATTTTTTGAAATAATTATGTTTATCCCTTTTAGTAATTTATTAATTTTGATTAATTTTCGTCTAATAAAACTCTCTCAATTTTCGTCAAATGAAAATATATCCAATTAAATCTAAGAAATATAATTAATTCTAATTAATTCTTATTTTTAGCCAATTATTTATAAAAAGAATTTATTATTTAAAAATAATCTATTTTTTAATCACAGTTTTAAGAATTGTATGAATCTAATTTTAAAGATATTTTATAACTAAAAAGGTATCTTGTATGTCAAAAGATATCTTTCATTTTTTAAGAAAAATCTAGCTAACCACAGTAATCTAATTAATTTTAATTATTATTTATTTTTTAATTAATGTTATTTTTCTATTTTAACAACACAATTGATTAATTTTCGTCCAACAAAACCATGTCAATTTTCACCCATTGAAACCAAGTCCAATGAAATAATAATAGTATTACTAATTTTAATTAATGGTATAAGAATTCGTTTTAATTGATTTTCATTTTAGCTAATTATTTATGAAAATAATTAATTATTTCTGAAATTGCTATTTTAATATTTACACTTTTAAGAATTGCATAAATCTAATTTTAAAGAAATCTTATAATTTAAAAAATATATTACAATTAATTTTTTCATTTTTTAGAGAATCAATTTAACGATTTTTTTTAAATTAATTATAATTTCCCCATTAAGAATGTAATTAAATTATAATTAATTTGGATCAATCGTTGTCCACTAAACACATGTATAGCAAAATATTAGCAACGGAATTTATTATTTTAATTAATTATTAATTATAGTTAATTTTTTTATTTAATTTAATTATCTCTAAAAAATTAATTATTTTCAAAATAATTTGCTTCATAGCCATAATTTTAAGAATTATATGAATCTAATTTTAACAATATCTTATAATTGAAAAGATATCTATAAATTTAAAAGATATCGATATAGATTCAATTAATTAAAAAATTGATTAATATTACAATTGAATGATTAATTTAACACAACTGATGTTGCTCGTTTCTTTGAATTTTTATGTAAAAATTAAATGAATTATAAATTTTTATCCCACCAAAATTAAATCTTAGCGAAAGCGTTAATTTTAATTAATTTTCATTTATTAGCTAATTATCATTTTCAAAAATAATAAATTCATTTTAAAATTAATTAAAGGTTCCAAGCTAAGTTTTAAATTTTCATGTTCAACATTTATTTTATTTTTATGTAAAAATTTTAATGAATTGTAATTTTTCATCACACAACAATTAAATCTTACAAAAATTTTTAATTTTAATTAATTTTTATTCCTTAGCTAATTATTTATAAAAATGATTGATTGTTTCTAAAATTAATTATTGAGTCCAACTTAATTTTTAAATTTTTTTAGTACAAATTCAGAATCGTAGTGGTGAGATTTTGTCTCAAACTCGGGCCAACAGCCTATAAGTTTCTTTTTATTTTTGTGTAAAAATTTAATGAATCTTAATTTTATATCGCAAAAAAATTGAATTTTACTTTTAATTATTTTTTGCTTGTTAGCTAGTTATTTATAAATTAATTAATTATTTCTAAAATTAAGTAACAGGTTTGATCTTATTTTTTGATTTTAATGTTAAACCTTTATTTGAATTTTTGTGTAAAAATTTAATCAATGGGAATTTTGTATGGCATAAAAATTAAATCTTAGTGGAAATTGTTAATTTTAAATAATTTTATTTTTCAATACGAAAATTCTGAAAAAACAATCAATCAAAAACTCAGAGGGTGTTAGTGGATGAGTTTTAATGTATTTTTATGAGTAGGAAGAGAGAGAATGAGTGGAGTTGGATGGTGAAGATTTAATGAATGGGGAGATATATGGATGTGATTTGTTTGACCAAATTTAAAATTTGAAAAAAATGGATTAAAATGCATTTTTCATCAACATGCTAACACCCTCTCATTCTAATTTCTAGAACACACTCGTATATTGTTCAAAGCATAAACTTATAAATTGAAGATTTGAAAGAAAAAATAAAAAAATTTGAAATTTACTGATTTAAAATAAAATTGAAATTTATCAAAAATATATAATATTTTTCGATTTTGTGTAAGTACACGAGACATTGCATTTAAGTACTATATCAATATATAAATTATTATTTTGGCAAATTAAATATTTATTAGGAAAAAAATTTTCTAGCTTTAAACATAAAATAAAGCTACCTTTACCATATATTTGCGAGATAAACAAATTGAAGTATTATTTTTCATTTAATTTATTTATTTTCAAGGTAAATCAAACATGGAATAGAATTAAAAGTTAAAACAATTTATACATTTCATTATATTTGAATTTTACACACAAACATCGATTAAGTGTCGTAACAAATTATTAATTTATATTTAAGTTGAACACCAATTTATATATTTGTGGTAAATTTTAATTTTTCAAAAATTAAAAATTTATGTATTAATAGTATACTTCTTTTAAAACTCTCATCAAGTTGAGTAAAATAGAATCACAATATTTTTTTAGATGTAGAAAATAAAAAAAGAGAGAGAAAATGATGGAGAAAGTATTTAGATGTTATGGGATTGGATAAAGTAGGGTAGAAAAAATAAAATAAAATCTATATATACATTAATATTAATATATTAGAGAGGGAAAAAATTAAGAAAGTTCGATATGGATTTGAAAATCAAAAATAAAAAATGAAAAGATATTTTTTTAAAAAAATTGGAAGACGGATTTAAGAAAATAAAAAATATAATAAGAAAAAATCATCATTTTCTATATATATATATATATAAATTATTCTATATATAGATAGAAGATTATATTAGGAAAATTTAATAGGCGGGAAAAATTAAGAATACATTTAGGCGGCAAAAAAGGCTCTTTATATATATATATATATATATATATATATATATATATAGATATATAGATATATAGATTTCCATTTTTGAATCACTGCTAAGAATCTTGTAGGGGTTCAAATATTCATTTTATTTTTATTCTCGTACACATGCTATGAATACTCCGATTTTGCGACAATATAATAAACCAAGGTTTCTAACTTTAACTCGATTAAATAAGTAAATAAATATATAAATATTTTACACAGAAGCACAGTTTACAGCACTAACCAAATGGTCAATACTTTACAACTTAATAGACAACATATAGATCTGTCCATATAGTGGCGATTGTGTAACCACCAATGGCGACATCTCCTTTTACTTGTCAAGACTGCAATTGTCATTGCAATAATTCACGTATCCAAAGAGACGATGGCATCATGGCAGTGTCTCTTGCAAAAATTTATCTACTAGTAACAAAAGAAAAAAATTAGCCTATAGTGGTTTAAACCTATATTTATTTATTTTTTATCTGAAAATTGCATTTTGCTACATGATTAAATCAAACATCAATGGCTATCAAACCTCATAGATTCACTATTCAACTTATAAATTTACTTTTTAGCAAAATAATAGTTTACTCCAACACATTATTAATTTTGTCAAGACAGTGAGGAAAATAATATTACAAGTCCAAAAGGCATGTATGGTTGAGAACTAATTTTTCAAATAATAATTTTTCTGAAAATGAATTCCGAACACACACTTAATTAATTCGAAGTTTTAACGATTTCTATAGTTTTTTAAAGTAAATGACTTTAGTAGAGTCTAATGGAATTTTATATATTTTTGTAGAAGTCTTTGATGGCTTCTATTTATTTCTACACCTTAGTAAAATATATAAAATTTATTTATTTGAGAAAATAATAATTGACTCATCTATAATATAAATATATAAAAGTTAATTCTTCAATTCCATCAGTAGGTGAAAAACATATATATGGTTTCCCTCCAAAAGTAAGAATTTTTTTTTCTTTTAAGTTTTGGATTGATACATAAATACCATGGAGATTTACGTGTGTTTTCAAATTTTTTCATATATATATATATATATATATATATATATATATATATATATATATATAAAAGAACTTGAGTTAAGAAAAATTGAAAACTAAAAAGGGATCTTAAATAAGAATAATCGATAAATGCATGGAATATGATGTTATATTGTCATATACATGTGATACATAAGAATTTATATAAGAATATCATATCATAAGAATTTTTTATATAAAATAATTTTACAGAATTTATATAATATATATTGCAGAGTTTTTTTTTTTTTTATTGCCGCTCTTCCCAAACACACACACAGATAGATAGATAGATAGATAGATAGATAGATATATATATATATATATATCTCTCTCTCTTTGTGAATCTCAATTTAGACAATTTGATATTTAATACATGATTTATAATAATAAATATATTACTGTCGATATATAATAGTAATAATATATTATATTAGAAATATACCACAATAATGTATTATAGTGTGTGTGTGTGTGTGTGTGTGTGTGTACACACTAATAGTCGAAGGAACCAGTGATAATAGTTTGTACAGTAATAATAATTTAATTTCGTTGTAGTTGAAAATTATATTATTTAGAGTAATAATGGTAATATGACATTTGTCAAATTTCATAAAGTGTAATTTAAGTGTTGGTTGTGTTAAGGACATGGCCCCTAACATCGCCCCAAAAGCGCGCTCAAAGTGGAAGGTTTGAACTCAGCCTATAAACCACTCTAGGAGTTCCTCCGCAACCGATGTGGGACTCAACTCAACAATCCCCTCCCCCATTCGGCGATCCCTCGGATCCCGAAGGGACATCCTCTTGTTGGGAGGCTGGTTCTAATACCACTGATAAGGATAAGGCCACTAACTTCTCCCCAAAAGCGCGCTCAAAGGGGAAGGTTTGAACCCAACCTATAAACCACTCCAAGAGTTCCTCCGCAACCGATGTTGGACTCAACTCAACAATACTCTGATAAGGATAGGGCCCATAACTTCGCCCCAAAAGCGCGCTCAAAGGGGAAGGTTTGAACCCAGCCTATAAACCACTCCAGGAGTTCCTCCGCAATCGATGTGGGACTCAACTCAACAATCCCCTCCCCCATTCGGCGATCCCTCGGATCCCGAAGGGACATCCTCTTGTTGGGAGGCTGGCTCTGATGCCACTGATAAGGATAGGGCCCCTAACTTCGCCCCAAAAGCGCGCTCAAAGGGGAAGGTTTGAACCCAGCCTATAAACCACTCCAGGAGTTCCTCCGCAACCGATGTGGGACTCAACTCAACAGGTTGAAAGCTAAGGTTACATGTGATTTATATAAATTTATGTGAAATAATAATAACAATGTTTAAAGTAAAAAATATTTTAATATTAGATCAAATAAATTATTTTCAAGTCATATTCATATTTTATATTTATTTTCCAAAGTAATATATATATGTAGAAAATTCATGTTACTAAAATTTGTTGGAATCTATGATTGATAAAAGCAACATGATGCATTAATAGAGAGAGAAATAAAATATATTCAAAATTTTAATAAAAATAAAAATATATTAAAATAAATTTTATTTTTGGGAAATTTTGAATTATAAAAATAATTATTTCATATTCAATTTAGTATAAGTATTTTTGTTAAAACATTTGGATTTTTACATGGCATATATCAGCCTTTTGAGATTTTGATGTTAGTGTATTAATGAAAACATATTGGATATATATATAAGTTGTGTCTAATAGTCAATTATTTTCCAATAAATTTATATATTAACTTTTGGGAAAATTAGAAAAGTTTTTGTTAAATATTTTTAGGAATATGAAATAAGTATAATTGATCGAAATGCTGCCTAATTCTAAGGTTTTTTTTTTAATCAGAAGAAAAGGAGTAATTAAGAGATACTCTTTCTAAAATAAGGGAGACCTTCTTTATAATTTTTAAGAATAGCCATAACGAACCCCGTAAGGGCAACACGCTCATACACAACCAAGCGTCGTTGTTTATGACCTCTATTGGCTAATCAATCCACTGCCATGTTCGCCTCACGCCATTTGTGATGAATACTCATGTCCACCTGGTTCAAAGTTTTCCTAATAAAAAGCAAGTTTGTATTCTAAATGCTATGGATCCCCATCATTGGAGGTGATTGCACATGCTGTGTAGGAGTCAGTTTCGACAATGATCTTTTCAAATCCTCGAGACTTGCACAAATGGAGTCCAATCCAAATAGCTTGTACTTCAGCAGTTCAGCATCTAGAATAGTTTTCCCCTCAACGATGCCCACACTGAAGGAAAAAAGCAACAATCCCAGTTGAATCCTTGGCAATACCCCCTACAGTAGGTCTGCCCATCCTCAAATTGCCATCCATATTTAATTTGATAACACCGAAAGGTGGTTTCGACTAGCGCACAACAATGGCAGCATCAACATGCTGAATCTCATGTTTTCGCACAGATTTTATTCACCACGAGAGGCCATAAACAACAAATATAACTCGACTAGCTAGCATATTGACATTATGGAACTTGGCTTTGTTTCTCTCTGGCCAAATAAATGAAAAAGAGAACTCTGTATGATATTTTTCTTATTTAGTTTTAATTTTGATAATTATGTTCATGTAGATAATGTAGAATCTAATTTAATTTCAAACAAAAATTTGGCGGCAATTACTTAATTTTTTAATAACATATTTATTAGTAACTTTTTTGCAGTAAAACCTCTAGATTAAAAATTAAAAAGTTATATTAGTGAAACACCATACTTGATTAAAAAGTTAAAAATAAAAATGATCATAGGCAAATGAGAATTACACATGCACACGACTATAAGACAGGTCATATTTGGCATAAAAAGTGACATGTAAAAAAACAAAGGATATTAAATTATATACTATTTGAAAAAATTTGGGAAATTTTTACATTTTTTCATTTTAAATAAAGTAATTATTTTTTAGTGACAATTTTTTAAATAAAAGTTGCATATTAAATAAAATAAAAAAGTCGCATATAGAAAATGTGAGACATGATTAAAAAGCTTAGAATAAAAAAACTCACAGTAAATAATTAAAAATACATCTCCGCAGTGTTAGCATATCCCCGTCAAAATCCTTTTTTTATAAGACCATTAAGTATAATTAATAATGGCAGTTTAGTGTTTCCTTAAATTACAAATGATTGATGAGATTAATTCCTATTATGACTACCGTTACATCTCAGTTTATGAGGCGGTTTGGGGGATGTTTGGTTTCAATATTCAGAGGTGTCTCAATTGAGCATCTGAGCTTGCATCTCCGCAATGAATAGAACATTGTATATTCTGAAAATGATGAGTTTGGAGAAGTCTTAAGTCAGTCCTCCATAAAAGATAGCAAGTTTATTGCATGGATTAATGCAAACAAGAATACCCTATTGAATTTCTATATGTAGAATTTTTTTTTTCGAAATTCGTTTGGAACCAGAAGAAGCATGAGTGGGTTTCAAGGTAGCAAGGATTTTCTATTGGGAGATTATATTTTGCTCGAGTAGGGACGGGGGAAAGATATTCTTTATTTGAATTCTCAATTTTTGTAACATGCTTCGGCCGTTTGCATTATGCCTCGGTTATTATGGTATTTTGTCTTATGTAATTTATTTATCAGTAATACATTCATTGTTATAATAAATTTTTATTACTATAAAACTGACGACTTTTTTTGCATTAGGTTTTATTTTTATTTAATTTTTTTACGTATTATCTGCAGTTGTTAAATCATGTTCGTGGTCCTAAATGTTATCGAGACATAAGAATGATTGATGGGAAAGTGTATAATACTTTTAAGGAAGCATGCTATGCTCGGGGACTTCTAGACGATGACAAAGACCATGTTGATGGAATTATCGAGGCAAGTCATTAGGCTTCTGAATATTCATTATGTACCTATTCGTTACTCTACTCATGTCTAATTGCTTGGATAGATCCGAGGCCCTGTGGGAGAAGTGCTGGCAATACTTGTCCAAAGATATTGAAAACAATCACAGAAAGACTCTAGACAACCTAGGTATTAAGGTTCATGATGATATTCCTTTGTCGTTTACATATTTGTGTACTTTGATTTTTTGCCTGTATTTTTTCCAACATTAGCTAATTGTATAAACTTTCACTAGTACACAATTGACATTGGGTGTCGCCCATTAGGTGGCGGTTATATAGAAAAATGCCACCCAAAAATAAAGGGTGGCGGTTGTTAGAAAAAACCGCCACCCATTATGCATTTTTTTTAAAAAAAATTATTTTAAACTTTGGGTGGCGGTTCTTTTTAAAAACCGCCACCCAAACTAGAACAACGGGTGACGGTTCCTTAAAGAACCGTCACCTAAAGTATCATAAATTTTAAAATATATATTTTTTTAAAAAAATACACAATAGGTAGCGGTTGTTATTTTAAAACCGCCACCCAAAATTAAAACAGATGGCGGTTCTAATTTCAGAACGGCCACCCAATATGCCAGATTTTCTCGTTCTTTCTCAATCCAATCCAAAATCCCTCTCTTCCTTTCTCTCTCTCTCTAGAAACAAGAGAATTGCACGATTCACCCAAAATCCCTCTCTTCCTCTCTCTCTAGAAACAATCATTGCACAAATCCAAAATCCCTCTCCTCCTTTCTCTCTCTGGAAACAAGAATCGTTGCTTCTGATGAGTTTATCAACAATTGAATCTGGGTTAATGAAACTATTGTTATACTACCTATCTCTCTCTCTCTCTGCGCTAGGTTGGGGATTAGGGTCCTTGCCGATTTTTCCTCCTCTTCTGGTTTGGGACGATCCTTTTCACTCTGAGTGTTTCATCTTTTTCTCAATTGTTGTTTCAGTGGCTAACTTTTTATTGCCAGATGCTAATATTAATGGTGGAATAAATTACCCTATGGATTCATTGGACGAAAAGCTATGTTCCGAGAATACTTGTGGGGGTGGAGGATTCCAATGTTGGGGTTGAACATTTGGCAAGATCTTTGGTGGGGAGGATTATTGGTGGTCGATACTCTACAGAAAACACTCATTTCTCAGACCTGTAAGATTTTTTTTTCCAAATTTTATATACATTCATTGATTTTGTGTAGGTTCATGTTAGATTTTGTGTAGGTTCATGTTAGATCTACAAATTTTTGTTCGAATTTTTGTGTATATTGATATCAGATCTGCAAGTTTATTTTTTATTTTTTTGGGTGTACTTTTTATCTCAAATCTACAAGATTTTTTTTCGAATTTTATGTATGTTCATTGATTTTGTGTAGGTTCATCTTAGATCTACAAAATTTTGTTCGAATTTTTGTGTATGTTGATATCAGATCTGCAAGTTTATTTTTTATTTTTTGTTGGTGTATTTTTTTATCTCAGATCTGCAAGTAATTGTGGGACGATTATGTATTTTTTATTTTTTTTTAAAAATGGCTTTTAGGTGGCGGTTGTTACACTAGAACCGCCACCCAAATGTTTTTTTTTTTTGGAATGGGTGGCGGTTCTTACAACTGGAACCGCCACCTGATGTTTTATAAAATTAAAAAATATATAAAATTAAATATTTTGGGTGGCGTTTTTACAACCGCCACCCATTCTCGCCATTTTGGGTGTCGCCAATTTGGGTGGTATTTTTAAAAACGCCACCCTTTCTCATTTTCAACCGCCACCCATTCTCATTTTTGTACTAGTGTTTGTTGCGAACTTATAGCTGACTGAGGATCAGATCAAGAACTATGCATTGGTTGAGATTAAGAAGTTGTTTTGCCAACAGGGGAAAGCCTCCGGGACTAACATTCCGTGCCTTTTCCTGATATTTCATATTTCTCTACACTAGATAACATTTTGATACATGATGAATTAGACTATAACAAAGATACATTGACCGAGGAACATGTGAGATACCCGCCGATTCTAACTGAGGAACAGAGGGGTGTTTTCAACACCGTGATGAATGCAGTCAATGCTGATCTTGGTGGTGTTTTCCTTTTGTACAAACATAGTGTAATGGGAAAACTTTTGTAGAGACCATTTCGGCTACGATAAGCTCTCGAGGACAAATAATGCTTGATGTGGCATCCAAGACAATAGCTTCTTGTCTTCTCACAGAGGGGAAGGACTGTGCTTCATGGTTTTCGATCCATTGAATGTGGATCAAGATTCAATGTGCAACGTCAAACAAGGAAGTCACTTGGCCGAACTTATAGAGATGACTAGCTTGATAAACTGGGACGAAGCTCCATGATGAATAAGAACTATTTTGAGGCATTGGTGCGCACCATGCAGGATCTTGCAAGGTTCAGTAACCTGAGGGCATTGGCCAACCTTTGGTGCCAAGACTAGTGTATTTGGAGGGACTCTAGGCAGATACTTCTAGTTATACTAAAGGAAACCAAAACTGGCATTGTAAATGCATCTCTCAGCTCCTCTTCTTTGGGGGTCCATTGCAAAGTATTGAAACTTACAAGAAATATGAGGCTTTGTAATCTTCCTAAAGATGAACAGTCTGATGGACGCAGGAAGTTTTTAGAATAAATTTTAAGCATTGGAGATGGAGACATTGGTGGGCCAAACGATGGTGAGGTAACCATTGAGATACTTGATGACCTTTTGATCCACGATTCCTCTAATCTAGTGAAAGTTATAGTGGATAACACCTATCCCAATTTTCTAGTAGAGGGATGCTCTTGCTGTTACTTGAATGGAAGAGCCATACTTGCACCCACCTTGAAGATCTCAGAATGATGAACGATTATCTGGTTAACATGAATAGTTCAAAATAGAGGACTAATGGTTCCGATTCCACATGTAGGGCTAATGTTCAAATGGTGATTTTCTTAGTGATGTAGGGCTAATGTTCAAACGGTGATTTTCTTAGTGAGATTCACATTCTTGAGTTCTTGAATGGGATTTCATGTTATAGAATGTCGAGTCATGTTTTGAAGTTGAAGGTTGGCATCCCGATGATTCTGATGCATTCGTCTGGTTTGCACAACGGTACCTGTTTTATAGTCACGAGGCTTGGAGAGATCACATTACAGAGGCAAAGATTTTGTATGAGATAGATGCTAGAAAGGATTTTCTAATTCCCAAATTGAACCTAACCTCATCAGATATATGACTACCGTTCACTTTTAAGAGGGGACAGTTTCCTTTGATGGTTTGCTACACGATGACCATCAACAAAAGTTAGGGACAGGTGCTCACTAATGTTGGGGTGTATTTGAGGAGGCTAGTCTTAACACGTGGCCAGCTATATGTTTCAATCTTGAGGGTGATGAATAGGAAGGAATTAAAGTTCCTGCTTTGTGATTATAGTGGATGTGAGACTAACATGACTACAAACATTGTATACAACGAAGTTTTTAGCAATTTATAGTATTAAACGTCTAAATCATTTGAGGTATGTTGTTTATATTCTGTGACTTTTTATTCATCTCTTAAGTTACATATCTTTGTATAAATGTGAGATATTGTATAGATATAGGATTGGTTGGCATTTGTTGAGTAATGTATTGACATAGTTGTTCAATGTAGAGTTAGTGATTTGTATTATTACTAATATTTTGCTATTTGTGCTACAAAATATCAAGGCATTTTATTCATCAATCTGAATATATTTCTGATCGAGTTATTATATTTTTAGTGTAATATAGATTGATTCGGTCATTTTCAATGTTGATGAGTTTCGTTCTTGTAGGTTACCATGTGCACCGATCATGTCACCATTCCTTATGTATTGCATGACAAGGCGATTACAAAGCAAAAACTATAGTACGTTTTCCATTGTCCGTTCAAGATCTATGTATGTATGGATCTTATACTTCAATTGATGTTGTTCATTAATGTAATTTTGTTGTAAATTAATGGATGTCATTATTCTTGAATATGATTGTAAAATTTGGGTGGTGATAGAGAATTTTATCTTATTCTGTGTTGATGTTGATTACTACAAGTTGTGGGGATATCTAAAGGATAAGATTGACTGAAGTACAGGCGAAAACTCTGTTGAAATTTTTAGAAAATTTGAACATGCGTTACTTAAATCGTTTGATGTACAATTGTTACGATCCAAAGAATGCGGTTTGATTCAAGGAAAGTCCAAAAATTCAACGGGTTTGACAACTGGAAATGGAGGCCCAAAGTTGCAAAAGAATAGCTCAAAAAGAAGGCCCAATACAAAAATTGCTTCAAAAGCCATTTTTTAGGCCAAATTAACCAAGAATGAAATTTTGAAGGAAAATTCGGTGAAAATACAAGTTGGAATTCAAATCGTCATTTCTTGAAGAATCAAAGCACTCTTTGTCTAGTTTACCATGCACTTCAAATCACCTAAAGCGGATATCGAGATCTAAAGTTATGATCAAAACTTGTTGGGAACCGCACAGGTGCAACATGTGCCTGTATAATGAACTATGCAACCCCATCAAGATTGCAAAAACCAGCTGTTCAGTAATCTTTCAATTTTTATGCATTTTTCTTATTTCTTTCAATTTATTTCGTATTTTTGGCATATTTTCTTGTTTCTTAAGACCCCTAGGATTTCTTTTACTTTAAATATCACATCCCTTTCATTGTTAACATTATAACTTTGTTATTGAATAACATTGGTGATTTTTCTCTTTTGTTGCTTGGGAATTTTTTTATTCTTGTTTAATTTCTTTTGGTGAGAAATTAGTTATTCTTTATCAGGAATTAGTTCAAATTCTTGTGGCGATATTTTGAAATCTGGTTCGTTCACGGGTTCGATTTTTTCATTGTTGGACAAATTAAATCCCTTACTTGACAACTTGGGGTCAGATCTGCAATCAATTGACCCTTCTGCATGATTCGAATCTTAGTCGGGGTCAGATCATATCAATAATTGTGGTAAATTTTTATAATCATATTCAGTGCTGTTAATGATATTCTATTTATATTTATGGGAATCACCTATTACGGAATATAACACTTAGCATTTTTTGAAATAGGAAAATACACTAATTGTTATTCATCGTCAATATCTTGTACATTCATATACAGTTGATCTTCTATCATCTTTATTCTTTAATTCTCACATATGATCACATAGTCTAAGAGTATAGGATCGGGAATATACTGTCTTCAAAGAATTTTCATACCAAACATGCCCCTTTCCTCAATATCAACTCGGAGCTTTTATCACAAGCCAACATATATACGTATATAAATTTAAAAAATGTAGGGGTAAACCTTTAAAAAAAAAAAAAACCGACTTTTGACTATAAATTTTATTGTACCAAGTTAAACTTTCGTCAGTGACTCACGCAGTACCTTGAACACTTAGCTCAACTGCTTCACCTTATGAGAAGAAAACATTTAGATTGTACTTATGTTTTTCATTAAACGTATTCTGTATTTCATTTGAAGCCCAATGCAGATATACATGGTGTTTATTTGTGCTTCGTTGGTATAATTAATTTTGAGAGGTAAGATTTGATTTTCAGTTGAAAACATGTAAAATGTGTAAAAGTTGTGAGTTCTATAGAAGTACGTAGATGAATAATTTCAATTAATTATGGAAAAAATGGAAAGTATCGGATCAACGAAGCCATAAAAAATTGTAACGGGGCACGAATAAATACTTTTTATTTATATATCGGGATACTTTGTAATTTTAAGCAAACGGATACAAGTTGGATATTTGTCGTTTGTCCTCTCTTTCGAATACGTTAATTTTTAGTTTTGGACCTCGTGATCACTATAGTGCATCAGTTTTTTTTGCGGTTCCTTCTAATAAACCCAACTCTACGGTGTATATATATGACTCTTAGACTGGGTAGCATTTTTGAACTTTTAGCCCCCATGAAAGCTGCCTTTTGTAAATCTAACGAAATTGAGAGGTATAAATTGTCCAAGTTGCTGCTACTAGATGTGATAAAAGTTGACAAAATTACTAAAATATCTTCCTTTGGTGTTCTAAGAATAACAAGAGAAAATTTTGAATTAGTTTAAATGCATGTAGTATGCCATCACTAATTTTGAAAGATGTTACCGATTACTCGATCTAACTTTGAAATATAACCAAACACTCACAAAATTTTACTTACTATATCAACAATTGATCATTTAATAATACGATATTTAAATATATTAATCAATTACTCCAAACATGGCTGAAAGTATTTAACTCAAAATCAATCAACTCACCGCTAACAAAAGAAATCCACTCACATTTGAGAAACAACAACACAAACCATAAAAAATATAAAAAAATATAAAAAAATCCATTTAAAACAAAAACAAAATACAAAAAAAAAATCATGTTTTTGGTGGATTATTTAGCTGTTTATGTGTGTGAGTATATTTTCATGCCAATAATTTGTCTAGTTAATTCGTCGTAGAATCAAACCATAAAAATGGTGTTTGTTATGAATATTATATGTATATGAATATTATATGTATTAATGAGGGGAACGAGGGGATGATTTTATTATATTTTATTTATGTGAATGACTATTATACCCTTGATGAAATTATATAATTACGATTGTGCCATTCGAAGTTTCCCTATAAATAGGGCTTCAGTTGTTAATAAAATTTACCCCTTAGATTTCTATAGAATTCATTCTCTCTAAACTCTCTCTACTTTTCTATAATTTTATAACACGTTATCAGGACGATTCTCTAACCCTTAAGTAATATGAAAGAAGTATGCTCTACTGATTTGCATCTTATAGATGATCTTCATGATCGAAAGCTGGATTATTACAATTTGAAATACTCAATTTTCTACAAATTCTCTCTCTACTCCATTCTCTCTAAAGTAGACAAGCACGATTGCTCTCTGGTGAATATATACCCAACCAAGCGGTAATATAACAATTCATTACGAACACAGTGCGTATTGGTTCATAGAAATCCTTATAATTTACTTCAAATGGTGGGATTAACCACCAAATGAAAAATATCTACACTCTTTATATTAGATAAATAGTTTTACCACCATGAGGGACGGTCTAAGAGATTCTTTATTGATGAAGAATTTATTTATGAATTACTAAGCTGTTAGACTAAGTTATCAAATAGTTTAATTATCTTACAATTCAAATATTGACATACCCATTTTTGTGATAAGTACAACTATCATAAATTGGGTGGTTGCATGAATTCTTACATCTTTTTGTACTAATATTTACCACACTCAAAGGAGGCATTGCCACCTAGTGGAGGTTTAACTATTTATACAGTTTATATTAATTAAATTAATTGAGACTATACTATTTGTGTTACATTTTTGTATTAATATTTACCACACTCAAAGGAGGCATTGCCACCTAGTGGAGGTTTAACTATTTATTCAGTTTATATCAATTAATTACATCTTTCTGTACTACTATTTACTACACTCAAAGGAGGCATTGCCACCTAGTGGAGGTTTAACTATTTATACAGTTTATATTAATTAAATTAATTGAGACTATACTATTTGTGTTACATTTTATTACATGTATCTAATATGGTATTCTACCGCATAATACTACATGATTAATAAATAATTAATCATACCTGAAAATGATAAATGAGAAAATATTTTTCTTCTTCAAAATCACTATTAATCTATCCTACTTTTATTAATTATTACTAAACAATATTATATCAACCTACTTTTAAGAGTAATCAAATATATAATGGCAATTATTTTGTCTAGTTAGTTAATATAATAACAATAATTTTTACCTAGTTAATTGATGTTCTAACTTATTTTTAATTATTTTATAGTATGGCATCAAATATTACAAAGTTAGAGTTTGCGGCACTCGATATTACTGGAAAGAATTATCTATCATGGATTCTTGATGCCAAAATGCATTTAAATGCCAAAGGCCTCGAAGATACAATTAAAGAAGGAAATGAAACATCAGAAAAGGACAAGGCAAATGCTATGATCTTTATTCGTCATCATCTTGATGAAGCATTAAAAAATGAATATCTTACAGTTGAAGATCCTTCGGAACTCTGGGAAAATTTAAAAGAAAGATATGATCACCAGAAAACTGTAATCCTCCCCAAAGCTCGTTTCGATTAATTACATTTAAGGTTGCAAGATTTTAAATCAGTGAATGAATATAACTCCGCAATGTTCAAAATCACTTCTACATTAAAATTATGCGGAGAAACAATTACGGATGATGATATGTTAGAGAAAACATTCTCTACTTTTCATGCCTCAAATGTAGTTTTGCAACAACAATATAGGGAACGGGGCTTTAAAAAATATTCAGAGTTGATATCTTGCTTACTTGTAGCCGAACAAAATAACGAGTTGTTATTGAAAAATCATGAATCTCGTCCAACGGGATCTTTACCAATACCTGAAGTAAACAACATGGCATCTACAAGCCGTGGACAAGGATACAATAGGCAAGGATACAATTTTGGCAATACTCGAGGCCGAGGTCGAGGCCGTGGTCGAGGACGAAATTTTTCATGGCATAAAAGTGGTTATGAAAATTTCCCAAAATTTAAGAAGGCAAATAATCATGGTGAAAGAAGGGGAAATCTCTACAAAAGAAATGTGAATGAATATGGTGAAAGAAGGGGAAATCTCTATAAGAGAAATGTGAATGAATCAACAAGGGAGCAGGATAATTCGTGCCATAGATGCGGCATGAAAGGTCACTGGCAAAAGTCTCATGATCGCTAAACACCTTGTTGATTTATATCAAGCATCTAAAAGGGAGAAAGGAAATAATATTGAGACCAATTTCTCATATAAGGAAGAAATTCCACTCTTGGAGCCATCAATAGCGACACATCTTGAAGTTCTTGATTTTTACGAACCAAATGAGAATTGATATTTCTTTACAATATTATAATAGTTGTAGTTTCTATCTGTATTTGTATGAAAGATAATAATGTGTATTGTGAGTTTGTGTAATAAATAATGATGTATAATATGTGTGTGGTAGTGTGGATGTGTATGTTTGTAAAATATTATGTTCTAATTTTATATAAATAAAATACTTCATTCTAAAATTAATTATTTCTTTTGAAGGAAAATATTGGTAGCCTTTTGAGTGACTCCAAAGTCATGGATGAAGAAATACATTTAGCGAGATAGTGCTTCTACACACTCCATATTAAGAAATAAAAAGTATTTTGCGAACTTGACCACGATGAAGAATGATGTAATAACTTGATGTCAGGTTGGCGACAATTATTGAAGGCTCTGGAAGAGCAAATGTCATATTGAAAGGGGAACACAAATTATTATCAATAATGCCTTGTTAGCTCTAAATCAAAAAGGAATCTATTGAGTTTTAAAGATATACTGAGTAATGGATACCATATTGAGACAAAGAAAAGAAAATAATACAGAATATCTATATATAACTACTATGATTTCCAAAAGGAAACATGTGCTAGAAAAAATGCCCGCATACTCTTCCGGTCTGTACTATACCAATATTAGTACAATTGAAGTACATGTTACATCTAGCTGGAAGATTGAAAAATCCAACCAATTTTAATATTTGGCATGACCGCTTAGGTCATCCTGGCTCGACAATGATGAGGAGAATAATTGAAAATTCAAGCGGACATTCTACGAAAAGTCAAAAGATTCTCCAATCTAGTGAATTTTCGTAGTGTCTTTGCATGTTCTCGTGGAAAATTGATTATGAGACCATCACTAGTTAAAGTCGAAATGAATCTCCAACATTTACGGAACGGATACAAGGTGATATATGTGGACCTATTCACCGCCATGCGGACCATTCGGATATTTTATGGTTTTAATAGATGCCTCCACAAAATGGTCCCATGTATGCTTGTTATCCACTCGAAATATGGCATTTCTTGAGATTGCTCGCACAAATTATAAGGTTCTGAGCACATTTTCCAGATTATCCAATCAAAACAATCCGATTGGATAATGCTAGTGAATTTACATCACATGCTTTTAATGATTATTGTATGTCAATTGGAATAAAAGTTGAACATCCAGCTTCCCTATGTTCATACTCAAAATGGTCTAAATTTGAATCATTTATTAAAAACCTCTCAACTAATTGCTAGACCATTACTAATGAGGACAAAACTCCCAATTTCGCATGGGGATATGCTATTTTACATGCAAATGGAACTTGTATGCAGTTAAGACCAACGTCCAATAATCAATTCTCCCCATTACAATTGGTATCGAAAAAGGAGCCTAATGTTTCTCATTTGAAAATATTTGGTTGTCAAAGATATGTACTCATTACTTCTCCACAACGTACTAAGATGGGACCTCAAAGAAGATTGGGAATATATATTGGTTTTGAATCTCCATCTATAATTAAATATCTTGAACCCAAAGCAGAAATATTTTTAATGCACGTTTTGCCGATTGTCAGTTTGATGAAACAAGATTCCCACCTTTAGGGGAGAAGATAAAAAGTTGGAGAAGGAAGTGAGCGTATAAAAGGTTGGAAAAGGAAGTGACATGGAATACTACAACATTATCCAACCTAGATCCTCGCCTTTGGGACATGCGAGCAAGAAGTTCAAAGATAATTTACTTACAAGGAACAACGGTCGATTGCGGTAAGCTTTTACAGGCGCTAAAGGAATAACTAAGTCACATATTCCAGTTGAGAATACTCCTATGCTAATTGAGATTCCAAAACAAAGCGAAATCGCAAATGAATCGAGAACAAAATTAAAGCGTGGAAGGCCCATCGGATCAAAAGACAAAAATCCTCGAAAAAGAGGAGAGCAAATGCTCAAAATAATTGCGATGGAGGCGTAAGATATAAATGAATCATTAGATGCAATCGAGCAAGAACCTCCTGAGAAGGTTCGGTACAAAATGATGAAATTAACGATGAAATCTCTATGAACTATGCTTTCACAAAAAGAGATGGAATAGAAAAGGAACGATCGTCAATAATGCATTTGCATATAATGTAGCACTTGATATAATCAATGAAGTTGAAGATATTGAACCACAATCTGTTGATGAATGTCGACGAAGAGATGATTGGTTAAAATGGAAAAGAGGCCATTCAAGCGAGAACTAGATTCGTTAGAAAAAGCGTAATGTTTTCGGACCTATAATGCAAACACCAAAGGGATCAAACCGGAGGGTATAAATGGGTATTCGTGCAGAAAAACGAAATGAGAAGAATGAAGTAGTGAGATATAAAGCACGATTGGTTGCACAGGATTTTCGCAAAGACACGGAATTGACTATGAAGAAACATACTCCCTGTAATGGATGCAATTACTTTTCGATATCTTGTCAGTTTAACTGCACATGAGAAGCTTAATATGAGGCTAATGGATGTAGTTACTGCCTACTTATATGGCATAATCGACAATGATATCTATATGAAACTCCCTGAAGGACTGAGATTGCCTGAGCACATAATTCGAATGATCGTGAAATTTATTCGATAAAACTCCGGAAGATCATTATATGGATTGAAACAATCTGGGCGTATGTGGTATAATCGCCTAAGTGAATATCTTACGAAAGAAGGGTACAAAAACAATCATATATGTCCATGCGTCTTTATAAAAAGGTCAATTTGAGATTTGTCATTATTCTTTGTATATGTAGATGATCTAAACATTATCGGGACAAATGAAGAGATTCCAAAAACAGTTGATTATTTAAAAGCAGAATTCGAGATGAAAGATCTTGGAAGAACTAAGTTTTGCCTTGGCTTGCAAATTGAACATTTAAAAGATGGGATATTCTTACACAAGTCTACATATACAGAAAAGGTCCTTAAGCGATTTTATATGGATAAAGCACACCCACTAAGTACCCCAATGAGTGTTCGGTCTCTTGATGTGAAAAATGATCCTTTTAGACCCCGAGAGGAAAATGAAATTGTGCTTGGTCCTGACGTACCATATCTTAGTGCAATAGGTGCACTATTATATCTTGCTAATAATACAAGACCAGATATATCTTTTGCGGTAAATCTATTGGCAAGATATAGTTCTGCTTCCAACAGAGGCAATCGAATGGAATCAAACATGTGTTCCGCTACCTTCGAGGGAAGCAGTTGATATGGGCCTATTTTACCCAAACAAAACTAAATCTGAATTAGTTGGTTATCTTTGATGCAGATATTTATCGATCCACATAGAGCAAAATCTCAAACAGGTTATCTATTTACATGCGGAGGAACTGCAATATCATGGCGGTCGATCAAGCAAACACTCACAGCCACGTCTTCAAACCATGCAGAATTGATAGCAATATATGAAGCAAGTCGAGAATGCGTATGGTTGAAATCAATGATACAACATATTCGAAAAGAGTGTGGTTTATCCTCTATTACAACCAATCCAATCATTATGTATGAGGACAATACGACATAACTCAACTAAAGGATGGATACATTAAAGGCGACGAGATGAAACACATTTCACCAAAGTTCTTTTTCACTCATGAACTTGATAAGAATAATGAAATTGATGTACAACAAATTGTTCCAAGGATAATCTTGCAGATCTATTGACGAAAGCATTGCCAACCGCAACATTTGAAGGATTGGTGCACAATATTGGGTTGCGAAGATTTAAAGATATCAAGTGATATTACATTGATGAGGAGCATTTTGCGCTGTACTCTTTTTCCTTCGTCCAGGTTTTATCCCATTGGGTTTTCTTGGCAAGGTTTTAACGAGGCATACCTAATACTCCTATCTGGTGATAGAAATGAGGGGGAGCAATATTTTGGCAAAACACTACATAACCACTCCAAGTTTTTCTATAATCAGTTTAGAAGATAATTTCACAAATAATCATTCAAGGGGGAGTGTTATGAATATTATATGTATATGAATATTATATGTATTAATGAGGGGAACGAGGGGATGATTTTATTATATTTTATTTATGTGAATGACTATTATACCCTTGATGAAATTATGTAATTACGATTGTGCCATTCGAAGTTTCCTATAAATAGGGCTTCAGTTGTTAATAAAATTTACCCATTAGATTTCTATAGAATTCATTCTCTCTAAACTCTCTCTACTTTTCTATAGTTTTATAACAGTGTTGATATATTTGGTAATTAAAATAAACTAGCTTATATCTTATTTGCATTGCAGAGTTGTTAACTCTCTTTACTCAAATAAGCTCTTCAACCAAATAGAGCTTATTTGAAAAGCTAAGAGCTTATTTCAAAAGTTATTTTTTACAAGTTTTTCAAATAAGCTCCATGAGTTTTTAGTCTTTTATTTCATTTTAACCTCTTCCTTTAAAAAAAAAAAATTAAACATGCCCTTTTGTATAATTTTGTATTTCTGAACCAGCTATTAGCCATCGCTATCAGTTCCCATTAGACTTCAACTGCCAGCTACTTTTTCAGCTATCAATTAACTTATCAGTTTTGCCTACCAAAACAAACCAAAAAACACAAATCAACTCAAAAGTACAATACATGTTATATATTCTCCATTTTCTAGTCATGTTCTTAGTTTTAGGTATGAAACAAAATCAAAATCGATTCATCGATGCTTACCGGCTTTCACTGTTCAACAAAAGGTTAGTTGATGTTTATTAAAATAAAATAACATTATGAATAAGATGAGTTTTTTTAATGTTTATGGATATAAGAATTTAATTGTGCTTGCTTGATATAATAGTTATGATGTTAATTATGACACGAATGAAATTCTCATAAAAGTATAGTATGATTATTTTATTTCAATTTACTGTTTCTATGAGAGTCGGCCTCCCAGTTCAACCACTATGTTATTATTTGGACCACCAACCCAATAACCCAACTCTCTATCTGAATCGACCCTTGACTCGGGTCTAATAACTATGATAGTTGATAAGAACTTGATCAGCAATTTTCGGATTTTCCTTTTTTTTTTATGGTGCAAACTTGAATAACTAAAAGGGACGCTTTCAAAGAAAGTTTAGGAATTGGAGTTTAGATCTGCTATTTCTATTCCATGTCTCCTTGACTGTGCCACAACCAAATTAATAATTCCCATCACAACATTTATACACTGTTATTATATATAACTTGGTGATGTGAATCATTTTAGTTGAAGAACATAGTTTAGAGGAGATGGAATGAGAAGATTGAATGAAGAACAAAATTATAACGTTTCAAGATTCCATCAGATTCAAACTGTCAACTATTAATAGATTTTTTACATCAAGAATGTTGAATGTGTAATCTAAAGTATTTAATCAGCAAAAATTAAAACGGTTGAGTACCAGAAACTAGAACCAAATGACCCTTCCGTGCACAAAATATGCATCAAGGCAAGCACAAAACGAGTGTCATGTCCACCCCATATACATGCTCAAAAAGAAATCCTTATCTTCTTTCCCACACACTCCACTCTTCAATATAACACGAACACTAAACAACATTTCACAATCTAAATTCTGTCAGAATGGCACCAATTTTGCAACATATCCTTTCCCTTCTCACCATCACCAATTACCATATAATAATGGTCGTAATCTTATTCATAACGGCGCTATATCTTGCGAGCAAGAAGAAGTTTTCGATATACTTACTCGACTACACTTGCTACAAGCCACCCTCGTCCTATCGCCTACCCATGTCCATGTTCATCGAGCACGTCATGCTGGATGAACAATTTGATGAAAATAGCGTCACATTCCAAGTCAAAATCCTCGAAAAATCGGGTTTTAGTGAAGAAACATGCATTCCTCCATCCTTAACTCAACTTCCCATTAGAAAGTCTCTTTCATTCAACTTAGAGGAAGCTTCAACAGTGATCTTCACAGTAGTTGAGGAATCCTTAACAAGAAGCAATATAAACCCCAAATCTATAGACATATTAATCATTAATTCTAGCATGTTTTCTCCTACACCTTCACTTAGTGCAATGGTGATCAACAAGTTCAAAATGAGGAACAATATTATGAGCTTCAATCTTTCCGGTATGGGATGTAGCGCGGGGATCATATCGATAGGTTTAGCAAATGATCTTTTGCGAGTTCATCGAAACTCGTTAGCACTCGTTGTGTGTAGTGAAATCTTGAGCCAAAATTGGTATACTGGAAAAGATCGTTCGATGTTGTTAACAAACTGTCTGTTTCGAATGGGTGGCACCGCAATATTAATGTCCAGTCGAGATCAAGACAAGAAGACAGCAAAATACGTGTTACAAAACCTCGTACGAACAAATTTCGCAGAAAAAGATCAATCTTATGCTTGTGTTTTCCAAGATGTGGACAGTGAAAACAAAGTTGGAGTTTCTATATCAAAGAACGTCGTCAACGTAGCAGGAGAAGCATTAAAAGCAAACATGGTTATGTTAGGTCCTATGGTGCTACCACATGGAGAACAATTTCGATATTTATTTTCCTTAATTTTGCAGAAAATCAAGATTTCGGACAAGAAAAGCATCTATATACCGGATTTCAGAAAAGGGTTCGAGCATTTTTGTGTACACGCTGGAGGGAAGGCGGTTATAACAGCGATCGAGAAGAGCCTTAAGATGAGGGATAAAGATGTTGAAGCATCGAAAATGACTCTTCATAGATTTGGGAACACTTCTTCTTCTTCTATATGGTATGAGCTGAGTTATACGGAAGCTATAGGGAGAATGAAGAAAGGTGATAGAATATGGCAAATTGCATTTGGAAGTGGATTCAAGTGTAACTCTGCTGTATGGAAATGTGTATGTGACATCAAGGCAGAAAAAGCTGATGCATGGAGTGATATAATCGAGTCGTATCCGGTCGACGTACCGGATACCTTGAACCTACTATGAATAATCGCTAGTTACATCGACATTGATCTACGCATACTCCAATTTCATGATTATTATCCGAATTGATGATTATTACTTAAACAATTTGCCCATATGTAATTTTGATCGAGTTTTGACAATGAAATATAAATCCCTAATCCGTGCTGTCGGGCCAAGAGTCGCTCCCTTGTTTTGTTAGCTGGGCCAAGAGTTGGGCCTGTTTTGTTTGCTAACTTGAACTTGACTCGAAGTGATTAGTTGGGAGGATAAGTTAATTTTTATAATATATCTATTATAAAAAGGCTAGTATATTGACTTATTTTATAAAGAGTGATTTATAGTGTAATAGAGCTACATTACATCTTCTTCGAGATCTGTGCGCGTTCGAAAAACGTGAGTTATATAGAGATAGTTGATCGAAGAGAGCTAATCTTGTAATACCTTTGCTACCCGTTCTTTATAGTGAAATTCTTGAGCAACTACCACAATCAGTCTCGAGCTTAACGTAGAGTAGGAGAAATCCAAACTGCGGGGTTGAGGGCCAAAACATTTCTCTTGTTTTTACTTTTTGCAATTATTTATTGCCCCAACATGTGCTACTAGACAAGATATATAGTGTAGGCCAAAGATAAGAGAACCTTGGTTCTCTCAAAAAGTCGGGTTACAACAGTTGATACAAAGATATTAGAGAATAAAAAATCAATCGAGCACTGTACGACCCTGAAAATGGATTAAAAGTTGAGGGTTCCAAGCGAAAGTTAATGTTCGGGTCTTTTTCTTTTTAGGGGCCCTTTTTATATTAACGAAACAATTAATAAACTAATGGTTCTAAGCGGCCGCATTGATCACAAATCATCAAGGTCGGCCTTGTCGGTCGAGCACGCTCGCTGGCAAAGAATAGAGCTAGGAAAACAATCTATCCATCACTATTATAACAACAAAAAAGTGGCTGTGGGACCTACCATTGTTTTCCCAACTAAGATTTTTTCCCTTTTTTAAAATTATTTTTAACATAACATGGCTGCAATTAAGCTGCAGTAATTGCAGTCGTGTTATGGGAATTGCAGCCGAGAAAGCTGCAATTAAGGGCTGCCTTCTCAGCTGCAAATTGCAGCCCTTTTGTAATGACCGCGCATTTTCGTAAATTAAAATATTTAATTAAAATAAAATATCAAAAGTGTCGCTACAACTTCATCTATAGAGTTAAACAGTGTACGCTCGTTTAGTTAAATTTTTCATTATTTACTACTGTATTAAATTATTTAAAATAATAATAATAATAATTTATAAAACGTTTATTTATTTTCAATTTACATTTGAGGACCAAATTTTAGAAATTATTCGTTTTAATCCCTAAAAAATTTAGTTTCTTATTCAATCATAACTTTATATATATTTTAAACCCAATTATAGGCCCGTTTAAAGTCCAATTTTACTTCTTATGCTATAAGAAAGCCCATTTGGAGGAGTAACCTAGTTTTTACCCTATTTATACAAGTTAATGTTGATTTTAGAAACCCTAGCCTCACTACTTTCCCATCTTTCCACAATTGGTATCTTCAAGTTCATCCACTCATTCCCATTCAACAAATCAAACTTCAAGTGGTAAGATTTCTTGATATTTTCATTTATATCTCCATTTCTATTTTTTTGTTCTAAGTTTTTAATCACACAAGTTCTTAATCATCTACTTGTATTTTTCACTTGATTTTCTACACAAAAACATGATAAATATACGTATATATACATACACCGCCGCACCACCACCTCACCGCCGCACCACTACTTCACCAGCGACACCACCACGAAGTCACCATCACCTTAATTTCACAGTCAACACACACGCACGCATATAGATATACACCATCGCATACAACTCGGCCAAAACATCAACCACGCCCAAAACTCAACTTCAAAACACAAAAATCATACCTACACCTTCCTCTACCTCTATAGAACATCGTAGAATAGTTTAATTTGGAAAATAGTTAGGGAATCGATCGAATTTTAAAAATACCAAAATTTTTCCTTTAGTGTTCTAGCTTCAATTTCTTCCCAAATACTCAATATCTCTCCAATCAAAAACCACCACTAACTTCACCACCCCCCATCTCCACCTTCACCGCCATTTACACCAGCCAAATCGACGGCGAGTCGCCGAAAGTAGAGAGAAAGCCGAGAGAACGAGCGAGAGAGTGGGAGAATCGGGTGAGGAAGAAGAAGACCCGGCTCTTATTTTCTTTTTTTTTTTTTAATTTATTTGCAAGCCAATCCCTCAAGTTCTATATTTGTTTTAAGTTGATCCTTGAGATTTATTTAATTTGCAAATCCCCAACTTTTAATTGTTATAATTTAATCCCTAAATATTATTTACAGATTTAGTCCCCCATTTTATTTATTTTATTTAAATGAGCCCTCAAATTTTATTTAAATTCAAGTCCCTGACTTTCAATTATTGCAATTTGGCCCCTAAACTTTTATTTCACTTTTAATCCTTCAATTTCTTTTTCCTATTTAATTTAACCCCCAAACTTTAATTGCATATTAGTCCCTCATGTTTTAAAAATCTTATAATTGAGCCCAAAATATTTTTAGTTCACTTTTATTGCATAATAGGTCTTCAAACTATTAAATTCTTACAAATTGACCCCCAAAATTTTATATTCTTTCCATTTTGGTCCACAAACTTCTATACTAATTATAGATACTTAATATTTAAGAGTATTAACATAAATTAAACTCGTTATTGACTAGACTCATTTAACAAATTAGAGGACTGATTTTCATCGCTTAGTAGACTCAAAACTCGAGAGATACTTGTGTAGGCTCAAAAGACTCACTTTACTTATCACGCATTTATTGTTAATTATCCACACTATATAAGTGCCTTTAGTGTGTAATAGACTTGCCTTCTGCCCGTACTTACCTTTCGCCCGCACTTACCTTCGGCCTAGACTTGCTCTTCTGCAAATTACTTGCCTTCGCGCCTAGTGTCGCCTTCAAAGCCGAGTTACCTTCGGGTATTATATTACAGAGTTTACATGACTATTTGCCTTATATATATTTGTATAGATGATTAACTTGCGCTGAGCCTACTGAGTATTGTTTAAATACTCACGCCTTTCATTCTTTTACATATTGAGTTCGGAGGAGTGACGAGATATGGGAGTTCTATTTAGGCTTATTAAATAACAGACTTCACTTCCGTTGTTATTTTGGTAAACCGATATATGGGATTATGTCGTTTTCAAACTTTTGAACTATTTAATAACTTGTGTTAGATGTTTTGAACGTTTGGTGATCAAATAATTTTAAAACACTTTAGATGGTTGTTATATCAAATGAATTTCTGCTTTTAATTATTTGTTATACTTCCGCATTTAATATTAGAAAAAAAATAGTTTTAGAAAAAGCAGTAACGTTTCGAGTTCTTCGAACTCGGGGCGTTACACCTTTAACAAGGTTTCTTTACACTTTGTTCAAACTTTAACTTTGATATTTTAAAAAAAAAAAGATAAAATGAAAAGAATTACAAAAATCCCACATTCCGATTTGGACCGGTTTGCCCGGTGAAATTGCATAGCACAAATCCAAAATAAAAAAAAATGTGCCATACGGCTGCATGTGTGGTCAATCAGCACCGGCAGATTGGGTGATTTGAACGGGCTCATTGAGAAATGAAAAAGCCATATATTATCTGTTCAAAACAGATATAGTACGCAAAATATACACCCCAAAATAATTTAAACTATTACACTCATTACACACCATTACAAAATCACTACGAAATCACTATACCTCATTACAGATCCATTACAAATTCATTACACCCATTATACATTGTAATTTCACATGCTCATTGCACACTTATTACACATCCATTACACACTCATTACACACTTGTCCGTAATTTCACAAACCCATTACACACTTTGGATAATATTACACACATATTACATAATCATTGCACATTATGTGTAACAACTTGATAGTTAAATCTAGGCGATGCCCAGATTTTCCCTACTCAACAACATGTGCAATCGCACATACCTGATTTCCATAAACCATGATCGAATTCAAGATTTTTACAATTAAGTATGTTTTGTATGATTTTTGAAATATTAAACATAAAAACCATATTTTGTGTAATTTTCTCCCTTTAGTAAAGAACTGCAACTACAGCTCTTTATTTTAATTTTGATTTTTTTAATTTTTAAAATAAATTATCATTTTGTAATTTTAATTTGTTGGGTTCTACAATTTGTTTTTCTTAACATTGGTTACACTTCATTTTTATTTTCTTTCTTTTTATATTTTTTATTGGAAACTAACTCATATATTTAACTTCAAATAAATAGTTATCCATTAACCATCAATGCGTAAATCATATTCTATTTTTCAATTAATTTGTTGACTTAAATTTTACTATTGGAAATTCTTTTCCAACCAATGTAAAAGAAATAATAGGTATTCAAATTTCTAAGTGAGTCATTTAAATCCAGTTAAATTTTGACAACATCAAATTTCAATGAACTCATCTATCAATTGAAAGTTAATTTAATTTATTCGTTTTAAAATGTAAGGTATTTATAATCAAATTTAGTTAAAACTTAAATTTCATATTGCTTATTTTGCTACATTCATGTCCTATATTTATTTTACAAAAATTATAATATCTTGATGATTATAATTAAGATAGTGATTTTCTTTTTAATCGAAAGGATACAAGTTTGAAAAATTGGGTCACTTAATTTAAGTTTGAGAAATCTTTCATTTTTTTTAAGTGTTTGGTAAATTGTTATTTTCTTTTTCTACATGTAATTTTTATAATGTAAAAAAAAAAATGAATGAAATACTTGTTTGACACTAGTGCAGGAAAGGGTTTAAGCGGCAATTATTTAGAGCATTAAGTGACAGTTATGTGGTGTTGTCTAACAAGGTGACATTAGAGGTGTAGACCTTTAGGCGGTTGGAGCCGTCACCTAAAGGTTGAGAATAGGCAGCGGTTGTCTTTCAACCACCGCTTAAAGTAGTTTTAGGCACCTCTCAATGGGAGTTTTCGGCGGCGGTTGCTGGGGAAACGCCACCTAAACCTCGCTCCCCCCCCCCTCCCCTCCTCCTACCTGGCCGTGGTTGTATACTTTAAAAAAAAAAATTTATTTTGTAAAACCATCATAATTTTTTCTGCACCTTTTAAGAGCAACATCAACCTACAACTAACCACGTGCAATTGATATGCCAAATGTTCCAAACCAATTCCCTCGATCTATAGAAATGATATGTTTGTAATTGCAACTTAAGATACAAATTGATCAAATAATCCATTAATAATAATGTCCTACAATTACTATGTACATTAGATAGACCTACAACTAAACAGGCTGTACATTCAACAAGTATGCTATACATAATTTTCTAATCTCATCCATTTCTTCTTGTGTGTACAACACCTGACCAAACTCCACCTACCAGAATGCCAAAATTAATATATCAACGGTTAGTTATCTTACCAATGTAAAACGTAAAGAATCATAAAAATGGCCTATTTATAATATATATATATATATATATATATATATATATATATGTGTGTGTGTGTGTGTGTGTGTGTGTGTGTGAAAAGACAATTTTAGAACAAGTAAAAGAATGGAGAAATAAAAAATACTTACGACAATATGCGCCACCTTGAAGCTGTTGAAGGATGAAAAATACGTACCTATAAAATGGTAAAGATGCAAAATTTAACCTAAAATTAGAAAAATACTTACTGTACAACAATATGGGAAAGCTATTGATGTATTATTCCAATAACACACTACATGAATCATTTTTGGTAAATAATATACACTTCTGCATTAGAGTATATCTACTGACCAATTTTAATTTTAAGGATAATTCAAAATTATTAATTACTAAGTACTAATTTTTAACTAATTCCTGCCTGTAATGACTAATTATATAAATAAATATATATATTTATATTTATATTTATATATACTAATTAAAAATCTTTCAATAAAAAAATTTTATGAAAATTTTTTAAGAACAATAAAAAATTTCATATACTAATTAAAATGTTTTATGAAAAAATCTGTCAAAAAAATTGTATCACAATTTTTAATGATAGTATTAGATAAATATGTTACCTTTGTACAACAACAAATTTTTACATAAAAATTAAAAAAAAAAATAAAAGAACTCACAAAAAAAAAAGGCAAAGGCCAAGCAAAAATAAACCCAAAATAAAAGTGTCTTGTATCTTTTCATACACAAACAGTAAGCCTAAAAAAATGCAAAAAGGAAGAAGCCACATAGAAGAGGAAAAATTCACCCATTTTTTACAGAATCAAGCTCTATAATTACCTACGTTGCAATACCCATGCTTTTAAAGTGTCTATTCGAACACAAACATCAACAAGATGCCGCAAAAAAAATAAAAATAAAAATAAAAAACTGAGGAAAAAGGGAAACATTACAAAATTTTCGTCAAAATCAAGCATCATCACTACCTACATTGCAATAACCATGGTCTAAAGCGCTTATTCATACACAAACATCAACAATGTAGCCACGAATTTAGAGGATCCTAGGTCGTCTATGAAAGCCCAATTGAGTACTAGCTCGAACACACGCTTACAATGCTGAAACATTGCACAAACAGGAAGTGGAGGCAGGATGAAGAGGAAGAAAATCGCAAGAAAGGGCCTTTTTTCATGCTGCTGCTGTTATAATATGCTGCCTTTAGGTGGAGGTTCTAAAAGAAATGCCTCCTAAAAGGTAATAATATGTGACGATTGAGGCTTCAATCGCTGCTTATTCTCTACTGGGCATTTTTCAAACACTTTAGATAGTGATTCATTATAGAACTACTGCCTAAAATGTAAAACATAATCTCAAAAATGTCATCGCGTCTATTTTAGGTAGCGATTATTACCAAAACCGTTGCCTAAAGTATAAATCCTATTCCCATTTTTGTAGTAGTATGATATTAAATGTTAAGTATTGAATTAAAATATTTTGTAGTACAATTTGGTAAGTCAATAAAATAGTTCATTGGATTTTTATTGGATGGTTATAATTTCTGTTCATGGTGGTCAAAATATTTAGTTTGAGCGTACACTTCAGGTTCGAAGAACTCGGAACGTTAGTTCTTTCTTTAAAACTATCCATTTTTTTCTAATATTAAATGCGGAAGTATAACAAATAATTAAAAGTGGAAATTCATTTGATATAACAACCGTCTAAAGTGTTTTAAAATTATTTGATAACCAAACGTCCAAAATGTCTAACACAAGTTACTAAATAATTAAAAAGTTTGAAAACGACATAATCCCATACATCGATTTACCAAAATAACAACGGAAGTGAAGTCACTTATTTAATAAGCCTAAATAGAACTCCCATGTCTCGTCACGCCTCCAAACTCCTCAATCTGTAAAAGAATGAAAGGCATGAGTATTTAAACAATACTCAGTAGGCTCTGCGCAAAATAATCATCTATACAAATATATATAAGGGAAATAGTCATGTAAACTCTATAATATAATACCCGAAGGTAACTCTAGGCCGGAAAGCAGCTCTAGGCCTGAAGGCAAGTAATTTGCCCGAAGGAAAGTCTAGGCCTGAAGGCAAGTCTATTACACACTAAAAGCACTTATATAGTACAGATAATTAACAATAATTGCGCGATAAGTAAAAATGAGTCTTTTGAGCCTACCTGAAGTATCTCTCGAGTTTTGAGTATACTAAGCGGTGAAAATCAGTCATCTAATTATTCGTACGCCTCGTCTAGTCAATAACGAGTTTAATTTATGTTAATATTCTTAAATATAAAGTATCTATAAGTAATATAGAAGTTTGTGGGCCAAAATGGAAAGAATATAAAACTTTGGGGGTCAATTTGAAAGAATTTAATAGTTTGAATACCTATTATGCAATAAAAGTGAACTAAAAATATTTTGGGCTCAATTATAATATTTTTAAAACATGAGGGACTAATATGCAATTAAATTTTGGGGGTTAAATTAAATAGAAAAAGAAATTGAAGGATTAAAAGTGAAATAAAAGTTGAGGGGTCAAATTGCAACAATTAAAAGTTAGGGACTTGAATCTAAATACAATTTGAGGGCTCATTTAAATAAAATAAATAAGATGGGGGATTAAATCCGTAAATAATATTTAGGGATTAAATTGTAACAATTAAAAGTTGGGGATTTGAAAATTAAATAAATTATAGGAACCAACTTAAAACAATGATGGAACTTAAGGGACTTGCCTTGCAAATAGTTAAATAAATTAAAAAAAGAGAACATGGATCGGGTCTTCATCTTCCGCATCCGCTCTCTCTCTCGCGCGCCCGGTTCTCTCTCTCTCTCTCTCTGTGCTTTCGGCCGGCGAAAATGGCGGCAAAGGTGGAGTTGAAGGTGGTGAAGCTAGTGGTGGCGTTAATTTGAGGAAATATTGAGTATTTGGGAAGAAATGGAAGCTAGAACACTAAGGAAAATTTTGGGTATTTTCAAAATTTGATCAAATTTTCAAAAATTTTCAAAATTAAACGATTCTATGGTGTTCTAGGGAGCTAGAGGAAGGTGTAGGTGTGATTTTTGTGTTTTGAAGTTGAGTTTTGAGCGCGGTTGATGTTTTGGCCGAGATGTTATGCGATGGTGTATGTATATGCGTGTGTGTGTGTGTTTTGGGGCCGAGATGATGAGGGAGATGGTGGAGGTGTGGTGGTGATGCGGCGGCGAGGTGGTGGCTCGGCGGTGATGATGGCTATATACGTGTATTTATCGTGTTTTGTGTAGAAAATCAAGTGAAAAATACAAATAGATGATTAAAAACTTAGAACAACAAAATAAAAATGGAGATATAAATGGAAATATCAAGAAATCTTACCACTTGAAGTTTGATTTGTTGAATGAGAATGAGTAGGATGAACTTGAAGATACCAATTGGGGAAAGAGGGGAAAGTAGTGAGGCTAGGGTTTCTAAAATCAACCTTAACTTGTATAAATAGGGTAAAAACTAGGTTACTCCTCTAAATGGGCTTTCTTATAGCATAAGAAGTAAAATTGGACCTTAAACGGGCCTATAATTGGGTTTAAAATATATATAAAGTTATGATTGAATAAGAAGTTAAATTTTTGGGGTTAAAACGAATAATTTCTAAAGTTTGGTCCTCAAATGTAAACTGAAAATAAATAAATAAATAAATATTTTATAAATTATTATTTTTGTTTTTATTTTAAATAATTCAATATAATAGTAAATATTATAAAATTTTAACTAGACAAGCGTACGCTGTTTAACTCTATAGATGAAGTTGTAGCGACACGTTTGAGATTTTACTTTAATTAAATATTTTAATTTAAGGAAATTCGAGGTCACTACAACCTTACCCTCTTAAAAACAATTTCGTCCTTGAAATTTAAATTTACTTAAAACATAAACTTACTTGATCTATAAGGTTCGGGTATTGGGATAGGATCTCTTCTTCTTTCTCTCATGTTACCTCATCCTTGCTATGACTACCCCATAGAATCTTAACTAGGGGAACTGTTCTATTCCTCAAGACATGGACCTTTCGATCTATGATCGTCACGGGCGTCTCTTGATATGACAAATCCTTCTGAATATCCAAAGATTGAAAGTTTACCACATGATTGGATCATGGACAAACTTCCTCAACTGTGAGACGTGAAATACATTATGCACCGATGAGAGCTCGGGTAGCAAAGCCAAGCAATAAGCTACTGTCCCAACCTCTTCTAGCATTTCGAACAGTCCAACGAACCGTGGTCTCAATTTCCATTTCTTTCCAAAGCGTATGGTGCCCTTCATTGGAGACATCTTGAGAAATACTTTCTCTCCAATCTCAAACTTCAAGTCCTTTCTCCTCTTGTCGGCGTAGCTCTTCTGTCTATCTTGAGCGGTTTTGATCCTCACTCTGATCTTCTCTATGGCCTCAACAGTTTTCTCTACCATTTCTGGTCCTAACATCTTCCTCACTCCAACTTCATCCCAATAGATTAGGGATCGACACCGTCGCCCATACAATTCCTCATAAGGCGGCATCTCAATCGTGGCCTGGAAACTGTTGTTGTAGGCAAACTTTACAAGTGGCAAATGAGTTTCCCAACTCCCGGCTAAGTCTAAAACACATGCTCTCAACATATCCTCCAGTATCCGAATGGTACGCTCAGATTGACCATCCGTCTGGGGATGGTAGCGATCAATCTAAGCTTCGTGCCCATAGCCGTCTGTAAACTCTCCCAAAATCTCGAGGTGAACCTCGGATCTCGATCTGAAACAATGGACACAGGTACCCCATGAAGTCGAACAATCTCTCTAACATATAATCATGCCAATTACGATCTTTGAGAGTCATCCTAATCGTAGAAAGTCTTGCAGATTTCGTAAGTCGATCCACAATCACCCATACGGCATCATGTCCTCTCGAGGATCTCGGTAAGCCGCCACGAAATCCATAGTAATCTTCTCCCACTTCCACTACTGGGTATCTCCAAGGGATTCAATAATCCAAGGCCTTCGATGTTCGGCCTTTAACTTGCCGACAGACTGAGCATCTAGCCACAAATCTCGCAATGCAACCTCTCATATTCCTCCACCAAAAGGTATCCTGTAGGTCACGGTACATCTTCGTTCCACCAGGATGTGCTACATAAGGAGTCGAGTGAGCCTCTGTCATAATCTCATCTCTTATCTGCTCATCTTTTGGCACACACAAGCGCCCTCTAAATACAAGTGCTCCATCCAAGAAATCTCAAAGCCTATCCTCTTACCAGCCCCAACCTCCAATCTGATCTTTTCAAGGAACTTATCCTTCCTTTGGGCCATTACAATTCGACTTCTCAAGTCTGGTTGGACAATTAAGGTTGCTAGCTTGCTCGATCGCCAACTTGTCAGAGCTCGTACTTCGATCTTCAAATTCTGCAAATCCCGAATGATTTGATCTTGCATAGTACCCAATGCGTATAATCGCCCAACACTCTTCCTACTCAAGGCATCTGCCACCTTATTAGCCTTACCCTGATGATAGAGAATGGTACAATCATAGTCTTTCACAAGTTTCTAGCCAACGGCCGCTTCATATTCAACTCTTTCTGAGTGAAGAGGTACTTGAGGCTCTTGTGATCTGTATAAATCTCACACTTACTCCCATACAAGTAATGACGCCAAATCTTCAAAGCATGTACTACTCCTGCAAGTTCCAAATCATGCGTCGGATAATTCTGTTCATGTGGCTTCAACTGTCTCGACGCGTAGGCAATCACTTTCCCTTTCTGCATCAATACACATCCCAATCCTTGCTTAGACGCATCATAAATGACAAAACCTTCAGCACCATCGAGTATAGTCAACACTGGTGCCGTAACCAACCGACTCTTCAACTCCTCAAAACTCTTCTCACACTAATCGGTCCAATGGAACCTAACACCCTTCTTAGTCAACTGAGTCATGGGACCCGCAATCTTGGAGAAACCCTCAATGAATCGTCGATAGCATCCGGCTAACCCGAGAAAAGTCCTTACTTTCCCAACATTTGTAGGAGTAGACCAATTCATCACAGTTTCAACTTTGGAAGGATCAACTTCAATGCCCTTGCCCGTCAGAATATGACCCAAAAATCCAACTTTTTCGAGCTAAAATTCACACTTCTCGAACTTTGCGTATAGCCTCTCTCTCTCCTCAATACGTCAAGGACGATCCTCAAATGTTCTCCATGCTGATCAGAATTGCCAGAATAGATCAAAATGTCATCGATAAACACAATGACAAATTTATCCAAATACTAATGAAAGACTCGATTCATCAAATCCATGAACACTGCTGGTGCATTTGTGAGACCGAAAGGCATCACTATAGACTCGCAATGCCCTTATCGTGTCCTAAATGCTGTCTTCGGTATATCTGTCGACTTGATCTTCAACAGGTGGTATCCCGACTTTAAATCAATCTTCGAGAAAACCGAAGCACCCTTCAATTGATCAAAAAAATCTTCAATTCTTGGTAGAGGGTACTTGTTTTTTTACCGTCAACTTGTTGAACTCCCTATAATCAATGCACATCCTCACACTCCCATCCTTCTTCTTAACGAACAAAATAGGTGCTCCCCACGGCGACACACTTGACCGGATAAAACCTTTCTCAAGCAATTCTTTCAATTGAACTTTCAACTCTTGCAACTCCTTTGGTGTCATCCGGTAAGGGGCTTTAGACACGGGGGCAGCTCCCGGTACTAGATCGATTGTAATGACCCGTCCGGAATCGGGCTGCAGGACCGTGATCCTTCCATTTCCCACACACATCCGCACACATCATTCTCGGTCGGATTCTCCACTCCTTACGTAACTGCATTGCAAAAAAATAACATTACACGTAATGAGCCACGAGGACTCAGTGAGCAATAGATGCAATGCAATGCATGAATGCATGTGTAACATTCTTTTCTTCCTTTCTTTGGGCCCTAGTTGCGAATCATGTGAATACCTCGTCATATCAAAACATTGGCCGTCCCGCAAAGGTTCTTTTACGCTTTGCGGTGCCGTCGTAATTGCCGTCCCCCAAAGGTTCTTTTACGCTTTGGGGCGCCGTGGGCCGTTGTCTAAAGGTTCATTTACGCTTTAAACCGCCCGTAACATCATAAGCCGTCCCCCAAAAGTTCTTTTACTCGTGGGGCACTACATTCGTCATAAACACATGATACGCAACTACATTCTTTCACATACGTCATGCTTCGTGTCATACATCATTCATAATTCACCTTGTAATCATACTCATAACATTCTTGGGCATTACATAGCATACTTTCTCATGAACTTCGTCTTATCATTACATATCATAGAACAGATCATATCCTTACATATAACATCCCATTCCTCATCATAACATGTTACGTACTTCACGTAATCATTCACTTGGCATTCGTTCACATATCCTAGCTTTCATGTCGTTCTAGCATCATTACATGGTCTCAATCATTACATACAGTACGTATTACTTCGTAGCTATCACATAACAACATTTACCATGCTAAATTCACCATATAATCTCATATACGTTCACATAACATCATATAGTTTCATATAATTCACATATTAAACATATTAAAGCCATAACATGAATTTCATATCATTTCCTATACATAACACATAGAAAACATACCATCTATATACATTAATATAAAATACACATCTATTACTCACCTGTAGAAGAAATCAAGCTCAAGAACCATAGATAACCCTCCTTCTTCTTCATCTCTTCCTCTTCTTCCTTTCCTTCTCTTCTTCTTGTAATCATAAGTTCTATATGCATTACATAGATCATAGAGAGTGTTTGAGACTTCCATCACATGGGTGTTTGGGGGTCTTGAGAGAGTTTTGGGCACTTGGGACCGTGTTTGGTTGGGTAAATGTCAAGAAATGGCGAGAAATGTCTAGTAATACCAGTTTTGCCGACCTAAAATTACGGCCGTAACCCGAGACCATTACGGCCGTAACAGACTCTGCGACGCAAACTCAACTGCGGCTCAATGAGACTTGGTGCCAACCAACCTTTCTCAACTCCAATCACTTACGCCAGAATCCATAAATTACGGCCGTAAATACCAAACTTACGGCCGTAAATAACAAAGTTACGACTGTAAATCCTTGTTCTGCTGAAATTTCCAATTCTTTTCATTACGGCGGCCGTTCCGACTTCCGACCTACCTCATATACTTCCCGTCATGTCACGAATCCATCATACAAATATACATTATGTTGGGACGATTTTGGTCGGGGTATTACAATCTTCCCCCGTTAAATAAATTTCGTCCTCGAAATTTCACGGAAATAACCTCGTATTCCTAACTTCCCCTTCGTCATTTCCTTATCAATATCCATACCCTTTATGACATACTTGCACGTGCAGTACCATATCCATAACCACAACGTAACATACCACTACATCTTTCTTTCGTCGTCATTTAATCCAACGTCTTAAACCAAACCCATAACATTCTATCTCATCATATCCGTTACATTCCATCCCACTGCTACTCTCATATCATGTGCAACACCTTACATCATTCTCCTCGTTACTTCATCTAACGGACATAACATACCATATCTTTCCTCACAGAACATCACATAACATATGCATCGTAAAAAACATCACATACTCACATATCACATAGCATGTCGGGTGAAACATAACATAGCATAGGGAACATACAGAGCACATTTTCATTTCATTCGTCATGTCTTTCGTCTATTCATAACATTCTCATTCCCTTCTTTCGTTCATAACATACTCTTCTTTCATTCAACTGATCCGTGGAGTGGTGGAGAGAATCCAATGATGCGCGAGGAAAGAGGGAAGAAACCTGATCTGATACCACCTGTAATGACCCGTCCGGAATCGGGCTGCAGGACCGTGATCCTTCCATTTCCCACACACATCCGCACACGTAATTCTCGGTCGGATTCTCCACTCCCCAGTAACTGCATTGCGAACACATAAACGTATACGTAATGAGCCACGAGGACTCAGTGACCAATAGATGCAATGCAATGCATGAATGCGCGTGTAACATTCTTTTCTTCCTTTCTTTGGGCCCTAGTTGCGAATCATGTGAATACCTCGTCATATCATAACATTGGCCGTCCCGCAAAGGTTCTTTTGCGCTTTGCGGCTCCATCGTAATGGCCATCCCCCAAAGGTTCTTTTACGGTAGGCCGTCGTCTAAAGGTTCTTTTACTCTTTAAACAGCTCGTAACATCATAAGCCGTCCCCCAAAAGTTCTTTTACTCTTCGGGCGCTACATTCGTCATAAACACATGATACGCAACTACATTCTTTCACATACGTCATGCTTCGTGTCATACATCATTCATGCTTCACCTTGTAATCATACTCATAACATTCTTGGGCATTACATAGCATACTTACTCATGAACTTCGTCTTATCATTACATATCATAGAACAGATCATATCCTTACATATAACATCCCATTCCTCATCATAACATGTTACGTACTTCACGTAATCATTCACTTGGCATTCGTTCACATATCCTAGCTTTCATATCGTTCTAGCATCATTACATGGTCTCAATCATTACATACAGTGCGTATTACTTCATAGCTATCACATAACAACATTTACCATGCTAAATTCACCATATAATCTCATATACGTTCACATAACATCATATAGTTTCATATAATTCACATATTAAACATATTAAAGCCATAACACGAATTTCATATCATTTCCTATACATAATACATAGAAAACATACCATCTATATACATTAATATAAAATACACATCTATTACTCACCTGTAGAAGAAATCAAGCTCAAGAACCATAGATAACCCTCCTTCTTCTTCATCTCTTCCTCTTCTTCCTTTCCTTCTCTTCTTCTTGTAATCATAAGTTCTATATGGATTACATAGATCATAGAGAGTGTTTGAGATGATCACATGGGTGTTTGGGGGTCTTGAGAGAGTTTTGGGCGCTTGGGACCGAGTTTGGTTGGGTAAATGTCAAGAAATTGCGAGAAATGTCTAGAAATACCAGTTCTGCCGACTTAAATTTACGGCCGTAAATTTCCATGTTACGGCCGTAACTCCCAAATTCTGACCAGTAACCCGGACCTCGACGCATAACTCGGAACTGCGGCCTACCGAGACTTGGTGCCAACCAACCTCTCTCAACTCAATCACTTATGGCCGTAAATCCATAAATTACGGCCGTAAGTACCAAACTTACGGTCGTAAATAACCAAGTTACGGCCGTAAATCCTTGTTCTGCTGAAATTTCCAATTCTTTTCATTCCGGCGGCCGTTCCGACTTCTGACCTACCTCATATACTTCCCGTCATGTCACGAATCCATCATACAAATATACATTATGTTGGGACGATTTTGGCTCGGGTATTACAATCTTCCCCTTAAATAAATTTCGCTCCTCGAAATTTCACGAAATAACCTCGTATTCCTAACTTTCCCTTCGTCATTTCCTTATCAATATCCATACCCTTTATGACATACTTGCACGCAAGTGCACCATATCCATAACCACAACGTAACATACCACTACATCTTTCTTTCGTCAGTCATTTAATCCAACGCCTTAAACCAAACCCATAACATTCTATCTCATCATATCCGTTCGTTCCATCCCATCGCTACTCTCATATCATGTGCAACACCTTACATCATTCTCCTCTTTACTTCATCTAACTGACATAACATACCATATCTTTCCTCCACGTAACATCACATAACATATGCATCGTGACAAAACATCACATACTCACATATCACATAGCACGTCGGGTGAAACATAACATAGCATAGGGAAGATACATAGCACATTTTCATTTGATCTCATGTCTTTCGCGTCTATTCATAACATTCTCATTCCCTTCTTTCGTTCATAACATACTCTTCTTTCATTCAACACATCCGTGGAGTGGTGGAGAGAATCCAATGATGTGCGAGGAAAGAGGGAAGAAACTCGCTTACGATACCACCGTAATGACCCGTCCTAGATCAGCCGCAGGACCGTGATCCTTCCATTTCCCACACACATCCGCACACATCATTCTCGGTTGGATTCTCCACTTCCCACGTAACTGCATTGCAAACACATAAACGTACACGTAATGAGCCACGAGGACTCAGTGACCAATAGATGCAATGCAATGCATGAATGCACGTGTAACATTCTTTTCTTCATTTCCTTGGGCCCTAGTTGCGAATCACGTGAATACCTCGTCATATCATAACATTGGCCGTCCCGCAAAGGTTCTTTTGCGCTTTGCGGCGCCGTCGTAATGGCCATCCCCCAAAGGTTCTTTTACGGTGGGCCATCGTCTAAAGGTTCTTTTACGGTTAAAACCGCCCGTAACATCATCAGCCGTCCCCCAAAAGTTCTTTTACTCTTCGGGCGCTACATTCGTAATAAACACATGATACGCAACTACATTCTTTCACATACGTCATGCTTCGTGTCATACATCATTCATGCTTCACCTTGTAATCATACTCATAACATTCTTGGGCATTACATAGCATACTTTCTCATGAACTTCGTCTTATCATTACATATCATAGAACAGATCATATCCTTACATATAACATCCCATTCCTCATCATAACATGTTACGTACTTCACGTAATCATTCACTTGGCATTCGTTCACATATCCTAGCTTTCATGTCGTTCTAGCATCATTACATGGTCTCAATCATTACATACAGTACGTATTACTTCATAGCTATCACATAACAACATTTACCATGCTAAATTCACCATATAATCTCATATACGTTCACATAACATCATATAGTTTCATATAATTCACATATTAAACATATTAAAGCCATAACATGAATTTCATATCATTTCCTATACATAATACATAGAAAACATACCATCTATATACATTAATATAAAATACACATCTATTACTCACCTGTAGAAGAAATCAAGCTCAAGAACCATAGATAACCCTCCTTCTTCTTCATCTCTTCCCCTTCTTCCTTTCCTTCTCTTCTTCTTGTAATCATAAGTTCTATATGGATTACATAGATCATAGAGAGTGTTTGAGATGATCACATGGGTGTTTGGGGGACTTGAGAGAGTTTTGGGCGCTTGTGATCGAGTTTGGTTGGGTAAATGTCAAGAAATTGCGAGAAATGTCTAGAAATACCAGTTCTGCCGACTTAAAATTACGGCCACAAATTTCCATGTTACGGCCGTAACTCCCAAATGCAGTAGTAACAGAAGAGACCATTACAGTCGTAACCCGGAAACTCTACATAGGCTCAGAACCTGCGGCCTCTGAGAGACTTGGTGCCAACCAACCTTTCTCAACTCAATCACTTAGTAAATCCACAAATTACGCAAGAATACTAAACTTACTAGTAAATAACCAAGTTACGGCCAGAAATCCTGTTCTGTTGAAATTTCCAATTCTTTTCATTCCGGAGGCCGTTCCGGCTTCCGACCTACCTCATATACTTCCCGTAATGTCACGAATCCATCATACAATTATACATTATGTTGGGACGATTTTGGTCGGGGTATGACAATCTTCCCCCTTAAATAAATTTCTTCCTCGAAATTTCACGGAAATAACCTCGTATTCCTAACTTTCCCTTCGTCATTTCCTTATCAATATCCATACCCTTTATGACATACTTGCACGTGCAGTACCATATCCATAACCACAACGTAACATACCACTACATCTTTCTCTCGCTGTCATTTAATCCAACGTCTTAAACCAAACCCATAACATTCTATCTTATCATATCCGTTACGTTCCATCCCACTGCTACTCTCATATCATGTGCAACATCTTTCATCATTCTCCTCGTTACTTCATCTAACGGACATAACGTACCATTTCTTTCCTCACAGAACATCACATAACATATGCATCGTACAAAACATCACATACTCACATATCACATAGCATGTCGGGTGAAACAAAACATAGCATAGGGAACAGACATAGCACATTTTCATTTCATTTGTCATGTCTTTCGTCTATTCATAACATTCTCATTCCCTTCTTTCGTTCATAACATACTCTTCTTTCATTCATCACATCCGTGGAGTGGTGGAGAGAATCCAATGATGTGCGAGGAAAGAGGGAAGAAACCTGCTCTGATACCACCTGTAATGACCCGTTCGAAATCGGGCTGCAGGACCGTGATCCTTCCATTTCCCACACACATCCGCACACATCATTCTCGGTCGGATTCTCCACTCCCCACGTAACTGCATTGCAAACACATAAACGTACACGTAATGAGCCACGAGGACTCAGTGACCAATAGATGCAATGCAATGCATGAATGCACGTGTAACATTCTTTTCTTCCTTTCTTTGGGCCCTAGTTGCGAATCATGTGAATACCTCGTCATATCATAACATTGGCCGTCCCGCAAAGGGTCATTTGCGCTTTGCGGCGCCGTCGTAATGGCCATCCGCCAAAGGTTCTTTACGCTTTAGAGACGCAGTGGAACGATCGTCTAAAAGGTTCTTTTACGCTTTAAACCGCCGGTAACATCATAAGCCATCCCCCAAAAGTTCTTTTACTCTTGGGGCGCTAAATTCGTCATAAACACATGATACGCAACTACATTCTTTCACATACATCATGCTTCGTGTCATACATCATTCATGCTTCACCTTGTAATCATACTCATAACATTCTTTGGCATTACATAGCATACTTTCTCATGAACTTCGTCTTATCATTACATATCATAGAACAGATCATATCCTTACATATAACATCCCATTCCTCATCATTACATGTTACGTACTTCACGTAATCATTCACTTGGCATTCGTTCACATATCCTAGCTTTTATTTAGTTCTAGCATCATTACATGGTCTCAATCATTACATACAAAGACGTATTACACTTAGCTATCACATAACAACATTTACCATGCTAAATTCACCATAGAATCTCATATACGTTCATATAACATCATATAGTTTCATATAATTCACATATTAAACATATTAAAGCCATAACATGAATTTCATATCATTTCCTATACATAACACATAGAAAACATACCATCTATATACATTAATATAAAATACACATCTATTACTCAATTGTGAGAAGAAATCAAGCTTAAGAACCATAGATAACCCTCCTTCTTTCTTCATCTCTTCCTCTTCTTCCTTTCCTTCTCTTCTTCTTGTAATCATAAGTTCTATATGCATTACATAGATCATAGAGAGTGTTTGAGATGATCACATGGGTGTTTGGGGTCCTTGAGAGAGTTTTGGGCACTTGGGACCGAGTTTGGTTGGGTAAATGTCAAGAAATGGCGAGAAATGTCTAGAAATACCAGTTCTGACGACTTAAAAATACGGTCAGAATTTCCATGTTACTACCAGTAACTTCCCAAATTATGGTCAGTAACTCGAGAACATTACGGCCAGTAACTCGACTTCATGTCAAGAACTCGGGCTCATGGGTATACCGAGACTTGGTGCCAACCAACCTTTCTCAACTCAATCACTTACGGCCAGAATCCATAAATTACGGTCAGAATACCAAATTTACTATCAGAATAACAAAGTTACGGTCAGAAATCCTTGTTCTGCTAAAATTTCCAATTCTTTTCATTCCGGCGGCCGTTCCGTCTTCCGATCTACCTCATATACTTCCCGTCATGTCACGAATCCATCATACAAATATACATTATGTTGGGACGATTTTGGTGGGGGTATTACAATCTTCCCCCCTTAAACAAATTTTGTCCTCGAAATTTCGCGGAAATAACCTTGTATTCCTAACTTTCCATTCGTCATTTCCTTATCAATATCCATACCCTTTATGACATACTTGCACGTGCAGTACCATATCCATAACCACAACGTAACATACCACTACATCTTTCTTTCGTCGTCATTTAATCCAACGTCTTAAACCAAACCCATAACATTCTATCTCATCATATCCGCATGCTCCATCCCATCGCTACTCTCATATCATGTGCAACACCTTACATCATTCTCCTCGTTACTTCATCTAACGGACATAACATACTATATCTTTCCTCACAGAACATCACATAACATATGCATCGTACAAAACATCACATACTCACATATCACATAGCATGTCGGGTGAAACATAACATAGCATAGGGAACATACAGAGCACATTTTCATTTCATTCGTCATGTCTTTCGTCTATTCATAACATTCTCATTCCCTTCTTTCGTTCATAACATACTCTTCTGTCATTCAACAGATCCGTGGAGTGGTGGAGAGAATCCAATGATGCGCGAGGAAAGAGGGAAGAAACCTGCTCTGATACCACCTGTAATGACCCGTCCGGAATCGGGCTGCAGGACCGTGATCCTTCCATTTCCCACGCACATCCGCACACATCATTCTCGGTCGGATTCTGCACTCCCCTCGTAACTGCATTGCAAACACAAAAACGTACACGTAATGAGCCACGAGGACTCAGTGAGCAATAGATGCAATGCAATGCATGAATGCACGTGTAACATTCTTTTCTTCATTTCTTTGGGCCCTAGTTGCGAATCATGTGAATACCTCGTCATATCATAGCATTGGCCGTCCCGCAAAGGTTCTTTTACGCTTTGCGGCGCCATCGTAATTGCCGTCTCCCAAAGGTTCTTTTACGCTTTGGGGCGCCGTGGGCCGTCGTCTAAAGGTTTTTTTCTGCTTTAAACCGCCCGTAACATCATAAGCCGTCCCCCAAAAGTTCTTTTACTCTTGGGGCGCTACATTCGTCATAAACACATGATACGCAACTACATTCTTTCACATACGTCATGCTTCGTGTCATACATCATTCATAATTCACCTTGTAATCATACTCATAACATTCTTGGGCATTACATAGCATACTTTCTCATGAACTTCGTCTTATCATTACATATCATAGAACAGATCATATCCTTACATATAACATCCCATTCCTCATCATAACATGTTACGTACTTCACGTAATCATTCACTTGGCATTCGTTCACATATCCTAGCTTTCATGTCGTTCTAGCATCATTACATGGTCTCAATCATTATATACAGTACGTATTACTTCGTAGCTATCACATAACAACATTTACCATGCTAAATTCACCATATAATCTCATATACGTTCACATAACATCATATAGTTTCATATAATTCACATATTAAACATATTAAAGCCATAACATGAATTTCATATCATTTCCTATACATAACACATAGAAAACATACCATCTATATACATTAATATAAAATACACATCTATTACTCACCTGTAGAAGAAATCAAGCTCAAGAACCATAGATAACCCTCGTTCTTCTTCATCTCTTCCTCTTCTTCCTTTCCTTCTCTTTTTCTTGTAATCATAAGTTCTATATGCATTACATAGATCATAGAGAGTGTTTGAGACGATCACATGGGTGTTTGGGGGTCTTGAGAGAGTTTTGGGCACTTGGGACCGAGTTTGGTTGGGTAAATGTCAAGAAATGGCGAGAAATGTCTAGTAATACCAGTTTTGCCGACCTAAAATTACGACCGTAAATTTCCATGTTACGGTCGTAACTCCCAAATTACGGCCGTAACCCGAGACCATTACGGCCGTAACCCGACTTCAGCGGCCGCAAACTCGGGCCTGCGGCCTACCGAGACTTGGTGCCAACCAACCTTTCTCAACTCAATCACTTACGCCGTAAATCCATAAATTACGGCCGTAAATACCAAACTTACGGCCGTAAATAACAAAGTTACGACCGTAAATCCTTGTTCTGCTGAAATTTCCAATTCTTTTCATTACGGCGGCCGTTCCGACTTCCGACCTACCTCATATACTTCCCGTCGTGTCACGAATCCATCATACAAATATACATTATGTTGGGACGATTTTGGTCGGGGTATTACAATCTTCCCCCGTTAAATAAATTTCGTCCTCGAAATTTCACGGAAATAACCTCGTATTGCTAACTTTCCCTTCGTCATTTCCTTATCAATATCCATACCCTTTATGACATACTTGCACGTGCAGTACCATATCCATAACCACAACGTAACATACCACTACATCTTTCTTTCGTCGTCATTTAATCCAACGTCTTAAACCAAACCCATAACATTCTATCTCATCATATCCGTTACGTTCCATCCCACTGCTACTCTCATATCATGTGCAACACCTTACATCATTCTCGTCGTTACTTCATCTAACGGACATAACATACTATATCTTTCCTCACAGAACATCACATAACATATGCATCGTACAAAACATCACATACTCACATATCACATAGCATGTCGGGTGAAACATAACATAGCATAGGGAACATACAGAGCACATTTTCATTTCATTCGTCATGTCTTTCGTCTATTCATAACATTCTCATTCCCTTCTTTCGTTCATAACATACTCTTCTTTCATTCAACAGATCCGTGGAGTGGTGGTGAGAATCCAATGATGCGCGAGGAAAGAGGGAAGAAACCTGCTCTGATACCACCTGTTATGACCCGTCCGGAATCGGGCTGCAGGACCGTGATCCTTCCATTTCCCACGCACATCCGCACACATCATTCTCGGTCGGATTCTGCACTCCCCTCGTAACTGCATTGCAAACACAAAAACATACACGTAATGAGCCACGAGGACTCAGTGAGCAATCGATGCAATGCAATGCATGAATGCACGTGTAACATTCTTTTCTTCCTTTCTTTGGGCCCTAGTTGCGAATCATGTGAATACCTCGTCATATCATAACATTGGCCGCCCCAGCGTTCTTTACGCTTTGCGGCGCCGTCGTAATTGCCGTCCCCCAAAGGTTCTTTTACACTTTGGGGCGCCGTGGGCCGTCGTCTAAAGGTTCTTTTAAGCTTTAAACCGCCCGTAACATCATAAGCCGTCCCCCAAAAGTTCTTTTACTCTTGGGGCGCTACATTCGTCATAAACACATGATACGCAACTACATTCTTTCACATACGTCATGCTTCGTGTCATACATCATTCATAATTCACCTTGTAATCATACTCATAACATTCTTGGGCATTACATAGCATACTTTCTCATGAACTTCGTCTTATCATTACATATCATAGAACAGATCATATCCTTACATATAACATCTCATTCCTTATCATAACATGTTACGTACTTCACGTAATCATTCACTTGGCATTCGTTCACATATACTAGCTTTCATGTCGTTCTAGCATCATTACATGGCCTCAATCATTACATACAGTACGTATTACTTCGTAGCTATCACATAACAACATTTACCATGCTAAATTCACCATATAATCTCATATACATTCACATAACATCATATAGTTTCATATAATTCACATATTAAACATATTAAAGCCATAACATGAATTTCATATCATTTCCTATACATAACACATAGAAAACATACCATCTATATACATTAATATAAAATACACATCTATTACTCACCTGTAGAAGAAATCAAGCTCAAGAACCATAGATAACCCTCCTTCTTCATCTCTTCCTCTTCTTCCTTTCCTTCTCTTCTTCTTGTAATCATAAGTTCTATATGCACTACATAGATCATAGAGAGTGTTTGAGATGATCACATGGGTGTTTGGGGGTCTTGAGAGAGTTTTGGGCACTTGGGACCGAGTTTGGTTGGGTAATTGTCAAGAAATGGCGAGAAATGTCTAGAAATACCAGTTCTGCCGACTTAAAATTACGGCCGTAAATTTCCATGTTACGGCCGTAACTCCCAAATTATGGCCGTAACCCGAGACCATTACGGCCGTAACCAGACTTCTGCGGCCGCAAACTCGGGTCTGCGGCATACCGAGACTTGGTGCCAACCAACCTTTCTCAACTCAATCACTTACGGCCGTAAATCCATAAATTACGGCCATAAATAACTAAATTCTGGCGCCAAATCCTCGTTCTCCGAGATTTCCAATTCTTTTTCATTCCTAATGCGTTCCATCTTCCGACCTACCTGATATACTTCCCGTCATGTCACGAATCCATCATACAAATATACATTATGTTGGGACGATTTTGGTCGGGGTATTACAATCTTCTCCCCTTAAATAAATTTCGTCATCGTAATTTCACGGAAATAACCTCGTATTCCTAACTTTCCCTTCGTCATTTCCTTATCAATATCCATACCCTTTATGACATACTTGCACGTGCAGTACCATATCCATAACCACAACGTAACATACCACTACATCTTTCTTTCAGCCGCCATTTAATCCAACGTCTTAAACCAAACCCATAACATTCTATCTCATCATATCCGTTACGTTCCATCCCACTGCTACTCTCATATCATGTGCAACACCTTACATCATTCTCCTCGTTACTTCATCTAACGGACATAACATACCATATCTTTCCTCACAGAACATCACATAACATATGCATCGTACAAAACATCACATACTCACATATCACATAGCACGTCGGGTGAAACATAACATAGCATAGGGAACATACATAGCACATTTTCATTTCATTCGTCATGTCTTTCGTCTATTCATAACATTCTCATTCCATTCTTTCGTTCATAACATACTCTTCTTTCATTCAACACATCCGTGGAGTGGTGGAGAGAATCCAATGATGTGCGAGGAAAGAGGGAAGAAACTCGTTTCTAATACCACAGTAATGACCGTCGGAATCGGGCTGCAGGACCGTGATCCTTCCATTTCCCACACACATCCGCACACATCATTCTCGGTCGGATTCTGCACTCCCCACGTAACTGCATTGCAAACACATAAACGTACACGTAATGAGCCACGAGGACTCAGTGAGCAATAGATGCAATGCAATGCATGACTGCACGTGTAACATTATTTTCTTCCTTTCTTTGGGCCCTAGTTGCGAATCATGTGAATACCTCGTCATATCATAACATTGGCCGCCCCGCAAAGGTTCTTTACGCTATGGCGCGCCGTCGTAATGGCCGCCCCCCCAAAGGTTCTTTACGCTTTGGGCGCCGCGGGCCGTCGTCTAAAGCTTCTTTACGCTTTAAACCGCCGTAACATCATAAGCTGTCCCCAAGTTCTTTTACTCTTCGGCGCTACATTCGTCATAAACACATGATACGCTAACTACATTCTTTCACATACATCATGCTTCGTGTCATACATCATTCATGCTTCACCTTGTAATCATACTCATAACATTCTTGGGCATTACATAGCATACTTTCTCATGAACTTCGTCTTATCGTTACATATCATAGAACAGATCATATCCTTACATATAACATCCCATTCCTCATCATAACATGTTCACGATTTCACGCGTAATCATTCACTTGGCATTCGCTCACATATCCTAGCTTTCATGTAGTTCTAGCATCATTACATGGTCTCAATCATTGCATACAAGATCGTATTACTGTAGCTATCACATAACAACATTTACCATGCTAAATTCACCATATAATCTCATATACGTTCATATAACATCATATAGTTTCATATAATTCACATATTAAACATATTAAAGCCATAACATGAATTTCATATCATTTCTTATACATAACACATAGAAAACATACCATCTATATACATTAATATAAAATACACATCTATTACTCACCTGTAGAAGAAATCAAGCTCAAGAACCATAGATAACCCTCCTTCTTCTTCATCTCTTCCTCTTCTTCCTTTCCTTCTCTTCTTCTTGTAATCATACGTTCTATATGCATTACATAGATCATAGAGAGTGTTTGAGATGATCACATGGGTGTTCGGGGTCCTTGAGAGAGTTTTTGGCACTTGGGACCGAGTTTGGTTGGGTAAATGTCATGAAATGGCGAGAAATGTCTAGAAATACCAGTTCTGCCGACTTAAAATTACGGCCGTAAATTTCCATGTTACGGTCGTAACTCCCAAATTACGACTGTAACCCGAGACCATTACGGCCGTAACCCGACTTCTGCGGCCGCAAACTCGGGCCTGCGGCCTACCGAGACTTGGTGCCAACCAACCTTTCTCAACTCAATCACTTACGGCCGTAAATCCATAAATTACGGCTGTAAATAACCAAGTTACGGCCGTAAATCCTTGTTCTGCTGAAATTTCCAATTCTTTTCATTCCGGCGGCCGTTCCGACTTCTGACCTACTTCATATACTTTCCGTCATGTCACGAATCCATCATACAAATATACATTATGTTGGGACGATTTTGGTCGGGGTATTACGTCGATAGCAAATTCCACTTGCCTATCAGGTGGGACACTTGGCAAATCATTGGGAAAAACATCTTTATACTCACATACAATAGGCACCGAATCCAATGCAACTTCATCTATAGATTCGTCTCAAAGGCTAACAAGATATCCCATGTTCTTTTCCTTGGCCAATAGCTTCTCCGCTTGTAGAGCCGATACAGGGCGAGGAAGCACGTTAATCTTCGACCCATAGAATCTAAACACTTCTTCCCCATCCTTTCGAAAAACAACTTCTTTCTCATGGCACATGATGGCGGCATGGTTGGCACTCAACCAGTCCATGCCCAAGATGATATCAAAATCCTTCATCGAAATCACATTCAAATCCGCATCTAGCACCATCCCATCAAAGTCTATCGGTACGGTCTTGGCTATTCTATCAGTGTCTATAGTCTTTCCTGATGGTAGGCTAACCTCAAGTATTCTCTCAATTTTCTCCACTAAAAAATCCATCCTATCCAAGCATGCATAAGAAATAAACGAATGTGTAGCACCCGAATATATCAACACATAGATAGGAATACCAAATACAGATAACACACCTGTGATAGTATTAAGAACGCACGTTTAGGGAGGAGTGATAGGTAATTAACGATGACATATTAGAGAGCACTAGAGTAGTGATATACCTGCAATCACATCCGCATCTCCCGCGGCATCCATGGCAAAAACTCTAGCCTTCCCCTTCCTTGCTTGCTCAATCTGCTTCGGCGGCCCATCACTCGTGGTTGACTTGGAGCGACAATCTGGTGCCATATGGCCTGGCTGACCACATCTATAGCAAACTTCCGTGCCCCAAAGACATTCTCCTCTATGATTCTTCTTGCACTTAGGACACTGAGGAACATCTCCCGAAGTCTGACCCTTGGTCGGTCCATAGCTAGGCTTCTTGTTGGACATCTGACTCTTGTTCTTGTTCTGATTCTGACTTGGGCCTTGCCACTTCCTCTTTCCTTGGAACTTTTGGCCATTTTGATTCCCCTTGTCATTTGCTTCCTCCATAACATAGGCCACAGTCTGAGCTTTGCTAACAACTTCCCCATAAGTGGGGAGCTCAAGAACACTAACAATCTGGCGAATCTCGGGGCGTAGGCCCATCTCAAAGCGGCGTGCCTTCTTCTTCTCCGAATCAACAAACTGAGCCACAAATCGAGATAACTCCTCAAACTTCCTCTCACAGTCAATAATATCCATGTCGCCCTGCTTCAGATCCAAGAACTCCCTCTCTTTCTTGTCACGAAGGGCCCCTGGAAAGTACCTCTTCCTCAATCTTTCCTTAAACTGCTCCCAAGTGAAGGCCCTTTGTTGCTCGACGCTCCTAGTCCGAGTGTCCGATGCCCACCAATGGCCAGCATTGCCCTTCAACATAAACTCAGCACATAACACCTTCTGATCATCAGGGCATGAGATGTGTCTGAAAATCCTCTCAATCTCCTAAATCCACTCCTCAATAGCTAGAGGACCGTTCTCACCGTCGAATATGGGGGGACTGTACTTCCTAAACTGCACAATCGGTGATACAGTAGGGGCAACTGGGGCAAGCGCGGGAGGAGCTTGCGCCAAATTCTGGACGCACTACATGAAATTCCTCATGAAAGTAGCGGGGTCAATTTGATTAGGATCAGCCCCAGGTGGAGTAGCCCTACGTGGTCGAACCATCTTCCTAAGCAATCAAACCACACAATACAACACTACGTCACATTCCCATTACAGTCAATCACAAACCCATTACAACTCCCATCTCAATGCATAACACCAAAATAAAGTCCAAATCACCTGCAATTACAAATCACCATTCAATATAGGCAAGAGAGAACAACAATACCCATACACCATAGTCAATGCTTGAAAATCATGAAGTAAATTTCGAGGACTAGAAATATCATGTGATACATTTAAAGTTATGCTTTATTAATCACTAGGAGATTTCACGCTTAGGCCCAAACTCGGTTTCTTTTCTCTCTATCCGAATACAAGCGCCTCATCTCTATCTTATATAAAGTATTTCATCGTATGTATCCGGAAAATAAACATAAAATCTTAATGAATAAACACTTTACCTCGGAGTCGGCAAAGTGACGACGATCATGGTACCTCTTAGGACTTAAAACTTTAAAAAAAATTTTTTAAAAATTTGTTTTGAAAAAACTTCAAAAATGTGCAAGTCTACAGAAACGTAGATCCGCTCTGATACCAAGCTGTAACGCCCTGAGTTCGAAGAACTCGGAACGTTAGTTCTTTCTTTAAAACTATCCATTTTTTTCTAATATTAAATGCGGAAGTATAACAAATAATTAAAAGTGGAAATTCATTTGATATAGCAACCGTCTAAAGTGTTTTAAAATTATTTGATCGCCAAACATCCAAAACGTCTAACACAAGTTACTAAATCGTTCAAAAGTTTGAAAACAACATAATCCGATACATCGGTTTACCAAAATAACAACAGAAGTGAAGTCACTTATTTAATAAGCCTAAATAGAACTCCCATGTCTCGTCACGCCTCCAAACTCCTCAATCTGTAAAAGAATGAAAGGCATGAGTATTTAAACAATACTCACTAGGCTCCGCGCAAATTAATCATCTATACAAATATATATAAGGCAATTAGTTATGTAAACTCTATAATATAATACCCGAAGGTAACTCTGGGCCCGAAGGCAGCTCTAGGCCCAAAGGCAAGTCTGGGCCCGAAGGCAAGTCTATTGCACACTAAAAGCACTTATATAGTATAGATAATTAACAATAATTGCGCGATAAGTAAAAATGAGTCTTTGGAGCCTACCTGAAGTATCTCTCGAGTTTTGAGTATACTAAGCGGTGAAAATCAATCCTCTAGCTGTTTGTACGCCTCGTCTAGTCAATAACGAGTATAATTTATGTTAATATTCTTAAATATAAAGTATCTATAAGTAATATAGAAGTTTGTGAGCCAAAATGGAAAGAATATAAAACTTTGGGGGTCAATTTGAAAGAATTTAATAGTTTGAGGACCTATTATGCAATAAAAGTGAACTAAAAATATTTTGGGCTCAATTATAAGATTTTTAAAACATGAGGGACTAATATGCAATTAAATTTTGGGGGTTAAATTAAATAGAAAAAGAAATTGAAGGATTAAAAGTTAAATAAAAGTTGAGGGGTCAAATTGCAACAATTGAAAGTTAGGGACTTGAATTTAAATAAAATTTGAGGGCTCATTTAAATAAAATAAATAAGATGGGGGATTAAATCTGTAAATAATATTTAGGGATTAAATTGTAACAATTAAAAGTTGGGGATTTGAAAATTAAATAAATTATAGGGACCAACTTAAAACAATGATGGAACTTAAGGGACTTGTCTTGCAAATAGTTAAATAAATTAAAAAAAGAGAACATGGATCGGGTCTTCATCTTCCTCGCCCGCTCTCTCTCTCGCACGCTCGGTTCTCTCTCTCTCTCTGCTTTCGGCCGGCGAAAATGGCGGCGAAGGTGGAGTTGAAGGTGGTGAAGCTAGTGGTGGCATCAATTTAAGGAAATATTGAGTATTTGGGAAGAAATTGAAGGTAGAACACTAAGGAAAATTTTGGGTATTTTCAAAATTTGATCAAATCTTCAAAAATTTTCGAAATTAAACGATTCTATGGTGTTCTAGGGAGAGGAAAGTATAGGTGTGATTTTTGTGTTTTGAAGTTGAGTTTTGAGCGCGGTTGATGTTTTGGCAGAGATGCTATGCGATGGTGTATGTATATGCGTGTCTGTGTGTGTTTTGGGGCCGAGATGATGAGGGAGATGGTGGAGGTGTGGTGGTGATACGGCGGCGAGGTGGTGGCGCGGCGGTGATGATGGCTATATACGTGTATTTATCGTGTTTTGTGTAGAAAATCAAATGAAAAATACAAATAGATGATTAAAAATTAGAACAACAAAATGAAAATGGAGATATAAATGGAAATATCAAGAAATCTTACCACTTGAAGTTTGATTTGTTGAATGAGAATGAGTATGATGAACTTGAAGATACCAATTGGGGAAAGAAGGGAAAGTAGTGAGGCTAGGGTTTCTAAAATCAACCTTAACTTATATAAATAGGGTAAAAACTAGGTTACTCCTCTAAATGGGCAGTCACTAGCAAGTAAAAAAATCAAAAAAATAAAATAAAATACAACATGTAGTGATGTAAATATTGTTTTTTTTTTGGTGAAAATTTGAAAATATGTGCTAAAGTAATGTTTAAAATATTGATAATAAAAAAAATATTGATAATAAGGAATCATATAAAGCTAGTCAAGATAGTATGGAGTTTTTCCGTGAAATAAAAATATAAAATAGTGGGTCAATGCAGCCTTGTCCAATTGGTTAAAAGGACAAAGGGTAAGGCTATGAGACCAAGAGGTCTCAACTTCCAGACCCACGAATTGCGTATTAAGTGCTTTTAGCCGCTGCTCGTTGGATCTCGTTTGTAGTAGGGATAGTTATAGTTGGAATTATAGTAATAATGCGACTATAGTTCTTCCATTGGAAAGGCGACTATAGTTCCCACTTTTGTAGAATTTGTATCATTGTGTTTGAGTATGAATTTGATGCAACTCATATTTAAAAAAAAAAAGAAGGTAAAATGGTGGTTTGTACTGTAATGACCCGCTCTTGGAATTCGGTCTCCTAAAACGTAGGCGAATGAATGATATGATTCCGTATATGTACCGTATATGATATGAAATGACGTAATGCTGCTTCGCAAGGTATTCGGTGTATATGTTATGTTCACAACCTGATTTGAAGTGTAGGATATGCCCTAATGCGAAACGGCCTTGAAATGAGGAAAATGGGAAAAATTCTGCGAGAGGAATTCTGACCGTAAGTGGTCGTGGTGTTCACGGCCGTAAAGGTATGGTTACGACCATAAATTGTGAACAAGTGGAAATGTCCAAAAGTTTGAAGAGCAAATTACGATCATTATAGTTCGAAGATACTTGACCGTATGCTCTAGGTTACGACCGTAAGTAAAGAAGGATCTGGTAGTAATGTCAAAGCGGGGGCAAGAAGTGATATCTCTGAGAGTTTATTACGGCCGTATGAGGGTATGATACGGCCGTATTATTCAGGTTACGGCCGTAAGGTTTAGGGGATACGGCCGTAATATTGTGAGTTACGGCCGTAAATGTGAGAGTTACGGCCGTAAATGTAAGTCGGCAGAAACTGTTGGATAGGGTTTATACACGTTTGCTCGGCCATTTACCCTCATATTTGACCCCAACCTCCCCAAAACTCTAGAGAGCACTCCCAAAGGTGATTCCAAGGATTTTACATGAGTTTTGGCTTGTAGATCATTTGAGTATTTCTAGTTGTCATCTTGGAACCAACAAGAAGAAGGGAAGAGGAAGGGAAAGGGAGGAGAGGAAGTAGCCAACCAATTCATTTGCTTGCTTTCTTGTCTTTTGAGGTAGGTAATAGCTATATTTCATGGGTGTAATATGTGTTTATGAATATATGATGCAATATGGGATGATATGGATTGGTAGAAGAAGTTATGTTATGCTATGTTGTGTGGGGAGATAGGTTGTGTTATGGTAGGGTTTGCTATGCTAGGTTATGTTAGAACATGTTAGATGATGTTATGTATGTTATGTTACCTTATTATGGTAGATGCAAGATGAACTATGACATGGGGAAGGGCACATGAGGTTAAATGGTAAGAAAATGAAGTATGAATGACATGAAAGTATAATCATGCATATATGGGTTGTAGATTGTGTGCTTACAATATGTATGATGTTACGGGCGGTTTAAAGCGTAAAAGAACCTTTAGACGACGGCCCACGGCGCCCAAAGCGTAAAAGAACCTTTGGGGGCTGGCCATTACGACAGCGCCATAAAGCGTAAAGAACCTTTATGGACTGGCCAATGATGTTACTGGCGCCTTGTAAGCACAGGATCTATAGCCGGGCCCAAAGCACAAACATGACATGCATTAGCATTTGCATCTATTTTTGCCTACTGAGTCCCTGTGGCTCATTATGTTGTATATTGATGTTTTATGTGCAGGCGGTGGTGGAGGATCCTCCCGAGCGTGATGTGGGATGTGAGGAAGAAGGGGGAAACCTAAACATCCTGCGGCCGCGTTTTGTTTGCTTATATTGTACTAGTTTAAGTGAACGAACAAAATATGTTTTGATATGTATCTATATATGTATATAAATGCTTCCGCTTTTGAAAGTACAAATGAAATGTGTTTCGTTCGGGTAAGAAAAGACGGGTCGTTACATGTACTTACATAAAAAAATCCTCCAGAGCCATAAAATTCGTTCAAAATCTTCATTGTAATCTGTCACTCTCAAATCTTACGATTAAATTCACCAGAAGAAAGTGTTATACAATAATTAAACAATATTTATCTAACGTAATTCACATCAAAATTTTTTTAAAAAAATTACAGTTTCTATTTTTTTTTTTATTTTTTTGGTACAAATCTCCTTTTGTTTCCTTAAAAAAATTTTAAAAAATAGAGAGAGAGAGAGAGAGAGAGAAAATATTCAATTTTTCTTAAAGATAGAAATTAGGTTTAACCGAACCATCAATTCATGCCTTGACCATATCTTCTATGTATGAGGCAAGGGAAAACTCGTCGTTGATTTCTCTCATCCTATTTTTTCTTGTCACCATCCTTCCTTCCCTAGAATCCATTCTATTCTACGTGTCATTATAAGTACTTTTCGTGTTCTTATTTTAGCTTTAGCTCTTGTAATGCTCGTGTAGATTCTTCTCTCTTATTGCTAGTTGAATCGAAGCTGTTAGTTTCTACAATAGGTTTTTGAAAATCTTTTTCAAAATTTCTATGTATTATTTTTTTTTTGCTCACTTCCTATGGCATGGTAGGAGCTAAAATGAAAGATTTTTCAATCTTTGCCCATTTTAATAAAATCGAGGCGCTATGCATTAGCTCAAATTGAAGGGAATTTTATATAATTAGTTGTTAGTCACAAGGTGAACCTTATTATTTTGGTACTTTATGTATTATCTATTTCTTACATTGCTTTGTTGGATATCCCAGCAAATTTGGGTTGCTGCTTTCTATTTAGGTCGAGATGTTAGGCTGGTTGCTGACTTGAGTTAAAACCCAGTTGACCCAATATGTTGGTTGTGTTAGGGTTTGAGTGCTTAAGGGCTAAAAATCTACACTGACTTCATTCTCTTGACTTTACATACGTAGCTTTTGTTAGTTTTTCTCTGTGAACCCTATGTCGGATCATGCTGACAGATTTGCAAGCCTCATAAACTTGGTAAACAGATTGTCACATAACATACACGGTTTAATATAAACAATAAACACTGAAGGAGCGAGAATAGGAAAACTGAACAAGGAAATGTCGAGGCTTGCACGAACGCAATGTCCTTAAAGTAATTTGCCCTCACCACCGTCGCTTGCTTCCCAGGATACAACGACCGAATTGCAGTTGCGTTGTTGCAGCGAACTGAATCGGTTGCCCAAAAGATATCACCAAATGACGGAGGACTCGAAAACTGAAAATGGAGCACAGTGGAGGAAAACTGAAACTAGAAATGAAAGGAGAGCAGTGGATGATTTTTGTGTTCTTATGTTGTGTGTTGTGTCCATCCTGTGCAGTAGATGGCTGGTTAAATAGGTGCAATGGAGCCTGCTTGTATTGAATCTCAGGAGTTACAGCCATTAATCTCTGTCATGAATTTGGAGCCGTTGCAGGAGTTACAAATTCAAGATTAATGCTGGACGTTTTAGCTTTGAGTTCAAAACTGCAAAGGAAAATGAGCAAAACAGAGCTTGCACCGTGTGGCCAATTCCGGAGTGACATTTGTGTACGCAGGTCGCCCTCGCACACGAAACCCAAAGCTTATGTGGAAATCGATTCGTGGTTTCCACTCCCCATGCGGGCGCGTAAGCCATGGAGGATTCTCTATGTAACAAATGGTTACACCTCTGATAAGTGCTAGAAAAGCACTTAAATAACTCTTCTATTTTATGTATTTGTGTGTTTTATTAGTGTTATATGTTCCGTTTTATGTGTTTTTCCTTTATTGTGGTGTTTAGGGTCACAAAGAATCAAAAGGAGTCAAAATGGATGAAAATCGGATGAAAAAGGAAACTCGGGACCAAAAAGGCAAGCAAATCAAAGATGGAGGGCCTCCGATGCAATTTTATGAAAAGTTGTTTTTACAATTTTTATTGTGCCAATGTTGAAGAACATCAAAAGAGGATTCCTAAACTTTTTTCGGATCGCAAATCGGAGTTTCCTAGTGAAAGTTATGGCCGTTTGAAGAAAAAGGACTAAAAGCGTCAAAGCCAAAGCGTTGGGGACCAAAGTGCAACTTTTCAAAGTTCAGGGACCAAAGTGAAACTTTTCAAAACGTTGAAGGACCAAAATGCAATTTTTCAGGGACCAAAATGAATTCCATTCAACAGTTGAGGGACTTGGTGTGCAATTTTCGGGTGACTCGAGTCACCGCCGCAACCGTCCGAGACACCCTCGGCCATGCCTCGTTCCACGCCGCAACCTGCCGAGTCACCCTCGGCCATGTCCCGTGATCCGCCCAAGACGCCGTTCGAGGGCGTCCGCTCTGCGTAGCACGACTGAGTCAGTCGGGCGGTGACTCAGTCGCGCGATTCTCGAGAAGCTTACCTGGCGCCGGGCAGATTTTGACCAGCGGACTCCACCTACCATAAAACGTGTTTTTGGTATTTTCTTGACTTCTTAGAGATAAAACAACTGAGCACACCACAATAGACTCATGAAGGAAGACTTTTATGATTTTTTAATATTTTTTGGTGTAATATTTTGCCTATAAATAGAGGCATTTCCAAGTTTGAACCACACAACTTGTAGAGAGAATTAGCTTGTGATTCTCTCCAACTTTCTCCTCAATAAATTTCTCTTCATCATTTGTTCTTAGTTGTAGCTTGAAAGCTCTTAGTTTTTCATATTCCGGCGGAAGTAAAAACCTAAATTTAGGTTCGATTAATCAATCGACGATGCTTCGACCGTGAATATGATTAGCGGAGCATTTCTTCACTAATTTCTCTTCTTCTTTTATTTTTCATGTTTGAGAAAGATAATTTCTCATATATTGCAGAGGTGATACACGGCGTTACGCCGTTATAAGTATTTAACCCGCATATATGAGTAGTTAGACTTCTCTATTTAATTCTTAGCATTATTTACGTGATTTCTATAGTTTGTATATCTTACTTGAGATAGTGAAGTATAATCTATCATATAGCAATGGTGATACCCGCTAATATGAGTAGTTAGACTTCTCTATCTAGTTCGAGGGGACGTTGTGTTCAATTATCATGTTGTTATCTTTTCTAACTCTTTGCTAACGTTTTATCTATTCCTCTACTTCAATTTGTTGATTTGTTATGCTTTTAAACCCGTTTTGAATTTATGTGATTATTGCATTCACTTTGGCCAATTGAATCAATTAATCTTTAAGTTCAAGTTAAGTGCTAGGATTGGAAATTTTGATCCGTAATTATCACTAGATTCCAATCCACAGTAGCAAACAAATGTCGTGCATATTTGTTAATAAATCAACTTAGATGTATTAATTCAAGTTTGTGAAATTGATCATCTAATTCAACTCATTCTTCTTGTTCATTTCACACTAGCATTGCATTAAATCCTAAGAACTTGTTTAGGATTATCCAATAGCTAGATATTAAGTTAAAGAACTCACTTTAATTTAATACACTTAAGGAAGAATTCGTTAATCAGAGCTTCTTGGTTAATTGAGAGTTGATAAATTGAAGAAGGGATAGTACACGTTGCATGGGAAAGATAAACACAAGATGTTGACACAACCGAACCCGAGAACTAGATATATCTTCAATTGTTTCATTTTCATATCTTTTATTTTGTCATTTTATTTTCGAATTTCATCCAACTTCACAAAACCCCCTTTTCTATATTAATTGATAAAAACAACTAGATTAAACACCGTTCCTCTTGGGTTCGACCATTACTTACCACTTCTACATTAATTTGTAGTTAAACTTAGTAAGGAAATAAAATAAATTTTATGCGTCTTTGCGACAACACGCCTAAGTTTTTGGCGCCGTGTCTTGGGAACGGTTAACAAATTTAGTTGCTTTTATTAATTAATTTAAAAAAATTCTTCTTCACTTGTATGCATAATACCCGATCTACTAATCGAATTCTTGAAAGTTTCGATCCGTAAATCGAGAAATCCATTCAAACGAATAAGACAAGCAAAACAAACCGAACGAGAAATGGCGAAAACAATAATGAAAGAACTCTCAAACAACCGGGCAACTCAGAAGTTACTCAACAACCTTTGTGTATCACCTTTCCAACCGTAGAAGAAGGTAAAACTTTCGAGCTAAAATGCTGGATTGATACATCTTCTACCTTCTTTTCATGGACGATCCACGAAGATCCATATCGACACTTGAAGGAGTTTCATGTGGTGTGTGATAGCATGAAACCCCAGGCATCATCAAGAGCAAATCAAGCTCGGAGCTTTTCCATTTTCACTAAAGATGCCGCCACGCAGTTGGTTGTACACTTTACCACCAGGTTCGATCACAACATGGAATCAAATGAAGCAACTTTTCCTAGAAAAGTACTTTCCACTTCAAAGACCGCAAATATCGTGAAAGATATCTCTGCGAGTACGCCAAAACAATGGAGAAACTCTTTATGAGTATTGGGAGCATTTCAAAAGCTCATTGCAAGCTGCCCGCATCACCAAATCGGTGAAAACCTCCTAGTGCAATACTTCTATGAAGGCTTATGTCAATCAGGCGAAACATGGTTGATCTTTGCTAGTGGAGGAGCTCGATGAACAAAACCCTATTTGAAGCAAGAACATTGATTTCAAACATGGTGAGAACACTCAACAATTGATCTGAGGCCAGGAAGCGAACATTGAAGAAGTAAATGAGGTAAGTAACTCCAATGTTGAAAACCAACTCTCTGAACTAACCTATTTTCTCAAACAAATTTTTGTAGGAAACAATCCACAAGTCAAAGCATGTGGCATATGCACAAATCTAGGACATCATACAGATGTTTGTCCTGTTCTACAAGTGGATAACAACGAACAAGTGAACTCGACAAATAATTTCCCATTCCCAAGACAAGAATACAATCCGTACTCAAACACCTATAATCCAGGATGGCGAGACCACCCCAACTGAAGCTATGGAAACAACGGGCCCCAGGATTCTTCCTAACAAACCTCAAGGCCAATTCCAGCAACAAGGGAATTTCCAACCTCAAGGGCAATTTCAACAAAAACCTCAACAATCAGGTATGTCTCTTGAGGATATGGTGAAAACATTAGCAACTAACACTTTGAAATTTCAACAGGATTCCAAATCAAGCATTCAAAACTTGGAAAACCGAGATGAGTCAATTGGCAAGCTGCCATCAATCATTGGAAGCACAATCTGGAGGGAAGTACCATCTAACTGAGGTAAATCCAAAGAATGTTAGTGCCATAACCTTAAGGAGTGGAAAAGAGATTGAAAACCCTCACAAAGAAGTTCCCACACATGAAGATAAAGAAGAAAAGCTTGAAAAGGAGGCAAGTCCTAACTCTCATATCATTGCTAAAACAATTCCTCCCCCTTTCCCTAGTAGATTAGCGAAAACCAACAAAGATGACAAGGAAAAAGAAATTTTGGACACATTTAGGAGAGTAGAAATCAACATTCCATTGTTAGATGCAATCAAACAAATCCCACGCTTATGCTAAGTTTTTGAAAGATCTTTGCACTAACAAGAGGAAATTGAAGGGAAATGAAATGATCAAAATGGGAGAAACCGTTTCAGCGGTATTCCAGAAGAAGTTGCCTCCAAAATGCAAAGACCCTGGTATGTTCACTGTCCCATGCACCATAGGCAATCACCATATTGATAAAGCACTTACAGATTTAGGAGCATCCATAAATGTCATGCCTAGATCCTTGTATGCTTCACTAAATCTAGGAAAACTAAAAGAAACTCACGTAATTGTGCAACTAGGTGATCGTACCAATGCATGCAGGATGGAGTGATAGAAGATGTGCTAGTCAAAATAAATGGTTTAGTTTTCCCTGCTGATTTTTACGTGCTTGATATGGCTGATGAACATTCACCTCACCCTACACCTATCATATTGGGACGTCCATTTCTTTACACTTCTCGCACTAAAATTGATGTCTATGAGGGTACACTGTCCATGGAATTTGATGAGGAAAAAGCGAACTTTAATATTTTTGATGGTTCATTGCGCCCTAATAATGCTTGTTCTGTCTTTGCAATTAATTCAACTAATCCTTTTGTGCAAGAACTGTGTAAGTTGAATTGCAGAGCCAGCACAACACATAAGATTGAGCCAAAGCACAATTACTTCATCTCGAAGAAGGAAGCCATGGAAAGAAATGAGACCAAAAACATTTGGAGAAGAATTCAAGAAGGACTGTTAAGAAATCAAGACACTCGGAGAAGCCATCGAAGACAAATGGGAACTGTGTCGAGCCAACGACTTTAAACAAAAGCGCTTCTTGGGAGGCAACCCAAGCATTTTCTCTTATTTTTATCTTTCTTTTGAAATTTTCATTGTTTTTGTTTTTATTTCTCCGTTTTTTTTTCTAGCGTACTACGGAAGATGTTGCCTTGTAACTGTAGAAGGAAAAGGCCTACCCATTGAGCAACAACTTTTTGAGTGTGATCACTAGCACCCATCCGAAGATGTAAAACTACGTCTCATTCATTTGAGAAGTGTCTGAGTTGGACGTTCTGCTCTAAACGTTCTCCCATTTGTTGGTTCTTGTGGGGTTGTTCTTTATTGAATGGTAAACATACCCATGTGTCATGTGGCGATATGGAGGACCTTTTCATTAAGAGGGTCGTTTGCTCTTGGATTGTCGATGTGTTCCTCAGAAGTGCTACATTGTGCAACCACCATCCCCAAATCGGCACGACTCATTGCTTACCATAGGGGAGTTTCTATTTCTTCTCTTTTTCATGCTTTCTATATTTCTACATTGGGGACAATGTAGAATTTAAGTGTGGGGGAGTGGCATATTGTGATCTGCTTGTGATTTTTTTTTGTGTCTACAATTTTGCATGAGATAGCAACTTTTGAATATGATTGAGCTTAATTTGCGTGATTTAGCTAAAACTGCAGGATCCCCAAAAAAAAAAAATCAATTTGTTGTGTTCTGTTCTTCTCTATGCATAGCTGGCTAAATTACCTGAGCACGTTTATAAGGTAATTTACTATCATTCTCTGGAACACAAATTGAAGGTTGAAAATGTTGATTTTTTTTCTAACTTTCTAGACCATAGTAAACTAACTTTTTTCTTTTCTTTTTCTATCCATTAAGTCTGCTCAAAGTAACTTTGGAAACATCAATTGTTAGCAAAGCGGAGTTATAATCGCATGGTATCTGTTTTTGTGAATGTGTCTTTTATTGTGACAGAGTTTAAAAAGTTTGGAAAAGCATTGACCTATCTTTGAGAATGAATTTTACTTTTATGTTCGAAATAAGGAGAGGGACCACAGGAAAGAGCTACTTGCCTCAGAGTGTGAAGCCGTCACCTCGAATGGGTGAAGAAGGCTGCCTCCAATGAAAGGGGTAGTGTGAAAGCTACCTGTGGGGTAAAAGCTGAAAAGAAAATTGCAAAATTCTTCTTCTTCTTCTTCTTCTTCTTCTTCATCAAAAAAAAAAAAGAAAAAAAAAGAGAAAAAAAAGGAAATCGCAAGAAATGTGATAGTTACCCAAGTGTGAAGTTTGATAAATAAATTCCCTCAATGGTTTGAAGTGCCCAAATCTAAACACTCTTTAAATTGAAGACATATTTGCGATAAAACACCTGCCATGCCCTTTTTTTTCTTTGCAGTGCTAACGGTTGATGATTTTTGATGAACTGGGTAATTTTTAGGATCCATGGGAATCATTGTAAAATAAGAGTGGGGTCACGAGAGATGAAAGGAAATATTTGACCACTGGGTCCGAGATTTGGATAGAACATCGTAAGCTTTCATTTGATTCCCGGTTAGTGATGGGATGATAACCTTCATTGCACACACTCACAAGCCATTGTGTATTTGAGAAAAAGTGAAATTTTCATGGTTCGGGAGAATGTTTATTAAGCAAGTCACTATCTGTAGTTGGATTTCAATGTTTAAAGTTATTTATCTCATGTAAAATCACTGTGTTGTTTTGTGTCGTATGGTTGTTGTTCGAGGGCGAACAACAGTCTAAGTGTGGGGGAGTTTGATAAGTGCTAGAAAAGCACTTAAATAACTCTTCTATTTTATGTATTTGTGTGTTTTATTAGTGTTATATGTTCCGTTTTATGTGTTTTTCCTTTATTGTGGTGTTTAGGGTCACAAAGAATCAAAAGGAGTCAAAATGGATGAAAATCGGATGAAAAAGGAAACTTCGGGACCAAAAGGCAAGCAAATCAAAGATGGAGGGCCTCCGATGCAATTTTATGAAAAGTTGTTTTTACAATTTTTATTGTGCCAATGTTGAAGAACATCAAAGAGGATTCCCAAACTTTTTTGGATCATAAATCGGAGTTTCCTAGTGAAAGTTATGGCCGTTTGAAGAAAAAGGACTAAAAGCGTCAAAGCCAAAGCTGTTGGGGACCAAAGTGCAACTTTTCAAAAGTTCAGGGACCAAAGTGAAACTTTTTCAAAACGTTGAAGGACCAAAATGCAATTTTCAGGACCAAAATGAATTCCATTCAGCGGTTGAGGACTTGGTGTGCAATTTTGGTGACTCCAGTCACCGCCGCCGTCCGAGACACCCTCGGCCATGCCTCGTTCCACGCCGCAACTTTGCCGAGTCACCCTCGGCCATGTCCGCATCCGCCCGCGCGCGTCCGAGGCGTCCGGATTCTGCTCAGCGACTCAGTCGGACGCGACTGAGTCGGCGTGATGACTCGAGCATGTGATCTGTAGAAGCTACCTGGCACACGTGATTTTGACCAGCGGACTCCACCTACCATAAAGCGTGTTTTTGGTATTTTCTTGGCTTCTTAGAGATAAAACAACTTTGAGCACCACAATAGACTCATGAAGGAAGACTTTATGATTTTTAATATTTTTGGTGTAATATTTTGCCTATAAATAGAGGCATTTCCAAGTTTGAACCACACAACTTGTAGAGAGAATTAGCTTGTGATTCTCTCCAATTTTCTCCTCAATAAATTTCTCTTCATCATTTGTTCTTAGTTGTAGCTTGAAAGCTCTTAGTTTTTCATATTCCTAAGGAAGTAAAAACCTAAATTTAGGTTCGATTAATCAATCGACGATGCTTGACGTGAATATGATTAAGCGAGCATTTCTTCACTAATTTCTCTTCTTCTTTTATTTTTCATGTTTGAGAAAGATAATTTCTCATATATTGCGAGAGGTGATACGGCGTTACGCCGTTATAAGTATGTTAACCCGCATATATGAGTAGTTAGACTTCTCTATTTAATTCTTAGCATTATTTACGTGATTTCTATAGTTTGTATATCTTACTTGAGATAGTGAAGTATAATCTATCATATAGCGATTGGTGATACCCGCTAATATGAGTAGTTAGACTTCTCTATCTGAAGTTCGAGAGGGCGTTGTGTTCAATTATCATGTTGTTATCTTTTCTAACTCTTTGCTAACGTTTTATCTATTCCTCTACTTCAATTTGTTGATTTGTTATGCTTTTAAACCCGTTTTGAATTTATGTGATGATTGCATTCACTTTGGCCAATTGAATCAATTAATCTTTAAGTTCAAGTTAAGTGCTAGGATTGGAACTTTTGATCCGTAATTATCACTAGATTCCAATCCACAGTAGCAAACAAATGTCGTGCATATTTGTTAATAAATCAACTTAGATGTATTAATTCAAGTTTGTGAAATTGATCATCTAATTCAACTCATTCTTCTTGTTCATTTCACACTAGCATTGCATTAAATCCTAATAACTTGTTTAGGATTATCCAATAGCTAGATATTAAGTTAAAGAACTCACTTTAATTTAATACACTTAAGGAAGAATTCGTTAATCAGAGCTTCTTGGTTAATTGAGAGTTGATAAATTGAAGAAGGGATAGTACACGTTGCATGGGAAAGATAAACACAAGATGTTGACACAACCGAACCCGAGAACTAGATATATATTCAATTGTTTCATTTTCATATCTTTTATTTTGTCATTTTATTTTCGAATTTCATCCAACTTCACAAAACCCCCCTTTTCTATATTAATTGATAAAAACAACTAGATTAAACACCGTTCCTCTTGGGTTCGACCCTTACTTACCACTTCTACATTAATTTGTAGTTCTGAAACCGAGTAAGGAAATAAAATAAATTTTGGCGTACTGCGACAACACGCCCAACCTCACACATTGGTAACCATGAACAAATTGGTCCACATTTCCTCTAACTTTCCTGTGTGGGATAAGTCCCACTTTCCAAATGAAATTCTTCTCACAATTTCTATTCACACTTTATTTCCAACAATCCCCCACGTGAATGGGAATTGACAGACACGGAATACTTGGTGATAAAGTCCAACGTCGGAACCCTTCCAACGTCGGAACCCTGCATAGAATATGTAGGTGTTACCCTTTGAACCTTTCTTTGTGAAAGTATATTTACTTTACTGGCTGACTAGTAGACGCGATGTCCTTGAACTGTTCTGCCATTTGTGTAAATGATGATGCACCTCACAAAGGATTTTTACTAACAGCATTCAGTTCTGACGGGTGTGTCTGTTCATGGCCATGGATCATGCACCTGGTTCTGCGAGAGTTACTTTATAATTGTGCCTCAACAATTCCCTTGAAGGCGGCCCTACGTCTCCCTCACATAGGTGATTCCTCTTTTAAGAGTAACCCGCATTACCCTGCTCGAATTACTCAGATTTTAGACGACTAGGAATCATTAAGAGCTTATTGCTCAACATGCTCTTATGGGCATTACTATTTTAAAGGAATGGATTAAGGGAAACCTCCCCGCAGTGATCTCCAACTAAGTCTTTGCAATTAGGTTGTCCCATTGAACCTAGATCTTGGGATCTCCAATTAGCTAGGTTGGGTTTTCCTTCACAATGACTTACTCTTCATGAAGCTTAAGTCCCATTCCTCTGGTTGACTTAGCAACTAACTCTCGGTTTACCCCTTTGGTTAGCAGATCTGCTAGGTTATCTTTTCACCTCACATAGTCAACAGAGATAACTCCTATGGAGAGTAGTTGCCTAATGGTATTGTGTCTACGATGTATGTGCCAAGACTTATCATTGTACATGTTCCTCTGTTCCCTTCCGATTGCCGACTGATTGTCGCAGTGTATACAAATTGTTGGCACAGGCTTTGGCAATCTTGGAATATCCTCTAAGAACTGGTGTAACCACTCAGCCTCTTCACCACACTTATCGAGGGCAATAAACTCAGATTCCATAGTGGATCTGGCTATAACTGTCTTCTTAGAGGATTTCCACGATATCGCTGCACCTCCCAATGTGAAGACAAATCCACTTGTGGACTTTGAGTCTTTCATATCAGATATCCAGTTAGCATCGCTATATCCTTCAAGCACGGCAGGATATCTGTTATAGTGCAACCCATAGTTATGAGTATATCTCAAGTATCTTAGTGCTCTTATAATCGTTTTCCAATGTTCTTGTCCTGGATTACTAGTGTACCTACTTAGTCTGCTGACTGCATAGGCTATATCGGGTCTTGTACCGCTCATCAGGTACATCAGACTCCCAATAATTCTGGAATACTCAACTTGAGAAACACTATCAGTTTTATTCTTCGATAGATGTTGACTTGTATCTATGGGGGTTCTAGCCACACAAATATCATTCTTGTTAAATTTCTCGAGAACCTTATCAACATAATGTGATTGGCTTAAGACAAGCCCATCTAATGTTCTAGAGATTTTAACACCAAGGATAATATCGGCTAACCCCCATGTCTTTCATGTCAAATCTTGATTTCAACATATCTTTCATGGATTTTATCATCTTATCGTCACTGCCAACAACAAGCATGTCATCAACGTAAAGACACAAAATGACATAGCCATTGCTAGTGTCTTTAACGTACACGCATTTATCGCACTCATTCATTCTAAATCCGAATTCTACCATGGCATTATCAAATTTCTGGTGCCACTGTTTCAGCACCTATTTCAAGCCATATAATGACTTCACCAATTTACACAGTTTGTGTTCTTGCCCTGGTGCAGAAAACCCCTCGGGTTGTTCCATATAGATTTCTTCTTCTAAATCTCCATTTAGAAAGGCTGTTTTGACATCCATTTGATGTACTTCAAGATTGTGCAAGGCAGCAATCGCTAGTATCATCCTAATGGAAGTTATTCTCGTAACTGGAGAATGAGTGTCAAAGTAGTCAAGGCCTTCTCTTTGCTTATAACCTTTTATTACAAGCCTAGCCTTATACTTGTCAATAGTTCCATCTGCCTTCATTTTCCTTTTGAAAATCCACTTGTATCCTAGTGATTTGTTTCCGGGAGGAAGATCCACTAGTTCCCAAGTATGGTTCTGCAAGATGGATTCTATCTCACTGTTGATTGCCTCTTTCCATTGAGATCTTTCAGAGGAATTTATAGCTTCCTTAAAGCTTTGAGGTTCACATTCTAGCATATAGGTTAGAAAATCCGAACCAAAGGATTTTTCAGTTCTAACTCTTTTGCTACGTCTTGGTTCAACCTCAATGTCCTCTTCCCTTTCTTGGTCCACTGCTTCAAGTATTCGTTTTGACGAGCTTGCTTCTTCTCTCGAATTGTATGGAAACACATGTTCAAAGAAAGAAGCATTTCTAGATTCAATTATCGTGTTCTTGTGTATATCTTCGATTTTAGACTCATACACAAGAAACCGATAAGCACTACTGTTGTGAGCATAGCCAATGAATATTCCATCAACAGTCTTTGGACCGATCTTCACCTTTTTAGGCATAGGTACGACCACTTTGGCAAGACACCCCCACACTCGCAGGTGTTTGTACGATGGTTTCCGACCTTTCCACAGCTCAGAGGGGCTCTTTTCTATTTTCTTTCGAGGCACCTTATTTAAAAGGTAGTTAGCTGCCAACACAGCATCCCCCCCCACATGTTCTGGGGTAACCCAGAACTGATTAGCATCACATTCATCATTTCTTTCAATGTACGATTCTTTTGTTCTGCTATGCCATTTTGCTTTCCGTGTTGGGCACATAATTCACCAAATGGTGATTCATATTCACCGCCATGGTCACTTCTCAACACTTTGATTTTCCTTTTGAGTTGATTCTCAACTTCATTTTTATAGATAACAAACTTTTCTATTGCTTCATCTTTACTTTTAAGAAGATATACATAGCAATCCTTTGTCCTATCATCTATAAAAGTGATGAAGTATTTGCTGCCACCCCATGTTTGCACAAACTTCAAATCGCACACATCGGTGCGGATTAAATCAAGTGGTTTACTATTTCTCTCAATAGTTTGAAGTGGCGTCCTTGTCAATTTCGCTTCAACACAAGTTTCGCACTTGTGTTTTGGGTCATGTGGAATGATGGTAAGTGGTCCAAGTTAATCAATCTACGTAAAGTATCATAATTAACCTGACTTAGTCTACCATGCCATAAATTGGAAGACTCAAGCAAGTAAGCAGAAGAGTTATTCATTTTATTCATTTTGGGCTTAATAGCCATTGCATTGAGTTTAAAAAGCCCATCGAAACATAACTCTTTGCCTACAAACACTCCACTCTTTCACAAAATAACTTTATCAGGCTCAAACACCATGCGAAAACCATGATTGTTCAGCAGCGATCCAGACACAAGGTTCTTTTGGATCTCTGGCACATACAACACATTGGTGAGAGTCAGCTTTTTTTCGGACATCATTCTCAAAACCACTTTCCCATGGCCTTTGATTTGGAGGGAGGCCGAGTTCCCCAAGATCGCCTTCTCTCCATTCTTTGCAGCTTCAAAACTATGGAATATCTCTCTATCAGAGCAAACATGACGGGTAGCATCGGTGTCAATCCACCACTCTCTTGGATTCGACCCGACCAGATTTACCTCAGAGACGACTGCAACAAGGTCCATGTCAGAAGCTTCGTTGTCTCCAACCATATTGGCCTCTGTTCTATAATTGTTCCTCTTTGGAAGTTTACACTCCCAAGCCTTGTGACCAACTTTGTCACAACTGTGGCATTTCTCCGAAAACTTCGGCTTTGTCACTCCTCTTTTTGGTCCCAAGTTGGGCCCGTTGTTCGATGACCCTTGTCTGTTAGGTGGCCCATTCCTGTTTGGTGGAATGTATTTCCCTTTGTTGCTTTTCGAGTTTTGACCATGTTCCACAACATTAGCTTTAGCAGCTAGCGCAAGATTCAACTGTTGCTTATCAGTATTCCTTTGTTTCTATCCTTCCTCAATTTGAAGTCTTGTAATGAGCTCTTCAACAGTCATTTCTTTCCGCTTATGCAACAAGTAATTCTTGAAATCTTTCCAACTAGGTGGCAGCTTATGAATAATAGCTGCAACTTGGAATGGTTCACTAATAACCATCCCTTCAGTGTGAACTTCGTGCAAAATCACTTGAAGTTCTTGAATCTGACTCATAACAGTTCTGGAGTCCACCATCAGAAAATCCAGGAACCGCCCCACAACAAATTTCTTTGTACTGGCGTCTTCGGTCTTATGTTTGCGTTCTAATGACTCCCACACTTCCTTTGCCGTTTTCACTGAGCTGTATACGTTATATAATGAATCGCTCAAACGGTTCAGTATATAATTTTGGCATAGGAAATCCGAATGTTTCCAAGCGTCAACAGCACTGACCGCTTGAATGTCTCCCTCTCCCTCTTTTAAGATTGGAGCTGTCTCAGTCAAGAATCTCCCAAGATTTAATGTGGTTAGATAGAAGAATATCTTCTGTTGCCACCTTTTAAAGTTCGATCCATTGAACGTTTCTAGCTTTTCATTGTGATTCACAGGAACTGTCACACTCGGACCAACCCCAAAGTTCAGCACATGAGCCGGTCCACTCGAACTAGCACCAAGACTTGACGTGTATGCCACAGTCGTTGTCACAGCCACTGTTTGATTAACAGCTTGTGACACGGGAGCCACCACGGGTCATCGGGGCCACGGTGGGTGCTACTTGAGGCACCACATTATTTCCAATATTTTCGGTTGCCATAACGTTGTTGTTTTGAGTGTTTTCCATCTCCACAAATCAACAATTCCAATAACTCTGAAATGCAGATGGACAATTTAGTTTTACCAACCAAAAGATTAAAATAATAGCCAAGTAAAATAATTTTAGATCAATTAGTTCACATTCAATCTATGCTAGACATGTAGGTATTATATGCAGGATGTTAGAGCACTAGATTTGAATAGAGACCATCACCTGATTTGAATTACAATCAAATTAATGTAAACAGAGGCACCATGCATACAATACCCTATACCAAAAGTATATGCATACGCTAATCAAGGCCAAACTATTAATATATATATATATATATATATATATTCTAAATTAGATGCTAGTGCATAATGTAAACCAAATACCATTCACGTAGAGCATGTAATTGATGCCAATTTATCTCAGCAACCACACCATGTGGTGACAAGTCAAACATGACATGATAGGCGTGTACCAGGTTAAATTCAATACGAAAGGCTGAACACGCCGCAATAGCATATCACATTAAGCATATATAACAAACCATTCACAATCTGTTTAGCAGTGGGTGTTGAAGAAGTTGCTTTAAGATTGTAGGATCATGCTGACAGATTTGCAGGTCTCATAAACTCGGTAAACAGATTGGCATATAACATACACGGTTTAATATAAATAATAAACACTGAAGGAGGGAGAATAGGAAAACCGAACAACGAAATGTTGAGGCTTGCGCGAATGCAACGTCCTTAAAGCAATTCATCCTCACCACCGACACTTGCTTCTTAGGATACAACGACTGAACTGTAGTTGCGTTGTTGCAGTGAACTGAATCAGTTGCCCAAACGATATCACCAAATGACGGAAGACTCGAAAACTTAAAATGGTGAGCAGTGGAGGAAAACTGAAACTGAAAATGAAAGGAGAGCGGTGGATGATTTTCGTGTTCTTATGTTGTGTGTTGTGACCATCCCGTGCAGTAGACGACTGGTTAAATAGGTGCAATGGAGCCTGCTTGTATTGAATCTCAGGAGTTACAGCCATTAATCTCTGTCACGAATTTGGAGCCGTTGCAGGAGTTACAAATTCAAGATTACTGCTGGATGTTTCAGCCTTGAGTTCAAAACCGCAAAGGAAAATGAGCAAAATAGAGCTTGCACTGTGTGGCCAATTCCGGAGCGACATTCATGTACGCAGGTCGCGCTCGCACACGAAACCCAAAGCTCATGTGGAAATTGATTCGGTATTTCCACCCCGCTGCGGGCGCATAACGCCATGGAGGATTCTCTATGTAAGAAATGGTTACACCTCACGCATTGGTAACCATTAATAAATTGGTCCACATTTCCTCTAACTTTCCTATGTGGGATAACTCCCACGTTCAAAATGAAATTCCTCTCACAATTTCCATTCACACCTTATTTCCAACACCCTAGATCTCTCTTTCTCTCTAAGCTTTTGGTGAATTACTGATTCTCCTTAATGTTGTTAGAGTGAAGTATGTGATAGATTTTGTTGTATGAGTCTGCAAGTGTGTTAGGTATTTCGAGATAAAGATCTGTGGGATCTTGAGTTTCGATAGGCTGTAATTGTAAGGATTTGTTCCCAAATTCCGGCCACCAGTGGAGTATTTGAGCGAGAAACCACCATTCTTTGCAGAGCTCAACAGGGGAGTAGGATTTATCCGAACCTCTGGGACATTCTGGTCGAACCAAATCGTTGTTTTTATTTTTCATACTTTACTTTTGGTTTTGCTGATTTCGTGTTCTATATTTGTTAGATTTGTGGTTGTTTTTGATCCTAAGCTCTTCAATGGCATCAAAGCAAGTCTTGAAGTTTATGGCGGTAGATCTAGATTCCGGTGGTGTTTGTGGTAACCGGTGGTGTTTTTTCTGTTTTCCGACGAGAACTCTGATTTCAATGGTGCACTTGTGATTCTAGCATACCACTAAAGTCCAATGGTTGCAATGGATCATACGGTGGCCAATTTGGTGTATTTTGGGGATTCATTGTTCATTGGCTATTTCTTCATTACCTAGATCGCGAGTGGTGATTCTCCTTTTCCAGTTGGGGTTTTTCTTTTATTTTTGTCAATTTTGACAATGTTGTCTTCTCCGATCTATTGACCGGGGTAACATATCTCCATTTTCAAGTTCTGGCCCCTAATCTAGATCCCCTGGTGTATAGTCCTTGTCCAGACCCTATAGGTTTCTTGGAATCTGGGATAAAGCTAGAACGGGTACGATTGAGGAGTGGGTGGAGTGGCTGTTGTTGAGTTTTGTTGTTTGATTGCTTGAGTAGAAGATCGGACACTGATTGTACATTGAATTGGAGTTATTTTTCTTGGTTGAGTTTTTCCTTGAGAATTATTACTGGTGTAATAGGTGATATTACAGTTTGCCTGAGTTTTGAACTATGTTCTTGTATTCTACCATTGGTTATTCTTGCCATTTGAGATACTGTGTGGTTGAGTTTAGTCATTTTAGAGGTTAAATTAGCTATCCTAATTCTTGCATAAGTGTTTGTGCATTATCACCACCTAGGGAGTATCTTGTGACTTAACTGTGTGCACTATAAAGTGGAGTCACTGCTGTGTTTAGTGTTTTGAGTTGAGTTTGTTCTTCAAAAACTCTCAAAATTGCATTATTGTTTTTAAAGAAAGTTTTTCAATTGAGGTGGAATAACTTGTTGCTCTTGATTCTTTGAACATCTATTCTTGAGATTTCTTAGTTGTCATTAAGAGTATTTTGCATTACTGTGAGTGTGCATTTGCGACTTTCCATTGAGTTTTTCCATCTGCATATTTGTGTTAAGCTACATTGTTCTTTGATAGTTGTGAGTTGCTAGAGAAGTATTTTTTAATTAAGTGATTGTTGTTGGGGATTGAGTGCTTATATTCCCCTTTAAATTACTAGTTACTGGTTTTGGATAAAATTTTTTCAAAAAAGAGTTTTTCAAAGGGATTGTGTAAGTTCTTTCAAAGTTTTGTGACCAGTGTTGGTGATTTTCAAATCAAAATGGCAACTACAAACTCTTTCATTAGATCTGAGTTGGGGATCTTTGATGGGAAGGGTGATTTCAAAATTTGGTCACTTAAGTTGAAAGCACTTCTTATACAAAAAGGTGTGCTAAGGCCTTACATGATTCATGGCTTGTTGGCACAACTAATGCTAGAAAGAATGATGCTTATGAGATTGCATGGGGCACTATTTTCTTGCATTTGTATGATAATGTGATTAGAGCTATTGTCGATACTAAAACTGCTACTGAGTTGTGGATTGAATTGCAAGAGCATTATGATAAGAAAACCATGCGTAATAAGTGTTTCATTCTTAAACAGTTCTTTTGATTTAAGATGGATATTTCTATTGATTTAGATGAGAACTTGTATAAGTTTAACAAACTTGTTGCTGATTTGACTAACGCTGGTGAGACCATTTCTGAGGACCAAAAGGCTCTAATTCTTTTGAATTCGATACCTAAGAAATATCATGACTTGAAGAGTGCTCTTGAGCATGGGCGAGATAGTTTGACTATGGATATCATTGCTAATGCTCTAAGAAATAAGGAGTTGGAGTTGAGATTAGTTCAGATGTCTTCTAGTCATGGTGGGGAACTGTTGTATTCCAAGAATCAACGTGGAGAATGGAAGCTTAGGAGTGATAAGGCTGAAAATCAGGCCGTGAGTCAAAACAGTAAGAACAAGGGAAAAGGAAATTAGAAAAGGAAAGGTGGGGGTGAGCAAAAGGAATATGAGTGCTATGGTTGTGGACAAAAGGACATTTCATTAGAAATTGTCCAAAGAAGAAGAGAGAACTTTGGACAAGTGTAATGGCAGTGCAACTTGTGTGTTTGATGGTAGGCTTGCAGGGCAGATTCTATCAATGGCTTACTGCATCAAGCCATTTATGCCTTCTGCCTCTTTTCTTGTTTAAATTTCTACCCTTAATTTTCCTTTTTTCAGCTATGAGTTATGAATTGTTTCTTTGACTTGAGAAAAGTTATTGATTTTGTGTTTTTGCAAGTACAAGAGTGATGATGCAAAGAGGACTTGAACTCACTTACTCCACTTGGTAGTGAAAATTTTGGTGGCAAGGTAGAGATTGTTGGACATGCAACCAAATTTGGGCTGCTTCTTTCTACTTGGGCCGAGATGTTGGGCTGGTTGTTGACTTGAGTTAAAACTCGGTTGACCCATTATATTGGTTGTGTTAGGGTTTGAGTACTTAACGGCTGAAAAGTTACATTAGCTTCATTCTCTTGACTTTACATATGCAACTTTTGTTGGTTTCTCTCTGTGAACCCTAGATCTCTCTTTTTCTTTGAGTTTTGGTGAACTCCTGATTCTCCTTAGTGTTGTTAGTGTGAAGTGTGTAAGAGATTTTGTTGAGCGAGTGTGCAAATGTGTTAGGGTTTTTAATGTGTTATGGTTTTCAAGATAAAAATCTATGAGATCTTGAGTTTCAATCGATTGAAATTGTAAGGATTTGTTGCCAATTTCGACTACCAGTGGAATATTTGAATGAGAATCTACCATTTTTGTGGAGCTTAACGGAGCAGTAGAATTTATTCGAACCTCAGAGACCTTTGGGTTGAAACAAAACCTTGTGTTTTTATTTTTCGCACTTTACTTTTGTTTATGTCGATTTCATGTTCTATATTTGTTAGATTTGTGTTCATTTTTCGATCCTAACCTCGACAAAATGTAATAAATATAGAACATGAAATCAACATAACCAAAAGTGAAGTGCTATGAGGCAAGTGAGGTGAGCACTTCAGGCCTAGAGTAAAAAATGGTCAATTTTGTTAGTATTTATCTTCTTTTATAATTGACCTTCAAACTGTTAAATATCAATTAAATATTATTAAAATTTTTAATCAAAATAAATATTTGTTGGCATATAAAAATTTTAAAAATGCTAGGAAGGATGAAAGGTTAGGAAATATTAAAGTTAGTAGAAGAAAAAGAGTTGTTGTACATAGGAACTCTTTTATTTATTTTTGATAGTTTAATATAAAATGGATCGCATGACTGCTATTTATACTAGTTGCACATCTTTAGCCAATGGTTAGGATTTTTCCACCGTATATTTAATCCAATGATGATAATTTATCATTTAAAATTTTCTAATAAAATACTTAGACACTTATCTATGTTTTAAAACATCTTGAAACATGTCTAAATAAATATATGCAAACTATAATGATATTTTCTATTGCCTTATCTTGAATAAGTTTCTAGAAATTTGGCTACTAGACTTTTAACTATTATATTCTATCTACTAAGTATCTAAACTCAAGTATTTATTTTTGGATCAAATCAAGTTTATTCCAATAATATTATGGTATATAACTTATTTTCAGTTCAATTTATTGAATAATTTTCTCCTATGTTTCTTTTCAATATATTATAAGAATCAAATTCATTTGTCTTGAATTAAGAAAAAAAATCAAAAGTATAACTTATTGTAATTGCTCGGTCACCAAGAATGAATATTTTAAAGAACCTAGTCATTTGTTAAATAGTACAAAAAAGTTAGATTTATTATTGCTATGAATGAAACAAAAGAAATCAAAATGGAACTAAGATGATAATTGAAACTAAAAAAAGATAAAGAAATAATTGGAAAATAGATATTGTTAAAATTTTGATTATTATTTTTGTATTTTTATTTGATTATATAGTAGTTACCTCTTTGAATAATTTTTTCATTTTTTTGTCTTGTTACCGCTCATTATAATTTAAATATTGCATATAATTTTTATTATTTATTTATTTTATTATTATTATTATTATTATTATTATTATTGTTGTTGTTGTTGTTATTATTACATAGCATAATATGCTATATTTATTTTTACACTAACTAGTGTACTGTATTTTTTACATAACATATGATATAAGTTGCAAAGCCACCTTGTGGCCGCCGCACTGGGTTTTGAATTATTATTATTATTATTATTATTATTATTATTACCACTGGGCTTCAATACAACAACTTATTATTATTATTATTATTATTATTATTATTATTATTATTATTACCACTGGGCTTCAATACAACAACTTATTATTATTATTATTATTATTATTATTATTATTATTACCACTGGGCTTCAATACAACAACTTATCTAATCTAATCTAATATAAAAACAAAAGAAAAGCCCAAATAGCCAATTCAAGGTAATTGACCCAGCAATTCAGTAACATCTCGGCTGTCCGTTGTCACTCGTCTTATCTCCAAAAAATAATATTAACCACACATTTTTACACTATCATCACAGACATCGCCTTTTTAACACCCAATCAACTTAACACATTTTCAACCCAGCAATTCAGTAACATCTCGGCTGTTATCACTCTCGTCTTATCTCTAAAATCCGAAATCCGCCGCGACCCTCAGTCCCTCACACTCGGTCCTCACTTCTCAGTCCAGTCATTAACTCCTGCTCGCCAGCCGGCTGCCTCACCAGAGTCCACTGTCCAGACGCCAACGCGATTCTCAGCATTAAGTCGTTTGCTCCCTTAACTCTAATTTTTGGTGTATTTACTATTTGTTTGAAAATTGGATATTCATTTTAAATAGTGTTTGAAGCTAGAGGTGCAATCGAAAATTAGGATTTATTTATGCAATTGAAAGTTGAAATTTCATATTTGCACTATTGATTATCGCTCATTTACAGTGAACTTAAGCTGGGGATTGAGAAAATGGAAAATAGAAATTTTATTTTTGCAATTGAAATTAGTTAATTACTTATTAGTTGTTACTCGCTAAGATGTGGATTGGGAATTGGGACTTCGGAATTACTTATTGGTTATTAGATATTAGTCTTAAAACAAACTAAATAACTAATTAGTCTAATATGATTAATTGCTTTGTTAAGTTGGATAATGTTGAATGTGATAAATTATCTTTCTTGGACATTTTAGAAATATTTTAAAAAATAGTTGCTCAAAGTTCATAGCACAAATAGAGTTTGAGAGAGCTCAAATAGAATTGAGGAGAGCACAAGTAGAGTTAGGAGAGCTCAAATATGGTTGTTCCAGATAAGGAAAAATTGGGTATATCCTTTGATTTCCAAGCTTTTGACTTTGGCGTTGATTCTATTGGTTGCCGTTGTTACCGTTGAAAGATTGTTTTCTACAATGAACTTCGTGAATGACAAATTGCGCAATTGAATGGGTGATGAATGGATGAATGGGGAGATATTTTCGAAAATTTATAACGAAATAATTGTAAAACGGTTTTAGAATATAAAAACTCACAAAGAATGATCGTAAGGTGCGATATTTGTATTTATTTTTATTTTTAAAATATATTTCATTTTCTGTTGCCAAGAATTTGTGAACGCATTGACTCCAAATCTTGGCTATGCCACTGTATAGTATTATTTCAGAGTCTACGAGGGCCCCTTTTTTAAACCTCGCCTCAGGCCGCAAACTACTGAACCGGCACTATAGCTAACTAGGCTTGAAATTGACGACTTAGTGAATCCTGAATTTTGAGCAACTTGATCGACTAGGCAATTACTATCCAGAGGAGTCAAATGTGGTCATTTTCAAATTTTCAGGGGCAAGATTGAAAGAAGTTTCACACCAGCTAGACTGAATAAAGGGAGTAATATTTGGATGCATGGTGTAAACTTTTATTTAGCTTAGTGTTACGAGATGTGTGGACAATGATGATTGCTGATATGAGATGCGTAATTGTGTAATTGATATTGAAGGTTGACATTGAGTGGTTATTTCTTTTTGACTCATCAGCAATGGCAACGAAGCTGCTAATTTCTCCTATCCCTCATCGTTGCTCATTTCCAACCCAAGAACATCAACATATACGCCCATGGCTGGGACCTGGCCGGATGTCAACAAGAAACAAGAGCCTTGTACTTCGAGTGTTGCCCTCCCTCGAGCACGAGATTTTATCATCTAGTTCTTCAGCTGTCCTGGAGCATCTACACCACAACCCGCAGTCTCTTTACCTATTAGCAGCAGATACTGCAGGCTACTCATTGGCCAGTTATTACACTTCGCTTGGTCTCTTCATCATTTCAGTTCCTGGCCTCTGGTCACTTATAAAGCGGTCAGTTAAATCGAAGGTACCCCTCTGTCATGCCTATTTGTTATGGATCACTATGCCAAAATGTAACTCAGGAAACCTGTTTTGTTGCTTTAAATAAGTTTTTTCAAATTAAAATTAACACAAAATCAAGTTATCCAAGGGTGGATTTCAGTAAAACTTACATACATTTTTGTTTGAATAGTGATCCAACTTCGAAATATGGAGGTGCATTTTGATGAAAGTTTGAATTTGATGAGAATAGAATGAAAGATGAATGGAAGGGAAATATCAGGTTTGAAACTAGAAGTTACTTAAAAAGTAAATTTAAAGTAATTTTTCTTATTTAAACAACCTGTTAATAGGTTTAGTCTCAGTTTATTTTCTTCGTCTCTTATTCTTTTTGGTGCTTTATTTACTTGGAAACATCCTAACTGGAATCTTGTTCATACAACAGATAGTGCAAAAGACATTTATCGGAGAGGGAGAGGGGAAGAAGGCACCCAAGCAGGTGGCAGGAGAAATTCTTTCATTCTTTACTCGCAATAATTTCGTGGTGTTGGACAGAGGAGAGACAATAACGTAAGACACTAATTCTGTGGTACATCCTTAGATAGTAGGGTATGCAAACAAAATGTCTTCTTTGTCAGAATCTTGCATGTGGCATTTTTCTAAAATGGAACATTTTTTCATCTGAAGAACTTCATTTTCAATATTTAGCTCAATTAAATGAAACGTGACCAATGTTTTGAGATTGCCATTCGTAAAACTTACTTTTCCTCAAAGTGGAAGCTACTCTCCTTTGCATGTTTCTGATCTTTCATTTTGCTTATTATTTTCACAACACGTTCCTATTGATTTCAGGTTTGAAGGTACTATGGTTCCAAGCCGTGGCCAAGCGGCATTGCTTACGTTCTGCACGTGCATAAGCCTGGGTAGTGTTTCCCTTGTTTTGACGATTACTCTTCCAGACTTTGGAAACAACTGGTTCTGGTTGACCATATTAAGTCCTCTAGCGTAAGTCGAATAAGCTTTGATGAGATATCTGCTCTTTTGGAGTAATTATACATTGATATTTGAAATTGACATTTTTGAGTGACACGGTTGATGTGACACACATTTTCATCGGATTGCATTAAGTAATAAGGACATGCACACTTCCTCATGAAGCAATGACACTTCAAAATGTTATTGAAATATGTCAATATAAAATGTCAATCTAGAATTATCTGCTCTTTTAGATGGAGAGTAAGTGCACTAACGTATAAATGAAACAGGGGAGTGTATTACTGGACGAAAGCATCTAGAAAGGAGCAAATAAAGGTTAAAATGGCAGTAGGAGACGATGGAACCATATCGGAGATAATTGTTCAAGGTGATGATCAACAGGTGGAGCAAATGAGAAAGGAGCTTCAGTTTAGTGAAAAAGGCATGGTATATGTCAAGGGCATTTTTGAAAGCTGAAAGTAGACATCATGTCTTAGGTTGCTGTTGTGATTTAGTTTTCTCGCGAGAGGTTTTGAGGTGTAATTGTTTATTCTCACCTGTGTGTATAAATTTGTTTGGCATTAAGAGTAATGAACGATCATGAAAAGATTTTCCTTTGGACGAGTGTAACATAAAACCATTCTTTTCCAGTTTGTTGAACAAGCCCTATGTAACACCCATATCTTTTGGACCTGAGATTTAGAAACATAATTTATAAAAATTTGGGAAAAACCCCACTTTATTCATAATGAATGGTGAAATCATAACAAATTCAAAAGTAATTTCGTCTTGGAACGGAAATAATAACTATAAATTAAATGGTATAAATAAATTTGAAAATAAGCCTGTCTGTCATGCCACATCAAAATCCAGATCCCTCCATCAGTAATTTTCTTTAAAAAAAAAAGCATAATATGAAAGCGTGAGATTTAATCTCAGTAAATGCAAACTCATTACTACAACATTAACTTGCATAATATGATCATAAACATAATGTAACATAAGAGATGCAAGGAGACTCGCCTTCTTAGGATGGCTATGAATCCTCACGTGTAATGTTACTAAACTCTGATTCCAAAACTTATAATATATATGGGATCCATAACAAAACTTAATCTTAGTGTGTAGTACACGAGTTGTAATTACCTTGACTTGAACTAAAGAAAAAGCTCCTAACTTTGAGATGCTATTATGGACAGGGAGAGAGAACTAGACTACTAGTGCGGAATAATTATTTTTCCGTGAAAAATATTGAAGGGGAAGGGATCTATTTATAGTGTCAGAGGTTGGAATCCAATAGAATTGGAGAGAATCATAATACATCTTGGATAGGGTCAAAATCATATTTTAATACTATTATTAATTATCAAATAAAACCAAAATAACTACAATTTAATTGTGGACCAATTAAATCACATATAACATGTGATAAGTACATAATTGATCAATCATTTAATTCTAGCATATGTCATAATTACAATGTGACGATAATTAAAAAATCACCTCAAAATCTACTTAAAATCATGATAATATACCTAAATCCCTTGTTTGAGTGTATGCCATATTTTAAACTTAATTATAATTCCCTTTTGAGCTCCAACATATCATAAAAATAGCGCAAATGATCCCTTAACTATTGGGCCATTAATTTTAGTTTTTAAAGGCCCAAAAAAGTTTTGGGGTGTTACACCCTAGTTCTGTTTTCCATCTTTCCTTCCGCAAGTTTTTAGTAATTCTCGCATTGTGTTGATGATTTCAATATTTTCATGCCATTAATGAAACGTAAAGACTATTGTTTCCAACTTAGATAAACTTGAGAGACCAAAAGGATTAGATTAGAAAATGTAAAAGTAAACAAAAATAAACAATAACAAACAACTAAATATATGTATAATTGTCATAAAATTAGTGGATTTCAACAACGGGGTGGAGGGCTGTCAACAAGTCGAGTCCTAGCCTAAACTTAGGGCGTGGGTTTGGCTAAGCTCGGCTCTGTATATTTCAAGCCTTTTTCGAGTCTAAATCGAGAGAGCTTGGTTTATAGAAATGAGGCCCCTATTAGGCTCGGACTTGATTAGAAGGCCTAGTTCTGATCGAGCTCAACTCTGAACCCCAGCTGAGCTGAGCATGAGCTAGCTCCAAGAGTATAATATTTTTTTGTTTTCAAAAGTTTAAAGACGGTATAAAAATTTAGTGAGAGTACCCACATTTAGAAGCAAAAATTTTGATTGTCAAAAAATTAAATAAGTAAAATAAATAAAGCAAAAATTATTTTGCATTGACAAAGGAAAGACGTAGAATTTATACAATGATTAAAATAAAAACAGGTGAAAATTAAGAAATTTATTAATTTAGTACTTTTATTTTTGAAAGCGACCAACTAAATGTGTGTTTTCACAAATAGTGGTGGAACCCAAAGGCAAGAAAAATATTGCCGGGCGAATCCTTTGTATATGCAAATGTTTTGGTGCCCAGGCATCCTAGGATGTTTATACACAAGCAGATGTACGTGACATTTGTCTTCCCTGATGGGGGTAGGTGGCGCCCATACACCAATGTGTGGACACAAGAACAAGCGCCCCTTTGTATAGTTACATATGTCATAATACGAAATTTCAAAATTTATATATAAAATGAAAGAAGATTTAAAGCTGTTGTACGAATAGTCATTTACTAACGGAGTCATTCAGCTCGCAAAAATACAAGCCAAACTCGATTTTCAAGCCAGCTCAAGTTGCCGTTTTTTAAGATTTGGCTCCGCTTACTAACACCCAGTAATTTTATGGTGCGGCCAAAAAAGTTCAGCCAAAGTTCGACCCAAGATAAAAGCCCCCCTTCTTGAATGCAGGGGGGCTATGAGAGAAATCGGACTTCGGCCTCTGGAACCATAAGGGAGCCATACTAACACCCCTAACTAATAAGTAATGGTGGAGGTGTACGTTGAAGCTTGAAAAAGAAGAAGCTGCCTACATTTTGTTAAAATTTTGGCAGTTTTTTATTATTTATTTATTTATTTTATTTTATTCAACTTGTTCATTTGACATTGCTTGAAACAGCAAAAATGAATACAATTGGAATTTTTATAAATTTTTATTTGTTCTTTCTAAATTTGCATTTGATCAAACCAATCACATTTACATATCTCGTAGGATTATATATATTATACAAATCTCCACCATTCAATTCCGGTCATTATCTCTTTTATTTCACATAAAAATTTCAATCCTAAGTGAAAAAAGGTTAACTCACACGTGGTCACGGGTGAGGATAAAAGGGCGGGATTTTTATTTTTATTTTTTGAAGGAAAATGCAATTTGTCCATATAAAATGGTGACACACAAATACCACAGTCTAATGGAGCGTAGTATAAAATTACCATTCTGCTCCTTGAATGTGGGGGGTATTCACACTTTATTAGATTGTGGTATTTGTGTGGCACCTTTTTGTGTCGTGATGTAGCATTTCTCCCTTTTTCCAGTAATATAAAAAGTTTTATCAATAATATTTCAAAAATAAGAAAGGATGGATTTAATTGCATGCTTAGCACAAACCCATAATTAGTAAAATTAGGTAAAATTGAATTGAGAAGATCTACGTACATAATAAGAACTATCGCGACAATATTGCAAGCGTGTTACATCTTGCATAGCGCCTGAATGCTAGAATTTTATAAAGTTGGCATGTTCAATTCATCACAAGCGCGTTGTCTTTCATAAATTTATTTTCTTTTCCTTTTCTTTGTTTTGAATGAATTTTATTTTTCCTTTTTTCTATAAATCTTTGTATATTTCGCTATTTTCATTTTAAACATTTTTTTTCCGTTTCTTCTTATTATTTTGTAGTTTAACCTTTTAATTTAATTAATTAATGTATTCTAAATATAGTGATGTTTGATTTAAATTTTTTTATATAATCCGTAATAGATTTTATAATTTTTATTTTAAACCTTTTTTTTAAATTTTTTTGCAACCTGTCCCTTTAATTAAATTAATGTACATCACAAACTCTGTGTAATTCCTTACATACTCTGTGGAATATATTACAACATAATTACACACCTTATGTAATATATTGATTTTCAATTTAATTGTTTCGTATAATTCTTCATACATTTTGTCCTTTTCATTCTAGATATTCTTTCCCATTTTCTCTTTTCCCAATGTGTAACACATATTGGGATTTTTCATTTAATTTTCTTATTTTTATATGATTCTTAATATATTTTTTCATTTTCATTTTATTTTTTTCATTTTCTCTTATAATTTTGCAGCTTGACATTACACACTCTGTGTAATGAGTGTGTAATGCATTACAATAGCATTACATATTAAAGATTATACATAATGTATTACACATTCTTTGCAATTCATTTGTTATTTATTCTTGTAGTTTATTTGAGCCAAAAAGGAAATTATATACCTTACACATAAAGTATAATCCACTAATGAACACAAAAATTGACTACACTGAATTTCTAATTTATTACACATTGGTTACACATAATATGTAATCCATTTGTAACACCCTGTCCGATTTTGTATGTGATTATATGTGATTTCTGTAGATGATTATGATAATGATTGTATATGATACATGTATGGCCGGTGTACGAATGCATGATGGGTACATAAGTGAAGAATTCATGTTGCAAGGAACATTTCGAAAATTTTACCAAAACAAGATTTACAGCCGTAAATGTGCGAATTATGACCGTAATTGTGATGATACAGCCGTAAGACATAAAGATACGGCCATACCATTGAGGTAGGGGAACTATGAAAATCTTAAGAGTCATTGGTACGGCCATACACGAGCTGATACGGCCATATGTTTGGGAATTACAGTGGGAAGATGTAAGTATATGGCAGTATTATGGAAATTGTGGAAATGTGCAAATTGTCCAGAGCCTCTGATATGGCCATATGAATAACGATACTGTCGTATGATTGTGATTTACATCCGTAGGAACTATGGTTATGGTCGTAATTTTGTAATTTACGACTATAAATGTATTAGTTATGGGCGAAATTTTAAGTGGCTAAAAGCTTATTCTAGACCTTTCTTGTCATTTGATGGTATATACGACACCCAATTTCGACCCTAGTTCAAAAGTACACCCCAAGAATACTCTCCAAATTCTCTAAGTCTCCCAAACATTGAGTGAAACTTGGATATCCATACTTGTCCTCTTTTGGTGCTACAAGAAGGCGATACAAGGGGGAGTAAAGTTGAAGGAAGCTACCAAAGCAATATTTTCTTGTTTCTTCTACTCTAAGGTGGGTAATAGATATATTTAGGTATGCCATGAGGTAAGGTACTTCTACATGAGCTTATGATTGAGTTTTGTAAGACCAAAAGCATCAGATTTTCCTTGTGTGACTGATTGAGGTTACTTAATGTTAAGTTTAAGGAAATAAGTTATGTGCCACTTGTTAACATAATTTGGAATGCTTTGATGTGTCCTCTATGTTCCTTTAGCTCCTTTAAGGTCAAATTATGCAGGGGAGCTATGCAAACGAGGTAGTAATTACCATTGTGATTATGCTACCTTCATGAATTTGGTAAATGTCATGGTTTGGTATAATTGGCATGTTGCATAAGTCATGGAATGAATATATATATATATATATATATATATATAAAAGTTTGTCAATCATGTGTCTACATTTGGGTGAGATAAACGGCTACTTGGGGGATCCTAAGCGCCAATATGTGTTGTGAGACCACTAAGTTGTGGTTATATATATATATATATATATATATATATATATATAATATGACTTCGAAAGACCGTATGTGTGATATGATATCCATTGGTGCTATTATAAACACATGATTAGCCACAGGGCCCAACGTCACATTTGTCTCATACATTAGCATACGCATCTATTTTTCCCACTAAGTCTTTATGACTCATTATGTTTTCGTTTCCCTTTTGTTAGATGATATTGGTCATGGGAAGTAAGTTGGAGATGGGGGAGGGAGAGGGAAAGACACAAATGATAAGCAAATGTTTTGAAATCGAAATCTTCTGAATCCCTAAATTTATATGTAAGGTTATGTTTTGTTAATTGGCGGCCGAATTGCTAATGTTGTAACTATTTTGTAAAGGCATACCACCCCTTGTATGGCTGATGAACTTTTGAATTGAGGATACGCGTGAAAGGATATACCTTTTGTGTGTGTGTGTGTAACATTGTCTCCAGTTTCGTAGATATGACATATACAACGGATTCATATACGATACCTTATAAAGTGAAGGTATACAAATGCCAAACAAACACTTAATGAGTTAATGTGCGCAATGTACGATTTATGCTATGTTATGTTAGTTATGTGATGTGGAACTAGAGGGGGCGTGACACCATTAGTGTATATTCTATTACACATTACAAGTGAATTACATAGAATGTGTAATTATTAATATCACTTCATCTTTCGTGCCTCAAACATAGTGCAAAAGTTTTAATATTTAGTTTGTTTAACATTTACTTTTTTGAAATTTTTATCTCTTTTAAACACAAAATGTGTGGTGCATTACACATGCCTTACACATAGAGTGTAATGCAATAATGAATAAAAACATGAATTACAAAAAATATGTAATTTAGTAGTCTGTATTCTGTTACACATCATAAATGAATTACACAGAATATGTAACTATTCATATCACATCATTTTTTTATTGCCTAAAAAATATAATGCAAAATTTTCACATCTAATTTTATTAATATTAATTTTTTACAATTATTATATCTGTTTTTACACAAAATGTCTAGTGTATTACACATTCCTTACACATAAAGCGTAAGTTGCATTAGAAATGAATTGCACTTTGATTACACCCGAATTACACTTAAATATAATGTATTAAACAGGAATTACACAAAAACATGTAATACAAATAAATAGTCAGTCAATAAATTAGAGAAAAAAATATAAAAATGTTCTCTATAGTTTATTAAGGATTATTTATACTACATTACACATTCTCTGTAATCCATTTATACAGAATCAATTATTTGAGTTCAATATCCAAGGATCTTTCATAATAATAATAATAATGACATCCTAGGTACATAAACACATGTTCAATCAATGTCTTATCCTTTCATTTTCATTCGATGCACTATTTTCAAGGTTCCACCTTCATTCCATGATCATAAATATTCCATCTATCCCACAAAGATAGGCTTGTCGACGTTTTTAAGAAAAATATCGGTTAATATTGTTGAAAAAGTAAAATGTAAAGGAATTTTTCTCATATACCCTTCAACTTACTAATTATTACACTTTAATTATTCTATTTTGTTTTTAATAATGCATATTAAATAGGGATATATATAAGGAACTTAATATTTTAACTACTCTATTTAATGAAAGTGTTCTACCTTTATGGGACGGGCCAAAATAAAATATAAGTCTATCTGTATTGGATGGAGGGAGTAACAAATATACACCTCTTTCATATATGAAATATGCAAAGATGCATATGGAATTGAAATGATTGCTTCATCAGTTCATCCAACTAATTAACAGAATCAAATTCCAAGAATTTCACTAATAGGACATTAGAAAAGACAGTGAATACAGAGACAACAACGAAATTCACATAGATGAAATTCACAATGGTGAAGGAACCCCAGAATTAAAACAAACTGGTAATTTTTTACGCCTCGCGTTTCACACACACAAAAAGAGCCTTGAAGGATGGAGAAAGAAGGACCACAGTGGAAATGTCATTCTCTCTGTGAATCTGTCCTGGTTGAGGACCGAACTTGTCTTCACATCTATCCATTGAGTCCTAAATTTTCACACACTTTTCACACTGGTGATACCTTTATTTTAGTAAATTAATTGATTTTACCTGATAATTGAATTCCCAAACTATAAAAAACTTAAAAGCAATGTATAGAGTAATTCCTCTAAATAGAATCAAACAACAAGACGAGTCAAAGCACAAAAATTGTCTAACAAATTGAATGAATAAGAGGTAATTACATAGTACACCAATAAATTTTTAAGCTTTTTATTTTTGCCTCATCGCTCTCAATTTTCAAATATGGTCAAATTTTATCTAATTTTGTCTCCAAAATTTTCGATAATGTAATATATGAAAATTTAAATTAAAACATAATTTTATATATTTATTTATTTAGTTTTGTATCTACCATACAATCTAGTGGATAAACATTATCTTATCTAAATATCATGTAAATGAAGAATATTAAAAACAAACAAATTCCTTTTGTTAGATATTTTACGATATGATGATCTATATATGCTCAATTAACACAACAACACATAGATCTATACGGAAAATAAATAGATCGAGATATACTTCCAACGATTGATGTTTGATTGATTTGCAGCCGATTAGAGTTCTTCCAATGCTTTTCACTCTCCAAAATTGATAGTGTATTGTTATATGAGAATAATGCACCAGGGACTCCAATAGTGTCATATATATAGGTTTTGTCCATCACAAAACCCGACATTTAATCACAGTTCTAATGTGATTCTAATGGGATTTTTCTTATGTAATTTAGGTCCACAATAATTTTCCATATACAGAATCACGACAATATTAATTAATGGGATATTGGCCCATCAATACTAGGAAATAAAAAAATTAACATTCTCCTGCTCGATCCACATATTCCATCATTTGCCAAATTAAGAAGCTAATACATAAATTGTGGCAATAGGTCCTCTTAGTAACAAGTATTACCTCTCATGTATTACACTGTATTATGTGATTCAGTTATGCCCATGTAACATAATGAATAAACCCTACGTTTATTCAAGGTTCAAACTAAATTGATATTTTTCCAACAATGAATGCCCGAAAAGCCAAATATGAAAAATATCATAATTAGGATAGAATTTCACTAAATAATAACATTGTCATATACGATAAAATCAAACCAAAAGATCAAGTCTCATACGGTCTACCAAATCCTTGAACTTGAAAGATGGCATGCGTTTTGTTGAGGGATTTGCAATCATCAACTTAGTATTTATATTTTCAATGACCATTGTTTCATTTCTAACACGTTCTCTTATGGCTAAATATTTAAGGTTGATATGCTCACTTCAAATACACTTTTGTTGTTCTTAGCCATAAAAACTACAGTTGAGTTGTCACAAAATATCCTTAATGGCTTAGCAACAGAATCCATCATTTTAAGCTTAGCAATGAAACTGTTCATACATACACCATACGATGTAATCTCAAAACAAGAAATAAATTAGAACTCGATAGTGGAAGTAGCGGTCAAGGTTTGCTTCATGCTTTTCAACGAAATCACTCCATCGGAAAGCATAAATATATATCCCAATGCTGATTTTTGTGAATCAACATAGTTGGCAAAATCCTAATCAGAATATCCAATTACCTCCAAACCATCAGTCCGTCTATATATAAACATGTTGTCTTTGGTTCCTTGCAGGCACCTCAAAACTTTCTTTGCAGCTTTCCAGTGGTCCATACCTGGATTTCTTCGGTATGTTCCCAGCATTCCAAGAGCAAATGCAATGGTAGGCCTTATGCAAACCTGAGCATACATCAAGCTTCCAACAACTGAAGCACATGGAATGTTCTTCTATTGTTCCCGTTCAAGGTCATTGCTTGGACATTGACTTAAATGAAACTTGTCACCCATCGCAATAGGAGCTACACTTGGTGAACAATCCTCCATCCAAAATCTTATTAATATAGGTTTCTTGTGACAAACCCAAAACATGTCAATGTCTATCTCTAAAGATCTTTGTGCCAATGATATAAGATGCTTCACCTATATCCTTCATATTGAAGTTTTTAGATAGAAATTGTTTCATCTCACCCAGCAGACCTTTATCATTGGTTGCAAGTAAAATATCATCCACATATATAATAAGGAAACAAATTTTGCTCCCACTAACCTTCTGGTATATACATTGATCCAGGATGTTCTCCTCAAAATCGAACGATAACACCATGACACTTTAAGTACCACTGACGAGAGGTTTGTTTCAAACCATACATAGATTTCTTGAATTTGTACACCAACTACTCACCGTCACTAGAGAAGAAACTTATGGTTTTTCATGTACACCTCTTCCTTTAGATCTTCATTGAGAAATGTTGTTTTCACATCTGTTTGTTGTAAATCAAGATCAAAATCTACAACTAATGCCAAGATGATACAGAGTGAATCTTTCTTGGATACCAGAGAAAATGTCTCCTAGTAGTTGATTCCCTCTTTCTGAGTAAATCCTTTGGTGATGAGTCTTTGGTTTTATATCTCTCGATGTTGCCAAATGAGTATCTCTTTGTCTTAAAGACCCATTTACACCCCACGGTCTTCATACCATCAGGCAACTTGACAAGATCCCAAACTCCATTGGATGCCATTGAATTCATCTTACCTTTCCTGACGTCATACCATATATCAGATTCATTACAATCCATGGCTTGTGAAAAACTGTCAAGATCATTTTCGACTCCAATATCATTGTCCAATTTTTATAGATACACAATATAATCATCTAATTGCCGATCTCCTTTCTCTTGAAGATCTTAATATTGGATCAATATTTCCTTAAGTGTCACATTGTCCAATTGGTTGTTCAACCATTTCTGTCACTCCACGAACAACCTAATCTCCAAAATTATTATTAGCAATTGCAGTGTCATTATTAGTAGGTTGTGGCGTTATATTAATTGATTGTATAGTACTCGTTCGAACAAGAGGAATGTTATCTATAGTCAACCTTTTGCTTGATGTGGGAGATTGATCTTTTCAGAAGGTGCATTATGAAATTGATCACTCCCGCTAATCAAGTCATTCCCAAGAAATTTGGCATTTCTTGATTCCACAATCCTAGTACTATAAGATGGACTATAACCCTTGGACCTTTTAGCATATCCAATGAAATACCCACTAATGGTCCTAGGATCCAACTTATTTTCTTGTGGATTATATAATCTTATTTCGGACAGGCATCCTGAAACACACATATGTTGCAAACTCGGTTTCCAACGTTTCCATAACTATAGACAGCTTTTGTCGAAACTCGATTTAATATATACGCGGTCGTCTTAAGCGCTTCAGTCCAATTATGATTTAGAAAGTTTGGAGTTGTTAAGCATACTTCGCACCATGTCCAATAATGTTTGGTTTCTTCTGTCGGACACACCATTCTGATCTAGAGAACCAGGTATTGTATATTGGGCTACTATCCCATGTTCTTTAAGAAACTTTGCAAACGGACTAGGTTCATGTCCATCTTCTGTGTATCCACCATAATATTATCCACCTCAATCTGATCTCATGATTTTTATTTGTTTACCACATTGTTTCTCTACTTCTGCCTTAAAAACCTTAAAGGTATCTAATGCTTCGCTCTTATTATGAAGCAAGTAGAGATACATATATCATGAATAATCATTTATAAATGATTTGAAGTATTTTGGATCACAAGCATCTATGTCTGGACGACAAATGTCTATATGTATAATTTCGAAGATGCTAGTACTCTTCTTGGCACCTTTATTCGACTTTTTTGTTCTCAAACTCAATAAAATCTAGAGCATTAAGTAGTGTTGGCAATGGAATGGGTTCGGATCGGATCGGCTTAATCCAAATCCAAATTCCTCGGATCAAATTTGGATAAGATCGGATCGGATAAAAAAAATCCAAATACGATCTATATTGGTATAGGTTTTTATAAAAAAAATAAAAAATACTAAAATTAAAATTAAAAAAATAAAAAATTAATTCGGATCGGATTATGCCTGATCCGATCCAAATCCAAATCCAAATCCAAATCCGTTTCGGATCGGCCGATCCACGGATCAATGATCCAAGGATCTTCGAATCGGCAAAAAATCGCTCCATTCGGATCTGGTATCCATCGGATTTGGATCGGATCGGATTTTTCTACCATCACTAGCATTGAGTACTTCATCTTTTACCAATCTCTTAGTTCTATCTATGGAGATATGTCCCAATCTCCAATGTCACAAAGTAGAAGAGTCTTCATTCATAATACAACATTTATTACCAGTGTGAACATGCATAATATTATTCAAATGACCATGTTTCAAATTAATAGAGAAAAGACCATCAGATAAGATACCATTCCCAACAAATTCAAATTTATAAAATAAAGTGAAGGATTCATCTTAAAATTGAGAGGAATATACCAAAGGTACAAGTCTTGAAGTTGAAATCAAATTTCAAGAGAAACTTGGAACGAAATATGTCTTTTCTAAATATAAAACACAGCCATTTTCTAATATTCAACTACATGTTCCAATGGCCTCCACATGTGAGCTCATTTTGTTTCCAGATAAGATGTTATGCTCACTACCTCACTTCCCACTAGTTTTCTTAGGTTTCGCATGCCCGGTAAGGTATTCGAATTATGGATTGTAGCACTAGAATCAATCCACCATGTATCATGATTGACATCAACCATATTAGATTAATAATAGACAAATGAGATTGATTTACTTTTCTTTTCAAGTCATGCCTTGAACTTGGGGCAATCCTTCCTTATGTGCCATTTCTTTTTACAGAAATGACACTTTATTTCCTTTTTGATTCCACCATAGGCTATCACATTAGATTTTCCCCTTGTGTTTACCTTGAACCTGATCCTTTCCTTCCTTTCCTTTATGTGTAGCAAGCAGTGCACTTTCACCTAATTCAATAGCCAAACTTCCTTCCTCTTGAACACACATGATCAGTAGTTCATTAATTAACCATATTAGTTATACAAATATGGTCGGTAGTTCATTAATTAGCCAACCTTTCTTCCTCTGATCAATTATACAAATATGGCAAAAGTTCCTGTCGGATAAAATTTACCATATCCATTATAATTAATCACAACAAATGTCTTATACCCACATGTGATTCAAAATGAATTAATGTATAATTTTTCATAATTAAAGATGATGTGGCTAATCTCTAATTATTTAAAACATTATACAAATCAGAAGACATTCCACCAAACTATTAAAATTTAAATCCAAAACTATATTGATTAAATCTAAAGCGCAAAATTATTAAGGTTAAACATATTTCAAAAATTTGAAGCCCAATTAAATAGAATTCAAAATTTTAGGGCTAAAATTAAGAATTCCAAACCTTTAAGGACTAATAGGTGAAACCCCAAAATTTGAAGGCCCAAACTCAATATTTAATAACTTTAGGGTATAAAACAGAAAATTCCAAAATCTTCTCTGTCCCATTCGAAGGAATTAAAAGTTTTCAGGAGTGAATTTGATAAATTCAGAACTTTAGGGACATAGAGTTAAAATCCAGAATCATAAAGGACTGAATTAGAATTATTGAAAACTTTAAGGCTAAGTTTCCAAACAAAAAAAATCTATAGTGCCTTCTAATGAAATTAGATCTTAAATTTAAAATTGCATTGTTAGATGTTAATTCACGTTATCCACATATCATATAGAACACATTAATAATTATAGATTGGAAAAATACGTCTTGATTCCATGTTAGATGTAATTATTCTGACCCGCACAATCGCACAAGCCGTAGGTAAGTTCTTCCTCTCCTTTTCCACTACTATATGCCAGTCGCCACCAATGGGTAGAGACGATTTAGTGATATGGAGAGTAGAGGGAATGTAGCCTTTATATAGACAACAGTAGGGTTCCACCAATCACAAAACCCTAGAGGCCTACACTTGTTTCACAAGTCATACTAATGGGCCAAAGCCCATAAAGGTGTACCAAACCTAACAAACAGTTATGATCACACGTATAACCATCAGGTCTCTAGGTAGTGTTAAGTTACCGTATCCAACTTATTTTATTAAAACAAAGCCCAAGTAATATTTGCACAAATTCTAACATTCTCCCACTTGTGCAATATTAATGTTATGTTTATTTATTAAAAAAAGGGTTTTCAAATAGACTCTATAGTTGGATAACAACATAAAGTTTTATTGGGCACATTTGAAAAGTTTTGTAGCTTAACCGATAATCACCTTTGAACATATTCCGTTCAACCCAATTTGCTAAAATCAAACCATAGCCGTCAAAATGTATAAACTTACATAAATTCGCACTATGATCATGACTTTAGACAATTAAGTCAACATGAACACAATATGACTTGAAGTGTAGCATAGACAATGACATTCACCATGTGATCCAAATATCAAGTCTATATCAGTCCTTTAACATCACTATCCATGAAAGCTATATTCGAATCCGAATGCCCTTAATAGTGACAACAAGCTTAAAAGCTCAAATTACACAGTAACGTTACCAATATCACATCACAAATGATTGCATAAATACATGCATAAGATAGACATTTGTGAAATAAACTTGGATCCAAATAATAAAATCAGTTTATCAAAACATATTCCCTCCGTCCCACTAAGATAGGCACCCACCATTTTTCACACATATTCTTCTAATTTCACCCCTATATTGAATTGTCAAAAAATAGTGTGAACATGTTTAAATATCTTGGAAGATGAAATATCTATCTTGATGTTTAGTATTCCAATTATCTTAAATAGGGGTATTTTAGTACATGGAAAATAAATTATACATTCAATAAGGAAATTGGACTGTAATTTGGAACGGACAAAATAGGAATACTTGCCTATCTTAGTGGGACGGATGGAGTATATAATAAATAAACCAATAGAGCAATAGCTCCCACTAACCTAAAACATCAAAAGACTCTAAAATCCCCATAAAGATAACATGTCGCTTAAAATCTACAGGCTTAAGTCCCTTCGTAGTGACCGGAAAATTCTTCTTAAATAAATATATTTAATTAAATAAAACTTGAACCGTGTCGCTATGACCTTACTTATAAAATTTATATCGTGTACACTCGTCTAGTCGAAATTTACATTATTTATTGTATATTTAATTATGTATAAAAAAATTATTTATTTTCAAAAATTTACAATTGAGGACCAAACTTTAGAAATTATTCGTTGTAGTTCATAAAGTTTAGTTTTATTCAATAACGATCCAATACTTACCCTAAGCCCAATTATAGGCCCATCTAAAGTCCACTTTTAATGCTTGTCCAATATGAAAGCCCATTTGGAATGGTAACCCTAATTTTGTCCTCTTTATATAAGCTTAGGGTTGATTTTAGAACCCAAGCCTCATTACTTCCTCATCTCTCTCCCTTCTTCCTCTCTTGTGATGATCTCTATTTGGTTCTAATAAGGTAATCTTTCTCCACTCTTATCATTTTGTATCCTAATATAGGTTGTTTGAGGATAAGTAATTGAAGTTTTATGGATTTATTGAGACTTTGATGGTTGGGGAAAAGTAATTTACTTGATACTTTGAGTTGGGCATGAGGTCTTGTTATGGGATGAGATTAAGACGACTTGGTATCTACCAAGCCCCCATAGTGTTTGATGAATTGCTTGAAAGAAAAACCAATGTATTTTGCACCTGTGACTTTTTCCAGCTTCTGCACTCAACTTTGAAAGGCCATAACTTTTAGTATAGATGGAATTTCTAGGTGATTCAAATTGGGAAATGATCCCCCATGAGTTACCTATCATTGAGAATTAGTTTGACATCATTTGGAGCCTCGTAGGATATTTTATGATACTTTTTGTGAAACTGGGCAGATTCCACCAGAGAACAAGATATTGTCCGTTTAAAAATAGTTTTGATGCCCTAAACGCGATTTATATGAAACAATTTTTTTATATGATGAATATGTACGAGTTTTCTACCTTCTTTAAAAATTTTAGAATTTTATGATGTCTTTTACTATTTTAAATAATTTGACAAACGCATGCCGCCATAGCAGGGTATTTTTCACAGTTTCTGTACTTAGAGTTGAAAACTTGTTTTGGCTCATATAATTGGAGTTTAGATGTGATTTTAATGTAAGACATTATCCAATGAGTTAGTTATCCTAAGAATTAGAATTTCATGATCCTACGCTTTGATTTGGCAGTTATTCCCATTCTTGCCGAGAGTCGGGAGAGGACCGAGAAACCAGTTGCAATTCCATCCTTCAATTTCTTTTTCCTATTTAATTTAACCCCCAAACTTTAATGGAATATTAGTCCCTCATGTTTTAAAAATCTTCTAATTGAGCCCAAAATATTTTTAGTTCACTTTTATTGCATAATAGGTCCTCAAACTATTAAATTCTTTCAAATTGAACCCCAAGGTTTTATATTCTTTCTATTTTGGTCCACAAACTTCTATATTACTTATAGATACTTAATATTTAAGAGTATTAACACAAAGTAAATTCATTATTGACTAGACGAGGCGTACGGACAGCCAGAGGACTGATTTCTCACCGTTAGTAAGCTCAATACTCGGCTAAGGGTTAAGGTAGATCCCCTTTTCTTAAAAGTTTCTTCCAAATTTGCGCATTTACAATTAATATTGTTATAAATACTGCATGTAAATGTTATGTGATGATAGGCTTTCATAGCCTACTTATGACGTGCCTCCTCGGCACTATGACAATAGGCTCTTAGCCTATTTATGACGTGCTTCCTCGGCACTATGACGATAGGCTCTTAGCCTACTTACGACGTCTTTCAATAGCATTATGATGATAGGCTTTTAGCCTCATATTTTACAACGACGTGCTATTAAATACTATGATGACGTGCACGATTTAGAGGGATGATGAACGAACGTGTATTTCATACCTGTTCGTATTTTATGATTATGTGCTGTTTATTTGTAATATATATTAATTGTTGTGCGCGGGATCTACTGAGTATTTTAAACACTCACGTTTTCTCTATTTAATGAACAAATTGCAGATTAGGGAGTTGGAGGCTTGGCGAGGCGTGGAGGCTCTTTAGGGTTTATTTAATAAGAGACTTCGTTTCCGTCGTTATTTCTTTTGTGAACTCAAGTTGTCTAAGTATGTCACTCGAATGTTTAAAATGTTTGAAACTATTAGAGATTGAACAGATGTGAGATAATTCTAAAATGTTATGCTATTTTAAAATTATTTTCGCATTTTATTTATTTGTTATCTTTCGGCATTTATTGGTATTATAAAAAGAAAAAAATTGTGGTTTAAAGAATTTAAGTGTTTTTAAAGAAAGAACTAACGTTCCGGGTTCTTAGAACTCGGGGGGTTACAGCTTGATATCAGAGCGGGTCTACGATTCTGTAGACTTGCAAATTGTTTAAAGAATTTTTTCGAAAGAAACTTTTCAAAATTTAAAAGTTTCATGTCCTAAGAGCTACCACGACCATTGTCTCTCCGCCGACTCCGAGGTAAAGAAAGAAAGTTTTTAGATTTCAAGGATTGACTTACTTGAGTTTGAAGTCCTTTTGAGAAACTATGTTTTGATATAGAATGAAAGAAGAAAGTTTCAAGAAATTTTTCAGATACAATAAGAAAAAATATTTACGAATGCCGGAATCACTTTAAGAAAAAGTTTATGACAGATACAATATTAAAAGTTATATGAATGTTTGTATCTATTTGAAATCAAGAGAGCCTCTTTGAAGGATTTTATGAGAATTAAAAGTTGATACGGCATTATAATGTTTTGCAAGTAGTTGTATCTGAATTGATGGATTTTATATCCAGAAAGGAAAGAGTAAAGTACTTGTATTCGGATAGAGAGAAAAGAAACTGAGTTTGAGCCTAAGCGTGAAATCTCCTAGTGATTAATAAAGCATAACTTTAAATGTATCGCATGATATTTCTAGTCCTCGAAATTTACATCATGATTTTCAAGCATTGACTATTGTGTGTGGGTATTGTTGTTCTCTCTTGCCTATATTGAACGGTGATTTGTAATTCTTTGGTGATTGGGACTTTAGTTTGGTGTTATGCATTGAAATGGGAGATTGTAATGGATTTGCGATTATTTGTAATGAGACTTCAATTCTTTGCCATGGGTTAAGATAAGGTTGTAATGGAATGATGGACATGAGTAAGAAGGAATTAGACCCGTGCTATGCTAGATATTCCGAAATTCTTGACTGTAAAGGATGAAAGACAAGATGAGTAAGGATATTAACGAATATAAGTTAGTGTGTGATATTAATTGATCACGAATATTGTTGATTTGATTTTTGTGCACTCGAGAGGAGATTATTGGATTGCATTATTATGAAGTTTTAACATAATAGAAGATTTTATCTTATCGCCTATGTTTTGGGTCGTGAATATGCTACTTTATCCTCAAGGTAAAGTTTGTGAGTTCTATACTTGCATGTTATAGTATCCTCAATGGGAAACCATTTGAGATCAAACGTTATAAATTGAGGATAAATGGTGAAAGTTATGTAGTGGGGTTATCTTGTTATGGAATTACCAATAAATGTTAGGATTCTCGATTTAAACTTATTTTATTGTCATATTTGAAAAAGTTGATTAGTGGTAAAGAAGTTTAGATCGTATGAATTGAAGTTAGATGCATCTATTGACCGATAGGTGACTACAAGATGTATTTATTCTGAAATTTGGGTGGCATGTTTATATGTTATGTGGGGAACTTCTAATGAGAAAGTTTGATGAATTATACTATAATGAGGTTGAGTGTGATGTTGAAGAATTTATATATAATTTTATAAAATGAGTTTGCAGATATCGGATTTTGATTTAGGGGATGAATTATGTAAACGATGACCGCATGATGATTTGATTTTAAGGATGTAATGTGATTTTAGGAGGCATGATTTTGATTTTGAGGGTGTGTAATTTGATTTGAAATGTGAGGACAAAGATTGTACGGTTGGAGGAATTGCCTGAGAAAGGTTTCATCCGGCTAAGTGTGTCTCCATGGGGAGCACATGTATTTGTTAAGGAGAAGGATGACAATATGAGGATGTGTATTGATTATAGAGAACTGTACAAGTTGATAATAAAGAATAAGTACCTTCTACCCAGCATTGATGATTTGTTTGATCAGTTGAAGGGTGCTTCGGTTTTCTGGAAGATTGATTTGAAATCAGAGTAACACCAGTTGAAGGTCAAGCCGACAGATATACCAAAGACAGTATTCAAGACACGATAGGGGCTACGTGTTTATAGTGATTCCCTTTGGTCTCACGAATGAACCTACAGTGTTCATGGATTTAATGAATCGAGCTTTTCATCAGTATTTGGACAATTTCGTCATCGTGTTTATTGATGACATATTGATCTATTAAAGGGATTCTGATCGGCATGGGGATCGGAACGTTTGAGGATTGTACTTGATGTATTGATGAGAGAGTCATTCTTGAGAACATTCTTGTTTCAATAGCATTATGATGATAGGCTTTTAGCCTCATATTTTACAACGACGTGCTATTAAATACTATGATGACGTGCACGATTTAGAGGGATGATGAACGAACTTGTATTTCATACCTGTTCGTATTTTATGATTATGTGTTGTTTATTTGTAATATATATTAATTGTTGTGCGCGGGATCTACTGAGTATTTTAAACACTCACGTTTTCTCTATTTAATGAACAAATTGCAGATTAGGGAGTTGGAGGCTTGGCGAGGCGTGGAGGTTCTTTAGGGTTTATTTAATAAGAGACTTCGTTTCCGTCGTTATTTCTTTTATGAACTCAAGTTGTCTAAGTATGTCACTCGAATGTTTAAAATGTTTGAAACTATTAGAGATTGAACAGATGTGAGATAATTCTAAAATGTTATGCTATTTTAAAATTATTTCCGCATTTTATTTATTTGTTATCTTTCAGCATTTATTGGTATTATAAAAATAAAAAAATTGTGGTTTCAAGAATTTAAGTGTTTTTAAAGAAAGAACTAACGTTCCGGGTTCTTAGAACTCGGGGCATTACAGCTTGATATCAGAGCGGGTCTACGATTCTATAGACTTGCAAATTGTTTAAAGAATTTTTTCGAAAGAAACTTTTAAAAATTTAAAAGTTTCATGTCCTAAGAGCTACCACGACCATCATCTCTCTGTAACGCCCCGAATTCGAAGAACTCGGAACGCTAGTTCTTTCTCTAAAACTAACCTTTTTTTTTTTATAATACCAATAAGTGCGGAAAGATAACAAATAGCTAAAATGCGAAAATTTATTTAAATTAATAAAATCGAAAGAGCGTCTCACGATAGTTTCAACACAGACCTCAAAAACATCCAATAAAGTACTAGTAAGTTCAAAACATTCAAAATTCATTACTTCAACAGTTAAAAGTACTCAATTGTCAATGTAATTAAAACTAATTTATTTGAAGGTCCCTAAGAGATTCCCACGCCTCGCCAAGCCTCCGGCTCCCTAATCTGCAAATTATTCATTTCATAGAGAAAATCGTGAGTATTTTAAATACTCGATGAGATCCCCGCACCACAATTAATATATATTACAAATTAAATGCACATAATCATCATCTTCATAAAATGCGAACAGGTATAAAATACAAGTTCGTTCATCATCCCTCTTAATCGTGCACGTCATCATAGTGATTAATAGCACGTCATTATATTATATTAGGCCAAAGACCTATCGTCATAATGCTATTAAATCACGTCGTAATTAGGCAAAGAGCCTATCGTCATAGTGCTTAGGAAGCACGTCAAAAGTAGGCTAAAGCCTATCATCACATAACATTTACATGCAGCATTTATAATAATATCAATTGCAATTGCGCACATTTAAAAGAAACTTTTTAGAAAGGGGATCTACCTTAACCTTTAGCCGAGTATTGAGCTTACTAACGGTGAGAAATCAGTCCTCTAGCTGTCCGTACGCCTCGTCTAGTAAATAACGAGTTTAATTTATGTTAATATTCTTAAATATAAGTATTTATAAGTAATATAGAAGTTTGTGGGCCAAAATGGAAAGAATATAAATCTTTGGGGGTCAATTTGAAAGAACTTTATAGTTTGAGGACCTATTATGCAATAAAAGTGAACTAAAAATATTTTGGGCTCAATTATAACATTTTTAAATCATGAGGGACTAATATGCAATTAAATTTTGGGAGTTAGATTAAATATGAAAAAGAAATTGAAAGATTAAAAGTGAAATAAAAGTTTAGGGGTCAAATTGCAGCAATTGAAAGTTAGGGACTTGAAATTAAATAAAGTTTGAGGGCTCATTTAAATAAAATAAATAAGATGGGGGATTAAATATGTAAATAATATTGAGGGACTAAATTGTAACAATTGAAAATTGGGGATCCGAAATTAAATAAATTATAGGGACCAACTTAAACTAAGGATGGAACTTGAGGGACTAAAGTGTAAAATCTGGATTTAAAAACGGGTTGGGCCGGATCTATCTCTTCTATACCCGACACTCACTCTCTCTCGGCTCTCTCTCTCGTCTCTCTCGGTCCTCTCTATATCTCGCTCTCCGGCGAGTTTTTGGTCGCGAAAATGGTGGCGTAGGTGGAGATGAACATGGTGAATCTAGTGGTGGTCTTTGATTGGATAATGGTTGAGTATTTAGGGAGAAATCAAGGATTGAACACTTAGGTAGAATTTTGGGTATTTTCAAAATTGATTCGATTCGTTGAAAATTTTTGAAATCAAACTATACTACGATGTTCTAGGGACGGAGAGGAAGTGTAGGTGTGCTTTTTGTGAATTAAAGTCGAGTTTTGGATGAGGTTGTGTTCTTGGCCGAGTTCATGCGATCGTGTATGTATATATGCGTGTATATATGCGGTTGTGTGTGTGTGTGAGTCGAGATGATGATGAATGTGTTCTAGGTGGTGGAAATGGTGGCGGTGCAGCGGTGGTGGCGCGGTGAAGGTGGTGGCCGGCGGTGGTGGTGCGTGTATATATGTATATACGTATTTTGTGTATGTACATTGCTACTTTGTGTGAAAAATCAAGTGACAACACAAATAGATGATTAATACTTACAACAATAAAATTTAGAAATTGAAATACGAACAAAGTGGCAAGAAATATTACCTCTTGAAGTTTGATTAGTTGGATAAGAATGGATAGATTGATCTTGAGGTTGACAATGGAGGAGAATGTGGCTAGGGTTTAAGCACACTCAAAAAGTGTATATAAGGGTAAAATTTAGAATAGCATTTGCAAATGGGCCTCTAGATGGGTTTCAAATTGGATTGGACCGTATTGGACTACAAATAGGCCTCTAATTGGATCTAAAACGAATAATTTCTAAAATTTGGTCCTCAAACGTAAATTGGAAATAAATAAATAAATATATATACTATAACTTATTATTTTTGTTTTCATTTTACATAATTCAGTATAATAGTAAATTTTATAAAATTTTAACTAGACGAGCGTACGCAGTTTAACTCTATAGGTGAAGTTGTAGCGACACGTTTGAGATTTTACTTTAATTAAATATTTTAATTTAAGGAAATTCGCGGTCACTACAACCTTACCTTCTTAAAATAATTTCGTCCTCGAAATTTAAACTTACTTAAAATGTAAACTTACTTGATCCATAAGGTTTGGGTATTGGGATAGGATCTCTTCTTCTTTCTCCCATGTTGCCTCATCCTTGCCATGACTACCCCATTGAACCTTAACTAGGGGAACTCTTCGATTCCTCAAGGCATGGACCTTCCGATCTATGATCGTCACGGGTGTCTCTTGGTATGACAAATCCTTCTGAATATCCAAAGGCGAAAGCTCACCACGTGGCTTGGATCATGGACATACTTCCTCAAGCGTGAGGCGTGAAATACATTATGCACTGATGAAAGCTCGGGTGGCAAAGCCAAACGATAAGCTACTGCCCCAACTTCTTCTAGTATCTCGAATGGTCCAACGAACCGTGGTCTCAACTTCCCTTTCTTCCCAAAGCGTATGGTGCCCTTCATGGGAGACACCTTGAGAAATACTTTCTCTCCAATCTCAAACTTCAAGTCCTTTCTCCTCTTATCGGCGTAGCTCTTCTGTCTATCTTGAGCGGCCTTGATCCCCACTCTGATCTTCTCTATAGCTTCCATAGTTTTCTCCACCATTTCTGGTCCCAACATCTTCCTCTCTCCAACTTCATCCCAATAGATGGGCGATCGACACCGTCGCCCATACAATGCCTCATAAGGCGCCATCCCAATCGTGGCCTGGAAGCTGTTGTTGTAGGCAAACTCTACAAGTGGCAAATGAGTTTCCCAACTCCCGGGCAGGTCTAGAACACATGCTCTCAACATATCCTCAAATATCTGAATGGTACGCTCAGATTGACCATCCGTCTGGGGATGGTAAGCGGTACTGAATCTGAGCTTCGTCCCCATAGCCGTCTGTAAGCTCTCCCAAAATCTCGAGGTAAATCTCGGATCTCGATCTGAAACAATGGACCACAGTACCCCATGTAGTCGAACAATCTCTCTAACATATAACTGTGCCAACTGGTCGATGCTGAGAGTCATCCTAACTGGTAGAAAATGCGCGGATTTCGTGAGTCGATCCACAATCACCCATACGACATCATGTCCTCTCGAGGATCTCGGTAGAGCCGTCACGAAATCCATAGTAATCTTCTCCCACTTCCACTCTGGTATCTCCAAGGGGTTCAACAATCCCGACGGCCTTTGGTGTTCAGCTTTAACTTGCTGACAAACTAAGAATCTAGCCACAAATCTCGCAATGCAACCTTTCATATTCCTCCACCAAAAGGTATCCCGTAGGTCACGGTACATCTTCGTTCCACCAGGATGTGCTACATAAGGAGTCGAGTGAGCCTCTGTCATAATCTCATCTCTTATCTGCTCATCTTTCGGCACACACAAGCGCCCCCTAAACACAAGTGCTTCATCTGAAGCAATCTCAAAGCCTATCATCTTACCAGTTCTAACCTCCGATCTAATCTTTTCAAGGAACTTATCCTTCTTTTGGGCCATTACAATTCGACTTCTCAAGTCTGGTTGGAGAGTTAAGGTTGCTAGCTTGCCCGATCGCCAACTCTGAAAGCTTGTACTTCGATCTTCAAATTACGCAAATCCCGAATGATCCGATCTTGCATAGTACCCAATGCGGATATCATCCCACACTCTTCCTACTCGGTGCATCCGCCACCTTATTAGCCTTGCCGGATGGTAGAGAATGGTACAATCATAGTCTTTCACAAGCTCTAGCCAGCGGCGCCTCATATTCAACTCTTTACGAGTGAAGAAGTACTTGAGGCTCTTGTGATGCATGTAAATCTCACACTTACTCCCATACAAGTAATGACGCCAAATCTTCAAAGCATGTACTACTGCTGCAAGTTCCAAATCATGCATCGGATAATTCTGTTCGTGTGGCTTCAACTGTCTCGACGCGTAGGCAATCACTTTCCCTTTCTGCATCAATACACATCCCAATCCTTGTTTCGAAGCATCACTATAAATGACAAAACCTTCAGTGCCATCGGGTATGGTCAACACTGGTGCTGTAACCAATCGACTCTTCAACTCCTCAAAACTCTTCTCACACCGATCGGTCCAATGGAACTTAACACCCTTCTTAGTCAACTGAGTCATGGCACCCGCAATCTTGGAGAAACCCTCAATGAATCATTGATAATATCCGGCTAACCCGAGAAAACTCCTTACTTCCCCAACATTTGTAGGAGTAGACCAATTCATCACAGCTTCAACTTTGGAAGGATCAACTTCAATGCCCTTAGCCGTTACAATATGACCCAAAAATCCAACTTTTTCGAGCCAAAATTCACATTTCTCGAACTTTGCATATAGCCTCTCTCTCCTCAACACATCAAGAACAATCCTCAAATGTTCTCCATGCTGATCAGAATCGCTAGAATAGATCAAAATGTCATCGATGAACACAATGACAAATTTATCCAAATACTGATGAAAGACTCGATTCATCAAATCCATAAACACTGCCGGTGCATTCGTGAGACCGAAAGGCATCACCGTATACTCGTAGTGCCCATATCGTGTCCTAAATCTTTGTCTTGATATCCAAATCGACTTGATCTTCAACTGGTGGTATCGGACTTGAGATCAATCTTGAGAAAACCAAGCACCCTTCAATTGATCAAACAAATCTTCAATTCTTGGTAGGGGGTACTTATTCTTTATCGTCAACTTGTTGAGCTCTCTATAATCAATGCACATCCTTATGCTCCCATCCTTCTTCTTAACGAACAAAATAGGTGCTCCCCATGGAGACATACTTGGCCGGATAAAACCTTTCTCGAGTAATTCTTCCAATTGGACTTTCAACTCTTGTAACTCCTTTGGTGCCATCCGATAAGGGGCTTTAGACACGAGGCGACTCCGATACTAGATCGATAGCAAATTCCACTTGCACACGGGTGGGATACTTGGCAAATCATCGGGAAAAACATCTTTATACTCACTCACAATAGGCACCGAATCCAATGCAACTCCATCTATAGATTCGCCTCGAAGGCTAACAAGATATCCCGTGCTCTTTCCTGATGGTAGGCTAACCTCAAGTATGCTATCATTTTTCTCCACTAACAAACCCATTCTATCCAAGCACGCATCAGAAATAAACGAGTGCGTAGCACCCGAATCTATCAGTACATAAATGGGAATACCAAAAATAGATAGCACACCTGCAATCACATCCGCATCTCCCGCGGCATCCATAGCAAAAACTCTAGCCTTTCCCTTCTTTGCTTGCTCTATCTGCCTAGACGGTCCCTCACTGTTCCTAGCTTACATGGGACGACAATCTGGTGCAATATGGCCCGGCTTCCCACACTTGAAACAAACTCCGGTGCCCCATAGACACTCTCCTCTATGATACTTCTTGCACCTCGGGCTGGGGGACGTCTCCTGAAGTCTGGCCCTTAGTCGGTCCGTGGTTAGGCTTCTTGTTTGACATCTGATTCCTGTTCTTGTTCTGATTCTGACTTGGGCCTTGCCACTTCCTCTTTCCTTGGAACTTTTGGCCATTTTGATTCCCCTTGTCATTGGCCTCCTCCATAACATAGGCTACGGTCTGAGCTTTGCTAACCACTTCCCCATAAGTGGGAAGCTCAAGAACACTCACCTGTCCCGGCCGAATCTCGGGCGTAGGCCCATCTCAAAGCGACGCCTTCTTCTCCTCCGAATCAACAAAGCGAGCCGCCATCGAGACAACTCCTCAAACTTCCTCTCATAGTCAATAATATCCATGTCGCCTTGCTTCGGATCTAAGAAATCCCTCTCCTTCTTGTCACGAAGGGCCCGTGGAAAGTACCGCTTCCTCATTCCCTCCTTAAACTGTTCCCAAGTGAAGGCCCTTTGTTGCTCGACACTCCTAGTCCGAGTGTCCGATGCCAACCAATGACCAGCATTGCCCTTCAACATAAACTCAGCACATAACACCTTCTGATCATCAGGGCATGAGATGTGTCTGAAAATCCTCTCAATCTCCTGAATCCACTCCTCAACAGCTAGAGGACCGCTCTCACCGTCGAATGTGGGTGGGTTGTACTTCCTAAACTGCACAATCGGTGACACGGCGGGGACAATCAGAGCAAGCGGGGGAGGAGCTTGCGCCAAATTCTGAACACACTGCATAAAATTCCTCATAAAAGTAGCCGGGTCAACCTGATTAGGATCACCCCCACGTGTGGCAGCCCTACGGGGTCGAACCATCTTCCTTAACAATCAAACCACACAGCACAACACCACATCACATTCCCATTACAGTCAATCACAATTCCATTACAACTCCCATCTCAATGCATAACACCAAATCAAAGTCCCAAACATCAGCAATTACAATCACCATTCAATATAGGCAAGAGAGAACAACAATACCCTTACATGATATTCAATAGGTGCTTCAAATCATGAAGTCAATCTCGAGGACTAGAAATATTACAAAATACACTTTAATTCATGCTTCATTCATGATGTGATTATTTCACCTTAAGTTCAAACTCGGTTTCTTTCTCTCTATTCGGATACAAGCACTTCATTCATAAAACATTATATCTTACATAAAACATTTCACCTCATGTATCCGAAAAAAAGATGAACAATAAAATCTTCATAAAATAACTTATTTACCTCGAAGTCGGCGGAGAGGCGATGGTCGTGGTAGCTCTAAGGATTTTAAAACTCTTTAAAATTTCAAAAATCCTTGAAAAATACGTTAAAAATTTGCAAGTCTACAGAATCGTAGAGCCGCTCTGATACCAAGCTGTAACGCCCTGAATTCGAAGAACTCGGAACGTTAATTCTTTCTCTAAAACTAACCTTTTTTTTTATAATACCACTAAGTGCGGAAAGATAACAAATAGCTAAAATGCGGAAATTTATTTAAATTAATAAAATCGAAAGAGTGTCTCACGATAGTTTCAACACAGACCTCAAAAACATCCAATAAAGTACTAGTAAGTTCAAAACATTCAAAAGTCATTACTTCAACAGTTAAAAGTACTCAATTGTCAATGTAATTAAAACTAATTTATCTGAAGGTCCCTTAGAGATTCCCACGCCTCGCCAAGCCTCCGGCTCCCTAATCTGCAAATTGTTCATTTCATAGAGAAAATCGTGAGTATTTTAAATACTCAGTAGATCCCGCGCACCACAATTAATATATATTACAAATTAAATGCACATAATCATCATCTTCATAAAATACGAACAGGTATAAAATACAAGTTCGTTCATCATCCCTCTTAATCGTGCACGTCATCATAGTGATTAATAGCACGTCATTATATTATATTAGGCCAAAGACCTATCGTCATAATGCTATTAAATCACGTCGTAATTAGGCAAAGAGCCTATCGTCATAGTGCCGAGGAAGCACGTCAAAAGTAGGCTAAAAAGCCTATCATCACATAACATTTACATGCGGCATTTATAATAATATCAATTGCAATTGCACATTTAAAAGAAACTTTTTAGAAAGGGGATCTACCTTAACCTTTAGCCGAGTATTGAGCTTACTAACGGTGAGAAATCAGTCCTCTAGGCGTAAAATGCGCCTCGTCTAGTAAATAACGAGTTTAATTTATGTTAATATTCTTAAATATAAGTATTTATAAGTAATATAGAAGTTTGTGGGCCAAAATGGAAAGAATATAAATCTTTGGGGGTCAATTTGAAAGAACTTTATAGTTTGAGGACCTATTATGCAATAAAAGTGAACTAAAAATATTTTGGGCTCAATTATAACATTTTTAAATCATGAGGGACTAATATGCAATTAAATTTTGGGAGTTAGATTAAATATGAAAAAGAAATTCAAAGATTAAAAGTGAAATAAAAGTTTAGGGGTCAAATTGCAGCAATTGAAAGTTAGGGACTTGAAATTAAATAAAGTTTGAGGGCTCATTTAAATAAAATAAATAAGATGGGGGATTAAATATGTAAATAATATTGAGGGACTAAATTGTAACAATTGAAAATTGGGGATCTGAAAATTAAATAAATTATAGGGACCAACTTAAACTAAGGATGGAACTTGAGGGACTAAAGTGTAAAATCTGGATTTAAAAACGGGTTGGGCCGGATCTATCTCTTCTATACCCGACACTCACTCTCTCTCGGCTCTCTCTCTCGTCTCTCTCGGTCCTCTCTATATCTCGCTCTCCGGCGAGTTTTTGGTCGCGAAAATGGTGGCGTAGGTGGAGATGAATATGGTGAATCTAGTGGTGGTCTTTGATTGGATAATGGTTGAGTATTTAGGGAGAAATCAAGGATTGAACACTTAGGTAGAAATTTTGGGTATTTTCAAAATTGATTCGATTCGTTGAAAATTTTTGAAATCAAACTATACTACGATGTTCTAGGGACGGAGAGGAAGTGTAGGTGTGCTTTTTGTGAATTAAAGTCGAGTTTTGGATGAGGTTGTGTTCTTGGCCGAGCTCGTGCGATCGTGTATGTATATATGCGTGTATATATGCGGTTGTGTGTGTGTGTGTGAGTCGAGATGATGATGAATGTGTTCTAGGTGGTGGAAACGGTGGCGGTGCAGCGGTGGTGGCGCGGTGAAGGTGGTGGCAGCGGTGGTGGTGCGTGTATATCTGATATATCGTATTTTGTGTATGTACATTGCTACTTTGTGTGAAAAATCAAGTGACAACACAAATAGATGATTAATACTTACAACAATAAAATTTAGAAATTGAAATACGAACAAAGTGGCAAGAAATATTACCTCTTGAAGTTTGATTAGTTGGATAAGAATGGATAGATTGATCTTGAGGTTGACAATGGAGGAGAATGTGGCTAGGGTTTAAGCACACTCAAAAAGTGTATATAAGGGTAAAATTTAGAATAGCATTTGCAAATGGGCCTCTAGACGGGTTTCAAATTGGATTGGACCGTATTGGACTACAAATAGGCCTCTAATTGGATCTAAAACGGATAATTTCTAAAATTTGGTCCTCAAACGTAAATTGGAAATAAATATATATACTATAACTTATTATTTTTGTTTTCATTTTAAATAATTCAGTATAATAGTAAATTTTATAAAATTTTAACTAGACGAGCGTACGCAGTTTAACTCTATAGGTGAAGTTGTAGCGACACGTTTGAGATTTTACTTTAATTAAATATTTTAATTTAAGGAAATTCGCGGTCACTACACTCTCCGCCGACTCCGAGGTAAAGAAAGAAAGTTTTTAGATTTCAAGGATTGACTTACTGAGTTTCGAAGTCCTTTTGAGAAACTATGTTTTGATATAGAATGAAAGAAGAAAGTTTCAAGAAATTTTTCAAATACAATAAAAAAAAATATTTTCGAATGCCGGAATCACTTTAAGAAAAAGTTTATGACAGATACAATATTAAAAGTTATATGAATGTTTGTATCTATTTGAAATCAAGAGAGCCTCTTTGAAGGATTTTATGAGAATTAAAAGTTGATACGGCATTATAATGTTTTGCAAGTAGTTGTATCTGAATTGATGGATTTTATATCCAGAAAGGAAAGAGTAAAGTACTTGTATTCGGATAGAGAGAAAAGAAACTGAGTTTGAGCCTAAGCGTGAAATCTCCTAGTGATTAATAAAGCATAACTTTAAATGTATCGCATGATATTTCTAGTCCTCGAAATTTACATCATGATTTTCAAGCATTGACTATTGTGTGTGGGTATTGTTGTTCTCTCTTGCCTATATTGAACGGTGATTTGTAATTGCTGGTGATTGGGACTTTAGTTTGGTGTTATGCATTGAAATGGGAGATTGTAATGGATTTGCGATTGACTGTAATGAGACTTCAATTCACTGCCATGGGTTAAGATAAGGTTGTAATGGAATGATGGACATGAGTAAGAAGGAATTAGACCCGTGCTATGCTAGATATTCCGAAATTCTTGACTGTAAAGGATGAAAGACAAGATGAGTAAGGATATTAACGAATATAAGTTAGTGTGTGATATTAATTGATCACGGATATTGTTGATTTGATTTTTGTGCACTCGAGAGGAGATTATTGGATTGCATTATTATGAAGTTTTAACGTAATAGAAGATTTTATCTTATCGCCTATGTTTTGGGTCGTGAATATGCTACTTTATCCTCAAGGTAAAGTTTGTGAGTTCTATACTTGCATGTTATAGTATCCTCAATGGGAAACCATTTGAGATCAAACGTTATAAATTGAGGATAAATTGTGAAAGTTATGTAGTGGAGTTATCTTGTTATGGAATTACCAATAAATGTTAGGATTCTCGATTTAAACTTATTTTATTGTCATATTTGAAAAAGTTGATTAGTGGTGAAGAAGTTTAGATCGTATGAATTGAAGTTAGATGCATCTATTGACCGATAGGTGACTACAAGATGTATTTATTCTGAAATTTGGGTGGCATGTTTATATGTTATGTGAGGAACTTCTAATGAGAAAGTTTGATGAATTATACTATAATGAGGTTGAGTGTGATGTTGAAGAATTTATATATAATTTTATAAAATGAGTTTGCAGATATCGGATTTTGATTTAGGGGGTGAATTATGTAAACGATGACTGCATGATGATTTGATTTTAAGGATGTAATGTGATTTTAGGAGGCATGATTTTGATTTTGAGGGTGTGTAATTTGATTTGAAATGTGAGGACAAAGATTGTACGGTTGGAGGAATTGCCTGAGAAAGGTTTCATCCGGCTAAGTGTGTCTCCATGGGAAGCACATGTATTTGTTAAGGAGAAGGATGACAATATGAGGATGTGTATTGATTATAGAGAACTGTACAAGTTGATAATAAAGAATAAGTACCTTCTACCCAGCATTGATGATTTGTTTGATCAGTTGAAGGGTGCTTCGGTTTTCTGGAAGATTGATTTGAAATCAGGGTAACACCAGTTGAAGGTCAAGCCGACAGATATACCAAAGACAGTATTCAGGACACGATAGGGGCTACGTGTTTATAGTGATTCCCTTTGGTCTCACGAATTAACCTACAGTGTTCATGGATTTAATGAATCGAGCTTTTCATCAGTATTTGGACAATTTCGTCATCGTGTTTATTGATGACATATTGATCTATTAAAGGGATTCTGATCGGCATGGGGATCGGAACGTTTGAGGATTGTACTTGATGTATTGATGAGAGAGTCATTCTTGAGAACATTCTTGTTTCAATAGCATTATGATGATAGGCTTTTAGCCTCATGTTTTACAACGACGTGCTATTAAACACTATGATGACGTGCACGATTTAGAGGGATGATGAACGAACTTGTATTTCATACCTGTTCGTATTTTATGATTATGTGCTGTTAATTTGTAATATATATTAATTGTGGTGCGCGGGATCTACTGAGTATTTTAAATACTAACTTTTTCTCTATTTAATGAACAACTTGCAGATTAGGGAGTTGGAGGCTTGGCGAGGCGTGGAGGCTCTTTAGGGTTTATTTAATAAGAAACTTCGTTTCCGTCGTTATTTCTTTTGTGAACTCAAGTTGTCTAAGTATGTCACTCGAATGTTTAAAATGTTTGAAACTATTAGGGATTGAACAGATGTGAGATAATTCTAAAATGTTATGCTATTTTAAAATTATTTCCGCATTTTAGTTATTTGTTATCTTTCCGCATTTATTGGTATTATAAAAATAAAAAAATTGTGGTTTAAAGAATTGAAGTGTTTTTAAAGAAAGAACATACGTTCCGGGTTCTTAGAACTCGGGGCATTACACCCTTGGTTAATGGGTCAGCTACCATGACTTCAGTGCTAATGTACTTAACAACAATGTGACCTTTCCTTACCATCTCTCTTACCGACAGATACTTGATTTCAATGTGTTTGGAACCACTAGAAGCTTTATTGTTCTTAGAGAAGAACACGGCTGCACTATTATCACAGTAAACACTTATAGCACTTGAAATAGAATCAATCACCATAAGCCCATAAATAAAACTCTTTAACCATGTGGCTTGTGTTGTAGCTTCATAACATGCCACAAACTCTGCTTGCATAGTAGAGGATGCTACAAGAGTCTGTTTTGCACTTTTCCAAGAAATTGCTCCATTGACCAACATGAAGACATATCCAGAAGTTGTTTTTCTCTCATCTGGGCAACCTGCAAAGTCTGCATCTCGATAACCACTTCAAGCTGATAAACCTTTCTACAGACAAGCATAAAATCTTTAGTCCTCTGTAGGTATCTAAGAACTTTCTTTGCCAACACCCAATGTTCACATCTAGGATTTGATGAAAATCTTCCCAACACACTAACTGCAAAAGCAATGTCAGGCTTAGTGCAAACTTGTGCAGACATCAAGCTTCCAACAACACTAGCTTATGCAACATCTTCCATTTTCTGTTGCTCTATTGCACTCTTGGGGCAATTTTTCTTACTTGGTAATTCGCCTTTAGATATTCGCACATCTCCAGGTTTACAATCTTGCTTATTAAATCTTTTGAGAACACGATTAACATAGGATCTTTGAGATAGTCGCAACAGATTTCTACGTCTGTCCCTGTGAATTTCAATACCAAGTACGAATGATGCTTCCCCAAGATCTTTCATATCAACAGTCTTGAACAGCATTCTCTTAGTATCATGAAGCAAGTTCAAATCATTACTTGCAAGGAGAATATCATCAACATAAAGCACAAGAAAAACAAACTTGCTCCCACTGATTTTAAGATACACACACTGATCATTCTTGTTTTCAGCAAAACCAAATGAAGTAATTACCTTATCAAACTTTAAGTACCATTGTCGAAAGGTCTGCTTTAAGCCATATATAGACTTCTTTAACTTGCATACCAATTGCTGTTTACCATTTTCTACAAACCCTTCTAGCTGTTGCATATACACTTCTTCATTCAAATGTCCATTCAGAAAAGCTGTCTTTACATCCATTTGATGAAGTTCAAGATCAAAATGCGCCACTAGAGCCATGACAATTCTAAAGGCATCTTTTGACGAAACGGGTGAAAAAGTGTCATCATAAGCAATCCGTTCTTTTTGAGTAAAGCCCTTAGCAACTAACCTTGCCTTGTGGCATTCAACATTCTTTTGCAAATCTCTTTCAGTCTTGAACAGCCATTTGCAATCTACAGGTTTCACACCTTTTGGTTGTTCAACTAGTTCCCACACATCATTTTGTGCCATAGATCTCAGTTCATCATTCATCGCTTCCAACCATTTATTTGACTGACTACTGGAAATGGCCTTATTATATGACACTGGATCAACCACATGACTAATGTCATAGTCACTATCTCCAAGATACACAAAATATTCATATGATATTGCAGACCTCCGTTCTCTTTGAGAATGTCTAACAAGAACTTTAGGTTGTGCAATCTGAACATGATAAGAAGATTGGATAACATTATCTTGTCGCTGAACTTCTTCTGTCTCAATCGGTTGTGATAAATCCATCTCATTTGCAATCGGAACAGGAACCAAAACAATTTCCTCTTCCAAATTCACTTTTCTAACCTTAGAACATGAGCATTCACTATCATCACTTTCTAATAATTTTACTGTAATAGAATCCAGAATCTTAGCACCTCTGCTAGGACAATAAAATCTGAACCCTTTAGAATTATCAGGATACCCAATGAAGTAACAACGTGTAGTCTTAGTATCTAACTTACTTTCTGTAGGATTATAGATCCTTGCTTCAGCAGGACACAACCCCAAATGCGGAAATGATTAACACTTGGCTTTCTCCCAACCCAAAGTTCAAACGGAGTCATGGGAACATATTTACCAGGAACTCTATTCAAGATATACATCGCAGTCTTAATGGCTTCACCCCAAAGAGACATAGGTAAATTACATCTGCTCGTCATTGTTCTCATCATTTCTTTCAAGGTATGATTCCTTCTTTCTGCTACTCCATTTTGTTTTGGTGTTCCAGGCATAGTATATTGAGCAACTATTCCACAATTCTGCAAGTACATGGCAAAAGGCTCGATACATTGCGCACTTGGTCCATGTCTACCATAATACTCTCCACCTCCATCAGATCTTACAATTTTAATACTATTTTCTCATTGTTTTTCAACCTAAGTCTTAAAAATCTTTAACTGTTCAAGTGCTTGAGATTTATCTGCAATAAGATACACATACTCGAAACGAGAAAAATCATCTATGAAAGTGATGAAATATTTATTTCCACAGAAAGTCGGTAAATACGGCACACTGATATCAGTGTGAATAATTTCTAGAATTTCGCTACTGCGAGTTGCATTTCTTCTCTTGGTCTTAGTCAATTTTCCCCTTATACAATCAACACAGGTCTCAAAATCATTAAAATCAATGGAAGGAAGAATATCAGTTTTAATCAGCCTTTCTATTCTTTCTCTAGAAATATGACCCAAACGCTTATGCCACAAAGTGGAAGAATTTTCCTTAATTAAGCTCTTTTTTGTACCAACATTCTCAACATTAAAGGGAGCGAACGATGAATACTCAAGTTTACATAACTCATCACACAAAGTAGCATGTCAACAATAATAGAATCATAAAACAACTTTATCATTCCATTACCAATGCCCAGAAAATATCTAGCACGATCCAATTTTGAAATAGAAATCAAACTCCGTCTAAAGGACGGTACATAAGCAACATATTTCAAAACAAGGGAATAACCAATTTCTAATTTAAACTCAACTACTTCAATAAATTCAACTGGAACTCTAAAGCCATTTCCAACTACCAAGACTCTCTCACGATCATTTGGCTTTCTTTTGCTCTTGAACCCTTGCAAAGTATTAGCCACATGTATAGAGGCCCCAGAGTCAAACCATCAAGTATATAAAGGAGCATCTAATAAGTTAGCCTCACAACAAACAAAAGTGGTAAATGGATTACCTCCATCTTTCTTCTTTTCCAACTATGCCTTATACTTGTAACAATCAACCTTCTTATGGCCTATTTTCTTACAGAACCAAAACTGACATCCTTCTTTATATCAGACTTTGGTCCATTATTCTTCTGGTTGTTGTTTTTGTTACCACCCTTTTTGTTCCCACGATACTTCTGATTAAAAGAGGATCCTCTAGAATTTAGCTTACTCACAAAATTCACAACATTCCCTGAACCTCAAAGGATTCTTTTTTCTTCTTCATCACAAATAGAAATGAGTTCATTTGTACTCCATTTATCCTTCTGAGCATTGTAAGAAGTTTTCAATTGATCAAACTGAGATGGCAAAGAATTAAAAGCTTGATGAACAAGAACAAACTCGGCAATAGGAACTTTAAGCTCATTCAACCTAGAAGTTATATCAACCATTTTCATGATAAAAGCTCTAACACCTTCTATACCATCATATTTCATGTTTGTCAGTCTGTCCATAAGTTCACCAGTATCTGCCTTTTCAGAAGATTTATACTTTTCAGCTATATCTCCAAAAAATTTCTTAGCATTATCAGTCTTGGATACCGCACCAACTAAATAATGAGAAATAGTCCTTTTAATTATCATCAGGGACAAACGATTGGCTCTATTCCATTTCTCATATTTAGCCTTTTCCCCAGCAAAATTAGCATCAGTTATCTTAAGGGGTTCCTCACAAATGGCTATGTCAAGCTCCATTAATCCAAGATGAATCTCAATATCCTCTTTCCATCTCCCAAAGTTGGACCCAGTTAGAGTTTCAATGGTCATAGATTGCTTACCAACATTCAACATGCAAGGAGCTGTACATTTAGAAATTCATAATTATGAATATGGGCAATGGAAAAATAAGAATAAGTCAATGACGGCGTTATTCTCACAAGAATTCAACATGTACATCATATAATCACCTTTGGGCAGAAAATATAATGTACAAATTAAATTCTCAAACAAGTAAATCAATGGAAAATACATGTATAACTTGTAAACAATCTCCTTTGTGATAAAAGCTGCAAGCGATAATGTATTAACATCATTACTCCATGTTCCATATACCAAGATACATAATTAACACCTTTGGGCTAAAAATTATGCATCTCAATATAAGAAACACACAACCCAAAACATTGAAAATCATACATCTTAGTTTATGGGCCACTCTGGCGACTACCATTCACTTCAATTTATAACCCCAACACCAGGTCAAAATTATGCCCAGTTAAAATTCACATGTTATGTAATTAAAATTGCCAAAAAATAAAAAATAAAAAAAAGAATATCGTATCTCTTTGGTTGGACGTATAATCAAACTCGTTTCTTTGCAACCAAAGACCATGTCGATAATATGCCAATTTTCATTGTATTATTTTTCTGCAATTATTTTGCCAGCATTCTATTACAGAACACAATGTACATCATAAACCACAAGGCATATACTTAATAATATATCAATTGTCAGCAGAATAATTCAATTTAAATTGACCGCAACATAATTTAATAATATTTTATTAATAAAACAATTAGGTATGGTGTATTTCGCACTTACTCCAACCATCTGCCATACACCTCAATATGTGCAATTATCATCATTCTTTCAAATCTAGGATTAAATCAATATCCCCCAATATGGACCATTATTCTACGTGTGATAATAACAACAAAATAATGAAACAATTTGCATACCAAAAAAAAAAAAACCACATACGGAAGATCAGTAATATATGTCAATATCAATACACAAAGAATAATTTTTTTTTTCAATTTAACTAGCATGAAGTGAGATCTGTATTATCACAAATCAAATCTCAATTCATTTGCATCTATGTAAATATGTGGTAGGCTCTGATACCAACTATTAGAGGTTAATTCACATAATCCACATATCATATAGAACACATTAACAATTATAGATTGGAAAAATACCTCTTGATTCCATGTTCGATGTAATTATTCTGACCCGCACAGTCGCACAAGCCGTAGGCAAGATCTGCCTCTCATTTTCCACTACTATATGCCAATCGCCACCAATGGGTAGAGACGATTTAGTGATATGGAGAGAAGAGGGAACCTAGCCTTTATATAGACAACAGTAGGGTTCCACTCATCACAAAACCCTACAGGTCTACACTTGTTTTGCAAGTCATCCTAATGGGCCAAAGCCCATAAAGGTGCACTAAAAGAGGTCCTCACCCAAAATAAGTTGCAGGAGCTGGGTTTAAAACCTAGCCACCCATCACCATGCAGTGCCGATGGCAGCACTGGCTTTTCCTACAGTAGTGCCACCGGTGCTGTCGATTGAACATAGCAGTAGCCATTCGCTACTGCTGAAAACAATAGTGTATAAGTAGTCGCGATGCTTCTTATGTACAGGCAACGTCGGCACCACCACAGTTGCCAGCACACTGTCCGTGACCTTCACAATTTTTTTTAAAAAAAATTAAACACATCTGCGACATCTTTCTTCCACAGGATGCATATATACACACGGATCGAACAATATTTGATTTACAAACAGTATAGAAAAAGGCAATAATAAATCTGAATTCATCAATCATATTAAGTGGAAGATTCACATGTACATACATATAACCTAATCGAAAGTCAACATATGCAGGAATATGGCTATTAAGAAATTATATTCATACGGATATATATGCATTACCAAACAAAGCAAATCTCGATGTTCAAGCTCATAGAACAGATATGATATTGCACGATTGATCTTAATTTCATATTTCAGTTAATTAATGTGTTCTTAATAAATTAATCGAGCATAGAACTTTTTTTCAACTTCCAACACCAAGATACACGCAAAAGGCTCTGATACCTACTGTTAGATATTTTATGATACGATGATCTATACATGCTCAGTTAAAACAACAACATATAGACCTCTGCGGAAAATAAATAGATTGAGATATACCTCCAGCCATTGATGTTTGGTTGATTTGTAGCCGATTAGATTTCTTCCAGTGCTTTTCACTCTCCAAAATTGATGGTGTATTGCTTTATGAGAATGATGCACCAAGGACCCCAATAGTGTCATATATAGGTTTTGTCCACCACGAAACCCTACATTTAATCCCAATTCTAATGGACCTTTTCTTATGTAAATTCGGTCCACAATAATTGTCCATATAGGAAATCACTACAATGTTAATTAATGGGATATTGAGACATCAATATTAGGAAATAAAAAAGCTAACACCTTTATCTAGCAACACGATTCCTACTACTTCGACACTTTAATTTCATCAATCTTCATTCTAATATCAAAGGTACATAATTTTTACTCTATGTTCCTACTACTCACAGGAATGAAATACACTCATTGTGCACTTAATTTTCGGTGACTTTGGTTCTTGAAATTGATACTGGCCGTCCATACTTTGGCAATCTTGATACTTAGGTTTGCTTTGAATTGGTAAAGATTAGTCCAATTTCCAGCGATTTTGGTGCTTGGGTATTGGAAGAAATTAAAGGCTCATGCTCATTTTAAAACCAAGGGCGCAAGATGTGTAGAAGGCATATAATGCCTCAGAATCCAATGTAGCGAGTTAAAATTTTCTACTATTCCCTTTCTTTCATTGAAATTACAGTGTCTTGTAATTTTCCAATATTCAAAATTTTCTATTCAGATTGTTTTTCTTTGTATTAATCTGATTTTTGGCTCAATTGTTACAATTAGATTGTAAAATATAGCAACACTGATTGATTATTTGGTCATTGATTTGAGTTAACTTGTAGTTTTGATTTGATTTTCCAGGTTAAATTTCGAACCCTAATGTAGTTCAATTTTTTCTTTTTCAGCCCTGCATGTATAGATAAGGTATTTTGTAGGCATTTTCAAACTAGTAAATTACCACAATATGCTTGTGTTCTTCTATTTGAAAAACAATGCTACTATTTAGTTGGGATTATGTCATGGCATATCCAATTCTATGTTAGTTGTTGTCAAGCATGAAGAGTGCTTGTGGAGTTGGCAGTAGATTTTCACCAAGAGTCAAATTAACTATGTGATTTGCTCTAGGATGCAATTGTTTTTTACACAAGTTGGAAAATTGGAGTTGAGTAGAGTGCATTACTGCTCTATTTGTAACTTTGATCGGAAAATGTGCATTGTTAAGTTGTGCTACATGGCACCATTCAATGAACCAACGTATACCATTGCAACCATTTAATGAACAGTACGCATTAACATCAGTAACAATGTACTACTACAAATCGAAACCATCCGAACAATGGGTTGTCAACATTAACATGAATACATTGCACATTAACATCAATAACGCTCCACATTAACAATGAAGTTACCATCACAGCCAACAGTATGCTGATTAACCATCGCTTTTGATTCCTTTTGTGAATTTTATATAGAAAATTTTGGTTTCATTACAAATTCATCTAATTATGATGTCACACTCATGATTATTATTTTTTATGAAGCATTTCCCTACCTTAGAATTAATTAAGTGTTGAATGGAAGTTCCGATTTTTACTTAGTTTACATTATTAATCTATTTCAATTAATACCTAAATCTCTGACGAGAATTTACATTCGAGTAATATAGTTCTAATTACTTTGAAATGTAGTAAAAGATAGTAGTCAATACAAACATTTTAAGAGCAATTTTTTGGTCAGAATTTCATTCCACTAACACATTATAATAGTGACTTTCTTATTACTTTGAAATGTGGCAACATATCTCATTAACTACAAAAATTTTGCTCCCTAGATGGTAAGAATTTACTTGTCAATACCATATTCTAGTGACACCCTCTATGATTACTTTGACGTGTGGATCTCACTTTCCGATTACTTTTAAATGTAGCAATACATTCTAGTAATGAATTAATCTGAGAAAATAGTCGTAAGTTGTTGGTTCCGATAATCCAGGTATTTTCGTACAAGATATGCATTAGTTGGTTATGATCGGTATTAACTAATAATTGTCAACAACTTGACATTATTTAATTATTGATATTATTTTATAATATTATTTAAATATTACATCATTGTCCGTTTATTGTAGTCTTTTACAATAATTCTACATGGACATTAAATTTTGACGTTTTCATCTGAGACAGCTACGTGTCAATCCTAATAAGCATGACTCTAATTAAATTTGTTTCTCTCCTAGTTTAGTTCTTATTCCTACGCGTAAATTCTCTCTCTCCTCTCTCTCTCTCTCACTTTGTGATTCCTTTCTATGTCTGGAGTCTAAACTCTAAGAAAAACTTAGTTAGGCGGTCCTATAGCCCTATGTGGTAGGGCCAACCTATAGTATGATGACACGTGTCGCCTCTTTTGTGTTTACTCTTCTTTCCTACGTAACATTAACTTTATCATTTTTTTTTTAATTTTCTATTCACATGATGTTTGTATTTCTCAAACAAGTTCGTATATTTCTTTTTTTTTTTTTTCTTGAATAGATGGGCCTCACCTATTATTGTTTAAGTACTTATTTTCATTGTATACTGTTTTTATTATGTACTTGCATATCTCTTTTATCTATTGTCTTCAATTTTCATCAACATCGTAAATAGAATATATATAATCAATAATTTATAGCATAATTATATTTGACATATTAAATAAATAATAATAAAAGGTTCAATTGTTCATACAAATCTATCAAATATACCTTTATCAATTTGATTTTTATTACGTGTCTTCGGAGTATAAACGCCAAATTCCATATGCCAAAAACAACTTTGCAAACAATCTCTTCATGTAATTGAGATGGTTCCTTCTGCTATTCATAAAAGGAAAGATTCTTGAAAGATGTCAAAAGTCATTTGAAGGTTCTCTAATATCAAAGACACTATATTCCACAATAGTTTTTCTTCTAAAATCACGATTTATCAACCTGGAGAGAAAAAAACGTAAGCTAAGATTATATAACAAATTCACAGGCGCCACGAAATGAATAATTTCATGAAATGTTTTTGCTTAAATCATACCATTTTATATCAAAACAATCATGGAATCATACATCATTTCTTTGTAAATCATCAAAACCATAATACTGTGGATGCTACAAAAAATGCCATTGATAATAATAATAATAATAATAATAATAATAATAATAATAATAATAATAATAATAATAATACTGTTGTGAATGAGAGAGTTTTATTTTAATTCTCGTTATATATAATTCATTACAAATGACCCCCTATTTATAAAAAAATATTGGGGCACATCGTATTACAAATATTGATTCGATATACAATAGTCATTCACACAATAAAACATAATCATTATATATAATTTTGGTGTTTTTTCTTTCGGTGGCTTTTACTCCACTTTTACAACACTCCCCCTTGAATGACTATTTTATACAATTGCCTTTTGAACTTGTTTGGAGAAAAACCCAATGCGGAAAAACTTCCAAACTGATTGTATGAGAGCTTGAGTGAACGTATACAGCTTGAGAAGAACTTTGAAGGACAAACACTAAATGAAGAGAAAAGAATAAGTTGCTCCCCCTGATAACGATCATTCTTATATAAGTATTCATGTGCTTCCTCATTAAAATATTGTCAAGAAAACCCAATGGGGAAAAATTGGATCGAAGGAAAAAGAGTACAGCTACTCCATTTGGTTTCGTATCTTGGGGGCTGATACATTCACTTTTGACGGAAGATTTATAGGCCACCATCTAACTCAAGTAATGTCTTCATTATAAACTGATCCAATAGATTTATTGAGTCAATTTCTCATTATTCATGTGAATACGCCATGAACATTGCCTCGTTAAAAATCTTGCTAGGAAAACCCAATGGAATAAAACCTTAGTCAAGGGAAAAAGAGTGCAACGCGTATTTTGTACAAGTATGCTTAAAGCATATCAAAATCCTTTAGGTAAGTATCATATTTATCATTGTATCATATTCAGTGCGTATTTGCAATTGACAATCTCGATCTTACATTCTCACTGTATCGAGAGATATATATCCGAATCTCCTCTCAAGATTTTTTATTAGTTGTGATTAGACTGCCTAATTAAAAACCTTGTTTGGGAAAAACCCTTTGGGATAAAAACCTCAAATAAGGAAAAGAGTACAGCATACGAATTTTCCTTCACGACAATATCATTGCTTTGAGTCATTACAAGCACTGTTGTCTATAATCATTTCAAAAGTTCTATTCTCATTTTTCTTATCAAGACCGCATATTAATATTTTATTATAAAAGTGTATATTTCAATATTATGCTTGATATATCTCAATATCCTCATAATTATCGATCATATGTAGCGCTACATTTTCTTAATGTGTCGACACTTTTCATAATGATATAACTTATTGAGATACCTCATTATCGATCCTCTTTTAGGATTACATAGTATAATTGAGTCTATATACTTTTCAAGAGTGTATGCCTCCTTTACTAAAATCGTCTTTTATCATTTGGTTTGATATATACATTTGGGAAACTTTTATTTAAATAATTTCAATGCTTCGGGCTTGCTAATTTATCACAACATGTGTAGCTAGTATATGAGATCGTTATAGTCTTTCGTGCATATTTCAATCATGATGCATTTCATATATATTATTTCCAACTGTTGATACTCCCTCTCATGCTAAGAATTCAATACAATTCGTATGATTTTCGTCATATATATTCTCAGTATTTAGTTTTAATGGGGAAATTTATTCAGTCTATATTTTGTTCTCGATATTGGCAAATTGATAGGAGGACTTTAAATATTTTGCCAATTTTATCTCACTCGTATGCGCATATACAATCATTTAGGACCTTATTCAAATTGTTTTGATATATATTTACTAACTTTATCATTAGATCTGGAACTCATGCTCATATTATGAGCAAATAATCTTGTAAATTCCCATTTATGATATACATATGTGACCACCTGGTGGATCCACATCATAATATCTAGTAGTCAACATTGAAGATGAGTGGGCCCATATATCTCATCCCTTATATATGTTCCAGATATATTTGAAATTTATCCCCAACATTGGCTAGCAATCATTTATCGAGAACAATCATTTGAATAATTCTTCCGGTTCTTGATTTCAATAAATTATTTACATCAATCGAACCGGAATCTATATCGTGCTCAACATGATTTATTACTTTCATTATATCCATAGCTCACCGACATATCCCATCATCTTTCGGGGCCATTATTACCTGCATTACTGTTCAAGCGTTGAATCTTAGCCTATGCGTTTCATGTTACGATACTGTTCCAACACGAAATATTACCTCATACGCGTTTATAAATCACCCGGGCACTTACAATGTTCACCCGAATAAGGGTCCGTATATGATCATGGATAATGTGCTCTCAAATATTCAAAAATACTATCTATCACTACCGATCAAAATCCTAAAAAAGATTTAGCGAGGTAGGCTCGAAAGGTTAAGGATGCTAATGAATAAGGGTATCCCACAAGATATCCAATGGCTGATTGAAGCAAAGGTTCGATTATCTGGTGAGGTTTCAATTCCTTCTAAATATATGTCTGGTATGGGTAAAAATAGTTTTTCGAAGAAACGAAGAGCAAAAAGGTTAGGAGGATGCTATAAATGTGCTCGGCAGACATGCGACACTCGATGTAAATATGTGGGGTACTTGTCCAGAAACCGAGAAGATAAAATAGCATTGATAAAGGATTGATTAGTAAAGAGTCTTTGGATGATATTCAACATGCTCTTTGTACAAGGTGAGCTTATGGCCTTATGGGCCAAATTCAAAGATGAACAAGAACGTTATAGTCTCGAAAAACTTGTTTTAAAAGATCCCGTTTGTAAATTTAGTAGAAAAACTTAGTATAACGATTTTCCCATATTGGTGCAAGGCAAATTGGTGTAATATCGAAGATCAATATTTTTCTCGTAATTATAAATATCGTTTTTCAATTTTTGAAATATATATATATGTGTGTGTGTGTGTGTGTTTTTATATATACGTGTATATATATATATTTAATCACCGACAATATATGTCATTTCACTGTTTTTTCATATTGTCGAAAAGTAAATAGTGAAATCACTTATTGGTTTGAAAACTTATCTTTAAATAGAGAGATTCATGTATCTCTCATTCATTCATTGAAAGAGAGAGATGGAGGTGGAGATGAAGATGGACATATTACAATCATCTCATGCAAGTCAATCTTCACCTCGTCAGATAAAAACTATATGTGTTCTTGGTGGGTCCAGACTGATAGCCCATATCCAATACGTGGATATGGCAGACCAACTTATAAGAGAGTTAGGGAAACAAAACATCAATATACTGTATGGAATGACCAATAACAAACTATTGAGTCTTACGATAGCCGCACAATCATGGGGGATAAGAGTATCATGTGTAATACCTTTTCATCGAATTGGAGGCAGTAATCGAATTGGGGTTAGAAATGTCATTAGTCCAACTAGATTGATGCTACAAACACAATCCATCCACGACTGCACGATGTACATGATGAGCAATAGTGATGCTTTTATTGTTCTTCCAGGCGGCTATAACACGCTGGAGGAAATATTCAATATAGCGTCATGGGCATAGTGGAACTTTCATACCAAACCAATAGGTTTGTTGAATATCAATTATTTCTTTGATGGCTTATTAGCGTTTCTAGATTAGGGAGTTGATAGTAAGTTTATTTCTCATTCTGCGAGAAAAATACTTACTTTGGCCAGTACAGTTGCTGAGCTACTCATAAAGATTCAATCATATGTTCAAGAGTCCGTGGAAGCCCAGGTTCATCGGTCACAAACCATCGGTGTCAAGCGGAAAAGAGATTCAGATCCTTTGGATCTTTCCTTATGAACCCGAATGCTAGGAGTGGTAGAGTTACGGAGTATTTATACTCTGGAGACGCATCTCTTCTTTATGGGTTCAATATGTATTTTCCTTTTATATTTTCAAGTGTTTATTGCCATCTTTGATACTCTCAATATGTTTCACTTTAACCTGTTTTATACTTCTTGAGGCACCACTTCTTCTGAGGCACCAATATTGGAATCATGTTGGCATTATTCAAATATAGAAGTATATTGCACCGTTAGTATAACGTCTGTGACATATGCTTTCTTCAATATCGTTTTCTTCTGAAATCAATACGATCTCATATCATTAATGAGAATATTACATATGATCCCACCATACGATATATTTCCTTCGATTTGTCAATTGGGATCTTTTGAGCATTTTACTTTTATATATTTGTTCAACGGCAACTTTTGGTACCTCTTGCTCAATTTCTCCGTCAATATTCAATAGACGTGGAGAATGAATATTTCTTTATTAATACTTCTTTGAGAGTATTTCTCGTCGTATCGATATACTAATCGCAAAATAATATTTTTCAGCATGGTATATTTTCTTTCTCTTTCATCAACATGGGATTCTTTGAGCAGTTTTATTTTATCAACACAGATAGCGGTAAATTCCGACACCATTTGCTCAAATTCCTTCGGTAATATCCATATAACATTCTTATCAAAGATATATAAATCAATTATCCTTATTTAGTACCAATCGTGGGGTTTAATCCAACCACATTGGTGCCATATATTCCAAATGTGTGGTATAACCCACCACATTGAAAATATTCATTCCAATCATGTGGTATCACCCACCACATTGGAAGTATAAAATGCATAAACTTAAATTGCAAAAATAAAATTCTCTCCAATAGGTGGTGGAACCTACCATATGGGAATATAAATTTAAATTACAAGAATTCTATTACATAAATTATAGAACTTGCCAATTAGTGATGGTTGAACCCATCACGTAGGAAGCAATGCAAATTTAAATAGAAAGAATTAGTCCACCAAATAAGTGGTTTAATCCACCATTTGGGAATAAATAAATTATAGAAAAATGTCCATATGTCCATCTGCTCAGCAGATTTTTCCTTGTATTCGTTCTTACAATAGGTTTGGATATGCATATTCTACCACACAACTCTAGTCCAAAATCGGGACCTCTCGAAAAGGCTTTACGTTATATTTTTCTCTTATAGATTATAATCGGAAATTTTATTTAATATTTTTATTCCATTAAATACGATCGATTGCGTCCGTTTATTTTTCTGCTGTGATATTAATAACTTACAAATATATAATGAAGATATAGATAATCGTATTTCAAATAGAATGAAAGAAACAGTACCTGATTTGTAAATTTTGAAAGATTGATGATAGTGTAATTCAAAAAATGAGTTATTATCTTATCAATATTGGTGTCAAATCGAAGCTCTCATGAAATCGAATATTACAGAATTAAGAAAAATCAATTTCACCAATATATGCTAAAGATATGACGATTTAATTGAATTATATTTTCGTGAAGTGAATAGTATATTATAATTTGAGTTGAATTATTATCCTAAACCAATCAACCTATTTAAGCCAATCAACTGCACGTGTGTGCTACAATTAAATGGAATCTCCAGTTTGGGGCCACTATACTATACAATCGTGAATGGAGACAATTACTAGTGCTTACCGGATAATAGAGAAAAATAGTGGCATACTGTGGTACAATCGCTGCTTATCCATCCTTCCTTCTCATGTCGTTAACAAAGATTTACCCAACTTCAGTTACAAGCTCTGTATATGCGAACCTAGCTCTTCTTTATAATCTCGCTTCTTGATAAAAATTTTAAAGATTTAAGCAATCCATTCATGTTTATTACTTTTTCTGTAAAAATTGGGTATTTGGGGATCAACTTTAATGAGGAAAGAGTGGACTGTGAGTGTGTTAAAGAGAGAGAGAACCAATGATAGTGAGAGAACAGGAAAAATAATGTAGATCCCTCGGATGGGGATGATGAAGAAATAAGAAAGGGAATTCTTCTTTGAAAGAGCTGACGAGTAGAGTCTTAGAAACAAATCGTGCTGATAAAGTGTTGTGAACGAGAGAGTTTTATTTCAATTCTCGTTATATATAATTCATTACAAATGACCCCCTATTTATAAAAAAATATTGGGGCACATCGTATTACAAATATTGATCCGATATACAATAGTCATTCACACAATAAAACATAATCATTATATATAATTTGGGTGCTTTTTCTTTTGGTGGCTTTTACTCCACTTTTACAACCAATACCACCTTATCCAAGTAATGCATATCACAGTTGTCACGAAACATGCTTGTAAAGTTAAAATTTAAATGTCCTAGAGCTAAGTGTTGAACGAACTAAGAAGATCCGGTGATTGTAGGTGGAAAAACTAGGTTAGATGCATCAATATTATGCTGATGATTTTTTTTCCTAGTGTATGACAGTCATTGATAGTATCAAAAAAATATTTAAATCAACAGAATAACACACATAAAAATAAAAAACGTAACAAAAAAATCTAATGAAAAAAGAAAGACCGAAAATATTACCTTTCTTTGCCTTTTTTGTCTTTTCTCGAGATTGCTTTTCATTCTTTTGTTTGTTACTCCTTTTGCTCTTGGAGTTGGTGGATTTAATAATGTTGCCTCGCTGACAAGAGCACAACTAGAAGTATTATCTTTCAAATTTGCAAATGCATTTAGAGTCTTCTCATCTTTTTCAAGTAGCTTCATTGCTTCTGCCAACTGTTCTTCCACAATTTTAGTTCCCAACATTGTCATTGAAGCCACATTATATACATTATTTCCTTGGTGCATCAATTCACTAAGACGCATTGCCTTAGAAGACTTCTCATCATTCTTGATTGCGTGATTACTTGCTACAATCCCCTTCTTTGCTTCTTTAGTCCACCTCTTCAATATGAATTGTGTTGGTATACTAGTTAGATTATTCAAATGAAACGACTTTAAAGCATGCCGACATAAAATCCCCAATGATTCAAATAACTTGCATGAACACGAAACATCTAATGTATGTATATTATATTGGAGATAGAACACTCTTTGTTGACCTTCTTCAATAGCTTCATAGCCATACAACTCATTTTGTCTAACTCCAATACAACTGATTAACTCCTTTTCAAAGACACTAAACATTTTGCTTGTGTACACATTAATTGCATGACGTAAAACACCACACCTTATTTTGAGATGGGGAACACCATGTTTGCAACGATAATCATCTTCCAGTTCAGCCAACCGCATTTCCTCAATTTTCCTTTTCATAGTGGTGCACAAAATTGACAAGGTCCATTGTTTTTGTGGAAATTTGATGAAAAATATTATTTGTACTCTCACTTCTTTGGGTAGACTTAATATTTGCCGAAAAAGTATCCATACTAAAAGCACGACACCATTTTTTCCTTAGTGAATACAATTTCTTTAACCATGAATGATTCTAAAGTTCAAACTTATCAATCATATCATTCCAAGAGACTTGAAATTCTTCTTTGGAATAACAACCATGGAAACATTTATTGAATTTCCTTTTGAATTCCGGATTGGCATAGTAGCTAGCAAGATGTTGTGTGGCATTCTTTGCAATGTGACAAGTGCACAATCTATGTTTTGTTTGTGGACAAACATCTTTGAATGCACTTGCCATTGCTTTGTCCTCATTAGTAAAAATAGTTATTGGTTTCCTGTTTCCCATTGATTCCAAAAAAGTCTCAAACAACAAAATAAATGATTTAGCAATCTCATCCAACAAGAATGCACAACCAAATAAAATGTTTTGCCAACGATGATTAACTCCAACAAATGGAGCACATACCAAATTGTACTTATTAGTACGAAATGTAGAATCAAAACACACAACATCACCAAAGCAATCATAATCTAACTTTGATCTACCATCTCTTCAAAAAAAATTTGTCATCCGATTACATCGATCAACTTGTATTGAATAGAAAAAATTAGGATCCTCGCTTTGCTTTAACTTGAAATGGTTTAACAAAGTTTGTCCATCACCTACTTCAATCATTTCACCTTTTTGTCTATCCAAATTGTTTTTCAGATCCTTTTTGGTAAATCAAACATGCTCAGCTCCGCCAACTTCATTTGCTAGATAAAAATGTGATTTTGTTGAACCTATACCAACATTAACCATTGAATTAACGGCATTTGATTGAGCATTAGGCATCTTACACCCAGATCTGAGAAACTGCCTTTCTTCATGTGTAGCAAGTTCATGGTTATGATCTGCATTGATATGAGAAACTTTCCACTTTTCCCCCTCAACAGTAAAATGCACCATAAATTTGCAACCCATTCTTTTCTCTAGTTTATTAAATTTCGTAATATCAGCTATATCCCCATCTATTTGAGACCTTTCCTTTGAACAAACAAATTCTCATTGTCTAATATTTCCCGATGCATTCCGTCGCACACGTCCTTTACGAATACTGAAACGCTTTCTTGGAGCATATAAAATGCACACATTGTAAGCCTCTTCATCATTGTAAACTTCCATCCCAACAATAAGTTTATTATCTTTTTCTCTACTACTTAAATCTTCCATTTTACAGAAATATCTGATTAAAAATTATATGAAACATTATTTATTATTAGAGTAAAAAATATTTTTATATATCAAATAAAATCTCGTTGCACCACATAAAACACAAAGTCAAATTCTATAAAATTGCTCTACATCATCAACACCAAAATTCTTTAATTGGGATATGACAACGTCAATTTTAATATGTAAATTTCTTGAAATGTTATAAGAAGCATACAGGCACTGTGGCAGTTCTTGAAATTTTACACAAGATGATTTAAGTCCAATGCTACAAAAAATTATTTTCTATTACAATGGCAGTTCTTGAGATTTACAGAAGATGATATATATAAGTCAAATTCTACAAAAACTTATTTTCTATGGCAATTTTAACTCTGCAAAATTACTCCACATACACCATCTTAATGATCAATTTTTTTTTTTAAAGGTTGGAAGCATATAGGCCCGTGGAAGATTTTAATATATTCAAAACTTTACACTTTTATATGAAATTCTTCCATTACATTGATAAGATTTCTTCCATCATTGCAATAGTTTTCATAGAAAAAAATTTAATAAGTGAATAAATATCAAATACTTAAAAGTAAAGAAAAAAATCTTACCTTCTTTTGAAGATGAGAATTGAGATTATATTGATGAGATTTCTCCACCCCGCCGGCAGTACACAGATAGTTGCCGGTGTGTGATTTTTTCCTAATCCCAGCCGCTTGTTCTCTTTGCAGATAAACTATGGCCTGTTTTTACTTAATAGAAGACTAGGTTTTACCACTTTATTACAATTTATTGGACCCATGCCTTACCAATAATAATAATAATAATAATAATAATAATAATAATAATAATAATAATAATAATAATAACAACAAGAATTCAAGTGGGGGAAACTTTTTACCTCCCAAAAATTAAAAATCACAGGTGTCATCATAGCATAGGCTGGCCCTACCACATAGGACTATAGGACCCGCCTGCCTAAGTTTTTCTCCTAAACTCTTGAGAATCCATTCCCCACTAGAACCCCTCTCATTGTAAGGCAATTGAATCAGTGATTTACCACCCCTGCTCCTATTCTCCGATGGAATTTAGCGCTCCATTGAAGACCCATAATCTTATGTAAGAATCTCTTCTTGATAATCCTTCCTTGTTTTTTGATTAGTTGATGAATGTGCTTAAGAGAGCATATTTCTTCCTCAAGGTAAAAATTGTTAATTTAGGTAAATCTTCTTTTATCCTTAATCTTTGTGGTCCCTTTTTCTGAATTGAAAGAGAATTGCTATAATAGTTCTATTAACCAATTTATCTTCTCAAACCTCGTCTCTTGAGGCAAAAAAAAAATGTAGCCATAAAACAACTAACAAAGAGATAGGAGCCTGTCATTTCAATGCTAGTGTTTTATATATATGTTTACTTTCTTTAATGGTGCGTGATTTCGGATTGCCCATTAACTGTCGAAATATAATTTGTAGACGTTTATATGGATTCTTCTTGATATAGATACGTCAGGAGTTAGGATTATCCTGTGTCACATTCGGTAATGATTTCAATTTATTTATGAGAACAATGGATGCAAATAGAGCACAATTATGGTGAATAGCTTAGTCCATTTTGGTTTTCTATTGGAGTGTTGAGCAATAAGCAAGTATTATAATAAAATACATACATGCAATTTATCTGGCAATGTCGTATTATAATGAAAGCAAATTGTGAAAAAATATTGTCAAATGCTATCCATTGCAGCACAATGATATAGCTTTGAAGTTCTTCAATATCATCTTCGTGTCGAATTAAACAACTAAATAGATCCAAATCTGTTGGACCAGCTCCAACTAAATACTTGACAATCACACTCATCTTTAATTGAAGAAATTGCACAATAAACTTACCTTTTATCTCACCTTGAAACTCTTTGAATTTTTCTATGGTGTAAGCATCTTCAAATTGTTTCTCCAATGGATATGCAGTAATACATAGAATCTGATGGTCGAAGGAATTGAAGTCCTCTTCATTCTCCTTCTGCAACTTGCGTCGTAGTACATTTTCATATTGCTTAACAAATTGTTTCAAACTCGTTTTTAAATTTACATAACCATCAAAAAATGCATTCATGCTTTTACTTGATGGGTCGTATTTTTAATGTTTTAATTCCCAATTTCTAGTATGTTAATATATATATATATATATATATATATATATATATATATTGTTTCAAAGTATATTTTTACTTCTGTTTATGTAATTTTGCATTAGGAATAACAAAGAGGTGAAAAACAGCGGAACGCATCATTTCTCAATGTACAACAGCATTCCAACTACTTGGCGAACTCACTTTTTCTTCTTTCCACCTCATTTGCTATCTCCCCGTTGTGGCATCTTATTCGCAAGTTTTAAGAGACAAAATTGAGACATATGACGACACAACAGTTTAACCAAAAGAGAAAAGTAGGGGGACATGATCATTACACAACCTTTTTACTTGAGCTTATTACTTTTCTTGGAGGATTTGAATAGGGGAAGACATATATAGAGGGAGTAGAGTAGAGAGAAAGGAGGAAAGACGGGGAGAGTTAAAAAAAGAAAATCAAAAGCAAAGTGTTTGAGGAGGAATCTGATGGAGAAAACCCAATACCAAAGGCTTAAAGAAGAGAAAAAAAAGGAACTTGACGATCATAGAAGTACAAAATATATCGAAACATCGATGTCAATTCTTTGAGCCCCAGTTATACTGCTGTATATTGTCACTATTTTAATTCTCTCTAGTAAACACATGTGTAGCCAAGTTTTTGTACTTGGGACAAGCAATGAATCCTCTTTGCGAACTCTAGTTTATTACGTTACTGGATCTAACAATACGTGATTGATTTATTATTAATTCGATGTTGTTGAGTTCATAAATTTATCTTTTTTATCAATTGATAGATTATAAATTGGTTTGTGTAAGATTTGAGATATGAAAACACAAATTAGAATAAACAACATAGGATACTAATTTGGATAAGAATTAGAGATAAACTTGTAGTTAGTGCGATCTTTAGGAGAAGTTTCAACGCACCCTATTTGAATTTATTTAGAGATACATAAATTGGCCTAATAGAATATATATTTTTATCATTGAGAAAGGTAAGTAATTAATTTAGTGAATTCGACCATTAACGAAAATAAGATCACTGTTTTATCCAATTACATATCATAGAAGAATCGAAGTTAGTGAAATTGTGAGGCCTAAGTCTTTTACTTGCCCTAGTCATCGATTTAGATACCATAAACATTTAACTGCCATACTTTGGATTTCATTTAGTTTATAACTTAAATTTAAGGTTTTTATATTTGTCAAAAAACTAAAACAACAATTGATTCGTCATTTAAAATAAAGTATAAAATTGGCAATTTTGGTAGTTAAATCAAGCCTTTGTGGGATCGATACTTTCAATCAAAGACCTTTTTTGCGCCGTTGTCGAGGCTCAAATCTAATATCAATACCAATCAATTTTTGTTTTAATTTGAATTTTTATTAATCGTATTTATTTTATTTATTGATTTTGATCAAATTTGCATACATAGTAAGAAGTTCAGTCCATTGATTCCTATCAACCAAGAAATTGAACGAACCTTTAGATATAGATTACGAGCTATTAAGTCAAAATGAAAAATGGCTAAAAAAGAAGAAAATCCAGTGGTCATAGCAACTCGTCCTTTGAGGGACTATATTATTCCTACCATTGGGGATAATTTCACGTGTTTATGGAGTTCATGGAGTAGATGTCATCACCGCTCTATCTGCTCAAGTTGTAGCTTTATCAAAAAAAATTCAAGGATTGACTGTTCCAATGGCTAATTTCGTTCAACCATCTGGAGGTTGCGAAATCTGCTCACGCCACTACAGAATGTCCTATCACACACTTAAATGGGCCCACTAAAGCACATTCAATGTTTGTTGGAAGTAATCAAATACCACAATTTGGGCTTTATGCTCCCACTCATGATCCAGGGTGGCAATAATACCCAAACTTTTCATGGAAAGATAATCAAGCACCAGTGAGACCACCTGGATTCCACCAACCATAGGAGAAGAAGAATTCTCTAGAGGAAGCATTCACAAAGTACATGGAGCTCAATAGTAATTTTATATAGAAGACCAAGCATACTCTCCAAAATCAAAATACGGTGATAAAAAATTTGGAGACTCAAATGAGGCAATGAGCATCAACAGTTGCAGGGCGAGCACCTAGTAAATTGCTAAGTGATACGGAAATAAATCCTAAACAACTCCGCCATTACAACGAGGAGTGGTCTACAATTTCCAGTGAGAGAAGTCAAGAAAGTGGAGAACAATGTGATCGATGACACTAACGAAAAAGACAAAGAGACACAGCAAACAAGTACTGGTGAAACATCTTCTGAAAAATCAAAATCCAAAAAGCAGGAAAAAGTAATCCCAAGCCCTGTGAAAGCATACATGCTTCCTATTCCATTCCCTCAAAGGCCTGCAAAGAACAAACTTGATAAACAATTTGGGAAATTTCTTGAAATTTTCAAGCAATTTCACATCAACATTCCTTTTGTAGATGCTTTTATGCGATTCCTAACTACCGCAAAATTCATGAAAGAAATTATTTCTAACAAAAGAAAGCTAGAAGAACATGAGATAGGGATGCTCACTGAAGAGTGTAGCAGAATTCTTCAAAGCAAGCTACCGCCTAAACTGAAAGATCTAGGGAGTGTTAACATTCCCTGCACCATTGGGGTGTCTTATTCTGGATTCACTTTATATGACCTTAATGCCAGTATTAACTTCATACCATTATCGGTGTATAGAAAACTTGGATTGGGAGAATGCAAGCCCACCATCGTGCCCTTAAAATTGGCAAATCGACCTATAATACATCCTAGAGGTATTATCGAGGATGTGTTAGTTAAGTTTGATAAATTTATTTACTCGGTGGATTTCATTGTCTTGGACGTGGAAGAAGATAACGAAATTCCATTGATTTTTGGAAGACCATTCTCACGAATTGGAAGAGCTTTGATTAAACTCGGCCATGATTCCGGAACTGGCAGCTCCGGTTTCGAAACTGGCAATTCGCTGCTCCAAAAAAAAAGGAACCGATGCAGACCCTGCTACGCACGGTTCTGGGCCAAGTCTTTAATCGGCGGTTCCAATTGTGGAACCGCCGACTCACAATTTTTATTTCAATTTTTTTACACCGTTAACCCAAAAAAACTAATTTTTAAATAACATAAGTCTTGAACTTAATTTTTTTACCGAAAATTTTTTCAAAGTTGAGAGAATGAGAGTTTAAACTTGAGAGTTGTGATGTGAGTGTGAAATAAAAATGAAGAGGATGAGATGTATTTATAAATAAGAAATTAAAAAATAAAAAAATGGAAATTGTGACCTTTCACCGTTTTTTCTTCTTCTTTTTCTTCTTCTTCTTCTTCTTCTTATTGTTATTATTTTTTTTTTCCGGTTTGAAACGAGAACCATATAGTTCAAACCAGAATCGTACGGTTCTGATTCCAAAAAATTTGAAACTGTACAAAAATCGATTTCGATTTGGTTTCGGAATTGGAATCGGTCACCCGGTTCTGGTTTGGGTTTGACCAGTTTTGAACCATCTTATTTCGGTTCGGAACCTAAACCGTGGCGGTTCTCACTTTGATTGACGTCTAAGAAGGCACACTGACGTTAAGGATGGACAAAGATGAGGTGACTTTCAATGTGTTGAAGGCATTAAAATATCCTTCTTCCTCTTCCATAGATACTTGTTTTCAAATTGACATTATTGATCAAGCAACGCAAGAAGTTTTTGAAGAGGATTTACATGTGGAGCCTCTTAAGGGTTGTATTGTACGATCGAAGAGTACAAAAATGGAGAATGTAATATGAGCTAAAATGGCCCATAACTTCGAGGCATTACCCACCATGAGTTAAGGAAGAAACTGGGTTTACAAACCTTTGGGTAAAGCTCCGACAAAAAAAACTTGCCATCCATTGAAACTCCCCCAACTCTTGATTTGAAACCTCTCCCCACTCATCTCAGATACCCATATTTGGGAGATTCTTCAACTTTTCCTATGATTATCTCTAATCACTTTATGGATTTAGAAGAAGAAAAATTGCTCCAAGTCTTGAGAGCACACAAAACTACACTGGCCTAGACAATTGCTAACATAAAAGGGAAATCTTTTGGAAGAGAATTCCAAAACGTCCACTGAAAGTCAACACAAATTAAATCCTACCTTGAAAAAAGGCAGTGAGAGGTAAGATAGTTAAACTTTTGGATGTTGGCATCATATCTCCTATCTCAAACAAGTGCTTGGTGAGTCCTATTCATGTTGTGCGAATAAAAATGTGAAAAAACTATTGTTGAAAACGAAAACAACGAACTCATTTCCAGTAGACCAGTGACAGGGTGGAGGGTATGCATTTATTATCAAAAAGTGAACAATGCAACGAGAAAGGATCACTTCCCTTTACCCTTCACAGATCAGATGTTGGAACAATTGGTAGGATATTCACATGACTGCTTGCTTGATGGATATTTGAGGTACAATCAAATCCCCAATGTACCCGTTGATTAGGAGAAGACAACATTCACTTATCTTTATGGAACGTTTGCATATAGGAGAATGTCATTTGTTCTATGTAATGCATCAGCAACTTTTCAACGATACATGACGTCAATCTTTTCAAGTATGGTTGAGCAATTTACAAAGGTATTTATGGATGACTTCATTGTTTGTGGTTCATCTTTTGATGGATGTCTCTCCAACTTATCTCTAGTTTTGCAACAATGTGAAGAAACAAATCTCGTGCTAAATTGGGAAAATGCCATTTTATGGAAAGCGAACAAATTGTTTTGGCACATCGTATCTCAACACTTGGAATTGAAGTGGATAAGATGAAAGTACAAGTGATTAAAAAATTATCATCGCCTACTTTAGTAAGGGGGATAAGAAGTTTTCTTGGGCATGTAGGTTTCTACAAGCGATTCATTAAAGATTTCTCGACTATTACAAAGTCACTATGCAGACTTTTGGAGAAAGGCGTGCCTTTCAACTTCGCTAATGAATGTTTAATTTCTTTTAATACTCTTAAAGAGAAACTGATCTCTGCCTAGTTATCATTGCACCAGACTGGAATTTGCCATTTGAGATTATGTGCGATGCCAGTGATTATGCAACTGGAGCAACTTTAGGCCAACAGAAAGACAAAGCGTTAAAAGTGATCTATTATGCTAGTAAAACGTTCAATGCAGTTTAGGTGAACTATGCTACTACAGAAAATGAATTACTAGCAGTACTTTTTTCCTTTGATAAATTTCAAGCATATCTTATTGGATCAAAGGTTGCCGTCTACACAGATCACTCGGCCTTGAAATACCTATTTGGGAAAAAAGATGCCAAACCAAGATTAATCAGATAGGTACTGTCGTTGCAAGAGTTTCACATTGAAATTCGAGATAAGAAAGGCACAGAGACCAAGTAGTCGATCGTTTATCCAGGTTGGAACAAACCAAAGAAAGCATGGAGGATGAGATCAATGAAAGTTTTCCAAATGAGCAGTTATTTCAGATTGAGAAGACCCCCCTGGGTATGTTGAATTTTTTCAACTATTTGGTAGGGGTATTATTCTATCAGAATTCTCTTATCAACAAAGCAAAAAATTCTTCCACGATTTTTGCCAGTACTATTGTGAGGAACATTTCTGCATACGAGAGGACCTGATCAAATAATGAGAAGATGTGTGCCGGACGATGAAATGAAGGTCATTCTAGAACGTGTGCATTCATCACCTTTTGGTGGACATCTAGGACCCACCAAAACGGGTGCTAAAGTGCTACGGAGTGGATTCTACCGGCCAGCCTTATTCGAAGACATGTTTTTATTTGCGAAAGTGTGTGACAGTTGCCAATGTACTGGAAACATTTCCTCGCAACGGGAAATGCCTCTTAACAAAATTTTGGAGGTCGAAATCTTTGATATTTGGGGCATTGATTTCATGGGACCATTCCCATTTTCCTACAACAACCACTGCATCTTGGTGGCAGTTGATTATGTGTCAACATGGGTTGAAGCTCATGCTTCACCAACTACCGGTGCTAAAGTAGTGGTGGAGTTTGTTAGGAAAAACATTTTCATAAGATTTGGAACACAACGTGCCATAATTAGTTATGGCGGTACACACTTCAACAATAGACTTTTCAAGTCTGTTCTAGCTAAATATGAATAGGGATGGCAAAACAATCCGTGAAATCTGAAAACCGCAGGTACCCGAAACGAATGACCGAAAAAACCAGAACCGATAATCGGTGGGATGGATATGGTTTTCAAAAGAAATGAGTTGGATATGGATATTAAAGGCATACCCGAACCGAATACCCACATTTTTTGGTTCAATAAAATAATTTTTTTTGAGTTTTTATTTGAGTGAGATAAATGAAGTTGTGAAATATTAAAAAAAACGTTACATAGGACCAAGCTTGATTGGAGTAACAGACTAACAGCCTAAAATCCCACATGGTGCTTGAATTATCGTTGTTTTCTATAGCCGACAGACTTCTATTTAACCCACATCGAGTTTCTTGAGTGGAGGCATTGAGATTGTGCATTATAAAAAGGTTGTAAACATACTCAATTGATTTGCTGGGCTCGAAACCTCAATGCATGGTAGTTGGGCTTAGCAAAGTTCAATTCTTTTAGAAACTATTAATATTAATAATTCTTGTAGAAACTATTTACTAAATTGAATAATTTAAGTTAGTTAAAAAAGTTTAGGAGAAATTAGCCAAAAAAAATTGGAAAATGGTTTTTAATTAGCTTCTGGCAATCGCATTTTACACTAAAGTGTCAACTTTGGTGAATATAAGTATAAAAATTTTTAATCAAGTCCCAACTTCCCTAAATGATTAATGTAAAATTCATTCCACTAACAATATCCAATAGCCTTTTGAAAAAATTTCGGGTAAGCGGGTACCCGTTCGGGTTTGAGCACCGACTCGAATGGATACTCGAACCGAACCAGCCCAAATAATCCATGGTTCGGTTTGGTTATAGGTTCGAGTTTGGCATCGCAGTTTGGGTTTAAGTTTTTCCGACCCGACCCAAACCTAACCCGTTGCCATCACTAAATATGGAGTCCACCATCGAATAGCCACACCTTATCATCCACAAACAAGTGGACAACTTGAGACATCAAATCAACATCTGAAAAGGATTCTTGAAGTCACTGTTAACTCATCTCGCACTAATTGGTCAAGGAAATTGGATAATGCACTTTGGGCTTACCGTGCTACTTTCAAAACACCTAGTGGTATGTCTCCTTACAAATTAGTGCTTGGAAAATCTTGTCACTTACCTATTGAATTAGGAAACAAGGCATATTGCACAGTAAAACAGCTAAACATGGATTTAAAAGCAACTAATGAAAAAATGTGCTTGCAACTAAATGAACTAGATGACTTTCGATTGGGAGCATATTAGAACGTTTTTATTTACAAGGAGAGAAAAAAGTGGCAAGGCCCTCATATCCGGCAAAGGTGTAGTGACCGCGAATTTCCTTAAATTAAAATATTTAATTAAATTAAAATCTCAAACGTGTCGCTACAACTTCACCTATAGAGTTAAACAGCGTACGCTCGTCTAGTTAAATTTTATATTATTTGCTACTATATTAAATTATTTAAAATAATAATAATAATAATAATTTATAAAATATTTATTTATTTTCAATTTACATTTGAGGACCAAACTTTAGATATTATTCGTTTTAATCCCAAAAATTTAACTTCTTATTTAATCATAACTTTATATATATTTTAAACCCAATTATAGGCTCGTTTAAGGTCCAATTTTATTTCTTATGCTATAAGAAAGCTCATTTGGAGGAGCAACCTAGTTTTTACCCTATTTATACAAGTTAAGATTGATTTTAGAAACCCTAGCCTCACTATTTTCCACTCTTTCCATAATTGATATCTTCAAGTTCATCCCACTCTTTCGCATTCAACCAATCAAACTTTAAGTGGTAAGATTTCTTGATATTTTCATTTATATCTCCATTTCTATTTTGTTGTTCTAAGTTTTGACTCACACACAATTTCTTAATCATCTACTTGTATTTTTCACTTGATTTTCTGTACAAAAACACGATAAATACACATATATATACGTACACCGCCGCACCACCACCTCACCGCCGCACCACCGTCACCCACCACCAGTACCCACCACCGGCGATACCACCACGAAGTCACCATCACCTTCATTTCACAGTCAACACACACGCACGCATACATATACACGCATATAGATATACACCATCGCATACAACTTGGCCAAAACATCAACCACGCCCAAAACTCAACTTCAAAACACAAAAATCATACCTACACCTTCCTCTGCCTCTATAGAACATCGTAGAATAGTTTAATTTCAAAAATTATTAGAGATTCGATCCAATTTTGAAAACACCCAAATTTTTCCTTTAGTGTTCTAGCTTCAATTTCTTCCCAAATACTCAATATCTCTCCAGTCAAAAGCCACCACTAGCTTCACCACCTTCAACTCCAACTTCTTAGGGATGGCAAAAAAACCCAATCTGCACCGAACCCGATGGATATTTGCCCCGAATGGTAAAGATTTTTCTCTGATCCGTGGATTGGCGGAGCAATAATAATCAGATTTTTCGATCAGTTAAGTTCGTGGCGCAATAACAAATCGAGGTCGATCTGCCCCAAACTGCCCTGCTAAGTGATATAATAAAATAAAATAAAAAGGTCGGAAAAAAAGTTTAGATATTGGATTATTAGAAAAACTAATCTAACAAGCCACAAGCCCACAACCCTCATGACATGTGCAATAGATTTGGCCCAACCCAAAGGCCCAATCATCCAAATCCAATTCTAAATTATTGGATTAGAAAAGATTGAAGAATAAAGGATATTAAACAAAAACCCTGGTCTTATAGCCTCTCAATCTCTCATCAGTCTTTAACGCTTCATCTGATCGTCTCTCAATCTCTCTCGCTAATCGTCCTGTGAAACTATCTACAAGGCGAGTATGATTAGCTTATTATTCGGATTAAAGGTTTATCATTCCCAATTTAATCTTTATAGTATGAAATCGTTTGAAAAATAATAATGCTAAATTCGTGATTAAAAATTCAAATATTGCTGCTTGCTTTTATTCTATGGTCAATGGTGTTTTTCGGGTGAGACTTGAGAGATATGTGCAGTTTTGGAGAAAAACAAGGCCTTTGCACAACACCCTCTGACCCTCAAGCTTATTTCATTAACAATCGATCAATGGAGGTTGTTTTAAATCAATTTTCTTGCTCTCTAATTTTCTTATTTTGTGGCTTTGTTTGATTGAGAATATAGTAGAGAATTTGAATTTGTCATTTTTTAGAAGAAGTTGAAGCTTTTTTAAGTAAAGCTTTAATGTTCTTATGATATAGATATTATTGTTAAGTGTTCTGACAAAAAAATGGCTTGATCTGTTCCTTCGAAATTCTTTCACAAGTCCGCCACATATTTTTCTATTCTTAAAGTATCTCTACCATTGCTGTAAATGTCTTTCATTTAATGCGTTTCTTGTATTATTATTATTTTTTATTTTTTATATCAGTTTAATAGGCTTATAAGAATATATTTTATGTAAATTGTCAAATAGATATACCAAATTAACTACCAACTAAAATTATATTTTAATAAGTTGTTTACCTATTACTTCTCATGTTTTTTGTGCTTTCGTTATTGGCTTGTTGTTTTACTAGCCATATATATACATGCGCAGATGTCTGATGTTAGACAAAATAGACCTATACAAAGTGTTGATAGGGAGAGACAATCCCCAAGAGATGATAGTATATCCGATCAACTTGATACGCCAATGAGCAATCATGTGAAGGAATCTCTAACTACATCAGAACAAGATAAAAATTTGATCGAATTAAGTGATGAAAAGCATGGGGATGGTACTGGCTTAAAGAGAAAACTCAAATCAAAGGTATGAGAAGAGTTCAAAAAAATTAAAATAGGAGTTGAATGGAAAGCTGTTTGCATTCATTGCAATGAAAAACTGGTTGGTGACACAAAAAAAGGTACAACTCATTTGCACAACCATTTGAAAAGATGCAACTTTAGCAAAAGAGTAAGTAGTTCTCGGCAAGCAATATTGAACTTCACGAAGGAAAGTAGTGGAAAAGTGAATATGGGAACATACCATTTTGATCAAGAGAAGTGTAGATCCAGTCTCGCAAAGGCGGTGCTTTTACATGAATATCCATTGTCTATAGTTGAACAAGTCGGATTTAGAAGCTTCCTGAATGATCTCCAACCAATATTCAAGGTCCCATCACGTAACACACTTAAGAATGACATAATAAAAATATATGATTACGAGAAAAAAAAAGGGTGATGGGCTAATTAGAGGTAAAGAAGAGCCGAATTTCAATCACTACAGAGATGTGGACAACATCAAACCAAAAGAGAGGATTCATGGCAATCACCGCTCATTACATAGATGATTTTTGGAACTTGCAGAGTCGGATAATTAGGTATATTAATTCTATATTTTTTTTGTTTCTATCACTTGTATGTAACTTTCTTCAACTTTTGTGTGTGTGTTTTTTAAGGTATTTAACTTGTGTTGATTCTTTTTCTTTTTCTAATCTCAGGTTTATGTATGTACCTTGCCCACATACTGCAGAGGTGCTTGCTGAAACTCTAGGCGGATGTTTACTTGAGTGGAACATTGATCGTAAGTTGATGAGTGTGACTATAGATAATTGTTCTACGAATGATAAAATGATTACTTCTTTGATAGAGAAGCTTGATTGTTCTACTCTATTGTTGGCTGGTGAATTTTTACATATGAGATGTTGTGCACACATACTTAACATCATTGTGCAAGAGGGTCTAGATGCTATTAAACCTAGTGTTAAAACTATTCGTGAGAGTGTTGCATATTGGACATCCACACCTAAGAGATCTGAAAAATTTGACCAAGTTGCACGTCTATTGAAAATAGGATGTGAGAAAAAATTGATGCTCGACTGCAAGACTAGATGGAATTCAACTTACTTGATGATTTTTACTGCTTTGCAATATAAGGATGTTTTTCCTCGTTTGAAGGAAAGAAAGACACAATATGAAATTGTTCCTACCGAAGGTGATTGGAGTTTGGCAAAAGAGATCTGTGAGAGGTTGGAGGTTTTTTATGAGGCTACTGAATTGTTTTCTGGGACAAAGTATCCAACATCTAATCTTTTCTTTCCCAATGTTTGTGATATAAAGTTGTCAATGTATGATTGGTTGGAGTCTTCCCACGATGCTATTCTTAAGATGGCGGATAAAATGCTTTTGAAGTTTAACAAATATTGGAATGAGATTCATGGAACTTTAGCGTTAGCAACTGTATTGGATCCAAGGTATAAGATGAAGTTGGTTGAATACTACCACCCTCTTATTTTTCATGATACACATAAATATGAAATTGATAATCTTCATAAAGTTTGCCAAAAGTTGGTATGCGAGTATGATACAAGTTCGAGGAGTAATGTTTCTCAGCCTAACACTTCTTCCTACTTCGGGCCGTCTACTAGTAATAAGAAAATGATTACATTGGCTGGCTTTTATGAGTTTGTTTCATTGAATCCTGGTCCACCCAATGTGAAAACTGAACTTGATTTGTACTTGGATGAGCCGATCTTGCCTAATTCAGACAATTTTGACATATTGGTATGGTGGAAGATAAATGCAACCAAATATCCTGTCCTAGCTAGAGTGGCAAGAGATGTCTTGGCAGTTCCAGTGTCTACGGTAGCATCTGAGTCAGCTTTTAGTGCCGGTGGTAGATTCGTGACTCCACTTTGGAATAAGCTTCACCCCAATACTTTGGAAGCTTTGATGTGTGCTAAGGATTGGCTATGGGCAGAGATTCACAGTAAGATAGACATATGTTATATTCCAAATCTATTAGTTTAATTGATTTTATGTTGTAGCTTATATATTTATATTTATATCTCTTTTCTTTTTTGATAGAACAATCCACACCTACATCATATATTGGAAACTACACAATGATGACTGAAGAGGAAATTGAGGAAGGAGTAAGTATGATAATTGTTTGTCACTAATAATCGTTGTGATAATTGATGAAACTAATATTTGATTCTTACATATACTTCACTCTTACATTTTTATTATAGGAACCATGTTATGTCAACTTTAGCTCAAACATGGAGGGATAAATGAGGTCACGGAGATTGGAAACCGGAAGATTGAAAGCTCATCTAATATTGTTGACTTGAACATTTGCTAATTTTTATTGTTGCCTACGTTATCGTGTTTATGCTATCTTTTACTCTTTTGGGATATGCTTGAAAGACTTATTTAGGTTGCTCGTTGTTCACTTCATAACTTTACTACTTCAGCAGCTATGCTTTATTTGATTGTTTTTGTTAAATGCTTAAAACTTATGAGAAGTTTAATGAGTTTGTCCAAGGTTCTCTTTGGTGATTAATATGTAACGGGATCGGAAAAATTATTTGCCTAAAAAAAGTTCACAAATCATTTCGTGGATCAAAAACCGATCTGCTTTGCCATGCGATCTGCCCGATCTGATTCGTTTTTCAGTTCGTGGATCGTGGGGCAATATTTCTAACGAGATTTCTTCGTGGGGCAATAACAATTTTCACTTATCTGCTACCGATCTGCCCCGTTCCCAGCCCTAACCTTTGCCACCTTTTTTGCCGGCCGAAAACTGCCGAAAACCGAGAGAAAGAGATAGAGCCGAACGGGAGAGAAAGTATCGAGTGAAGGAGATGAAGATCCGGCCCGTTTCCCTTTCTTTTTTAATTTATTTGGTTTAATTGCAAGCCGATCCCTCAAGTTCTATATTTGTTTTGAGTTGGTCCTTAAGATTTATTTAATTTGCAAATCCCCAACTTGCAATTGTTACAATTTAATCCCTAAATATTATTTACAGATTTAATCCCCCATCTTATTTATTTTATTTAAATGAGCCCTTAAACTTTATTTAAATTCAAGTCCCTAACTTTCAATTGTTGCAATTTGACCCTTAAACTTTTATTTCACTTTTAATCCCTTAATTTCTTATTCCTATTTAAGTTAGCCCCTAAACTTTAATTGCATATTAGTCCCTCATGTTTTAAAAATCTTATAATTGAGCCCAAAATATTTTTAGTTCACCTTTATTGCATAATAGGTCCTCAAACTATTAAATTCTTTCAAATTGGCCCCCCAAAGTTTATATTCTTTCTATTTTGGTCCACAAACTTCTATATTACTTATAGATACTTAATATTTAAGAGTATTAACATAAATTAAACTCATTATTGACTAGACGGGGCGTACGAACAGCTAGAGGACTTATTTTCACCGCTTGGTAGACTCAAAACTCGAGAGATACTTCAGGTAGGCTCAAAAGAGTCACTTTTACTTATCGCACATTTATAGTTAATGATCTGTACTGTATGAGTGCCTTTAGTTTGTAATAGACTTGCCTTCGGGCCCAGACTTGCCTTCGGGCAAATTACTTGCCTTCGGGCCCAAAGTTACCTTCGGGTATTATATTACAGAATTTACATATCTATTCGCCTTATATATTTGTATAGATGTTTAACTTGCGCTGAGCCTATTGAGTATTGTTTAAATACTCACGCCTTTCATTCTTTTACGGATTGAGGAGTTCGGAGCCGTGACGAGACATGGGAGTTCTATTTAGGCTTATTAAATAAGAGACTTCACTTCCGTTGTTATTTTGGTAAACCGATGCATGGGATTATGTCGTTTTCAAACTTTTGAACTATTTAGTAACTTGTGTTAGATGTTTTAAACGTTTGGTGATCAAATAAATTTTAAACCACTTTAGATGGTTATTATATCAAATGAATTTCTGCTTTTAATTATTTGTTATACTTTCGCATTTAATATTATAAAAAAAAAAGAGAGATAGACGTTTTAGAAAAAGAACTAACGTTTCGAGTTCCTCGAACTCGGGGCGTTACAAAAGGGAATTCAAGGTAGGAGATCAAGTCTTATTATATAATTTTCACTTAAGATTATTTCTAGGGAGCCTCAAATCTCGCTGGTTCGGCGCCGTTCACCATATCTCAAATTACTCCCTATACAGCCATTAAGCTCACTCATCCAACAAAGGGCAATTTCAAGGTAAACGACCAACGTCTCAAGCACTATTTTGAAACTAACTTTTCAAAGGAACAGTTAATTCTCACCGGACTCATGACTATAAAAAGCACATTTTGGAAGGAAACTCAATTTCTTTTCTCTTAACTTCTTTAGTTTTGTGCTTTTTTTATTTGTTTGATTTTTCTTTAGAGCGTGAATATGTTAAATTGATTTAAGTTTGGCATTTTTCTTAAATTTTTCTTTATTTCAAAATTTTATTTTTAGCTTAATCTTTGTATTCTTTTAAGTACAGTTACCTTGATGAGAATGAGAGATATTTTAGAGTTAGACTAGGTTGTGCAAATGATTAGATTTGGGACAATAATGGCGAGAAGGGCAGCCACGGAATATTTACTTTCCAAGAAAATATGAAAAAACTATGAATTAGCATTAATCTAATGCAAATTGTCACCAAATGCGGCGGAAAGTTTTAAAAAAAGGGAAAATCGGGGGACAGATAGGCAAACGCATCCCCTCGAAGACCACACCGACCCACTTTTCCATCGGATACTACTGACAGCCCATTCACTATATATGGTCAGTGGTTGGAACAGTACCCAAACATGGTCTTTAAATCAGACACAGTGATTCATCTCCACAAACCACGTTGAGAATTACCTTTGGTTTCTCTTTAAGTATCTATTCTCTCTTTCTCTCTCTCTCTCACTCTCACTGGTTTTAGGTAAACTTCTTCTTCTTCTACAACAATGTAACCTTATATGGAAGAGTGTGATTTCTTTTTGTATATATATCTTCTACTTGTGTTTCTGGAAAGTATAATTTAAATTTTCATTCTTCCTTTCTTCTCTTTCTTCATTTTTTTTCTACTAAACATGGACACTGCACTTTTTCAAATTCGAAAATACCACTACTCCTTTCCTTTAAATGATTTGAAAATAACCTACCTCTGTAGTATAGAGAGGTTAAGGATGTTAATGCATAGAGAGATGCCTGAGGGTATATGTTGGTTAATTGAGGCCAAGGTTGTGGTAGGAGATGAAATTTTATCCATCTGTACTAAACATTTATCCGAGTTAGGTAAAAGTAGTTTTGTAAAGAAACGAGTGGAAGAAGAATGAATGTTTGCTATAAATGTGCTAGATGGACATGTGACACAGGTTGTCGTTCACTTGGATATGCGTCCACAAATTGAGAAAATAAAATAGCATTCATTAAGGATTGCCTGAGTAAAGAGTCATTAGATTATATCCATCAGACTCTTGAGATGCATCCTTGTGAAACTATGCAACATGAAAATCTCTCTTTATGGATTCAATTCAACAATGAATAAGAATGCAACAGTCTTGGGAATCTGAATTTAAAAAACCATATTTACCAGTTTTTAAGAAAACTATATAGGAAGCATATCCCCAACTCATAGAATGTGTTTCAGCCATTTCTAGATGTAAAACCAGAGGAAGATGTGAGCCACAATCACAACTATTTATTTCTATTGTTGTTTTTTACTTTTTGTGTGTTTGTTTTAGTTCTTAGCTTTATTTGGCACTGTTAAGTTATTATGGCAGCCACTCCCAGCATGGAAGGACTTCTAATGTACAATTGAAAGCCATTAGTCTCTTTAGTGGGACAAATATAGGGACCTAGTCAGAGCACATTGTTGTAGCAATAGATCGAGGAAGAAAACTCAGCGCTCTTAAAATCAACATCATCTATGGACGAGGACTCTGCGGGCTGCTAGGATGTGCTATTACAACTACTTGAGTGCGAGGATCCAAAACAGTAGGTGTAACTCTAAATCCTTTATCACAGATATACAGAAGCACAGTCGATATTGAGGTATAGGCTAAATTACTGTATGAGGACACGTCACTCATGATAGCACATTCAAATTCCTTCATTGCGCTACCCGGAGGTTTCAAAACATTGGAACAAATTTTTAACGTCCTCTCTTGGTCCTAGTTGAACTTACATAGTAAGCCAATTAGTCTTTTAAATGTGCACAATTATTTCGATGGTTTATTAGTACTTCTGGATTTTGCGACTGCAAAAAAGTTGATTTCTCTAATTTCAAAAAACATGCTTTTAATTGCATCCTCAATTGAGGAATTGTTGGAGAAATTACATGCTTATGTACCACAACTTGATCCAACACATCCTCAAATCAACTAGAGATAAACGTCCAACAAGCGCAAATGAGACCCGAATGAAGTAGATTTAGAGATTATAAGTATGGAATGTTATCCTTTGATTTGTAGCAGCAGCCTTTACGCGTAATTCTACTTAGCAACAATCAAGTGATCTCTCTCATTCTCCTTATTGAACATTGAGGACAATGTTAGTTTTTGTTCGAGGATAGGATTTTATGCTGTTATAAAATCATTTGATAATAAACTCTTGAGACGCATCATGATTAAAAAAAACTACTTTGTTCTTTTTCTTTGGTGAAAATAATTGCTGATTATAGGGCTTCTCGCTTAGTCCAGTAATTTTGTACTCTTGATTTGTAGAATTAGTTGTAGTTCTCAGAATGTGGGGATTGCAAGTTTTATTCTACTTGTTGATTTTGTGGTGTATTTGTATTTTTAAGTGTGTTTTCTATTATGTGTGCATGTTCGTGTGTGACAATTTGTGAAATTTGTAGTTGTTTTCCTAGCATTGATTGGCTAATTTTGAGCAGTTTCCTTGAGGCTGTCTTTCCACTATTTTCTGACCATAATTGGAAGTCGGGTTTTGTTGAAAATTTTCCACCTTTGCGAACCCCTGCAATGCTAAACCGAAAATATCATCTAAATTTTTTGTGTAATAACTTGAAAGCATTTAGTTTTGGCAACATGTGTGAGTGTCTCACGATATGAATTTTTTGTGAACTTTCCTTTTGCTAAAAGAGTTTAAATTCTAGACTTAGGACTAGCATTGACCTTTGCTGAATAATTATATGGGCTCATTACACATTCTCCATAAATTGTGAGCTTTTGAGCCTTAAGAGCATGCTTATTTCATTAAGCTCTTATTCTTTCAATGTGTATTGTCATGCATGGTTTTATTCTTCTAGAGCTTGCTTTGGTATGCATGTTGTGATGTCCTCATGTGCAAATGCAGATGATAGTAAAGGCAACTCAATGATAAGCCAATGTATAGCTATCTGAATGTGCTTACCTATTCATTTATCCTACTTTGGTAGCCCCTTGATAGGATGGAAAAATAACCCGATCCGCCCCGAATGGGTCGGAATTTTGTAGACCCACGAGCTGGTGGGACGGGTTCGGGTCGGTTCCCATGACCAGCGATGGATTGCAGGTCAAGTTTGGGTTAGTGGTAACCCAACCCAACCTATTTTTTCTAAGCTATAAATATACAAACCCATTACCATCTTATAAGTAATAACCTATTTACCTTCTCAAATCCGTTTATTTTCCCTCTTATGTATTACCATAACCCATTTACCTTCTCTAACCCATTTATTAATTAAGCTGCTCTTGAATTTCTCTCTTTCGACTCTCTCGCCCTTCATTTCTCATCTCTTTCAATTCCTTCATCTCTCATCCTTCACAAGTAAATTATTGCTAATTGCTCCATATTCGCAACCTAACTTAACTCCCAATTCTCTCTCAACTCTTATTTTCTCGTCACAACTTAATTACATAATTGTATAAATAAAGCTATGTGTTCTTTACAAAAAAATCGGGACAACAGGATGACCGGCGCCTACCCGAACCGAGCCCAATTGTTCGCGAGTCGGGAAAATTACAGCAGGGTCGGCCATGAAATCAACTGACTCAACCCATTGCCATCTTTATCCATCGAGCTTTGAAGCCTCTTTGTTGGAAATTGAGCAACAAATTTAGCTATGAATTTCTCATTCTGGTGTTCCCATTTTGAACCCTAGGTGAAGGATTGCATAAGCTACTTAAAAGATCGATGAAAGTTTTGGAGAATAAAAGGATGAAAAATGATTTGTATTGAATATTATGATATACATCCTTTAAGTGGAAGGGGAAGAAATGGGGTTCTCCAATATCAGTTGATCTTACTCGTTTATTTTGATTTAAAAAAAAACTGTATTTGACCAATGAAGTAAGGAAATTGTATTCGGGTGGATAAGAGAGAAAATTTTTTCTAAGTGAAGGAAGGAAAAGTGACATTATCTCTTTTGTTCTTACAGTTTATGAAATTCCGTTGCTCTTGAGCCTAAAATGATCCTTTTTTATCTGACCTATCCCAAAGGCCCATTACAACCCGAAAGACCTTTACTTGTATGCACACATTTGAATGCTCCAATATGATCGACTAGCAAACATATGGTAAAACTGCTCTGTGCATTGACATGAGAGATATTTGATGTTCCTTGTAAATATCTCGTCTGAGATTTGAGTGAAAATCTGGTGAGGGTACTTGATCTTATTACACATACAAATTAAGTGGTTCAAAATTTTAGTATAGAATTTTGAATGCGACAACTCTGGAGTCTGGGAAATTTTCATGAATAAAATTAACATCATGGTTTCCAGACACACATATGCTAATATGAGATGGTTTTTGATGAAATTTATTACCTGGGACCATTTGACGAATACAGTGTGGATTTACGAAAGGTCAAAGGAACAAGATGACCAGTTGGGAAGGGTTCATCATGTTGTGATTTGAGCTTTCCTTTTTAGTCAAACAACCTTGGAAAGATTTGCTTTGTTACACAGACTCACAAACCAGTTGTGTGATGGAAGACTAGCTACTTATGTTTGATGTTGCCATTATTTATTTTTGCTTGCTTGTGTACATATTTTAAAATTTTTGTTGTTCGAGGACAAGCAACAGCTTAAGTGTGGAGGTCTTTGATGGGTTGTATTTTTAATGTTCTAATTCCCAATTTCTAGTATGATTATGCTATATTTTTGTTTTAAAGTACATTTTTACTTGTGTTTATGTAATTTTGTATTAGGACTAAAAAAGAGGTGAAAATGGCGAAAACGCATCATTTCTCAGTGTGCAGTAGCATTCCAGCAACTTGGCCAACTCACTTCTTCTTTTTTTCAACCTCATTTGTTATTTCCTCACTGTGGCATCTTATTTGCATGTTTTAGGACAAAAATTGAGACATAATGATGGCACAACGTTTTAAGGAAAAGAGAAAAGGATGGGGACACGATCATTACACAACCTTTTTCCTTGAGCTTATTACTTTCTTGGAGGATTTGAATGGGTGTGGGGATATATAAAGGGAGTAGAGTAGAGAGAAAGGGCTGACAACGCGACAGATCGGTAGCAGATCAGTGAAAATTGTTATTGCCCCACGAAGAAATCTCGTTAGAAATATTGCCCCACGATCCACGAACTGAAAAACGGATCAGATCGGGGCAGATCGCATAGCAAAGCAGATCGATTTTTTATCCACGAAATGATTTGTGAACTTTTTTTAGGCAAATAATTTCTCCGATCCCGTTACATATTAATCACCAAAGAGAACCTTGGACAAACTCATTAAACTTCTCATAAGTTTTAAGCATTTAACAAAAACAATCAAATAAAGCATAGCTGCTTAAGTAGTAAAGTTATGAAGTGAACAACGAGCAACCTAAATAAGTCTTTCAAGCATATCCCAAAAGAGTAAAAGATAGCATAAACACGATAACGTAGGCAACAACAAAAATTAGCAAATGTTCAAGTCAACAATATTAGATGAGCTTTCAATCTTCAGGTTTCCAATCTCCGTGACCTCATTTATCCCTCCATGTTTGAGCTAAAGTTGACGTAACATGGTTCCTATAATAAAAATGTAAGAGTGAAGTATATGTAAGAATCAAATATTAGTTTTATCAATTATCACAATGATTATTAGTGACAAACAATTATCATACTTACTCCTTCCTCAATTTCCTCTTCAGTCATCATTGTGTAGTTTCCAATATATGATGTAGGTGTGGATTCTTCTATCAAAAAAGAAAAGAGATATAAATATAAATATATAAGCTACAACATAAAATCAGTTAAACTAATAGATTTTGAATATAACATATGTCTATCGTACTGTGAATCTCTGCCCATAGCCAATCCTTAGCACACATCAAAGCCTCCAAAGTATTGGGGTGAAGCTTATTCCGAAGTGAAGTCACGAATCTACCACCGGCACTAAAAGCTGACTCAGATGCTACTGTAAACACTGGAACTGCCAACACATCTCTTGCCACTCTAGCTAGAACAGGATATTTGGTTGCATTTATCTTCCACCAAACCAATATGTCAAAATTGTCTGAACTAGGCAAGATCGGCTCATCCAAGTACAAATCAAGTTCAGTTTTCACATTTGGTGGACCAGGATTCAACGAAATAAACTCATAAAAGCCAGCCAATCGAATCATTTTCTTATTACTAGTAGACGACCCGAAGTAGGAAGAATGTTAGGCTGAGAAACATTACTCCTCAAACTTGTATCCTTCTCGCATACCAACTTTTGGCAAACTTTATGAAGATTATCAATTTCATATTTATGTGTATCATGAAAAATAAGAGGGTAGTAGTATTCAACCAACTTCATCTTATACCTTGGATCCAATACAGTTGCCAATGCTAAAGTTCCATGAATCTCATTCCAATATTTGTTAAACTTCAAAAGCATTTTATCCGCCATCTTAAGAATAGCATCGTGGGAAGACTCCAGCCAATCATACATTGACAACTTTATATCACAAACATTGGGAAAGAAAAGATTAGATGTTGGATACTTTGTCCCAGAAAACAATTCAGTAGCCTCATAAAAAACCTCCAACCTATCACAGATCACTTTTGCCAAACTCCAATCACCTTCGGTAGGAACAATTTCATATTGTCTCTCTCTTTGCTTCAAACGAGGAAAAACATCCTTATATTTGCAAAGCAAGAAAATCATCAAGTAAGTTGAATTCCATCTAGTCTTGCAGTCGAGCATCAATTTTTTCTCACATCCTATTTTCAATAGACGTGCAATTTGTTCAAATTTTTCAGATCTCTTTGGTGTGGATGTCCAATATGCAACACTCTCACGAATAGTTTTAACACTAGGTTTAATAGCATCTAGACCCTCTTGCACAATGATGTGAAGTATGTGTGCACAACATCTCATATGTAAAAATTCACAAGCCAACAATAGAGTAGAATAATCAAGCTTCTCTATCAAAGAAGTAATCATTTTATCTTTCGTAGAACAATTATCTATAATCACACTCATCAATTTACGATCAATGTTCCACTCAAGTAAACATCGGCCTAGAGTTTCAGCAAGCACCTCTGCAGTATGTGGGCAAGGTACATACATAAACCTGAGATTAGAAAAAGAAAAAGAATCAACACAAGTTAAATACCTTAAAAAACACACACACAAAAGTTGAATAAAGTTACATACAAGTGATAGAAACAAAAAAAATATAGAATCAATATACCTAATTATCCGACTCTGCAAGTTCCAAAAATCATCTATGTAATGAGCGGTGATTTCCATGAATCCTCTCTTTTGGTTTGATGCTGTCCACATATCTGTAGTGATTGAAATTCGGCTCCTGTTTACCTCTAATTAGCCCATCACCCTTTTTTTCTCGTAATCATATATTTTTATTATGTCATTCTTAAGTGTGTTACGTGATGGGACCTTGAATATTGGTTGGAGATCATTCAGGAAGCTTCTAAATCCGACATGTTCAACTATAGACAATGGATATTCATGTAAAATCACTGCCTTTGCGAGACTGGATCTACACTTCTCTTGATCAAAATGGTATGTTCCCATATTCACTTTTCCACTACTTTCCTTCGTGAAGTTCAATATTGCTTGCCGAGAACTACTTACTCTTTTGCTAAAGTTGCATCTTTTCAAATGGTTGTGCAAATGAGTTGTACTTTTTTTTGTGTCACCAACTAGTTTTTCATTGCAATGAATGCAAACAGCTTTCCATTCAACTCCTATTTTGATTCTTTTGAACTCTTTTCATACCTTTGATTTGAGTTTTCTCTTTAAGCCAATGCCAGTACCATCACCATGCTTTTCATCACTTAATTCGATCAAATTTTTATCTTGTTCTGATGCAGTTAGAGATTCCTTCACATGATTGCTCATTGGCGTATCAAGTTGATCGGATATACTATCATCTCTTGGGGATTGTCTCGCACTATCAACACTTTGTATAGGTGTATTTTGTCTAACATCCGACATCTGCGCATGTATATATATATGGCTAGTAAAACAACAAGCCAATAACGAAAGCACAAAAAACATGAGAAGTAATAGGTAAACAACTTATTAAAATATAATGTTAGTCAGTAGTTAATTTGGTATATCTATTTGACAATTTACATAAAATATATTCTTATAAGCCTATTAAACTGATATCAAAAAAATAATAATAATACAAGAAACGCATTAAATGGAAGACATTTGCAGCAATGGTATAGATACTTTAAGAATAGAAAAATATGTGGCGGACTTGTGAAAGAATTTCAAAGGAACAGATCAAGCCATTTCTTTGTCAGAACACTTAACAATAATATTTATATCATATGAACATTAAAGCTTTACTTAACAAAGCTTCAACTTCTCCTAAAAATGACAAATTCAAATTCTCTGCTATATTCTCAATCAAACAAAGCCACAAAATAAGAAAATTAGAGAGCAAGAAAATTGATTTAAAACAACCTCCATTGATCGATTGTTAATGAAATAAGTTTGAGGGTCAGAGGGTGTTGTGCAAAGGACGTGTTTTTCTCCAAAACTGCACATATCTCTCAAGTCTCACCCGAAAAACGCCATTGACCATAGAATAAAAGCAAGCAGCAATATTTGAATTTTTAATCACGAATTTAGCATTATTATTTTTCAAACGATTTCATACTATAAAGACTAAATTGGGAATAATAAACCTTTAATCCGAATAATAAACTAATCATACTCACCTTGTAGATAGTTTCACAGGACGATTAGCGAGAGAGATTGAGAGACGATCAGATGAAGCGTTAAAGACTGATGAGAGATTGAGAGGCTATAAGACCAGGGTTTTTGTTTAATATCCTTTATTCTTCAATCTTTTCTAATCCAATAATTTAGAATTGGATTTGGATGATTGGGCATTTGGGTTGGGCCAAATCTATTGCACATGTCATGAGGGTTGTGGGCTTGTGGCTTGTTACATTAGTTGTTCTAATAATCCAATATCTAAACTTTTTTTTCCAACCTTTTTATTTTATTTTATTTTATCACTTAGCAGGGCAGTTTGGGGAGGATCGACCTCGATTTGTTATTGCGCCACGAACTTCACAGATCGGAAAATCTGATTATTATTGCTCCGCCAATCCACGGATCAGAGAAAATCTTTACCGTTCGGGGCAGATATCCATCGGGTTCGGTGCAGATCGGGTTTTTTTGCCATCCCTATCATAGAAGTACAAAATATATCGAAGCATCAATTTCAATTCTTTGAGCTCGGTTATGTATCTTTATATTTTCACTATTTTAGTTCTCTCTAGTAAGCTCATGTGTCGCTAAGTTTTAGACTTGAGACTCACAATTTCACCAACTTCGATTCCTCTAAGATACATAATTGGATCCAATAGTGATATTATTTTCGTTAATGATCAAATTTACTAAATTAATTATTTACCTCTCTCAATGATAAATAAATCTATTCTATTAGACCAATTGATTTATCTGTAAATAAATTCATTATCAACCCTCTAGAATGCATTTCAACAATAAATTCAACTATGGTACGTCAAAATTTAACCTAACGATCGTACTAACCACAAGTTTATCTCTAAATCTTGTCCAAACCAGTATCCCATGTTGTTTATTCTAATTTGTATTTTCATTTCTCAAATCCGACACAAAGCAATTTATAATTTATCAAAAAGATAAATTTATGAACTCAACAGCATAGAATTAACGATAAATCAATCACGTATTGTTAGATCCAATAACGTAATAAACTAGAGTTCACAAAGAGGATTCATTACTTGTCCCAAGTATAAAAACAAAGCTACACATGAGTCTACCAGAAAGAATTAAATAGTGAAAATATAGAAAGATATAAACGGGCTCAAAGAATTAAAATCGTTTCGATATATTTTGTACTTCTATGATCATCAAGTTCCTTCTTCTTCTCTTCTTTAAGCCTTTAGTATTGACTAATTTTCTCCATCAGATTCCTCCTCTAACTCTTTGCTCTTTTTTTTTTAAAACTTTCCCCGTGTCTCCTCCTTTCTCTCTACTATACTCCCTCTATATATCTCTACCCTCATTCAAATCCTCCAAGAAACCTAATAAGCTCAAGTAAAAAGGTTGTGTAATGATCGCGTCCCCCTACTTTGCTGTTTTCCTTAAAATATTGTGCCAAAACTTTAGTTTTTATAGCATGCTTTATTAATTTATATTCATTGTGACCCCATAATTTCTCCGGGCATTTTTTCAAGATATGCTATAAACACCACCTATGACATGTGTTGGGAAAACCAGTTTAAATTGCTTTCTTGATTGTTTTGGCTTGGTCGGTAATTATTGCAATGGGGGCATGATTGTTCATACATGCAAGCCAAGATCTAAAAGGCCAAATAAATGAGTCAATAACTTCACTTGATATCGATCCACATCCCAAGAGATTTGATTGACCTTGATGATTAACACCAACGAATGGAGCGAAAGGCAAATCATACTTACTAGTCAAGCACGTTATTTCAAAAGTAATGACATCCCCAAACTCTACCCAAGCTGCCCTACTCCTTGCATCAGTCCAAAAAACATTAGTTACCCTCCTGTCATCATCTAAATCCTTCAGATAAAAGAAATTAGAATTATTAGCTATATTTTTTAAAAATAGTTTTGAAGTGCTACAGCATCCTCATCTCCAAGTCTTAACCCTCTTATGTTTCCATGATAATTATAACAATCTTTCGGTAAAAAATGGAACATTTTCATGCCCACCAGCTTCAACCACAAATGAGTTATAATTTTTATTTGGCCTAATACCTGCTCTATCATTGAGTTGGCCTCGCAATCATGTTCTTCTTGTAATATCTAGATTTTCTTGGACTCAAACCATGATTGTGATTCGAGACATAAAATAGCCCTTACTGGAGCCTTGCATCTAGTTTTTTTTTAGTAGGGCAATGTTAAGGCTTTCTTTAATGTGCCAATTATAAACCCTGATCAACTACAAGCCATAAGTAAATATTTTACCTCTCCATGGTCTCCTTTTTCCGAAGGCCTTCTCTTGACTAGAAATCCCTTTTGATTACCATATTTCATGTAATATTCCATGAACTCATCAATTGAATTAAACTCCAATCCTTCTTCTGGATCTTTTACCTTTACAATTTCTTCATTCTCCTTGCATATATCAAGTTCCGCTAAATTCTCCACATTATCTTCCTCAACATCACTTGCTCTCATAGTTCAAGTAATGGCATCATTTGATTGTTCTCTTTCGATTTTGCTCAATAATTTAAAAAAATATTATTATTCACATAACTAGTATAATAACAAACTAATGGTTTTTTTGATATAAAACTGAAGCAATTAAAGTTTCCATTATACATCGTGGAATGATTGTGTTCTCATAATCAAGATGAAATATAAAAATTTTACAAATGAACGTAAATCATATGTGATAGAAATTATAATTTAATTTCTATGTTTATTGGCCTTTGAGGGAAAAGTCAGGTTAATGAACAAAAGGAAAAAAAATTGCTACAATTAAGAGAAGATTAAGACCAAATTGTACATGAACCATTTGAGTGGATAGAAGATTTGTGGTTTCCAAGCATAATATTGGCACAGTACGATGAGAAAATCACCAAGCAGTAATAGGAAGGGAAAGATTCTTACATAATATTATGGGAGTGAGCGCTAAATTTCTTCGGAGAATACGAGGGGGTGGGAAATTGCCGATTCAATTGCCTTACGATGAGAAGGGTTCTAGTGGTGGATAGATTCTCAAGAGCTTATATCCAAACATGAATCACATGAGGGGAAGGAGGGAGGGGGAGAGAGAGAGAGAATTTACAGACAGGAATAAAAAATAAATTAGGGGAGAAACAAATTTAAATAGAGTTATGCAAATTTGGATTGACACGTACGTGTGTCCGATGAAAATGCCAAAATTTAATGTCAGTGTTGAATTATTGTATCTTTTTTAATATTCTACGATAACTTTTTTTGCAGATCTTGATCATAATGCAACGTGACTATTTCTCAACTTGTATAGGGTATTTTTCAGAAATCGTCAATGTTTGGATATTTTGGTAAGCCACGTTGACACTTCGTCATGTTTTGCTTTCTAATGATTTTATTTTAATATTAATTAAATATTAATATTTATTAGTTATTTTCTCAAATATGGATACACATATAATATTATTCTTATCTGTAACTATACAGGCTATTTTTTAGAAAATCACATTATTTTGTTGTATGGGCAACTCTCTATGAAACATGGGTTGTTCCCAAAAATTCCCTAAAGAATTACATAATAAATAAATACCTTAGATGGGTCGATATATTTGATTTTCTTTCAACATTTTCTTTTTTTCTTTTTTCCTTTTGTTAAACCAAACTAGTAGTAAGCACGTGCGTTGCACGTGTTACGTAAAAGATGGATGTTATGACTATTTTTAATCCAAAAAAACTATTGTGCTAAAATGGTCCAAATGGACGGTTTCCTTCCATTTTGACCGTTAGTTTGACTATTTTGTCTTTTTCGTATAGGTATTTTGGTCATTGTGATTATAGTAACTAATTTGCAATTGCAATTGAATCCCAAAGTTTCAAACTCATATACTTTAGTCCAAATTAAAATTTATAGAAAATTGTGCAATTTTTTATTTTATTTTTTATATATTTTTATTTGGTCCGTAATTAATTTTATCAGATTAATTTGATGCTAGTTAAATAGTTTTCGCAAAAACTTTTAATTACTGTAGCATTTGTTCACATTAATATCATAAATTTTCATAATATTTCTTTCGCATTAAAAGCGGGTACATTTTAATATTACCCAACGGTTAATAGTAAATATAATTGTAATGACTATATAAAATTTTAGTAGGAATATACCACTATAAAAATCTACTGAATATAAATAAATAATAAATAAAATCAAAAAATAAAAACAAACTGCTTATTAGCACCATCAAGACCTAACGTTTTGGTTCAGTGCACACTAAAGATCAATAGTTTTTTCTTAGAATTTTAATCCTCAACCTAATGTTACGAGATAGGGATTTTTTAAGTTAAAAAAACAATATTACCTTTTTATTTTTATTATGTTATTATTAGATTAAATAAAAATATTTAAAATTAAATCCGTAATTTTTCAATACATACAAATTAGTCCTCGTCAACAACTTATTCTCGACAACCACCACAGCGTCACCACTGCCAACTCCGACAACGAGTGAAAATAGATCTGGAAGTTGCTAGTGGTTCGAAACCACTAGGTTGCTGGTGGTTTACAAACCGCCAGCTGTTGCTGGTGGCTCGAAACCACTAGATCTGATGGTTTCGAGCCACCAGCAACTGGTGGCTTTCGAACCACCAACTGATCTGGTGGACGAAAACCATCAAATCTAGTGGTTTTCAACCACCAAATCTATTTTTGGGCCTTGCTGGAGTTTCGCTCTATTTGGGGGTGGTGGTGCCGTGGTAGTGGTGGCGGCGTTGTGGTGGTGGTGGAGAATAGTTTGTAGACAATGGCTAATTTGTGCGAATTGACAAGTTACGGATTTGATTTTAAATATTTTTATTTAATTTAATAATAAAAATAATAAAAAATAAAATAACAAAGTATGCAATTTTATATAAATTTTGGACTAAAGTGTGCGAGTTTGAAACTTTGGGATTCAATTGCAATTGCAAATTAGTTACCATAATCACAAATGACCAAAATGCTCTTAGGAAAAGGATAAAATAGGTTAAACTAATGGCCAAATGGATGGAAACCATCCATTTGGACCATTTTAGCACGAAAGTTTTTTTTAGGACCAAATCCGCTACCTTTTTTTATTTTCGACCAACCGCGTAAAACGAACAATTAAAATTGACTATTTGCACCAATTTCCCTCACTAATACAATTTGGACTTAATTTAACGAAGCATAAGAGACTGAGTTTTTAATGGAAAAGACTAAACATTAAACTAACTTTTACTAGTTGGTTTTTAAGCCTACAAAAAATTGTACATTCATCATTCGCTCTTAAAAGTGAGCTCATAATATTACACTTCAAATTGAGACTTGGATTTAACATAATATCTATATTGCATAATTTTCGCTTAACTATAATCTCAATTTTTCCAAAAGAAAAATATGGGAGTGAGAGTTAAAGGGGAAAAAAAGGGAAAAGAAAAGAAAATCGAAGGAAACTGAAGAGGTTTTTTTTTTTTTGTTTTCAATTAGTAAGTTAAAGAAGGAATTAGTAATTATGAATACCGATTTTGATCTCCTTCCCATGTGGGAGGAAATTCAGGCCATGTGCCCCCCCTGATTGGAGGGGGGTCTTGAGTAGAACCCCTTCTTTTTTTTTTTTTTTTTTGAAAGTTGACACATGGCATGAGTTTTTTCCCCATATAGAGAAAAGATCACTACTCTTAGAGCATCTCCATTGCATGTGGATGTTAAGGATTGATGTGAAGGAGAGAGATAAAAATAATACGATTATTTTAATTGAAAAGAGAAGAGAAGATGTGTAGTGCAAAAGAAAGGGAAAAGTGAAAAAGTAAGAGAGATGTAGAAATAAATTCAAAAATAATGATAAAATAATAGTGGTAGATTTGAAGTTGGACTTCTAGATATAGAAGGAGCACGGGAATTTATGGTAAAAAAAAGTGGGGAAAAGCTAGAAAATTAGAAAAAAATACTGGATCCATCGATGTTTTGTATTTTAATCTCTCCACCATATAAAATGTGGACATCTACATTACAATAGAGATGCTCTTAAAAATACAGGGCAATCAAAAATTTTCAATCATCCACTCTTTGTATCAATGAGTGACACGAGTTTGATCTCAAGCCAGCACTGGAACAAGCTTAATGTTCCAGTGCCGACGTGTCCGCCACATGTCGGACATGTTGGAATCTCTTTTCAAATCCTACCCGGGGTCAAACTTGAATAGCCCAAAAAGTTGGAGGACCATATCACAAATTTCAGAAAAAGTGTGCATTTTAACCCTAACATGTACCCCCATTTTGTTCGTTCTTCAGCCAGCTAGAAACCATTCTCCTGTTAAGCAAACCATTCTCCTATCAAATAGCAGCGGCCGTCGGAGCAAGTCGCCATCGTCGGAGCAAGTCGCCATCGCCGAAGCAAGCGGCCACCGTATTGCCGCCGGCCACCCACTCATCAATTTTAGGCAATTTTTTCGCATTCTCTTTCTCTTCACACAAACTCAATTTTTTCTCCTTTTCAATCTCTAATTATGGCTGAATTTATGTTTGATAGAAGAGTATGCGGCTTGTGTGTCTATTGATACTCGTATGTTTCAATGCTTGTTTATTTTGCAGTTCGTTGGTTTTATTAATTTTGAACTATTATTCTTGACTCTGATCTTTCCTTTTTTGGTTTGTATAATTATTATTGTTAAATGTTGTGTATTCAAAGTGTACTACATGAATAATAAACGATGTTGGGATATTTCACGCCATTCAAGCCTTTTTAATCTTTCCCTTGTTAGAGTAGAAGTGGTACATTACTTGTGATTAGTGCTCAAAAATGATATCTATTATGCATGAATTTATATATTTTGGGCAACCAATCTTAATAACAATAATGAACTAATAATTTTATGTTATGCTTTCAGGTCAAGAAGAATTTGAGAAAGAAATGAGCCGAGATATGTATGACATACATATATACATAGAGAGACAAGTTAATGGGCCTTGGGAATTAAGTTAGTGGGTCTTAGATAATGGGCTTATTCTTGATTCCTTATGCATTCATGTAGGGATATATAGGACACAACAGAAAGAGAAGAAGGCAGGGGGAAAGTCACGAAAAAAGGGAGAAAAAGAAGCCGGACATGTGAAGGGTGAATAGGACAGAAATTGCTATTGGAATTTGGTGCCTCTTCTCCAAGACATCCTCTTAAATTATGGTTTTGTATTTTCTTTGTTTTATGGAGAACTAATCTCCTAACTAGGGTTAGGGGAGAAACCTAAATTATTGATGTGGTATTATTGATTTGCTTTAGACAAGCACTTTTATGCAATTTTAGTTATTGGATTGTTAATTTAGCATTGGGTTTGTTTATTGAGATGATTGATGGTTGTTATATAATTTAATTTATAGGTTCAATCAGGTTTTTCCTATTGTTTAGTAAAAACAACCATTCTTTTGAAGTTTTGAAAACCCAATTGATTTATTATAGTCTCAACGGAATTATTTCTTGATAGATTGTTGTCGTAGGTACAGTTTATGCTTGAAATTAATTTCATAAGAGAGTATTTGTGCTTATTGTGTGAACAACCTTTAACTAAATTTATCTTTCCAATGTCACTTCTTAAGTAAGTTTTAAGAAAATAATTGAATCAATAATCCTGCGTTGATAATTGACGGTGGAACCCCGACGCCTTAGTGTTTCTCTCTTATTAATTTATTACAACTCAAGTTCATTTATTTCATTATTTCAATCCCAATTTAATCATTCTAATTAATTTACTTTTCTTAGTTTATAATAATTTTGCGATCTTTCTCATTGCTCCTGGTAGAACGACACTCGTACTTCGATTTATACTACTACGCGACTCCTACACTTGGGATTAGCAAGCAACTTCAGCTATTGTATATAGAATTCTTGTATGCATAATTGTTAGTGACTATTGTATGCATAATTAAGATGTCTTTAATTTACCAGGCAAATTCATTGGCTAGTTTATGTGTCAATTTGTTGGTTGGTAAACACAATTGGTGAAAATTTATGGCTAGTTTGGACTTTTCCCCTTTTAGTCCAATGCGATGAGTTTACAAGACGAGAAAATGCAAGTAGTGTGCTCAATCTCTTTAGCTTAATGTGAGGTTATAGCAAATTGCCTTTAAATAAATGAATGGAATGGATTCTTTTATTCGATAATATTGTAAATTAGTGGGATCTTTCAGTATTGATTTAGAGGTTTCGCTTTCTCCAATCATTGTGGTGTTGTTTTATAGAAAATGTCTACTTCAAGTTGCAATGATAATGTCGAAAATCTACGATACACATGTAGCACCTACATGGCAGAAATGATTTTGAAATTTGAGAATAATCCAGGGCGCGCAAATATTGGAAATGTCTTGCTAAAAAGGTATTTGTGGCGAACTTATGCTATCTTTATTGTTTGTTTCTTTACACAAGCATTCACATAGTATATTTCATTTGCATAATTGAGAAGAGAGTGATTTTGTTCTGTTGTGGAAGGGAGACAAAGTGTGTGGTCATTTCTTTTGGAATGATGAGCTCCACCATTACAATGGGATCGAAATTGAACGACATGGGAATGTGATTCAAAGTACTTTCGGGACAACTTTTGTCGACCGAGATGAGGGAACAAGCCGGGGAGATGTAGATGATGAATTGGTTCGACAAGTGACTTGTGTTGCAGACGAACGCATGATGTTGAGACGTGCCATCAATGATCGTGTTTGTTGCACTATACTTTAGATAATTATGTCAACGCATTTTGTAGTAGACAATCAATTAAGTTTTTTAGTATTTTCCATATGTAGTGACCAAAACAATATTTGTTGAACCTTCGAATATTAATGGTTATCTATTTATTTTTGTAATCTCCTTATCAGCTGCATATCTTTGTTAATACTTCAAATGCAATTTTCATTAGAATGTAAGCGTATATTCTATGGTCCGTTCTACTCTCACTGCCCAAATTACTAATTCAAGTCATGCTCAACTGAAGATGTGTCCCTCTTAATACTGAAAGCAACATGATCAACGTTATATTACCATTCATCATCTTTGAAGGTAAAGTATAAAATATGATTGATATCACATTTTACATGCAGCAAAATAATTGAATATCTACCTGCAATCCAACAAGAAAATGCAAGTCACAAGTAATTCGTTATCATCATGAAATCCGAGAGAACTCCAAGATAAATCCAAGCATAGTACACTTAACAAAATAATTGTACACGCTACAAGCTATACGATAATTCTGTGCACATGAAACTGCAATAAAAGTAGTAAAAGCCCTCCAAGAAAAGTAGTACAAGCCACAAAATAAGTCGACAAGCCATACCATATCCCATACCATGCACAAGCTAATTCTTGGTTGACACAAACATCCAATCAAAGTACTACAAGAAACAAAAAAAGACATCCAATCAAGGTACTACAAACCACAAAATATTCAACTACTAAACACTACTGAGGAATGGATCCCCTGGTAACATCGTCTGATAAACAGACTAGTTATCAACTCCCTCAGAGACAAACATATCTGGCATAGCTCCATCATTCCCCATGGTGAAAGACACGTCTGGGTGATACTCCTCATCGACCAATCCTGCTCTACAAGTACGCATATTGAAAGTTAGAAATTTTCTAGCAATGCATTTCCAATGTTTATATTCATTCACCATGGTCAATGTAGTAGCTAGAACTACATCAATTAATCACCAAGATATATACCATCAATTAATCACCAAGAGATATACCACCTTAAAGTATGAAAGTATATCAGAGACATTAGAGAATAAGCATACCTTGTTTGCATTTGTGGACATTTTTTTATTGTGTGGCCTGGTTGACAGCAGTGACTGCACTTCCTGTTACTCTGCCTCATTCCAATTTCCTTCGATGACTTGAGCCACTTCCCGGAACCCATTGCACGCACTGAGGTTGGAGCCCAGATGTTTAGATCACCCTCGTCAATGAAGCTACTCTCTCTATTTGTGATAGGTGGTCCCTCTGCAGCCAACATCTCTCTTGCCTGTTTCCCAAGCTCTCTTACCCCTTTCATGTCAAAACTGACGACATTTGGCAACATTGAAATGTCATTAGCTATTTCCATAAATTCATAGCTCATCATGACACGTATCGATGACTGCTTAGCTAAAGACTGAGGTGTGGGTTCAAAGATGGGGACTAATCGTGCCTTTTGCGTCCATCTAGGTAGAATGTACTCATCAGATAGCTCCCTAATTCCCTTCCTCTACATCAAACACAAAATATGGAAACATACATATCTACTGAATTGAAAAAGTTTGCAACTACAAGTCATGAAATTAGATACAATCGACCAAGTGACACCTTTTTATTTGGTACACTTTTGCATCGGCTATGGAAGACTCTTTATAGGGATCATAAAGCACACTCTGCTTTAATTTTTCCTAGAAGAGTAAAAACACAGCCTTTGTGTAGATACAAACCATCTGGTTCTCCAGAGGAAAATGAGACAAAATTAATGGTCTGTCTTGGCCTCTTGATCCCTCTGGTGAGCTAATCCTATCTAGAACCTTACAAAGAAGTCTACAAGCCAATTTTTTCTCATCACATATGTTTTAAGGAATGAATGATGAACCTCGACCTCCGACCGGCTCGACATTCCAACAGCAAAAAAGTCCTTCACGTAAGCTGGTACCCACCCATCCCGAATGCCGTATAGACTACGCAACCAACCATTTCCACCTAAAGCAGTGGTACTCGTGAGCTCACCCATTTCCTCTCAAACTCGTCGGGTGCTCAGTCCTATAAACAATGTTGTGGAGGACATTCTTATAATCTCTGTATAGTGTTGGACCCAATTTCTCCAGAAACTTATTTGTAATATGCCATAAACATAGGCTGTGTACGGATGGGGGAAATACCTGAACGAGAGAATTGAGTGTGAATGAATAATGTGTGACTAAAAAGGACAATAAAAAATAGATTCACATAATAGAGTAAATTGTCTGAGACTCAAAGCATGCTTCACATGAGACATACCTCAGCAATTGCCGCTATGATGGCTTGATCAGTGATAATTACTTTTGGGGCAACTCCGCTTGGCATTGCATCTAGGAACTGTGATAACAACCAAATAAACGATTATGTCTTCTCATTGCTCAAAATCTACATCCAAATAGAACAGTCTGCATATGATTATTCACGCCAACAAAAGGCGCAAAAATCATCTCGTATCTATTGGTGTTGTAGGTTGTGTCAGATACTACAACATCGCCAAAATAAGCATAGGCACTTCATGACGAAGAGTCCGCCCAAAAACATCGTTGGAATACCCCATCCTCTGTCGTCAAACTATAGAAAAAGTTTTCATCTGCCTTCTTTTCCCTCTCAAAAATTTTAACAAAGGTCTCAACGTCATGACCCATGTACTCTTGTCGTATGTCCCTCTCAACATTCCTAATGTCCTACTCAAGACACCCTACCGAAGAAGGACCACCGGACTCTATCCCCATAAGCAGAAGTTCCTGACATGTAGGGATGTTGGCATGTGAGAACTGACTAACCAAATTCTTTTGGGCTGGTGTGACAGTCCTATTACATTTCAAAAAATGGATCTTTCCTGGGCTAATGAGAGGATGATTACGCTGAGCCGTAAAGTCTGAGACGACCCATCCACTTCTATCTCTTTGTCTTCTCACATTCAGTCTGGCCATACAACTGCATCGAGTACATCCCCATTTCCCCTGTCCAGACTGTAGTTTTCGATGTTTCTCTTTCTCTTGATACCTCATGTTCATCACACCTTCTGTAACACCCCAAGTCTAGAAACCTAGACCTGAAAGCATTATCTGTTACTTCACTTTAAAATGCATAATAGATAAATTAACTTACGACATATTTATTTTCTTGTTTAATAAAACCTACAGAAATTCTGATAGCTTTTTTTTTTACAAATTTAACATAACCGGCCTGCTAGAAGAATCACCGTATAAAAGTTTTCAAGAAAGGAATAAAATAGTTTTCCAAAATCCTCAAATTGAGAAATTAAAAGAATCATAAATGCAAATCTTTTGTCCAAAAATGAAAATACTTCCATCTGGCCGATTAGTTTAAAATGATGGGCAACTCATCTCAACCAATAAACATGTTTGCTAACTTTCAGATTTAAAAAAAAAACCGAGTACTGTCTGTGTCTGCCTCCAAGCGATCTCCTCGACCATTTAGCTTTCATCACCTATAAAGTAGGAAAAAGTAAACGTGTGAGCTAGAGCTCAGTAAGTAAACCCCGTGCACATGATATATGCTTATGATGTGCAATGCATTGAATGCATTTTCAATTTATGTATCCCACTTTCTTTGACACTTTGAAAATCATTCAAATCATTCCATTTCCTTTCAAAATATTTCACTCCTTTCAAAAATACTTCCTTTCAATCGTGAGCTCACTTGGTGTATCCTCTAGCCAATCAGACGCAGTGGGCCATTCTTATTTGGAACCAGAAAACATTCTGCCGGTAGGTACCACAAAGCGGTACAACTTTTATTACTTTCACTTTCACATTACTTTTACTTTCCTTTCGGTCGGGTACGCCTGGTCCCCCGCACCCCAGTTCCCACTCACCCCTTTCTTGGCGTAGAGGTACACCCATTCTTTTTTCAAACACTTTGGGAGACATTTTTTTTCAAAAGACTTTACTTGTCATGCTTTGTCCTTAAAATACGTCACTTTTCAAAAACTCATTGATTATGCATGTTGTATGTATGCAATGACATAATGCATGAGTACGCTCTAATATAACATTAAATGTGATAGCCACATATTCGATGACAAAGGCATTCGGATCAATTAATTTGCACTTAACACAATAGGCACATTAAGCTCACCTTAGACATACAACTTTACTTGAACTTAAGAGGGAGTTTACTTACATGAAATCCGTAGCAATTTACTTTGAGAAGCAAGTGGAGGTGTCCTTAGCAGCTCACGAATGAACGTGCCAACTATCCTAATTCGTCATCATTTAGTTTAACGTCATTAATTCCTGGGACTTTATCTTATAACTGCGATACATTACTATACCATCTTAGGTTATTCGTCACCACTCCACATACATGTATTTACACACGTAATAAGTCCTAGAAGAATAATAAGAACATTAACGATATGCTTTCTAAAGAATTACCACATTGAATTCAAGTTAATCCGTCAATCCCAACAAAAATTGGCATAACCCACAAATTAAAGCATGAAGTCATATAATTCCAATTTGGTCCAATAACTAACTCATAGAGATACCTCATTGATTAAAATCACCTCTAAATTCTGATTGTAGAAGTCACAGTAAGTTTTCAACTCTAACCACAGAAACTATGAAAGATATTCTAGTTTATAGAATTATTTAAAATAGCAACCGATATCATAAAATTCTAAAATTTATGCAGAAGTTAGAAAACTCATGTATATTCATCACACTTAAAAATTAGCTCATGGGAATTACGTTTACAGCATCAAACAATTTTTTATCCGGGAAAAACCGTGTTCTCAGGTACAACCTGCCCATGCTTACTAAAAGTGTAATAAAAACCTCTACAGGTCACCAAATGATATCAAATCAATTTCAAATGATAGATAACTCATAGAGGATCACTTTCCAACTTTGAATCACCAAGAAATGCCCTTTATGCTAAAAGTTATGGAATTTCAAAGTTAAGTGCAGAAACTGAGAAAAATCACACTTTACACAATACATTGGTTTTTTTTTTTTTTTTGTTTCAAGCAACTCATCAAACACTTTAATGGCTTAGTGAAACATTGGCTAGTCTTAATCCTACATGCATCATCACATCATGCCCATGAATTTCCAACAATAAGGACTCAAGCACAAAACATAATATCACACTAAATCTTTCACTCTATTCAAGATCCACTCTAACCAGAGAAGCTGGAAAGGTTTCTGCTTAGGGCAGCAAACTTTGAAAAATCATTTTAAATAGGAAACGATGTCGTAAAATCATGAAATTCATATCAGAGGTGGAAGACCCTTGTAAGTTTAACGTACTTGAAAATTAGCTCATTGTAAGCACATTTAGAGCATCAAAACCATTTTTACCGGGTAAAACCCTGTTCTCTGGTGGAATTTGCCCAGTCTCACGGGAAGTATCATAAAATCTTCTACGGGGCTCCGAATGATGTCAAACCAGTTCTAGATGATATATAACTCATAGGGGGTCGTTTTCCAATTTGAATCATCCATAAAATCAACTTCGACCAAAAGTTATGGGATTTCAAAGAAAAGGGCAGAAGCTGGAAAAATCACAGTTTGAATAACACATTGGTTTTTCTTTCACGAAATTCATCAAACACCATGATAGCTTAATGAGTATTCATATATCTAACTTGAAGAATCAAATAACTTACTTTTCTCCAATCGTCAAAGTTTCAATTAATCCGTAAACTTCAAGTATTAACCCTAACAAAACTATTCTAGGGTAGAATTAGACAACAAGAGGATATTACCTTAGTAGAAGCAAATTGAGGACACAAGAAGAGAGAAGATGCGAGGTTGTTCAAGGAAGCCGTGAGATGGACGAAGTTGAGGCGTGAGAGAGATTGTGAGGTAGATGGCAAACGTGATTCATAATATGAGTCTTTGGGTTGTTTAGTAGGGTTTTATATCATGAAATCTAATTGGGCCTCCACCCTTAGGTCTTTAGGTGTATTTGGGTCCAATAAGAAAATTTTATCTTGGGCTAACAATACTAGATGTAATATTGGATTTTAAAATTTAGGACTCAGGAATAGGGTTAAATAAATTAACCCCGAAATTAAAATGTACCACTCTGACTTATCATTATTGTTTTCTTTTGTTCAATCATAAGCAAGTAGTAAAACATTTAAATTGCAAATAATTTAAACACAAACGTAATAACATAACACTTAAGCTCATTCTCATTAAATCAAACATTTTAATTGGTACATTGAGCATGATGGCGTTCGAGTCCCTCAACTGCAAAACAAAACTCAATAATTGTCAATAATAAGTATTGATTACAATTTAAAACATTCAATTCACTTATCGTGGAGTAAAATAAATAATTTTATAAAATAATTCATAAATACACATAAGTTGACATGCGGTGTTACACCTTCTCTAGAGCAAGTAAATTCCATCCATCTATAACCTGTCCCATTTTCACTTAATTTGTTGTTGTTTCTACGCACATTGAAACCACCTTGCTGTGCATATTTCTTGTACAACACATATGCCCCTTCAGCAACCTCAAATGTTTGGCCAACATATGGAACATTATCAAGGTCACTCACTTGGGGAATATATCTCTTCCCAACATCATCATCTCGGTTGCTGCAAAATACAAAACCACAATAAAATATAAAAATTATCAATATGGACGCTAATCACTGAAAACATTCTAAAACAATTAGGATAATCAAATAACTAATCAAATACTAACACTTATATATTATTGATCCATGATAGGTGCTAAATATAATCCCATATAATTATTGTATGTCAATGTAAATTCAACACTTGTCACTAGATGGTTTACAGCAAAAGGCACGATTAAATTATTGACCCAAAAGGATTAGGCATACACAATGGTTTACCGCAAAAGGAGTAGGCATACACAATCCCTTTTAGCAAAGTGAAAAGTCTACATATTTACTTAAGGGGCTGTATTTAATTTAGATTTGTAAGGATTTTGATAGACTTTTAAATTGAATGATTTTCATGAAATTTAATGGATTTTTACTGATTTTTTATAGGATTTCACGGATATCCACAGAATCCATAAAAATCTTCAATGGATTTGGAAGGAGTTTTATTTCAAAATTTTCACTGGATTTCTTTGGAATTCATTTGACAATATATATTTTCATTTCATAAAATAAATATTATAAAACTTATTGAGATTAGAATTTTATTATTTTTCTCATTAAATTACTATTGTTTCAAAAGCTGAAATTAGTAATAATTAATTATTGTCTATACAATATTTTTATAAAAATTAATAATTTTATAACTACAAAAATACATGACTATTACAAACAGAGATTTCACAATATTTTGCTATAATTTAACTCGAAAAACTAAAAAACTATCACATGTTTAATTAGTATATCAAAATATATATCAAATTATTAAAGTAAGGAGTAGATATAAAATATTTAACTATAAATTCTAAAACTTTTTACAAACTTTTGTAAATAATTTTCTTTTTCATGAAAAGTTGAACAAAAAGAAGATAAAAATATTATAAGAATATTTTTACATGATTCTTATTGTGAAATTAAGAAAAAACCAAAAAAAAAAAAGAAGAAAAAGTAATGAAAGATTGGTGGTGGTGGTGGCGGCGGTGGAGATGGCAATGTCGTTGGCGGGATGGTGGCAGTGGTGGTGGCGGGATGCGGCAGCGACAGTGGTAGCGGGTGATGGTGTTGAATAAAAGTCCATCAAAATCTTAGGGGTGAGTAATAGATTTCATCTGACAAATTATATTTGTACTTTGTGTTAAAAGATGAGTACCTAAAGGATTCTATTAAAGTCTTTAAAAATCCAAGACAACTTTGAATACCTCAAAATTTCATAGGATTTTAAAAAGTAATCATTTAATACCTCATGATTTTGATGGACTTTTAAAAAGTCCATAAAAATCTATATTGAATACCCTAGTATTTTAATTGATTTTCAGAAATCTCAAATTGAATACACCCTAACTTTTCCAAATCCATCAAATTCTTTAAAAGTCTTTAAAATTCCTTTAAAATCTCAATTGAATACACCCCCCTTAGTTCCCATAATAAGTAATGAATATCCACATTCCACATCTACTCCCAAAGATTAGTTTGAATATTAATGAATAGAATTAAACAAAAAAATTATGAAGTAACTAACAATCGTTTCATACAGTCTTATTGTAGTTCAAAAACAACCTATTGAGTATGCCAAATTATGACAGCTATATAGATCTAACACAAAAATCCAAGAAAATCCAATGAAATCAAAAGGAAAAAGATGACGAACCTTGTACATTCATTTGCTCATCTTCGTCTCTCGTCCTTTGTACGTGGTTGGACATTTTCTACTTTGGTTCAAAGAAGACTGAGGTGGAACGACAAAGGTCAAACAGATGCACTGTTCATCCGGCGGAATGTGGCGGCTCGTCGGTGCCGGTGGATTTGTCCGGCAACTGAATATTGGATGAACAGTGCAGCAGCAAATCGAGGTCGACGGTGCTGAACAAATGAGGCGGGTGAAAATGATGGGTTTGATTTGAGTTTGACTTAGAATTCGGGTAAGTTTTCGGATTGTGCAATTTGGTCCTTTTACTTTCGCCAGCGCGGCCAGAATTAACCCGGTTCCAGCTGGAACCGGAACGGGGCTGGTGAGCAATCGAGATGTACCCTTGTATCAGTGAGTGAGCAATCGAGACATGCCCTTGTGTCAGTGAGTGACGTGAGACTAATTAATTATCCTCTCAGTTGTTTGCCATATTTTCACTTCGCCATACATTTCCTACTCTTCCCACTGGTGCCATATTTTCACTTCGCCATACGTATCCCGCTCTTCCGACTGAACAAGATGAACAAATTCAACTCCTCAACAAAAATTTTCCAAAAACTGATCGCAACAACCAGAAACCCCATGAGATCACTATCATCTTCATCCGACAAATCAGTGCCCAAGGAGAAGGTGGATGCTGTGGTGATAGGCGCAGGTGTCGTCGGCATCGCCATAGCCAGAGAGCTCGCCGCAAAACACGGCAGAGAAGTTATCGTGTTAGAATCTGCATCTACTTTGGGGACTGGTACCAGTTCTCGCAACAGTGAAGTCATTCATGCTGGCATCTACTATTCCTCCAATTCTCTCAAGGTTTTTTGATCTTCCATTCTTCGATTTGATGATAAGTTCTTATTTTGATTTTATAAGTTCTTATTTGTTCAATTGGGATTTGGAATTGATTTTAAGTGAAGAATTATTGTGATTCTGCTAAAATTGAAAGTCTAAAATTGAAACTCTTGTAGGCACTTATGTGCGTCCGAGGAAGACAATTACTCTACAAATACTGCAAAGACCACCATATTCCTCATAAACAGATTGGCAAACTCATTGTTGCTACTCGATTATCAGAAATTCATAAGCTGAAGATGCTTATGACTCGAGGAATGGAAAATGGGGTTGACGATCTAAAACTAATAGAGGGGCATGAAGCCACGAGAATAGAACCAGAATTGCAATGTGTGAAAGCCTTATTATCACCTTCATCTGGAATAATCGACACTCATTCATTGATGCTTTCGTTGATGGTGTGCATTTTCTTCATTTGTTACAACTCTCAAATGTTATTACTGATATTTATACTTTTGGAGGATTATAGTATTATACATGTATATATTGACAGGGATATACCCATTGGGTTTAGGGGGAAGCTGAAAGTTACGGGACGATAGTGTCTTACAACACAACGGTTATTGGTGGTTGTTGTGATAAGGATCATATCGAGCTTCACGTTCTTGAAAGCAAAGCCTTAAAAACACTTGAGGTTGAATCTCCTCTACAATCGGAGGTAATTCTTATTCCAAGAATACTGGTAAATTCTGCTGGCTTAGGTGCAGTTTCTGTTTCTAAACGGTTTAACGGCTTGGATCCTCAACTTATTCCTACGCCATACTTCGCCCGCGGTTGCTATTTCACCTTGTCAAGCAGTAAAAACCCTTTCAAGCATTTAATTTACCCTATCCCCGAGGATGGCGGCCTTGGAGTGCACGTCACGCTCGATTTAAATGGACAAGTGAAATTTGGCCCCGATGTTGAATGGATAGGTGGGATAGATGATATTTCGAGCTTCCTCAACATGTAAGCTGCTTTCTCTAAGAAGTAAGGACCCATATGTGATGATCTTTTGGGCTTCTTATATATGCTAAAGTGCTTGTTTTTGTGAAGGTTTGACTATTTTGTTCCTAGAGAACGGGCAGAGCAATTCTACCCAGAGATAAGAAAATACTACCCAGGTTTGAAAGATGGATCGTTGGAGCCAGGCTATGCTGGGATTCGTCCGAAAGTTTCTGGTCCCAAGCAAGTTCCTAGTGATTTCATAATACAGGTGAGTGAGTCGCAACAATTCTGATGGTACATAATGTTTGCCTATATTCGTTTTAACTTTTACTTAAGAGTCAAACTTCAGTATAAACCACACATTCAAATTTGATGACTTCTTGTTGCTTAGGGAGAGGACATTCATGGCATACCTGGCTTGGTAAACCTTTTTGGGATTGAATCGCCTGGTCTAACGTCAAGCATGGCAATTGCAGAGCATGTTGCTGCTAGATTGAAACTGAAAAACTGAATGAATCTCTACACTGAAATTTGTGATATGATGTGACTTAGCATATTCGCAGAAGATGCAGTGGATATACCCTTCTTTGCAGCTAATTGGGAACTTTCCAAGTTTATGGCGTATAATGTTCCAAAGAAAGGTACTCACTATTGTTTTTAATTTAATAACCACGGAATGCTTGTCGCCATTGTGTTGGATGTGATCATCTTTACATGATGTCATTATTATCTCAACCTGATGTAATTTTGACATGACTTACATTAGATCATCTGCATACATGTATAGTTGTTTTTAGAAGATGGTGTTGCGCTATAGTTCGATCTAGTCTTTTGTTCAGAGTGTGTGTAGATTTATTGTAATACTGTGCATCTATTTTACCGGTCGAAGTAAATGTGTCAAATGAGTGATGTCGCGTGGCAAATTATCACTGAAATTGTAATTTGTAACATTACAATTAGTTTGTAATGAAACAAATATCTCAGAATATGATATTTGTGATTTTTGTGGGTAGTTCAAATAGTAGCAATTGGTGAGTGTGATACTTGGTTTATTTTTCTTGTAACACTTGGGATTTGGGATTTGGCCGAGTGAAGATTTATAATAATATTATAATTCGGTCAACTCATATACATGCTATTACACATTCAATAAACCCTTTGTATAACTGCTTGAGATTTCTCTCTTGCGATAATCTATATTTCTCACTCCATTGTACATCAACCATGGCAAAGAGATCACATTGAATAGTCAGTCACTAAAGGTCTGCTTGATAGTATGCTTGATAAAGATTATAGATAGAACGGTTTTTGGGTATGGCGTTGAGAGGCCAAGAAAAGGGTTTAAGAACTATTTTTAAAAAAAAAAAGAAAAAGGTAGCCAAATTAATTAATAAAATATAATAATGAGTGATTGAAAACGACAACAGATAATCTTGGCTACTTGCACCTCCTAATCTTGTAGAGTAGCAATATATACGTGTGACAAGGACCCAGAAATGATCATAGTCGTCCAAATGCATCACGGGAGCAGATTAATAGACGAATTTATGTTGCAAGAGACTAACAAGCTCAATGAAATCGATACATTCCCGTAAAAATATGGGTCCCACATTGAGTTCAATACAAAAGATTATAGCCACAAACTCGGCCTGCGATAGATTGTGCTCCTGCCGGGCCAATTTGGCTACTTTAATTGGCTCACTGGCTATCAAATAGTTTGCCACCCATGTGGAATTGTGGATACTGCAACTATACAGTCAAAATATCTTGAAGCTACCAATTGAGTGAAACGAACACACTCACGCATCAAATAGAAAACAAATAAAGAGAGGTCTAATCTATCTATCGTCTTATACTCCTTTCACTTCCAAGTCTAAAAAGAATACAGGAACAGTAATTCTTGTTTTTTCACAAAGAAATAATTTGCCTGAAAAGTACACCCGAGTGCCTGCAAAGATTATGTAATTCAGCTGATATCCGGACTGAGAATGCCATCGGTTTCAGCTCTCATTTTTTATTTTTTATTTTTCAGATGAACGATCAAATGGCGGGTTGAATCAAGTACTACAACCAAAAATGTACAAGGCAACATATACACACACACATTCCACAGCATCCTTTCTTCTGCAGCTTTGCTCAGATCAAAAGGATTCGTCCAACATTATAGTCAACAAAGAATATTTCACTTTAATGCGTATCATGCCACCCTCTACACAAAGTTTCGCACCTGTAACCACCCAGTACCCGGGTGGATCTTCAGGTCCCCTCACCATTTCCTTCGTGTCAACAAAATTTGACATTTTTGGAGCTCTTGCAGGGGAAGGTGGGCCCCCTGGATAAACCGCAGAATTCAAATCCGCTGTATTTGGCGCCTTCTCAGGTCGATTATTATTCAGTGCACCACTAAACGGTGTACTCATCAACATTGAAATTAACCCTGATTTTTTCGATGACGAAGTGGGCCCATCCCACTCTGACCTACGAATTTCAGCAGATGCTACCATTGAGAATCCAAGCCTTAGGAACAGGACCTTCTTCATACCCATACCTTTGACCTCAAACCAGGCCTTTGTCACAATAGAAGCTGATTCATCAATTCGTCCTCCGCAATTCTCTACTGGAGCAGTGCATATGTGTGAGAATATGCTCCATTTTACAGGCTCTAAGTATCCTCGTTCCATGGGCTCATCAGATGGAATGTAACTATGATCATCTATGAGCTGAAGGGACTCTGGAAGAGTTGACAGATGCTGCAGGTGGATTGCTAGGTGATCACTCCTCTTGCCTTCTAAGTATAACCGAATTCCAGTCACTGGCCGGTTCCCTGCATCAACCTGCACTTCTTTCAACTTAACATGAGTTGAGATAAAAATGGTGATTTTCCGGAGTAGAGGAAAGAGAATGAGTGGAGTTGAATGGTAGATATTTATTAGTACAAGTGATTTGTGGATGTGATTTGTTTGACCAACTTTAAATTTAAAAGAGAGTGAGATAGCAAGAAGAAAAAATGTTCTGCAAACACCCACAAAAACAATAATCATCCTAAAGGGGTACTCAAGCTACACGCATTCAATAGAACATAGATTATGTAAAGACAGTAAAAATTCTTGAAAAAACGAACGATCAATTAACAAGGTATTATACATTATCATTAATCAGTCTTCCAAAAGAAGGTTATTGTCTTTTGTTGCTTATTCTGAGAACTTTGCTATCTGGAAGTATGACAAATAGAATGACAAGCGTAGTCAGTATCACCTTAACAGTATTGACATAAAGCTTGGGACCCATAAGCGAAAACTGTAGTGATGGAGATGACTTTTTCTTGCGACGAGGACCAAGAGGAAGGTCGTTGTATGCAGGAGCCCATTGACGGGGTAGTTGAAATTCCAAAAATTGACAGAGTTCCTCCAGCGGTGGTTTGTCTGCACAATTTTATGTCAACAATAAATGCTATCAGAAAGTGTTAACCTCTAGTGACTTCATCCAGCAAGAATCATAACCACACATTCTGTGTGTAGAAGCAAGCATTCGTATAAAGTGAAATTGAACAATAATGGTAATAGAACTAAACGCAGAGTAAATTTTTGTTTGGGACAGAATTTTGAACAGTCGTTTTTCTTCAACATCATCTGCAGCCACCATATCATTTGATGTGACAATTTTTTCAAATATGTTTTTAGAACTTTCATTTTCTTTTCAAACACAGATTCAAATACCAATTTTTCAAAAATATATCCCAAAGAATCACTAAGATTTACTCGATAGTGTACTCACAGCGCAGGTATAGGTTAATTGCATGGCTTAAAAATCCACTGCCACGAACACCACTTAAAAGCGATGCTATTGGCACAAATGACATCGATATCACATTTGGAGACTGTGATACAGTTGAAAGCCACTGATTATGACTTTGGCCCCTGTCAAAGCCTCCCCTTCGAATATGGATACTGACTAAATCCTGCATAGAAAAAAATAAAAACCCACTAATTAGTATTGAGAATTTGGAGCTCAAGAAGTTAATAAGAACTTTAATAGAGGCTTACATCATTTTTCGAGTGCGAAACAACAGAAGCTCTCATTGCATTTGCAAATGGTAGATTAAGATCCCAGATCATTTGTTCGTCCTGTGAATAGATGAATACAAAGGAGAATGCATCAGCCAGACAAGTTAAGTATAGAATATTATCATTTAGATTCGGTAGCAAGTGTAACTAACTGTGTGACCCAGATCATTTACCATAGGCTACTTTCAAAAATACGTGCAATGCAGATGGTCTCAAGCCCAAGTTTTTAAATTACATCTCCCTTCTTAAGACAACAGTATGGCAGCAAAATTTGTTTTCAAGTTGGAACTCTAAGCAATATATGGATATTTGGCATTTGGTATAGCTGCGGGTATTATCTTTTGCGGCATAATTACAATCTTAAGCTACTTGCCATTCAACAAACACATCTTATCTCAGAAAATAGTTGCACACACAAAGTTCCCAATTGTAATAAAGCATTTGTAGTTTGTTGTTCTTTATTTATTTATTTATTTATTTATTTATTTATTTATTTATTTATTTATTTATTATTCTCTATCCTACCTCAACAATTTCTCGTTTAATTTAATTTATTGTTTGTATATAGTTGGACGTTCCCTGAAGTCAATCATCAATTAACAGCGTAAATTACAATGAGTAACTTACACGATCAAAATAAATATGGAATAAAATAATGTCTTTGTTCTACTGAAGCTGTAAGTGAGTAAAATCCACCCAAGCAAGACACAAGTAGATTTTATTGTACCAATAGGGCATTGATTCTAAGATTTCAAGTACCTTGGGCTTTCCCGATGAATTATCAGCATTTGGTACAATGCTTCCATTTACTTCTTCAGCAAATTTTTCATCACCTAATTGTTTTAACAATTTTTGCACTTCTGTTGGCTGAACACTTGAATTTTGAAGCTGCTTGATGTGAATTACATCCTTACCTCCCATCTTAACCCCAACAATAATGTGGGTGCCATATTTTTCTATAAACCTGAAAGCAGAAACGGTGATACTCGAGATCAATATTTTTATAACTAATGCTTGTACAAATAACACTTCCCTATTGGATACAAGCCCTTGATGTGGCATAAAGGGGAAAAAATGTAAAAATTAATAACAATGACCTAAATTCTTCAACTACAGGATCGGATACAATGTATCCACAACCATTTTTCATTGAAAACTAAGTTAAAAGAATGAAAAATATATAAACATAATTCAAGAGTTGATGCGTCTATATAGTTAATAAAATATTACAACAGACGCATCATATGTAATGGAACGCAAGAGAAGGGTTTTTAACCTCGACAGAAAGCAAAGAGAGAAAAGCATAAGAGTCGATTCTCCATAATCAAATTTAGAAATGAATATGCATGCAATACCAATACAATTGAAAATTAGTCTCTTGACTCTTCTGCACATTGTGCTCAGATGAGAACCTTAACTATAGAGCATAGACATGGCAAGTAAGGACAAACTTCAAGGAAATTTCAAGGAGCTTCTAACAGCGAGAAAAAACCTTTAAACAGACAATGGAAGAAATTATTCAAATCTAATTATCTTACTCAGCCAAAGCAGCAGGATCCCATGAAGATGGTACTTCTTTCTTCACTTGATCAGAAAGAGTTAATTGAGATCTTGCCAACTCAATTCTGTACAAACTAATGAACCAACCATCAAGAGCAAGAAGTTTAGTTGAAGATGTGTCCTTCTGCCAGCAGCCCTTAAAGCCAAACATTGCATTAAAAAGACCAGAAGGTATTTTACCCGACAAAGATAATTCCTGGTTAAAATGTTCTGACATCTGCATAACATGCAAATAAAAGAGAAGATGTCAGGTTACTAAGATATTAGTGGGGGATCCTCACTATAAAAGGTTAGAATTGCCCTCAACAAATCAACCAATATAAATGTTTGTGTTATCACATGCCAGAACAAGTTTCCCCACTAAACAGGCACAGTACTAAAGTTGAACATTGCCCTTCTATTCTTAGTCTAGAGGGATCATCAACTGCCCAATGAACTTTCATTTTGGTCCATTATATTAATCTGAATTTCATTCTCTCCAGCTACCCAGCCACCATTGTATTGTTTTCAACAGGAATTTTCTAATCAAGGAAAGCACAAGCTTTTTAAATCAAATATTGAAACTGTCCAATTGTATTCAACTTTGAGGATTTAACTACCGGCCAAATAGTATCCAACTGATGCATGTCAGCAACACGTGTATAGATATTATGAGAATGTGTGTGTTTAACTTGCTAAAATAAAATTAGAATGCTCTGTCAAAATTATTTTCCGAAATTTCTCCTAGAATGCAAGGAAGAACTGTCAATCAGAAAGCCATTCAGATTTCTCCTGAAACAAAGGCCAGGAGCAGCATCTAAGGATGTCAGCCTTCTCATAAATCTCGACATTACAAGTCAAATAAAAATATCAAGTGCTAAATTCAATTTGGGTCTGGTTGATATGGATTATTGAAAAATTAAATTTTAGCTGTGTGGTTGAGAAATAAAGAAGGGATTTTAAAAAATATATAAAAATCATTGAATCAATGTACGAGTAGTTAAAAATGACGAGAGAGAAAAAGTGAATTAAATTTGATGTGGATCAAACAAGCCCTACGATGTCCTAATAATCAAGAAATATCAAGAAAAGGGAAAGCAGGTCATTGTAGGTAGAGTATTTGTCAGCAAAGTTCAACAACTCCAATACTACATTGCAGAGTTGATCAAAATTGACTTAGAAATTTGAATATATAGCGCCCAAGTTAATAATTCTGAATCTAAAACAACAGTTTCAGACCTCAAGAAGTTAGAGAATTAAGCTGTGCCAGCAACCTTAATCAATCGAATGAAACAAATATCCAAAAGAAAGGCAGTTGTAGTACAGGAATCGTGGGAACTTTGATTTAGCTACAAGCCTACAACTCGTCAAAGAATGACGATCCATATCCCATAATCTGAAAGTCAATATTCATTGAATTACTGGTTTGTGCCAATTGCTTTTCCACGCAAAAAAAAAGAATGTGGTCTATAATTTTCCATCAAAGGATTATAAATAATTCTTATTCACCTACCATTTCAGTTAGCTTTGTAACTCAGCTCTGCATATTCGTCATATTTCAAAATTAGTAAACACAACAACAAACTTTAGCCTAATTTTGTGAACTAATTGCTTCAACCACCTTTTACAGCCGAAACCAACATTTAGAATTGAAACAAAATACAAAATGAAGTATAAAATGGAACTTCAACTGGATTTTTCCAATTAGGAAAGGAAAAAAGAAAAAGAAACCTGATTGAAGGAGAGAGCATCAGAGCGAAACCTGGTGCGTTCACCTTTATCGCACTTGATGGAAGCCGATACTCCGGGGACAACAACGCCACCTGGAACCACCAGGTCCTTTACCCGGGTCTGATCCATTTCGATCAGACCCGACCCGCTTGGACCCGGTTTGCAGGCCGATAAACGTATATCCAGCGTCAGATCGTACCCGAATCCGATTACCGACACAGCCTTCTCAGCTGCCGTGTGAGGGTCCATTGTAACTTTGCTGTGAAGATTGGACGCCATTGGAAGCGTCGAATTTCAGATGCTCTGAAGGAAGATTTTGGACTGTTTTAGTTTGCTAGTTGAAATTGGAGGCAAGGTGGAGCTAAAGGAAAAGGAAAAAAAATGATGCGGGAAAGAGCAGTCCACTGGTAATTGAATTACCAAAATTGCCTTGTCAATAATATAAAACACGAGAATTACCATGTTGTTTGGTCATGTTGATCAATTAATGAGGGAGACTATTATAAGAGTGAATATTGGGGTTGATCAATGAGTCAACTGTATTAAGTATTTTTGTTAGGAAAAATTAGTATTTTATAAGACTATATATATATATATGTGAGATATTTTTTAAACAATAATAATTGTGGACTTACATGATAAACAGATATTATCAAAATATATGAAATTGAATTAGAAAAGTATACGTAATATGCTGACATGAGATATTGCTATGATGTCAATGTGACAAGAAAATACATGAACCATTTGTTATGCTTGAGCAACGTGAGAGACCAGCTACATTTTGCTTATCAATAATTAATTCCCAAATCTCAATTGTAAACTGCTTAAGTTAATTTAAATGATAGCATATATAGAAAAATGATGAATTATTAATATCGAAAGAAATTTTAAAAGTTTTTCAAATTAATTTTATAAACTGCCACATAAAGTCAATTGTAAATGTCTTTATTATTATATTATAAAAAGAGGAGTGCCACGTTGGCAGCAGTGCTAATGTGGCACTTATTAATATTTTTAAAAAAGCATAAAAATCATTTGTGTGGTAAAAAATAAATAAATTCTATTTTTGGAAATAAACTAACATTAATTCTATTTTTAAATATAAATATTTTTTAATGAAATATAAATTTATCATTAAATGCCATAAATAAAATTTAATAAGAAAAAATTAGTTTTGGAAAAACTTTAAATGTAATTTCATTTTTCAAATTTCTAATTAAAAACATTAAATAATATTATTTTATTTATTTATTTATTTTTACCATGTTAAAAAATGTTATAGTTTTAGATAGTTTTGATTTGTAATGTGCATTGGATTATTCAAATAGTGGATTATTCTTAAATCAAATAGTGAGTGCTAAAATTTTAATTGAATTTTCACTGAATAATTTATTTATTTTTAAATAAAGAGTAATTATTAATCTTTACCTTTATATTTTGAATTGTTATATTATCATACCATTAATCTTTAAATTGTTATTTGTGAAATTCCACATAGGCAAAGATACCAATGTGATACACATTAAATATTTTAAGAAAATTATAAAATTAGTTTTAAAAATAAACCAACATTAATTAGTAGTAATTAAAAACATAATTGAAAATAAACCAATATTTAAAATAAATATTTAATGAGAAAAAATTTATTTTGGAAAGACTTTAAATATAACTTCATTTTGTAAAGTTCTAATTCAAAATATTAAATAATAAATATTTTTTATTTTTTATTTAATTTTACCATGATAAAATTGTAGGTTTTAATAGTTTTGCCTATACGTGAATTGATTTATTCAAAAATAGTGGGTATGTTTGACTTTTTCCCTTTTTAAAATTAAATAGTAAGCGGTTAAAATGATAACTGGATTTATGTTGAATAATATATTTATTTTTAAGTGAAATAGTAATTTATTACTCCTTAGATTATTATAATTGAAGTGTTATATTTGGCGGACGCCCTATTGGCAGTCCCAACATAATACACAATTTTTAATTAAAAAAATTAATTGATGTTTTTCATTTTTAATACGGCTGATGTGATATGCTCACTAACTAGATTTTGCATTTCAAGCTTTTTATCTTTTTTAAATATATAAAATTAAAAATAAAAAGTTTTTCTTTCTATAATTAACATACAGTTTACGTAAATGGAAAGAAATCAAATGAATTATGTAGATGTGGAAAGAAATCAAATGAATTATATAGATGTGGAAAATTATGGGTATCACTATAAATTGAAGTTACATAAAATTAAGCATAATACTTCCTATACAATAGAGTTAAAATTAAGTAGCAATTATAGCTAATCACTAAAAAAATATATAAAATCATAAAATTTAGAATACGTAATGTCAATTTCAGAAAGAAAAAAAGCGTTCAATATAAATTTATTAAGTACCAATGAGAAAGACACATTTTGATAATTAAAGAATTTTTATGTATTCATTCTCCATAGTTCGTTTACAAAAATAATTCTCCACGAGCGTTATTGCGTAATGCTATGCATGACAATTAGAATTAAAATAAACGTTTTGATAAGCTTCTTAAGTATGTGATGCAGGTGAATTTTAATAAATTACAATTGTGAATATTATAGATTTCAATAATTATTTATAATTATACAATCTTCTATGCATAAATTGCATCAATTATGTAATTCAACATTTATATTTATAAGTTTATATTAATTATTTATCGTACATAAATTTAATTATTTCCGTGCATCGCGCGGGCATAATACTAGTATGTAGTAATGTTAGCAGTGTCTCCTATAAATAAAGCGCAAAAAAAAAAAAGGACAGAGAGAGAGGAAGAAGAAGAGAGGCCACTGCATCAAGCATACAAAATAATATTATAATATGATGAAATGGAATAAAAATTACTACAATAAAATAAAATGGGATCAGAATCTTACGTAATTATTATTCTGATCTATCATGCTCTTAAACTATTTTCTATATACTTTCATTTAGTCTTTAATTGCTAACCTAATGTCCAACTTAAAAGCTCACAAGACTAACACCATGTAATATCATAATGATATGTTTTTCGTAGACTAGAACCCGTGAAAAAGGCTTCAACATGCTTGAGAATGGAATATTGAAGAATTGAAAGCTTGTTCTATACACATTAACTTTCATCAATTCATCTTTATTTTTTCTCTCTCATTCTTTTCAACCATTCAAATATTAATTTTATAATTTGTTTACATTTTTTTTCCAATTCTCAACTATATATTCAATACAAAATTCCATTAAATCCGACTTAGCATGTATTAGTATATGTGTAAAAATAATTTTTTATAAATTTTAATTTGATATAGGAGACAGAATGAGTGGAGTTGAATGATGGAGATTTGTCCAATACAAGTAGGTCATACGAGATATGTAAATATGATTAGTTCAATGTGTAAAAAGAATATATAAAAATTTGTAAATACACGACGGTTAAGAGGCCCTTGATTTGTTTACAATTGTGAAAATGATCAAACACTAGGGACTCTCAATGCAATTTCCTGTCATTGGAAGTTCAACGTTTGAAAGGGTAAACGCGGGTGGGCGAATGACACATAATCATGTGTGTGTTGCGTGTGACTGGGTAGTTTTGAACTACTACTTTCCGCTGTTGAATTTGACTCCTCCAAATGTGAAACGAATTAATAAATTGTGGGCTGGCGGCTGTTACCCGGTAAAACCATGACTAGGAGTAATTTTCGCAACTCGCTTTTATCGCCCCCACATGCCATTTTCGTATATATGGAATGGGATTTTAAAAAATCAACATGTACTAAGGCGATCTCCAATGGAGATGTTAATTACAAATGATATGAATGAGAGAGTGAAAGAGAGAGATAGAGATAAAATAATTATTTTATTTGAACATAAATGGAAGAAAGTATAAGAAAAATAAAGATGGAAAAGTGAAAAAAATGAGAGAGATAGAGATTAATTCAAATAATAATAAAATCGTAGTTGAAGATAATTGAGAGAGTGGAAGAGAGAGATAGAGACAAGATGATCATTTCTAGACTGGTATGGTTATCTATGAAAAAAATTAGAGAAAAAATGAGATAATTGAGATCAAAGTGATTAAAAAAATAAAAAAAATTAAAAACAATGGGCCCCCTCTTTTTTCCCTTCCTATCTCTCTCTACTCTCTCACTCTTTTCGCACGGAGGCAATTGAAGGTCCGCATTGGAGATGGCCTAAAAGAATTAAATTGAGATCTTTAATTATAAATATATAAAATAAAAAATTATAAACGATTGTGTTAAAAGTTTGTTTGATTGGAATGATTAAAAACTTAATTTTTTTCATGTGTATTTCAAAAGTAAACAAAATAATTTGAAAAATATTAAAAAGTTCTCAAATTAATATAATGAATGATTGAAAATGATTATAGAAAAATTAATTTTAAACAAATTGCACTAAACAAACTTTAAACTGTGTAAGAAAAATTATGAGGTACAACCCCTAATTGCTACTGTACTAGTTGGAAGGTTCCTCAAGTGTCACTATATTTTAAATGGTATCTTGAGTTCTACTATAGTGCTAATACTATACCCCCACACGGCACTCTCTTTAACACTGTTAAAAGAGTTAACAAAAGTGGTGATGTGCCGCATAAGTGGATGATTTTTTAAGAAGTAATAAGTAGGTGATTTTTTAAGAAGTAAAATTGGCATGCCACCAAAATTATTTCTGGCATTATATAATTTGAAAAAAATATATATCTTGGTAAGAAAAAAGTGTTTTTGATTAAAAAAATAATAAATAAAAAGAAAAAAGAAAATAGCAATGTTCAGGCCAATGAGCAATCTATGCTTTTTTTAAAAATTATTATTTAATTTTTTTGTTATTTTTAATTTTTTCATAAAATATCAAAAATAATAAATTTGCTTAATGATCTTGATGCCGCAACTTTTTTACTACCAATATGTTTTTTTGAGTGAAAAACAATTTTGGTGACGTTTCAATTCTATATTTCCAATAATATTGCACTCATGTGCAATATTTCCACTTCCACTATTTGAACTATGTTAAAGACGATGGCATATAGAGGTATAGTTTTAATAGTATAATGATACTCCAAAAACCATTTAAACTATAGTCGTACTTGAGGGACCTTTCAAATAATATTATGACAATTTGTGGTTTTAACTCAAAAAATATTGAAACAATACACAAAAGACAATTAAAGTCTTTCCGAACAAATTTCACTAGTACTCAATAGAATGCGATCTAAGATGGAGATAGAGGAGAAAACAAAAGGTGAATTTTAATTGAATTTTATTTTGCTACAAATCTATTATATCTATTATCTATTATCTATTATTATTACTATTTTAATAGAAAGGCTACATGCGCAACTACAATAATAGCACCCGTGGAGGAGTTCTGATTGAGAAGTCTAAAAGTTTCCTTGGCCATAGCTTGGCCTTTAGAGCATATCTCCAATGGGGGATCTCTTTTGTGGATTGGTATTTAAGAGAAAGATAGAAAGGAAATTATTGTTTTAATTGGAGAAGAATGGAAAGATGTATGGATAAAAAAGATAGGGAAAAGTGAAAAAAAAAATATGAGCGATATAAAGAAATTTAAAAATAATAATAAAATAATAATAGAAGATGTAAAGTTGGATGTTTGAATTTAGACATGACACTGAAAACGAGGCAGAAAAAGTGGGGAAAAATAAGAAAAAATGAGTGAAATGTGATTTTTTTTAGCAAAAGAAAGCTATTCATTCATAGCATCCGGCGACAATACATCGAAGATAACTATAGGAGAAAATAATAACCGGTTAGTTGACGCTAAAAGCGAGCTGCCCAATCTAGCAAGTCTACGAGCCGTTTCATTAGCCGACCTCCTAACACAAGAAAAAAAGATAGAATGTAAAGTAGAAGCGAAGGACTTGCAATCCTCAACAATGGTGCCAAAGTATGAAATGTCTTCTTCCATGCCACTTAATGCCCGGAAAGAAGTTCAGCATCTGTTTCTATGATCACATAATGAAGATTTTGTTCCTTAACCCAAGATAGAGCTTCATGAACACCCAGAATTTCAGCTAAGGGCGGATCAAATTGGCCATGACATAGGACAGTACAAGCTCCTAAGAATTCAGCTTGGTGATCTCTCAAGATAATACCTAGCCAATGCAGTTATGCTGTGGAAAAATTGTAGCATCGACATTGACTTTAATGTGCCCAAGAGTTGGTTTGCGCCAATGAAGAGAAGGTTGAAAATTGGATTGTCGAGCGAGAGGCCTTGGGAAATAATGGACATGTTTCCATTGAAGTAAGAATGAATGCACAAAGTCCACAACTTTTCCGACCATAAAGGACTTTGCACTCCACACATTTCATTCCGATTACGCCAAAGAACCCAAGAAATGGTGGTGAGAAGTTCCATCTTTTCTTAATCCAACATGGTAAGCACCAATGAAAGCCATCCCTTGAAATCGAAATTCCCATTAGTAGGCACCCCAAAGCATGATTTCTCCCATACACTCTTTGCAAAACGGCAAGAAACAAGACAGTGAAAGATGGTCTCACCATCAGCGAGGCAAGAAGGGTAGTGGTATTAATCTGAACTGATCTATGTCGAAGTAAGTTCGCTGTTGGAAGAACGTTTGAAGCTACATGCCAAATGGTAGATTTCACTTTAGGAGGGACTTTCAACTGCCACAAAGAATTCCAGAGTCTATCAACATGTGGGAATTCATTGCCTTGTAGCTTTTGTGCAAGTCTATGGCAACTACAAATAGTAAACAGGCCATTTGACTCAACAGTAAATACCCATTCGACTCATGCCTCCAGTAAATACGATAGGCGATTCTTCTATTGCTTAATGGGATTTGAAGAATGAGTTGCTGGTCTTTATCGTTGAAGATATCTTTGACAATATCAATATCCCAATGTGTAGCATCATCACTCATTAGCTGGCGAACCATAATAGATTCAGATTTGGGTAAAGGCTCAGTAGTAACGATGCCAATGCTATCATCGTTGAACCAACAATCTCACCAGACTCGTATTGAGTCACCTCGCCCTGTAATGGCCGGCCCGAATTCGTCCCGGAAACGTATATGAAAACGTATATGAATCCGTATATGTACCGTATATGATCCCGTATATGAGATGAAATGACGTGATGATGTTTCGGCATGTTATACATGTATATGATATGTTCACGATATGCTTTGCAGTACAGGATATGCCCCGGAATGCAAAACGGCCTTCGAAAAGATGAAAATGGGAAAATTCTGCAGGAGCATAATTACGGCCGTAAATGTTGGAGTTACGGCCGTAAATGTCCGGTTACGGCCGTAAGGGTCGAAAGTTACGGCCGTAAATGGTGAACAGTGGAAAATGTCCAAAAGTTTCAGAGAGCAAATTACGGCCGTATTATATGAAGATACGGCCGTATGATTGGAGTTACGGCCGTAAGGCATGGAGTTACGGCCGTAAGTCAAGAAGATGAAATGCAGGGGATTTACAGAGAGTTTATTACGGCCGTATGATGGGATGATACGGCCGTATGAATCAGGTTATGGCCGTAAGGATATGGGGTTACGGCCGTAAGTAAGGGGTTACGGCTGTAAATGTGTAAGTTACGGCCGTAATTTTAAGTCGGCAGAATTGGTCTTTAAGAAGATTCTTACCATTTCTTGGGTACTATTCACATGAGCTCGGTTCTAACACTCCCTAAACCCTACCAAGACTCCCAAGAACCCATGTGATCATCTCCAACTCC